>CM046953.1:119987743-121349217 GCA_025698515.1 Gossypium sturtianum | reverse complement strand
GACAGAGCTTGTAAAGCCGAAAAGCTTTGCAAAGAGAAAAGAAAATCCGATTCTGAGGCTAGAGACTTTAGAAAGAGATTTGCAGGCAAATCACATCAGTCAGCATCAAAGAAATCTAGAGAATATCATCCTCGTTCTACTGCTTCTGTGGGGATTTCGATCAGAGATAGAGATACGAGACATTTCAGTTCTAAACCTCAGATGACATCTGTTGCCAGTGTGGGTAGTGTTAGAAATGTTAAACCTGAATGTAACCACTGCAATAAGCAACGTTACGGTGAATGTAGAATATTAAGCGGAGCTTGTTTTAAATGTGGATCTCTTGATCATTATCTCCGAGATTGTCCAGAAAAGTCTATAGCTGAAAGAGATCAACTGGCAAAAGTAAGTAATACAGCTACTAGAGGGAGACCACCCCGAAACACTAGGAATGCGAGTGGTAACCGAGGTGCTATGAGAGATTCTACTGTGAGATCTGAGGCGCAAGCAACTGCTCGAGCTTATGCTATCCGTGCACGGGAGGAGGCATCATTGCCAGACGTTATTACCGGTACTTTTTCTCTTTTTGATACTGATATAGTTGCATTGATAGATCCTGGATCAACCCATTCATATATATGTATGAATTTAGTATTTAAAAAGAGTTTACATGTCGAGTCTACAGAGTTTGTAATTAAAGTTTCGAACCCCTTAGGCAGGTCTGTTTTAGTTGATAAAATTTGTAAAAATTGTCTTTTAATGACTCGGGGTTACTGTTTTCCAGCTGACTTAATGCTTTTACCGTTCGATGAGTTTGATGTGATTCTGGGTATGGACTGTCTGACTATGCATGACACAGTTGTGAATTGTAGACGAAAGATTATCGAATTGAAATATCATAATGGTGAAATTCTTCGGATTGAGTCTGATGATTCGAATGAATTACCTACTGTAATATCGTCTATGTTAGCTCAGAAATGTATGAGAAAGGGCTGTGATGCATATCTTGCATACGTACTGAATACAAAGGTGTCTGAATCAAAGATTGAATTAGTACCAGTTGTATGCGAATATCCAGATGTATTTCCCAAAGAGTTACCGGGTTCACCACCTATCAGAGAGGTTGAATTTGGTATTGAATTAGTACCGGGAACAATGCCAATATCGATAGCTCCGTACAGAATGGCTCCGACAGAGTTAAAAGAATTGAAAGCTCAGTTGCAAGAGTTGACAGATAAATGTTTTGCTAGACCGAGTTTCTCTCCCTGGGGTGCACCGGTGTTATTTGTGAAAAAGAAAGATGGCATGATGAGAATGTGTATAGACGATCGACAACTCAACAAAGTGATGATCAAGAATAAATACCCTTTGCCACGAATAGATGATTTGTTTGATCAGTTAAAAGGGGCAACAATGTTTTTGAAAATTGATTTGAGATCGGGTTAATACCAGTTGCGAGTTAAAGACTCAGATGTGGCAAAGGCTGCATTTAGAACAAGGTACAGGCACTACGAATTTCTTGTTATGCCTTTTGGACTAACAAATGCACTTGCTGTTTATGGACTTGATTAACCGGATTTTCAGGCCGTATTTAGATTGATTCGTAGTTGTATTTATTTATGACATTTTGATTTACTCTCGTGATGAATCTGAGCATGCCGAGCATTTGAGAATCATGTTACAAACTTTGAGAGATAAATAGTTGTTTGCAAAGTTCAGCAAATGTGAGTTTTGGCTACAAGAGGTTGGTTTTCTGGGACATATAGTTTCAGCCGCGGGTATCCGAGTTGACCCGAGCAAAATTTCTGCGATTATAGATTGGAAACCTTCGAGAAATGTATCTGAAGCCCGTAGTTTTCTGGGACTAGTCGGCTATTATAGACGATTTATGAAAGGCTTCTCGATGATTGCGACACCGATAACACGATTGCTTCAAAAAGATGTTAAATTTGAGTGGTCAGAAAAGTGTCATTAAAGCTTCGAGTAGTTGAAAGCATTATTGATAGAGGCACCAGTATTAGTTCAGCCTGAGTCAGGTAAAGAATTCATAGTTTTCAGTGATGCATCGTTAAATGGTCTGGGTTGTGTTTTGATGCAGGAAGGCAAAGTTATAGCTTATGCCTCGAGACAGTTGAAGCCGTAAGAAAATAATTATCCGACGCACGATCTAGAGTTAGCTGCGATAGTGTTCGCATTGAAAATTTGGCGTCATTACTTGTTTGGTGAGAAATGCCATATTTTTACCGATCACAAAAGCTTGAAATATCTGATGACTCAGAAAGATTTGAATTTGCGACAGCGGAGATGGTTAGAATTGCTAAAAGACTATGAGTTAGTGATTGACTATCATCCGGGGAAAGCGAACGTAGTTGCTGATGCCTTGAGCCGAAAGTCCTTATTTGCTTTACGTGCTTTGAACACACAATTAACTTTGTCTGACGACGGTTTGATAATAGCCGAGTTGAAAGCGAGACCGTTATTTCTACAGTAGATTTGTGAGGCTCAAAAATTTGATAATGAATTGCAAGCAAAACGAGCTCAGTGTGAGTCGACTTCTGATTCAGAGTTTTGCATAGGGCCAGATGATTGTTTGATGTTTCGTGATAGAATATGTGTACTAAGAAATTCTGAGCTCATTCGGAAGATTTTAAACGAAGCACACAGTAGTTGTTTATTAGTACATCCGGGAAGCACGAAAATGTATAATGATTTGAAACAGCTTTATTGGTGGCACGGTATGAAACGAGATATCTCAGAATTTGTTTCGAAATGTTTAATTTGTCAGCAAGTCAAAGCTGAGCATCAAGTGCCGTCAAGTTTATTACATCCTATTATGATTCCTTAGTGGAAGTAGGATAGAGTAACAATGGATTTCGTATCGGGTTTGCGCTTATCTCTGAAAAAGAAAGATGCGATTTGGGTTGTTGTTGACAGATTGACGAAATCAGCTCATTTCATTCTGGTACGTACAGATTTCTCGCTTGATAAATTAGTTGAGTTATATATTTTCGAAATTGTGAGATTATTTGGTGTTCCTCTATCTATTGTTTCGGATAGAGACCCGAGGTTTACATCGAGATTTTAGAAGATATTACAAGAAGCTTTGGGTACAAAGCTGCATTTTAGCACTGCGTTTCACCCACAAATGGATGGTCAATCCGAACGAGTTATTCAGATACTTGAGGATATGTTGCGTTGTTGCATTCTTGAGTTTGAAGGTAGCTGGGAGAAATATCTACCGCTGATTGAATTTGCTTATAATAATAGCTTCCAATCGAGTATAAAGATGGCACCGTACGAAGCTCTATACGGTCGTAAATGTAGAACACCGTTGTACTGGACTGAGCTTAGAGAAAATAAGATTCATGGGGTTGATCTGATCAGAGAGACTGAAGAAAAAGTGAAAGTAATTCGTGATAGTTTGAAAGCAGCTTCGGATCGACAGAAATCATACGCAGATTTAAAACGTAAAGAAATTGAGTTTCAAGTCGGGGATCGAGTGTTTCTAAAGGTGTCACCGTGGAAAAAGGTTCTTCGATTTGGCCGTAAAGGAAAGTTGAGTCCGCGATTTATCGGACCGTATGAGATCGTCAAAAGAATAGGGCCTGTAGCGTATTGACTAGCGTTACTGTCAGAACTTGAAAAGATTCATAATGTCTTTCACGTTTCTATGCTACGTCGATACAGATCCGATCCTTCACATGTGATTTCTCCAGCAGATGTTGAGATACAAACAGATTTGACGTATAGTGAAGAACCGATCAATATTTTAGCTCGTGAAATCAAAGAATTGAGAAATAAACGCATAGCCCTAGTAAAGGTTCTTTGGCATAAAAATGGGATCGAGGAAGCTACGTGGGAACCTGAGGAAGCTATGAGAAAACAGTACCCTAACCTATTTACTGGTAAGATTTTCGGGGACGAAAATCCCTAAGAGGGGAGAGTTGTAACATCCCATTTTTAGTCGAATCAGAACAGTGGTTTCGGGACCACAAATCCAAAGTCAAAATATTTATTTTATTATTTTAATAAGGTCTACAGCATGATATAATTATTGTGTGAAAGTTTCGTAAAGAAATTTTACTGTTTGAATGGTTAATTCGAGAAAAAGGACTAAATCGCGTAAAGTGCAAAAGTGTCATTCTATTAGTTAAAAGTATTAAATAGCTATGAAATTAAATTGTGGGAGTCCTTATGTTGAAATTAGACCATTTTTAAGGTTAGTGGACATTTATGTCCATGGTTTATGTGATATATTAATGTTTTATTAAAAGGTTAATATAGTAATTATAAAATAATTTAAGTTAAAAATGATAAAAACAATTTGTCATCATCTTAATAAAACACAACCACCGAATTTAGGGCTTGAAAAACACCATTTGATAGCTTGGACATTCAGCTATGGTGCCTTGAACATGTAAGTCTATTTTTAGCTCCGTTTTTAATGATTTTTACGTTTTTGAGATCATTGCTTCGTATTCTAGCTAGCCCGTACCTTAGATTTTGAAACTGTTAAAGATTTATCATGTTTCCATTGTTGATTCTTGAGTAAATTGATGGTTGATGATGGATTTTGAATAGTTGTTGATAGTTAAACTAGTTTTGTAAAGTGATTTTTGACAAAAATGTCAAAAAGGGATTAAATTGTGAAAATGTAAAATTTTGTGGGTAAAAGTGTGAAAAAATTGAAATATGGGCTGCTAGTAACATATAGAAAGTTTGGCTAAACATGGGTTGGTGATAAATTGCATGAATTTGCAATTTTGTGTATTAGGGACTAAATTGTCAAAATGTGTAACATTAGGGGCAAATATGTAAATTTTCCAAAATATGTAAATTTGCCAAAATATGTATTAAAGGCTAAATTGAATAACTTGAATACTGAATGTGCTAAATTTGATAATATATAGATCAAGATAAGCCGAGATCGGAATTAGATTAGGGAAAAAGAAAAGTGGATGAATAGCTGATATTTGTTATCTGAGCGATACGAGGTAAGTTCGTATAATTAGAATCGAACTTTTAAATACTTGTAATTATTTGAAATGAATGTACGTAATTGAGTAAATGATTTACTTAAAATTCAAATGCCTTATTGATATATTATGATGGTTATCGAGCCCCATTTGAACCGTAAGAATTCGTAGGATACGAGTGACATGTCACTAGGGTTACTGTTTCGGTCGAGCTCCTGCATTTGTTGCGGACTCACCATAGCTCGTATGAGCTTACCGATATATCAGCTCGTAAGAGCTTACTGTTTTCAGCTCAATAGAGCTTACTGTCCATCAGCTCAGAGGAGCTTACTGATTATAGCTCGAAAGAGCGGAAATGATAATAAATTGACGGATTACTGATTTATATGTTATGTATATCACCCGAGTATCTCTCGATATTCTAATAGGTTCAACGGGCATAAATTATGTTATTTGTTATGTGAAAAAGATATGTGTTATATGGATGAGTTACTGTTACTGTTATCGAATGAATTACTTTTTATATGATTGAGAATGAAATGTTATAAATTCTGTTATTGATATATGTGAATTTGATATGATACAATGTTTGAGTATTAAATTGAGATAATGGATGATTACATGCACTTATATGACTAACTTGTTGATGAATGCTTGTGTATAGGCATTTGGCAAGTGAATTTGGTATACTTTATTTAATTGTTTGATTATGTATAAATGATAAGTATAATTTTGAATTATACGGGCTTACTAAGCTTTAAAGCTTACTCTGTTTCTTTTCCATGTTTTATAGAGGTTCGATAGCTCGCTCGATCTGGATAAAGTAGGGGTTACGCATCACACTATCCAGTTGCTGTTGGTACTTTTGAACTCTTGGATATTTGTAAATATGGCATGTATAGGCTAGTTATAAAGATGATAGTTATGGTTACTTGAGATAGAGATTTTGGTACATGTTGTGGTATAAGTTTAAGCCATGTGATTTGGCTTATCTTGGTGTAATATTTTGGTTGTGTATAAGTGTTCAAATATGGTATGTTTTGGCAAGTAGTAGATGGAATGGAAATATGCAAATGTTGTCTTGATTTGTAATAGGCATATGAATGGAAAATGCATGATATTAATTAGGTATTTGAATACTATGTCAAATTGGTATAAAATGTGTATGAAATGTTGTGGATTGTTTGCCTATTGGATTATAAGATGTTGCAATTTATGCTTGTGCATGCATGTATAAATAGGGTGGCAAGATGGCTTTGCAAATAGCCTATTTTTGTCCACGCGGGCAGAGACACGGGCGTGTGTCTCAGCCGTGTGCGACACACGATCATGTTACACGGTCATGTGTCCCTTGGTGTTGATATTAGAACCAAGTTAGTATGCTCCACACGGTCTCCCACATGGGCGTGTGGCTGGTCGTGTGGTACAAGTCAGTATACCCCTAATTGGCACACGGCCTAGCACACGGGTGTGTGACTTGGCCGTGTTGCATAAGTCAGTATACCTTACAATTTTGACACGGCCTAGCACACGGCCTGGCACACGGGCGTGTGTGGCCACTTCGAAGGGCACACAGGCTAGACACACGGGCGTGTGGTTGGCCGTGTGACCCAAGTCAGTATGTACCCTTTGTTTTCACACGGCTGGAGACACGGGCAAGTCTGGTGGCCGTGTGAGACACACGGGCGTGTGTCCTCTGAATTGAGAAAAATTTTCAAAGTTTCGTAGAAGTTTTATAAGTTATCGGTTTAGTCCCGAACCGCTCCTAAAGCATGTTTAAGGCCTCGTAGGCTATTGTAAGGGACAAAATGAATGATGATTGTATGAAATGATTGTATGCATGAGAAAAATACGGTTATATGTGTTATAAGTCTGGTAATGCTCCATAACCCTATTCCGGCATTGAATACGGGTGAGGGGTGTTACATTTTCAATATTTTGCATAATTTTATTTCATTTAACATCTAGTCCCTCTACATAATAAAAAATTTAAAGTTCAAAAATGATTTTTATTTAATTCCAATGTATTTAACATCTAAAGGTGTGTTTGGTCAAATGACGAATTTTACTTCAATCAAGGTTTTCAAAATTATAAAAATGAATTTATAATTTTAAGTAAAAAATAATAGAGAATTTCAAAATTTATAAGAAATCGCAAGAGAGGCTTTAAGAATTCAAATTCCACCTATAGAAGCAGTTTATCAAAATTTCTCATTTCTTATTTAATCTAAAACACATAGTCCCATTATAAAAAAAATTAACTATAAATAATTTTTTATTTAATTCTAATATATTTTTTAAAATTTGATATTATTAAAAATAATTACAAATCTAATAATATCCATATTAAATATTTTTATATTTATTTATTTTTAACATCATTACTTATTTTATGATTATTTATTTAACTCATGAAATTCTAATAATCTATTTTTTAAAACAATTATTTCTTAACAATACAATTAGAATTTCTAATATTTTAAATTAATAAATTCTAAAAATGCTAGTATTTTGAAAATCTTCACAATTTTAAAAATGCAATGTTTCTTAAACTGAATTGGTGGTTGAAGCAATTAGGTCACCAGTTCATCTGTCCAATTGTTCAATTGATTCAATCAGTCTGATTAAAAAAATATTAAAAATTTTAAAAATTTTAAAAATTTGGTTCAACTAGTTCATACTAATTCTCGATCTAATTAATTTAAAGTCACTCTCCAAACCGATACTCTAGCATTTTTCCGGTTCAACCAATTTGACCAATCAATTTAATTCGATTTGAACCATACTAGTTTAATGGAATTAAGATATTGTCTTTCTAGCTCAATTCCAATTGAGAAATCCTAAGCAGAATTCAAAGGTGGCCTCATAAAAATAAATATATTCACATTTTTTTCCAACAAAAGTGAAGTTCAAAGTTTTACATTTTTGTATTAAGGGTTATTGCACTATTTGAGGTCTAAATTTCGTAATTGTTTTTGCATTGAGGTATGAATTTTTTTTTTTGTTAAAGTTAGTTCATTAACTTGACAATTGTTTCTACTTTAGGATCTGAACTAAAGAATTATTTTCACATTAGGGCTGAATTTTATTTTGACCAAAACCTTTTTTAAGAAAATATCATAGACTCACTTGAATTAAAAAAAGTTCATACCCCAACGTGGGAAATAGCATTGCCAAGTTTAAAGATTAAATTAGACCAAAAAAGAGTTCAAGCCCACAATCTAAGAGCAATTACCAAGTTCAAGCCCCAAATAATACATTAATCTTTGTATTAATTGATGTTTTGGTTTTAAATAAGTTGTGTAACAATATAACTTTTAGGCTGTGTTTGTTACATTGAAAACATTTTCCATAAAATGAGAGACAATAATGAATTATTAAATAATAATGATTGCAATAATAATTTTTAAATTTAAGATATTTAAAAATTTATTTTAATATTCTTATAAAATTTTAAAGCCCTAAATCTTAAATCCTAAAATCCTAAAATTAAATTCCAAATTAAAAAACAAAACTAAAAAACATTAAAAAAAAAAATCAATGGCTCACCGTTGTCCATAAGTTGAGCTTATCATTTTCCATCGTAAATATTGCTTCCTCAAGCGCATGCCCCCTCCGTTGCTTCTAGCACCTTCTCCTTTGTCCACCTCGTTCCCAATTAGCTATGATGCAAATAGTTTGAATGATCATGTTAATATAATAGCAGAGCAGGGTTGAAGTACATGGAAACCAGTGGCATTTGAGAATGAGAACAAATTCTACAGAGATCGCAATTGCAATATCCTTGTCAACATAGAAGGTTTTCATTTAATTCTAGCTACAAAAAATTTATTATGTAAGCTTCATAATTAGTTGAATTTGTGTTTAATCATGATATATGTTTCCTGAACTTGGTCAGATTTCATTGGTGCCACAATTCTACCATGTCTGGCCGTCTTTCCAAATTCCAATGCACGAATTGAGAGATGTTTAGCTGCTGATTTCTGCCAACAAAACCTTGTTCCATGAAACAGGAAATTTAGCTAGGTTACCTGTTTGTTTCTCCAAGTCTTTTTATCAGTCCAAGTAGCTTCTGAATGGAGTTTTCCTTACCAAAGGAGATCAAACTTCATAATGGAGCATACGTGGCACCTAATCTACCGAATCCTAAATTTGTTTTCTTTATGGTTTGTCTGTTAACAAGTCCTAAGTGGCCCAGGTAAAGCCAACTGTCTCTCCTTTATTAGGAATAGGAGCACAACAATCAGTATCTTAAAAGTCTTTCTGTTAAAATCCCACATCAGTAAGTCAGCGTGAGAGAAAGCGAGAAGCAGCTTTTAAAGGAAGGCGACTTGGACAAAAGAAGGCATACCTTTCTCGGCCTTTTGGCTAAGATCAAGTGTAGTATCTGTTCTTATCAGTTTAATATCTGATACGTGGGCCATTGGCTCACATGATATTAAATTTATATTTTTAGGGGAACGCCCACACAGTAGCTTGCTACTGGGGCTTTCGCGCGTCGCCCAAGCGTTGCACTATAGCTCGGGCCTGGCGCACCCCACCCAATACAAGTTTAAAGCTTTAAAGTTTATGGACATTATGTAATCACTTAATTGACGATGTTTATTTCACAGTGGATTAATAAATGTGTGTTTGCATCTGCTGCTCCTTAGGAAAACATAAAACATGAATGAAGAACAATGTATTTGTTCAAGTTCTCTTTGACTCTGATTTTCTCTTTTACCACAGCTTCTGATCCTAGTCCTATTCAGAACTCTTTTGTGCTGCACTCTATCCTCACTTTCTTCAGGACTTTTGTGTAGCACTCAAGGATGCCAAAAATGGTCCTATGTTTGCCCCAATCTCTATATTTTGAAATGCATAGTGTATGTCAAGTGTCAACTCACACTTCCATCATTCACGCTGTATCTGTTAATTGCTAGTTCTGCAAGGACCCAAAGCATGTCCTTTTCAGGACTCGACATGCCTGGAAACACATTGTCGAAACCATTTTTAAAAAGGTTTATAAAAACAGAGATCGACTTTAAAAAAAAAAAACAGAAATGGAGTCGCCACCAATCCCTTTTTACTTAGTGTGATTGGATCACCTTATAAAATATTTTATTTTAAAATGTTGATTTTGGTCCACGAAATACAAGAAAACGGGTTTGGGAGTCGATTACGTACGAGGAATGATTAACACCCTTGTAACGCCCAAAAATTGGTACCTAATTGATTAATTAATGTCTTTATGTCGAAAATTTGAAAAGATTTTAAAATACAATTTCTTTTAAAGAATGTTTATATAACCCGTTTTGGAATATTAAGACTCTTTTGTCCCAAAAGGATAAAATATCACATCCAATACGTTATGGTGTGACATTTTAACCCTCAAAACTAAAATCGTCCCTTAATTTCCCAAAACACGAAATTAAAAGGATATTTAGTTATTTGGACGTACGAAAAATCGAAACCCAGCACGTTAGGGCACAATTTCTCGAATTTCCAAACACGAAACATTGCCTTGTTTTCTGAAATCCTTATCCCGAGATAACAAAACGTCATATTCAGTGAGTTAGGACACGACAATTTTGAATTCTCGAGAATAAGTTTTTATTTAAAATTTATAGGTTTTAAAAAAGAGGATACTTGATATTTTAAGTTCTACGAAAAAAAATTAAAACCCAGTAAGTTAGGATATAATTTCTCTCGAAGTCCCCAAATATCATATATCGCTGTATTTAAAAGCCTTTGAATAAAATGCGTAAATGTAATTAAATGTGTTTTATAAAACAAATAGTTTTGTAGTAGATATGGCATATATATATATATTAAAACATCAATTCCAAATTAAAAATCATATTAACAATTAATACTAATATAAACAATTAAAGAAATAATAATATAAAATAGCGAATATTGCAGGAAATAAAATGACTATACTAAGAAAAAATAAAAATAATAAACAAATAAAGAATAAAAGATATAAAGTAGTAAATAACAAAAGATAAAAAACTACGAAATAAACATGAAACTTTACATATGAAATCAAAAAGAATCAACAATATGAATAAAATAACAAGCTAATAATAAATAAAACAATAAATGAAAATTGATAAAAGTTTAAATAATAATTGGAAAGAGTAAAAAAATTCAAAATGAAAATTATAATAATAATTATGATAATAATAACAATTATAAAAAAAAATGATAATTGAAATGATATGAGTAAATACAAAAGAAGAAAATATATGATATAATAAAGATAGTATAAAATTAATAATAGTAATAATAAATATAATTATAGTAATAATAATAATAAAAAATAATAATAATAATAATAATAATAATAATAATAATAATAATAATGGTGGTAATAAAAATAAAAATAATAATATTAATAATAAGAAGAATTTAAATTAATTGATTTTAATAATAAAATAGCCATAATGATAGAAAGGATTAAATTGAAAGCAAAAATAAAGTTTTTAGAGTAAAAACAGAAATAAAATGAGGCAAAGGGACCGAATTGTAGCGCGCCCCAAAAAATAAGGACTAATTGGGAAATTATTCCCCCAATCTCAAAACGCGCAGCATCAAGGGGACTAAAATGAATTAGCAAGAAAATTAATAAGGCGAATTATAATTTAAAAAAAAAACTGAATTAAAAGAAAATAAAAATGCGGAAGGGCTTGATGCGCAAATAACCCATTTCTCAAAAACACGCAGATCCCTGTAGCGGGTCGGGTCAGCGCGCGGGTTTAAAGAAGAAATGACGTCGTTTTGGGCCATTATAGCCAACTCCAAAATGGCGCCGTTTTAAAAACTTATAAAAACCAAAAATTCTTAAAAAAAATTCATTCTTCATCTTAGCAGAAAAAAAAATTTGAGAGCCTTTAGAATGCTCTCCCCTTGGGCGATTTCCGCGAGCCCTCTCCGTGAGGCTCGTGTGTGTCGCCCATATCACATGCATGTGGTGGCGGAGTTCTAAAAGGTTAGTTTTTTTTCCCTTTTTTAATATTTAAAGCCTTCGTATGTAAAAAAAAAACTAAAATAAAATAAATAAAGAAAAAGGAAACAGATAGATTTCGAAATGAAAGAAAAAAATAAAAGGAAACCCTTTTTTGATTTTCTTGATTTCGTACTTTTTTGTGTATCTCTGTATCTTGTGTATATTCGTGTAGTTTTACAGATTTTTGGGGGTTTTATATAGCCCCAAAATAATAAATAAAAGAGGAAATGTATTCTGTCCATATTTGTTTCTTTCCTTTTCTTTGTGGTTTTCCTTGTTTGCGAGTTGGGAGCGAGAAGTCCGCGGTGGATCAGGCACGGATTGCGCGCGAAGAGAGGCTGGTGTGGTCAGCACTTTGCGGCGCCTAGGGTTTCAAAACCCTAGGCTTCGATTCGCTTAAGCATTGGGCCCTTTTGGGCCGTGTGAATTTGGGTCCAGGGTTGGGCTCGGGTGTAATGGATTGTAATTGGGTTAGTGGGCTATGTAATCTGCTTTTGGGTCTTTGTAATGTATTAGGCTGTTTAATTGTTTTTGGGTTTGTATTGGACCGTAATAAAACTGGACATTTATTATTTTTTTATTATTTTTGTCTTGGTTTGTTACATGGGCCCGGTCAAAATTGGGTTCCTACAGCTGCCCCTTTTTGCTTGTTGTCGTGTAACAAGAATAGAGCAAAGACTACAAAAGGACCAATTTTGCCCGGTTTTCGCTGAGCCTTGACTTCTTGGTCCCCGTCTTCTTCAAATGGCTTCCAAATCCAATGCAACTTCAACGGTATTGGAACTTCATTTTGACTTCAATAAGTCTAATGGCTTCAATCTGCTGCACTGCAACTTCAGGAAGGCAATATCCACTATCTTCGATCTGCTCCACTCCTTCTCAATGGAGATAAGATCTACTATCTTCAGTCTGCTCCATTGCCGATACATGGAGATAAGACTTGCTGCTGTCTTCGATCGCCCCCCTCTCCTTTCGGTGGAGATAAGATCTGATATCTTCAGTCTGCTCCATTGCCGATACATGGAGATAAGACTTGCTCAAATTTCGATCTGTTCCACTCCTGCTCAGTGGAGATAAGATCTGATTTCTTCAGTCTGCTCCATTGCCAATACATGGAGATAAGACTTGCTCAAATTTCGATCTGCTCCACTCCTGCTCAGTGGAGATAAGATATGATTTCTTCAGTCTGCTCCATTGCCAATACATGGAGATAAGACTTGCTCAAATTCGATCTGCTCCACTCCTACTCAGTGGAGATAAGATCTGATTTCTTCAGTCTGCTCCATTGCCAATACATAGAGATAAGACTTGTTCAAATTTCAATCTGTTCCACTCCTGCTCAGTGGAGATAAGATCTTCTATGGTAAATTCAATCCGACCTATTGCAACTTCAGAGGTATAGGATTCATCATTTTAATCCGCTCCACTACAACTTCAGGGAGATGGAATTAACTGTCTTTAGTCTGTTCCACTGCAACTTCAAGGATATAAGACTTGTGACTTCAACCTGCTCCACTGCAACTTCAGGGAGATAAGGTTAGTGGCTTCAATCTGCTTCACTGCAACTTCAGGAAGATAAGATTTGCCGTTCGATCTCGTCCCACTATTGCTTAGGGTGACAAGATTTATAATCTTCGATCCATTCCACTGCTGATCAGGGAGATAGGACTGTTGAATTCACCGATGTTGCTGCACCTTCCTCTGGGGGACATATCCTATAGACTTATGTTTATGCCAAATGATTAGGATGCTATAATCGGAATGAATCTAATGCTCCTAACTAAATGTATTATGAACGACATTTGCATGAATGCAGAATGTTATGAGAATGATCCTATTTTTAAATGTACAATGATTAGGATGCAATGATCAGAATGAATCTAATGTTCCTAACTAAATGATATTAGGGATGACATTTGCATGAATGCAAAATGTCATGAGAATGATCTCCTTCTTCTTCTCTTATTATTATTTTTTTTTACAACAGTTAGGATACAATGATCGGAATGAATCAAATGCTCCTAATTGGAAGTGTGAGAATGATACCTTTTTAATGTTTGGGTTGTCATTGCTCATAGTTCATCAAGGTTCTATCACTGATGCGTTACCATGCTTTCTCGTTCAGCTGGTATCTTTGACAGAAAACCCAAAGAAACAATCATATTCTACTCAGCAAGTTTACCCCGCTGTAATTTCAGAGTCCCTTCCACTGTACCTTTTGGGACATAAAGTTTGTACCTCCCACTGCAACTTTAGGGGAATAACATTCCATCCAATCTGTTACCACTCAGAGGTATGGAATTTGTATAATCTTCAATCAATTTGATCTGTTACACCATTCCTTGAGTGTAATGACCAAATGTATGTGCCTGGAATTTGCAGGGTATCATTTTTCTTTTCCCGAGAATGATCCCCTTTTACACTTGGGTTAACATTGCTCGTCATATGTCGAGATGGTATCACCGAAAAAATGTCTTATCCAATAAAAATCCAAAGAGATAACAATAGTCATGTTTCAGATTCTCATATTATTTAGAAGCTTCCAGAGTAATATGCGAAACTCCTTTTATGAAAGTGTTATTAGTCCACTAATCGTTATTTCAATATAAAATGCTTGAAAAAGATCACAACAATGGACAAGAAAGAAATTAATCCGGAGCATAGCTCGAAACAAATAAGTTAATCAAAGATAACCAAGGCAATAAAAGAAAATTGATCAGGGCGTATCTTGAAAAGAATAAAGTAATCAAAGATAGCCAAGACCATAAAAGAAAATTAATTGGGGTGTATTTTTGAAAAGAATAAAGTAATCAAAGATAACAAATTCAAAATGGGTAAGATAGAAGTTAGGTGCCCCAGATATCGCAGCCTGAATTTCTCTGTATAAACTTTTTGAGGACCATTTTGAGCTCGATATGTGTTTAAAGGATCCGAATTACTTTGTCAATGCCCCAAGACGTAGCATACTTCCTCATTGTTAATTCAGGCATAGCGAGACTACCACATGCCCTATCTTTGATCAAAATTTGAGCCGCCCTTTTCGGGTTTTCGACTTAAAACCCCTTTGGTCTCAAAGCGCCCTTTGCGGGTTTTCGCCTTGGCCTCTCCTTTTTTTTTTTTTGGAATTTGAACTCAAGGCGCCCTTTGCGGGTTTTTACCTTGGCCTTTCCCCTTTCAGGTAAAATACTTCTTGAATGAACCTGAATTCACCGGATTGGGCAAGTCTTTGGCATCCATCTCAGTCAATATCAATGCTCCTCTAGAACAAGCCCTTTTTTGCTACATAAGGTCCTTCCCAGTTTGGCATCTGCTTTCTTCTGAAATCTACATGGACTGTAATATACTGGACATTTATTATTTTTTTATTATTTTTGTCTTGGTTTGTTACATGGGCCCGGTCAAAATTGGGTTCCTACACACATCAAATCAACTAGGATAAGAAAGTCATTCTTGTCAATAACAAATACCAGGACTTAATGCTTTTGGCATATCTTTGGCTCGAATTTATTAGGCACCTTATGACCTAAACCCTCCTCACACTCACCCTCGGGCCAATGAGATCTTAGTAGCTCTAGAGTCGCACTCTATGTGGCCTTTGTCACATCCAACCTAAAGAACCGTTTCATCGCTAAAGTGCTATACCATGGAGATGCTTTCTCAGTCCCTATTGATCTATTCAATTCCATTTCTTAGTCCCTTTGCTGGTCTTAGCAGCCAGAATCCAAGTATGATTACCATTGCAAATGTAGTGTTCAGATAAAAAAACTCCTATTAATCCGGATGTTTTTGCGAAGGCTTTCCAGCTGGATAACGATATTGTCATTTGTCACTTATCTTCAGTCACGGTTCTGGTGGAAAAACAACTTGAACATTGTTTTCAGCAGACTTGCAGTCTTAAAGTAGTACTTATTGCTGATGATATTTTTTCTCATTATAGAAAATAAAGGTTCCTGTTGAGGTGTGATGCTGAGGTTTTTTATGTACGGTTTCTTTTATAAGGTTCTCATTGTGTTGTTTTGAGTTTGTTAACAAGGTTGCAGGTTATTTACAAACTTGGACCCATGTCAAGGTGTAAATCTATTTCCATGAACAGGGGGCTATGCAACATATGTATAAACATATATCCAGAGAGAGAGAGTATTAAGCTTGAGAATATTTTACTGAGGTACTAAATATGTGCATATTTGGATGAATAATCGTAAAACTACTGCTCAAATTCACATGAAACATAAGCAAATTCCAGAAAATGGCTTTTAATTTTTTTTTAAGTGAATAATTTAGAAAAGCTAACAAGAAAGCAGCAACATATTCAAGGGGCAAAGATTTACAAAAAGCCAAAGCTTATTTCATTGTTTGTCTCCTAGGATGAAGAATTGCTCCCTTTGTTGTTTCCTCTCTAACTTGCTTATATTAATTTTAGACAATATTGTATAGATAAATCTTGCATGGTTAATTATAAGATATTTATTCAAAGACAAATCACCATACTGAAAAATCATTGGAAAGTAAAGGGAGAGAAGCTGATTTCTAACATTTCATCATGTAACATATACGTTGTGATGGTTTAACATGTTCCGTTCTAATTAGAAAATAATAGACAAAAGTTTAACTGCATATGAATATTCTCCTTGAATAATTGTTTATTTTCCCTACATTCTCATTATTTGTTGAATAACATTGCCTTGAAAGGAAGATTTGAGGAGAAACCCTTGATGCAATCATCACAGCTAAGCCAAGCCTACTTCTACCACATCAGGCTCGGATGACAGTAGGAAGCAGGAGACTTCTTATAAAAGGAGCGAGCTTAGGTTGGAATAAGCATACCTTTCTCGGCCTTTTGGCTAAGATCAAGTGTAGTATCTGTTCTTATCAGTTTAATATCTGATACGTGGGCCATTGGTCCACACGATATTAAATTAATTCTTTTAGGGGGAAAGCTCACCACAGTAGCTTGCTACTGGGGCTTTCATGCGTCGCCTAAGCGTTGCACTATAGCTCGGGCCTGGCGCACCCCACCCAATCCAAGTTGAAGTTTTGTAATTTTGGTTTTGATTGAGAAGACAGTAGTTTGTGATGAATCTATTTGCATTAATTTAGATGGAATTTGTATATTCCAACCAGTTATTTTTCAGGAGTATCATGTGTCTATGAACTTCAAAACTTCATATTTTTTGTGTTCAAATTTATCGTATTAGATAGTTGTTGAAATAAGTATAATGAATAATGCAGTAAACTAATTGAAACTACTATATCCGATAAATGTTTTTCCCGACCATTAAGCAGTTAAGAAGCATCACCATATTGTTTGGTGGTGAAATCTAGTTTGGGCTATGCAATTAGAGTTACGTGCCAAAGATATAGTCACGTGTATCAAAAACCAAAGTATATCAACAAATTCATAAACAACATTAGCGTTGAAAAGATAGCTTGAAGTACGTAAATTAGTGTTGGCACTTTCTGGTCTGTGCTAACGAATTCAAACCTACACTCTTCTCTTGATTTCTGATGATTCGCTTCCACAAATTTGAAGCTTTGTATGGAAGAAATTGTAGACCTCCTCTTTGTTAAGAATATGTAGGTAAAAGGTACTTATTGGGTTTGTATCTTTTCAACAACCAGTTGAGAATGTTGAATTGGTTAAATAACATCCTCGAGTAGCTCAAATTTCAAAAAAAAAAAAAAAGAAAAGAAAAGTTTTGGTGATATCATGAGATGAAAATTGAAATTCAAGATTGGTGAAACATAATCTTTATTACGTGGAGCTTTCTAAAACCCTTGAAAGGATAGGAGATGCATATCATACATAGGCACTTCCACTCGCTTTATTTGGACAGCATAATATATGTCTCGATGTTTAGAAAATATAAGTCAAATCCGAGACACGTTATAGAGTTAACTTTCATGAGACTTAAAGAAGACTGTTCATATGATGAGTATCCTTTAGTACTGCTTACAGAAGAACAAATTTGAAGGAAATGCGCAATTTCGTATGTAAAAGTTGATTAGAATTTTCAGATTTTGAGAAATTTGGTTAAGCAAAATGATGGATTTTAAATCCAACAAAAATAAAAGTTTTACTAAAAAGGATAGGTAAATAACAGTGGCTAGGGTCATATTCATACGCATCGGAAAAAGTTTATTTCTTCAATAAAATAAGATAAAATAAAGTAAGAAGATTTTTAAAATTAAAAATAAAATTTAAGAAATCAATCTAACGTAAATCCAATCATCTCAATTTTGATCATCGATGCAGAGGTAAATTTCAATACTCTTTAATTAATTAGTTACAATTACTGACATCGCGCCTTGCAACTAATCTTTTGTTATGTTTTCAGTAACGAAGAGTAAACTCATTGAAATTATTTCTCTTATTAAAACTAGAGAGACTCGATTCAAGTCAACAAACACACAAATGGGGCTCATTTAGACTAAATATATCAATAAACTTCATAATTTGACATACACAACCATACCATCCGTCTTAAGTATTAGAATAATTAACTGTCATGGATTTAAAAATTCTAATTAATAATATAAGTTATCGAGTACAAATCCTATATTTAAAAAGCTCAAATATTGTAATTCAAATAGAAAAAAAAGTAAATGTGAGAAAAATAAAAATAAATTGGATTCACAAACCTGAAGAATCTATTAGAGTTGAGTTGTTTTTCAATTGTAAGTAAAGTTCAACTGAAGAAACAATTAAAAGAGTAAAACAATATGACAAACATAAGAATTGGCCATGTAATTTGAAACTCATTCCTACATTTGCGGGGTCTTACCCAAAAAGTAATCCACTATGAATCAACACTTCATGACATGATTTGATTTAAGTTTTACTCACCCACCAAGGTGCAACTTTACTCTTCTACTTCAACTAAGATCACTATCAACTAAAATTTTCTCTTAAAAAGTTAAGTTACAAACTGAACAAGAAAATAAAATATTTGCAATTAAATTGTACCTAATACAAGTTCCTTTAATTAAAATGCTCTCTTTAATTCATACATGATTTGCCATGGTGTGATATGACAAATTAATGAGTTTATTCTCAAGCAAAGCAACGTCTTTTTTGTAGTTTTTAGATTTTAAGTCAATAAGTGTAACTTTCTCATTTTTACTCATTTTTGTGACCCAATTTAGCCAATGTGCCATTGGGGGCCCTAACGTGTGGTTGAGTCATATAGGGACGTGTTGGAGGTTGAAAACGAGCGAAAACAGCATCAAAGGAAAGAGTATCGCGATATCCAAACCTTAGAATTGCAATACCTCCAACAGACTTGAAGATTGGAGACCACCCTTTAGTGGTATCGCAATATCCACTTTGGGTATCGAGATATCCACCCTCAAAGAAGACCTTCAATTTTGAAACTGACCGAGGTATCGCAATACCAATATTGTGAAGGGACAAAGTTGGACAAAAAGGGTAGTCTTTGTCCACCCAACACACCAATCACACAAGACCCTTGTAGGGGCAATTTTGGCAACAAAATTTCATCAGCCCTCGACCTAAAACAACTAATTTTGGCTGAGGAGAGAGGAGGCACATATTAGTTTAGTTTTTAACTTTAGTTTTTCTAGGTTTTCTCTTGATTTTTCTACAACTTTTCTAGGGTTTTTATTTTCTCTTCTCCTTTCTTAGTTTTAGAGTTTATGTTTTTACACTTCTTTCTTGTTCTTAGTGTTAATTAAGTTAGTTATCACTGTAGTTTAGGTTTATTTGCACTTTCAGTCCTTGTACCTTAGTTGTAAGACATTTCTAGTTTTAATTTAATGTATTTCAATTTCTTTTATTTTAAATCAACTAAAGTTTGTTCCTTTTATGTTTATTGCTTTAGATTTTTTTATTGAATGCCTTTAGTTCCATGTTCTTTAAGTTTTCTTGCATAAAAATCTAATTTTTATATTTTTCTTAAGCTTTACTTTTATGACTTATTTGCTTTTCATTTCCATGTCCATTGGCTTTATTTTTAGCATGAGTAGCTAAACCCTAATAGGGGTTGGTTGATGGAGATGTGAGTAAGTTGATTTTTTAGACAATGGACTAAATCGTAATAATTTGGACTAAATTGAATAGACCTAAAAACTTAGGAATTGACGCCCTTAAGGGAATATCTAGACAAGTTAAACTGAGAGGTAATCTTGTTGTGCACCAATTCATTAGTCCCGAATTAACCAGTGAGATCGAGAGATAAACTAGATTAATTTGTCTAAGTTGGTAAAATTGAGATTAAGAGATAAAATTGAGCCACTTAGTAATTTAAGCGATTTAAGTGCCTCATTCGAAGATCGGCGAACCACATCGAAATCAACCAACCACCATTAGTCATTTATTGGTTAATATCGTAGTTTTGTACTCTTTACAATTTGGTCCCTACATTAGCATATTTAATTTTCTAGCAAAACTTTCTCGTTATGATTTTCCATACTATAAAATCATACCAGTAGCCGTTTAGACTCTATAGTGTGCGCTATTTATCACTCAATCGCCATCTCTTTTGGGTCCGACTCCTTGGAATACTTCATGTTACATCGGAACTATAAATATTACAACTGACCTATATGCTTGCAGTAAAACCGCACTTTAAATTTGCTTTATAAAATCGTTTGTTTTATGTGTTTGTGCACGCAGTCAATACATAAACTAGTTTTCTTTAAATAGGTTTTTTTTACTTGTAGTCCTTTGTTGATTTATATTCACCATAGTTCAATCCAATTAATTATTACTCAAAATCCTCAAAAAGATGTAAGGAAAATAATCATAAGGTTTGAGTCAAAATATGCCAACATATATGCAAGTTACACAATTGTCCAATTGCAAAGTGAGTTGAGATGGATGGTGCAACGTGTATTAACATTCTCCCCTTTAGCATTTTTTTACCAAAAAAACATTACAGCAAATTACTTCAAGCAAGATAATAACACAAACTCCCCCTTAATCAATAGCTATGAAACCAATTATTAATGCATCAAGGCTGATAGCATTAACAAAAGTAGACATAACAATAAGATAGCACAAGTGCCCTGAGTATCTTACCTTTTAGAATTAAGTACAAACCAAATAAAAAGTTCAACAATCAACCATCATAAATCAACAAGAAAGTTATCAACCAAATTCAACAACACCACCAACCAAAAATCAACTATGCCTCTCCCCCTAATTGCACATATCTCCCCCCTTTTTTTGATACAGAAAAATCCAAATGTTGGTCAAGTCCCCTGACCCAGTTGCAAGTGACTCAACCTGTGCCAAACCAATGAGCATTGCCCAAGTTAGGCTATTAGAACACTTGAATAAAGAGTTAGCCTGCCTTGATAAAGACATCTAATATCATAAGCAGCAGTTGAAAATGATTTAAGGTCAAAGAACTAAGGCTTATCGATATAAACCTGTTTGCTCAACAAAATTGAATGCCTTTTTTGGCATTTTTGAAAAAATAAAGAGGGAGAGTAAGTTCAAAGGGAGGAGCATAGAATTGGAGAGTTGGTAGCTGACTTGTTTATTGATGATGGATTTTTTTTATTTGTTGATATTGAAGTTTGTTTCATTTTGGACTTTTTGGTGATTTACAAATCATGGTATTCGATGGAATGTCTTTTGTTGATTACTTAATCTTGCCAATATTTTCTATGGTATTTTAATACTATGTGATTTAATTGTCAATACCTTTTGTTACCTTGTTTTAATAGTTTATTCCATGGTTTAAATTCATAGTTAAGTATATGGTTAAATGGGGAGTATTGAGTTGGTAATCCTTACTTGAAATGCTACTAAGTTTTTGTTCAAAAATGACAAAAGGAGAGATAGTGCAAGTTATAAGTGTCATCTTCAATACTAATTGCAGCTTAAGAAAAAGTTAGCATAACATTGTAACTTACCTTATTTAATTGGTATGTTTTGACCAAATAAGTGGACTTTTAATTATTGATCTTTGAAGACATTTTATCCTCAAATCAATGAAGACTTTACATGCAAGAATCAAGACAAGTATAGAATGAATTTAGTCTTTCAATACAATCAAAGTTTTCTTAAATAGAAGATTTAATCTTCAAGAAATTTGATGACAAGATCTTTTCTAAATGTACATTTTATTGAACACCTTTTTAAATGACTATTTTAATGGGATTTACGATAATTATTTATTATAATTAAACAAGCCTTTTTTGTATATATTGTGAACGTTGTGTTTAGGTTAAGGATACAAATTAGAGAGCACTTTTTGTTTATTTAGGAACTGTTTCTTTGAACACAAAATTCTAAGTAAATTGAATTATATTCATCAGTTTACATCAAAGATTTTAGAGAGAAAGACTTATAGGGAATGTAATTTAGTTCGAAGTATATGAGAGAGGTTGCAGCTTAATAAGTGAGTTGAACTTAATTCACACTTATACTTATTGATTGCTTATTGGATTACTCTTTCGACAAGGCCTTGTAATATAAGAATTTTTTGAACTAAATTGAACAATTTTTTGGTGTCCATCTCTACTTATTTTTAAGTAGTTATTTCGTCCAGTTGTAAGGCAAAAATTAACCAACTTTCATATATAATCAAAGATTCAACTCAATACTAATTTTGTATTTTTAATATGTAATTTTTTTGGCTAGGTTCGTTGAGATGAACAATGTTTTGGTTTAGTAGGGAGGTTATCACATACCTGAAATATCTTAGGATGACCAACAAAAATATATACCAAATTTTAAATTTTTGGTTAAATTTTAATCTTCAAACGTCATTATTAAAATTTAGGCCACGTTGATCAAGTGTCAATTTAGTGAATCAAGAAATGACTTGACATTCCTTCAATATTTAATTCTGAAAAAAATTGACCCTTGATGTTTTACATTTCATTATATGTTATATTTTTCATATATATTTTTTTAATAATCTCATTATATGTCCTAATCATATTTATTCTTTTTGACACAATACTTAGAATTACCCGTACCTCCTCCCCAATCCATAAATAGGAAGATAATACGCTTTAGTGCACTCTAACCCACGTCTTCCTGCATTGATAACAATGCCCATGCCAATTGAGTTAAGACTCAAACGACTCTTTTTTTTTTTTTTGTGATTATTTGTGAGAAGTATACTATAAAGGTTTGTTTATCTATACTATTATTTAAGCTCCTCACTAAATCAATGTTACTCTTAACCTAGTCACCAACTCAATTAGGAAGTAACAAGAATGTTCTCCCGTATTTAAAATATGTAATATTATTCGAGGGTATTTTAGTCTTTTCACTTTAAAAATAAAATAAAATAAGGATATGGTAGGATTTGAACTCACATCAATTGTATTAATAAAACATTGAATTTACCACTAAATTAAAACTTTATTTTGATTTTATACATTTTAATGTTATTATGCACACTTTAGTACATCCATAATTTGTGTATATATATATATATTAATAATGTATTTGATTGAATTGATGTTACAAGTTAACTCAACACTGACTCAATATTGATGACAACACCTTGATAAACAATTTAATCTAATGTTATTATTCATCAGTTTCAAATCATACATTTTATTATTTATTATATGTTATTTTTAAATAAAAAATTTATGCTCTAAAATTATTATTTTATGCGTGTAATAAGATTTCTAGTATATATAAATTATTTTATTTTCATTTATAAAAAGAATTCGTTCAAGATACATTATGGATAACTTAAGTTTTTCATGTTTTTGAATATACATCTAATTAGCTAATGTTCTAACTCGGGATTGAATATCAATAATGTCAACATATATTTTAGAAACTTATTTCAAACTATGTCAGCAATTTAGAATAATTGTTGCTTTTGGCATATTACTGGCACAGGCCATTGAAGTAATTGTGACTTTCAACTTTTTGCCGTTGAGGTTAGTTTTGATTGTTTTTTCTACAAAGTTAATTATATATAGGGGAGGGGTTTACTTGCACTAGTGTAAAATTATAGTTTTACACATTTTAATAATTTTTTGTATAATTAATATTTTAACAATCTTATCAAAACTTTGAAGTTAAGTGTATTTGGACGAGAGTAGTACTAAAATGGTAACCTCTTAAGAAGTCCTTGTGTTACACGCCACTTTTTTGTTATGTTGTGAAAGCAGAACTATGGGGTGCGTTAGATGGCCTCAAGCTTGCATGGGATATTGGTCTACGTTGTATTATTCTCGAAATGGATAGTTTAATTGTGACTCGTTTGATTCGGAATACAGCTAGGCATCACTCAGCAATTCTTCGGGCTATTATTATGATTTTACAACAATTTTGGGATGTTAAAGTACATCATACATATAGAGAAGAGAACAAAGTTGCGGATGGCTTAACTTCTATAGCTTATCTTTACCCGTTAGGCGTTCATTCATTTGTTCAACCACCACAGGAAGTACTAAACCATGTTCATGATGACAAAATTGGCCGGACTTAAGCTAAGGATAGTTCAAGTTTAGAGGATTCCTCTCCTTTTTGTACCAATATATATTAATAATTTAACTGTTGAATTTATTAAGATATTTGTTCTTATCATGTATATAAATTCATGATTTGATACGATATCTTTATCATATCGATCTAAAAGATTGTCTATATTAATATATATTTAACAGTTGAATTTTTTTTTATATAAAACAAATAGTTAAAAGTTTTTAATTTACTCCAAACTTGACATGCATGATCTATATGAATGAAGTGTGAAATATGACCGTTAAATTATTAAAATATTAATTGTACAAAAAAATATTAAAGTGTGTAAAACTACTCTAATTTTAGAATATTGTAAGTGGATTTCTCCATATATATATATATATATATATATTTAAAAACAGCAATTTTTAATTTAAGTATAATTTTGATATAGAATTTGATTTTGAATGATGTAATAAGAGATTATTCTAAATTTGGCAATCACATAACTTCAAAGTAAATATTTGGCTGTTGAGGTATTATGCTGAGGGTACGTTTTTGTTTGTAAGGTCCTCTTTGTGTTGATTTTTGAGTTTGTTTACAAACTTGGACCCATGTCAAGGTATAAATCTGTTTCCATGAACAGGGTGCGTGCAACATGTGTAAATACATATATAGAGAGAGTTTGTGTGTAATAAGTTTGAGAATACTTTGCTGAGGTACTAAATATGTGAATATTTGGATGAATACTCTACTGCCCAAATTCACATGAAATATAAACAACTTCCAGAAAATGGCTTTCCTGATTCTTTTAAATTAGTAAATACTTTAAGAAAGCAGCAACCATATAGAGGGGACAGAGACTGACAAAATACAAAAAGCCAAAGCTTGTTTGTTTCCTAGATGAAGAAGTGCTCCCTTTCTTGATTCCTCTCTAACTTGCTTATATTAAACTTTGACAGTATTGTATAGACAAATGTTGCATGGTTATACGATATTTAAGCAAAGCCAAGATCACCATACTCAAAATTAATTGTTCGAACTCGAATTGGACAATAGAGGGAGAGAAGCTGATTTCTGATATTTCATCATGTATATATCCGCTGTGATGGTTAACATGTTCCATTCTCATTCAAAAATATTAGGCAATAAGTTTTAACTCCAAATAAATATGCTTCTTGAATAATTGTTTATTTTCCTTATATTCTCATTATTTGTTGAATAACATTGCCTTGAAAGGAAGGTTTGAGGACAAACCCTATGCAATCATCACAGCTATGCAAAGCCTATTTCTCCCACATCAGGCTCGGATGACAGTAGGAAGCAGGAGACTTCTTATAAAAGGAGCGAGCTTGGCTTGGAACAAGCATACCTTTCTCGGCCTTTTGGCTAAGATCAAGTGTAGTATCTGTTCTTATCAGTTTAATATCTGATGTGTGGGCTAAATTAATATGTTTAGGGGGAAAGCTCACCACAGTAGCTTGCTACTGGGGCTTTCATGCGTAGCCTAAGCGTTGCACTATAGCTCGGGCCTGGCGCACCCCACCTAATCCAAGTTGAAATTTTGTTATTTTGCTTTGATTAGAAGGCAAGTGATTCGGAATAACCTATTTCTTGCTTTCCATGGTTCCTCTTTCAGTTAAAATTTTAGGATTTAAAACTAGTGCTACAGGTTTGAAATACAAGGAAAAAGGTTGTCTCACCATGGGGTACTTTTACAAATGCCCTGACTGTTGTCATTGTGTTTCTTTTTACCAAATATTTTGGGGACGAAAGCTTTGTTGTGCGAATTTGGTCTTTTTGGGACACCAAAATGTTTAAAGAGTAGTCTTAGTTCCAACCAGGATTGTAAGTTTCATATAATATGGAGTGGAATAAGCTTTGAAGACATCATTTGTGTTGTATAACATTTACCCTTGCCAATAATGATACAGCCTGAACCTTCTGTCAAGGTCAGTTGCATATGTTTACAACATCTAAAAAAACATCTGAAATCTAAGATTTTGTTTCAAGAAGGTTTTAAGTTTGCCATGTGTCATTATCAATCATGAACTTGCCCAAGTAGGAGGAGGTGCTGAGTTTATCTACCGAAAGCGAAATGCAGCCAACCAATTGCTGAATTACAAGAAAAAGAAAAACCAATCAACACTATTTTTGAATCAAAACCTGTTTTAACATCAACCATAGTATGCAATTGCAGCATATAGAAATGATTGGTTATTAGAGAAGTAATGAACTAAAAATGTCCTAAAAAAATTAAGACCAGGTTTAGAGAAGAAAATTGAAGAGAGGACACCATTCTTTTTGTCTACACTTTTTAACCATTAAACTCATTTCATGATCTTTTCCATATCATAATATGCTTAAATTCCCTCATTCTTTATCTTGAAGGTAGCAAAGAAACATCATCTCTTTATAATTTTCTTTTTCCAAATGATATTTTAGTTTCTTAATGCGATTCTTTACTTGTTTTTCTTTAAAATGCATAGCTTGGTGTGTGAATACTTCATGTTAATCTTCCCCAAGGATTATTGCTGCTAGGATCGACCCGATTAAGCAACGAACAAGTAAAAGTAGCGGAATAAATTGAGAAATTGGACACACAAATTTAACGTGGAAAAACCCCTCCAAAGAGGATAAAAAACTACGGGCAAAGATAATTTTACTATAATGACAACAGAACGAAGAGTACAAAAGATGGAGATAAATCTAAACCCCGAAAACCCGAAAACAAAGAACCCTCAAAACGTAAACACAAAATTCTCTAAATGTGTTATGAGTTCTAATATCTAATGGGTGTATTTTCTAAGGTTGTAAAAGAGCCTATTTATAGGCTAAATTCATAGGTCAAATAATAATAAAATAATCTAATTAATCAGTGTTTGATTGAAACAAATAAACAGAGTTTAACTAGAAGATTACTTCTCAAATTTGACTGAAATAGGAGTCATAATTAACAAATCTCCACCTTGACTCATATTTTCACAATGCCATCTTTGCCAAAGCCCGCCACGAGCCTATCTTGAACCATGTAGGGAATTAACTGAGTCAAATCTGTGCTTAGAAACTGGAAGACTTCTAGCCTTCGACTTGTACACTGCCAAATCAAAACTAACCCGGGTTTGATTTTCACGAACACAGTGCCCTAACTTTCCAAAACCTGCATCCAAAAGAGAACCTCTTTTCAACGAAACGGTCATACCTTTTTTCCTCCTATGACCAAGTTGCCTCCGCTCTGAATGAGTTGACTTCGACTCAGAATTCGGACGAGGGCGTTCGATTTCACCATCCATCGTAGACCTTCCGTAATATAAAGACGCGGTTCTTTTACCTTTTAACAAAACGAGCTCCACGAGATACTTTAATGCCGCTCGACTCGATGTTGATTCTGCATCCTTTCAAGTCTAAAATACTCAAGGAGATGGGATTCTTTCAGTAAATCAGTACATACCGACATCCGAGAGTGTCCTAATCGTCCCATCGTGTATCCTAATTTTAACAGTACCAATACCAATTACCTTACTAGATGAATCGTTACCCATGCACACAACTCCACTTTCAACTGAACTGTATGTGGAGAACCATTCTCTATTGGGACACATGTGGAAAGAACATCCCGAATCTAGGACCCACTCGGACGTGAGCTTGGAGTTATCGCTCGTTGACACTAACAAGAAATCATCGCCGCTTTCATCGGCCAAATTAGCACCAGCTACATCTTCCTCATTACTCTCAGCAGCTCTTTTCTTTCGCAGTTTATAACAATCTGCTTTGACGTGACCTAACTTTTTACAATAGCGACACCTTTTGTCTCGTTTCTTTGATGCTATCAAAACGGAAGCTTGCCTATCTGTCTTGCTATCCAAATGAAGCTCATTGTCGAGTTTGTCTCTACTCAAAAAATGACCCTTCACATCTTCAAGCGAGAGTTTGTCTCTGCCATAAATCAGGGTCTCCCTGAAAGACTTGTATGAAGGAGGTAAAGAGCACAATAATAGCATAGCCTGATCTTCATCGTCAATATGAACCTCAACATTCTTTAAATCATTTAAAAGAGTAATGAATTGACTGATGTGATCTCTAAGAAGCTCACCTTTGTTCATGCGAAACGTAAATAGACGTTGTTTCAACACTAAACGGTTAGCCAAAGACTTAGTTGCATAAAGAGTTTCTAACCTTTTCCACAAGGCAGATGAGGTCTTCTCCATCAATACCTCCTGCAATACCGTATTCGCGAGGCACAACTGGATTTCAGACAAAGCCTTTTCATCAAGCTCTCCCATTCTGTTTGATTTAGATTCTCAGGCTTTTTCCCGGTAACAACCTTTTTCAAGCCGATTTGAACTAGAATTACCATCATCCGAACTTGCCACAAATTGAAATTTGTCTCACCATCGAACTTCTCAATTTCAAACCTTGTTGCTGACATATCTGAATGGGCTGATCTATGGAAATTGAACTAGCTCTGATACCACTTGTTAGGATCGACCCGATTAAGCAACGAACAAGTAAAAGTAGCGGAATAAATTGAGAAATTGGACACACAAATTTAACGTGGAAAAACCCCTCCAAAGAGGATAAAAAACCACGGGCAAAGATAATTTTACTATAATGGCAACAGAACGAAGAGTACAAAAGACGGAGATAAAACTAAACCCCGAAAACCCGAAAACAAAGAACCCTCAAAACGTAAACATAAAATTCTCTAAATGTGTTATGAGTTCTAATATCTAATGGGTGTATTTTCTAAGGTTGTAAAAGAGCCTATTTATAGGCTAAATTCATAGGTCAAATAATAATAAAATAATCTAACTAATCAGTGTTTGATTGAAACAAATAAACAGAGTTTAACTAGAAGATTACTTCTCAAATTTGACTGAAATAGGAGTCATAATTAACAATTGCTTTGTTCTTATGTTTAACCACATTCGTTGCTCTCTTTATAATTTGAAGCAGGTTCTGTAGAAAGATGGGGGATACAATGGTAGGTAGGTATTGGTGTTACATATGCTCTCAAATGGTGAATCCAACGACAGAGCCTGCGATTAAATGCCCTTTATGTGAGTCCGGATTTGTGGAAGAAATGTCCAGTATAAGACATTACCCCAACACCAATGGTATTGATTTAGCATCAGTTAACAATCTTTCCCTTTTGGCTCCAATCTTGCTCAGCTCGATTGGCAGTTTAGGTGGCTCGCAGTTGCGTATCGCTGGTAGGGATCAAATTAATGATAACAACTCATCACAAGATGCATTGGGTGATGAATTCAGAAGTGAATTTGAAGCCCTGCTTAGGAGGAGAAGATCTTCAGCTCTTGAAAGTCCTGAAAATGGTAGAGAAAGGAACGACATAATGATCTTATCTGATCCATTCAATGACGAGGCTTTGATTGCTCAAGCATCATTCGGTGATTACTTAATAGGACATGGTTGGGACCTTTTGTTACAGTATTTTTCGGAGAACGATCTAAGACGGTATGGAACCCCACCAGCATTGAAAGAAGCAATTGAAGCAAAGCCAAATGTTACTATGGATGACAATTTACAGTGTTCTATATGTTTGGAGGATATCAAGATTGGATGTGAAGCAAAAGAAATGCCATGTAAACATAAATTCCATAGTGGATGTATTACCCCATGGCTGGAACATCATAGCTCTTGTCCAGTATGCAGGTTTCAGCTGCCTTGGGATGATTCCAGGTTGGAGGCAAATTTCGCCATCGATAGTGAAGGAAGAGTTGGCATTGTAGATGTTCGAAGTGGCAACAGGCTAGGAACCGGAAGACGGTATTGGATCCTGATTCCATTGCCTTATGATCGTTTACTGGCCTTACCAGGTTCCCAAAGTGGCTCTGCTTCAGCTTCATCGTCGGAGGCTATGCCAGGGAGTGAAAGTTCACCTCAGACAGATGGTATTTGATTTTTTTTTTTTTTATATATTCAGATGATTTTAGTGGCATTAGCCTGAAAATTTTCTGCAGTATACTTTGCAGCCCAAGACTTGTTTGCCTGTTATTAAATTCATAATTAAATTATGATGCAAAAGTGCAATAACTGTATATTTAACATTATAGTAAAAAAAAAGTGAATAAAAAAACCCTTTTATCATATAACATAAAAAATACTTATAACAGGAAAAGAAAAGCATTAAACATCAACATAAACCTATATTACAATTTACAAACACTAAAAAGTGTCCTCCAACATTACAAAATTTCAAGGCAGTAGGCTCTTATAGAAGAAATGCAAAACATGTGGAAAGAGATTCTATATATATTTGTATAATTATAAAGTGGAGTTGGTCCTAGACTTGTGCATCTTATCATCCTGTGAAGATGGAGGCAATGAAGAAGAAGACGAGAATGCAGCATGGTATGACGATGAAGCTAGTTGAGCTAGGGCCGGAACAGCACCACCTGTGTATTTTTTTCAATCAATATACCATCAGGTTCGCCAAGCGGCAACTATTAGTCCAAGCAAACATAATTCGATGAAGCAAGAGTTCATCAAATCTTATAACACAAGAATGATATTATACCTATTGAGACAATGAATAAATAATACATACTTAAAACAGATACAACCAGAATGCTAAACAAATGATATACCAATACAATTATAGAACATATTTTCAAATATTAAGAAATCTTCTGAAGCACACAATAAAGATAATCGTCAACATCTCTATTAAGAAACACAAATCCACTGGCTAGGCAACCTAATGACAGGAACAGATTCGTGTTTAAATATGAAACTAATCTCTGGAAAACATAAAAAGAAGAAATAATTATTAAAAAGCTATTTTTTATGCATGAAATAGTCTCATTACAAAAGAACTGAATCATTTCAATAAAAATTACATAAGATGACCGTTGAAGAGAAATTTTCTCACCTGCCAACCCTGCACAAGCAGAGGAGAATACTATCACAGGTGGTGCCTGCATGTAAATAAAGACAGATTACATGAGTTACACTTTAATATCAAATGAAAACACAAGAGCATAGCATGCAGTATGATAAACATAAAGTTCAGCTTAAATGTTTAAGGATGTAGGACCGGAAGGTGAGTAGTGAACCAGCTGGAACTGCCAAAAACCAATCGGTTCTTGACATGCAGGCAGCAGCATAAGGATGTGAAAAAGTGTCAACCTTGACAAACAACCCATCCAAAGCACTAACAGACGATTATCAAAATTGACTGTTATATTTACCAATAAGGCACAGTAACTGAACAAGGACAGTTTAATTCTTATCATTTATCATAATCGAGGAAAAGAGTCTAAAATGCAGCGTGAAACTAACTTTCAGGCCACAAGTCCAAGTAATAAACATAGTTCATTGATAAGCACAACAAATGAAGGGCAAAAACACTTGAGGGACCCTGGAACAACCTCCACAACATTGAAAGCTTTTGACCAGAGATAACTTCAGTTAGCAAATCTGAAACTATGCACCAATCCTAAGGCTGGAGATTACATCCAACTCAAAACAAAACATTGATAAATTAAGAGATTTGGCATATATAGAACTTACACCAACAAGGAAATGCACCCACATGGGCCCCTTTACATACCTCCTGACTATTGGCATCACTGCACCAAGAAACATATGTCAGAAAGACAAACTAAACTCAGTTCTCTAAATGCAAGGCATCAAAAATAACTTTTAATTGATCATGTCAAATAGACATCAAACAGAAACAACCATGCATGGTAGATGCAGAAATAGAATCTATAACATGGAACTTTAAGCACCAGCGCACCACTGAGTTTTTTACTCCCATGAGCAAGCAAGGATCAAATTTCAGTTTAGTCCGGTAGAAGAATGACACAATTTTGAAGTTGAACGAGGAAAAAACAAACCTCAATAGAAAACATTAAATGCCGAAACTTGTTTGGAAATCGATTCTTCGTAAGCAACATGAACACTACTGTCGTGTAAAAGGAAGCACTTTTTGTAAAAAGGCAACAATTCACAGAAGGCATTGCACAAAGATAGTCATTGAAGAAGCCATGCCCATGACAGTAATATAAAAACTTAAGTTACAGCAAGATAATCAAATCAAAGCATATCAACTGAAATATATCTAATCAGTGAAAGAAGAAGAAACAAATCCATATACCATGGTTGAACCCATAGAATGCGCTTGTAGTGCCCCCAACAGCAGAGCCAATCTAAAATAACAATCATAAACACACAAAATAAGCCATCCTCCAAAACATAAAAATACACAAAATAAAAGATGAAGCAGAAGTACCCAAATTTCCAAAAACGGATCAGAAAGAAAGCGAAAAAAAAGGGTCCACATTGAAAGAAAAAGAGAAAGGGAGGGAGAGTTTTTACCATAGAAAAACTATCCCTAACAAGTGGAGCAACAGTCCATTCACTTGTTTCCTGCACCATAGAACCCCAAAAAAAGAAAATTAAAAAGAACAGGAAAAAGATAAAGATGTACGTAAAGATTATTACCATCTCTTTGGAAAGAGGGCCAGCGCAGTGATGGCAACGCAAATTTCTTAGAGGGTTTGAATTTTCCATTGCTTTTCTTTTTTTTCTAACTTCAAAAAGAAAAAAAAGAAAAAACACAACTAAAAACCTGATGACTCAAGTAGAAATCAATGTTGAAGCCGAGTTCAAGGTTTTAGAAATTACCTTAATTAATTTCCCGGTCTGTCTGTCGGAACTAGAAGGCAAAAGAGGGCTTACGAGGCTGTGACACAGTAAGCGGCGGGGATGTGTGAAGAGAGATTGAGAGTTGATCCGAGAGGAAATCTTTTAATAAGTTCCTTTATATATAATTGGTCAAATTAGGCAATTACTCTTTTATTACATATAAATTGTGGAATTAGTCTTTCTTTTCTAATAATGGTAAATTTTTATTTTGTATAATTTTTAAATTGGTTAATTTTAATTTCTTTTTAAAATTTTTAAAAATTTGTTTAAATGATAACAATTAAATTTATTTAGTTAAAATTTGATATTAATCATATAGTATGTTTAAACTATAGGTTTAATTCATATTATTTAATTTGATATTTTTAGGTTTTATACTTTTTTAACTTTTAAATTTCATTTCCAACTTAAACGATAATTTTATTAATGTTTTTTTAGCATTATATGAAAATAATAAATCAACATAACAATAACATGCGATGTTTGGTGAATTAGAATTTAGAAATAATATAAATTAAAGAATTTAAATATTATTATTTAAAAGAGATTAAAATTTTAAAATTTGGATAATGTGATTATTAAAAATTATCAAATTAAAATATAAAGCTTACTAATAATATAAAAACTAATTTAACTTATATAATTGATTTTGATAAAACTTTTTAAAGAATTTTCTTTTTAGTGATTTTAATTTAAACTATTCTTGTAAGAGGTGAATATCCAACAAATTGATCATAACTTGATAGTCAAGAAAATTTTATTTTTAATAAAAGTTAAATTTAGATTATAGTTTAGATATAATTATTAATTAAATAGATTTTATATTTTAATTTATGATTTTATATTAAAATTGAGTGTTGTTTTATTTTATATTGGAAAGTACGATTCAAGTTTTGAATGTGATAATGTAATTTTTAAGTAAATGAATTTATAATTATTTATATAAAATATGAGTGAATGAAGAAATGAAAGGACGTGACATATAATTGAATATAATAATGTGTTAAAACTTTTTATAAAACAAATTATTAATGTATTCAAGTTTACACAAATATAAATATCTTGAATAGAATTATAAATGAGAAACGTAGCATCAATATGAAATCAATGATACATGACACATAATTGAAAGTTATGTGATTTAGTGCCAATCCCAACTACCAATTTTAGAGATAATATGGGGTAAATGACAAGAATATATCAAATTTTAAAAAAATTTACGGAAAAGGGCCGAAAAATAATTATTTACCGGAAAGGGCCATTTCCCCCGAAAACGCGTCCACATCAGCGTGTTTTTTAGGATGAATCGAGCGCGCGTCCGAGGGCGCTTTGTGCCACATCAGCAAAAACGCGCGTCCTTGAGGGCGCTTTGATGATGTGGCAAAAGCTCTCCTCGTGGGCGCGCTTTCCCCAACAGCGGTCAATTTTTTTGACCGTTGGGCCTCAACGGTAAAAAAAAACCTATAAAAACCCCAACCCTTTTATTTTTTTCACACATTAGTCCTTACTCATTTTTCTCTCAACCTTCTCTCAAATTCCTTTAAACTTCCTCTCAAATTTCACAATAGTCCTTTAATATTTACAAAAAAGCCCTTTTTTAAGTTTTTTTGAAATATATTTTTTTGATAAATTTAAAAATATTCTATCGTATTAGCAATGGCCGGAGAATTAATTCGTCTCGACGATAAACACATCTCCGTCGATCAAATGCAAATGGTAAGTTTTAATTTTAATTTTTCAATACTATTTAAAATTTTTAAGTTTTATGCAATTTTAATTAAATTTTAATTTATAATTTTTTAAATAGTCTGTAGATCGGGTGTTGCAATGTTATATTCGCAATATGCCTGGTCCGCCATCGCTGTTTATTGAGAATTACCTACAGGAAGCGGGTTTTTGGCACGTGGCCACGATAGGCCGGGGGTGCAAGTTGGACCCGAAGTTAATCAGTGCGTTGATAGAGAGGTGGAGACCCGAGACGCACACTTTCCATCTTCTATGCGGAGAGTGTACTATCACTCTGGAAGACGTGCATTGCAATTAGGATTGCCGGTGGATGGGTACGTAGTCACCGGGTCCGCAACTTCTTGCGATTGGGCGGCCGTATGCTACGAGCTTTTGGGTGCTATTCTGGATAACATTTACGGTGGTCGGATCGAGATGGGCTGGTTACGAGACACATTCCCGGAGCCGAATAATGATTCGACCAAAATAGAAAGAATACGGTATGCTCGGGCATACATTCTTGAGATGATTGGAGGCTATCGATGCGGACTGTCACGAAACCTCATTACACGAGATGGTCACTTGAAACTCGTTGATTTTAGAGCAACGTGAATTGAGTTGAAGTGCGCCGTGCTAGCAAAATTGTATCGGGAGATGTGCGGGCGACGCGGTGAATAAAGCGAAAATCGGAGGTTGCCTATCACTCTGCAATCATGGGCACGGTTTCGATTTCCATTTTTACGTCCTCGAGTCGACCACCCATATACATTCCCACTCATAACGAGGTAAATTTAATATTAGATTTTACAATTATTACGTAGATTTAAAATATAATTGTATGCTAAAAATTTATTTAATTAGGTGGAACCATTCGTGAGTTATGTTGGAATACCTACATCGCTTGAAGATATACGGCTTCTACTAGAGCAACGGTCGGAAGCACAAGTAAGTATTAAATTTTAATTAAATTTCGTAATAAAATAGTCGTTTCGTATTTCGTATTTAGTATTTAGTATTTAGTATTTAGTATATAACTAATATTTTTATCATGTTAATATAGTTTGAATGGACACCATACGAGGATCCGTCAATTCGGGCGATGATGCGGAGGAGTTCTTGATAAATCGGAACATTTGGCATGTGAAGGTCCCATTGATCAACTATGCCACCATGGAGATGCACCAATCAGATCGAGTTCTGCGTCAATTTGGATTCCAACAACCGATTCCCGTGGCACCTGAGGTGCTCGATGATGAGCACAAAGTCGACTTACGGCAGTTGCATACGGATTGGCCAAGATATTGGTCAGCGTATATCGAATTGTGGGAGAACCGGTATGACTATATACCTACTCGGGAACCGATCATCGTTCCTGATTTAGCGTGCGTGCCGGAATACATGTCATGGTTTCGGATCCATGGCAAGCCGTATTTATTGTCGAAAGAGGAGAGGCGGCAACCGTGCGGAAAAAGGGAATGACGGGGCCCTTTAAATCCAGGAGAAGGGGGTGATGAGACGGGACCATCAACAGCGCCGACACAGTCACCGGGCCCATCAACAGGGCCTACACAGTCACCGGGCCCAACACTTCAGCCGACGACACCGACATCACAGCCTTTTCAGATTATGCCATGTGCGTACCCTAGCCCTTATATGTATCCTAACCCTTATATGTTTCCTTTTCCCGGTCCACGGCGAGTTGAAATGCATGGCGGTTGAGTCCGTTCCGACTACTCCGATCGGCCACCGATCTTGAGGCTACTGATCGCATGAGGGATCGCCACGACGAGCGCCGTCGGGGAGCTCTTCCTTTTACCAGTCTCCTTCGCCTTATGGGATTTAGACACCTCCGCCATGGTTTATGCAAACACCTCCCCAGTCATTATTTTATCAAGGTGGGTCATCCTCCCAACACCCACAACCAGACCCCCTGCCGGAGGAACCAGAATCCCCGCCTGAGGTTCCACAACCCCCGCCGGAAGCTAGAAGAAGGAGGAATCCAGCGCGTAACCGTCGACCACCCCCATGTGGCACTGATTCCGACCGGCACCAACATTGATTCCGACCGCCATTTTTTTATTTTTTTGTAATTTAATTTTTATATCTTTAATAAAATAAAATTTGTTTTTTATTTTTTATTGTAATTTAATTTTTATATCTTTAATAAAATAAAAGTTGTTTTTTTATTTTTTTTTTTGTAATTTAATTTTTATATCTTTAATGGAATAAAAGTTGTTTATTTTTTTTATCGTAATTTAATTTTTATATCTTTGCTAAAATAAAAGTTGTTTATTTTTTATTGTAATTTAATTTTTATATCTTTAATAAAATAAAAGTTGTTTATTTTTTTTATTGTAATTTAATTTTTATATCTTTGCTAAAATAAAATAAAAGTTGTTTATTTTATTTTTTGTAATTTAATTTTTATATCTTTAATAAAATAAAAGTTGTTTATTTTTTATTGTAATTTAATTTTTATATCTTTGCTAAAATAAAATAAAATTTGTTTTTTTATTTTTTTTGTAATTTATTTTTTATATCTTTAATAAAATAAAAGTTTTTTTTTATTTTTTTGTAATTGATTTTTTTTATCTTTAATAAAATAAAAGTTGTTTTTTTTTTGTAATTGATTTTTTTATCTTTAATAAAATAAAAATTGTTTTTTTTTGTAATTTATTTTTTTATTTTTAAAAAAATGAAAGTTGTTTTTGAATATCCTAATTGTAATTTAATTTTTATATATTTAATGAAATAAAAAACACATTACTTCTATCATGTCTTTAAATACATCTAAACAAAAATGAGACAGATTTAAAATGAGATATAACTTTTCATTCTTCCAAGAGACAAAAATGATAAGGAGACTATCAACTATTCCGATTTGGACACGAGCGAGATGTATGGCACAGGTTCCTACACCATCCGCATAACTTCCGTTGGTTGGCCGTTTCTCGGATATCCATATTGTTGCATATTCTAGTCGAGCAAGGTCGACCTTTTGGTTTCATGACGTAGTTCTCTATCCGGTAACGACTTATACGGAGCAAGCGTCTGAGCGACCACTTACGTTCATCCGGGATTTGGTGGGAATACGTGTCTCCACACGTTGTACATGTTTTCTATTTTATACACTTCGTCGACATAGCTCATGGGATCCAGACGGAGATTCTGACAAGCCGCAAGTACATGAGCACATGGGTAACGAAGTGCATCAAATATCCACCATCGCGGTCCTATTTCTCAAGTGTACACGCGATATTGCCCGCCAACAATACCTTGGTTCGATCTGTCAAACTCCGTCACACGAAACCATAGGTTGTCGCGATCGTGACACACTGTGTGCATGGTGTTGGCCCGTGCCTTCGCCTTGTTAATTTCTCGCAATACCTTCGCGCACCATACATGGCCTCCCTGCATTTGGCCTTTATAACTCGCTGCTCGCTTCGAAAATAGTGCCGCTAAACGAAAATATGTCTCTCACACAACCGATGTTATCGGCAAATGACGCGTTCCTTTTAGAATAAAATTTATACATTCGGCCAGGTTTGAGGTGATATGACCATATCGTAGGCCGCCGTCGTATGCTTGTGTCCACTGTTTGAAAGGTATGTTGCATAGATAGTTTGCGCCTTCTTCGTTAACTGAGCGCAAACTCGCCAACATCTCGTGAAAACGGTCCTTATTGATTTCGTACCCTGCTAATATAAGTTGATAGCGAATATTACATACCACTATTCAATTAAGAATAAATTGAATATTACAAATGAAATTATATTAATAGATATTACATACCCATGTTGGTCAATTGTCGTCGTTCACTTGTAGATCGATGTTGCCCGTGGTAGTTGGACGCAACATGCCTTAGGCAATATCGATGGTGTGTGCGATGCCATAGGCTTCCCTGTCGCTCTATTGCGGCTAGTATTCCAGGGCCCCGATCCGATATAACGCATATATCAGGTTGGGGGCAGACGTGCCTCCTTAACCTAGATAGAAAGAAATCCCAGTCATCAGCTGACTCCCCCGGTGTTATTGCAAACGCAATTGAAAGGATTCTCCCACTGCCGTCCTATGCCACAGTTAGCAATAGCCGATGCGTATATCTATCATACATAAAGGTACCGTCAATTTGTACCAATGGCTTGCAGTATATAAATGCGTATCGACATTGCTTAAATGTCCAGAACAGACGCTTGAACACTTGGCATCCACGGAGCAATCGATCGTTGTAGTACGCCGGTTCCGTTTCAAGGTCACGTTATCTTTGCTTAGGACATATCTCTCCAAAGACTGACACCACTGCCACACTTCATTATATGAAGTGTCCCACCGACCATGCAACTTTTCCAACGCCTTCTGCTTGGCTATCCAAGTCTTCCGGTAAGAGGGCGTGTACCCCAATTGGCTACAAATATTGCCAATTAAGGCCGGCACTGTAGTCTTGGGATTCGCCTTCACCGTCGGTATTATTAAGTCAGCCAACATCTCTGAATCCATCTTCGGATGATCTTGTAAAACACCTATCAACGAAGTACGTTAAATAATGCAACATTACGTAATATTAGTATTATTCAAAAACCTTGAACACCTAGTGATACTGTACCGGCAAGACATGTATGTGGACCTTTGTACTTTTTGATCTCCCACAAGCCTGTCCTTTTCCTCAACGAGGCCATGATTTTCCATGAACATGTACCGTCTTGCACTGCACACTTGGCCTCGTACTTATCGAGTTTGGATTTAATCACGTTGTAGTTAACCCCGTTCTTGATGTTATATTATTTCAATGCACCAAGAAAACTATCCTTGTTGGAAAACTCTTTACCAACTTCTAATTCGCCCGAATCCAACGACGAACTTGTATGGTCACGCCTTCTGTGTGGTAGCTCAGGAAACTCCAATGCATCGTCTTGAGATAGATCGACATTATGCATGTGGGCTGGAGGCGAGTACGCCCTGAATCATAGATCTTCTTCTTCTTCTTCATCTGAACCGCCTTCAAAATCGGTTGGAACAGGCTCCGGTTCAGAAAATAATGCAACTTCTGCACCATCGGGGCCAGGCTCTCGAGGTGGATCCATATCGGACTCATCATCTGACCCACCATCATCTGCAACGAACGAGGGCCCCTCGCCGGTGGATGTCGTGGGGAGTACATTATCCCTTCTTAAACAACTTTCGTAACATTCCCAATCATATGTGGATTGCCAACCACTAAAAGTTGATAACGTTCCCCAATACGTATTACTAGCATCGAACGTCGAAAGAAGGATATGCACGTCCCATCCACCAACCGAGTGTCGTGCAGGGGTTGTGTTTTCCATACTACCACCAAACACGAGCGCTTTCGTATTATCCCTCCCACTAACAGAGTGTCGGCTTGGGGTCGTGTATTCCCCTCGAACAGAGTAGATGTTGAAGTCGAAGGAAGATCACTTGGCGATGAAAATTGTACATATACCTCAAGATAGGGTGATCCACTGGCAAGATGAGTCTCCACCATTGCCTCCAAGCTCCGAGGACCTTTGATGTCGAATGAGTCATATCTCACGGGATCAACCGAAGCGCAAAATCTATATTTAATAGACTGAACTTTCATTGATGTTGTTCTGAAGATTTTACGCCTAATTCTTTTGCGAAGTTCTGTCAAATCTATGTTCCGGTTAAAACCCAGTCGCGCTGTGTTCTCCGATAAAAAAACAACACCATTTTCGGTGTCACAAACCTCACCGTCGTAGTAAATAACAACATTAATACGTTCACTCATCTTCAGTTTCTATTTTACTTTTGCCTCAATTTCTATTATGCAACCTGAGAATGAAATTTGGCTGATTTATAGTCTAAGGATTGCCAGACTACTGTAGCAAAATAGCGTCCACGTGGGAGCTTTTTTCTGTACTATTGCTGATAGTGCATCCTGCTTGAAGCGTTTTGGTCACTATTTGTTCAGAAACGTCTTCTCAAAATTATATTGCTAGAGACTACTGTAGCAAAAGAGCGTCCACGTGGTAGCTTTTTCAATACTTTGCGACGAAGGCATCTGCTTGAAGAATTTTGGCCACTATTTGTTCGTAAACGTCTTCTCAAAATTATTTTGCCGAGACTATCAGTAGCAAAGAGCGTCCACGTGGGAGCTTTTTTCATTACTCTTGCGACAAAGGCATCCTGCTTGAAGCGTTTTGGTCACTATTTGTTCAGAAACGTCTTCTCAAAATTATATTGCCAGATACTACTGTAAAAAAATTCAAATAATTTTTATTTTATTGATATATTTTTCCCAAAACCCTAAACTTAAAATTATTCGAATTAATTAACCCTAAAATCTAGTCTATTAATTTTCCCTAGAAACCCTAAACCCTAAGACCCTAAAAATCCCTAAACCGTAGCCCTAAAACCCTAAAAACTCATACCCTAACACTAAAAACAACTAAAAAGCCCATCGGGGTCAAGAGCAAACAGCGTCCACGAGGAGCGCTTTGTGCCACATCGCAAAGTGCGCCCTCAAGGATGCGTTTTTTGCTAATGTGGCACAAAGCGCTCCCTCGTGGACGCGCTTTTCTGTTTATCCCCTGAAAACGCGCTAACGTGGACGCGTTTTCGGGGGAAATGACCCTTTCCGGTAAATAATTATTTTTTCGGCCCTTTTCTGTAATTTTTTTTAAAAATGGTATATTTAGGTCATTTACCCGATAATATGATTATACCTTAACATAAATAAAATAAACATAAAATTTATAAAAATTTTAAATTGCCAATGATTTTATTTATTTATTTATTTATTTGGGTGAGTTTTATTTTGAAAAGTAGTAAATATTATAGGATGAATTTTTAAATGATTAAGGTTTTTAAGATATTATAATATAAAATATTACAACAATATTGGTATTCAATTAACTCATAACACTAACTTAATACAAAACTTTATATATAACATAAATAAAATATAAATAGCAAATTGGAATTTTATAAAACTTGTTAAATTATTATAATATTTTTAAAGGGTAAACTACACAGATAGTCACCCAACTATCAAAAGTTCTCATTTTAGGCACCCACATTATATAGTTCATTAATTTTGGTCACTCCCGTTAAAAGCTCTAATGGAAATCTGGCATGACATTTTTTTTGACACGTGTACCAATCATTGAATGCAACATGGCATAATTTACCACATTATAAGTGTTGCATACTATTTTAGAGAACTAAAATATAATTTACTCAATACTAATTATGAACCAAAATAAAATAAAAAAATAATAAATAAATAGTTGAAAAGAATCCAAAAATTCAGACTTCATCTTCATCCTCATATTTTAACTTAGGAAAAGAAACAACACATAAAAGAAGCTTTGATGGGAGAAGAAACACTATTAGGAGAAATCAAGAAACCGTTCAAAAAGAAAATGTTCAGTCTTTTTTAGTCTTGAATTTGACCTCTTAAAGAGGAAAGTTTCTAAAGTCACATAGAGAGAGATTGAGAAATCTTTATATGTTATGAAAGATTTCAAAATCCATGCTTTGAATTCGATTGTTTGAAGGGAAAATGGAAACCCCTTTAACAGAGGAGCTTTTGAGGAAGATCTAAGTACTTGAAGCGGGACATGCCGATCTCAAGCAAGAAATTTCAATTTTTAAAAAACTCGGTGGCAATTTTTAGACTAATTTCACTCATTAAAGATCTTGCTCTACTTCCCCTCGATGTTCGCACTTCCCGGGGAATGCAGTGAAGCTTGTTACTTGGAAGAAAGGTTCAGCTTCGTTTCGACACTCCTCGTTGTTGCGAAGAGAGAGAAGAACAAAGACACTAGCAATGGTAACAATAACAACGAAGGAGATGTAGGAGGAGGAGCTATCGCAAGAATCGGGAACATCGAGCCAGTTGCCATCAATTTGCTTCAAAGAGGAGGTGGTTGTTGTTCCCCAATTTTTAGGGTAAGTTTATATGGAACTTACCACTCTATTTTATTTTATGTATTAATTATATTTGAATTTATGTTTATATATTTGAATTGACTAGAATTAGTGAATTTGACACATATGTCTAGAAATGGACTGAATTGTAAATTCATGTAAATATTGGCTATATGGAATCAATACAATATGTAAATATGACTATTAATTGATTATATATCTCAAAAATGAAAAAATTAAATTATGTAAAGCAATTGGTATTGTCATTTATACGAAAATGATGTCCGAGTGAACTTAGTAAAATGTTAAGATACGTATGGCATGTCATTAGGGTTATACGTGCAATTGATCGGAGATTTTACATGTTATTACGATCTAAAATTTGTTGCAAATTCTCGAGTTATACGTATCGTAGGTTTAGCCTAGACAGGTAACCTCGATATAATGTCAGCTTGTGTGAGCGGCTTAGTCTCGTGTATCTAAGTTTTTTTTACTATAGGTCCATCGAGCGATATTCAATTGAATGAAAATGGAAATTAGACTATGAAATGGAAATGAAATGGTATTTGGTTATACTTGATATATGGATTGTTACATGACTTTGTTTAAATTGTGATATTACTTATGATTCTAGAATGTAACTAATGCATTTAATTGGTGATGTTGTTATATGTATAGCTATGTCATAATGTGCCAAGGATAGTTAAGTTGGTTTCTGAATAGATTAGTTAACTATGCCTTAATGATCAATGTATCATTTAGTTTCTATTTGAAGTTACTAAGCATTATTAATGCTTACATTGGTTGTTTACTTTCCTTGTAGATTTTCACCTTGCAGAACTGCCAAGCCGAATTAGCAGAGGAGCATACACTATCTCGAGACGGTAGTTATAAAGTCATTTTGAATCTAGATTATGTGGCAAGTAGTTAAAAGTCCTTAGTATGTATTTGGGTATTTTGGGATTTGGTATTCTCATGTTAATATTGATAATGGTTGATTTGATTATAACTTATGGTATGAAACTAAATGAGACATAATTTGGTCAAGATGATGTTATGAAAGTAATGATCTTATTCATGAATGATTTGTATGCTATAATTTGAATTTGAACAATTTGAAATAGCTAGAGTGCTTGATGATTTGTAAATGGTGAATTGAATGTTAGGTATGTTATATGGTTTGGCAATTGATTTGGTTTGTTCAAATCAAGTTTAGGAAATTACTTAGTCTTTAAATTGCATATTGAGGATAGGAATTGAAGATAATAGTATTTTGAATATGGCTAATTGACTTGAGAAATAAATAAGCTTGAATGTTGAATGTTTGGATCGTATAATCTTGAATGGTTGATTTAGGTTCTTCTGTACTTGGATTTGGTTGTCAATAGAATGGTTTAATAGCTTATTTTGTACAATATTGATTGAACACTTAGAAAGAAATGATTTACAACTCTAGAATTAGGTAGCAAATATGTATTTTTCCAAAAACAGGGGCAAAGTCGCGACCTCGGACTTTTGACGTCGTAATGTTGCCATCACAGAGAGTGATGTTGTGATGAGCATAGGCATGTCATCACAACTTAGCCATGCAACGTGACATACTATGATGGCCACATCGTAATAAGGATATGAAGAAGTCACGACGTCGATCCAAACATTTTGAATTTGGTCCTAATTCGAGAGTGGACTAATATAAGAGTATTCTTAAGCCTATGTACGTCATGAAACTAGTTATATATTGTATCATATGTCTATCTTGCTTGTATCTAAGTGTACAATATCATGAATTGAATTTTTATTTGATGGTTGATGCTCCGATAACTAGAGTAGCATTTTGTAGCTTAGACCCGACGATCGGACAATAGGTGTTACATTTAATGGTATTAGAGTTACGATTTAGTCAATTCTAGGACTAAATCGTGGTGTAAGTCGAGTCTAGAAATACATGTCATAATAGTCTATGATAGTGTGATGAGTACTGATTTGAATCGACTTTGTTTCTCATAGAGATAAACCATGTCAACTGATTCTAATCATGTCGTAAGCGATAAGGTTGAAAGTGATACTCTCGCTTTGATCAATGAGCTGCTAGAAGTAAACCTGTTCTGCAAAGGCTTGAAAATGATGCTAGAAACGCCTTTATGAATATGATGAACCAATGATTCACATAGTTTATAGGAGCTACTCCTTCCACTCCCCAATAACAAATGCCCCCTCCTCCACAGTAATGCCTCTGATAACACCACATTGGCTTCAAATTCCTCATCAGATACCGGTGACTCACCCTTTGATAGAAAAAACTCCACAAACGTGGAGCAGAATAATTCAAAGGAAAGAAAGACGAAGACACAAAAAAATTTGAGTATTGGCTAAAAAACACCAAAGAATCCTTGATAAGTTGATGTGTTTTCCCAATGATAGCGTGAAATGTGTCGTGTTTTTACTTAAAGAAGAAACATATCAGTGGTGGACAACATTAACATCAGTAGTCCCGAGAGATTGAATGGATTGGGAATTCTTTCAGACCAAATTTAGAAAGAAGTACATCAGTCGATTATATTTAGAGAAAAATAAGAAGGAATTCATAGAGTTAAAGCAAGGAGAAATTATGGTAGTTGAATATGAATGGGAATTTGTTCGCCGTAGTAAGTATGCCAGAGAGCTAGTGTCTACCGAAGTCGATATGTGTACTCATTTTGAATAGGGTCTAAGCGAAGATATTCGTATGTTAGTGGGAGCATTAGAGTTGAAAGAGTTTGTTGTGTTGTCCGAGAGAGCACAGGAAATGGAAGACATACGTAATGAGAAAAAGTAAGAAAAATCCAAAATCCAAGACTCCTACAAGCGAAGCATGACTAGATATTTTTGACTCATCCACTGTAAAAGTTGAGAGATCTTTAAAGTCATTCCTTCACTCTGTCAGAAATTTCTATGAGAGACGAGCCGAGACCGAGTATTCCATGACCCCAGGCTACATCTGTAGCTAGCGTTGGAAATGTTCGTAATGTGTATAGACAGGTTTGTGGGCATTGTGGAAGAAATCACAAGGGTAAGTGTAGGTTGAAAAGTGGAGCTTTTTTCTGTGCGACTCCAAAAAGCATTTAAAAAGGGACTACTCGAGAAGGCCAGATGAAAGCAAAGAGCAAACTATAAAGACTATGTCAGTCTTATAGAGAGGGAGGAAACTCGGTTCCAATAGTGGTATTGGTTGTAACCAGGGAGGAGTTAGGGATACACATTAAAATCTGAGGCTCGTGCACTCGCCAAAGCCTATGTAATCCGAGCTAGAGAAGAAGCCACTACTCCAGATGTTATTACTAGTACATTTTCCTTATTTGATGTTTTTGTGTATGCGTTGATTGATCATGGGTCGACTCATTCATATATTTGCACCTCTTTTGTAACAAAAAGAAACATACCAGTAGAAATGACAGAGTTTGATGTCTAAGTAACCAACCCATTAGAACAAAGTGTTGTTGTCAACAAAATTTGTAAAAATTGTCCACTAAAAATTTAGGGCCAAGAATTTTTGGCCAATCTAGTGTTGTTATTGTTTGAAGAAATTGAAATAATCCTCGGTATGGATTGACTGTTTCTTTATGATGTAGTGGTCAATTGTAAATAGAAGAGAATTTCTTTGAAATCTACAGAAAGTGATTTGGTAAATGTTGAAACTAGCTTATCGAAATGTCCAACTAATATAATTACTGTTATGTCAGCATATGAAGCCTATATCTTGGATTTGAGAATATCATAATCCAATTTGGATCAAGTTCTAACAGTACGTGAATTTCGAGATATTTTTCCTAAGGAATTACTAGGTCTGTTGCCTAAAGGAGAAGTCAATTTTGTTATTGAGGTGGCGCTCGAAACTACACCGATCTCTATTGCGCTGTATAGATTGGCTCTGGCTGAGTTGAAAAAATTGAAAGCCTAGTTGCAAGAGCTTTTAGATCAAGGATTTATTCGACCTACCATATCGCTGTGGGGAGCCTCAGTCTTATTTGTGAAAAAGAAGGATGGAACCTTGAAATTGTTTATCGATTATCGGTAGTTAAATAAGGTAATGATAAAGAGCAAATACATGCTTCCACAAATTAATGATTTGTTTGATCAACTCAAAGGTACTAAGTTGTTCTCAAAGATCGATCTTTGATTGGGATACTATCAACTTAAAGTTAAAGAATCAGATGTGTCGATGACTACTGTAACACCCCATACCCAAGTCTGAGACTGAGACTGGATACGAGACATTACCATACTTGAACTTAAGGAAACATGTACTTACGGGCTGTAAAATTTTGTTTCGAAACAGAAACTTCTCTTTCTTAATCAAAACATACGTTTCATGGGCCTACGAGGCCTTAAACACCTATCCGGAAACTTTCGGAACTCAATCGGGAACTTTTCCTCGAAACAGGGGTCACACGCCCATGTGACTTGGGACACGCCCGTGTACCCCTAAGACATGCCCGTGTCTTCCACCCGTGGTCGACACTGACTAATTTCACACGGCCTTGACACGCCCGTGGCTTTGGCCCGTGTGCTAAACTTTGGCATTCTGACTTATCCACACGGTCCATACACACGCCCGTGTACTTCAGCCGTGTGGTAATTCAATTACAAGTGCAAGGTGCAGACTTCACACGGCCAGGGCACACGCCCATGTGACTTAACCGTGTGTCACACACGGCCTAAACAAACGGCCGTGTGGTTAGCCCGTGGTCTATTTTGACTTAAAACCCTAATGTGCAGGGGACACACGACCTTGACACACGCCCGTGTGTCTATCCATGTGGGCACCTAGAGGCTATTTTCCAAGTCAATTGCCACCCTGAGATCAAGATCAATCCAATACTCAATTTAATAACTCAATTATTACATCTAACATGAACAAGGATGCATACTTCATTGATAGATAAAAACATAAATACTTAATCATTCATGACCCATCTCTTTGGCCATATACAAAAAGAATACTAAGCTTGATAGCCAACACTTTGGCTAATTCTAAAACATAACTCAAAATGAAATGCTTCCTATACATGCCATACTTAATATAAACAACTTGGCTATACCAAAATAGCGATTGATAGTGTGCTCCGAGCTCCGATGACGATGATCCACGAGATTAGCTTGGCGGGACTACATGGAAAGAAAGAATTAAAGACGTAAGCATTTCGCTTAGTAAGTTTGCATGTAATGCATATAACAATGTATATAAATATATATACTTAACATACTCATTCATCATAAGCAAAGGCATTGCTAAGTTCACATGCTTGAGCTTACTTACTCTTAATGATTCTTACACTTATCATGGTACTTACTAGTCTCGTGTTTGTAAGGTAAACAAGGTACCTGTATCACTTAATCATATAGATTAGCATACTTTGTTAAGGTAAGCATAATCTTAACTTCATCATTCATAACATGAATAATACTCTTAGTTCACTATGACTAGCATACTTTGATGATAACTTTACTTGCTTAACTTTCTTGCTTTCTCATTTATTCTTTACTATTTTGCTCGATGAATTACTATGAACAACCGAGGATACTGAATCTCATCTCACAAATATCTCGATGCCAAAGCCATACCCTAGATATGGTCTTACATGGGATCTCTTAACTTGTATCGATGCCATGTCTTGACATGAACTTACACGGAGTCTTCATTGTGTGTTCCATTGGGAACTTACCATTGCCATGTCTTAACATGGTCTTACTTGGTATCTTTACTCATGAACGGGTTAATGCCGAGCCTTGGCTTGGACTTACATGAAATCTTCCTTGTTACTCACCAATGCAATGCCTTGGCTTGGACTTACATGGGATCTCTATCTCATGATAGCTTTTCAATACCAAGACTTGTCTTGGACTTACATGACATCTTTACATGGAGACTCACCAATGCCATGCCTTGGCTTGGGCTTATATGGGTCTTCATCTCATAATAAATCTTCAATGCCAAGACTTGTCTTGGTCTTACATGATAACTTGCTTGATTGCCGATGCCATGCCTTGGCTTGATCTTATACAGACTTCCTTGTCTCATGTGATAGATCGAGTATCCTAAGTAATTCAACTTCAATCGGGACTTTCTCATACTTAATCTCATTGATTTCTTTGTTTAGCATAGCATCAAAAATCTCATGGAATTAAGATATATTCTACATCATACTAAGCAATTCAATGATATTAATCATAAAGCTTAGAAATCATACAAACTTATCTCAATGTACAAAATGTATGTAGAAATGCAATTTAGTCCTCGACTTTGTTCTTGCCTCGGTTTCGATCCGGGCTTCATTTTTCTTGATCTATAATAATAATTTAGCTCATTCAATACACACATTGACTAAATTGACTCTTAAGTCATACTTTGACAAAATTACCATTTTGCCCCTAAACTTCCTCATAATTACACTTTTACCCCAATGCTCGTAAAGTGATTTTTATTCAACTTTTGTGAACTTCATGCTTATCTGATTCATTCTCTTAACTATAGCAACAATCAATTCTCACTATTTCTATCATGTATGAAAAATTTCACAACTTTTACAAACTAGTCCTTACTAGCATTTTTCATGAAATTTATTTAGGAAAAGATGTTTATCTAACATCAAACTCTCATAATCTTTCATAAAACATCATTTTACAAGCATGTCATACATGGGTAGATTTATGAACATGAATTCTAGCTCAACTTATAGCTATAAATAGCTAATTCATAATACAAGGACTCCAAAAATACGAAGAATATTAAAAACAGGGCTAGGATGCACTTACTAGCAAGCTTCAAAAAATTGAAGAACCCTAGCTATGGAGTCTCTCAAATTTTCGGCACAAGGGGAAGAAGATGAATAAGATTTTTGTCATCTTTTTCCCTTTTTAATCATTTAATTGATAAATGACCAAAATGCCCTTCTCACTAAACTTTTAAAATTTCTAACTCATGTCCATTTTTGTCCAAAAAATATAATTTGGGCAAATTGCTATTTAAGGACTTCTAATTAATATTCCAAAGCTATTTCATACTAAAAGCTTCTAGAATATCAAATTTTACAACTTTTGCAATTTAGTCCTAATGGACCATTCAATGACAATTTCATAAAATTTCTACATGAAACTTTCATACTATCATGCAAACATATCTTAAACCTCAAAACTCATTTTACTACTTCGGATTTTTGGTCTCGCACCACTGTTCCGACTAGGCCCTAAATCGGGATGTTACAATTCTCCCCCTCTTAGGAATTTTCGTCCTCAAAAATCTTACCAGCAAATAGGTTTGGGTACTGGTTTCTCATGCTCTCTTCTGGTTCCCACGTAGCTTCCTCTATCCCATGTCTTTGCCACAACACTTTCACTAGGGCAATACTTTTATTTCTTAGATGTCTGACTTCCCGAGCTAAAATCTTAACTGGTTCTTCACCATAAGTCATGTCGGGATGAATCTCTATCTCTGACGGGGCAATTATATGTGAAGGGTCTGATTGGTAGCGTCGTAACATGGACACGTGAAACACATCATGTATCTTTTCTAACTCTGATGGCAAAGCCAATCAATAAGCTACCGGCCCAACTCTCTTAGTAATCTCGTATGGTCCTATAAAACGTGGACTCAACTTGCCTTTACGGCCAAATCTGAGAACCTTTCTCCATGGTGACACTTTCAAGAAAACTTTATCCCCGACTGACGATACTCTATCTCTTATCTTTTAAATCCGAGTAGGATTTTGTTTGTCGTCGAAGCGACCTTTAAACTTTCTCAAATTACTTTCACCTTCTGCTCGGTTTCTCTAACCAAATCAACCTCGTGAATCTGGTTTTCCTTGAGTTCACCCAATATAAAGCGTTCGACACTTGCGCCCATATAAAGCCTCATCAGGCGCCATCTTCAAGCTCGATCAAAACTATTATTGTAGGCAAACTCTACTAATGGGAGAAACTTTTCCCAACTGCCTTGGAATTCAAGAATACAACACCGGAGCATATCTTCGAGTACTTGTATTAACCTCTCTGACTGACCGTCAGTTTGAGGATGAAAAGCTGTACTAAAACTCAATTTTGTACCCAAGGCCTCTTGTAACTTCTTCGAAAATCTGGAGGTGAATCTCGAATCTCTATCCGATATGATTGACAAAGGAACTCCATGTAGCCTTACTATTTCTGAAACATACAAGTTTGCCAACTTGTCGAATGAGTAATCCACTTGCACATGTATGAAATGGGCCGACTTCGTAAGTCTGTCAACCACAACCCATACAGCATCTTTCTTGCTTAGTGACAACGGTAAACCCGTTACAAAATCCATGGTGATACGGTCCCATTTCCACTCGGGAATCGAAATGGGTTGAAGCAAACCCGAAGGTACTTGGTGTTCAGCCTTTACTTGCTGACAAATCATGTATTTGGAAACAAACTCTGAAATATCTTTCTTCATTCTTGGCCACCAATACAGTTGCTTCAAGTCATTATACATCTTGGTACTACTCGGATGTACAGATAAACATCTGTTATGTGCCTCATGCAAAATTTTCTGAATAAGCTCCTCCTTTCTCGGTACACAAGTTCTATCTTTGAACATCAAACTTTCGTTGGGACTAATCTGGAAATCGGACTCAACATCTGTCTCGCACTGAGCTCTCTTGACTTGCAATTCACTATCTTCTTTTTGAGCTTCAATAATCTCTTGGAGAAACATTGGTCTAGCTCTCAACTCAGATAGAATAGAACTATCGTCGGATAAAGTCATCCGCGAATTCATTGCCCTTAATGCAAATAGGGACTTTCTACTCAAAGCATCAGCGACTACATTCGCCTTTCCGGGATGGTAGTCAATGACCAATTCATAGTCTTTTATCAACTCTAACCATCTCCGTTGCCTTAAGTTCAACTCTTTCTGCGTCATCAAGTACTTAAAACTTTTGTGATCTGTGAAAATTCGACATCTTTCACCATATAAATGGTGTCTCCAAATCTTCAATGCGAAGACTATGACAGCCAACTCTAAATCGTGCGTCGGATAATTCTTCTCATAGGGCTTTAGCTGTCTTGAGGCATAAGCAATCACTTTGCCTTCTTGCATAAGTACACAGCCTAATCCGTTTAAGGATGCATCGCTGTATATCACGAACTCTTTCCCTGTCTCGGGTTGTACTAAAACCGGAGCTTCTATCAATAATTCCTTTAGTTTCTCGAAACTTTGTTGGCATCTTTCTGTCCACTCAAACTTCACATTTTTCTGTAACAATTTCGTCATCGGAGTTGCAATCATGGAAAACCCCTTGACGAATCGTCTATAATAGCCAACTAGGCCTAGAAAACTTCTAATCTCTGAGACATTCCTCGGTGGATTCCAGTCTATTATGGTCGAAATCTTACTTGGATCTACTCAGACTCCATCTCCCGAGACAATATATCCCAGAAATCCTACTTGCTTGAGCCAAAATTCACTTTTACTGAACTTGGCATAAAGCTGATTTTCTCGTAGAGTCTGCAAGACCGTTCGTAGATGCTCAGCATGCTCATTCTCATCTTGGGAATAAATCAATATGTCATCGATAAAAACGACTACAAACTTGTCGAGGTATGGCCTAAAGATGCAGTTCATTAAGTCCATGAATACCGCAGGAGCATTGGTCAAACCAAAGGGCATGACTAAAAATTCATAATGCCCATACCTCATTCGAAAAGTGGTCTTGGATACATCTCAATCCTTTACTCTCAACCGGTAATACCTGGATCTCAAGTCTATCTTAGAGAACACAAGGTCTCCCTTCAATTGATCGAAAAATCATCGATCCTTGGCAATGGGTACTTGTTCTTTCATCATCACTTTATTAAGTCGACGGTAATCTATGCACAATCTCATGGTGCCATCTTTCTTTTCACAAATAAAACTGGAGCACCCAATGGAGAACAACTTGATCTTGCAAAACCTTTATCTGTCAAGTCTTGCAACTGTGACTTCAACTCTCTCAACTCCGTTGGAGCCATTCTGTAAGGAGTAATAGATATTGGTACAGTACCAGGAGCTAGCTCAATGCTGAACTCAACCTCTCTAACTGGTGGTAGTCCTGGTAATTCCTCGGAAAAACATCCAAGTACTCACATACTATCGGTACTGACTCAATCTTTAACTCTGTTTCTCTATCATTCATCACAAAGGCCAAATATGCCTCATACCCTTTTCTTATGTATTTCTGTGCCATCATATGAGAAATCATTACCGGCGATCTACCTTGTTCGTCTGATTCTACATGGAGAGTGTCCCCATTCTCACATCTCATCCCAATATATTTCTTCCCACAATTTACTATTACATCATGAGTGGTCAACCAGTCCATACCAAGAATGATGTCAAACTCATCAAATGGTAACAACATAAGCTTTGCTTTAAAATAATGACCTCTAATCATCAATGGGCAATCATTACATACTTTATCGACCAACACACTTTGGCCTAATGGATTAGACACTTTAATCACAAATTTTGTAGACTCTATAGGCATACTCATAGTGGATACTAGTTTCATGCAAATGTAAGAGTGTGTGGATCCAGGATCTATTAAAGCAATAACTTTAATATCATGAAGAGAAAAGGTACCCGTAATAACATCAGGAGAAGATGCCTCTTCGCGAGCGCAAATGGCATACGTCCTTGCAGGTGCCCTACCCTCGGGTCTCGCAACCTGATCTTTAGGGTTACCTTTACCACTTGCTCCACTACTCGGGTTCTTCTGCGGTCTTCCTCTGACCATACTCCCAAATCTCGGGTTCTGTGCTCTCTCTTCCTTCATCATCTCAGGGCAATCTTTTATAAAGTGGTCTTGGGAACCACATCTGAAACAAGCATTTTCATGCGCTCGGCACTCACCATGATGACGTCTACCGCACTGTGGGCATTCCGGTCTATCAGTTCGAATCTTCCCCACACTAGCGACTGAAGTAGTCTGTGCCTTATTTCCCGAATACTGTTTACCCTTGTTTCTACTTGAAAAACCTGTGGATGAAGTCGATCGGGTGGAGAAATCTCTTGACTTCTTGGAAGAGGGTTGGAATGACTTATTCCACTGTCTCTTTCTCGAGTCACGAGACTCCATTTCAGATTTTCTCTTCTCTTTTACTAACTCTTCGGCTTTACAAGCCCGCTCCACTAACACAACAAATTCTTTTAATTCTAGGACAGTAACAAACAACTTAATGTCCTCATTTAGTCCATCTTCGAATCTCTTGCTCATGATGGCCTCAGTGGATACACACTCTCGAGCGTATTTACTGAGTCGTACAAACTCATGCTCATAATCAGTTACGGACATCTTGCCTTGTTTTAGTTCTAGAAATTCCTTTCTCTTCTGATCGACAAATCTTTGACTGATATACTTCTTTCTGAACTCTTCTTGAAAGAACTCCCACGTGATCTTTTCTCGTGGTACCACTGATACTAAGGTGTTCCACCATTGGTAAGCAGAATCTCTTAAAAGAGAGACTACACACTTCATACATTCCTCAGACGTGCATGACAATTCATTGAATACCCTGATGGTATTCTCTAACCAGAACTCGGCCTTTTCCGGATCATTATCTTTTTTAGCCCGAAATTCTTCTGCCCCATGTTTCCTGATCCTATCAACCGGAGGCTTCTCTCCTCTTATCACTTCTACTACTTGAGGGGCTACTGGGATAGGTTGAGGAATAGGCGGGGGTGGAGGGGTTTGAGCATTCGAGTTCGTACGAACGAACTCCGTATACCACGTGTTCATCATATGGAGGAAGGCTTCTCTAGCCTCTTCTCCTCCTCTCTACTCACCGTAGTGGGTCTCTTCTCATTCTCGTTAGGCACCATCCCTTCAGCGGGAGTCGGCGCGTTACTTTTTATGTCAACCGCTACAGCTCTTTCGGATCCATTTACTATATGTATAAACATAATTTAAGTCGTCAGGAGTCGTCACACTATCATTATAAAAACATTCTTACGTATGGCATGTATAGCTAGACTCGTGCTCGTGCTACGTTAGTCCTAAAACTGACTAAACCGTAGCTCTGATACCACTAAATGTAACACCCCATACCCAAGTCCGAGACTAAGACTGGATACGAGATATTACCATACTTGAACTTAAGGAAACATGTACTTACGGGCTGTAAAATTTTGTTTCGAAACAGAAACTTCTCTTTCTTAATCAAAACATACATTTCATGGGCCTACGAGGCCTTAAACACCTATCTGGAAACTTTCGGAACTCAATCGGGAACTTTTTCTCGAAACAGAGGTCACACGCCTATGTGACTTGGGACACGCCCGTGTACCCCTAAGACATGCCCGTGTCTTTCACTCGTGGTCGACACTGACTAATTTCACACGGCCTTGACACGCCCGTGGCTTTGGCCCGTGTGCTAAACTTTGGCATTCTGACTTATCCACACGGTCCATACACACGCCCGTATACTTTAGCCGTGTGGTAATTCAATTACAAGTGCAAGCTGCAGACTTCACACGGCCAGGGCACACGCCCATGTGACTTAACCGTGTGTCACACACGGCCTAAAAAAATGGCCGTGTGATTAGCCCGTGGTCTATTCTGACTTCAAACACTAATGTGCAGGGGACACACGACCTAGACACACGCCCGTGTGTCTATCCGTGTGGGCACCTAGAGGCTATTTTCCAAGTCAGTTGCCACCCTGAGATCAAGATCAACCCAATACTCAATTCAATAACTCAAGTATTACATCTAAGATGAACAAGGATGCATACTTCATTGATAGATAAAAACATGCATACTTAATCATTCATGACCCATCTCTTTGGCCATATAAAAAAAGAATACTAAGCTTGATAGTCAACACTTTGGCTAATTCTAAAACATAACTCAAAATGAAATGCTTCCTATACATGCCATACTTAATATAAACAACTTGGCTATACCAAAATAGCGATTGATAGTGTGCTCCGAGCTCTCATGACGATGATCCACGAGATTAGCTTATGGGACTACATGGAAAGAAAGAATTAAAGACGTAAGAATTTCGCTTAGTAAGTTTGCATGTAATGCATATAACAATGTATATAAATATATATACTTAACATACTCATTCATCATAAGCAAAGGCATTGCTAAGTTCACATGCTTGAGCTTACTTACTCTTAATGATTCTTACACTTATCATGGTACTTACTAGTCTCGTGTTTGTAAGGTAAACAAGGTACCTGTATCACTTAATCATATAGATTAGCATACTTTGTTAAGGTAAGCATAATCTTAACTTCATTATTCATAACATGAATAATACTCTCAGTTCACTATGACTAGCATACTTTGATGATAGCTTTACTTGCTTAACTTTCTTGCTTTCTCATTTATTCTTTACTCTTTTGCCCGATGAATTACTATGAACAACCGAGGATACTGAATCTCATCTCACAAATATCTCGATGCCAAAGCCATACCCTAGATATGGTCTTACATGGGATCTCTCAACTTGTATCGATGCCATGTCTTGACATGGACTTACACGGAGTCATCCTTGTGTGTTCCTTTGGGAACTTGCCATTGCCATGTCTTGACATGGTCTTACTTGGTATCTTTACTCATGAACAGGTTAATGCCGAGCCTTGGCTTGGACTTACATGAAATATTCCTTGTTACTCACCAATGCCATGCCATGGCTTGGACTTACATGGGATCTCTATCTCATGATAGCTTTTCAATGCCAAGACTTGTCTTGGACTTACATGACATCTTTACATGGAGACTTACCAATGCCATGCCTTGGCTTGGGCTTATATGGGTCTTCATCTCATAATAACTCTTCAATGCCAAGACTTGTCTTGGTCTTACATGATAACTTGCTTGATTACCGATGTCATGCCTTGGCTTGGTCTTATACGGACTTCCTTGTCTCATGTGATAGATCGAGTATCCTAAGTAATTCAACTTCAATCGGGACTTTCTCATACTTACTCTCATTGATTTCTTTGTTTAGCATAGCATCAAAAATCTCATGGAATTAAGATATATTCTACATCATACTAAGCAATTCAATGATATTAATCATAAAGCTTAGAAATCATACAAACTTACCTCAATGTACAAAATGTATGTAGAAATGCAATTTAGTCCTCGACTTTGTTCTTGCCTCGAATTCGATCCGGGCTTCGTTTTTCTTGATCTATAATAATAATTTAGCTCATTTAATACACGCATTGACTAAATTGACTCTTAACTCATACTTCGATAAAATTACCATTTTGCCCCTAAACTTCCTCATAATTACACTTTTACCCCAAGGCTCGTAAAGTGATTTTTATTCAACTTTTGTGAACTTCATGCTTAGCTGATTCATTCTCTTAACTATAGCAACAATCAATTCTCACTATTTCTATCATGTATGACAAATTTCGCAACTTTTACAAACTAGTCCTTACTAGCATTTTTCATGAAATTCATTTAGGAAAATATGTTTATCTAACATCAAACTCTCATAATCTTTCATAAAACATCATTTTACAAGCATTTCATACATGGGTAGATTTATGAACATGAATTCTAGCTCAACTTATAGCTATAAATAGCTAATTCATAATATGAGGACTCCAAAAATACGAAGAATATTAAAAACGGGGCTAGGATGCACTTACTAGCAAGCTTCAAAAATTTGAAGAGCCCTAGCTATGGAGTCTCTCAAATTTTCGGCACAAGGGGAAGAAGATGAATAAGATTTTTGTCATCTTTTTCCCTTTTTAATCATTTAATTGATAAATGACCAAAATGCCCTTCTCACTAAACTTTCAAAATTTCTAACTCATGTCCATTTTTGTCCAAAATTATAATTTGGGAAAATTGCTATTTAAGGACTTCTAATTAATATTCAAAAGCTATTTCATACTAAAAGCTTCTAGAATATCAAATTTTGCAACTTTTGCAATTTAGTCCTAATGGACCATTCAATGACAATTTCATAAAATTTCTACATGAAACTTTCATACTATCATGCAAACATATCTTAAACCTCAAAACTCATTTTACTAATTCGGATTTTTGGTCTCGCACCACTGTTCCGACTAGGCCCTAAATCGGGATGTTACAACTACCTTCCGAACTGATTACGAACATTTTGAGTGCAACGCCCCAAAGTTTTAATTTTTGTTTTGTGTATGTGTGACACAAATAACTGGCTGCTTTAGTGGTTATGGGTATTGGGTGTGTGTGGGAGGTCCCAGGTTCAAGTCATTACTTGGGCAAATTTTAGAATTTTTATAAATAAATCCTTAACCTGGCCTAAAGGGCTTAAGTTTAAATGTTGGGTAAATTACATTAGAATGAGCCTTCTGGTCTGGTGGTTTAGTGGTGTGTTGTTATGGTGGAGGTGTTGTGTTCGAATCCCTGCGTAGGCGAGGGTATTATTTTTTTTGCTCAGATTTCGGGATAGAGTTGTGTAATAGGGGGATTCTGAGTAGTGGATGTGAAGTGGGAATTAGGGGAGAAGATTAAGGGATTTTTGGGGTTATCGAGATTTTATTTTATTTTTTTCTCATAACCGAATTTTGGCTCCATTTTCTAAAAAAATTTATGCTGTCTATTCTTCTCCCTCTCCTCTTGCCGAAATTCTCTGAGTTTTTCCATCTTTCTCTTCTTTTTCTTCTTCTTGATTTTTCCCTAATCCATTTATTTTCCTTCATTTTCGCACGCGGTTAGTGTTCTCTTAGTTTCGGTAAGTGTTTCTCTTCGTTTCTGTCATGAATCTCTTAGTGACTGAAGTGGTAATGTTTTTTCTCTGCGATTTGGGCATAGGGGGAGGCTCAGACTTGTGAATTCAGTGTTCTCGTCTTAACAATAGTTAAACAGAGGGTTATTGTTGGTGGTAAGTTGGGTTTCTGTTCGTTCTTGGTTGTCAATTCGCTTGTAAATTCGTTAAATTGATGTTGAGTATCTTGATTTTAGGCCTTGAAGTGCTCGTGAGTGATTAGGCATCAAAACGATACCAGGTGTGTACCCGAAACGCAGAAAACGGGGTTCGACAAAAAGCCGAAATTGCTTGCTGTCGAGAAATAAGAGAAATAAGAGAAAATGATGCGAAAAATTGTAGAGAAATGAAATAAGGGTGTTAAAAACTAGGAAATCAACATTTTGCACTAAAACAGTTTTGGACAGCAGCAGTAGTCTAACTTTGAAAAATCATCAAAAATAGTGTAAATTGAGTTAGAGGTTAAATAAAATATGAAATTAAATTTTATTGAGTCTAGTCTTTTATGGAAGAAACAGTGTAAGCAATGGAATTGTAAATCATGAGTTATAATAAATTATGTGAGACAAGGGTAGAATGATTTCGAGTTCCCCTGTTCTGACTTTGGAAAATCATAAAAAAATTGTAAAAAAATAATTAGGGGCTTAAATTTATATGTTTAAATCCTTAATGAGTCTATTTTCAATAGAAACAAACAGAAACATCATCTAAATTCTGTACTAAGAGATAAATAATTTTTAGTAAGGAAAGGTCTAAGCTGTCAAACAGCAGAATAGAGATAACTTTAAAGATTTTACTGTACTTATTTGATAAACTATAAATTTTGAAAATTTTATGGTAGAAAGGTATTTGAGTCTAGTTTCAAAAACATCAAGCGGATCTTAATTTGGAATTCTTTAGCTCAAGATATAAATAATTTAGTGATAATGACTCAAGTAGACAACTTTGAATGAACATATAAGTAAATGGTGAAAACATATATAAGTATTGAGCTAGCATGGGTTACTTTAAAAATGGATCACATGGCCAAGGCCAATTTGGGCCGAGTGGGCCACACGGGCGTGTGGGCCCATACGGGTAGGTCACATGGGCGTGTGGGCCCATTTTTATCGAAATGTTTTTAAGATTGCACGGGTCACCCAAGTCGACTATGAACCTACTGTAGGGTCGGTAAGTGCTACTTAGACCCCTAAATGTGTGAAATTGACTGAATGATATCTGTACTAGGCATGTTAATATCTGAACTGGATATATGTACTGAAATTGCATAATAGCATGTCATCCATTGTATGTTGCATTGCATTGGGTTGGGGGTTGTTATTCAGAGGAAGTGTACTGAAAGGCTTTAAGCCTAATTTACTGGTAGCTCAGCTGCAAACTACTGTTTTGTGCCGCATTTGGTACTACTTAGAGTGTAGGGATGGGTGGGTTGATTATATCCCCACATGGAGTGTAGGGTTGGACGGAGATGGTGTGTAGAGGCTGGTTGGGTAGGATTTTGCTCTCGCATAATCATATCGCTATCGATACGTGTGATGGGCTAAGGCCCTATTGCATTTTTAACACTGTACTGAGATGGGCTAAGGCCTAAACTGTCACTGATACTGAAAAGGGCTTAGGCCCAAGACTGTTCAACTATGCACTGCGAATACTGATTGTTTTTTTGTTTCTGCGAGATTACACACTGAGTTTACGTAAACTCACCCTTTTTGTTAAATGTGCACAGGTAATCCCCAGACTTAGACGGATCGGTGCGACGGAGGACTCAACGGTGACCACAGTAATTTTTGGACTTCATGGTTTTCAATTTAAGGTTTATGATTTGATTATTATTGATTATTTGGGTTGTAATTTAAGGACCCTCTGGGACTTTGGTTTTAAATTTGGGTTTTTATTTATTTATTTTACTTTATGGATTTATACCTGCTGGTCATAGGAAATTCAGTTTTCAAAAAGTTAAAGTATTTCCTAAACGCATGATCACCTAGACTGTTTTATTAAAGATTCCGCAACAAGGGATGTTTCAAAACAAGTGTTTAAAATGAATAAAGACGACTTCCAAAGTTCTAACAAAGGTTTACTAAAGATAATAACATGGAATGTTTTCATCGTAACAACGAGGTTTCAAAAACACTATCGTGTGACATTGCCAGATACGACCATAATGTCTAGGTCGGGTTTGGGGTGTTACATTTAGTTATTGGTAATGTTGTTTGGGTTTACCAATGCCCTTGCCGCCTTTATGGACCTAATGAACAGAATCTTTCAACTGTATCATGACTAGTTTTTGGTCGTGTTTACCATTGATATTTTGATCTATTTGAATAATAAAAAAATGATCAAGATCGGCATTTGATGGTCGTGTTACAAATTTTGTGAGAAAATCAATTGTATGCTAAGTTTAGCAAATGAAATTTTTAGCTCCAAGAAATGGGATTCTTAGGACATATGATATCCGCCAAAAGAGTTTGGGTTTATCCGAGTAAAATTTTAGCTATTATCGACCAAAAACCCCCCAAAAATTGTCACTAAAGTGAAAAGCTTTTTGTGCTTAGTGGAAAGTTATCAACAATTTGTAAAAGGATTCTAGACAATAGTTCTTCCAATAACCAAACTGCTATAGAAAAATGTTAGTTTTGAATGGTCTGAAAAATTTTAATGGAGTTTTGTAAACTTAAAAAGATATGTTGATTGAAGCTTCGGTTTTAACTCAGCCTGAGTCAGGAGTTGATTTTGTGGTGTTTAACGACGCATCTCTCAATGGTTTAGGGTGTGTACTGATGCAATAAGGAAAAGTAATCGCATATGCTTCTTGACAGCTTAAGTTGCATGAGAAGAATTACCCCACTCATGACTTAGAACTCGCAACTGTATTTTTTTGCTCTAGAAATTTTGAGACACTACTTATATGGAGAAAAATGTCACATCTCCACCGATCACATAAGTCTAAAGTATTTGTTGACACAAAAAGTGTTGAATTTGAGACAGCGTAGGTGGCTCAAATTGCTTAAAGATTATAATCTGATTATAAATTATCATCTTGGAAAAATTAATGTTGTGGCTGATACCCTGAGTTGAAAATCTTTGTTTTCTTTGAAAGTAATGAATGCACATTTAACAGTTGAACATGACAACTCCATCTTAGTCGAGTTGAGAGTTAAAACTGTATTTTTGCAGAAGGTTCAGGAAATTGCAAAAATGTGATAGCAAGCTTGAAGCTAAACGACAATTGGCTGAAGGTGAACTAGTGATTTCAGTATAAGTGGCGACAGGAATTTATACTTTCGAAATAGATTGTGCATACTGGATGAGTCAATGTTGAAGAGAGATATTCTCCACAAGGCTCAGAGCAGTTCGTCTGTGATGCATGAAGCTGAAAATAAAATGTATAATGATTTGAAACCATTGTATTGGTGGTCGGGCATGAAAATGCGGCACCGGTCAATTTTTTTATATAAAAATTTCCTAGAATGTTCTCCTACATCTCGACTAACCACACCTGAAGTTTGTTCTACGACACGTACTTATCTCTGTACAATTGTTCTATGGCCATCTGTTTAGCTCACCATGCTTTCTTATACGACACTCTCTACTAAAATCAGCCTTGCACGTTGACAATGAGGACTGATGTAACAGCCTGATTTAGGGCCTAGTCAGAATAGTGGTGCGAGACCACGAATCCGAGGTGAATTTATGAGTTTTTAAGGTTCATGCCATGTTTGCATGTTAGTGTGAAAGTTTCATGAAGCAATTTTGCTAAAATGAAGTTGAATGGTCAAAAAGGACCAAATTGCAAAAGTTGTAAAATGTGAGTTTTTAGAAGCATTTTGTATGAAATAGCTTTAGAATTGTAACATCCCAAAATTGGGCCTAGTAGGATTGGGCCCAATGGGCCTTGAGCGTAAAAGCGAGGCCCGAATCTGGTGTGTCACATGGAAGTAAAAACCATCATTGCGATTATTAAAAACTTGCATGAGAAATACAGCCTCTTTGTTAAAACCAAAAACACTTAAGCAATTGTTAACTACTTGAAAACGTAATAATCTTTAAAAACCTTTTCGTTTGCGGAAGCATATTTAAAATAAACAATTTACGAAAACGTGACGTTTATAAATAGAGTTGCAGAAGCATTTTGAAACGTTGTGGAAACGTAGATAAAATACAAGTATTTTGAGAGGTTGTTTGATAAATCGATAATCAAAACTAATGATCTTACAAAACCGTGACTTTTGAAAACGACATTGAAAATTCGAAAGAGAATCCAAGTCTTTTGAAAATATCGTTAATAGTTCTAGAGAAAATATCCGTGTTAAAAATATTTGTAAAAGTTTATTTTGAAATCCATTTGTTAATCGATTTTGGAAACCATTGTTTAAGTTTTTAGAAAATTCCCCTTTTTAAACAATTTAAGAAAAATAATAAAAACATCCCAACCAAAAAGCAAAAATAAAAATAGTCCAGAGGCCTTATTACAACATTTAACCCAAAATAGTAAAGTAATAAAATAAACGAGAAAGAAGTCTAAAGTCCAAATAAACCATTTCCAGTATGGCCTCCTCGAGTCATCCATAGCCCAAGTCCATATCATCAAGCATTACCTACAAGGGTTAAGAGAAAGGGGGTGAGTTACAAGAACTCGCAGAAACCCCACCGTCATCCACTGGGCCTGAACCCATATAACAATCATCTTGGACCAAAGCCCATAAACAAATAATAAATAAATGAAATGAATGCATCCCATCCCATCCTACCACCCGCCTAACTCTCCACCCGTACTAACCAATCTCTCCCGTGGGGATCAAGTCAACCCACCCCGCCAGTCTCTCCAATTTGCAAATCAAGCTCGCCATTTATACTATTTGTGGTGAGCCACCGTAATCATATATGGTAATATAATCGGCACACACCTCGGTAAAAATGATCGACACAGAGTCGTTAATTCATATGTTAGGCACATAGCCCCGTAAATACGTTTAGCACAAAGCCATAATCACGATGGCACAAAGCCATATTTAGGTTGGCACATAGCCGTTATCAGAATTTGTGGCAATGCCACCGGTCTATACTTCTCTTCATTCAAGTTTCCCATCCCATGCAAAATTATGTAAATGCAACATTTATAGTAAGGCATCATATTTACAAATATAAACAACAATTATTACTCCAGAGATTTGTTACGATAAATCGGCCCATTATAACACTTTGCAATTCGGCCCATTAAGGCATTCTATCAAATCAGCCCATAGGGGCATTTTCGGTAAATCGGTCCATAAGGACATTTCGGTAAATCGGTCCATAAGGACATTTCGGTAAATCGGTCCATAAGGACATTTCGGTAAATTGGTAATTTTACCCACTAAGGGTAATTCGGTAATCTCGTAACCCAGGGGTATTTTGGTAATTTACCCTCCAAGGGTTATTTGGTAATTCGGCAACCCCGGACTTAACTAGTAATTTGAGCATAGAAAATTGAAACTGTCCATCTGCGTCATATTGACTAAACTGACCATAACTCGGATTAGAAAACTCAAAATTTGGATCTGTAAATTTTCCTTGAAACTAGACTCATATATCTTCTTACGATAATTTTTCCAGAATTTTTGACTTAACCATTTAGTACAGTTTATTCCTTAAAGTTTCCCTTGTTTCACTGTCCAACGATTCTGACCTCTCTTAACTTAATTTCAAACATCTCACTATACGGTTTTCATATACTGCTCCCACTTGTTTCTAATGAAAATAGGCTCACTAATGAATCCATAAATATGAATTATAACCCTTAATTCACTTTGTACAATTTTATAAGATTTTTCCAAGACAGATCAGGGAACCACGAAGTTAATCAGAACTAGTCTCACTAAAATTAAGATATCTCAGAATATAAAATTCCTTTTCCTTTTCCGTTTCTTCCATATCAAAATAGACACAGTAAGATTTAATCTGATATCTTATTCCCTTTGTAATTCCTTTTCTCCTATTTTTCGTGATTTTTCAAATACACGTCACTGTTTCTGACAGAAACTGTTTTATTACGAAATACGATTACCATTACGATCATACGCATGCCCGAGTGATCACAGATGCCGGTTTTCGGTTTTCTTCGGTATTTTGACCAAATAAGTATTTACCACTAAGGGTGTTTTATTACACACCATATCAAACATGTATTCGGAAGGTATGGGATTACACACCTGATTTTGATTTCCTAAAGAACCACTCGTCGATGACCTAGAACAATACCAACCAAAAGTTAGCCTCGGATTTCCAAAAGATTTCGTATCACTTACACTTGAATCACTTACCACTATATCCGAAGGTAAAAATATATCGAGTGATTTGTCCCTAAAACATATAGTCGATTAGTCGAAACTTCAATCCGATTTGCAACATAGCCAAATAGAGATATAACGAAAAATCCAAAAATGAACCCCCTTACCTTATCGATATTGGATCCAATTTCCACCGTTTGACTTCGGCTAGAACAATACACGGTCTCCCACTTAAAGCACTACGAAAAGAGAGTGATTAAGACATGAGGAAGTGGAGGATAACACCATTTTTGGTTACGATCACGATTTACAACCGAATAGTGATAAATACTTATTCGGCTAAAGAGAAAAGAATATGATCATAGAAAAGAATTCACTTACCGATTTAATCGAAGAAAGAATGTCACCTCAAACGAGAAAGAAATTATGAAGGAGTGATTGTGAATTGTGAGTTTCGGCTATGGAAGAAAATGAACAAGAATAGTTTCGGTTATGAGGGTATGGATTAGAGGAAAAAGATAGTAGAGTTGGAGAATTTCGTGAAAAGAAAAGAAAGGTTGATAAGGGGTGCTTATCAAATTTCGGTTTTCAAGAGAAGATGAATGGCAGCTTGACTGCAAATTGGAGAGACTGGCGGGGTGGGTTGACTTGATCCCCACAGGAGAGATTGGTTGGTACGGGTGGAGAGTTAGATGACTGGTAGGATGGGATGGGTTGCATTCATTTCATTTATTTATTATTTGTTTATGGGCTTTGGTCCAAGATGATTGCTAATTGGGTTCCGGCCCAATGAATAACGGTAAGGAGATTTCACACTGAGTTCTTGTAACTCACCCCCTTTCTCTTAACCCTTGTAGGTAATGCTTGATGATATGGACTTGGGCTATGGATGACTCGAGGGAGGCCATACTTCGGAAATGGTTTATTTGGACTTTAGACTTCTTTCTCGTTTATTTTATTACTTTACTATTTTGGGTTAAATGTTGTAATAAGGCCTCTGAACTATTTTTATTTTTGCTTTTTGGTTGGGATGTTTTTATTATTTTTCTTGAATTGTTTAAAAAGGGGAATTTTATAAAAACTTAAACAATGGTTTCCAAAATCGATTAACAAATGGATTTCAAAATAAACTTTTACAAATATTTTTAACACGGATATTTTCTCTCGAACTATTAACGATATTTTCAAAAGACTCGGATTCTCTTTCGAATTGTCAACGTCGTTTTCAAAAGTCACGGTTTTGTAAGATCATTAGTTCAAATTTATCGATTTATCAATCAAATCTTTGAGGTTAGTAGTATTTTATCAAATCAAACTTGTTTTCTTGATTTTTAACAAAGCAATATTTTAGTACGAACAAAAAGGGTTTAACATGTTTTGCTCGTGTGACATACCAAATCCACTCATAACGCATGGGCCGGGTTTGGGGTGTTTCATTTTATGGTATCAGCGCCCAGTTGCAAAACTCGATCGTGGTTTGGGTTCAAAAGCGTTTTCCAAAGCTGTTTAGAATTTTGATTTATAAATATATGTTCTAAAGGAAGTATGTCACCACGAGTATCTGGCACCAAGTCAAGTAAGTATTTGTTTTCATTTTATGATTATTATGTTATTATCAGGTACAAAAATTCTACTAAATAGAATACTCTAGAACTGTTAGCTTTAGGAGTTGAAACTATAGAGATTGAGACTCTAGGATGCGGATTTGACACTCGAAAACAACTTTACTTCTCATACTCTATAAAACATCGTTTAATAAACATCGAATAGTATACTGATTCATAAAACTCATAATCAAGATTAAATCGACTCAGTGAACATGAACGCTAGAAGATGTGGACGCGGTAGACGTGGACGTGCTGGAGGCCGAGGTACTAGGACTAGATCTTTAGCATCGGGGCGTGTGCCCAAAAGGGAGGAGTTGGCATCGCCAGTGGCTGAGACGGGATCTCATGATCGAGCTGGGTTAATGAGCTGACTCGGATAGTTAAGAAGGTATTAAAGGAGGTTAAGGAGATCAACGAAGCACTTCGAGTTGGGTCTGTGGACTGTAAGAAGAAAAGAGATTGCGGTTCTTTTGGGTCGCAGTCTCATTCCGTGAAGCATGTCAAAGCACGACCAAACTTTCCGGCTAGTGATTATTGCGGAAGGCATCATCCGGGAGAATGCCGGAGGAGGTTAGGAGCATGCTTGAGATGCGGGTCTAAGGAGCATAAGGCTCGGGATTGTTTCATCACCATCAAGTCAGGTATGTTTTGGTTGGACGTGATGATTGAATGTAGAAAATTCTAAGTATAAATGGTAGATAATGGTTTGATTCTGTGGTTAGACGTTTGGTTGTGTGAAAGAGGATTCAAGATTATGTTAAAAGTACATTAATGTTATTAAGATCAGAGTGCGCAGCGAAAGCTTAGTGGTGTGATTTGAGCAATGCGTTTAGTAGTTGGTTGGAAATTTCGAGGACGAAATTTCTTTAAGGAGGGTAGAATTGTAACATCCCAAAATTGGGCCTAGTAGGATTGGGCCCAATGGGCCTTGAGCGTATAAGCGTTTTAAAATTTTGAGAACAAGAGAACGACATTATTTCAAGTTGGACTTATTAAGAAGGTAATTTTGGAAACTTACGAGGTTTCTATGAAGTTTCGGGTTCAAGTTGGGCCTTAGTAAAATTTTGTGTTTAAGCCTTTTAAGGAGAGATAGTAAGTGGCATCAAGGCTTATGGAAATAAAAGAGTAAATTGCTAGCATAAATGAGCAATTGGTAAAAGGTTTATGGCGCCACATGTAGTACCTTGAGGGAAGAGGTTCGAATCACTTTGTGTGCAAATTTTGACTTATATTTTTGCACCCTTTCCTTAAGTGTCGGCCAAGAGGCATTCATGGCAAGGTTGACTTCATTATTTTGGCAAGGTGGCTATATGAATAAGGCAAGGTTGAAGTTTGGGAAAAAATCAAGGGAAATAGGAAAGAAAGGGGGACATGAGGCTTATTTCGTGGGTGATGTTTTGGAAAGCTTGGGTGGCCAAACTCTTATCCTAGGGGGGATGCATGTGGACGGTTTTGGGGAGAATAGGTAGCTGAATTTTTTTAGTTGGCATTTGGTAAAGACTTAGTAGTGTTTTGGCAAAAAATTCCTTCTTGCATTTTTATGCCATTTCTCTCAAATTTCTTCTCATCTTTGCCGAAACTTCAAGCCATTAGTGAGCATTTCTTTTCTTCAATTCTTTCTTGTTGCCGTAGGTACCAAACCATTGAGACCAAACTATTTTCATTCATCTTCTCTTGAAAACCGAAATTTGAAAAGCACCCCTTCTCAACCTTTCTTTTCTTTTCACGAAATTCTCCAACTCTACTATCTTTTTCCTCTAATCCATACCCTCATAACCGAAACTATTCTTGTTCATTTTCTTCCATAGTCGAAACTCACAATTCACAATCACTCCTTCATAATTTCTTTCTCGTTTGAGGTGACATTCTTTCTTCGATTAAATTGGTAAGTGAATTCTTTTCTATGATCATATTCTTTTCTCTTTAGCCGAATAAGTATTTATCACTATTCAGTTGTAAATCGTGATCGTAACCGAAAATGGTGTTATCCTCCACTTCCTCATGTCTTAATCACTCTCTTTTCGTAGTGCTTTAAGTGGGAGACCGTGTATTGTTCTAGCCGAAGTCAAACGGTGGAAATTGGATCCAATATCGATAAGGTAAGGGGGTTCATTTTTGGATTTTTCGTTATATCTCTATTTGGCTATGTTGCAAATCGGATTGAAGTTTCGACTAATCGACTATATGTTTTAGGGACAAATCACTCGATATATTTCTACCTTCGGATATAGTGGTAAGTGATTCAAGTGTAAGTGATACGAAATCTTTTGGAAATCCGAGGCTAACTTTTGGTTGGTATTGTTCTAGGTCATCGACGAGTGGTTCTTTAGAAAATCAAAATCAGGTGTGTAATCCCGTACCTTCCGAATACATGTTTGATATGGTGTGTAATCTCACATCTCTCTGAAAGTTTATATGATATGTTCTGTGATTTGGTCGAAATACCAAAGAAAACCGAAAACCGGCATCCGTGATCACTCGGGCGTGCGTATGATCGTAATGGTAATCGTATTTCGTAATAAAACAGTTTCGGTCAAAAACAGTGACATGTATTTGAAAAATCACGAAAAATAGGAGAAAAGGAATTACAAAGTGAATAAGATATCAGATTAAAGCTTACGGTTTCTATTTTGATAAGGAAGAAACGGAGAAGGAAAAGGAATTCTATATTCTGAGATATCTTAATTTTAGTGAGACTGGTACTGAATGACTTCGTGGTTCCCTGATCTGTCTTGGAAAACTCTTATAAAATTGTACAAAGTGAATTATGAGTTATAGTTTATATGTACAGATTCCTTAGTCAGTCTATTTGCAATAGAAACAAGTGGGAGCAACATATGAAAACTGTACAGTGAGATATTTGAATTTTGGGTAAGAGAGGTCAGAATTGTTGGTCAGTGAAACAAGGGAATTTTTAAGGAATAAACTGTACTAAATGGCTAAGTCAAAAATTCTAGACAAATTATCGTAAGAAGATATATGAGTCTAGTTTCAAGGAAAATTTACGGATCTAAATTTTGAGTTTCCTAATCCGAGTTATGGTCAGTTTTGTTAATATGACGCAGATGAACAGTTTCAATTTTCTATGCTCAAATTAGTAGTGAAGTCCGGGGTTGCCGAATTACCAAATAACCTTGGAGGGTAAAATACCGAAATACCCCTGGGTTACGAGATTACCGAATTACCCTTAGTGGGTAAAATTATCGATTTACCAAAATGTCCTTATGGACCGATTTACCGAAATGTCCTTATGGACCGATTTACCGAAATGTCCTTATAGACCGATTTACCGAAATGTCCTTATGGACCGATTTACCGAAAATGCCCCTATGGGCTGATTTGATAGAATACCTTAATAGGCCGATTTATCGAAACAAATCTCTGGAGTAATAATTGTTGTTTATATTTGTAAATATGATGCCTTACTATGAATGTTGCATTTACATAATTTTGCATGGGATGGAAAATATGAATGAAGAGAAGTATAGACCGGTGGCATTGCCACAAATACCGATAAGGGCTATGTGCCAATATAAATGTGATTTGGCTTTGTGCCATCGTTATTAAGGCTATGTGCCAATATAAACGTGATTTGGCTTTGTGCCATCGTGATTAAGGCTATGTGCCAATATAAACGTGATTTGGCTTTGTGCCATCGTGATTATGGCTTTGTGCTAAACGTTTTTACCGGGGCTATGTGCCTAACATATGAATTAACGACTCTGTGTCGATCATTTTTTACCGAGGCTGTGTGCCGATTATATTATCGTATATGATTCTGGTGGCTCAGCCACAAATAGTATAAATGGCAGCTTGACTGCAAATTGGAGAGACTGGCGGGGTGGGTTGACTTGATCCCCACAGGAGAGATTGGTTGGTACGGGTGGAGAGTTAGACGGCTGGTAGGATGGGATGGGTTGCATTCATTTCATTTATTTATTATTTGTTTATGGGCTTCGGTCCAAGATGATTGCTAATTGGGTTCCGGCCCAATGAATAACGGTAAGGGGATTTCACAATGAGTTCTTGTAACTCACCCCCTTTCTCTTAACCCTTGTAGGTAATGCTTGATGATATGGACTTGGGCTATGGATGACTCGAGGGAGGCCATACTTCGGAAATGGTTTATTTGGACTTTAGACTTCTTTCTCGTTTATTTTATTACTTTACTATTTGGGGTTAAATGTTGTAATAAGGCCTCTAGACTATTTTTATTTTTGCTTTTTGGTTGGGATGTTTTTATTATTAATTATGAGTCCTTAAATAGCAATTTGCCCAAATTATAAATTTTGGACAAAAATGGACATGAGTTAGTAAAACAGAAATTTTTAAAGAGAAGGGCATTTTGGTCATTTGTCTAATAAGTGATTAAAATAGGAAAAAGATGATAAAATTTCATTCATCTTCTTCCTTCCATTATTGAAAATTTGAAGACTCCATAGCTAGGGTTCTTCATTTTTTTCAAGCTTGCTAGTAAGTTCATCTTAGCCCCGTTTTTAATATTCTTCGTGTTTTTGAAGTCCTCGTATTATGAATTAGCTATTTTTAGCTATAAAATAAGCTAAGATGCATGTTCAAAAATTCATCTATGAATGACATGCTTGTTAAGTGATGTTTTATGGAAGATTATGAGAGTTTGATGTTAGATAAACATCTTTTCCTTAATGAATTTCATGAAATATGATAGTATGGACTAGTTTGTAAAAGTTTTGAAATTAGTCATACCTATTAGAAATAATGAGAATTGATAATGGCTATAGTAGAGAAAATGAATCAGCTAAGCTTGTAGTCTAAGAAAGTTGAATGAAAATTATTTTACGAGCCTTGGGGCAAAAGTGCAAAAATGAGAAAGTATAGGGGTAAAATAGTAATTTTTCCCAAGTATGAGTAAAGGGTCAATTTAGTCAATGTGAATATTAAATGATCTATTTATGACTATAGATCAAGAAAAACGAAGCCCGGATCAAAACCGAGGCAAGAACAAGGTCGAGGACTAAATTGCATACCTAGCTACATTTTGTGTATTGAGGTAAGTTTGTATGATTTCTAAGCTTTATGATTTATATCATTGAATTGCTTAGTATAATATACAATGTTATTATGAAAATGTTTAATGTTATGTTAAACAAAGAAATTAATGAAATCAAGCATGAGAAACCCCCGATTGAAGTTGAATAGCTTAGGATACTCGATCTACCACATGAAACAAGAAAGTCCGTATAAGACCAAGCCGAGGCATGGCATCGGCAAGCAAGCAAGATATCATGTAAGTCCAAGGCAAGCTTGGCATTGAGTAAGTTATCATGTAAGTCCAAGGCAAGCTTCGCATTGAATAAGTTATCATGTAAGTCCAAGGCAAGCTTGGCATTGAATAAGTTATCATGTAAGTCCAAGGCAAGCTTGGCATTGAATAAGTTATCATGTAAGTCCAAGGCAAGCTTGGCATTGAGTAAGTTATCATGTAAGACCAAGGCAAGCTTGGCATTGAAAAGTTATCAAGAGAAAGAGATCCCATATAAGTCCAAGTTAAGGCATGGCATTGGTGAGAACAAGAAAGACTTCGTATAAGTCCATGTTAAGTCATGGCCTCGAAATTTAGATGAGATTTAGTATCCTCGGTTATTCATATAAATTCATAGGGCAAACGAGTTAAGCTCCGAAGAGATAACAAGAAAGCTAAGTAAGTAAGGTTATTATCAAGTGATAAAGAATATTATCCATGTTATGAATGATGAATTAGAAATTATGAGTATTATGTTCAAGTATGCTGATCAATGTGATCTAGTGATACAGGTACTTTGTTTGCCTATCAAGTATGAGACTAGTAAGTTTCATGAGTTATGTAAGAATCAAGTATGAGTAAGTAAGCTTTATAGCTGAAATTTATGATGCCATTGTTTATGTCAATTGGTTTATATTAAGCAAGTATGTTGCTATGTGCATTATGCAAACTTACTAAGCTAAATGCTTACGTCTTTTATTATTTCTTTCTATGTAGTCCCACCAAGCTAACTTGTAGATCGTTGAAGTCGAAGCTCGAATCACACTATCAATCGCTATTTTGGTATAGCCAAGTTGTTTATTTAAGTATGGCATGTATAGGAAACATTTCATTTTGAGTATATGTCTTAGAAAAGGGAAAAGCATGGGCTATCAAGTTTATTATTATTCTTTTGTAAATGGCTAAATGATTGACTAAGTATGTATGTTATTGATATCAATGGAGCATGTTATATTGTTCATTAAAGTTGTAGTGATTTGAGTTGTTGAGATAGTATGAATTTACTCTTGATTTCAGGGTGGCAATTGGCTTGGTAAATAGCCTCTAAGTGCCCACATCGTCGGACACACGCGCGCGTGTCTAAGCCGCAGTGTACCTCGCACCATTGCACCTTAAGTCAGAATATCAAGTTGTGGTACACGGTCTAAGTCCACGGGCATGCCATGGCCGTGTGTTATAAGTCAGAATGTTAAGGTTTTTCACACGGGCCAGGACCACGGGCGTGCCATGGCCGTGTGAAGTTTGGCAGTAAGCTCGAGTTTTAAGCACGGTTAGGAGACATGGGCGTGTCTCAGGTTTACACGGGCGTGTCCCAACTCACATGGGTGTGTAACCCCTGTTTCAATGAAAAGTTTTCGATTGAGTTCCGAAAGTTTACGGACATGAGTTTAAGGTCTCGTAGGCCCATGAAAAGTACAAGTTGATTAAGAAAGATAAGTTCTTAATTCGAAACGAAATTTTATAGCCCGTAAGTACTTGATTAAGCAAGTTCAAGCATAGTAACTTCTCATATCCGGTCTAAGCCTCAGACTCGGGTATGGGGTGTTACATTTAGTGGTATCAGAGCTACGGTTTAGTCGGTTCTAGGACTAACGTAGCATGAGCACGAGTCTAGCTATACATGCCATACGTAAGAATGTTTTTATAATGATAGTGTGACGACTCCTGACGACTTAAATTATGTTTATATATATAGTAAATGGATCCTGAAAGAGCTATGGCGGATGACATAGAAAGTAATGCGCCGGCTCCCGCTGAAGGAACGGTGCCGAACGAGAATAAGAATAGACCCACTACGGTGAGTCAAGAAGGAGGAGAAGGGGTTAGAGAAGCTTTCCTCCACATGATGAATACGTGGTATTCAGAGTTCGTTCGTATGAACCCAAACGTACAACCCCCTCCACCCCCACCTGCTCCACAACCTATTCCAGTAGCCCCTCAAGTAGTAGAGGTGGTAAGAGGAGACAAACCTCAAGTTGATAGGATCAGAAAAACATGGGGCGTAAGAATTCCGCTAAAAAAGAGAAGATGATCTAGAAAAGCTGAGTTTTGGTTAGAAAATACCATCACGGTATTTAATGAGCTATCATACACACTTGAGGAAAGCATGAAGTGTGTAGTCTCCCTTTTAAGAGATTCTACCTATCAATGGTGGAACACCCTTGTATCAGTGGTACCAAGGAGAAGATCACATGGGAATTCTTCCAAGAAGAGTTCAAGAAAAAGTATATCACCAAAGATTTGTAGATCGAAAAAGAAAAGAATTTTTAGAGTTAAAGCAAGGCAAGATGTCGGTGGACCGATTATGAGCGTGAGTTTGTGCTACTCAAAGAAATACGCTCGAGAATGCGTGTCCACCGAGGCCATCATGAGCAAAAGATTTGAAGATGGGCTTAATGAGGACATCAAACTCGCTTTGTTTCGCATACTAGAATTGAAAGAATTTGTTGTGCTAGTGGAGAGAGCTTGTAAAGCCAAGAGCTAGTAAAAGAGAAGAGAAAGTCTCAAATTGAGTCTCGTGACTCTAGAAAGAGACAATGGAATAAGTCATTCCAATCCTCATCCAAGAAGTCAAGAGATTTACCTACCCGATCGGCTACTTCCATTGGGTTTTCAAAGAAAGACAAGAGTAAATGTATTCGGAAATAAAGCACGACTACTTGGCCGCTAGTGTAGGGAACTTTCAATCTGAAAGACCCGAATGCCCACAGTATGGTAAACGTCATCTTGGAGAATGCCGAGCGCACGAAAATGCATGTTTTAGATGTGGTTCCCAAGACCACTACATAAAGGATTGTCCAGAGACAATGAAAGAAGAGAGAGCTCAGAACCCTAGATCCGGGAGTATGGTCAGAGGAAGACCGCAGAGAAACCCAGGAAGTGGGGCAAGAGGAAGAGGTAACCCTAGAGAGCAGGCCGCGAGACGCGAGGGTAAGGCGCCTGCACGGACTTATGCCATTCGCGCTCCCGAAGAGGCATCTTCCCATGATGTTATCACGGGTACCTTTTCTCTTCATGATGTTAAAGTTATTGCTTTAATAGATCCCGGATCTACACACTCTTACATTTGCATGAAATTGGTATCCGATTTGAGTATGCCTATAGAGTTTACAGAATTTGTGATTAGAGTGTCTAATCCTTTAGGCAAGAGTGTGTTAGTGAATGAAGTATGTAGAGAATGTCCATTAATGATTAGAGATCATTGTTTTAAAGTAAACCTTATGTTGTTACCATTTGACGAGTTTGATCTCATTCTCGGTATGGACTGGTTAACTGCCCATAATGTAATAGTTAATTGTGGGAAGAAATACATTAAAATGAGATGTGAGAATGGGGATATCCTCCATATAGAATTAGATGAACAAAGTGGATTGTCGGTATTGATTTCTCATATGACGGCACAGAGATTTATAAGAAAGGGGTATGAGGCATATTTGGCCTTTGTGATGAATGATAAAGAAACAGAGTTAAAGATTGAGTCCGTACCGATAGTATATGAGCACATGGATGTTTTTCCAAGAATTACCGGATTACCTCCAATCGAGAAGTTGAGTTCAAAGATTGAGCTAGCTCCCTGATCGTACCAATATCTATTACTCCTTACAGAATGGCTCCAACGGAGTTGAAAGAGTTGAAGATACAGTTGCAAGAGTTAACAGACAAAGGCTTTGCAAGGTCAAGTTGTTCACCATGGGGTGCTCCGGTTTTATTTGTGAAAAAGAAAGATGGCACCATGAGATTGTGCATAGATTACCGTCAGCTCAATAAAGTGATAGTAAAGAACAAGTACCCATTGCCTAGAATCGATGATTTGTTCGATCAATTGAAAGGACCCACTCGTGTTCTCCAAAATAGATTTGAGATCGGGTATTACCGCTTAAGAGTAAAGAGTCGATGTATCCAAGATCGCTTTTCGAACAAGGTATGGGCATTATGAATTTTTAGTCATGCCTTTTGGTTTGACCAATGCTCCTACAGTATTCATGGACTTAATGAACCGCATCTTCAGACCATACCTTGACAAGTTTGTAGTCGTTTTTATTGACGACATACTGATTTATTCCCGAGATGAGAATGAGCATTCTGAGCACCTACGGACAGTTTTACAGATTCTTCGAGAAAATCGGTTGTATGCCAAGTTTAGTAAAAGTGAGTTTTGGCTCAATGAAGTAGGATTTTTGGGACATATTGTCTTAGGAGAAGGGGTTCGAGTAGACCCAAGTAAGATCTCGGCCATTATGGACTGGAAACCACCGAAGAATGTCTCTGAGATTAGGAGTTTCTGGCTTAGCCAGGTTATTACAGATGATTCGTCAAGGGGTTTTCTTTGATTGCAACCTGATGACGAAATTGTTACGAAAAATGTGAAGTTTCAAAGTGACGAAAGATGCCAAAGCAGACAGCTTTGAGAAATCAAAGCATTATTGATGAAGCTCCAGTCTTAGTACAACTCTGAGATGGGGAAAGAGTTCATAAATTACAGCGATGCATCTTTAAATAGATTAGGTTGTATGCTTATGCAAGAAGGCAAAGTGATTGCTTATGCCTCAAGACAGTTAAAGCCTCATGAGAAGAATTATCGAACACACAATCTAGAGTTGGCAGCCATAGTCTTCGCATTGAAGATATGGAGACATCATTTATATGGTGAGAGATGTCGGATATACACTGATCACAAAAATTTGAAGTATTTGATGATGCGGAAAGAATTAAACTTGAGGCAAAGAAGATACTTAGAGTTGATAAAAGACTATGAATTAGTTATTGACTACCATCCTGGCAAGGCGAATATGGTCGCCGATGCTTTGAGCAGGAAGTCCCTTTTTGCATTAAGGACAATGAATTCATGGATAACTTTATCCGACGATGGTTCTATTCTAGCTGAGTTGAGAGCTAGACCAATTTTCCTCCAAGAGATCATTGAAGCCCAAAAAGAGGATAGTGAATTGCAAGTTCAGAGAGATCAGTACGAGACAGATGTTGAGTCTGACTTCCGAATTAGTCCCAATGGAAGTCTGATGTTCAAAGACAGAGTTTGTGTACCGAGAAAAGAAGAGCTTATTCAGAAAATTTTGCATGAGGCCCATAATGGATGTTTATCTGTACATCCGGGTAGTACCAAGATGTATAATGACTTGAAGCAACAGTATTGGTGGCCGAGAATGAAGAAAGATATTTCAGATTTTGTTTCCAAATGCTTGATTTGTCAGCAAGTAAAGGCGGAACACCAAGTACCTTTGTGTTTGCTTCAACCCATTTTAGTTCCGGAGTGGAAGTGGGACCGTATTACTATGGATTTTGTAACGGGTTTACCACTATCTCCGAGCAAGAAAGATGCCGCATGGGTTGTAGTTGATAGACTCACGAAATCAGCCCATTTTATACCTGTACGAGTTGATTACTCACTTGACAAGTTGGCAGACTTGTACGTTTCAGAAATAGTAAGACTTCACGGAGTTCCTATGTCAATCATATCAGATAGAGATCCGAGATTCACATCCAGATTTTGGAAGAAGTTGCAAGAGGCTCTAGGTACAAAGTTGAACTTTAGTACCGCTTTTCATCCTCAAACTGACGTCAATCCGAGAGGTTAATTCAAGTACTCGAGGATATGCTCAGATGTTGTATTCTTGAATTCCGAGGAAGTTGGGAAAAGTTTCTCCCATTAGTAGAGTTTGCCTACAATAATAGTTTTCAGTCGAGCTTAAAGATGGCGCCTTATGAGGCTTTATATGGGCGTAAATGCAAAACGCCTTTATTTTGGACTGAACTCAAAGAAAACCAAATTCACGGGGTTGATTTGGTTAGAGAAGCTGAAGAGAAAGTAAGAGTGATACGAGAGTGCTTAAAAGTCGTCAGACAGATGTAAATCCTACTCGGATTTAAAAAGAAAAGAGATAGAGTATCAAGTCGAAGATAAAGCTTTCTTGAAAGTGTCACCTTGGAGAAAAGTTCTCAGATTTGGCCGAAAAGGCAAGTTGAGTCTATGTTTTATTGGACCGTATGAGATTACTGAGAAAGTTGGGCCTGTAGCTTACAGATTGGCTTTGCCATCAGAGTTAGAAAAGATACATGATGTGTTTCACGTTTCAATGTTAAGACGCTACCGATCGGACCCTTCGCATGTAATTCCTCAATGAGGTAGAGATTCATCCCGACATGACTTATGGTGAAGAACCAGTCAATATATTAGCTCGGGAAGTGAAGCAGCTAAGAAAGAAAAGTATTGCCTTAGTGAAAGTATTGTGGCAAAGACATGGAATAGAAGAAGCCACATGGGAACCAGAAGAGAGTATGAGAAACCAGTACCCAAACCTTTTCACTGGTAAGATTTTCGAGGACGAAAATCCCTAAGGGGGGAGAATTATAATAGCCTGATTTAGGGCCTAGTCGGAATAGTGGTGCGAGACCATGAATCCGAGGTGAATTTATGAGTTTTTAAGGTTCATGCCATGTTTGCATGTTAGAGTGAAAGTTTCATGAAGCAATTTTACTAAAATGAAGTTGAATGGTCAAAAAGGACCAAATTGCAAAAGTTGTAAAATGTGAGTTTCTAGAAGCATTTTGTATGAAATAGCTTTAGAATATTAATTATGAGTCCTTTAATAGCAATTTGCCCAAATTATAAATTTTGGACAAAAATGGACATGAGTTAGTAAAATAGAAATTTTTAAAGAGAAGGGCATTTTGGTCATTTGTCTAATAAGTGATTAAAATAGGAAAAAGATGATAAAATTTCATTCATCTTCTTCCTTCCATTGCCGAAAATTTGAAGACTCCATAGCTAGGGTTCTTCATTTTTTTCAAGCTTGCTAGTAAGTTCATCTTAGCCCCGTTTTTAATATTCTTCGTATTTTTGAAGTCCTCGTATTATGAATTAGCTATTTTTAGCTATAAAATAAGCTAAGATGCATGTTCAAAAATTCATCTATGAATGACATGCTTGTTAAGTGATTTTTTATGGAAGATTATGAGAGTTTGATGTTAGATAAACATCTTTTCCTTAATGAATTTCATGAAATATGATAGTATGGACTAGTTTGTAAAAGTTTTGAAATTAGTCATACCTATTAGAAATAATGAGAATTGATAATGGCTATAGTAGCGAAAATGAATCAGCTAAGCTTGTAGTCTAAGAAAGTTGAATGAAAATTATTTTACGAGCCTTGGGGACAAAGTGCAAAAATGAGAAAGTATAGGGGCAAAATAGTAATTTTGCCCAAGTATGAGTAAAGGGTCAATTTAGTCAATGTGAATATTAAATGATCTATTTATGACTATAGATAAAGAAAAACAAAGCCCGGATCGAAACCGAGGCAAGAACAAGGTCGAGGACTAAATTGCATACCTAGCTACATTTTGTGTATTGAGGTAAGTTTGTATGATTTCTAAGCTTTATGATTTATATCATTGAATTGCTTAGTATAATATACAATGTTATTATGAAAATGTTTAATGTTATGTTAAACAAAGAAATTAATGAAATCAAGCATGAGAAAGCCCCGATTGAAGTTGAATAGGTTAGGATACTCGATCTACCACATGAAACAAGAAAGTCCGTATAAGACCAAGCCGAGGCATGGCATCGGCAAGCAAGCAAGATATCATGTAAGTCCAAGGCAAGCTTGGCATTGAGTAAGTTATCATGTAAGTCCAAGGCAAGCTTGGCATTGAATAAGTTATCATGTAAGTCCAAGGCAAGCTTGGCATTGAGTAAGTTATCATGTAAGACCAAGGCAAGCTTGGCATTGAAAAGTTATCAAGAGAAAGAGATCCCATATAAGTCCAAGTTAAGGCATGGCATTGGTGAGAACAAGAAAGACTTCGTATAAGTCCATGTTAAGTCATGGCCTCGAAATTTAGATGAGATTTAGTATCCTCGGTTATGCATATAAATTCATCGGGCAAACGAGTTAAACTCAAAGAGATAACAAGAAAGCTAAGTAAGTAAGGTTATTATCAAGTGATAAAGAATATTATTCATGTTATGAATGATGAATTAGAAATTATGAGTATTATGTTCAAGTATGCTGATCAATGTGATCTAGTGATACAGGTACTTTGTTTGCCTATCAAGTATGAGACTAGTAAGTTTCATGAGTTATGTAAGAATCAAGTATGAGTAAGTAAGCTTTATAGCTGAAATTTATGATGCCATTGTTTATGTCAATTGGTTTATATTAAGCAAGTATGTTGCTATGTGCATTATGCAAACTTACTAAGCTAAATGCTTACGTCTTTTATTATTTCTTTCTATGTAGTCCCGCCAAGCTAACTTGTGGATCGTTGAAGTCGGAGCTCGAATCACACTATCAACCACTATTTTGGTATAGCCAAGTTGTTTATTTAAGTATGGCATGTATAGGAAACATTTCATTTTGAGTATATGTCTTAGAAAAGGGAAAAGCATGGGCTATCAAGTTTATTATTATTCTTTTGTAAATGGCTAAATGATTGACTAAGTATGTATGTTATTGATATCAATGGAGCATGTTATATTGTTCATTAAAGTTGTAGTGATTTGAGTTGTTGAGATAGTATGAAATTGCTCTTGATTTCTGGGTGGCAATTGGCTTGGTAAATAGCCTCTAAGTGCCCACACGGTCGGATACACGGGCGTGTGTCTAAGCCGTGTGTACCCTGCACCATTGCACCTTAAGTCAGAATATCAAGTTGTGGTACACGGTCTAAGTCCACGGGCGTGCCATGGCCGTGTGTTATAAGTCAGAATGTTAAGGTTTTTCACACGGGCCAGGACCACGGGCGTGCCATGGCTGTGTGAAGTTTGGCAGTAAGCTCGAGTTTTAAGCACGGTTAGGAGACATGGGCGTGTCTCAGGTTTACACGGGCATGTCCCAACTCACATGGGCGTGTAACCCCTGTTTCAATGAAAAGTTTTTGATTGAGTTCCGAAAGTTTACGGACATGAGTTTAAAGCCTTGTAGGCCCATGAAAAGTACAAGTTGATTAAGAAAGATAAGTTCTTAATTCGAAACAAAATTTTATAGCCTGTAAGTACTTGATTAAGCAAGTTCAAGCATAGTAACTTCTCGTATCCGGTCTAAGCCTCGGACTCGGGTATGGGGTGTTACAACTGATATAGGAATTGTTGGAATGTCTTTAACCAGTGGCATGATGTAGTTATAGATTATTTTCGCATCAAGTTTGTGATGGTCTTGTGTCATACGTGCAGCAGTGCATGTATGAGATCCTTCAAATCTTTGATTTTCCCACAGTTGCGACCTCTGGATAAATGCAGCTCGTACCCTCCAGTTGTACTCATCTATAGACCTCCAACACTCCCCAACATATAATGTCTGTAACACCCCAAACCCGGCCCAAACGTTACGACCAGATCTGGTATGCTACGGGCTGTACGTTGAAAACTTTTGCTAAGTTGGTTTTAGTAAATCATAAGTTATTAGGCAAAATTCGAATAAACAAGTGACTTTTGAAAAGAATACCTTGTATTATTATTATTTTGAATAATAAAACCTTTGGCAAAGTTCCATAAGTTTCAAATATTAAAAACTAAGTGGTGAGTATAAACTATGAGGCCTTATTACATAAATGTTTCCAAAATTAAAAACTTAAGGAAAAACCAAAATAATCTATAGGAATAAAAACTTGATGGCCCCTCGAGTCCGCATTTGCTCCCATGTCCATGATCTACTCGCTAATCTGCAAAGTTAGGAAAATAATAGGGTGAGTCACCAAGACTCAAAGTGTAAAATCCAAAAACACATCAAAGGCTTGGCCCACAAACACATTATGGCCTTGGCCCGTATACAAGGGTAACTATATATGCATCATGGCCTATCCCACCTTAGAAATCCATCCTCTACACACCAACCCGTACCAACCATCACACCTTGGGGATTTCTACAATCAACCCTCCAATCAAGCACACCATATCGACAAATTGTGTTTACTGCCTTAAAGACCGATCATCATGTGTGACCTATGTGGCAAAGCCACCGATCGCCATGCGACCTTAATAATACATCGTAGTATTTCGACACACCGAAATGCCGCCATGTCATAAAGACCAATCACTATATGACCTATGTGGCAAAGCCACCGATCGCTGTGCGACCTTCTTCCCCTTCATCATATCAATCCCATCCCATGCATACATACATGCAGAATCAAAACAATATACTACCTAAAAGTTCACAGTCTATCACATACATCGATACACATAGAGAAGTTTCTATGATTACGTATTTGGCATCCCTTGCCTACCCTTTTTGGGTAATCCGACTGTCTATACAGCCTTTTTTCGGCTTTTAGCCCATAACATATATTTAGTACAGATTACTATACAGCCTTTTTCCGGCTTTTAGCCCATAACATATACATATATATATACATTCATACAGATTATTTGTGTGTTAGAGATCTACACACCTGATTACCGTTAGAACGACACTCTCTATGTCGACACTATCAGAAGTCGATACAACTGCTACTTGCCTAAGGTGTTGTTCAGAAGCCGGTCCACAACCTGGTGGCCAATCTCATACTGCTGACACAGCTCGTTTCTTAAACTTAGGGATTCTTTCCTTTGCCTTAAAATCCCGAAATTAGAGACTACCGATTTCTGGCTTTTAAATCTAGATGATCAAGTTTCCTTGAGATCCCTAATGCCGCCCAAACGCAAAAAGAGAGGAAATATTAGCTTCATTCAAAGAAATTAACAACAACCAAGTGGCCATTCGGCCTTGTCTCTTAAAAACTGAAAGAGAGATTGAAGAGATAGGAAAATCGGCACTCACCTTAACGCAGAGAATTCGACAACCCCTTAGAGATTCCGGCTTTTTGAGAAGATCAGAAGATGATTCGAAGAAATCTATAGAGATTCGGCTTTTAGAAGAAAGAAGAGAAAAGAATAATGGGGTTTGCGGCTTTCGGCTTTTTAGAAGAAAGAAGAGAAGAGAATAATGGAGTTTTTGGCTTTTAGAAGAAAGAAGAGAATAGAATAATGAGGTTTTCAGCTTTTAGAAGAAAGAAGAGAATAAAATAATGGGGTTTTTGGCTTTTAGAAGAAAGAAGAGAAAGAAAAGGTGGAAACCCTAAATGCCGAAAAATAAAGAAGAGAACCCTCCCTATTTATAGAAATTTCGGCACTCACCTATGAAAAACCGAAAGTGCCCTTCCTGATAACTAAAAATTAATCAAATAAAAAGGGAAAATTCGGCACCCCCTTTTCCATAAAGAAACCGATTTCTTCACTTCTCTAGGTGATGAAATTTCGGCCAACTCCTAGCCTTGTAGATAGCTCCTATCTTTTCTCCTTTTTTTTTCCTTCCATATTATCAACTATATTATCTACATTATCCCATTCACATCAATCCTCCTATTTTTGAGCCTTGTTGCCGTCTACTCTACCTAACCCTAATGCCGAAATTTAGTTAACTTAAATTAAAAGAGTTGGGCTCCATGTAACTTAAATTTGGGCCCCTTACTCCCTTGTGTGGCGTCACCTCCTTGCTCCCTAAGTGGTGCCACTGACCACTAGGCCACAAGCCCATTTTGATATTCTAAACTCAGATACCACCTTTTAAACCCTATAGTGCCCAAACAAAAATTTAACTAAGGCTTCAGCCCAATCCTGAGCCCAATTTGGACCCCTAATTCTCAAATTAACTCATTACACATATTCACCCATTAAATGCATAGGCCTAAAAATTCAGGATGTTACAATGTCGATGTAGATATAATGACTTTTTAGTCAACTGACACCTTCATGTTATATTGCTTGATGGTAAATATGCAGTCCTCCTTATTCGCAAATTGTTGGCCTATGAACAACTCTTCCGGTTCAGAATCTGCTGCCAATCGGTAAGAAGGTATTATATTTAGGTACTTAAGGAACTCAGATACATGCACAGTATAGGGATCTACGTTCAACATGTGGTCCTAGGGTCATTGCGCATAACAATGTCACGACTTAGGTTCTTGACTGAAGGGGCGTGTACATTTTCACCCTCGTCTACACCTCCATCATCGATAACATCCAGGACCTCATCCAAGTCGGGGTCACTAAAATCTTCACCCTCTTGATGTGAATGGCCATCATTATCGGGTCATTCTTCACCATTTGCATCGGTACCAATCACCTCTGGAAGTATCTGTAAACGAAGACCCGAATTAAGGTTATTATACATAGTCGAACCATAGTATGGATTTTTTATCCATGTCGATGTCCCTCAATAGCCGCATTGTTCTGCCATCCAACGTTCAGATCAAAGTCAAATTTGTTTACAAACGATCGCCTATCAATAGAAACTCTTAGAATCTTCGTACACGGGTCTTGAACTCTATATTGTTGACTTAATGAAAAGACATTTTGAACAAGCTTCACATTCGCTAACTCAACAAACAACTGAACTGGTTCAATGTTCACGTTCCCACTTAAGCAATAAAGTGTGATCATTGTCTCCAAGTCTTCATTATCTTCAAGTTTCATCTCGGTAAAATTGATAAGATTTGGTGAAATTGGAAATTTGTAGAATAGTTTGGACATCCTCCTCCCACAACGTCGAGCTATTTTTGCACTAATCTTTTGTTTCCTATCTTCGAGTTTTACATTCTTATTAAATCGCATTCTTATTTGCTAACGAGATTTAAATAATAATTACATACAAATAATAACTAACCTTATAAACTCAAACTTATTTTTTGAAATTTAAAACACAAATCTTTCTTCTTTTTTCTCTGCTTTCTCCCCTCCTACTAAATATAAATCTTCCCTTTTTTTTCTCCCTTTCTCTCTTAAAAAGACACCAAAAACTTCAACAAAATCCAAAACATTAGATACAATTTTTTGGTCGGAGTGAGGTTATTTAGTTCGAGTGGTGCCGCTTAACAGTATGGTCGAATTATCGGTGCTGCCTAACACGTCGACGGCACCACTAATAAATTTATTTTTTTTGGTCTCTGTTTTTCTCTTCACAACTATTTTTTTCCGAAAAACACTAGTGCTGCCTAACACATTGACAACACCTATTGAAATTTTTTTCTGACAATCTGCCATTAATATCACCTGACAGCGTGGCAGCACCAATTAAAAAAGATTTTTAAAAAAATCAGCGGTGCCACCGGACTATTAATAAATTATTTTTTCCATTGTGAATACCTGTATTTTTCACGGCTATTTTGAAAAATACGTACGAGTGTAGCCTAACACAGTGGCGGCACAAAAAATTGTTTTTAAAAAAAACTGATGATTGGGTAATGATTAAACCGGAAAAGACGGTGGTACCATCGATTGGTCAGGCGACACCAACTTTCACTGTTGCAAACGAGCCATTTTCATATATAATTTTTCATCCATGTCATTTTCATAATTAATTAATATTTTAATGTTATTTTTATAAAAAATTCATACAAATGGCTAAATTCATGGAGTAAAATATATGTATATTAACCCAAATAATTTAAAAAATACACTTCTTTGTTAGTTTTTCCTTAATAGGAAGAAATAATATATTAAAAACCAAGTAAATGGTGAATATTTTCAAATATATCATGTATATATAAAAAATTTAACAATATTTGTAACATTTTAAATGAATAAAAAAATAAGTGACTCAACAAATCATTTTGCATAAGTTTAGATCGTGTTAGCCTATCCCCACCCCTAATATTATATATAAAAAATTGAACAATTCAAATAAATACATAAAAAAATCAAAAACTATTTTTAAATATATGATAAAGAAAAAGAGCAGAAGAAGATCGAATTCAAGTTGTTCGATTCGATAAAGAAAGATTTGGATCTGACCTAAAAAGAAGAAATAAACAAATTTAGAAATTGAAGAAAACGAAAACATTAAAAGAAGAAATTTAAGAACTAAGAATAAATATTCAAAATAATAAATAAACAAAATTTAAAAGTAGAAGATGGATTGAGTAAACCGATGGATATGATGGATAGATAGATATGTGTCAAATTAAACCATTTGAGATATAAACCCCAACAAACTCAATTAATGACTCTAACCAACCCTCCAAGAAATAATCATTGGGTAAATTGGAGGATGAACACTAAATTCCCATGACTCCTTGAAGAAAATCGAGAAGAAAACTACTAAAAATCACAAGAAAAAATCTTGCACAAAGAAACTCTCAGAGTTGAAAACTTTATTAATGAAAACAATTGTGTCTAATAAACAATGAAGAGGCCTTTATATGGACTAGCTTAATTACATCCAAATAAAACTCTAAAGTTTAATGAAACTCTAATTAATCTAAACAAGAAGTAGTTTTAAACTAGACTTTCTTGTTTGACTAAGAAACAAATGGTGAAGAACTTGGTGGAGAAATTGAGTCGATTGGAGGCTATAATGTCGACCTTTAAAGGGAAATATAATTGAAAAGTGTGATAAAGAAAGAAGAAGAATGGTAAACTATCAAAATAGTCACTTTTGTTTACCTCGGGTTATATTTTAGTTATTTATGTTTGAAATGTTACATTTTAGTCACTTACGTTAATGTATTGTAACATTTTAGTCACTGAACTGTTAATTGTTGCTAGTGGTGTAATGGTAAGTTGACGTGGCACATTAAATCATCATTTCAAACAAAAATTTTAGGTTAAATTATACAATCGGTCCCCATATTTTTTCCTTTTGAGCAATTTAATTTTTTTATATTTTTTTAACTTTTCTTTTTTTCTTTTCTTTTTCCATTCTCTTCTTCTTCTTCCTCTATTTTCCCCCATTCTCCATATCTTTTAACGTAGTTTTTCTATGTTTTCCATTTGCTAATTTTTTTATGTTTATGAAAAAAGAATAGGCGAAAGATGAAACCAAAATAAAACTTGCTTTGCATATTCTCATCCCACAATTACGCACTCTCATCATCCATCATCACTTTAACGAACCAATTTGGATCTCTCAATGACCACCTTATCTATCTTACCTGCAACATTTTTGCCCTCTCGAAACTATGTTGTTTCACGGATTCTTCAAACGAGCTCTACACTCTCAATGACTAAAATGACCACCATACGAAACATACCCTCAACTTTACCCAAAACAGTTTGGTTCCATGCTCTGTTTCTCTCTTCGGTTCATCCATGTTCGGCTTCCAATCAAGCTTCCTTGAGAATACACAAGAAGGTTTAAATCAATTTTATCGTTTGCTTTTGTAATAGCCCAATTTTTTAGTGGTGTCAGAAATAGTGGTTTGAGGCCAACAAATCTGGCGAGTAAGCTCGTAAATTTTATTAATTAATATTTACGAGTCAAATATAGTTTTAAAAAGGTTTTTGAATTAGTAATTTAAGTTTTCTAATTATTTATTAGGTTCGAATGGTAAGACCCTAGGTCAAGTGGTTTTAGAAAGTGAGGTATCGGAACCTCGTTTCTATAAACTGAGCCGTAAATATTTTTATAAATATTTACGGAGTGTCATTAAAGTGTTATTAAAGTTTCATTGAAAAATTTTAACGTTTCAATAGTTAATTAAGTAAAAAGGACTAAATTGAAAAAGGTCCAAAACTTGCTAATTATAATAATTAAGTGATTAAATGGCTTAATTAATAAAGAGGGAAGGACTTAAGAAATAAATAAACCTAAATTAAAAGGTGAGGCGGCATAATAAAGGAAAATAATAAAATAAAGCCATGGAATGGCAAAATGGTAATTTCAATGAAATTAAAATAAAACAAATTTGAAATTGGAAAGTTTCTAAGCATCTCTTCTTCAATTTTTGGCCAAAACAGCCATAGGAGAGAGAGTTTAAGCTGGTTCAATTTTTGCTTCATGAGAGTTCAATTCTTACCCGTTTTTTGTAATTTTTATGTTTTTGAGATTGTTGCAATTAGGTCTAACTAAACCTTACCTTCGTTTTTGATTTTATTAAAAAATTTGGAAGTTTTCATTGATAAATATTAGATGTTTTTGATGAATAACATGGATTTAGAGCCTTGATTGTGTTGTATGATGAGTTTATAAAGTGATTTTGTTAAATATTGATTTTAGGATTAAATTGTGAAAAGGTTAAAATATTAGGGTTTGATCATGAATTTTGGGTTTATTAGGGGCTGTATGAAGGCCTAGAAAATTTGGATAGATTATTGATTGAGAAAATTAGTTAATTTGATAGATTAACTAACTAAGGGATTAAATTGCAAAAATTGTAAAAGTTTGGACTAATTGTGTAAATTTGAAAAATAAAAGGGGATTAATTGTAAAATGAATTGGAAATTAAATATATGCTAATGAATAAGTAATTTTATATTTTAAATCAAGATCACGTAGATACTCGTGAAAAAGGAAAAATAGCAGAATAGTCCCTAAACTTCTACAATTACTACAATTCAATCCAGGTAAGTTCGTACTGTTAAAATTTAATATTTGTATAAATTTGATGAATGGTATTATGCATTTATTCTATTGTTGGAAATGAATTATTGTTGGAATTATAATATTGAATTGGATATTCGGTTTGAATGGAACGCGAGATTTGAGTACATTCGGAATTCGGTGTATGATGGTATTGGAGGGAGATATTAACATTTTACCCAAGTAAACCGGGGTTCAGCATTTGTTGCGAACTCTCGTGTTTTACTTTCTGTTTCGCGTAATTGGGTGAATTAGCTCTTATGAGCTTGCCGTTCAGCTCTTACGAGCTTCTGTTGACGTATTTGGGAGGACCGGCTCTTATGAGCTTCTGTTAACGATGTACTTTTATCCGTAAGTCGTTCTTCGAATGGAAAATTTTTGGTAAAGTGATTTATTAAATGAATTTGAAAGAGTTATTTATTTTTGTATTGATTTGAATACAGATGTATTTATCAATGGAAGTTGTGAATGACACGAAATGACATGAATAATTTTATTTATTTGACTTGTTATAGTAGGTTCGGTAAGATTTATTTTATTTAACCCGTCGAACTTACTAAGCTTCATTAAGCTTATTTGTATTGTTTAATGTCTTTTTAGATTTTCAGAAGGTTGGACGATCGGATCAGCACTCAAGTCACACTATCCAGCTTATCTTGGTAGTTTTTGAAACATTAAATATGGTTTATATGGCATGTATAGGCTTTTGTACGACCTTGGTCAAAGTTTAGCTTATGTAAATATTATGAATAATATTATGTTTATATAATCAACTTACATATTAGTATGAGATTAAGGTAATTTTGTGATATTAATATGTGTGATATATGTATGTATGTATTTGAATTATAGTGAACTTTGGTAACTTGGTTAGATAAATTAATTAGGTAAGTTTGGATATTGGTGGTGTAACAACCCGATAGTCACGGGTGTCGAAAAATACATTTCCGAGGCTTCGTTTTCATAAATTAGACTCGTAAATATTTATTAAAAATATTTACGAAGTTAGTTGTGTGGTTAATTAGATTTTGGTTAGGTGAATTTGCATGAATTAAGAGTAATTAGGTAAAAGGGCTAAATTGCATAAAGGGTGAAAGTTGAATTATAGATCAAATAAAAATTAAAGGGACTAAAAAAGTAATTATATCATCACTCATAAATGAGGCAGCATAAGTATATTATTATAAAATTTAAAGTAAAAATATATATTATAATATTATATAATATTAAAGTTAATGTTTAAGTATATATATTATATATTATATTATAATATAAAACAAAGAAATAAAAGAAATAGAAATAGAAAAGAAAGAAAGAAAACGAAACAGAAGGGAAAAAGAAAGAAAAAGGAAAGAAAGAATGAGAAAGACAAGCTAGGGTTTTCAATTGTTCAAAGCTCAATTGGTTAGTCAATTTAGTCCATTTTTCTTGTAATTTTATATTTTTGGAATTCCGGTATTAAATACTAACCGACCCATGTCAAAATTTTAGAAATTATTGAGTTTTTAAGTGTTGTCTATGTTGAATAATTTTAGTATTTGGTATTAAATTGATAGATTTTTAAGTTAGAAATGAAAAAGGATTGAATTGTAGAATAAATTGTAAATTTTGAGTAATAGGGACTAAATTGTGAAAATTCAAAATTTAGAGATTTAAGTGAAATTAGGGAGTTAAACTTAGTTTAAATTGGAATTTCTATAAAAATATAGGATTAATTGTAAAGAAATAAAGTTAGTCTCGGTTTAAGGACTAAATTGGAATTTAAGTAAATATTGAGTAAAAATTTAAAATATTAAATATGAGATTGAATTGTGTTGTATTGATGAATTTTAATTGTTTTAATTCCGTAGCTAACGTCGTACCGGAACCCTCGACTGAAAAGGGAAAAGATAAAGTCGACGAGGAATAACTCAGAATTTCTGATTTGTATTTTTATAATCTGAATCTAGTTATTAATTGTTGAAATTTTTATTTAATGTATATGGTAAGTGTTGAGGTGAGTAGTTGATAATTTGATAATTGATTGAATGAATTGAATTAGTAGATATATATTGAATGGATTGATTTTTGAATTGAAATGAATATATGTGTAATTATGTGATTATATGAAAAATCAATATTGGATACTGATTATATCTGAAATGTGAAATTAAACCGTATTAACTGTATCGGGCTGAGTCGGATATAGATGGCATGCCATAGGATTGGAAGAGTTCAGGGATTTTTTCGACTTCGAGTCGATGAGACATTGAGTGTCAAATTATTACTTTGGATATATTCGATGAGGCACTGGGTGCCAATTTACTTCGATTTAGCCGATGAGACACTAGGTGTCAAATTATTACTTCGAATTATCCGATGAGACACTGGGTGCCAAACTGGTGTGTTTGGTTGGATCCGCGTATCCGTCCGAGTCTGAGTCATGTTAATAGGGGTAGTTAATTGAAATTGCATTATGATTGATGTTAGATGATATTGTATGTGAAATGAAAATGGGACAGTGAATTAAAATATGGATTGAGACACGTGAATTATGTATTCATGAATTGGATATGGAATGAACAAAATTATTGTTTAAATGATATGTGTATTATATTGTGAAAAGCTATTTATATAGCAAATATGAGAATTGAGATATTGTGAAACAAATGAAATGTGATACGGTTATTGAAATATTTAGATTGTATATTTGTGATTTCATATTTTTTTATATTCGGATTATAGAAATACCACTGAGTTTATACTCAGTGTACGGTTTTGTTTTCCATGTGCAGGTTAGGTACTTAATTTGATCGTCGATTCAGCATCCAACAACGGTCCCGAACTCAAACGTGGTGATGTTTTATCCTTTTGTGTCAGCATGTACCTAGGGTGTCTAAATATTAATCATTTTGTGGATTGGTTGTAAATAAGATTATAAGCTAATATTGGTTGGTTATATACATATAAATACGTGTTTATGTTTGAGGTTATATTATGGCATGTTTAAGTTAATGTTTAAATGAACATGAAATAGGCAAAATAGATTGAATTTGTCATGTTTATAATTTGGACTTGAATGATACTTTGATGATATGATTTGATGATATAATTGTTGTACCAATGAGGGTACATTGGTTAGGCACCTAGGATGATTGTTTTGACATGTTTTGAATGCGTTTGATTGGTTTTTACTTGAATATTACATAATATGAAATGTTTTGAAATTATGTCAGTTTGATCGGTAATGCTCTGAAACCCTATTCCGACGACAGATTTGGGTTAGGGGTGTTACAGGTGGACTTTTTTTAGGTTGTCATTAGAGGTACCTGAGGGCATATTGTTTGTATGTGGTGATAATGCATGTTTGAGACTTGATTTTTAGCTTGTGTTGAATGCCTTGTTATGGCTTGTTGATGTGTAAATTGTTGAGGCTAAGTTGGTGTAAATTTGGGTGAGAAATGTGGCTTAGAAAATGACTCATTTTTGTCCACACGGTTAGAGACATGAGCGTGTGTCTCAGCCGTGTGTGACACATGGCCAAGTGATACGGCCGTTTGTCCCCTGTATCTTCTTAAAAATGCAAGTTAGTATGCTCACACGGCTTAGCACACGGGCGTGTGACTTGGCCGTATGACCCAAGTCAGAGAGTTACACGGGTATAGACATGGGCTGGACACGGCCGTGTGTCCCTATTTCGAATGCCCACACTGTAACACCCCTATACCATGTTCGACTCAGGGAACCTGATATAGGAATATTATATTTGGTGCCAAAGTAATTCTTGGCTAATCACTAATATATTAGAACATAAAAATGGGCAAATAATAAATTTAAATAATTTATAATTTAGTCCTTACTACTACTTGGAACATACTTGATTTTTCCTAAGTACATGTCATTCTATTCAAAATTTTAAAATGTACCCTCTTGTTGCTTGAAGATGTGATGAGATGAAGGCTCGTAATCTCAAATACAACTCTTCAAAATTTATGTACCTAATCAAGCATCGAAAAAAAAACCGTATAATCGAGTATACACCCAAAGTGGTATTACTATAATTCAAATACTTAAAGTAAAAACAATAAATATGCACAATTAATCTTACCACTATTTTACTTTCAATAAATCATTCATGCATTTAAAACTTTAAATTTTCTTAGTAATATGTATCTTAAATAGCTTTTCTTCATTTTAATTTATATATCTTCTTACTATATCAATATTCATTTCATGCATTTCATCAATAACCATTTCATAAAATCATTATTTCATATATTTCAGTTCTATATCTCAATTCAATAACTTATTCTATTTCATATCTAAAACCTTACAACATTAGTCTTTCAATAATTATTTAAATCAACATTTTTCAATAAAAATAATTATACTTAATTCATATGATTATATTCAATTAACTCATACACTATTTCATTATTTCCAATTCATTCTATCTTCACTTCTTATTTCGATATTTTAACAAATTCATGAACCTTAAGTTCATGCTTCAAATCTCATGTCTCAATTCAATTCACAATTCAACTCATAATTTCTTTCTCATATTTTTAATAGTACGATCAATCAAATTTATTTAATTTTCTCATTTCAGTTATTCACCCTATTAACAAACTCGGACCTTGGCGGATACACGGATTCCAACCAAACACACCAAGACAAAGACATTGTGCCTAAACGGGTACTCGACTGATCAATATATCGAAGCGTTATCACGACACATAAAGTGCCTGAAACGACACACGTGGTGCCTAATACGACACATATAGTGCCTGATTGGCAAAGCCAATAAATTCGCGTACTCTTCCAATCCTTTGGCATGCCAACTATATCCGACTCAACCCGACTAGTTAATAGGGTATTCAAATCATTTTTCTATTTCAAATTCACTTTCAATTCAATCACAAATCAATTCAAATTCATTTTCCACTTTCTAATCAATATACATTCAATACCAATACATATTTTAGATATTCACATATAATCATACTTCGATTCAATTCAAACCACTTTTCAATCAATACACAATTCACATATTCACACATATTCATAATTTAATTCACTTTTATTCAATTCATATTTTTAATTCATTTTCTAATCAAATTCAAATCACTAGTTACTTTTCAATCAATATACATTTCAAATACTTACATATTTTCTTCATTCAATTCAATTTGATTCAATTCAAATCACTTTTAGTTTCCAGTCAATATACTTTCAAATATTCACATAATTCATAATTCAATTACTTAATTCAAATCACTTTTAATTTCCAGTTTGTTCACATTCAATTTCAATAGCCATAAACATTTTTGAATCAATTTCATTCAAATTAATATTATCATTTCAATTGCTTACCTAATTTTACTTACCATGCATTTTAATTAAAATATAACAATTAATAATAAATAGATTTGAATTATAATAATACAAACCGTGATTCCTTGTTTTTACTCCTTGTCCACTTTTTATTTTTCTTTCTTCGCGGATGCCTCAGGTGCGATATTGGCAATTTGAATTTGAACATTGAAAACCCTAAATTCTTTCTTTTTCTTTTTCTTTCTTCTTTCTCTCTATTTCGTCCATGCTATTCTATTGTTTTAATTTCTTTGTTTTCTTTCTTTACTTTACTTTACTATATATATATAATATAATATATATAATATATAATAAAACATAATAAATATCTTTATTATTTAATAATATAATATATATTTAACTCAAAAATCTTAGATTTTTAAGGATTAACCGCCTCAACTTATGCTTTTGGTTTAATTGCCCTTTTAGTCCTTTTTATTTTCTTTGTATGATATTTGTTTATTAATTTAACAATAATATAATATATAATTATAACAAATATCTATTACTTAAATAATAAGTAAATTAAATACATATATTTCAAATGTACATATTTTAATTAACACACTTGTACTTTATCATCACCTTACACTTGTCTTTATTTATTTTATTTCATAATATAATAATAATTAATAAATATCTTTTACTTATTATTTAAAAAAATATACAAATATATTACAAGTGTATTTTCATGTATTTTACACATGTTTATTATCATTACCATACATTTGTCACTATTTTAATTTATTTAATAATAATAATAATTTTAATATAAAACCACAATAATATTTATATATAATATATAATCTTATATTTTTCTTCCCATTTGCTGCCTCACCTAATGAAATAGGCATAATTTCCTATTTAATCCCCTTTATTTTATTTTAATCTATAATTAAACTTTTACCCTTTATTCAATTTAGTCATTTTTCCTAATTCTTCCTAATTAAGCTAAATTCACCTAATTAAAGCCTAATTAAACACACTATTAGACTCATAAATATTTCTAATAATTATTTACGAATTCGGTTTATTAAGACGGAGGCCCGATAATGCACTTTTTCGTTGCCCGTGAATTTTGGGTCATTACACACGCGGCCTGAGACACGGGCATGTCTCCTGACCGTGTGAGTCCCACAGCCGTGTGACCCCTGCAGTGTTGAAAATTTTAAATATTTCTGAAAAATTTGCTGAGTTTTCGATTTAGTCCCGACTTGTTTCTAGTATGTATTTCGGGCCTTGAGGGCTCGATTAAGGGATAATATATATGATTTTGATTGGTTTTATTATGACTATTGATATGTAATGAAACGTTTGAAATTTCTATCTGATTGATTCGTAAACCCCGGTAATACTCTGTAACCCTATTCCGGCGACGGATACGGGTTAGGGGTGTTACAGCTTTATCTTTGTAACATCTCAAAAACCATGTTAGTAGAAATTGGGTTAATGAACTGAGAGCGGTCACGCCCTGATTTTTTTAAGGCTATCTTCGCGCATTTGATAATAAATATATATCAATTATAGTGATTAAGGGCTAGTTTGGCAATGCTTTTGAAAAGTACTTTTGAAAAGTATTTTTGAAAAGTTTGCTATAAAATTTGAGTGTTTAGCATTGCTGCCAAAAAGTGGTTTTGAGAAATAAAATGTCTATTTTAGACATGTTATTATCAAGTAACAAATATACATTTAAATAAAATTTAAATTAGTTAATATTATTATATTTTAGTAAGAATATAAAAAATTTACTATAACTTGTTAATATTTTAATATATGAAATATAAATTTTAAATATTTTTAAGTAATAAATATTAATTACTTATAAAATTTAATTAGAATATATAAATTACATTTTAAATATTTAAATATAACCATTAAATATTTGTAATTAATATTTTAAAAAATATTTTTTTTATTTTTAATTAATGATTTTAACAAATTTGTAATTAAGCACCACGAAAAAAAGAGGGAAAGTACTATGTTATTAGAGGGGTGAAAATGTAATTAAGCACTAAAAGTGCTTTTGGGAGAGGAAAAGCTAAAAATTTTAGCTTCTCCTTTTTAGAAGTACTTTTCAAAAGCACTTCTGAAAAGCCAAAAATTCCAGCCAAAAGCAGCTTGTTCTGCACAGCTTTTCCTCCAAAAGTGCTTTTGGAGCCAGAAGTGCTTTTGAAAAGCAATGAAGAACTGGCCCTAAGTAGTGGTGGAGTTGTCCCTGATGATCTATGTTCGAATCCTTTCCCTCTCGTTAATTTCTATTTTGTGCAAATTTGTTTCAAACCCTTAGCATAGATCATCCCATGTTTTATTTATTTTCTTTCTAAATTGATCATAAGGAAGTGAGTGGTAGAGTGATTAAATGTTTAATTAATATCCTATGGGTCCTAAGTTTAAGTCTCCTAATCAACAAACCTTTTAATTAATTTTTTTGATTTTTCATGTGCAAAACACCCTCCTTACCGTCCAACTTTCTTGCCATAGTAGGGGAAAGATTATTTCCTTTTCTTTTGTTCAACATGCCTTAATTGTAGAGACCAGGATCCCCTTTTCACTTCATTGTCCCCCTTACTTGCCAATTCCTCAATTTTTTCCATATGAATGGTTCACTGAACCTAGACAAGGTTGACCACACTTTTTCCATCCATCCTCTTTTTTTCTCTTTTGTTTAGCTCTCAACCTCCTTTTTTGCTTTCTTTTTCTTTCTCCTCCACCATTTTTTGGCCTTGAACCACCATCACCTTACTACCGAACCTCTTTTGCACTGCCACTTATCTCCTATTTTCTCTCCAAGTGTCACCCCTAGCGCCGCCTTCCACCACCGTGGTAACCACAACGCAACTTCTTTTTTTTTTCTTATTTTCTTTTCTCTTCTCATTTCTCCTCCTTTAAGACAGTAACCGAACTCATATTCTTTTTTTCTTCCTCCTTCGTCGTAGCCCCACCGCCTCCATTATCGAATCTTCGCCGCTTTCGTCACTGCGCCTCCACCGACTTTGGTGATTCTTTCTCTTTTCTTCACCATTTTCCAACCTCTATCATCCTTATAGTAAACAGAAATTTTATTGCCCTATTTCAATAAGTTTAACTTTTAAAATATTGAACTGAGTGAATCACTTTTTGAAGTGATCCTACTCTCTAGATTCTCATCCTTATAAAGAGTACAATAATCCTTCGACCCTCTCATTTTAATCGAAATAGAGTAAGTATGATAATGGAATGAAATCTACTATTTCTTCGCTACTTTTTCTTGTAGGTCAAATGTGTTTAAGGGGTTTTAATGTATTTTCCTTTAAGTATTAACGCATTGTATTCTGCTTTTGATGAAGGACTGATCGATACCATTTCGGAAAACCCTTCATGTTTGGAACGAGATCAATCTTCAATTGATTATTATTAGAGTAACCTATCAATTAGATCCAAGTGTAGGTGTCTATTTAGAGTGATGACTTACGTTAGATCTATTATCATGTGTGGGTTTTAACACTAAATAAAATTAAAACTTGTTTTATATTGATAAATATGTTGTTATTTAAATAATGTTGATTGATAGAGATACAATATGTATCCATAAATAGAGATAAATCGTCGCTATGGATTTTATCAAGTAAGAGTTTCCCCAAACCGTATATGTTGTGGAAAGCATGTTGTATGATATTAATGCTTACTGTTAATGTGAAAAATATGTACATCTCATTCTCATGTTATGTGATTATATGGCATATTTGATATTCGTATGAAAATAAAATATGAAAATTTGGTATCATGAGTACATATGTGATTTGCATGTTAAACATGCCTATATGATTTCGAATGATTTTGCCCATATCACATGCATGGGGTGAAATATGAAAGGTGGAAGTATATGGCAGTTTATTTGCATTATTGTGACACTATTCATGTAACACCCCAAACCCAGCCCAAACACTACAACCGGATTTGGTATGTCACTCAGGAGATTTTTGTAAAAGATGTCGAAATTTGGGCAAAACTTAATAACTTGATAAGTTTAAGTAAGATTTAAAGTTCATTTTTTGTTTTCATGAATTAAAAACCAAAACCTTAATACATGCCTTAGTTTAATTAAAATTTAAATGTCTATCAGTAATAAAAGCCCAAACTAAAACCCAAAACAGAGTATAATAGTCTAGTGGCCCGTGGCCTTATTACGACGAGATTTAAAACCCATTAAATAAAAATATAAAATAATAAATTAAAGTCTTTTTGCCGAATCCAAATGTTCTTTTGCATGGCCACCTTGCTCTCCTCTCCAACCCGGTCCGATGCACTAAGTGCTACCTGAAATTTGTTAAAAATAATAGGGTGAGTCGCGAGACTCAGTGTGCAACCCTCATGCACCATCAGACTGGCCTTAGCCCACAGATCAGAATATAGAACATAATATAAGAGATAACATACATAAAAACCCAACCCAATCCTAGGTTTCCATCCGCTACACACCACCCTTACCTGCCAATCACACCATTGGGGATTTCTACAATCAACCCACACCGCTACACACCATCGATGGCGCTCATCATGCCGCAGCTTAGTCGCTCATCGTCGAGTTGTGACAGAGTCACCAGTGAAAATGGCGAAGCCACCAGAAGCGAGTTGTGACAGAGTCACCAGGTGAAATGGCATAAGCCACGAGCAGATCACTTCCCTTTTTATCAATCACCCAACCCCGAGCATACATAGAAATCGACATGCAAAACATATCTTTTTAACAGAAACATTCACTGAAGAATGGCAAAAAACACTAACCTGATATTTATCCTTTACCCTTCTCGGGTTTTCAAACGTTATGCCGGGATTTCGGCATTTAACAGAGTATAGCAGATTTATACTTATATATATATATATATATATATATATACATAATAGCATTCAATCTAATGGTGTGAGAAGTTACACACCTGATTAATGTCGATACCCTTGCTAAACCGATCTACAACTTTGCTCGAAAAGCCGAAAAGATGTGACAATAGGGCCTCTCCTATAATCGGCCATGGTTAGTGTTTTACCCCAATTTATACTTTTAAATTAACAGATCACCTTACCTTGAAATCCCAGAAGTAACACGATTCGAGTGCTACTGAACTCTGGCTTAGAAATCTAAGCGATTGAATCCCCCTTCAAATCCCGGAATGCCGCAAATGAGAGAAAAACATAAGGTCAGTTTCCACATAGCCATTCGGCTAGGGTCTCTAAAACTGGAAAAGATTGAATTACGCGAATCGACACTTACCTTCAGTTTTCCTCAAGATTCGACACAAGTAGACACCACAGAGGAAATTCGGTAATCACAGGAGATGAGATCTAGGGATTTCGGCTTTTAAGAAAATCCCGGAAAGATGAACAAGAGAACTACTGATGCGTTTTCGGCTTTTAAAAGAACAAAGGATTAAAAAGATGGGCAAGGAATAGACAGAGAGATTCGGCTAGAAGAAGAAAGAAAAGAAAAGAAAGTGAAGAGGAAAGGGCGATTTCTTTTGAGGGAGAGAAGATAGGAGAAGAAAGAAAAGCAAATGGGTATGATGCCTTCAAATTTCGGCACAGAGAATGAGAGAAAAGAATAGGGTTCAAATGCCAGAATTGAAGAGATACTATCCCTATTTAAAGAGAATTTCGGCACCCAGATATATACTAAAATAAATAAATAAATAAAATAAACCTACACTCCCTAATCGACTCAAACTTACCACCAATTAAATTCATTTATTATCTCCAAAATTTATCCTCATCCTCATCCCAAAAATTCCTTTATTAGCCAAAAAAATCCAATTTGAATTACATTCAAATTGCTTTCCCCGTACAGCAACCATCTTTTGGCATTTTGGTCCACTTCAAATACCTTCCCCACGCCAGCAGCAAAATAGTATATTGTGCACAAGGCAACTCGAAACCAAGACCTCCAAGCACCACCACACGCTACCAGCCACTGCACCACAACCATTCTTGTGATATATTCCATTGTCAACTTCTTTTAAAGCCTATTTTTCCAGCGACCGAATCATCAAAGAAATCTAAAAATATTTGCCAACATCCAGCTTCGAACCTCCAACCTCTTCAGATGATACACGCCCCTTGCCACTACGCCACCCGATTTCTTTGAGACATATTTCATCCTTAATTAATTATAAACCTTTCTGACGCGCTCCAGGTTTACTACAAAAAAAATTGCCAACATTTAGCGCATAGCGCGACTAGAACCCTGCACCTCCTCCTGCTCCTAACGCCTTTGCCACTGGGCCAGGCATTTCTTTTTGTCGTGAATCAGCCCCAACTAATTATAAGGCCTACACTTTGGCCTTCATACTAACATATGCGAAATAAAAACAAATTTTTGCCAAGTCCAGGACTTGAACCTTTGATATCCAACTTATTTAGAACGCCCCAGGCCACCAGACCACCTACTTCCTTGTGCTATCTTCAACCCAAAAATATTTTAAAAGCCTTTTAACTAAAACACCAACCACTCTTAAGGGTAAAAACAAATTTTTTGCTAAATCCCTAGATCGAGCCTAGGACTTTTCCAACACTACCAACCCTTCCTAAATCACCTAAAAATTAAACTAAACATGCAATCATATTTTTTTTTAACCACACTTAATTCATTATTCTTATTCTTTTTTTTTTCGATCGACAAAATCCATTCTCTCGACACACGAAACCCATTTATTCTAGGCCCAAATTCAGGATGTTACAATTCACGATTTGATTTTTTGGACGTTTATCTGCGACTCTGGTGGCTTGTCCACGATTTTGATTATGTGGCAGTTTATCTACGTTACTGTGACACTGTTCACAATTTGGTGTGTTGGATGGATGAGTTCTGGGAAAATTCGATTTTGGTGTGTAGCGAAGATGGGTAGGATCATTTTCCTAAACTCTGTATCGTTTTATAAAATGTGCATCGATATGATCATGCATAGTATAAATGTGAAATAATGAGTTATATGAAACGGATATGATTATTATGACTGTGCAATGTGTATATATGTTTGTGATTGTGTAATGTGTATATATGTTTGTGATTGTGTTTATGTTAATGTAACAGCCCAGTTTAGACCCTAGTCGGAACAGTGGTTTCGAGACCACAAATTCGAGGTCATAAAAATATTTTAATATTATTTTTGGTGTTTACAATATGTGACTAAGCATGTGTGAAATTTTTGTGTGAAAATTTTTTCGATTGTGTGCCGAATTATGAAAAAGGACTTAATCGCATAAAATGTAAAAGTTGTGTGCTGATTGTTTAAGTGTTTGTTTGGCATGGCTTTCTAAATTAAAGGTCCTTATTATGTAATTGGACCATGGATAGTGGAGATCGACATAAATGGTCTAATAATTGATGATTAAATGGTTGATAATAAAAGGGCAAAATGGTAAAATATGAATTAAGTTAATATAATTAAAACAAAACAAATTAGATGGTCATTTTCTCATCTTTCTTCCACCGAATATAGAAAAGAGAAATAGCCATTGAATCTTTGTGATATTCGGCTAAGGTTTAGCTTGATTGAGGTATGTTTTTGACTCAGTTTTTGATAATTTCTACGTTTTTGTGATCGTTGCTTTGTGTTCTATCAAACCCATGCTTTAATTTTAGAATTTGATGAAGATTTTGAGATGTTTCATTGATTAATATGTGAGCTTTGTGTTGTGAAACACCCCACACCTTGCCCACGAGCTTGAACCGGATCTGGTATGTTCCTTAAATAAATCGGTTTTCAATGTTCTAAATGACTTAGAGAAAATTTGTGTAATTTTAAAAAAAATTGTTTTGGGTTGGGCTTAATTTGAAACCTATTTAATAAATTCTGGAAATCCAACTTAAATAAGGTGACAAAATAATTTTTGGGTTTATTATTTTAAAAGAAATAAATTTACTTATCTTTAATCAAACATAATTTGTATCATATTTAAATAAAAATAAACAGGAATAAAGAAAATCCAACTGGCCTTATGGCCTTATTACATCATTCAACCCAAAATAAAGTTTAAAGTACTAAAATTTCATAAAGTCCAAATTCCAAATAATTTCTTCAAGCGATGCATGGCCACCTTTAGCTCCTGCCGACCCGGTCCATTACTTGCTCATCACCTGAAAAATAATTCCCCAACGGTGAGTCAACAGACTCAATGTGTACATAGTACTAATTTCCAACAAATCGCATACAAGTCATATCAATATCATGTTCATACAAAATAAAGGATGATGCAACCCAAATCCAAACCTATTTGTCCATCCGCTACACACCACCCGTACCAACATGTACACCGCGGGGACTACTAAGTCGACCCTCCATCCGCTACACACCATCGAAGGCGATCATTGCGATCGACGTGCTCATCACACTTATGTTGTGTCATTAGACATCTGTATTCACTGGATGTAACCGGTTACCACTTTTCACTTTATGTGACCGTAGTCACCACTTTACGTTGGTGAGACCGTAGTCATCACCTTCACTTTCTTCCTCCACAAATATCCCGAATGCCCCAATTATTTCATAACATATTTCACATACTTAATTTTCATTCATGTTACTAATCACATGTTCAAACTATATCACATTCACAATCCTATCAAAAGTAGGAAACGTACCTGGGTACTCCTTACCACATTTGTGGTGCTTAGCCACATTCACATACTGTTACATATTTACATATCTAATGATTGCCATGCAATTTATTGAAAGTTAGTAAGAGTACACACCTTTTTCGCTTAATAGTTCCCGTGAATTCCCGTAGAGCGATCTACCGATCTAGATCTTTCACTCCTATATTCGGCCATTAATTAAAACATATAAATAAACCTATTTGGTCTTAAAACCAAATCCTACTAGAAGTAGAATTACTTACCTAGTTGCCGAATTGATTTAATCAAGTCCCAACAGTTGCTAGAATTCCTCTTCCTTGAAATCGGCTAATACTAGGTATGTAACCATGTCAGTTTTCGGTTTTTGAAATAATGGAAAACACTTAAACAAATTATGCCTTGGCCGAATATCCCTTACCTTATGATGGGATTCCAAATCAAAGAGGATTCCTTATAAGCTGTTGAAATCCTATAACTTCGTGTTAGATTAGATCTAACTTTGAAAACGTGAATCATAATCTTTAACCACATATTTATATTTATAATCCTTACCTTAGATCCTTAGATTTCCCAAAAGATCCCCTTTTGATGTTGTGGATGATTGCCCTCTTTCTTAGAATCCACAAAGATTCAAATTTAACAAAGAGAACGGAGAAGAAAATAGAAGAAAAAGAGAGGGATTTTTGCTTAATGAAAATTCGGCAGAGAGGGTTTTGCCTAGGAGAATTTCGGCAGAGAGGAAGAGGAGCAAGTGTTGATGAGTAGCCCTCCTGTCCTCCTTTTATAGCCAAAGTTATCACCTAGGAGTCCTTTACTTGGCCACCACTCCTCTTTTTGATAATAGTATCTCTTTTATTTAAAAGATAAAAGCCTTTAATCCATCAATTATCTCCTCAATTATCTCATTAGAAAATAATCCTTTATTTATCTCTTATTATTCACATATTTATGTGAATAAAACTCCTTTATTTATCTCTTATTATTCACATATTTATGTGAATAAAACTCCTTTATTTATCTCTTATTATTCACATATTTATGTGAATAAAACTCCTTTATTTATCTCTTATATCCAAGTTTCCCGAAATGTTCAAGTTTCCATTTTTGGATCATTTCCAAAAATGTTTAGGTTTCCAAAAATGTCTAAGTTTCCAAAAATGTCCATTTTCATTTCCATTTTCATTTTCATTTCTAGGTTTCCAAAAGTATCAAAAATTTATTCATAATACTCAAGACTTGTCATTTTATACAATTGATCTGAAAAATGCATAGGCCCTTCCTAGGATGTTACAGTTCTACCCCCCTTAAATAAAATTTCGTCCTCGAAATTTCCTAACTAAACAGTTGAGGGTATTGCTGTCGCATTGTCTCTTCTGGCTCCCACGAAGCTTCTTCCGATCCATGATTGCGCCATAACACCTTGACTAAAGGCACCGACTTCTTTCGTAGTGCTTTCACGTCACGTTCCATGATCTGAATCGGCTCCTCCTCGTAGGATAGATCCGCCTTAACTCCACTTCTTCAACAGGTACCACATGAGACGGATCCGATCGATAGCGGCGTAGCATGGACACATGAAATACGTCGTGCATTTGATGCAACTCGTGGCAACTCCAATTGGTATGCCATCGCCCAACTCGCTTGATGCTTGATAGGGCCCTATAAACCTTGGGCTTAGCTTCCCTTGCGACCGAACCGCATAACCTTCTTTCAAGGTGAGACCTTTAGAAACACTTGGTCTCCTACTTCAAACTCAATTTCTTTCCTCTTAAGGTCTGCGTCACGACTTCGTCTATCGAAGCTTCTTTCAACCGTGCCGAATTAATTCCACCTTCTCCTCGGTTTCCGCCACTAACTCTGGACCCAAAACGCGGCGTTCTCTCCTAACTCGGTCCAACAAGTTGGTGTTCTACATTTCCTTCCATACAATGCTTCGTATGGTGCCATCCGAATGCTTGCACGATAGTTTTGTTGTAGGCGAACTCGGCTAGAGGCAAGTAATCTTCCCAACTTCCTCGGAAATCCATCACACACGACCTCTTAGCATATCTTCCAACACTTGTATAACCCGTTCGGATCGCCTGGTCGATTGTGGATGAAAAGTCGTAGTGAAGTCTAGCTTAGTGCCTAATGCTTGATGAAGTGCTTTCCAAAATCGAGACGTAAACCTTGGGTCTCTATCGGAGATGATCGACATCGGTACCCGTGTAGCCTCACGATCTCCGCCACATATAACTTGGCTAACTTTTGAAGGGAATAGTCGATCCTCACAGGGGATAAAATGTACGGACTTGGTCAAACGGTCCACTATCACCCATACCGAGTCCTTCTTAGTGGGCGTGAGGGAAGCCCACTAACTAAGTCCATGGTAATTCTTTCCCACTTCCATTGGGGAATCTCAATTGGTTGAAGCAATCCTGATGGGACTTGGTGTTCAGCCTTTACTTGCGACATGTCAAACATTTCCCCACAAATTCGAGTCACCTCTCGTTTGGTCCGACCACCAAAAGCTGTTCCCTTAGATCTCTATACAGACTTGGTGCCTCCCGGATGCATAGCATAAGGACTACCATGCGCTTCCCAAGAATCCTTTGTCTCAACTCCTTATCCCTCAAGCATACAAACCTTTTCCTTGTAGCACAAGTACTCCTTCATCATTGACGCCATAATCCTTTAATCCTCCTTGCCGTATTTGCGTAACTTAGTACTTAAGTCCTTATCCGCCAACCGTCCCTCTTTCACCTCCTTCACCAAGGTTGGCTTGACTTGTAACTCGCCAACAAAGCTTCCGTCATCATACAAACTTAAGTGAGCGAACAAAGCCCTTAAATCCGACACAACCTTCCTACTTAGGCGTCGGCTACCACATTCGCCTTGCCGGATGGTATTCTATCGAATAGTCATAATCTTTCAATAACTCCACCCACCTTCGTTGCCTCAAGTTCAACTCCTTCCGAGTCAACAAATACTTAAGGCTTTTGTGGTCCGTAAATTATCGACCTTTCTCCATAAAGGTAGTGCCTCTAAACTTTGAGGGCGAAAACCACCGCCACGCGAGTTCCAAGTCATGAGTTGGGTAGTTCACCTCATGCGGCCTTAAGCTCGTCGAGATGCATAAGCGACTACCTTTCCTTCTTGCATTAGCACACGCCCTAACCACGTATACGAAGCATCACAAAGATACTACGGTCCTTACTTGCCTCCTAAATTTGAATTAACACCGAGCTTCACAAGACACTTTTTAAGCTTTTCAAAGCTCTCCTGTTGCTTATCCGTCCACACAAACGGCACTTCCTTCCTTAGTAACTTTGTCAAAGGTGCGGCTATTGACGAGAATCCTTCCACGAACCTTCTGTAATAGCCTCGCCAAGCCTAAGAAACTTCTCGATTTCACCACCGACCTAGGTGGTTTCCAATCCAACAACGCTTCGATCTTCCTAGGATCCACTCTTATTCCTTCTGCGGATACCACATGTCCTAGGAACGCCACTTCCTTGAGCCAAAATTCGCACTTGCTTTGAATTTGGCATAAAGCTTCTTTTCCTTAACACTTCTAACACAACTCTCGAGATGCTCATCGTGCTCCTCCTCCGTCTTGGAATATACCAAAATGTCGCCGATGAACACCACGACGAATCTATCCAAGTAGGGTTGGAAAACCCTATTCATCATATCCATGAACGCGGCGGTGCGTTCACAACCCAAACGGCATCACCACAAATTCAAAATGATCGTACCTTGTCCTAAAAGCGGTCTTATGAATATCGCCCTCCTTCACTTTCGCTTGATGATACCCCGACCTTAAGTCGATCTTTGAGAACACAACGCCTCTTTTTCGGTTGGTCGAACAAGTCATCTATCCTTGGCAAAGGATACTTGTTCTTGATGGTCGGTTTGTTCAATCGACGATAATCTATGCACATCCGCATAGTTCCATCCTTCTTCTTCACAAAGAGAACCGGTGCTCCCACGGAGACACACTAGGTCGAATGAACCCACGATCCAACAACTCTTGGATTTGAGCCTTGAGCTCCACTAACTCCTTTGGTGCCATTCGGTGGGGGGCGATTGACACAGAGTCTGCTCCTCGGTAGCAAATCTATTCCAAATTCCACTTCTCTATCCGGGGGTATTCCGGCAACTCCTCCTAAATACATCCTCAAAATCCCTTACTGCTTCTAACTCCCTTAACACCTTCCTCTTCTCCTCTTAACGCACTCACGAAGGCTAAGAATGCCTTACATCCTTTCTTAACCATTTTCTTGGCCTTCAAATTCTGAAACTACGTTAGACAAGTAGTTCCTCCTTTCTTCGATCATCACTACTACCTCATCTTCCGGGTTCTTAGTTCCATACGTTTAGCCGCACAATCCAACACGGCTCGATGCTCTACTAGCCAATCCATTCCAAGTATAAGCTCAAACTCTCCGAAGGGTAATTCCATTAAGTCACCAAAGTTCGCTCCCGAATCTCTAGGGTACATTCCGAAAGATCCTATCTATCCTCACCGCTTGGCCTAAAGGGCTTACTACAGCTTATCCGCCTATCGAAAAGTTCAGAGTCTAGGCCTAGTGTTTCAACCACACTACATGCAACATAGGAATGAGTTGAGCCCACATCAATAAGAGCAAAATAGGGTTTGTCATGAATAAAGAACGTCACTTGTTATAACATCCGCGCGTCTCCCTCTTCCTCCTCCGGCGAACCGCGTAAACCAAACCCGGTTGCCTTGCTTCGGCGTTAAGTGCACCTCGACCACGAGAGCTCCACGACCTCTGCCACTACCTCTGTTGGCCGACCCACGACCTCTTTGAGGTCGCTGTCCGCCTCTACCACCTGGTTAGCATTCGAGAGTGCTTTGTTGGCTCTCATCTAATAGCTTGGGGCAATCCTTAATCATATGGTCCTTGGACCCACACTTGAGACATCGTCCCGCCTTTTCCAACAACTCTCTCCCGTGCTTCCTTCCACAATGTTCACAAGGGCGAAATTGCCACCGTACCCGGCTGTGACTTTGTGGTCATCAACTCTAGGCCTCTTGTGGCCTTTTCCGGATGGCCCAAAACCTCTTTTGGGCTTATTTACCATCCACACCGCTTGGTGGTGGCGTCTTTAATTCCTCACCCACTTTAGCCTTTTCCACCAAGGCGAGAATTCCCGCTCGATGCGGTGCTATCAAAAGTCTCAAATCGTCCCTAAGTCCGTCCTCAAAACGAACACGGCGTTCATGCTCGGGCCGCCACTACTCCTCGGGCATATCGGCTCAACCTCAAGAATTCCGCTTCATATTCGGTGTGACTTACTTCCTTGTACCAACCCCGAAAAGCCTTCCTTTGCTCATCTATATACCGGTTCCCACATACTTCTTCCGAAATGCTTCCTTAGCATATTCCCGTGTCGAGATCTTCCGCCGTGGCACCGTCCCCGAATCGGTTAACCACCATTGATACGCTTCATCGCGCGTAAAGGCTGCGTCATCCCTTTCAACTTCTCCTCGGGGTCAAGTCGAGCTCATCCATGATGCGCTCGATTGCTTCCAACCAAGATCTTCGGTATCTTTGGGTGCCACTCCCGATACTCCTCTAAACATTTCAGCTCCATTAGCACGGAGCCGCTCGAGCACGACTTTACGATTTCTGAATTGTTTCTGCACGACCACCAATTCCAAAACTCGCAAAGACAACTGCGACACGGCATCTTCCCCATGTTCGAGCTCACTTTGCTCAACATTGACAAATGGGGGGTGATGGTGGTGGTGGTATCTCATTGTCGTAACCTTGTCCCGATCTAACGATCATCCTTCCTCTACCTCTTCCACGACGACCACGTCCTCTTGAGCTCATTATCGATTTAGATCCGATTAAGGAATTTTATGTATTAGTATTCTTGTTTCACTTATTACCCGCGATGATATCTTATGAAGAAGAGTTTAAGAGTGGTTCTTTCAGTATTCATACATGCATACATCTTGCATTCATTCATTCATCCATCAACAAATATGAACTTTCGTTCATTCAAAGAAACGTTGTAATTCTTGTTGTTGTTTTCGTTATTTTGCTTTTCCACTACCCGGGGCATTTTCGTAATTTTATCCTACAGGGGGTATTTTAGTAAATTTTCAAAAATAAAAAGTTCCTGGTGATTTTGACGAAAGTATTTTGGTACTTCTAAAGTTCCGGGAAATTTTGGAAGAATTTTAAAATCCAGGTATTTCTAAATTTTTGACCTCGGGGTATTTTGATAATTTTTCCAAAAATCGGGTAAATTTGTAAAATTTATTAAGTTAGGATATTTTCCAAGATTGTAAAACATTGAGGGTTCCTTTGAGAGTTACACTTTTCAAAGCAATGATATTGTAAAAATTTTGGAAATCGTGGTCGTTTTGGTAATTTTGTAAGTTAGGAGCAATTTTGTAATTTTCCAAAATCAAGATAGTTTGATATTTTACAAATTAGGGTTTTTGAACATTTGATAAAGTAATGAAATTTTGTTAAAACTATGGGTGGTTTGGTCATTTTATAAACCAAGGGTATTTTTTTTTTTTTTTGAAAAAATGTTGTAAAATAGTTCTCATAAGTTTCTAAGAGTTTTAAAACTAAATTTTGGTTATACATTTTTTTATAAAAGAAAACGGCTAAGTCCCTTTCGGGTTTTATTCTTTGTGTTTAGCCTATGACCGAGCCCTCTTGGTCGTGGTGAACCAAAGCTACGCACTGAGCAGATTCGAATGAAGAGGAGGTGAGTCACGCGGATCGCTTAAATACCAAGCTCTCACCGACCTTTCTAGACATGCGCATAGAGGTTGCCACACCACCGAGCCTTCGAGAGTTAGGGCGAACCGAAGCTACGCACTGCAGGATACTGCGAAGAGGAGGTGAGTCACTAGGGATCGCTTAAATACTGTGCTCTTCCTGATCCAATCCTGAACATGCGTCATGTGGGTTGCCACACCCTAGCTTAATAACTTAGTCATATGTTTGTTAAGTTCATTAAGTCTTATGAGTTTCAAGTGTTTGAGTAGTCTAATCCTAGGTTCAAGTTCCTATCACACTATTCTACGTTCCATGCCTTTGCTACCCTTTTACAATTCATAATTCACATAATCACACAGATGGTTAAAGGTACTTACACAGTGGATCATGGTCGGAGACTTAGGTGCCATGCCATAAAACCTGCTTATTTCAAAGAAATTCATTTGGGCTCGAATTGAAAACGTTTTGGCTTTGAGCCCACAGCCGAGAGTTTTTAAAATCGGGCTCGATATCAATCGAAACACCCCACACCCGCCCACGAGCTTGAACCGGATCTGGTATGTTCCTTAAATAAATCGGTTTTCAATGTTCTAAATGACTTAGAGAAAATTTGTGTAATTTTAAAAAAATTGTTTTGGTTGGGCTTAATTTGAAACCTATTTAATAAATTCTGAAATCCAACTTAAATAAGGTGACAAAATAATTTTTGGGTTTATTATTTTAAAAGAAATAAATTTACTTATCTTTAATCAAACATAATTTGTATCATATTTAAATAAAAATAAACAGAATAAAGAAAATCCAACTGGGCCTTATGGCCTTATTACATCATTCAACCCAAAATAAAGTTTAAAGTACTAAAATTTCATAAAGTCCAAATTCCAAATAATTTCTTCAAGCGATGCATGGCCACCTTTAGCTCCCGCCGACCCGGTCCATTACTTGCTCATCACACGAAAAATAATTCCCCAACGGGTGAGTCAACAGACTCAATGTGTACATAGTACTAATTTCCAACAAATCGTGCATACAAGTCATATCAATATCATGTTCATACAAAATAAAGGATGATGCAACCCAAATCCAAACCTATTTGTCCATCCGCTACACACCACCCGTACCAACTCAGTACACCGCGGGGACTACTAAGTCGACCCTCTATCCGCTACACACCATCGAAGCGATCACTGCAATCGACGCGTGCTCATCGCAAGACTTATGTTGTGTCATTAGACATCAGTATTCACCGGATGTAACCGGTTACCACTTTTCACTTTATGTGACCGTAGTCACCACTTTACGTTGGTGAGACCGTAGTCATCACCTTCACTTTCTTCCTCCACAAATATCCCGAATGCCCCAATTATTTCATAACATATTTCACATACTTAATTTTCATTCATGTTACTAATCACATGTTCAAACTATATCACATTCACAATCCTATCAAAAGTAGGAAACGTGCACTGGTACTCCTTACCACATTTGTGGTGCTTAGCCACATTCACATACTGTTACATATTTACATATCTAATGATTGCCATGCAATTTATTGAAAGTTAGTAAGAGTACACACCTTTTTCGCTTAATAGTTCCCCGTGAATTCCGTAGTAGAGCGATCTACCGATCTAGATCTTTCACTCCTATATTCGGCCATTAATTAAAACATATAAATAAACCTATTTGGTCTTAAAACCAAATCCTACTAGAAGTAGAATTACTTACCTAGTTGCCGAATTGATTTAATCAAGTCCCAACAGATTGCTAGAATTCCTCTTCCTTGAAATCGGCTAATACTAGGTATGTAACCATGTCGAGTTTTCGGTTTTTGAAATAATGGAAAACACTTAAACAAATTATGCCTTGGCCGAATATCCCTTACCTTATGATGGGATTCCAAATCAAGAGGATTCCTTATAAGCTCGTTGAAATCCTATAACTTCGTGTTAGATTAGATCTAACTTTGAAAACGTGAATCATAATCTTTAACCACATATTTATATTTATAATCCTTACCTTAGATCCTTAGATTTCCCAAAAGATCCCCTTTTGATGTTGTGGATGATTGCCCTCTTCTTAGAATCCACAAAGATTCACTTTTAACAAATGAGAACGGAGAAGAAAATAGAAGAAAAAGAGAGGATTTTTGCTTAATGAAAATCTCGCAGAGACGGGTTTTGCCTAGGGAGAATTTCGGCAGAGAGGAAGAGGGAGCAAGTGTTGATGAGTAGCCCTCCTGTCCTCCTTTTATAGCCAAAGTTATCAGCCTAGGAGTCCTTTACTTGGCCACCACTCCTCTTTTTGATAATAGTATCTCTTTTATTTAAAAGATAAAAGCCTTTAATCCATCAATTATCTCCTCAATTATCTCATTAGAAAATAATCCTTTATTTATCTCTTATTATTCACATATTTATGTGAATAAAACTCCTTTATTTATCTCTTATTATTCACATATTTATGTGAATAAAACTCCTTTATTTATCTCTTATTATTCACATATTTATGTGAATAAAACTCCTTTATTTATCTCTTATTATTCACATATTTATGTGAATAAAACTCCTTTATTTATCTCTTATATCCAAGTTTCCCGAAATGTTCAAGTTTCCATTTTTGGATCATTTCCAAAAATGTTTAGGTTTCCAAAAATGTCTAAGTTTCCAAAAATGTCCATTTTCATTTCCATTTTCATTTTCATTTCTAGGTTTCCAAAAGTATCAAAAATTTATTCATAATACTCAAGACTTGTCATTTCATACAATTGATCTGAAAAATGCATAGGCCCTTCCTAGGATGTTACATGTTGTTAGTTGGTGAAATATGAAAGATATGTGATAGATTAACATATTTTGTCTTTGAATTTTTGGTGAATTTGAGTAATTTGGGCTAAATTGTGAAAATAAGAAATTGGAGGACTAAAATATGAAATAAATGAAATGTGTGGGCTTGTATGGATATAGGAAGAAATCGGCTAGGCATGGGTGAAGTGAAATTTTGTGTATTTTGTGATTTGATGAATTAGGGACTAAAATGTCGAAATGTGAAAATGTGAGGGCTATTTTGTAAAATGCCCTAAATATGTGTGTGTGGACTAAGTTAAATGAATTGGTGATTGAATGAGCTAAATTTGAATATGTATAGACCGAGAAAGAAGAGATTCGGATCGAGATCGAGGCAAAGACAAAGTACTCGATTGATCGGCTAATCTCAGTATTTCGACGTCCGAGGTAAGTTCAGATATAATACAAGTTGTTAAATTTATATCTATGCGATGTGAAATAAATGAATGTATAGTTATTGAATTAGAAATGTTATATATGAAATTGAGAAATGTGGCACTAAGTGTGCGTAATTGGAATCGAGACAGAGATAAATAGCATTGTGTGTGTGAAGCAATGGAAGCTTCGGCTTTATTGATTGGCACTGTGTGTGCGATACCGAGATACAATCGGTTTTATGTAAAGGCACTAAGTGTGCGATGATATTTAAGCTTCGGCTATAAATTTGGCACTAAGTGTGCGAATAAACCGAATGAATAACAAAGGTTGATCAAAATGATGTATTGAGCATTGAGTAGCATGAATGGTGATCAACTAAGTGTTGGCCATGGTACGTATTGAACCTATGTGGTTGATGAAATTGTAAATGGATTTGTGAATGGTTGAGTGAGTATATTAGCTATGAATAATATGGTACATATTTAGGAGTTGATCTATGTGATGGATTAATTTGTGTATTGTTATTGATTCATTAAGTTAAATGTATTATATTACGAACTTACTAAGCTCTAAAGCTTACTGTGTGAAGTGTTTCTCTATTTTACAGTGTCTTAAAAGCTTGCTCGGATCCGGGGATCGTCAGCGACTCAATCACACTATCGGCTATCTATTTTGGTACTTTTGAAAGATGTATATACTTGGTATATGACATGTATAGGCTAGAAGTTATGGTATGCTTTGAAATGTTTGGACTTTGCCATGTGACATGGCTTGGAAATTGAATGATGTTGGTGCATATATGTAGGTTATGAAAATGATGAATGTGGTATAAAATAGTGAGAATGGCAATGGTATATTTCATGCTTGAATTGGTTAATGAGAATGATGGTTTAAATGTGAACTTGTGGTATGGATTAAATGAAGATTGATTAATATGATTTGAATGTGTGGGTGATAATTTAGATTGACTTGTTAAGGTGAATTTGTATAGGAAAATGAATGTTGATGTTAAGTGATTAATTGGTGCATATATTGGTATGTTTTGGTTGCATTTGAGGCATGAATTGGTATTGGTTTGATGCTTGTAGGTGGTTCCAACTTGTGAATGGTAATTTGGCCTTGAAAATGGCCTATAATTGCCCACACGGTTGAGCACATGGGCGTATAGCTCGACCGTGTCATTCGAGTTTGTAATTCAAAACAAGTCAGACTCGACTACGGGCCGACACACGCGCGCAGTGACCGGCGTGTGGTGCAAGTCGGCTTTCGACCACGGGTGAGGCACACGCGCGTCTCGTGCCGTGTGGACAAGTCGAGGGTATGCCCCTGCTTTTGCCACGGCTCGGACACACATGGGGCGTGTCGAGGCCGTGTGAGCAGATACGGCTTTGCCCACACCCGGCGTGTGGCCTCTATTGCTTTGAAAAAATGTATGATTTTCAGAAATTTTTGTATGTGTTCGGTTGAGTCCCGACTCCTTCCTAACACGTGTTCAAGGTCTCGTAGACCTCATTAAAGGACTATATACTCATATCATGATATGTTTGAACGATGATTGACTTAGTGTTGTAAAATGAGTATAAAATGTTCCGATTGTTCGGTAATACCTCTGAACTTTATTCCAGCAATGGATATGGGTTAGGGGTGTTACAGTTAATCTCACACTGAGCTTTATAGCTCACCCCTTTAGTTTTCTGATTTTATAGATAACCTCGAGAATAGGATTCGACGACGGGAGTTGGAGGAGTTTCTCATAATTCTTTTTAAGTTAAAGTAATTAAATTTTATTTTGATATTTTGAGTTTGTAATAAGTTTGAGTATGAACTTTGGCGTGGGACTTTATTTTAGGAATTTTTCATTCTGATTTGCATAAATTGCTTGCATGACATTAAGTTAAAAAAAATTGCATAAATTAGTATTTGATAAGATTTTGCTTGAAACTCGATTTTTTAAAATAGAATCTGTTTATAACATATTTTTCCGCTACATTTCTGAAAAATGAGTTTTTAATAAAATTAGACTTAGTTTTCAAATTATCAATGTTTACAAATGAGTTTTCTAAAGACATTTGATTTATGAAGTTAATATGTTTTTATTTCCGAAATAATGACGAATAACCTAGTTCTCTAAATTTTGAATAAAACGACAAATTATTTAGAAGTATGATTGAAAATCCAAAATAATTTTGAATAAATGATTGAATGTTTACAATTGAGATATTATTTATTTTGATTCTTGAAATTTGCACGGTTTTTACCAAATTAAAATAGACACTTTATTTCATTTGTTTTGAATTGATAAGCCAATAGTTTTAAAATATTTTTTTCAAAAATTTCGAAATTTTATTTCGGCCATGTTCGTGGGCAAATGGTTTTGAAATGAGATTTGAAAATTAAGTTGAACATTCAATTTTACTAGTTTTGAGCGAACTGCGTAAATGGTTTAAAAAGTACGTTTGAAATTATGAAAGTTTTTCTGGACCATTCCGGCGGCCAATATAGCTTTCCAAATTCAGCCATAACGACTGGACCGGGTTTGAGGCATTACAATCTTATTGTTAGAAATTAAAAGAAAATAAAAGGAATAATCTACACGATTCTGTAAAAGTTTGAAAGTGGAAAAAAAAATTGTTTTGAATATAAAGAATTCAATTTATGTTTAGATTTGATTAAGGATATGAATTTTATATTAATTAGTTAGATCCAATTTTAGTTTCAAAATTAGGTTATATTCAATCGAGATTTGATTAAGAATGATTGATATTCGATTTTGAGTGAAATTCAATTTATGAATCATGTGAAAGAAACAAGGACTTGATTTTTTTGGTGGGCAAAGATTATGTTTCTATAGTAAAGAATATGAGATGAGAGAAAAACAAAGGGAAAAAAGAAAAGGAAAATAAAAAAATAAAAAAAATTAAATTGTTAAAAAAAACAAAAGTATAAGGACTAGTTTTAACAAATGGAAAACGTAGAAAAACTACGCTAAAAGAAATGAAGGGAGAGAAAATAGGGAGAAGAGAATGGAAAAAAAAAAGAGAAAGTTTAAAGAACATAAAAGAGAAAAATTAAATTGTTCAAAACGAAAAAAAATATAAGGACCAATTTTATAATTTAACCTAAAATTTTCGTTTGAAATGATGATTTAACGTGCCACGTTAGTTTTATCGTTACACTGTTAACGGTAATTAATGCTTAGTAACTAAAATTTTCAACAAGATAACGTAAGTGACTAGAACGTATTTTAAATATAATTTTCAACATGATGATTTGTTTGGGGGGTGTTTGGTTCAATATTTTTTATATTTATAGTTTTTACTTGTTTTTAGAATTTTCTCAAAATGTTTATGCATTTTTTATTTTTTAAATTTATTGAGATAATATGTAAATGTTAAGAATTATTTTTAAAAAAAGTATTATTAAATTGACATAATAAGAAAAGTTTAGTGTTAAATTTGTTATTATATCAATTTTTGAACTATTATCTCGCCCTTTGACAAAAAAAACAAATAAACTTGATTTATTAAGTGACCATTTTAAAAGTTGGGTGACACAAAAAAAAAAAAACTTAAGCATAATTAGATGATTTACGTTGTATATGTGGAGTAAAGATATCCTATATGAGTTGAGTAAAAGGTACAAAATATATCAAGCAATAGATGTTAATTATTAATAGAGATAATATAATTTTTGACCCATCAACTTGACAATTAGGTTAACTTTGGTAGTTGCACTCTTTTTTTTTAATTCACTTTGGCACTTGAATTTAATAACTACATCCATTTTGACCTCTAAACTTAAAAATTATAAAAATTTGATGATGTGACACTCTGAGATTATTTCACATCATCACTTAAAAATTAAAAAAAAATATTATATAAATTTTCAGGTGATAATGTCGTATAATCTCATAGTTTCACATTTAGTATTTTAATAACCGGACCGACGGTTAAATAGGTCAGACCACTAGTTCTCAGTTCGACCATCAAACTAACAATAATTAAAATTTCATAAAAATCTAAAAAAAAAAATTATTAAACTGGTTTAACCAGTTCAACTATCGGCTTTTGTCTTGATTTTCAATTTTTATCAATTTCAAGTAGTTTCTAATTAAATTGGTTCAACTTCGTTGTTCTGATCATTATATAAATCAATTAAGGTCTGTTTGATTTGGTCCTATTTCAGAAATATTAATCACATCATCAAATTTTAACAAAATTCAAGTTCAAATATTAAAATAGATTTAGTTTCTAAATTCAATGATTAAGATGAACAAAAAAAAATATGTAAATACCAAAATGAAGGAGGAAAAAAATGATATTATCCCTTACTAATATTATTATTATTTCATATTGTTAAGATCGCAGCAACATTTATCAGGTTTTCAATCCTCATAATACTATGAACTGAATGAGACCATTATGATAGAAATATTATAGGTGGAGGCCACACGTGGTATTTGAAGCTGCCATTACCGAGTGGGAAAAGGGCCCAAAGCAGAGAGAAAAATAAACAATTTTTGGTTGATTGTTTGGGTTATGAGATCTGCTTCGTTTTCTTTTCTGGGTTATTTTTGGGCTTCAAACTTTTGGATTTTTGGAATATTACTCTTTTTTCTTTTAAATAAATAAAAAAATCATAATCAAACCATCTGAAGATAATTTATTTCAACAACAATGAGAGGTAAGATCAATATTTTAAAAATTTGTGTTCAAAACTTATACTAAATTATTAATTTTCTAGAAGAGGCCACAAAATATACTTTTTTTCATCTAATCAAAGGCTAAAAAAGTACTTTAGGAGGGGCTTTAAAAAAATTCCCCTTTAAATCTTCAATGAATTTTAACGCTTGATCAAGAATAGAAAAATAAGTGTTTTTCTGTTTAACCCTACTTGGTCAAATTCCTAGTTGAGGCTCAAGGGTACAAAAGGACTTTCATTAATAGGGTGGGGAATAAAATTTTGATTAGCCCGTTGGGGGTATTCGTCGTAATGATGCTTGTTATTTCAATTTTGATTATCCAAATATTCATAAAAAAAAATTGGACCATGTTATTTGGTTGCATAATGAAATATTATATTTGTTAATACAGAAAAGTAGCGTGAGAAAGTTGTTCATTTTATTTTAGATAGAAAGCTGAGTGATGGAAGGAGAAGCTAACAAAAAATTACCATATGAATGAGTTTAAAGTTTGGAGAGTAGAGTCAATGAATATATTCGATCTTCAAAGCTGAGAGGTATTATGGGGACTTGACTTTCTTTATTATGTGTCATCTCTTAATAAATTTAGTTATTTCTTCTATGATCTTTTGTTAGGTTGACAATGTGACATCACCTAAGTTGCAAATAGGGGCATAGTTAGAGGAGGGTAGATAGTGGCATTGGTCCCCTTATCTAAAGGGTATGATATTTCTTTTAGTCATTTTAGTTATGAGGTATTAAATTTAAGTCCCTTTTTGAACAAATTTTTAACTTTGACCCCTTAAACTTTTAAAATTTTATTTTGACCCCTCAATAATGAATTGTGGCTTTATCCTGATTGTAAAGTATGTGAGTGATAAGTGATAACTATCTTATTAGAGTAGCTTGGATGTCAAGAATGATTAATTTGCATGTTTTTGCTTGTTGTCCATTGGCAGAACTTTACTAATGATGGAAGAGACATAGTTGGAGGAGCCAGGTGGGTGGAACTAGGTGATTGTGGTACTTTGGTGAAGGTACCAGAGTGGTGGAGCACATATATGTATCATTTTCCCCCAATCAAAAGTGAGTTAGATCTAGTAGTAGTATACATGCTCACAAATGTCATATAAGAGTATGAGTTCAAACTCTACCAAGCTCAAATGTTTATATTTATTGGTAGGTAAACATACATTACACACAGTTCGGTTGAACGAGGCATTCTTAATTTGTGAACCCCGTGAGACTCTTTGCAGAGTCGGGAGATAGAATCCTAATTCAACTTGAGAACAATGCTAACCAATTAAGAAGCCTATCAACTTTAAATAGATGACATTTCAAAATTTTCTTAATAAGATATCAACATCTCTTTGAAAATCCTATTTTTAAATAAAAAAGAAAAAGAAAATATAATTTTTCATAGCAAGATAGAAGAAAAACATTAGACTTTATGACATTAGAAATCTAGACTGAAAATAAGAATGGGAAAATTATATGAAATTAAAAAGGAATATATATATATATATATATATATATCTAAAGGTTATTTAAAAAATTCTGTGGCCAGTGCCCCACATGCTTTAGATCTAAATAAGAAATTAGCATTGAAAACAGACACATAATTTCAGCAAAAGAATGTTGTAATAAAAATGTTGTTTATGGTATAACGATCATGATCAACTTTAATAACTATGTTAGGGTTTTTCCAGTTATAGATCAAAATCATAGTGATAAGTATTATCATTCTATTTTATGATAATAAAAAACCAAAATAAAATCCTAATTAATATTGGTCGAATCTAACTCTAATTTCATGATTGTGATCAGCTTTTCAAACTATATATTTCAACTTCTCTAAATTTTAGATCTAAACTATGAGTTCATAATATAAAAACTATCATTTGTAAAAGGCAATGTACTTTGTTATTATTTTTTTAATTATAAAACATAAACTAATGACTTGCCATGTGATAAATAATAATAAAAATTACCATTTCAATTAAAATAGATAGAGAGATAAATATGGGTCAATTTTTAAAAATTAATGAACAATCCTTCTCAAAAACCCATCATAAACAATCATAGTCAATATGACAGACAGCTTATGTATAACATGTAAGGCTTTTATAAGTTAGAATATTACAAGTAGATAAGAACGACGTCCCAATCCATCACTCAAGTCTATGATAGAAGAAAAACAATCATCACTCAGGCGTATATATGGCCAGTAAACTTTTATAGGTTCTATAAAGGAGATTTAATAATCATTCATATTATATTTATTTAAATATTAAACCTAATATTATTAGGAGGGATATTTATTTATAACTACAATTTGTAATAGTAGAATTAAAAAGTTTTAAAATAAATTTATAAAATTAGAAAATTGCACCTTTATTGTGTAAAAACAAATTCTATGTTATGAAACCACTACGCTAACAATCCATTAATGGTCAACCTCTAGGGTTTTTATCTATAATTCCTATAAATTATTATTAATATGCTTTTAAAAAATATAATTTAAATAATTAGTTTTTTTATAAGAAACTTCAACCTCAAACTTTAAAACTCAAAACCCCTTAAAACCTTGAATTTTTAGATAATATCTAAATCCTAATTTTTAATTTTTTTTAAATAATGAAAATTAAAAAAGAAAAAAAAAAGCATTAAGAGCTGAGATTAAAATTAGAGGCTGAGATTTAGCCGTGATTCCACTATCAAGCTACATATTTAATTCCCATGTTATACAGCCACTGAAGTTGCCCAATCGAAATTGCATTTGGATCATATTTTACGTAATTAACACTCCGATATTTCTTTTAATCGATTCTCCTCAATTATTGCCCGAGTTACGTAAATGCCTTTCCCATTATTATTACGTTATTTTACATGTTTAATTTTTAAATTTATAAAACAATATATTTTTATAAAATTATAAAAATATATATTTACTAATTAAACCAGAATTAATTTAATTCATAATAAAACTCAATTTTGGAAAATAATTTTGAGAATAAAATAATATTTTAAAAGTAGTTAAAATAAAAAAATAAAAAATCATAGTAAAATATTAAAGAATTAAATAAAATAAATTGCTACAATATTTCACTAAAAAAGAACCATTTCAATTTGAAATGATATTTCACAACTCAATAGTAAATAACATTCACAATTACATAAATATTATTAAAATCAAATTATAGTAAAACTATCAAATATCAAATAATAATAACTAAATATCTCAAATAATAATGAAAATTATATCTTTTTTTTTTGTGATGAAAACAAAACCTATTAAATAATGCTAAAATATAATTTTTCAGTAATTATTTAGATGTTACCTCGAATGAAAATGCCTTGCTAACGTATTACGTATATATCTATAATACTAAATATTAATTTTAATTGGTATATAATTGTAAACCTTAAGTGATAATTAATCTAAAATAAGTGTAATTTAATATGGATATCTAATTAAGTGATAATAATTATTATATTGATAATGAAAACATTATTAATAATTATATTATATTATCTCATATTACTGATTTTTATAAATTTAAAAAAAATATATGAGAAAAATAGATAATACAATTTGCTGATTCTTAACTAATATTTTCTTTATCCTAATTTCTCAAATAAATATGAGTTATACTATTTGTTTATATTGAACCAAACAAATTTAATTAAATGTAATAAATATTTATAAAAAATAATTTTTTAATTTAATTTAATTATAAAATATATTTATTTTCTTTTGAGATTTTGACATATAAATTAAGAAGAAATAAATAAATTTATACTTCTAAATTAGATTAGTAATATGTTGATATTCTCTTTTTTTATATTAATCTCACGCATTTAAATTTTATACAAAATTGATTTTAACATTATTAATTTTTATCATATTTAAAATAAAATAATATTTATTTAATTATTATTATTTATAGCATGGTAAGTTATTAGTTTCAAATTAATTAATAACCTATTTAAAATAAAATTTCTATTTAAAAATAAAATAATATATTATTAATATAATAAAAATTTTCAAGAACTTACCAATGCCTTTTTTAAATTTATTTATTCTTGACTAATATATATATATATATATATATATATATATTTGATGAAATCAGATTGGGCTTTAATTAAAATAAAAAGTAAAAGATTACATAAAAAATAAACATTGGCCCAAAACAAATTGGCCCGGGAGAAGAAAAATCTAGAATGTCGAAAAATAGGAAAGAAAAACACCGACCTAATGACCCAATCAGATCATTTCGCCAATCTTTTCATTTCATATCTATCATTTCTTCCTTTAATGGCGTTGCCGTTTACTGAGGGGGTTAAATGTTCTTCAGTCTATTGATTTCTCCTTTGGTAAAACTCTCCTCTTCCTTGTTCTTGCATCTTTCTAATCTGTTCTCATGACACCGCATTCTTCACCGTGATTCTAAGATAGCATGGAACACCATCAATCAGGTAAATCCCTTCCTCCCTCTTCAAAGCTTCTGTTGCTAAGATATGGGCTAAAGTATTCGCAGATCTTGGAACAAACTCAAACCTTAATCTTGTAACTCTGGATTTTAGTCTATGAATATCGTGGATATAAGATCCTATTTGTGATTTGTCTAAAACTCCATTGTTGCATTTCTTTATTATGGTCAGTGAATCGCCTTCTATGATTATTTCTTCTCTGTTTATTTCTATGGCTATTTGAGTTGCTTCTCGGCAAGCTATTGCTTCCGCAGCAAAGGCGGAGGCCACTCCTTTGTGAAGATTTGTGCTTGAAATGAGGACATGCCCACTACTATCTCTAGCCACTACTCCAGATGCCGATTGTTTGGTTCGCTCGTCAAAAGCCCCATCGAAGTTTATTTTAACTATCTGACCAGATGGGTTTCTCCACTTCGTTTTCACTTTAGAGGTGATCTGAATTTCTTCTTTAACTCCGTCAAGTTCCTTTATGTAACTTCGAACAAAACTAACCATCTCCTTACTTGATCTGTTTGTTTTGTCATGGATCTGAGAGTTCCTGTCTCCCCAGATGGCCCAGAGCGCGACACAAAAGATTCTGCATTGATCCATAGAAAGAAAAGCCATAACCTTGGTAAGCCACTCCAAAAACTCTGAAATTGGAAGCAATATAAAAATAGAATCTGCTAAGCCTCTCCAAACTGCCATTGAAACAGGACATTCTCTGAAGAGATGATTCATCGTCTCCTCCCCATTAACACACCGAGGACACACACTGTCAGATGCTAATTTTCTGAAAGTCAGATTTACTCGGGTAGATAGGTAGTTCCATGAGGTTTTCCAAACAAAAATTTTAATTTTTGATGGAATGTCAATGCGCCAAAGTTTCCTGTAAAATTCCTTATAGATGTCTTGTAAAGCGTAAGCTGTAGGATCAAAGCTTTGTAATAGTTTATAGGAACTTCGCATGATCGAGAACTCTCCCACGACGGTTCGCCATTCCAAACAAGAATATCCTCGTGAGATTCCATGCCAAGGGAATTTGGAGAATCAAGTCTGCTTCTGCATCTGGGAAGGTAGTGCTTATCAATTCTCTATTCCATTTTCGCTCATTATTACTGATTAACTCCGCTACTTTATCAAAATGTGCATTATCAACTCCGGACATTAATCTCCCATTAACATAATTTGGAATCCATGCATCTGTAAAAACTGAAATATTTGTGCCCGTACCAACTCTCCAGATCAATCCTTTCTCCAATGTATTCTTTGTTGCCCAGATACTACGCCACACATACGAGCTGGAATTTCCTAACCGTGATTTGCGAAAATCTCTATCTGAAAAATACTTTGCTTTAAAAACTCGTGCGACTAGGGAATCCGGATAGTGTAACAATCTCCACCCTTGTTTTGATAGAAGGGTAATGTTAAATTGTGTCATATTTCTAAACCCCAAACCACCCTCCTCTTTTGGACGACATAAGAATCTCCATTGGCTCCAATGAGTTCCTCTTTTACCTGCTCCTTTTTGCCACCAGAATCTAGCGAATTTACTTTCAATCATCTCGTATAAGGTTTTTGAAAGAAGAAAACACGACATAGCGTAAGTAGGAATTGCCTGTAAAACTAATTTTATAAAAATTTCTTTCCCTCCTTGAGATAACAGCCCGGTGCTCCAACCATCAATTCGCATAGTAATCCTGTCTAGTAAATTCTGGAAAGCCTCTTTTTTTCGTTTACCCACCACATTAGGAAGGCCCAAGTATTTCTCCGGGTTTGAAGAACTCCTGACTCCTAACATTGATGACACCACTTCTTTTACCTCTTCCGTTGTATTCGAGCTGTAGAAAATAGTCGATTTGCTGAAATTAACACACTGGCCCGAACAGCATTCATACTCTTGTAAAATGTTCTTCATACTCCTAGCCCCCTGTTCTGTTGCTTCGCCAAACATCATACAGATCATCTCATAAATGTAAGGTGAAAATCTCTCCGCCCTCTTCTACTTGCCCTTGCACCTTTAACCGTACATTTATCCTTCGCTGTTCTCATTAATGAAGAGAGGCCTTCACTACAAAAGAGAAAAAAGAATGGACTTAATGGATCACCCTGCCTCAGTCCCCTTGTCGGTTGAAAAGATCTGCTCCTATAACCATTAATGTTAACCGCATAAGAGACTGAAGTAATGCATTTCATAATCAATCCCACCCAATCCTCTGCAAACCCCATCCGGATCATCACTTGCTTAACAAAATCCCACTCCACCCTATCATAAGCTTTGCTCATATCCAATTTCAAGGCCATATAACCCTTTTTCCCTGTTCTCTTTTTTCGAAATTATGTAAGATTTCATATGCTAAGAGTACATTACCTGTTATAAGTCGACCTGGGACAAATGCACTCTGAACCTCGTCAATACAAATCCCCATGACATCTTCCAATCTATTGGCAATTATTTTTGCTACGATTTTATAAAGAACTGTACACAGACTAATAGGCCTGAAATTTACTAAAGACGTAGGATTTAGAATTTTTGGGATAAGCACAATCTCCGTAACATTTACTTATTCAGCCCTTTTGTTACCATTCAATATACTTAAATAGAACTCCATTACCTCCTTACCTACGATATGCCAGAATTTCTGAAAGAATAGTGCAGGAAAGCCGTCCGATCCAGGTGCTTTTGTAGGCCCCATTCCCTTCAATGCTGTCCACACTTCTTCTTCCCTGAAAGGAGATAATAATCCTTCATTGATCCCATGAGAAATATTTGTTCCAATGCCCTCCAACACCTTGTGAGGATTTCCAATTCCTTTCGATGCAAAAAGATCTTCAAAATATTCCGTAGCAACCTCAGTTATTTCAGTACCATTAGTAATCTCCTTGCCTTCATCCAAAACCAGTTTGTTGATTGAATTAGCCCGTCTTCGAGCTGTTGCACATTTGTGAAAATAGGCCGTGTTTCTATCCCTCAGCTTTAGCCAGTTAGATCTAGCTCTCTGCTCCCAATACATTTCGTCTTTATCGATCTCCATATTTAAGTGAATTTTTGTATCAATAATCCTTGCCATCGTTTCATCATCTCTTTCGTTCCTCAGCAAGATTTCAAGCTCTTCTATTAGCTTCTTCTTAAGTCCCCCCTTCTTACTCTTTGTAGCATATGCCCATTTCTTCAAACGCGTTTGCAAATTCTCCAATTTCTCCACTAACGGTGCTGAAGATGAATCCCAAAACTCTCTGATGATACCTTCACATGATTCCTCTAAGATCCACTATGATTCGAAATGAAATCTTCGATTTCCTGGTAGATTAACTACGCTATCTGTGTTTATAAGAATGGGGCAATGATCTGATGTAGAGTAAGCAAGATGTTGAACATTTCCCCTTGGGAATAAAGTCAACCATTTATCATTTACAACTCCTCGATCCAAGCGCTCTCTTATGTTTGTCTCTGGAAGATTTCCCCTCTCCCATGTAAACCATGCTCCCGAATACCCAATATCCATCAAATGACACTCTTCTAATGTATCTCTAAATGCTTCCATTCTTCTTTGATCTCGTGGCACTCCACCGCTTTTCTCGAAAGAGTACATAATCTCGTTGAAATCTCCTGCTACCAGCCATGGGTAATTACACTCTTGGTCTAGTCTTTTGAGCAAATTCCATGCAAAGTTTTTATCTTTCAAGTATGGTGAGCCGTAAAATCCCGTGAACCTCCATTCCTCTTGCACACTGTCATCCTTCACTATTGCATCAATATACCATTTAGAAAAACTCCTCAAAGTAACCTCAATTCCACCTTTCCATGCTAAACACAGCCCTCCTCGAGATCTCTCTGCTGCAATATCTATTCCACTAATATAACCACAACTCCTTCTAACCCTCTCCATGCGCTTCTGATCTAATTTAGTCTCCATCAAGAAGACCATGTGGGGATTGTGCTGCTTACATAAATTTCGCAGCCTCCTCACCGCCCTGGACTCCCCAACCCACGGACATTCCAGCTAATGTTTTTCATTGTGACCGGTCGGCTTGCCCATTGGCAGCCGCCGATCCTGTTTTGTTTGAAACAGTAATATGTTCCGAGGCATCCAACATAACCTCCATACAATCAACTACTTTACCATCATCATATTTTAACCTCTTCAGTTCATCTCCGTTTATCAGGCCCAAACAGTCATTGTCATCCCATTCTTCTGAAAATTTCCTCTTAGCCCCAACACTTGCATTCTTCCTAGACTCTGATTGGATATTCGCAGGTAGTCTTCTCCAACTTGACTTTTTTGGACCTTTTAAGAAATTCTCCCCTTTGTTGATTCCTACATTCAGCAACTCATTCTCCCTCAAGCTTGAATTAACCTCCTGATCCTGTAAGCCTTCCTCTCACTTTGTTAAAATTTTCCCTCCTGAAATATTTCCATTCATGAAATTAAATCTATCGTCCGTAGCCTGTCCCTCCACCACCGTAGATTTTCCTGTATAATTACTCTACGATCCCAGCTTTTTAACAAAGGCATTGAATTTCATACTTTCTTTTCCCAATACTTTTGATTCTGCTTTTAACGCAATTGAATAAGTGGGCCTTCTCTAATTTTGATCTTTTCTGCAAGATCTGACAACTTGCAATCATTGAGACCATGATCTAATCTACCACATCCAAAGCAAAAGACTGGCAATTTTTTAAATTTAAATGGAATCCAGGATTTTACGCTGTTTTCACTTGAAACAAAAATTCCTCTTCGCAGTGGTTTCTGAACATCCAAGTTAATCCTGAGCCTGCAAAAATCACCGCTAATCTCAGATCTGAGAACTCCTCCAAAAGTATTTCCAATCGCATGTAGCAAATCCTTCTTATGAAATTCTGGTGAACAAGGATGGATCTTGATCCAATATGGCGACGTAGTGAGACAGATTTGATCCCGTTCCATTGGATTAGTCAATCTATAGAACAAGATAATGAACTTACGAAATAACCACTGCCGCCCTTCCATAATTGACTCCAAATCTTCTTCTAGGTCAAAAACGATTGAGAAAAGATTCTGCCCCACTATCTGAATTTCAAATTTCTTTTTTGTCTTCCATATACTCTTCAATTGTGCCCTAAAACTCTCTGTATTGAAATATTTTTTCGTCCAGACTGAACATATCAAAGCAGGTTTGTCAGTCGGCACCACCAACGATTTCTTAATAGATAATTGAATTAGTTCATCTGCTAGTAATGAAATCTCCTCACTGATCTCCCTCTCCACGCCACCACCCTCATCCATCCCAAGCTACAGTAGTAACTGTTCTCTCTAGGACTCTATTGAGAGTACTCTTGGTTTTCAAGGGAGTATTCTTTTTGCGACTAATATATATATTAAAACAATTCTTAAATTAGTAAATTTTATTTTAGGGGACGAGGAGGAGGCTGTGATATTCGCGAATAAGAATTGCTTGGTTGAATGCTTATTGACAGCCAATTTTGTATATGTAATACATTATTAGCTGACGTTTAGAGTTGGGATCGCAAATTTCGGTGAAAAGCATTTTCTTTCAAGTTTGATTCAGAGTGTGGTTAGTGGTGGTCCATGGGCATTCAGCAATTATTTATTGTTTTTTCATGATTCTACCCAATGAAATTTTTACTAAAGTACATTTTATGTTTCTTTAGATTGTTGAATCTTACTCTTGTATATCTACAATGAACTTTCTCCAGAAATTTCAACCATTCCTTACAATAAACAAGATTTGTAGACTCTCACCTCAATCGCTCCCAGGAAAAATTCAGCTTCAAACTTGAGCGACATAATCAGATCAATTCTAATTTCTAAATTATGTCCTATATCAATTATAGTGGATGATAAAAAATGGGATATGTCACTATAAAGTCCATATATCTCATGTATTTTTATCATATTATAGTTTTAATATTACAGTAACCAACCAAATTAATTATTCTTAAATAGCATATATTTGTTGCTATATTACTAAAATTTGTTTTATGAGTTACAACTCCCAGCACTAACAAAAATTAATTTAAAACTCAATTATAAAATAAATTATATGATGCTCATGTTCTTTTCAAATCAAAATCAAAAATATATTTTAAAACAGTAACCATCAAAATATATATTTTTACCTTTTCTTTTTCACTCAAAAATAATACCAAATCAATTTAAAGTTATATAAAATCAGATATATAATATTTTCGGTCAAAAGAATCATTATATTATTATGATAATATAAAAATAGCATGTTAGATTATTATTTTTATTTCTTTAATATCCGTTTTTCAGTTCATGTTTAGAGTTTGTGGCTAGAGATAACAAAATTCGAACCGTCCGATGGATTTTGAATTGATCCACTTCGAATGAAGCGAGTTTTTTCTTTTGGCAAGTAGATGTAGGGCGAAGTGAGGTGGAATTTTTTTTTTGGACAGTAGGTATGAAGCGAGTCTAGTAGTTGCTTACCCCACCCCACTCTTTAATATGAAATATCATTTTATCTTTGTATATATAATTATCAAAAGAGTAAAAATGGAATAATGTTTTCTAGAAAAATCCATATGTTTTATGTTTAAATATTTTGTTGAAGAATTATATTTAAATATTTACTTGCCTTTACTCTGCCTTAGTGGCACATTTCTTTTTGGTTTTTACTATACGTTATTTGATTTGGTTTTGTTGTTTTGACTTTATGGAAAACGAGTTGGCTGGTTTGAGTATTGTTGATAGGGAAGAAGAGGTTTGGGAGGTTAATGTAGGAGAAGGCGAGACAGATTTGAGTTACGGGTTATGTTTCATGAGTGTTTCCTTACTACCAGTGTGGTGTAGTTTTAGGCGATGATAGCAACTTTAGTGAATCTGTGGCATCCATTAGGTGGAATCTCCATTACTGATATGGGGGAGAAATGATTTCTATTTTATTTTTATTTGAAGTGGATATAGGTCGTGTGGTGGACGGAGCATCGTGGACTTTTAATAACCATCTGTTAATGTTTCATTGGTTATTGGAAAGGGAGGATCCACTATAAGTGCCTTTGTTCAATGCAGATATTTGGGTATAGATTCATGATTTGTCGCATGGGTTGATGTTGGAGGTGATGATCACTCAGTTTGGTAATTTTATTGGTTATTTTATGGTTTATGATACGGAACCTGTAGCAAAAGGTGAAAACAAGTATATGCGGATTCGGGTTAAACTCGATATTCGAGTGCTATTGAAGAGAAGGAAGAAAATTGTCTTGTCAAATTTAGAACATGTTTATGCCAATTTTAGGTATGAGAAATTGTCTCTTTTTTGCTTTATTTGTGGATGTTTGGGGCATGGTGAGAACTTTTGTCCGGTTAAATTATTCATGGAAAAATTGAAATCCTTATGGCATGGGATATTTCCCTCAGGCCGTTGGTAAGAGAGCTTTCTCAAGAACCAGTGTATGGCTTCGAGAGGAAGGTAAGGAGGGGTCGACAAAATTTTTGATATTAGGGAGGGGATCATGGAGTAATAATGGGAGTAATCAAAATTCAAATCCTTTGGATGGGATTTCTTTTAATTTCGACATAAATATAGAAGGATATTTGCATCAGGATTATTTGGAAGGAAATCTTGGAAGACTCATGAGTAGGCCTGATATAAAAATTAATGGGCTGTGAGGATGAGGACAATCCAGTTTATGTTGCTGATGGGAAGAAACGAGCTCGAGTTGTAAATTCAAGCTTATCAGGATTGACAATGAAAGATCAAAGTGGGAAGGGTAACGAGCAGGCCAAGGCTTATACTTGGGTAGATCGACTGGGCCGGTGAATCAGGTCAACCGAGCACAATAAAAATTTTAAGTTGGAAAGTTCGTGGACTGAAGAATATATTATCCATTCATAGACTTTAGTACTTTTTGAATGAGTATAGTCCCCATATAGTTTTTTTTTTAATTGAAACTAAGGTAGATTCTAAAAAGATGGAAAGTGTTCGTAAAAGGTGTGGTTTTTGTAATGGAATTGATGTTTTTACTGCTGGATATCGTGGGGGCTATTTTTAGAGTGGAAATCGGGATGTGATGTAGTTTTACTTAGTTTCTCAAGCTCACATTGATGTCAAAGTCATTGATATGTATGATGCTTCTTGTTTGAGATTGACTAGATTTTATGGTACCCCAAATGTGAGAGAATGCGGGACAAATTTGAGTTACGGGTTATGTTTGATGAGTGTTTCCTTACTACCAGTGTGGTGTAGTTTTAGGTGATGATAGCAACTTTAGTGAATCTCTGGCATCCATTAGGTGGAATCTCCATTATTGATATTTGATAAGTGACAAAAGTAATATATTTTAATCCCATTCTTAATGAGTTTTTGGGTGATTATTCAATGCAAAATGGTGAATTTTATGCTCCTAATCCTTTAAATTCATGTTTCTATACTTAGGAGAGCATTTGGGAGCAAAACAAGCAATAACAGAGAAAAAATCAGACAATTGGAGTAGATTTCAAGAGCCACACGAGCTGGGCTTTCCCACACGAGCTGGACACACAACCGTGTGAGCCACACGGGCTGACACACAGCCATATGCCAGACCATGTGGATTTCATGATTCGCACTCCAAACATGCGAAAAAATGTAATTTTTAGGTTTTTCGGGCATTTTAAGACTTATAAATACCAAATATAAGAAGAGGAAAAAGAACGGTCAGAGAATATTGAAGAAAACAACTCAGAAAACTCCATTGATGCCAACTCTAAAGTAGATCTCCACCAAGATTGAATATCTCCTTTTGATTTCTTTAAAATTTGTTATGAGTTTTTCTATTTCTTGTGGTTATACTGACTTTGAGATGTTTTTATTCATGATTATGAACTAATTTTCTAAATACCTAAGGGAGATGAACCCTATGATGAATTCTGTCTTTTGATTTTTTTTACGTAATAAATACTTGAATCTTATTCTCAGTTATGTGTATTTAATTCTTGATTTAATATTTCTGGATTATCAATTCATGTTTGATGTGTTTAATTCAAATGAGAAATATACCATGTTTAAGAGTAGATTTAGCATAATTGAGTGGAGTTGCATGTAATCTTAGAAATAGGACGACATAAATCTATCGGATCAGAGTCAAATTGTAACACCCCAAACCTGGCCTGAAAGTTTAAGCGGAACTTGGACGAGTTACACCATCGTATTGAAAACTGATTTATTTTAGGAAATTTAACTTTGAAAACTAGAAATTTGTTTTTGTCAGTTTAGGTGATTTTATAGTTTCGTGTTAGAAATTGACTGATACGGACGAGATTATCAAAAGGAATGCAAGGAAAATCCAAAGACAATTTACAAACCCAAAAGATCAATTCACAGTTATTACAGTGCAAGACAATTCGAGCTTACGTATGCTGTCAGATCTTAAATCCGATGTTTTCCTGAACAGATAAAGGTAAGACAAAGGGTGAGTTACCAATCACCGCGTATAACCAGACTCAATACAAATAAGCAGATCATACTATATAAATCGTAGTAACACAAAGAACTTAAGAGTAGTTGTATAATCAGTACGGACAAATCTAGAGCATCACAGAGATTTGACCAAATGTGGTAAAACAGTACAAAGCAAAAACAGAATAGAGCAGAACAAAATAAATCACACAGTACAGAATCAAATAGAGCAGAATATAACCGAATTAGTACAGAGCAGAGCAGAATTGAATAGAACAGAATGGAGAAGAGTAGAACGGAATAGTGCAGAACAGAGAAGAACAGAGCATGTATGTTTATGCAGATGCAATATTTTCAAACATATCGGAATGAATCTTTATCAGAAACATTCTACCCAAACTCCGCTACACACCAAGATAGAGTTCCCCTTGAACTCATCCATCCAAAGCACACAAACGATGACCCGCCATTTCGGGTTGCCCGGCAACTGTAACGCCCCAAATTTGGGCCTAGTAGAATTGGGCCTATTAGGCTTTGGGCATGGGGAGCGTTTGAAATTTTTGAGAACAAGAAAACGGCACTAATGCAAGTTGGACCTATTAGGTGAGTGAATTCGGAAGGTTGGGGGGCTTCCATGAAGTCCCGGGTTCAAACCTGGGCTTTAGGAAAAATTTTGGTTTTAGGTGAGTAAAACCCTGGGAGTAAGTAAGTAGGCTTTAAGAATAAATTATGGGAAAAAAATGACATAAGGAAACATGTGGCCTAGTGGCAAGGCGTCATTAAGATTGCAAGGGGGTATGGGTTCAAGTCTTGGCGCTTGCAATTCATTTTGATTTCCTTTTAAATGAACTTAGACTTTGGCCCATAGGCTTATATTTAGTTGTGCTTGTTTTGTTACACAAGGAGCTAGTTGGTAAGGTGGCTAGCGACGTGGATTAAGTTACAGGGGAGCCTAAGTTCGAAACCCCTTGCATGCGAAATGTGACTATTTTGCTAATTTGGGACGGTTTTGGAGGATTGATGGAGGGATCCCACATCGGGAAGCTAGCATGAGAGTAGGCGAGAAGCTGGCTTTAAATAGAGTGATCTATGAGGAGAGTAAGCATACATTGGTTGGCGTTTGGGCATAGGAGTGTTCGGAGCGCGGATTAACTCCAGATTCCCTATCAGGTGTGTATTTCGCACTACTCTAGCTGTAGAGCGGCAAATGCCGAAATACCGGTCACACGGCGATGGTAGCCACACGATCGTCGTGGCGCGCGCGTGGGAGCTTCGACGCGATAGTTGAGGCCATCATGAGTGTTCTTGTGGGTTTAGGCTGTTTGGGCCGAAATAGGCCAATGGGCCCGTGGGCTCAATCAGATAAGTTGTATGATTGTGTAGTAAATATTGGACTGGACTATGTGAATCTCATATCTGTGGCTAGATTTGGGCTAAATGGGCCACATGAGCGTGTGGGCCCATTTGGGCCGAGAATGGGCCCTAGGCCCATTCGCATCGTTATCTCTGTTTAGAATACCTTGGTTTACAAAATTACTGAAATACCCTTGGTTTACAAAATTACTAAAATACCCTCAACTTGTAAAATTACTGAAGTACCCTCGGTTTATAAAATTACCGAAATACTCTCGATTTGTAAAATTACCAAAGTACCCCTAATTTGCAAAATTATCGAAATACCCTCAATTTGGAAAATTATCAAAATATCCCTAGTTGTAAAATTACTAAAATACCCCCAGTTTGCAAAATTACTAAAATACCCCCGATTTGTAAAATTATCAAAATACCTTCGGTTTGCGAAATTACTGAAATATCCCCGATTTGTGAAATTATCGAAATACCCCTAGTTTGCGAAATTATCGAAATACCCCTGATTTGAAAAATTTTCGAAATACCCCTGATTTGTAAAATTACCAAAATACCCTCAGTTTGTAAAATTACTAAAATACCCCTGTGGGGTAAAATGACTATTTTGCCCTTGTAGGTAAATGACTGACTTAGACTATGAATTTGACTGATTTGGACTGTGATTGTATGACTGCGTTTTAATTGACTTGACTGTGGTCGTGTGACTGATATGCTGTTAGTTTATGTCTAAATGACGGTTAGTGAGCATGGCCATTTTGCATACACGTGTAATAATTGAGCATGACATACACGACATATTGCATGGGGTTGGGACATTAATACGGAGGAAGTTCTGATAGGGTCGCACGGGTCGCATGACGACTGTCGATCTAGTATTGATCTATTAAGGTCGCACGTGTCGCATAAGACGACTGTGGGCCAACTGACAGCTTAAAGCCGCGTAATTTGATTATGGCTCTGTGCCAACCTAAATATGGCTCTGTGCCATCTTGATTATGGCTACCCGTGGCTATGTGCCTAACATATATATTGATGACTCTGTGTCGATCATAATTACCCGTGGCTGTGTGTCGATTATATTACTGTCGCTAGTGGCTATGTGCCAAACTTATTACAATTACCGATAGCTTTGTGCCATCCTGATTATGGCTCTGTGCCATCCTGATTATGGTTTATAACCATTCTGTTAATGGCTTTTAGTCGTTTCGTTAATCGCGCGGCGTTCTTTGCGTTATTTATGGCTTTTAGCCGCTTACGTCCATGGCGTCTGGCCGCTTCGCCCACTCGCAGATGCGAGCCATTTCTATCCATGGTGCCTAGCCGTTCTGTTCACGGCGCTGAGCCGTTCTGTTGACTTAGTGCCGCAACCAGTGCTAAGCTTGGTGTGTTGGCTAGGTGGGTCGATTTTATCCCCACATGGTGTGTTGGTTGGTACGGGTGGTGTGCTGGCTGGATCAAGGTGGGATGCATCCTCATACTGTTGCATACTTATTTATGAGATCTGTCACTGTACTGGGCTTAGGCCCACTTGTTCTGTTATTGGATTGGGCTAGGCCCAATTGATTCTGTATGGGCTGTGACCCAAATGATATGGTAGTGGGCTATGGCCCACGTATGCTCTGAATCGACTGATTCTTGCTTAAAGGGCTTTGGCCCAGCATCGCTTTTTTCTTCTATTTACGTATATCGACTATTACTCGTAAGGGATTACACACTGAGTTTTCGCAAACTCACCCCTTTTTAACTGTGCAGGTGATCCTCAGCCTTAGACGGATCGGAGCTGCGAGGGACTCGGAGAAGACCACACACTACTTATGCTTGTTGTTTGATTATTTACTTTTAAATATTTTGATTTGGGTTGTAATAAGGCCTCTCTATTTTTAACTTATTATTGGTGATATTTATTTATGATGGTTTCTAACTGCTAAAAGTGGAATACGATTTCCAAAACGATAATTGTCTTCAAAACACTACGTTTCTGCAACGTTTTCAAAATGCTTCTATAGCTCAATTTTTAAACATCACGTTTTCGTAAACTGTTTATTGTAAATATGCTTCCGCAATAGATAAGGTTTTAAAAGTAATTACATTTTCAAGTGGATAACAATTGCTTAAGTGTTTTGAGTTTTAACAAAGAGGCTTTGACTTTCAAACAAGTTTTAACAACAAGAAATATGGTTTCGAAAAAACACTTCCATGTGACACGCCAGATTCGGGTCTAACTTTTAGGCCGGGTTTGGGGTGTTACAGCAACGATGGCTTATCAATATGCAGTTAAACTGTCGATCAAATATATATGGTCAAGCCACTAAATACGCAGATCATTAACTACTAGTACATAATCTCCCTTCTTTAAACATCAACCCAAGTCTCATGCATTAAGTCATAACATGCATATGCAGAATCAGATTAATGAGCATGTAAGACATGCTATCTTTCAATAACAGAATCAGTAAAAATGAGAATCCTTGTTTTGTAAAACAGACTTATCAACCATAACATACCATATAAGATTTGCCATGAAGTCACGTGCACGGTTATAAATCAGAGTTAGTAATAATCAATCTAACATATTTAGATATCGCATATTCTCCAACAACAAAATAATGTAGAGGTATTCTAGCAAATTTAACAAAATACAAATCGTATCTGGATAATTCGCACACATCAGACAGTAGCACATTACGTTTTGACAGCTCTTATTCACTTATATTCACACATAGCAGACATACGTACAAATCACAAATAGTTCATCGTCATACCATCAGATAGTCTTCATATAATCAAATTTAGATCATAAATACATTGTGGAGGTCAGTGCTCATGTTGGGCTACACTCACAGCCTCACAAATAATATTCGAATCCTATTCATATGCCACACGGCCTAGTCACACACCTATGTCCTTGCTCGTGTGACTCACACGGCCTGGGCACACGCCCATGTCCCTGGCTGTGTGGCGTCGATAGTCTCATTTTTCGACGACTAAAAACAGAGAAAAAGAAGGGTTTTGACACCCACCTGATACGAACTCGATGTAGGAGCAACAATGATGAATTCCCGTCCCTAAACAACAAGCAATCGCCCAACAAAACGATTAATTCATAGTCAAATAGCTAAAAACTAACATTCTAAAATCACAGTTACGTCAAAGAAATTTTGACACCAAAACCTTAAATTGACTTACATGCTAGCGAATTAACTAGAAGGAGAAGTCAGACCCCGTACAGAATCGGTGTAACGCACATAACAAAAGAAAGGTCGCTTGAAAATAAGAAACCAAAATGAAGAAAGCGAAGGACAAAAATAAAATAACAGAAAACGTTGCAGAAAAGAAAGAACAAAATGAAAATAAAAGCACCGGAGGTTTCTAGAAGGTTTTAATTAACCAACCAAAACTAACTACCTTATAACGAGATTTAAAAATAAAACATTCCCTATTGCATTCGCCGAGATTTAAACACAAGACCTAAGATTACACAGAAGTTTAACCATTAAACCAGCAGACTCATTCTTGACATCAATTAACTGAATTTAATTTATAAGCCAAACGTTCAAGGGTAACGGTTTAAGCAAAATAACAAAAAATTCCAGAAACAGAATTCGAACCCAGAACCTCAGGGACATACATGGAACACTTAACCACTGAACCAGACAATTTGCTTGTCAAAATTTCCAAAATCTAAACTCATAATCGAGAGATGACCACTCTTGGTTTCAAAACACATTTCTTCTAACCCAATTTTTGGGATGTTACACAAATATAATAGGGGAACTCATAGATCGAGTTAATGTGGTAATAGGGGTTTTAATTAGAAAGAAATTTCAATTAATCAACCTAGAGTCAATTGCTTTTAGTCTTGAAGAGAGATATTAGCATAATTTAGGGATTTCTACGGATTAAGGTATTAAGTGAATAAATTATTTAATTCAGATTGATAATGACAGATGTAGTCTAGGTGGATTCTTTCTTGGGTATTGTTTCGCTTCTTGGTTATTATTCGATTATTTTCCTAATTTATTCTTTGTCGAGTTCTTAGTTAATTAATATAGTTAATTTTAGCTTAATTCAACCACTTTAATTTGTCGGTTAAATAATAAAAAGATGGTAATTACTAGTACTTTTAGTCCTCGTGAGAACAATATCTTTGCTCACTGTAGCTATACTATTTATCGATAGGTGCACTTGCATTTGTCGTATTTTTAGTTGGTTTTGTGGACATCAATATTGGGGGAGAAATTATTTTTATTTTATTTTTATTTTGAAGTGGATTAGATCGTGTAGTGGATAGAGCGTCGTGGACTTTCAATAACCATCTGTTAATGTTTCATCGGTTATTGGAAAGGGAGGATCCACTACAAGCGCCTTTGTTTAATACAGATTTTTGGGTACAGTTTCATGATTTTTTGCATGGGTTGATGTTGGAGGTGATGATTACTCAGATTGGTAATTTTATTGATTATTTCATGGCTTATGATACGAAACCTATAGCAAAATGTGAGAATAAATATATACGAATTTGGGTTAAACTTGATATTCGAGTGCCATTGAAGAGAATGAAAAAAATTGTCTTGTCAAATTTAGAACATGTTTATGCCAATTTCAGGTATGATAAATTGTCTCTTTTTTGCTTCATTTGTGGATGTTTGGGGCATGGTGAGAACTTTTGTCCGGTCAAATTATTCTTGGCAAGAATAAAATCCCTATGGCATGTGATATTTCCCTCAAGACCGTTGGTAAGAGAGCTTTCTCGAGTACTAGTGAATGGCTTTGGGAGAAAGGTAATGAAGGATCGACAATTTTTGGGATTGGGGAGGGGATCATGGAGTGATAAATAGAGCAATCAAAATTCAAATCCTTTGGATGGGATTTATTTTAATTTCGACATAAATATAGAAGGATATTTGCATCAGGATTATTTGGAAGGAAATCTTGGAAGACCCATGAGTAGGCCTGATATGGAATTAATGGGCTGTGAGGGTGAGGACAATCCAGTTCATGTTACTGATAGGAAGAAACGAGCTCGGGTTGTAAATTTGGGCTTATCAAGATCGACGATGAATGATATAAGTGGGAAGGGTAACAAGCAGGCCAATGCTCATACTTGGCTAGATTGACTTGACAGGTGAATCAGGTCAAACGAGCATAATAAAAATTTTAAGTTGGAAAGTTCATGGTCTGAAGAATTTATGATCCACTAATAGACTTCAGTACTTTTTGAAGGAGTACAGTCCCCAAATAGTTTTTTTTTTTAATTGAAACTAAGATAGATTCTAAAATGATGGAAGGTGTTCATAAAATATGTGGTTTTTGCAATGGAATTGTTTTTTTTTTTACTATTGGATCTCGTGGGGGCTCTTTTTAGAATGGAAATCAAGATGTGATGTAGTTTTACGTAGTTTCTCGAGCTCACATTGATGTTAAAGTTATTGATATGTATGATGGTTCTTGTTTGAGATTGACTGGATTTTATGGTACCCCAAATAAAAGGTTACGTGCACAATCTTGGAATCTTTTTAAACAGTTGGATCAACAAGGTCAATTACCTTGGTTGGTAGTGGGCAATTTTAACAAAATAATTTTTTCTCATAAAAAATAGGGTAGGCATGTGTGGGAGGAGTATAGGATGCGTACTTTTCATGATATGTTGGATAATTGTAATTTTTTAGATTTAGGGTATAAAAGAGCTTGGTACACTTGGGAACACGATAATTTTATGAATAATAATACCCGTGAAAGGCTTGATCGTGGGGTTACAAACTCTTATCGATTGAATCTGAATTCTAATTATTTTTATCGACATCTCTCACATTCTATCTCAGACAATTGTTTGATATTGATTACGGCTGATAAGAATTTATCTAACCATTTGGGTTATGTTTTTAATGGGTTTCAGTTTGAATCCTGTTGGCTACTTGAAGAATGATGTGAAGAAGAAGTTAAAACACTGTGGGAGAATAGTACATGATATGTCCCAAAGCGACTTTTGATGGTGGGTGAAGGACTAATAGGTAGGGCTCAAAAGTTGAGGCTTATAGGAAAGGAAAGCAAGGCATTTAGTTAACCAGATGAAGGAACTATTGAATAGGGTGCCTAATGATAATGTTTTAACTGATCTTACTGATAATAAGCTGGCTCTTAATATTGAAGTTGATGAAGACGAGTTTTACTAGAAACAAATGGCTAGAGCAAATTGGTTGAGGCAAGGAGATTGGAACACAATTTTCCCATCAGTTCGTATCCTAAAGGCAACATTTAAACAAAATCCATGGCTTATGATTGATGGTGAAGGAGAAACCATGACAGATGAGACGAGTATGTTGAATGTTACGATAAATTATTTTTTTAATCTTTTTTTCTAGTTCTGGTAGGGGTAGAGTTTATTGCATTTATTTTGGTGTTTCAAATTGCATCTATGATGATATGAATAATTTTCTAACGAGTGCTTATATTATGGAGGAAGTAGTAACAACAGTAAAGTGTATGGCTCCTTTGAAAGTTTTAGGAGATGGTTTTTCGGCCTTATTTTTTCAAATATTTTAGCATATTGTTGGCGAAAAGGTTGGAAAGTTTTGTACTGATGTAGTCAATCAAGAATCTTTTGTTGAAGGTATAAATCGCATAAATATATTACATATTCTAAAAATTCTGAATCCTACTGATATGACCCATTTTGGACCCATTTGCTTATGTATGATTATCTATAAAGTTATCTCCAAAGTGATAGTTAACAGGTTTCAACGAGTGATTGGTTGTTGTATTGACAAGGCTCAAAGTACTTTTACACCTAGTATACTCATAATAGACAATGCTCTTTTGGTTTTTGAGATTTTTCATGCTTTTATAAAAAAGTAGATTGGAAAGAAAGGGTCATTTTCTCTAAAACCCAATATGAGTAAGGCTTATGATCAAGTGGAATGACATTTCTTGAAGATGGTTCAAATGAGATTTCATGCTGATTGGATTTTTTTGATAGTGGATTGCATTAGCACAATTTCCCTATACTATAGGTTTGAATGGGCAACGCAGAGAGGTTTTTGGACCATTAAGGGGATTTCGTTAAGGCGATCCTCTGAGTCCCTATCTATTTCTCACTTGTATTGAAGGTTTCTCAATGCTTTTAAAGATGACAAAGTAAGAGGGTAATTTAAAAGGAGTTTGTATTTGTCGATGTGCTCCGGAGGTCACTTATTTATTTTTTACGAATGGTAACGTCATTTTTGGAAAAAAATTTATTCAAGGTGGGCAGACTATTCATTCAATCATTAATCAATATGAATAAAGTTTAGGTTAATTAGTTAATTTTGACAAATCCATCATTTATTTCAGTCCTAATGTTATTGCTATTATTTGAGACTCGATGTCCCACATACTAGGTGATCGATGTACTTCGAACTCAGAGAAATATTTGGGGTTACCAATCATGGTAGGGAGGAAAAAGAAAGAATCATTTAAGATTTTGAAGGATCGTATACGAAGCAAGATAAATAGTTGGAGCGTTCATGTATTATCCTAAGGGGCAATGATGTTTTTATAAAGTTCATTTTACAAGTAATCCTTACTTATTCTATGTCTTCTTTTCTCCCAAGTACGTTTTGTAAGGAGTTGAAAGGTGTTATCGATTATTTTTTGTGGCAAAAAGCTTACAGTAGGTGAGGGATTCATTGGTGCAAATGGTCGAATATTTGTAAGTTAAAAGAAAATGGTAGCTTGAGTTTTCGTGATTTGGGTAAATTCAATATTTTCCTCTTAGCCAAACAAGGATGAAGATTAATGTTAAATCTGATGACATTTGCTAGTGTTTAAAGTCTTAAGTATTACCCATCTAGTGATTTTCTTAATTCATAGTTAGGTACTTACCCCTCTCATACTTGGAAAAGTATTTGGGTGTCAAAGATTTTGTTGGTATTGAGGCTCAATTGGAAGGTAAAATCAGGGAAAAATATCTCTATTTGGATGGACAATTGGCTTTCGGGATTGACTGATTGCAAAATATGATATATAAAGGTTAGTGGTAGTGTTTACATGGTGTCTAATCTTATTGATCAGGAAAACAGGACTGGAAAAGCAAATATCATCAATCACTTATTTCATAATATTGATACAGAAAGAATTTTGAGTGTTCCACTTGCAAGATCAATTCAAGAGGATATGTTGATTTGGAAGGTTGAAAATACTAGCGAATATACAGTGAGTAATGGTTCCAAGCTCCTACTCGATTGTTTTATGGCCCCTAATGACTCTACCGAATATAAGTCTTCTTATAAAAAAATTATGGTATGTACAATTTCCTAGCAAAAATAAAATTACAAATTGGAGGTTTTTTCAAATTTTTGTGCTCGCTTTTAAGAACTTGTACAATAAGAGGATTGTAGCCTTACCAAATTGCCCATGTTGTAGGATATGTTAGGGATCAACGTTACATGCTATATTTGAATGTGAATTAGCTAGGCAGGTATGGAGACTTTTGGGAATTTATTGGCTTGCATCGAACAATACAAACAATCTTAAAGATTTAATGGTCCATATTTTTAAAAATGCTAATTATGAAGTTTAGCATACGATTGTGATAACCCTTTGGAGTATATGGAATTCTCGTAACAAATTGGTTCATGAGAATAAACTAATTATTGCTACTGATGTTTTAAGTAGAATATAGTCTTTTGTAGGGGAATTAAAAATGCTAAATGGTAACATACCTTCCCAATCTTGTCGGTTGCATGGGCATTGGTCCCCCACTCAGCTATGTTTGTTAAAGTTAACTTTGATGCGAGGTTTAAAGACAATTTAAAACAATCAAGATCAGGTATCGTTATCAGGAACAATGATGATTTAATATTAGGGTCGATAGTAATGGTGAACAAGAGCATACCTGAAGCTTTTTCAACTGAAGCCCTTGCTTGCGTCCAAACCATTTAGTTCGTTGAGGACATAGGTTTCCAATCGGTGGAGATTGAAGGAGATGCAAGCACGATTATTAGAAGACTCATAGATACCCAGATGGGCCGATCAATTATTAGCACTTATATTGTTGATGAGAAGCAAACTGCAGTTCGTTTTGGTGCTTGTCGGTTCAAATTTTGCGGCAAGATCAACAACCTTGTGGCGCATTAGCTGGCCACCAAAGGCTTCGATTTCAACGAGAATAGATACTAGGTGGAGGAGTTGCCGAATTTCACTGAGGTTGCGATAAGAAACGATCGCTAATGGGTAGATCTACCTGACTAAAGTTGGGATGCTCAAGGTTTTTTCACAGCTTTATTTTCTTTTTGGAAAGATGTGTTTATGGTTACCTTAGATTTTGCTTAGTTTATTAAATGAGGGTCATTTATTTGGCTGGTTGTATTTTTAGGAGGGAGTGTTTTAGTTATTTCTTGTGGTTTGTAGTTCTTGAGGTGGATTTCTCTCTTTTCAATAAAGGCCAATTTTTATTCAAAAAAATATGTACTTGCCTTTAAAAAGATTGATAATATTAAAGATAAGTAGTAAAAAAATTAAATTGAAGTAAAGCGAGATGGGGTTGGTAACATCCATGGAGGTGATAGTAGATTTTTAAGACTATACATCCATAGTGGAGTAAGGCGAGTGGTGGAGCAGAGCGTGCCAACTATGGAGTGATGTTGGATTTAGCAACATCTGCCTGATGGATTTTTTTGTATCCTCCATATTTGTTTTACAGTTTATGTTTGGGGTTCATGGCTAGAGATAACAAAACTCAATCCACCTAATAGATTTCAAATAGATCCACATTGAAAGGAGTGGATTTTTCTTTTAGAAAGTAGATGTAGGGAAAGACAGGGTGGGTTTATTTTTGTACAATAGGTATGGAGCGGTTATGGTAATTGTTTGTCTCGCCCCGCTTCACTACATGAAATTACCATTTTATGCTTGTATATATAGTTATTAAGAGGGTAAAAATGTAATAATATGTTCGAGAAAAAAATCCATATTTTTATATTTAAGTATTTTATTGAAGAATTTTTTTGGGTAAAATGATGATTTGAACCCAAACTATTCCTGAAAAATATGAATACTCAGCCAATAGGCCACAACTTGAGATTCTTTATTGAAGAATTATATTTAAATATCTACTTGCATTTAAAAAGATTGATAATATTAAATATAAATAGTAAAAATTAAATTGAAGTGAAGCGGGGTGGGGTGGGTAGGGACGAGTGTATTGCTTCATGCAGGTGATAGTGATTTTTAAAATTATATATCTATAATAGAGCAGGTCGGGCAGTGGAATAAAACGTGTCAACTATAGTGGTGGTGGATTTAGCAACATCTGCTCTGCTCTTGCCTCATTTTTTTTTCCATCCATATTTATGGCTTTTCTTTCTAATAATAACGTCTTCAAAATTTCAACGCGCTTTCTCTCATTGAAAATGTAATTTATTTTACCATTATACCGAATACTAATATTAAAATTTTTTAACCTTTAACTATAAAAAAAATCAATAACTTACTTAAAAACTTCATATTTAAAAAAATAACTTACTTGCCTTATAAAAAAACCAATTTGAAAATCTCAACTAAGAGGCCAATCATGTGTTTACACAAACAGCATATCTAATTAATTAATAATCAACAACACATGCAGGATATTTTTTTTTTTTCACAAAAATTGAATAAATAATCAATAAAAGAAAACTTTTTGTTTCGAACTCACGGAATTTGTTGGCTTAATAATTAGTAGTATATTTTATATAAGTTATTTAAATGGTGATTGTAAATTTTGTTAGCAATGAAAAAGAAAAAAAGTTAAATTAAGTTTACTGTAGAAGATTTTTTTGGGGGATTAAAACACAAAAAGAAAAAGTTGAGTGGTAAGATCCGTGAAGAACCCAACGCCTACAAAAAGAAGGTGTGAGATTGCTCGTGAGACTTCCTTTTCAGTCGAACCTAAATAAATAGATGGGATCACATGCACACCCCATTTCAATTACCCAATCACGTTACTGACTGCAGTAATATACTGATTTTATTTTTTATTTTTAAATTCATAAAATAATCAAGTTTAAGTTATGTGTAAAATTATTTTATGTATTCTACCTTTATACATATAATCTCAAAATATAATGTTATATAAATTCATTGCATATTTTTAAAAATAAAATTAACCATGAAAGAAAGTTCAATCATAATTATAATCACACCACAATAATATCAATTAGTAGATTTGTTATGTATAATGAATGATTTGTTTACTTTTTTTTTTTTGCCAGAGGAAAGGAAATTAATAATTAATTTTTTTAAAATTTTAAAATTTTGTTTATTTTTTGCCATCAATTAGTTTATATTTTTTATTTTTATTTAAGTAAATGAATTTAAACTGTTTTCCCAAGGAGGGAGAGGTAAAGTTGTTAGCTGTTACGTGTCTTGCCAACTTACGATTACTCGCGTACGTCCAGATTCACATGAAACCATCGTCAAAACCACGTGATATGCTCTGAAATAATCACTCAACAAATCAAATTGGATTTTGCATTTTAAAAATTTCCATTTTTACCGTATTCTAACACTATTATTTGTTTTAATCAGTCCCCGGCGAACACCTTTCTATTTTAAAAATAATTTTACTGTAAATTTAAAGTTCCTTTTTTATTTCCTTCAACACAGTCTTGATTTTGATTGTTTTTCTCTCCCATCGAAAGCGAAGATTTGAAGCTGAAAAAAGAAGAGAGGAAAATTGTGGCAATTTGTTGGTGAGAAAGTCGAAGATTCACGTGGGTAAAGCTCCATAAACACTGAAACATTGGATTTCTTTTTTGTTTTTGTTTTCTCAAGCTTTCTCTTCGAATTTACTCGTCTCTTTGAAACTGTCCATTGTTTTTTTTTTTTTTTTTGGTTCAATAAAATCGCAAATTATTTGCTAATTTAGAGAAGAAAATTGAACGGAGCTGAAACAAGGATGATTTGTTGCTGCATGATGTTGATTCTCCAAAACGATTCGGTAAGTTGTAATTTTGTTTTCATTCGCATGTTTGTTTGCTGAGATAATGAGAGGAAAAGAAAGAAAAGGAGTTAACAATTGTGAATCTTTTTAGTAGTGAGTTGCTGTTTTGATTCAAAAAGCAGTTATAATTAAAAAAAAAAAAGATTAATTATATTTAAAAATGCTGTCGTTGTTCATTCTTTTTCCAATTGAATTTGATTTTTTAAAAAAAGTTTGGTCGCTGAGAAGGCGAAGGAATGAAAAGAAAGCATATATTATTTCTTTTCTTTTTCAGTTAGAAAAATCATTGATAACTGAGTTCCATAACTGAAAAGAGTTCTAAATTCTTCACCTTTCTTCAATTCTTCGTATTTCCTACTTAAAAAAAATGAAAGAAAATATTTCTATATAATTGAAGTTAATGATTTTCTTTTCCTCAATTTCACCTTCAACTGTCCAAGACAACAGTCAACCACAATAACAGAACATAAAGAATGAAAAATGGGAAAAAAAAAATTGAGATTTGCAGAATAATAGGTGACTTTTAACTGTTTGCTTATTATAATGCAGAGTGCTTAAGGATTTTAAGATTAGAAAGTTCTTGAAATGGACAGTTCAGAGACATAAAAATTTTCGAAGATTTACATTGTTGAAGGAGAGCTTAAATCTGAAGCCTTGGACTACAACTTTTTCAGTTAGAAGTAATTGGTTGTTTAATAAAATTTGATTTAAAAAGAGGTCAATATGGTGGCGCCGCAGTTAGCTGCTGTCTTTACTAAGTTGCAGACACTATCTACTTCAGACCATGCGTCTGTGGTCTCCATGAACATATTTGTAGCGCTTCTTTGTGCTTGCATTGTGATTGGTCATCTTTTGGAGGAGAATAGATGGATGAACGAATCAATTACTGCCCTTATCATTGTGAGTTTCTCTCTTGACATCTGTTGACGTGGATTTTGTCATTCATGGACAATTCAGCTAAGTTTTGATTGCTTGGTTTTGTATGTTTTTCTTGTCTGATGTCTTTGATTTAAATTACTTTTATTGGCAGGGTGTTTTTACTGGGGTCATTATTTTGTTGACAAGTGGGGGTAAAAGCTCTCATCTTTTAGTCTTCAGTGAAGATCTGTTCTTTATCTATCTTCTGCCCCCTATTATATTCAATGCTGGGTAAGTTTGTTATCTTTCATTTTCATTTTAATTTATCTTGTGAAAGGAAAATATGAAGATAATTTATTATACCTTGTAAAAGGTAAAATAGATGGACATATAATACTTGTCAAATGTGAAGCTTTGTTTTGTTTAAATGCCCATTCCTGAGTCTCTTTTCTGGCTTGAACTTGAGTGCATTGAGAATTCCCCAATGTTGTCATTGCTGTAAACAGAGGAACATAGATGTCTTTTCTACTTGTTAAGGTTTGATGTTTTATTTAAATTTTCTTTAGAGTAATAATGATGGCTGCATTTAGTTAATATTTTGCTTTCCTAAAGCCTTTCTGATCTCTGCTTTCTCTGCCAGGTTTCAGGTGAAAAAGAAGCAATTTTTCCGTAACTTTATCACCATCATGCTGTTTGGGGCTGTTGGTACACTAATATCTTGTACAATTATCTCTTTAGGTATTTCCAATGACCTTATGGAGACAATATACAGTAGTGCAGATGCATTGTATTTTATTTTCTTACCATTGGCAGTGTTAGGAGTCAGCTTAGTTTGTTGATGTATGTCTTTGTATTGCCAAGACTAATTTTTCTGGTTGTAACAGGTGTAATTAACTTCTTCAAGGAAATGGACATTGGCTCCTTAGACATTGGAGATTTTCTAGGTATTAGCCCTTATTTTTCCCTTATTTTCCAAAATGACTTTGTGAATGTTTTGGTGTCTTACTATTGTTTCCTTTGACTTTCAGCAATTGGTGCAATCTTTGCTGCGACAGATTCTGTTTGCACACTGCAGGTATGCATAAATTGAAATTATAGTAGCTTTTTTCTAAATGGGAACAACTAGTATACCAACTTGCTAAAATGGAACTGTTCCTGATGATGCAGGTGCTTAATCAGGATGAGACTCCATTACTCTACAGTTTGGTTTTCGGAGAGGGTGTTGTAAATGATGCAACATCTGTGGTGCTTTTCAATGCAATCCAGAGTTTTGACCTCGTTAATACCAGTCCTAGAATTCTTCTGGAGTTTATTGGCAGCTTTTTGTATTTATTTTTAGCAAGCACTATGCTGGGAGTGATTGTAAGTGTCTTTTCGTACAAACCTGATTCATTCTGTGAACACTGTGCTTCCACCAAGGTGTGATATTTTTCTTTTCCTTTCAGGTTGGGTTGTTTAGTGCTTACATCATCAAAAAGTTGTACTTTGGAAGGTATGTTTCAATGCTATCTGGGTTTTCATATCAACTCGCTTTTCCATAATTGTCGTCTATACATTAAACAACCTTGAAATACTTATAAAAGAATCTCTTCCTGTGCCACGCAATGAAGTGTTACACAAAAGTAGTGTCATTTGTCCTTTTGAAAATTTTACTTAACCGAGGACCTTAACTGAACATAATTTATTATTTTTGAAGTTCTGAACTAATTATTGAATGTACTTGATTTTAATATGATTCAGGCACTCAACAGATCGTGAATTTGCTCTTATGATGCTTATGGCATACCTTTCGTATATCATGGCTGAAGTAAGACTCTTGTTAGCAATAATATGGCAGTTTCTTCCAGCCCCTCCTTTTTTCTGATACAACTTTCTAAATTTATGGTTATTTGCATACTACATAACTCTAATGTTGCCTCGCTTGCAGCTGTTCTATTTGAGTGGCATTCTTACAGTATTCTTTTGTGGGATTGTGATGTCACATTATACCTGGCACAATGTTACCGAGAGTTCAAGAGTAACTACAAAGTATGTTTCTTCCACTGTTATTTTAGGGCAATAGAGGTCATGCATCATTGATATTAGGAGGAAAAAAATTCCCTATTTTAACTCTTTATGTGCCTCAATTGATTCAGTTCTTTTGTTTGTACTCAGGCATGCCTTTGCTACCTTGTCATTTGTTGCTGAGACTTTTCTCTTTCTTTATGTCGGGATGGATGCTTTGGACATGGAGAAGTGGAGATTTGTCAGTGATAGGTATGGTCTTTGCACTGTACCTGCTAGGAAGTACTCTTGACTTGATTTTGGTAAATTGTAAATTAATGAGTCATATGTGTCTTGACTATCTGATAAATATATAGTTCAGATTTTCTCTTCCATTTCCCTTTTCTTCGATGCAACTTGTACAAGATAACTTCCATTTACTGATGAGCTGGTGTTTTTCATTGTGTTTGATCTCCATTTTGTAGCCCTGGAACGTCAGTTGCTGTTAGTGCTGTGCTGATGGGTCTTGTTATGGTTGGAAGAGCGGCTTTTGTGTTTCCCCTGTCATTTTTATCCAACTTGGCAAAGAAATCAGCTAGTGAGAAAATCAGCTTCAGGGAACAAGTACGTGTTCTTGGTGTTTAACTTTTTGCTTGCAAATCAATTAATGATATTTGACATTACTTCTCTCTGTATTTCTTTATTTAGATTATAATATGGTGGGCTGGGCTCATGAGAGGCGCTGTATCTATGGCACTTGCATATAATCAGGTAAAGGCTTACTATTATTTCAGTTATAAGGGAAGCTTATTATTATTATTATTATTATAGATCTAGAGCTTTGATGTGTTAATGTTGGCTAGAAAATTATGAGGAAATAGAAATATATGCATGTTTGAAATAAGTAAGCTTTTTTTTTTTTAATTACAAGTCGTACATTCATGCTTATTTAAGTTGGCTAGAAGATCATAAAGAAATTCAAATATATGCATGTTCGAAAGTAAGTTCAAACTGATATCATCTGATATACTTTCACGTAATGCATAAATGCAGTTTACAAGGGGGGGCCATACTCAGTTGCGAGGAAATGCAATTATGATTACAAGCACTATAACCATTGTTCTATTCAGCACTGTGGTAAGATGTCTACTGCCTTAAATTTTAGCTGTGCTTAGATTTGATGGTTTCTTTCAAATGTTTAGCATTTTATCCTTATTTTTCTTTTCTTTAATTTACTTTTTGAGATGTTGAAGCCTTTGCTTCAGCATTAATGCTTCAAGTATCATTGGTTATTTGAGCTTTTGTCACATAAGCTGTTGATTCATAGAAAGTTCTAATTGTATGAGAATGGTTATTGTTAAGATGTAGAGCCTAGTTTTTGTGGACCTGACTATTTGTGTTATTTACTATGTCGGCATCATGTTTAAGATGTTATGTATTTATATAAAATGTGTTATATAAAAGTTTTGTCATATTTATGCTTTTGTGTTGTGTTTTTGAGTAAAAACAGTTTGTTTTTGCATCTCTTTGCGAGTCTCTGTTCTCTTATGTTGTAATCATAACAGTTTCTTGGGAGTGTGACTTAATCTCTTATACCTGTTGGTTATGCTCAGGTTTTTGGTTTAATGACTAAACCTCTAATAAGGTTCTTGCTGCCTCATCCCAAACCAACAGCCAGCATGCTCTCAGACCAATCTACTCCAAAATCAATGGAGGCACCATTTCTCGGAAGCGGCCAGGACTCTTTTGATGATAGTTTAATTGGAGTTCATCGACCAAACAGCATTCGTGCACTTCTTACAACACCAGCACACACTGTTCATTACTATTGGCGAAAGTTTGATAATGCCTTCATGCGCCCTATGTTTGGTGGCCGGGGTTTTGTGCCCTTTGTTCCTGGCTCCCCAACAGAAAGGAGTGAACCTAATCTGCCTCAATGGCAATGAGGTGGTTGAACAAGATCTCTACAAAAATGTACATGTAGTATGACAATGCAGTCGGTTGCAAAAAAAAATGCTTCCGGCGAGAAGCCAGTGCGGTATGCTTTGTAGTTGCCTCTGGAATGTATTGTTTCATGTATAGGCTATATTTTGTTGACTTTTTAAGTTTCCTTAAGAGGTTCTTGTTTATTCTCCCCAAAACTACCTTCGCACCTGATGCTATCTTTCCATTTGACATTTGAGAATATTTATGATCTGCGTATACGAGTATTTATTTTGTATTTATATCAGTGTGTTATAGTTTTTATTTTTATTGAATTCTGATCGTTATTTTTATTCATAAGTTAAAAAATAGAGGATTTTATTTTATTTTAAACTAGCTTTTCGCCTCTCATAATATGTAAAAAATTATATTTTTTAGAATTTGAAAACTAATGATCGCGAAATTGATTTGATTATATATGTGATATTCAGTTCGTTTCTAGAAAATAGAATAATGCGCATTAATTTTAATTTTTGAAAAGCTGCACATCATACATATATATGATATATTTCACATATTCATTGTTCGGCAGTTGAATATTCTCAAATCAAATAATTAATTACTTTTCCTTTATGATAATAAATATGATCAGTTTTAACTCTAAAAAAGGATATGTTTTAAGGGATAATATACAACATAGATCGAAAACCTAACTATTTATACATGTTTTTGTTCATTCAACATTTAAAATCATATAATCATTTTTTCTTATTTCTAAGAAAGGCTTCCTTTGTTTAAAAAAAATATATTAATTTATCTGAGGGGCATTTGGTTGTAAAAGTTTAAATGAAAATAATATTTATATGTGTAGACTTCTAATCTATGGGTTACCTCATATGTTTTTTTTCCTTTTCGCCAAACAGCTAACCACAAACGTTCACAAAACAAATTTTTTGCTTTATATTAAGCCATCCCTATAAAATATTGTGCACACCTGCTATGATGAGGAAAGTAACTACAATCTTTTCTAACTATTAACAAACCCACTGCATGATTGTTGCTGGATCACGCTATCACATGAAGTATAGTTTTGTCAATGCTGCATTTGGTACCCCATAAACATACTTACGATTGCTACCATACACACAAATAGGAGAGGAAATCCCACTTGAACTCTTCTTACATCACTCTTTTTCCTCAACAGCGCCTGCATAGATATGGACTTTTACTGTAAATATTTTTAAACATCTTTCATGTAAACTCAAAACATTGTTTTGGTAAAGAAATAGCTCCTCTAAAAATGGATTTACCTAAGAGGTAAAAGGTAGAAGGATTATTAGATGGTCAAAAACAATAACTGGCTTACTCTAAGAAAGTGAGAAAAAAGAAGACGTTTGAGGACACACACATTATGACCATTCATCATTAACAGGTCAAAAGCTAAAAAGCCTAGAAAATCACCCGCAAAAGTGGCATCACATTTATTGACTTTATGAGATTGAACACTTGATATGAGATATATATAACAGAAGATGAATACACAGGAGAATAACTTACCAGTTCCTCTTGTAAGGTCTTCCTCTCTTGAACCGTTAACCTCCTCTCCTCTGTCAGTTTTGAAATGGTTGCTTCAGCCTGAAACGGAAATGACTACTAGTGTTATTGAAAACGGATTCAAATTAAATGATAGCAAAACATAACACGACCTTTTTTTTTTAACCGTCATTATCAAGCCTTGTTAACTTACCTTGCCTAGCTTTGATTCAAGGTCACTTAATTTTGATTTCATTTCCTCCATATCTTTGGCAAACTTAAGATCCTCAGCAGTCTTCAATGTTTTCACCTTGTAATCCTTCACAGGCTTCAATTCCTCGGTATCAAGAATATCCTCCATTGGCTTTGATTCCTCATCTTTCACCGGCTTTAACTCCTTGCTATTGAAAGAATTATTCTTTGGCTTCAGTTCAGTGTCTTTTATTATATTTAAATTGTCACCAAAAATATCATTCATGGGCTTCCGCTCTGCATCCTTGTTTGGCTTCAGTTCAGTGTCTTTTATTATATTTAAATTGTCACCAAATATATCATTCATGGGCTTCAGCTCTGCATCCTTCTTTGGTTTTAATTTCTCCTCATATAACATATCTTTCCTTGAATTCCACTCTACATCCTCTGTTGGCTTCAAATCCTCAGTATTTCTCATCTTTGATTCCTCAATCGTCACAACCTGACACAGAGCTTAAATGTATAAGCTTCATTAATATACTTGAAGTTTGTTTTTTAAATCTCATATTCAAACAAAAAATTCCTTTCAGATTATAAAGAATACTAATCATATAAGTTAGAGTTGAAGTAAATTGAATTTTAAGGGCTACAAAAATAGATAACGTTGATCTAACCGTTGGAAGTGTTGCAAAAGTCTCAACTCTATCATAATCCATTCCCTGATTCATTGTCCCATTAATTGGTGATAGCACTGGCGAATCAGAAGGGCTGACAAGGGCAACCTTAAGCTTGTTCTCTTCAATATGTCTTCCACTGTCCTTGACAAACTGTCAAGCACACAATGAGCGAAAGCCACTGACTAATTAATATTATCAAATAAAGCACAAGCAGGGCAGAAAATCACTTACTGTGGCAGATGTAATGTCTTCATCAGTTGTTCCTACTGGGACAACTGTGCTTTGGATTAAGAACTTATCTCTACATATCATATCAGGAGGGGCTTCCCGCTGAGCTTGCATGGTAACTAAACGAAAAAAGAATAATGATGAGAATGTATATAGTATAGGACAGGGTAGAAATTTGAGAAAGAACATCATATGAGAAATTCAGGACTGTCTTTTAATGTAAGTAGCATCGTGGGACATCAAATGGCAGATTGTCCTAAAGGTGAAGATTATCAGATTATCATTCGTCAAAAGTGTTTAATTTTCTTTACTTTTTGTTGCCTCACAGGATTTGCAATCTCAGCAAATTAATCATGAATTATCAAACTGAAAAGCAACTGGCTGATACAGACGAAATGCCCAGGCATTTAAAGCACATGAAAAGCTGAAAAAGTAAACCCTTATCAAATCCCAATCTTTGCCTTTCTCAGATGGCAAAATAATTAAAAACATCTAGGGTCCCTCAGCCAAGTGACCCCATAACTTGTAATGATAACTTGATCTTAATATACTTATATCATTAGTATGAGCCATTATTAGATTAAATTTGTTACGTGCACATAGCATTTAATCTAAGTACAGAAACTCCTTACCTGTAAAACCACAAGCTGATTTTGGCATAATAGTGCCAACATTAGGCCGTACGCAGTATTTCTTCGGAGATGTAGTTTTAACCTGTACAGATATCATTGCTTCAATTACACTGGAATCCAGCATTCTAAAATATTCTATCCCACGAAATAAACCTTTCAAATTTCAATTTTTTTTTTTAAAGGATAAGAGCTCAGACCTTGAAAGCAACATATTGGTTAGTTTTATTTGTAAGCGTAATCGAGCAGGAGCTTTGCTTCTTCAATATAACTACCAAACAAAAAATAAATTTAAATCAGAAATAAATAAATATCGGAGATAAAAAAATTATGAACATATTAACCCCTCCGGTTTTTTCACCACAAACCCACAAAAATAAACATAAATGCTACAAAAAAGAAAAGAAGCCTTAATTAATATTCAGATCTAATATGCTAGATTCAAAGAATAAGCACGAATTTTGCTTACTACCATAATTTATATTTTATTTTTCAGAAAAAGAAGCGTTAAAACAAACAGGTTTAAACAACTCCTTGTTTCATCCGCGTATATAGTGACCAAACAAAGAAAATAATTCTAAATAACAGATCATATTTTCTTATAATAGAAAAGATTAAAGAATGAAAAGTTACTTTATCTAATTTATTATAAAAATACTTTACGCAGCAAAAACAGAAGGGGCAATCAAGTAATTATGTACTCACATTCGAATTTAAGTTCCTTTGGCTCAATCTCCAAAAGTTGCGTGTTCATTTTCCTTCCCCACTTAGTCACCAAACCTTAATCTGCGCATAGTAATTATCAAACTAATCAGCAATATGATCCAAATGAAATGATTAGGTTTTTTTTTTTTTTTCATTTTGCAAAATATCCGAATTTAGAATAAATATGAAGATATAATTTAAAAAAAAAGGAGGTGGTGAAGTCGAAACTAAATCTAGTTGTGACGCGCTTTGACTCGGATCAGACTCGAAACAACTCTGTTTGGATTCAAAATAAGAGATGATTCGGGTTCGAGGAGACGAAGTTTTGAAATCAAAGTAGAAAAAAAAAGAGCAGAATATGTTTTAAAATTCTCAAAGCAAAATCGCAATAATGACTCGCTTCAACTCGGATCATTTTCCTTTTGATTCAGAATAACAACAACAAAATACATCATTAAGATCTCAAAGTTAAGCAGCGAAAAATTTGAGCTCAGACAAACTCAGTACTGAGTCGAGTTTCAATTCAATTTCAATTCAAGAGAAACGAGAATAACGTCATGGCACCGACATCTTATCGTCTTCTTTTAAATACGATTATCAAAACTCGCCAAAAAAACCAGTCAAACAACATCGTTTTCCAGGTCTCGAGTTTCCACAGAGCATGAAATTCAGAGCAAAAAAAAAAAAGATTAGAGAAGAAAACGACAACGTTTTTGTGGAAATCGGAAGAGGGAAAGCTTACCGGTATCAGCGAAGGAATCTGTGGCAGAGAGAAAAGAGAGAGAGGAAGGGGAAAGGGAGAGAAACGGAGAGAGTATTTATAGCGTGAAAGTGAAGAATTTAAATGGAATATAAAATTCTAGAATAAAAATATAATAATAATAAAGAAAACAAAGCGGAGAGTCCCAGAAATTGCCTTAGAGAGAGAGAGAGAGAGAGAGAGAGTTGTTTGAGGTTTGGTGGTGGAAAAGATGAAATGGGGAGTGGCGAAGAAAAAAAAAAGCTGTGAAGATGGGAAGTGAAAGACAAGCATAAAAAGGTACCAAAGCTTTTAAATAGAAAACCAAAAGGCTGGAGCGTTAGTTGTACCCGCCGTTTCCTTCACTAACCCACTCCGTTTTGCTTTACTTCTTGCCTTTTGGGCTTTGCCTCGGTTTAACCTTCGATTTCCTTTCCTTATCATTTTTCCTACTTTATATTGTTATTTTATTGTGTGAAATTTCTAATTTTTTTTATAATTTTTTTTAAAATATATTTAAATTTTTGGGATTTAGATATAGTTGTAATTAAGGTTGTTAAAATCGAACTAACTAATTAGAACAAAAACCGTTTAATATATACCGACAATACATTAATATAGAGCAAAATAAAAAAAAAATTAATTGACTTTGTTGAACCAATGATTAAATCAATTTTATAATTTTTATTTTTAAATTATTATGACAATTTTAATAATTTATTTAATTGAAACCAAATTAATAGTAGAATTGATTAGATTAAAAATTAATGATTAAATTTATTTAACCGTTAACCCAATACCAAAATTCTTACTCGAAAACATATATTTTCTTAAAAAGTAAAAAGTTCTTTTTTTTGAAATAATCAACTAATGCAATTAATAAATGCAAAAACGAACAGTTACAAAGCCAAGAAAGTAAACTAGCTGTCCACCAACAAAAGGGCCACCAAACGTTGTACCCATAACAAATGAAAAATAAAAAACAATCAAAACAAAACCTAAAGACAACAGTCCCTGTTCGTCTCCTCCAAACCGTTCAATCTCCATTATCGCATCAATAACAGAGGCTAATGCTTCACACCCCTTTTGGGGAAATAGACCTTCAAAATATCTAGCCCCTCTGCTTTCAACTGAGTTCTTTCGGAAACTAAACTCACCTATTTTTTGGATTCAGTCCTTACCTTTTAAGAACAGTCACTTCCGATTCCAATCCTTTCATTATTAACAATCTCTTCAACTGGTGTCGACGCCTCCTCCATTATAATAAGATTGGAAAATCCTTGTGCGCAAATAATAAATAAGGGCATAAGGGGTCGCCCTGTCTCAATCCCCTACTAGGCTTAAAATCTCCACCAGGGATTTAAATTGCGGTCGCGGCCGCGTTTTCGGTCGCGTTACGTTTATCGCGGATGCGGACATAATGGATGCTATTGCGGTCACTGCGGATATCACGGTCGTGAATTAAAAAAAATTCACACAACTTATTGTAAAACATAATAGCGGTTTCAGCAGTAGCGATTTCGAACGGTGCCGCTACAGCTATATAGCGGCCGCTATACCGATATCGGACCGCTATTTAAATCCCTGATCTCCACCTTGTATCCCATTCAAAACCACCGAATATGTCACTGTAGTGACACATTTCATAATTAAATTTACCCGACCATTACATAAACCCATTTTTTTGCATCATCTTTTCTATAAAGCTCCACTCAACCCTGTCATACGCCTTACTTATGTCAAGTTTTAAGGTAAACGAATCAGTCAATCCTACTTTTTTCTTCTTGAATGAGTGTAGGATTTCATAAGCCACTAATATATTGTCTGTAATTTGCTTTCTTGGGATGAAAGCGCCTTGATGTTCGTTAATACATATATCCAATACCTTCCTAAATCTATTTACTAGCGCATCTTTGATATAATTTTATAAATCACATTGCACAGGCTGATTAGTCTAAATTGACTCATATTTTCTGGTGAGCTTGTCTTAGGGATTAAAATAATATTCGTTCTATTGATTTCTTGTATATCCTTACTTTCTTTTAACATAACCAGACAATATCTACAAATATCATCCCCTATAACCTGCCAATATTTTTGAAAGAATAAAGCAGGAAAGCCATCCTTACCTAATGCTTTAAGAGGTGACATCAATTTCACTGCTTCAAGAACTTCCTCTTTCTGAAAATCGACCATCAGTTTCTCATTTAGAGCTCCAGTTATACAAGGTTGAACATTCTCGAAAATCCTATCACATTGGCCTACTGTTTTTGTCTTGAACAGTTCTTTAAAGAATTTGGAAGCAACATCAATGAGCTCAATCTCTCCTTCCACCTATCTTCCATTGACATCGTTAATACCCCTGATTGTGTTTTTCCTCTTACGACCATTTGCCACCTTATGGAAAAAAGATGTATTTCGATCTCCCATTTTAAGCCAGTTTACCCTCTCCCTTTACTTTCAAAAAATTTCTTCTGTCTGCTTCAATATTTAAAGCTATCTTTATATTCGTTATTTGTGCAAGTACTTCATCAATGGGATCGTCTTTGGCCAACTCCCTCAACCTAAATATAAATCTTGTTTTCTTCCTTCTCTAACTGCCTTATTCATGCTAGCCCATCTACTCAATTTCGATCTAAGTATAGATAACTTTTTGTAATATCTCCGTCACATGATCTCCATCCTTCAATCACCTACTCCTCAAAATTCTCTTCCAACATCCAATCCGCATTAAATCGAAAAAAGAATGGTCTTGCTAGAGTGCATCCACCAATTATTCCTGTCGTGTTAAGCATAATCGGGCAGTGATAAAAAATACTATGTTGTAAGTGTTCAACCGAGTAGCCTGGAAAAAGTTCCCACCATCTTGTATTTGCCATGCTTCTGTCAAGTCACTCTCTAATGTTATTGTTTGGCAACCTTCCCCTCTCCCATGTAAACCATTGTTCGAAGAGAAAGGATTGTATGAAACAGTGACGCCACGTCATCTATATCCCTTTCCAATAGTTTTATAATTTAATTTTTTTCAGGATGAAAATGCTGAAATTCAGGATGAGAATGCTGATGTGGCATAAAACTATTGAAAAGGGATACAGATGACGTGGTGTCACTGTTTCATACAATCCTTTCCCGTTCGAAGAAACCTAAGTCACTTAAGTTACAATCCTTAAAACATCACGAAAAACACTCATTTGTCTCTCGTCTCTTACATGACCTCCTTTCTTTTCAAACGAAAATATTATCTCGTTGAAATCTCTCATCACTACCCATGGTAAATTACAGTCTCTTCCCAATTGTCTTAATAAATTTTATGATTCCTTTCGTAAACCTTTCATGGGTGTTCCGTAAAAACCAATAAATCACCATGTTAATGCTTCTTTCTCTTCCTTTACCATTACGTCAATGTATGAACTAGAGTAACTCCTTAAGGTTATGTCCACCTCTTCCCTCCAGCTTAAAGATAAGCATCATTTCGATTCATCTGCTGCTACTTCTATCCCATTCCCAAAACCATAAAATTTCCTTATTCTTTCCATCCTTCTTGTGTTAACTTTTGTCTCAATAAGAAACAAGATTTGGGGTCGACTTTGTCTCAAACTATTCTTGAGACGACGAACCACTCGTGGTTGCCCCAACCCGTGAACGTTTCAGCTTAGGATTTTCATTGCGACTGGTCAGTCTGCTTTCCAACTGCTGACACTATTTCATTATCAACATTGGATCTAATCACTTCAAAAGAACTTGTCTCTTCTTGATCTTCACATTGTATTCTTTGCCTCTTCTTTCCTTCCCTTAACACAATCGGCCTGTCCTCGGCTTCCTGTATTACCTATTTTCCTTTGATAGAAACTCTTGCGTTAGCTAATTCTTTGAAGAATTTTGTCCTTGTTTGAATGTTTCCCTTACTATTGTTCCCATGATGTCCCCCCATTCTTCCTCTGTTTTCCCCATTATGTTTTATCAATTGGTTTTCTTTTGTCTGTATATCGCCTTGTTCCTTGCTTATTCTCTCTTTTGTTCTTACACACTCCTTTGGCTCTTCTCGCAACCATGGACTTATCATCTGCGCCATTCTTATTGGTTTCGCTCTTAAGGAACTGTCCCACCCAAACTCCACCTCTTGATCTTCCATTGTTAAACGGAGCGGACAGAAACCCTCTCCATGCCCTAACCTTGTGCATAAGAAGCAAAACATTGTGATTTTCTCATACTGGAATAAGGCATATATCGAATTATTCTTATCATAATTAACTTTTTTCTTTCTTTTTAGGGGAACACGAACATCAAGCTTTACCCTAATCCGCATAAATTTTCTTCCCCCTCTCATAACCAACTCCGCATCATACTTTAAAAACTGACCAGTAAAATTTTCAAGTTGTCGTGCCATCCCTTCAGCCATAAACCATAATGGTAAATTATAGACTTGTATTCAAAATATGACATTGAAAACTGGAACTTGCAATGGGTCCTCTCTCCGCTCCATCTTATGAAAGAGAATTAGATGCTTATTGAAGAACCATGGCATCCCGTCAATCACCCTCTTAAAATCAATCTCATTATAAAACCTGAATAACACCCTCTTATCTCCAATATTTGTGATTGAAATCCCTCTCAAAGGGTGCCATAAGTTTGCCAACGTGTTCCTCATGGACATAAAGTGCACAACGCTTTCTGTTAAAACTCGTCCCACCAAACACCAACTATAATCTTCAACATCCACATCTTCTTCAGTAAAGCGAACTGGAATCTCTTCATCTTCGTCAATATTGAGATTACCGAAGTTCTCTTCCATATAAAATCACCGACAACTTGCAATTTCACCAATAGTGTTTATCGCCGCCAATGAATAATATGAAATCAAATAGAAAAAACCTAATGATGCTAGGGTTAGCAGCTAAACTTTGTGCTATCGCAGCAAACTATTTTTTGCTATAATTTATTTATAACCGAAGCATTTAACGTTTTTAATAAATTTTTTTTAATTGAAAGTTTTGACAGGTTTAGAATTCAAATTAAAATGTTGCCATATATGTAGATGAATTAGTTCCATAAGATTTAATTTTAACTTTGAAGGCATGAATATAATTTATAAGGAAGGTGTTATTTTAATGGATGTCGAAGAAAAAGAAAAACTATGTGAGGAGTTTTGTATTTGTAATTTATTTAACCTGAAGACACTATTTGTTTCGGGAGGAATTACACTATAATATCATTTGATCAAAAGATTAAAAAAAGTCATAATATTTAATTTGTTTTATTTTTTTCGGTACATTTAAAATTTAAAATTGTTTTAATTAAATAATTTTGACCATAACATCCCTCTTTTCGTTTTTAGGCACAGACCTTACTTCCCTGGGAACTCTTTAAGGGCATAACACAATTTTCGGCAACCCTATGCCCCCCCCCCCCCTTCCCCTTTTTTTTTTCCAGAAAGCAACATTCTAATTTGGCCTATTCTCAGAAACGGATATGATCATCATCAAAATCAAATGGTGGATATATATATGCTATTATTTCCTTCAAATTGAGGAAGATTGATAAAATGAAAGTACAAGTATCAAAGTGACAAGAAAAAACTCTCTAGGTACTGAGTTAACAATATTTACTTAATGTACAAGGCTAGTTTAGGTATTAAAGTCAAAGTTAAAAAGGATAAATCTTAAAAGTATACATGAACTTTGATTTTATGTATAATATTGTACATTAATTCTAATTTGGTGTAATTCTATACATAAAATTTTAGTTTTAATTCAATTTTCACATAACACTTACAACGTTATTTATGTGACACTATTTTCCTTAAAGTCACATGAAATTTTTTTATTTACATTTTAGTAAACTAAAAAAAAAATGAATAAGTAAAATTTAATATTTCCACATAAATTTAAATTATATTTTTTCGAAAAAATTTAATTTATTTTTCCACTGCTATAATATTAAAAACATGTATTTTTTGGTATTTGTGAAAATAATTTAAATTTACCATATATATGATATAATTTAAAATTTTCATTTGTGCTTTCGTTTAATAAAATTATATATTAGCAATTTCCAAAAAATATAACGAATAAATAATGTCGCATAAATAACAATAATAGTAAAATGTGAAAATTGAATTAAAATTAAAGTTTCATATATATAATTGCATTAGTGTATAACAATACACATTAAATTAAAGTTTATGTATAATTTTGAGATTTATCTCTAATATAAATTAATAATTAATTCAAAGTTTATTTGAAAATGAAGAAAATATAAAAGTTTACTTAGATAAGATTATAAAATTATGATTTTTTTAGTATTTTAACTTAAAGATTGATAATTATTATTTATGGATAAAATGTTTATTTAAATAATTTTATATTGATAATATATAATTAATGAAAACTTTTAAAATGTAAGATAAAATCTAATATAAATAATTATATTTTGAAGATAATTATATGTATATATTATTCAAAGCGTTAATTTTGGCTATTCATCCTTCAAAACTTATTTTAAAAAAAAAAGGAAACAGTGTATAATTTCCATATTTTATATTATTTCTCATGAAATGAGCATATTGGAATTATGTATAAAATAAATATTTTAATTTACTAATTAATATTTTTTAATATTTAATATAATTTATTTAAGTATACCAACTATTTCTTTTTCAAATCTCACATTTGAATTTATATTTTAATTGAAAATTTGATCACATTTTTTTTTTAACTTTTGTACTATATGAATTTTTTTTTCTTTATTTCTTTATGAAAAGAAAAAGAAAAACGCAAAGAGGGTTTAGTTGAAAAATAATATTAAAACTCTAATTTAGTAAAACATATGCTATTATGAATCAATTCTCAAAAGCTAAGAACTCTGGGAGATTCCAAGACGCCATGCGATTAAAAAACATAAAGTCGTCACTAAAATAGGTACAAGTTACCTACATCTTTTTTTAATTAATTAAATGGTATATTAAGAAATTATTAAACAATATCTTCTTATTGATTTCTTTTGCAGGCTTCAATGAAATAATTTTCTAATAATTAAAAAATCACGAAATCTTTTTTCTCTTTCACAAATATTTTGTCGGTGAAGCAAATTAATAAATAATTAATAAAAAAAGTCTTTTATTATTAAAAAGAAGCTACCACTTCTTCAAGAAATTTATGCGAGCTAGCTAGCCTTCCTTGCCATCGAATAAAGGAGATATTCTACGTGGAAAAAGGCATGCCCAAAAGCTTTGAATTTGGAAATAGTGGAATATGATTGAGACAAAAATTAAGATTGTTTTCTTTTTTCTCTCAAAAAAAAGTTCTACTTTCCAAACTAAGATGCTATACACAACAAATGAAGTCAAAGTTTGATGACGTCTCATTATAATAAAGTGCATGGCGATATGGAGCATTCTTTTGATTAAAAATGACTGAAGTTGCTAGTTAATACCTTCATATTACCGAATGTTAATCTCGAGGCTACCACTGCTATTTAATAACCCAATTTTGCAACCATACTTTGTAACGACATAAAAATACCCTTCTCTAAAATTGAAATATTTGTAATAAATTCCTGAATTTAATTTTGAAGCTACTCATCTTAATATTAATGTTTATTGTTATCAACATTTAATTTTATAGGCAGGGGCAAAGCCAAAATAAATTTTTGGGGGTCGAATGAAAATTTAATTTGTTATAGTATATATCTTTATAATTTTTAAAGGATTAAATCGAATTTCTATAATTTTAAAGGGGCCAAAGTACAATTTTACCTTTACTAATTTAAAATTTTAAAAAAATTTCAAGGGCCTAAATATAAATTTTCTATTTTAAAGGGGCCCAAAGCCACTGGCAGCCCCCTTGTATCCGCCTCTGTTTATATGTAGTATTGTCAAATGTTATAATATTAGCAACCACTCCAAAATGTCGTTACTTAATTTAAATTTTTTTTGTTCATTAATTGCAACAATACAATTTATCGTCGTGAATTTTTAATAACATATATAAGTTATTAAATATTAAAATAATCTTAAAATATTGTTACATAATTTAATTCCCATGTTATTAATAAGGTTTGTGGTGGTTAAAGTTATTATATTAGAATAAACTTTAGAATGTTATTACGTAATTGTGAATTCTTAATCAAATATGCAATAACAATATTATTAGTTGTTTGTAAATGTTATTATAGTAGCAACAATTATAAAATGTTGTTACTGAAATATAAGTCTATTAATGAAATAAATTATTTATTCATTGATAGGTCTTACTATAATAAGAATATTTTTTTCAATAATCAATTTGTTTGGTAATTTAGTAGATTCCGACTTCTATTAAATGGATTGCTCTTCTTTCAATAAATTGATATGTTTGACTTACTAGCAAGTTCAATGCATAAAAATGAGAACATTACTAATAGTTGACTCAATGAACCAATTTTATCCGATCAAGACAACAATTATGTGACAATAACCATGAAACGAGTAAAGAGGGAGTGGATCACTACAAAAAATTTGCCATATATTGAAGATTTAAAAACTGTCACTAAAAGCAAAATAAAAAACAAAAAATCTGTTGGTATAAGTCTAAAACTCTATAATCGTTGCGACTTTTTTCAACAAAAAAGGTGACCGTCGGAATAGGCACAAAGGGTTATACCAACGGTTCAAACATCAGTAATGTATGAACTGTCAATATAAATAATAAATATATACCAATGCTCTAGGTCTTCAGTAAAAGAATTAATAATATTGATTTATTTATAACCTTAATTCAAAATACTTTATTTAAAGTAAAAATATATATGGTCCAAATGTAATCTAAATATATTCCAAAGAAAACCGAACCACACTAAATACACAATCCAAATATAATACTGTAACATCCCATTTTTCAGTAGTGTTAGAAACAGTGATTTCGGGACTACAATTTCGACTAGTAAGTAAGTGTTTTATTGATTATTTTATATTTATAAGAAATCTATAATGTCGTATTAGAGTTTGATTAAGAAATTTTGGCATTTAGTTAGGTAATTAAGTAAAAAGGACTAAAGCGTAAAAATTGTGAAAATTAATGGTTTTTTTTAAAGTATTAAATGGTTAAAGTAATTAGAATTTATGGCTTAAATGGTAATTATACCACGAAGATAGTTAATGGACGGTTGTGTGCTTGAAATGTTTAAAATTGATGATAATTAATAGGGGTAAATAAGTAAATAAATAATACAACATTAACAAATGAAGAAAAAAAAAGAAATTATCATCATCTTTGTTAGCTTTGCCAAAAATTGAAGAAGAAAACAACCATGTTTAGGGCTTGAACATTCGGTGACTTGGAGGGCTTGCATGATTTTCATTTCTGTTTTTGGTAAATTTTATGTTTTTGAGATTGTTGCAACCAGGTCCAATTAATTCGGGCGTAAATTCATGAAATTGTTAAATATTTTGACATGTGCCATTGTTGAGTTTATGAGACTTTTGAAGTTTTGTGATGGCTTTGTAAGCTTAATAGTTAAATGATATTATTTTGTGAAATAATTTTAAATGCTTTTGATGATTAATGACTTAAGGCCTGTTCTGCTGTGCTTAAAAAAAACACTTCTGGCTCCAAAAGTATTTTTGGAAGAAAAGCTCTAAACAAGCTGCTTTTGGCTGAAATTTTTAGCTTTTCAGTAGTGCTTTTTGAAAAGCACTTCTGAAAAGGAGAAGCTAAAAATTTTAACTTTTCCTCACTCAAAAGCACTTTTAGTGCTTAATTACTTTTTCACCCCTCCAATAATATAGTACTTTCCCTTTTTTTTTCTTGGTGCTTAATTACAAATGTGTTAAAATCATTAATTAAAAATAAAAAAAATATTTTTAAAATACTAATTACAAATATTTAATGGATATATTTAAAATATAGTTTATATATTCTAATTAAATTTTATAAATAATTAATATTTATCGCTTCATATATTAAAATATTAACAAGTTATAATAATTTTTTATATTTTTACTAAAATATAATAATATTAACTAATTTAATATTATTTAAATGCATATTTGTTACTTGATAATAACATGTCTAAAATGGACATTTTATTTTTCAAAAGTATTTTTTTTACAGCAATGCTAAACACTCAAATTTTAAACCAAACTTTTCAAAAGCACTTCTTAAAAGTACTTTTTTACAGCACTTTTCAAAAGCACTTTTCAAAAGCATTGCCAAACTAGCCCTTAATTATTAAATTAGTAGAAGTTCATGGATTTACGGTGAAATTGAGAATTTTATGGGTTTTTATAGGGTTATAAGAAATTCTGTTAGTTGAGATTTTGGTTTAAGTATGTTAATTGATTAAATTTTGAAGTAAGGATTAAATTATACAAAAGTGTAAAATATAATTAAAGGTTGAATGGTTTGAATTTAAGTATTGCATGATGTTTAAATCAGTTAATTGAATTAATTTATTACATTTAGATCAAGAAACGATTGGATTGGTTATTACTCGTGGAAAAGAGAAGGTCGTTGAGTAATCGTATTCGATTCTTGGTAGCTATCGCAATTTGGTAAGTTTTTACAATTATTTTGGTTATAATTTGTTAATAATATTGTTATTGATGTTTATATATTTTCTAAATTGTTGAAACAAATTGATTTATGTCAATTATAGTGAATTTCTGAAATAATTTCGATGGATTGAGTAAAAGTTTCTTACATGGGATTTCTAACTGAATTTCTAATCTAGATCGAGTTCCTACATATGTTGCGGACTTGGATGTACATGTGGCTTGGATTTAGCCTGAACTGGTAATCCGTTGTCATTTTACATGTATACCTAGCCTTGGCCAGGCTAGTTTATTTATGTTGTCATTGGGTTAGCCCAAATGGGTAACCAGACATATTTAATTTGTATCTGATTAGCTCTTACGAGAATTATCTGTTTCTAGACTCATGTATTTGAATAATTTTACAAATAAGTGAAATTGTTTCAATGAAATAAGTGAAATTACGAATTTTGATTATTTGTACATTTAAATGTTACTGACATGAAATTGTTGGATTGTGGTGTAATAAGGTTGATGTTTATTTGCTATGCGCAAATAACATGTAAATGAGTTTGGTAAGTTAATATGTTAAATTGTGAAAACTTACTAAGTAATTCATATACTTACTTTGTTATTATTTTCTATAGATTTTGAACTTTTGGAGCGTGTTGATCGGATCATCGGAGCTTACACATATCATCAACTATCATTGGTAGATTTTGAAGTCTTGGTTGGTGGTTATATGTGGCATGTATATAGGATTCTTATTATGTGAATGTTTGGATATGTTTTGTATTAAGTTGCAAATGCTTGTATATATATACTTGATATATGTTTTACAAGTTTGGTTCTTTTGGAAGTGTGTGTTATAAGTGATGTTGAATTAGGTTGATATATGGTATGAAGTTGGAGGATAATGTTAATAGTTCTTGATGTTAGAATGGATGGAATGCATGAATTTGTTAAGATTGAAAGCAAATTTATTTGATGATTGAATTGTGGTGTCAATGAGGGCATATTGGTTAGGCACATAGGTTGTATATTTTTGACATGTTTAGACTTGTTTGAAAGAGTTTTTGATAGTATATAAGGGTTGGTTTTAGGCTTGGCTTGGTAACCAAGTGGTGTATGAAATTTGCCTTGTTTTAGAAGCAAATTTTGGTGCACATGGCCTCTTTACACAACTGTGTGTCATTTTATATCTTAGTGCAGGATTGTTCACATGGGCTAAGTAAATTACACGGCCTGGCAACACGGCTGTGTGACCTTACTTCGAATGCACACACGGGCAGACACACAAGCTGGGGCATGACCATGTGTCCCATACTTCGAATTGTACAAGGTTGGCCACATGGCCAGGTCTTCGAGCCACACGGCCTAGCCACATGACCGTGTGACCCCTATTTTCAAAATTTTCCAATTTTTCTAAAATCTTCTGTTTTGTTTCGAATAAGTCCCTGAATGTTCCCAAACTATTTTTAGGGCCTCGTAGGCTCGGTTTAAGGCCCGTAGGTGCATTTATTTTATAAATGAAATGTGTATTTGAATATTAGTATTTAATTTGAATAACTATTTCTGTTTGAAGTTAAATGATATTAATTATACTGTAATACTCTGTAACCCTAATTTAGCGACGAAAACGGATTAAGGGTGTTATAAATACAAACATAAATCAAATGCATAATCATAGTCTACATATATTCTTACGCAACATCACTTGTATAAAATTGAAAATGTAATTAAATTAAAAGTAGTTACATAGTAGAATCGATATTAAATAATAAAGTAATGACATTGTTACACTATAGCAGCATAAAAGGTCTGTTGAAGACAATAGTTGTCCTTTAATGATGCCCTCTTTCAGCATTTCTCTGTGTGAATGGTTATGAACACCTCTTTTTATTCACATCATGTTGCCTAAAACTCGTCCCACAAACAATTTTAGACACATCCAATCATATAAAAACTAATCCAACAGGAGATAAAGGAAGAATGAAAAGGCGTTTAATGGTATAGAAACCATGTACATCCAAGCATACATTACATCATTTTGGCTAAAATATTAGATGTATTTTTAGGAATAAATTCATTCAATCTATATTCATTATATGTTACATATCCTTTAACCTGTGTTTCATTTTAAAAAATCAGCTATGTTATAATCTTGAAGATTTATGAGTAGAATAAAATTTAAAAAATAATTAATTGTAATTAACCCTTAAGCTTGGATCAAACTTACTTGCCAAAGCCATCAAAAGTGTTGTTTTCCCATAAGAAGGTCCTAGTAAGAGTGTCATCCTATAACCAAACAAAGAAAATTTATTTCTATTATATGCGAATAAAGATATCATGTGTGGCAAATTAATTTTAATTAATTAGTATCAATACATCACTTTTAAGAAACTTAATTCAACTTCCAATACTTACACTCTTATTTTTATCTCAATTTACAATCTCTTTTCTTTTTTGTACCAAAAGTTAAATGACACATTGATGTGTAATTGGAGGCATCTTTAAGAATGGTGACATGTTGTCTTAGCAAGTTTGATTCAAACCATTCCAAGAAATGATTCAAAAAATGTTTCTAGTAGCATTCGGAAAATTAATAGATTTCTTTCTTTTAAGAAAAAAAAAGTTAAAATTTGTATCTAATGCGACCAAACATAAAAAAAAATGCAAAGAGTGCATGACCCAAATAACAAGTTTTGCTTCAGTCAATCATGAGTTCCAAGAATCACAATCATATTCAGGTGCTAAACATAAGGACATTTAGTTGATCATTTTTGCAAGAATATATTCTTTGCTTGATGCATTGCTTTCAATTTCTTCTAATAAGAACAAGCTAGTGATGTAATCAATCAATAAACTAATTTTAATGAAAAAAATTCATCTTATAAAGAAGCATATTACAACAATTAAACATAAAGCCCAAAGATAAAATCTAAAATAAAAAGAAATTGGTGACTTTATCACTTAAATAACATGGCCAAGCAAAATGTGCAATTTCTCTCTCGAAAATTACCTTGAAAGAAGTTGTCTCCTAGTTTTTCCCATGTGAGTTTCAAATTTGTTGTAAATAAAGCTTCGAAATCTATACCAATATAACCGCTTCAAAACCTATACCACCACCTTGCACCAAACCATTCATCGAGCCATCAACCATTACACAAACTCACAACCATTAATATCTAAACCAATAGTGAAGAAATAAATGTAACACCCCAAACCCGGCCCATGCGTTACGAGCGGATCTGGTATGTCACAGGAAGAAAGTGTTTAAAGAACTTGTGAATGTACTAAAGGTTTACGTTAATTTGATATAGTTAAGAAAGCAAGTTTGGTTTATAAATATTCGATAAAATACTACAAATTTCAAGAAGTAGATTGACGAATCAAGAATCGAATTATTGAACTTTAAAATCGTGACTTTTGAAAATATTGTTGATAATTTGTAAGAAAATCCAAGTTAAATTATTTGTACAAGGTTGTTATGAAATCCATTTGTTAATCAATTTTGGAAACCGTTATTTATGATTTTAGAAAACCCCTTTTAAAATAATTTAAGAAAAATAATAATTACGTCCCAAACATAAAGCAAATTAAAGTTTATCCTGCAGGCCTTATTACAACTTTAAACCCAAAATAGTGAAAGTAATGAAATAAAGCGGAAAATGAAATTTACTAAAGTTCGAAAACACCATTTCTAAAGTATGGCCTCCACCGAGTCATCCATGGCCCAAGTCCACATCATCGAGCATTACCCGCAAGAATTAAGAAAAAGGGGTGAGTTACTAGAACTCGATTGTGTAATCCCCTTACCGTCATCCATTGGGCCCGAACCCGTATAGTATCATCTTGGACCAAGCCCATTTACATAGCAATATCTAAATGAAGTAAATGTATGCAACCCAACCCATCCATCCATCACACCCCGACCACCAATCACACCTCCAGGGGATCAAGTCAACCCACCCCGCCACTCACACCAAATTTATCAACAAACGCTATCATATAGTATTTTTGTGGTCAAACCACCAAATCATATTTAAGCACAGTAATATAAAAATTGTGGCAATGCCACCAGGCTACACTACTCTCCATACAAATTTTCCCATCCCATGCAATATGTAAAAATGCCACATACATAATAAAATAACATAAAACATCCACATATAAATATCAACCATTAATCAAGTAATTTATTAAGGTGAATCGACCCATTATGGTTCTTTGGTAATTCAGCCCACTAAGGCATTCTAGCAAATCGGCCCGTAGGGATATTTTGGTAAATCGGCCCATAGGGCATTTTTGTAATTCGGCCCATAGGGGCATTTTCGTAAATCGGCACTTTAAAGGCATTTAAGCAATTCAGCCCGTTAAGGCATTTTGATAAAAATAGCTCATTGAGGGTATATTCGTAATTCGGCCCATAAGGGCATTTTCAAAATTTATCAAATTTCATACCGATTTTAACAGATTTTTAGAAATACTGACGTTTAAGCTAATTACTCGATCCATGCTATATTACGGTTATTAGACTTGTAAAACAACAAAAATATATTCATCCAATCATAATGGTGAATCATGAATCAACGGAATTTCGGTGTGAGATTACACACCTGATTACGGTAAGGACTAAACCTTCTTGATCATCGGCACCTAAATCACCATTACACTCGATTAACCAACAAACATGATTTTATTAATCCAAATCTAAATCAGACGATCAAAAAAATGCTTACCCCTAGTATCGTGAACGACCACGATTTGTTTATTCTTACCGGATGATGGTCCACAACCTGGTGGAAAATCCCGAACCGCCGATACCGCCCTATGTTTGAACTTAGGAGTAGGAATTGCAAATTCGCCCCCTTTTTGTCCTCCAATCACTTTTCCTTTCAAATCGTTACCACTTGCCTTCATTGGAAAAGTCTCGGTTAGAAAAAACTATGATGAGTGTAAGTAGTTGTTTAGGGATAGGATTCGGCTTACCACTACTTCCGAAGGATCAACGAATATAGAAGAACGAGCGATTAGTCCCTAGAATAAATGTTTAAACATAATCATCGATTTGTTTTAGAGGAATAACCAAGTATTGAGAGATATCAAAATGAATCTTGAAGAAATCCATTACGTTAACGATTATAAATCCGACTTCCACCGTTTGACTTAAGGCTAGAGGTGAATCGGCAAGGATGTGATATACGGCCACCCACTAGAACACGATGAAAAAGAAAAGATGATCACGATTTGAGGGAGTAGGAGAAAGTGATATTTCGGTTTAGAAACAAAATAGAACCACCGAATAGTGATGGACACACATTCGGCTAGGGAGAAAGAAAGTGAAAAGAGAAGAAAGAAACCACTTACCGACTCGATCAAGGAAGAGAGTGCCAACACGAAAGAGAAATAAATAATGAAGAAGAGATTAAGGGTCAAAAGGTTCGGCTATGGTGAGAAATGAACAAGAAGATTCGACCACCAAAATGTTGATTAAAGAAGAAGAAAGAAGGGTTGAAGAAATAGTGAAAAAAGAAAAGAAAAGATGGAGAAAGAGTGCTAGATAGTTTCAGCTAACAAAGGAAAAAAATGAGCAAGAATGGATTGAGGGTTTCGGCTAAACAAGGGAGAAAGATGAACAAATGTGCAAGAGTGTTTCGGCCAAAACAAGGGGAAAAAAAGTTGGAAAAGGAAAGTACCCAAAATGCTAAAAGAAACCAAAACCTTTCATGCACAAATTTGCACAAAAACCATAAGAAAATCGGCTCCCTCACTCCCCCTACCAAAACCGTGTACTTCATTCACCAAAAAGGTCATGGTTGACCAAAAATTCTATCCCAATCACCTTCCAAATATTCGGCCAACATATCCCCCTTCGTATTCATTTCCTTTACTTCTTTCCTTACTCTCCTCCTTACCTTATTTTCTTAGTCTTCTTTCCATCAATAAAAATTATTCCTTACCTTATTTAAAGCCTTGGCCGACACTTTGGAAAAGAAGCACAAAATAATCCAAAAAAAATTGTAAAAGGTGGGATTCGAACTCCACCCCTCTAGCCCCTTCATGTGACACCACACCACTCTACTACTAGCTCCTTTTGTGCTAGCAAAATACACACTTATTTCCTTAAGTCTTGATGCCACTTACCTTATCTCCTTTAAGTGCTTAAACACAAAAATTTTACTAAGGCCAAACTCAACCCAAAGCCTTCTTAGGACCCCTAAACATACACAATTAGCATTCTTAACTAGCCTAACGCATGATATAAAGCAAAACATAAAATTCCGAATTTCAGGATGTTACAATTCTACCCTCTTAAAGAAATTTCGGCCTCGAAATTTACCTGATTAGAAGAGATGAGGATATTGCTGCCGGATCGTGTCCTCTGGCTCTCATGTAGCTTTCTCTGATCCGTGATTATGCCATAATACTTTAACTAACGGAACCGACTTCCTTCTCAGCACCTTAATATCCTGGTCTAAAATCTGCACTGGCTCTTCTTCAAAAGACAAGTCAGGTCTTATCTCAATTTCCTCCACTAGTACAATATGAGACGGATCCGAACGATAACACCTTAACATCGAGACATGGAATACGCTATGTATCTGACTTAATTCCGGAGGTAACTCAAGCTGATAAGCCACTGGTCCAACACGCTTCAGTACACGGTACGGTCCGATGAACCTAGGGCTCAACTTGCCTTTTCGCCCAAATCTTAAAATCTTTTTCCAAGGTGAGACCTTCAAAAAGACCTGATCTCCCTCAGAGAACTCTATATCCTTACGCTTCAGATCCGCGTATGATTTCTGTCTGTTCGAAGTTTCTTTTAACCGATCCCGAATTAGCTTAACTTTTTTTTTGTCTCCGAGATCAACTCAGGACCCAATAACTGTCGCTCCCCCAACTCAGTCCAACAAGTAGGAGTACGACACCTACGTCCATACAACGCCTCGTAGGGTGCCATCTGGATGCTAGATTGATAGCTGTTGTTGTATGCAAACTCTGCCAACGATAGAAAATCTCCCCAACTACCCCTCAAGTCGATCATCACACCCCTTAACATGTCTTCTAGAATCGGATTACTCTCTCCGATCGACCATCATCTGCATGGATGAAATGCCGTCTTTGAAATTTAGTCTTGTACCCAAAGCTTCATGTAAAGCCTTCCAGAATCATGATGTAAACCTAGGATCCCTGTCCGATATAATAGACACCGGTACACTATGCAACCTCACGACTTCTGCTATATACAACTTGGCCAACTTCTGCAATGTATAATCCATACGAATCGGTAGGAAATGAGCAGCCTCTTCGTTAACCGATCCACTATAACCTGCATCGAATCTTTCTTAGTAGGCGTTAAGGGTAACCCACTAACAAAGTCCATCGTTATCCTTTCCCATTTCTATAGTGGAATTTTCACCGGTTGTAGCAACTCTGAAGGCAATTGATGCTCCGCCTTCACCTGCTGACATGTCAAGCACTTGCTCACGAAGTCAGTAACCTCCCGTTTCAACCCTGGCCACCAATACTGCTCACGGAGGTCTCGATACATATTGTTTCCCCTGGGGTGCATAGCATATGGGCTACTATGCGCCTCACGCAGGATCATTTGCCTCAATTCCGAATCCCTGGGCATACAACCTCTTCCACGGAAACACAATACTCCATCACTATTCAATCCAAGATCCCCTATCTCACCACCTTCCACTTGCTGAAGCCGAGAACTCAACCTTTCATCTGACAACTGCTTTTCCTTAATCTGATTTACCCATGCAGGCTTCACCTGAAGTTCGGCTAACAGGCTACCATCTTCATAAAGGCTGAGATGAGCAAACATCGCTCTCAAATCTGATATCACCTTACAAATCAACACATCTGCCACTACGTTAGCTTTTCCTGGATGATACTCGATTGAGAAGTCATAATCTTTCAACAGTTCTATCCACCTCCGCTGTCTTAAGTTCAACTCCTTCTGGGTAAGGAGGTACTTCAGACTTTTATGATCCGTATAGATAATCGACTTCTCCCCGTACAGATAGTGTCTCCAAATCTTCAGAGTAAACACCACTGCAGCTAACTCCAAATCATGAGTGGGATAATTCACCTCATCCGGCCTTAATTGACGAGATGCATAAGCCACCACTTTCCCCCCTTGCATCAACACACATCCCAAGCCCGTGTGTGACACATCACAATAAATAATAAACTCCTTACCACCTCAGGTTTGAATCAATACCGGCGCTTCACAAAATCTTCTTCAATTTCTCAAAGCTCTCTTATCGCCTATCGACCACACAAACGGTACTCCCTTACGCAACAACCTAGTTAGGGGTGCAAAGAATCAACGAAAACCCCTCAACGAATCGCCTCAGTAATACCCAAAATAAAACCTAGAAAACTTTAAATTTCTCTTGCATCGACTTCTGGTGGCTTCCATCCAACACGACCTCGACCTTCCGAGGATCAACTCTAATTCCTTTGGCAGACACAACATGCCCCAAAAAGGTCACCTCCTTCAACCAAAATTCACACTTACTGAATTTGGCATACCGCTGCTTCTCCCTCAAAATCTGCAATACTACCTGTAGATGCGAATCATGCTCTTCTTCAGTCTTTGAGTACACCAGGATGTCATCTATGAACACAACCACAAATCAGTCTAGGTAAGGTTGGAAGACTCAGTTCATCATGTCCATAAATGTAGCTGGTGCATTAGTCAACCCGAACGGCATCACTAATAACTCGTAATGCCCATATCGGGTTCGAAACGCAGTCTTATGAATATCTGCCTCCTTGACTTTTAACTGGTGATATCCCGATCTCAAGTCTATCTTCGAGAAAATTGAAGCTCCTCGCAGCTGATTGAATAGATCATCGATCCTCGGTAATGGGTACTTGTTCTTGATCGTTAACTTATTCAATTGTCTATAATCGATGCACATACGCATTGACCCATCCTTTTTCTTAACGAACAAAACCGACGCTCCCCACGGTGACACACTTGGTCGAATAAATCCACGATCCAACAACTCCTGGATCTAAGCTTTAAGTTCTACAAGCTCCTTCGGTGCCATTCGATAAGGAGCAATAGACACCGAAGCTGTTCCTGGCAACAGCTCAATACCAAACTCCACTTCCCGATCCGAAGGCAATCCTGGAAGCTCCTTGGGAAAGACGTCTGAAAACTCTTTCACCGTTCTAACATTCTCTACCGATGACTCTTTGACATCCAAAGCACTGATAAAGGCTAAGAACGCTCCACACCCCTTTCGCACCAACTTTTCTACCTTTAAAGCAGATACCACATTAGACAGATAATTTCTTCTTTCACCTATCATCATCACTTCCTTATCCTCTGAAGTTCTTAGTACCATCTTCTTTGCAAAGACAAATTAAGTTTGTACGATGCTTAACCAAACACCCATGCCCAATATAAGATCGAACTCCCCGAACGGCAGTTCCATCAAATCCGCCAGAAATACTTCCCCCTGAACTTCTAAGGGCACATCTCTAAACAACTTATTTACTATCACCGACTCTCCTAAAGGACTAATCACAGTTGTTTCTCTAGCAGTAATCTCAGATCTAATATTCAAAGTTTTAGACACAGCACATGCAACATACGAATGAGTGGATCCAATGTCTATCAAAGCGGTAAAAAGGTACATCAGATATAAAGAACGTACCGGTTATGACATTCAGTGCATTGCCATCCTCTCGACGTCTGACTGCATAGACCAACCCTGGCTGTCTCGCCTCCGTGTTACCCCTATTACCGGTACCTCTACCTGGTGCACCCTGACCTCGTCCTACGCCATTAGCACCTCGACCTGGCCCACGGCCTCTCGGCGGCTGCTGAGTGCCTCCTGCTGGCTGCGCGAATCTGTTACGAACTACTTGAGTCTGAGCAGGATTTCGAGGGCAATCCCTAAACCGATGGTCTTTGGAACCACATCTGAAATAGCCACCAGTTCTCTTCCAGCATTCACCCGAGTGAAGTTTCCCACAGTCAACACAAGGCTGTAATTGATTGGTATTAGCTTGAACTCTTACTCGAGCTGGCTCCTCATTCCTAGGCCTTTTCTGAAACCCTCTAGCAGGACCTGAGTACCCAGAGTCTCTCTTGTTCCTGCCCCTATCATTGTCTCGGTTTTGCCGTTTCGAGTGTTTAACCTCCTCAGTTATTTTAGCTTTTTCCACAAGTGTGGCAAAATTCCTCTCCTTCTGTGGGGCTATCAGTACCCGCAACTCATCACGCAACCCGTCCTCAAAATGCACACATCGTTCATAATTAGTTGGCACTATTCCCCGGGCATGCCGACTCAGACATAGAAATTCTGCCTCGTATGCTGCCACAGATTTACCTCCTTGGACCAGATTCAGGAATTCCTTCCTTCGGGCATCCACATAGCTAGCCCCGACATATTTTCCCTGGAATACTGTCTTGAAGAATTCCCAGGTAATACGATCAGCCTGAGTGCCTTCCCGAACAGTGAGCCACCACTGATACGCCTCATCTCTCAGCAATGACACAACCCCTTTCAGTTTCTGCTCAGCGGTGCAATCCAGGTCGTCCATAATCCGCTCTACCGCTTCAAGCCAGTACTCCGCTACATTAGGGGCTACACCCGAAATACCCCTAAAGACTTCAGCCCCATTCGATCTAAGTCACTCCGATATCGACCCACAAGCTGCCGACCCAGTTCTTGCCCCAGCAACCCTTTCTAAAACTCGCAACATCGCTTTGGACAGAGCATCGTCCTCTCTCATTCGATCATGTGACCCAGCTTCAGTCACAGGTGACGCAGGTGTGTCCATTTCAGGCATATGTCCCGATGCCTCAGATACAACTCTAGCACCTCGACCTCTACCACGTCCACGTCCACCACGTCCACGTCCTCTAGCACTCATGTTTGCTAAGTCGATTTAATCTGATTAAGAGTCTTATGAATCAGTATGCTATTCAATGTTTATTAAACAATATTTTATGGAGTATAGAAAGTAAAGTTGTTTTCGCAAAACATATCCTAAAGTCTCAATCTCTATAGTTTCAGCTCCTACAGCTAAAAGTTCTAGAGTATTTCTATTTTTGTGGAATTTTCTTACCACAGTAATATCACAATAGTCATAAAATGAAAACAAAACTTACTGACTTGGTGCCGGATACCCGTGGTGCCATACTTTCTCTAAATATGCATTTAGAATTTAAAATTTAAACAGCTATGGAAAACGCTTTTGAACCCAAACCACAGTCGAGTTTTGCAACCGGGCTCTGATACCATAAAATGTAACACCCCAAACCTGGCCCATACGTTACGAGCGGATCTGGTATGTCACAGGAAGAAAGTGTTTAAAGAACTTGTGAATGTACTAAAGGTTTACGTTAATTTGATATAGTTAAGAAAGCAAGTTTGGTTTATAAATATTAGATAAAATACTACAAAGTTCGAGAAGTAGATTGACGAATCAAGAATCAAATTATTGAACTTTAAAATCATGACTTTTGAAAATATTGTTGATAATTTGTAAGAAAATCCAAGGTAAATTATTTGTACAAGGTTGTTATGAAATCCATTTGTTAATCAATTTTGGAAACCGTTATTTATGATTTTAGAAAAACCCCTTTTAAAACAATTTAAGAAAAATAATAATTACGTCCCAAACATAAAGCAAATTAAAGTTTATCCCAGAGGATTATTACAACTTTAAACCCAAAATAGTGAAAGTAATGAAATAAAGCGGAAAATGAAATTTACTAAAGTTCGAAAACACCATTTCTAAAGTATGGCCTCCACCGAGTCATCCATGGCCCAAGTCCACATCACCGAGCATTACCGCAAGAATTAAGAAAAAGGGGTGAGTTACTAGAACTCGATGTGTAATCCCCTTACTGTCATCCACCGGGCCCGAACCCGTATAGTATCATCTTGGACCGAAGCCCATTTACATAGCAATATCTAAATGAAGTAAATGTATGCAACCCAACCCATCCATCCATCACACCCCGACTCACCAATCACACCTCAGGGATCAAGTCAACCCACCCCGCCACTCACACCAAATTTGCGGTCAAACTGCTATCATATAGTATTTTTGTGGTCAAGCCACCAAATCATATTTAAGCACAGTAATATACAAATTGTGGCAATGCCACCAGGCTACACTGCTCTCCATACAAATTTTCCCATCCCATGCAATATGTAAAAATGCCACATACATAATAAAATAACATAAAACATCCACATATAAATATCAACCATTAATCAAGTAATTTATTAAGGTGAATCGACCCATTATGGTTCTTTGGTAATTCAGCCCACTAAGGCATTCTAACAAATCGGCCCGTAGGGATATTTTGGTAAATCGGCCCATAGGGCATTTTCGTAATTCAGCCCATAGGGGCATTTTCGTAAATTGGCACTTTAAAGGCATTCAAGTAATTCGGCCCGTTAAGGCATTTTGATAAAAATGGCTCATTGAGGGTATATTCGTAATTCGGCCCATAATGGTATTTTTGAAATTTATCAAATTTCATACCGATTTTAACAGATTTTTAGAAATACTGACGTTTAAGCTAATTACTCGATTCATGCTATATTACGGTTATTAGACTTGTAAAACAACAACGATCTATTCGTCCAATCATAATGGTGAATCATGAATCAATGGAATTTCGGTGTGAGATTACACACCTGATTACGGTAAGGACTAAACCTTCTTGATCGTCGGCACCTAAATCACCATTACACTCGATTAACCAACAAACATGATTTTATTAATCCAAATCTAAATCAGACGATCAAAAAAATGCTTACCCCTAGTATCGTGAACGACCACGATTTGTCTATTCTCACCGGATGATGGTCCACAACCCGGTGGAAAATCTCGAACCGCCGATACCGCCCTATGTTTGAACTTAGGAGTAGGAATTTCAAATCTGCCCCCTTTTTGTCCTCCAATCACTTTTCCTTTCAAATCGTTACCACTTGCCTCCATTGGAAAAGTCTCGGTTAGTAAATACTATGATGATTGCAAGTAGTTGTTTAGGGATAGGATTTTCAGCTTACCACTACTTCCGAAGGATCAACGAATATAGAAGAACGAGTGATTAGTCCCTAGAATAAACGTTTAAACATAATCATCGATTCATTTTAGAGGAATAACCAAGTATTGAGAGATATCGAAATGAACCTTGAAGAAATCCATTACCTTAACGATTATAAATCCGACTTCCACCGTTTGACTTAAGGCTAGAGGTGAATCGACAAGGATGTGATATACGGCCACCCACTAGAACACGACGAAAAAGAAAAGATGATCACGATTTGAGGGAGTAGGAGAAAGTGATATTTCAGTTTAGAAACAAAATAGAACCACCGAATAATGATGGACACACATTCGGCTAGGGAGAAAGAAAGTGAAAAGAGAAGAAAGAAACCACTTACCGACTCGATCAAAGAAGAGAGTGCCAACACGAAAGAGAAAGAAATAATGAAGAAGAGATTAAGGGTCAAAAGGTTCAACTATAGAGAGAAATGAACAAGAAGATTCGGCCACCAAAATGTTGATTAAAGAAGAAGAAAGAAGGGTTGAAGAAATAGTGAAAAAAGAAAAGAAAAGATGGAGAAAGAGTGCTAGATAGTTTTGGCTAACAAAGGAAAAAAAATGAGCAAGAATGGATTGAGGGTTTTGGCTAAACAAGGGAGAAAGATGAACAAATGTGCTAGAGTGTTTCGGCCAAAACAAGGGGAAAAAAAGTTGGAAAAGAAAAGTACCCAAAATGCTTAAAGAAACCAAAATCTTTCATGCACAAATTTGCACAAAAACCATAAGAAAATCGGCTCCCTCACTCCCCCTACCAAAATCGTGTACTTCATTCACCAAAAAGGTCATGGTTGATCAAAAATTCTATACCAAGTACCTTCCAAATATTCGGCCAACATATCCCCCTTTTTACTCCATTCCTTTACTTCTTTCCTTACTCTCCTTCTTACCTTATTTTCTTAGTCTTCTTTCCATCAATAAAAAGTATTCCTTACCTTATTTAAAGCCTTGGCCGACACTTTGGAAAAGAAGCACAAAATAATCCAAATTTTTTTTGTAAAAGGTGGGATTCAAACTCCACCCCTCTAGCCCCTTCATGTGACGCCACACCACTCTACTACTAGCTCCTCTTGTGCTAGCAAAATGCACACTTATTTTCTTAAGTCTTGATGCCACTTACCTTCTCTCCTTTAAGTGCTTAAACACAAAAATTTTACTAAGGCCCAACTCAACCCAAAGCCTTCTTAGGACCCCTAAACATACACAATTAGCATTCTTAACTAGCCTAACGCATGATATAAAGCAAAACATAAAATTTCGAATTTCAGGATGTTACAATAAATCTGGAAAAAAGTGTTATACCCAATCTTTAGAAAGACACATGGCAAGCCCAAAAGCATCGTTGACTTTGCATTGACCCTTTGAGCACAATCATCTGACCCACTTCAAACAGAACCTATCACTCGTGTTCATAGGAGAATGTTATCCTAATGTGAACACACTTTCAACACAATAAGGAGTCTATTTAGCTTAATTACTCATACTGATAGAATCTCATAATACATGCACATGATTATCCATTACGCTTTTAATGAGATTAAATGTTTATCTAGCCAATATAATACCAGTGGGTAATGGGACTTTTTCCTATAAATATACTAGAAACTACAGGTAAGAGGTCGACGCTTTTTATACTATAGTGTTACTCTGAGCATTTATCTTTTCAATCAACTTGCATGTAACATCTCGGTTTGCAGTGGTGCTGAAAACAATTGTAACATCCTAAAAATTAGGGGTCAGTAGAATCGGGTTTGGAAATCGAGAAAGAGTTTTCATGCCCTAATTTTTGAGATTATCTATTCATTTTTAGGAATAAATGATGTATTGGTTTGTTGGATAAGTGTCAGTGAAATGTTCCTTGAAACCCAAGTTCAAATCCCTTCTCTTTCACCATTTTTATTATTTTGCTAATTTTGCCTCAAACCATAGTATGTGACACGCATTGTTTTTAAAATAAATATTGCAAAATTATTTAAAAATAAGAAAATAACCTAGTGGTTAGTTGATAAATGTAAAATTATGAAAATTAAACTGAGGTCTAAAGTTCAAATCCTTTCCCATGCAAAATAACTATTTTTTTTACAAAATCTCTTATTTTTAATGTGTGTGTCATCTATACCCTTGTAACTCTAGGTATAAATGTTAATTTTACATAAATTAATCAGCCTTTATTATATTTTTACTCACCCTAGCTGTTCCTCCCCTTTCCTCTCCTCATTGATCTTCAATTTTTTTTCTTTCTTCCTCTGTTGTCGTCGCCTACACCTAGTTTTGCCATCTTTTTCTGTTTCTTTTTGTCTCAAGATTTGTTAAAATCTTCTCCACCATCTTGATGGTATTTTTCCTCATTAAAATCAGCCCAAAACCTAAAATCTTGAACTCCAAGATCGGTCCCGAACATTGTCAAGAAAGTGCCATTGCTGTTTCTCTCAACTAGCTTGTGTAAGATCTCTTCTTTCTTCAATTTGTTGATTAATCTTGTCAATTAGAAACCTAAATTTTAAGATCTGAAATTTAGGGGAATTTTAAATATTATAAAGGTATTTTCCCATATTTTTAATGGATCTTTAAATCATTTTTAAATTAACCCCGAATTTGGCCATCGCGAGTGGTGGTGCGACGCCTATATGCAAGAAAGGGAGCTGTTTTATTTTTTGGTTCTTGCCTATCTTTTCCCAGAATTAAATTAAGTTCTTAAACCCTCCTAGTCAGCCTTTAATCACATGTTAATTAGGGAAATACGTTCTTGATCAATTAGTCATTCAGATCTCACAATTTGGGAAGTGTAAGTGCGATTAATTGTAAACTAGTTTGTTGTTTCGATAAAGTTGTTGGGAAAAAGGATAGGGATTGATTAAATGAGAGATTTTAATCAATATTAGCTACTAATTTTCCAGTATGTAATTGTGTTAGGTGTTGATCGGAACACCCCAAATCAACCGTAAAGCCGAAAGATGTCCGCGCGCACAATTCACAACAAAATAGTGTAAGAAATCTAACTAGTTTAGATTCAAAATAGTAGTAATTCTGACGATTGGTTGGAAACCATAAGTGGTTGTTTAAGGGCTGGTTAAGATATGAATTGATGGAATTTATTTTTATTTTTGAGTTAGGTTCGTTTTAAGGTTTATTAAGGAAAATTGGAAGATTTGCTAGTGTGCTATGAGAAGCCGAAAAATAAGGTATGGGTCCTAAACTAAAAAACTTAATTAAAAATTATAATTTTTTTATTTATTTTATGATTTAGCTTGCTGATTGGATTGGCTTAATAGCCAAATAATTAATTTTATAAGTGGCCGAACTAGGTACGTTTCAAGCCCTAAAAGGTTGATATGTTAGAAAACCGCTAGTTTGACAGTGTGACTGCGGGAATGGTATTGTGATGCATGATTGTGTTATTTGGTATGAGATTGATTGTATACATGGCATGATTTGCTGACATATGAGTTTATGCATGATATAATTGCATGGATAGTTTGCTATGTTATATTGGAAAGGTTGCTATACATGCACATTGAAAAAGCGTAAAAGTATGTGAAATTGTATAATGTTGAATGATATCATCCTAATGGTAATTTGAAAGTTGGAACACTGTTTCAATTTACTAAAAGTATGTGATTATTGAAGGCATGTTGAACATGTCAAATAAATGTGAAAAGTATTGAGACATGATTATGTATGAGTTTGTGTGACATATTACATTTGCATTAGGATAGGATATCTTATGGTTGACGAAGGAGTTTCGTGGAGTATCGACGGTATATTAAGTCCGGATTTATATGTAGTTAGTGCACTGCACCTGGGTACCGAGGGGATTGGCAATTTTATAGCATATTATATATTACTGGAAATTGTATCGCACTATTTTATATCTGAAAAATATTTTGCATTATTGATTATTCGGAGGTTTTACCACATCGAGCTATGCTCACATTTGTTGGAGTTTGGCAGATGGGTTCTGGGGAACTCATGGTGTGTAGCAGATGGTATGGGTAGGAACTTTTTTGTATTGCATCATGCTCACAACATATTTGAATGTTATTGATTTATGGTACGTATTGTATTGTATTGTATTGAATGGTATTGGAATTAATGACTATTACTCGAATGAATGATGACCCATGCTCATACACCGTTTAACATAAATTTGATAAGGGTTATGTAATGATGTGAAATTCCAATGAGGGTTAAGTGTTCTTCTATTAAAGCTAATATGTTTCAATGCATTCAATATTTATGTTTGTTTAAATAATTGTTCCACTCACACTGAGCTTTCATAAGCTCACTCTCAATAGTGTTTAGCTTTTCAGGTAAACCTCGAAATTAGGACTAGACTCGACTTTCAGAGAATCACCTTGGACCTTGGACTATTCTTAATAAGTATTATTAAGTCTTTATTTATTTTGGTTTGTAATTTTTAATTATTTTTGGTATGTGGTTTGATAACTTTTCTTTTGGGGATTTTTGCATGCATGGATTACTCATGTATAATAACCGAGAAATGCATGATATTGGGCTTAAGTAAAATTTCACATTGTTCCCTAATTTTTGCTGCATTGCAAATGAATTGTTTTTGAAAAACAAATCGATAAGGCAACTAAGTTTCTAAAATGACTTGAAAAATGATTTTTCCGCTGCATTAGTTTAACATCGAGTTTTTACAAAAAAGAGTGACAAGCAAACGATTTTTTTTCTTAAACAACACTATTCATAATAAAATGAGTTTTAAGTATAGATGATCTAATAAATGAACTCTTTTAAAATAACTCAAAGTGCAAATATGATTTTTCTCTAAAATGATTTTATTTAACGTATTCAAAAGTAATGTAAGTTAGCTTATCCATTTCGGTGGCTAATGTAGCCTTCTCAATCTAGCCATAATGTCTTGGCCAGGTTAGGGAGGTTACAACGATGGTTTTGGAACCAAGTTCTTCGATGGTTGAGGCCATAAATATTACTAAACAATATTTACGAGATAAATGTAGTGTTACTCTGAATTTTGATTTTATAAAATTTTATTAATTGATTAGTTAGTCAAAGTACAAGTGGTTTGGAAAATGAGGTATCAAGATGTTGTTTTCCAAAATCGAGCTAGTTAACATTTTTATTAAATAGTTGTGGAGTTTTTATATAAGTGGATTGAAATTTGGTTCAAAAGTTGTGATGATTAGATGGTTAATTAAGAAAAAAAAAGACTAAATCGTAAAAGAGGTAAAAAAAATGAATTGCAAAAGATTTTAATTGTTAAAAGACTTAAATGGTAATTGAACCATTAGAAGACATAGTGAATGGTTGGTGGAGCTTTTGATTGTTAATTATATTAAAAAAAGAAGAAGAAAATTTTCATTAATTAAAATTATAAAGTATAAAATAATAAAACAAATAAAAGAATAAGAAATGGAAGGTTGTTCATCATTTTGCTTCTACCACCGAAACCCAAAAAGGAAGAAATTGAGGAAGCAATTATTCCTAAAACTTCAAGGTTCGGCCACTTGTATGATTAATACCCAGTAGATAATCAAGGAAAAAGGGAAAAATTTCATATTTGTCCCTGACATTCTTATCCTTGTTGGTTGTTTATTGTTAGTTCATCTAGGATTGACTGTAACACCCCAAACCCGGCCTAGACGTTATGGCCGTATCTGGCGATGTCACATGGAATGGAATTTGAAATTAAATTTATCAAGTTAAAACCATTTCCGTTTACTATCTTCCGTTAATCTATAAATTTCAAAATCATTTTCTCGTTAATTTGGTTCGTATAAAAATAAGTTCTGTAGCGGAAGCGTTTAAAACCATGATATTTAAAGAAACTGTTCGCGTTTAGGGAAACGATGTTTTTAACTAAACCGTGTTTTCGTTGAGTTTTGTAGTTTAAAAGTTCATGAAAACAATTAGAAGTCCAAAACAAAAGCAAACAATCCAAAGTCCCAATTACATCAAAAATACCCCAAAAAAGAATAGGAAATAAAAACCATAATGAAATTAAAGCGGTTTGATAAACATGTGGTCACCGTTGAGTCCTTCGTCGCATCGATCCGTCTAGGTCTGGGGATTACCTGTACAGATAAAACAGAAAAGGTTGAGTTTACGTAAACTCAGTGTGTAATCCCCACAGAAGACATGCACACAATCAAACAACAGTTATCAGTCAGATGCAGTCTGGGGCCTAAGCCCATTACAGATCCAGATACAATTAGGGCCTTAACCCATTCCGATACAGTCTCAGATATAAATTAGGGCCTTAGCCCATCTCGAGACTGATATGCATACAAAGAATGTAAATCGAGATCCTACCCACCAGCCTCTACACACCATCTCCGACCATCCCTACACACCATGTGGGGTTTAAAACACCCACCAGCCCTACACACCAGATCGTACCGAATGCGTCACATATCAGTAATATTGTAGCTGAGCTGCCAGATAACAGACATAAAAGCCTTTCAGTACACTTCCTCCAATAATCAATCATCCCACCCCAATGCAGATGCAACTAAACATGCTCAATGCAGACATACAGAGATACATGCTTACATGCTAAATTTCAGTTATTAGTCATACATACCGATCAGTAAACATGCTTAATTTAACATGCTCAACACACACATTATATAATCAGATCACGTAATTTAGGGTCTAAGTATCGCTTACCGACCTTACAGTAGGTTCATAGTTGACTTGGGCAACCCGTGCAACCCTAGGAAACATTTACGCTAAATGGGCCCACACGCCTATGTGGCTTGCCCACATGGGCCCACATGCCCGTGTGGATCACACAGCCTGGCCCAGATATCACACGCCTGTGTGACCCACACGCCCAGTTTGGTTTAGCCCGTGTGGCCCACACGGCCACACCTCGGTCATCACACAGCCGTGTCTTGCGCACGGCCTGGCCTTCCTCGATCACACGGCCGTGTTGACGCACACGGCCTACCACACGGGTGACCACATGCCCGTGTGACGTTAGTAGTGGCCTTTTTTAGCTTTTACCGAAAGCTCGATTTCTGCGATTCGGGTACACACCTGGTATCGATTCGCTGAAAAAATGCTCCTTAGACCTCCAAGACCTAAGAACAGTATACCAAACACCTTTAAAGCATGAATTGCAACCAATTCACAAATCCAATACGAAAGCCAAATACACCGAATTGACTTACCGCTAACGAAAAATGACTCCAACCTCAGATTAAGCAGCTGTAGTAGGATTAGCTGCCCCACAACCTTCTCCTAATCATCAAATCCAACCATTAACCCCACTACATAATATCGCTAAATCCCAATCAAGCAAAAGGAAAAGCAAGAATTTACTTACCCCACCAAGTACGAACCAAAAACTGCAACGACGATGAAGAAACACAAGGCTCACCACCCAATCAATGGAACAGAAAAAGGGTTACCAAAAGGAAGGAAAAAAAACGTCAGCAGATGGAAAAGAAAAATCTCACGTCAGAAATTTGGGGATTTTTTTTAAAGTGAGGAAATTCTGAAAAAATACCAAAAAGAAAAATAATCCACAGATATTCACATATCTTTTAATTATCTCCACTAACCCACTAATCACAACTTCCCTCAGAATTCAAATTCCACCGAAACTCTCCTACAGAACCAGTCAAAAATAATACCCACGCTCACATCGAGATTCGAGCACAGAACCTCCATCAAACTTACACTCCACTTAACCACCAAACCAGCAAGCCCATTCTGATATGGTTTTACAAATAATTAAACTTAACCCTTTGAACAAGATTAAGGCTTTATTTAGAAAAAGACAAAAATTCACCTAAGATAAGGCTTGAACTTGGGACCTCTCACATACACCCAGAACACTTAACCACTGAAGTAAATACACACTTGTGTCACATTTTAACAAAAACAAAAATAAGAATTTTGGGGCGTTACATTGACTTTATTAATTAAAGATATCTTTTTTGTTATATTGTGTTGTCTTATAGTTGAATTGTTTTTACATATTGTTTTGACATCAAAAGGATTAAATCGAAAAATATAAAGTATCTATATGTAAATTAGATATTGACCAGGTGAAAATAGATTAATGGTATGAAATAAATACTATAGAATTGAATGAAAATTAATGAAATTTTGATTTCTGCAATGAAGGACTAAACTGTTTAGGATGGAAAAGTAGTGTATTTTGATGCAGGTAAGGAAAAGAAAAAGTAGTAGTCAAATAGCTAGAGGTTACGATTTGTGTTTCTATAACCTGAACTATTTGTAAATTGTTGCATATTAAATTGTTGTTGCATGGTTATAACTCTTGAAAAGAGTTATAATTCATGCCTTTAGACTAGGTCAATTGTCTATACTTAAGTGAATTTAGTTGCATTTTAGGATATTATTTTAGCATTTTTTGAACGTTGTATAATGAGCTTGGATGATGCTTAAATATTATTATTTGTTACTTTTAATTGCATGTAGAAGAGTTGTGTTTGGTGGTTTGGTAGGTGTAGGATGTAGAGAAAAAAAATAAAGGAGTGAAAGTTTGTCAGGGCAAAAGGTTGGATAGTTTGCTAACTTGTATGCCATGGCAATTCCAGGAAGATGATTGAGTCAACACTCAACGCATACCAATCTCAGCCCAACTCTATTTTCACTAGAAAAATCAGCCTAAAAAAGAGGAGAAAGATCATGAGATCATGGGCTGATAACCACCTACCAAAAAGGAAGGAATTTTAAACTAAAAAGAAAATCTAAAAAAGAGGAGAAGATATCTTGGGTTGTTGGATTTACTCTAGGGAAAAAGTTTATAAAAAGCCAAAGGAGGAAACCCAAAAAGGTGAACAAGTGTGGAGATTCATAGGCAAACTAGAGGGTAGTGACTGAGTAGAGAAGGAACGAGGAAGATGAAGGCAGTCCCTCTCAGCTATCACAGGATACTGTGCCGCTGGAGTGTGAATTGGACATGTGAAAGCTGTCTACCAGACATTCTTCTGTTATTTCTTAATCTGTTCCTCAATGAATTAATTTGATTGAAATGATGTTGAATGATATTTTGGTTTTGAATTTTATTTGCCAACCCATGAGCTAAATCTCATAGGGTTGGGATTACATGATGAAACATTTATTTTTCTTTAATGGTTGAAGCATAGATTTGAATTAATTTATTATTTCATTCAATTGTTTTTTTTCTAACTTGTATACGTACAATCCCTAGACATAGACGATTGAGCAGCATGCCCATAAACTAATTTAATTCTTAAAAGGTTGGATTAGTTGGATCAAAATTGAATGATATGAGCAAGTACTCGACTGATACTTGTAGTAGACTCTAGACATAGAGTAATGTTCATACAGAAGGAAATAGTCCAGGGTACTGTATTAAAAGCCTATAGATGCAGGCAAGGTAACTTGATCTTTTTTCTCTCGAAAGAAGTAGATCACTTTAGAACTCTTTTGAGTAGTAGATTGAGTATGATTTTGTTGAGGCATTACTAATAGAAATAGTAGATTCTTAGTAATCCCAACCTTCCACATCACATTGTATATCCTTTATTTTTTTCTGTAGTATCTTTGCAATAACATTCTTAGTTGTTTACTTGTTCGTTTACATATTATTCACTTAGTCATTCTCATAATTGCCATTGCATTTTTACTATTGCATTGCCTTAGCATTTTCAATTATTCCTCAGTTACACATGCCGCATTCATTATTAACTCTTGAAATTACCACTGCATTCTTATTATTGTTTTTGTCATAACATTAATCAAATTTCATTATAATAACTGGTCCACTTTTATACCTAATCCGATCCCTATGGAGACGATCTTATTTATCACTTTATTACTTGATTTGACGTGTATACTTGCACAATTCACATATCATATTCACACGCGACACATGGTAAGAACATAAGGTGAGAAATTTAATAAGATGTGCTATTTTTGGATTGATTTGAATTAAGTAAGATTATGGAAGACTAAGTTGAAATTATGTGGAAAATGTATATGTTTATATAAATGTGTAATTTAATGGATATAAAGATAATTGATGTTATCATTAGTATGGATAAATAAATTATTGATGAATATATATGTGAAATGAGATGTAGTTGTTGTTATTGAAATGACAAAAGGATAAGAAATGGAAATGGAATGTGAAATGCAATATTCAAATGTGAAATGAGTTAGAATATTAATAGAAATGTTCACTAAAATTATTGATTTGGAAATGGAGATGGAATGTACCAACATATGAATAGAGATATCAAGTGATATGGGAAGTAGAATTACCATATGTTAACATTAGTAAAATGTATTAAATTTAAACAATGAGTGCATGAGTTGGCACAATTGACATGTTAATTGCATAGCATCATCTGATTTTTAACTTAGGCTTTTTAAATGTGTTATATTATGTTTTAATGTTTAGATTATAGAAATAGTACTAAGTTATACTCAGTGTACATTTTTGTTTCCTGTGCATAGGCTGGGTACTTTTTGACTTGATCGTCAACTCAGCATCCAATGACAAATCTCGGACTCAAGTGTTGGTGATGTTTTTATTTTGGTCTTGGTATGTACCTAGGATGTCTTATGGCCATATTGATCATTTTGTATTTTGTGGCATTTGAAGATTACATATATAGTATCTAAGTATGTGATGAGAAAGGTCATATTATTAATGTCTTGCTAAAGTAATTTGGTTTATGTGATTCATGGTATAAAGATTGATTGATAATATGTTAGGTGATGTGGTTGATTGGTATATAGTTGAAAGTGATGTATGGTGTGCTTTGATTGATGCTTGGTTATGTAATGATGATTTGGTAAGGTTGTTGACTAAACACGAGGTTGTTTGAATGGTCATTTGATGTTTGATTAGATGATAGTGAAAGTGTCATTTAAGGTCTATTGAAGTGGTGTATATATATAAGTGCTCTTTTGGTTGTTCTTAAAAGACATTTTTCGGGTACACACGGGCTGACACACGGCTTGGTACACAACTGTGTGCCATACATGGGCTCATGGCACGACCATATGGCCTATCTCACACGAGCACAACTCTTGTATACAGTTTAGTGACATGGCCGTGTGGTTCATTACACATGGGCTAAGCTTTCGCACACAGCCAGGGGACACGGTCGTGTGACCCATGTATGAAGATTTTTCCTTCCTTTTTAATTTGTTTCAATTTAATCCCTATTAATTTGCCTGCTTAGTTTTGACCTTCCATAAGCTCGATATTAATTCAAAATTGATTGAATCAAATGCTAATTTGATTAATTATGAATTGTTTATAATTAATTGAGATTTTAAATTATAATGTGCTTGTAAGTGTTTATATTTGCTTGTATCGCCTTATTACTCGGGTTTGGCAATTGAACCAGGTAAGGGGTGTTACGTTGCCCTCTTGTTCTTGCTCTGGCTCTCGGCCTCTATAGGTGAACCAGCCTCTACTACACCACCTTAATCTCCTCCTCACTCCACCTTGTCTTCTTCCCTTGTTATACTTTTTGTCAACAATTGGTGCATGAGGGTAGACCAAATAAAATGTCTCAAAATCAGAATGATGCTACCCATAACCCCAATAACAAAAAACATCGACACCAACCCTACCAATTCGTCCACTTCGATGAATGCCAACGATGTCACAAACCCTGAACTTCCTTCAACCCAAATAGTAAATAAAAACAGTTAAGATTTGTATATCACTTCCTTCAACTAGTTAAAAGTTTATCATTTTTTGATATTTCTGAAAAAAATTCATTAGAAACAATTTTATAAATTCCTTCAAGTAGGTCACCCCGAAGCTCATATTATCCTTTTTTTTTATTTGGTAGCTTTTCGATTGTTTAAAGTCTGGAATTGTGGCATGTATATAGGTGTTATGTATTTGTTAACCTTGAATGTTAGTATAACTTGAAACCTATCTAATGCATGATTTTGGAAAAGTTAATGCCTAATTGGACGTGTATGTTTAGTAAACATGTTTGAGATATGTTTGTGGCAATTGAAATGACATATTTAGATGTAAATAAGTATGTTTCAAGAAGACTTGATATAGGTAAATGTTTGACAATTAGATAATTACTTGATGTGTATACTAGTTGAATGGGTGATATAAGTCGATATGAAGTAGGTTGTGGTTATTTGTTTTTGAATTGTATGTGTTTGAAGTGTTTTGGTACATGTGCGGTAAACCATTTATGCACAAATTGATGAATTGTGTGGTAGCATTGAAATAGGTACCAAAAAAATAGAGTCCACGTTCTGACGAGCAATCTTTCTTATTGCAACGTCAATTGATAGTGAGTTACGTCACAACATCGAGTGGCCTGAGGTCACGACATGACAAACTGTTTGGCGATGTTACGACATCGGCCCTGAGATTTTGAAACTTTACAATTTGCTTATATTTCATGCTCAGAACAACAAGATCTTTCGTAATCTCAATTACGGCTCAAATTTGATTGTGTATCGTAATGTAAATGTGTTTATCATTAAATTGCATGCTTGAATGAAATTTATTGTATATTTTATGGTAATTGATAAACCGAAATAGTAACATATTTTAAACCCACATTTAGCATTCTTTTGGGTGATTTAAGCATTGAATTGTGTAATTTGGTGCTCTTAATCCTTTGTTTTCATGTTTTATACTCAGGAAAGCACTGGAGGATGAAAAGAACGAGAAACGGGCTTAGAACGGGCCAAATAGGCCAAATCACGAAATCAACAGGCCTGGGCCCAAGCAACACGGTCGTGCCTCCCTAATCAGACCTGAACACGGCCTGGCCACGATTCACACGGGCGTGTGCCAAGGGCGTGTCCCTACCATGAAGGAGAGGAATTTCACTCGGATTTGGATACTTAGGGGTAAAGAAACACATTCCAAAAGCCTATATAAACACCCTAGAGGCCAACCTTCAAGGGGTCGTCCAGCTAGGCCAAGGAGCCGAGCCAGAAAGATCAGAATCGTGGAAATTACTTGAAGAAAGCCAGTTGATTCATCTCAAGAAGCCGGAGTTATACTCAAGACGGAGGATGTCTCTTCAATTCCTTCAGGGGGTTTTAGAGTTTTTCTTATGTTTTGTTTTATCTTTTCTTTTGAGATGTATTCTATTATCATTATGAACTAAACCCTCAAATACCTGAGGGGGATGAAACCTAAGATGAATCTTGTTATCGTTTGCTGAACTATATGATAAATATTTGATTTGTTCTTAATTATGTGTTCTTAATTCTTGTGTTGATATTTTCGGGATATTAATTCAAGTTTGATGTGCTTAGGTGGAGGAGCAAAAGTCCCTGCCTAAGAGTAGATCTAGCATAATTAAGTGGAGTTGATCGCACGCCTAGAGATAGGGTGACGAGATTTTGCCGGATTAGGGTGAAACCTAATATGGGAGTCCATAGATCGAGTTAATACGATTCTAGGGGTTTTAATTAGAAAGAGATTTCAATTAATCAACCTAGGGTTAGACGTTAGTCGCCTCGAGAGAGGGGTTAATATACATTAGGGAATCTTACGGATCAAGTCAAATGAATAAATCGTCTGGTTCAGAGTTAGATAACAAGTGAAGTCTAGGTGGATTCTTCCTTAGGTATTGTTTTAATCAATTGGTTTTTCCCACAAGTATTTCCCCAATTTCATTCTTTTTGTCTCATCGTCTTTAGCTTAGTAGTTAGTTAATTTTCTAGATTAAACCGATTCACTTCAATTTTAAGGCTAAATAATAAAAAGAAAGTTAGTATTAGTACTTTCAGTTCCTTTGGGTTCGACAATCCGGTCTTGCCACTAAGCTATACTACTGTTCGATAGGTACACTTGCCTCAATCGTTGTCATAGTTAGTTTTTAGGTTCGATCATTCTCATTATAAATTTAAAGACTGTGACACACCGATCAAGTTTTTGGCGCCATGTTTGGGAACCAAATATTAAGAACACTCAATTTTTATTAATTTAGCCATTTTTATTTTCTGCAATTTTACTCTTATTTTGTTTTCTATTTTTATATTTCTAAATTTTAGTCTTTGCTCCTTGTAGGTACCTCTAGTTTATGACTAGAAGGAACCCGACAGGACCTTTAATTTATGATAGTGAGATCAAGCAATCGCTTTCAGAAAACCTGAGAGAAATTAGGCGAAGTCTATAATACACGTAAGAAAAGCAAGAAAACATCATCAATACCACCGAAGAGATGGCTGAAAATAATCTGCTACCTCCAGAGATGGCCGAAAATTAGGCTCCTCAAACTATATATGATTATGCTAAGCCTAGTTTAGTTGGTACTGAATCTAGTATTGTTAGACCTACTATTGCCGCAAATAATTTCGAATTGAAACCTAACACTATACAGATGATACAACAGTTCGTTCGGTTTGATGGTTTGCAGGATGAGGATCCTAACACACACTTAGCGAATTTTCTGGAATTCTGCGACACTTTTAAAATTAATGGCGTTTCTGATGATGCCATCTGACTTCGGTTATTTCCCTTTTCTTTGAGGAATAAAGCTAAACAGTGGTTGCATTCTCTTCCCCGAGGATCAATTACTACATGGGAACAAATGACCGAAAATTTTTTATTAAAATATTTTCCACCGGCCAAAACGGCCAAATTAAGGAATGATATCTCTTCTTTTGTGCAGATGGATTTAGAAACACTTTATGATGCATGGGAGAGATACAAAGATCTATTGAGAAGGTGCCCACACCATGGACTACCCTTGTGGCTACAGGTCCAAACTTTTTACAACGGTGTGAACCCCTCAACTAGGCAGTTGATCGATTCAGCAGCCGGTGGAACTCTGAATAATAAAATACCTGAAGCAGCTTACGAATTTATGGAGGAGATGTCCCTAAATAACTATCAGTGGCAAGTCACGAGGACAAAGCCCATAAAAGCTGCCAGTGTTTTCAACCTCGACGCAGTAACCATGCTATCAAATCAGGTAGATGTGTTAACTAAAAAAATTGATGGTTTGTGTAATTCCTTGCAGGTACAACCCGTTATGCAGTGCGAAACAAGTGGAGGTGTGGCGAATCCTGAGTACCCAGCCTACGGACATGGCATAGAAGGCGAACAAATGAACTATGTAAGTAACAATTTCAGATATCAAAATAACCCTTATAGCAATACTTACAATCCAGGTTGGAAGAACCACCCCAATTTTTCATGGGGTGGTCAAGGAAATCAAGGACAACAACATCCTCCAAATTTCCAACAGCAGCAGTACCCACAGGAAAAGAAGCTGAACCTTGAGGAGATGCTGACAAAATATATAGCAAAGAACGAAACACGTTTCCAAAGTATAGAAACAAAACTTGAAAAACAAGAAGCATCAACACAAGAGCTCAAAGATCAAATTGGGCAAATCACCAAGATCTTGACGGAACGACCACAAAGGTAGATTGCCAAGCAACATTGAAACTAACCCAAGGGAGTAGATTCAAGCCATATCAACTCATGATAATGTAGGGTTAGATGAGCCTCATTTAAGGCAAGAGAATGTGGTAGAAGAAGGTAAGGTTGAGGAAGGAAGTAAAAAGCCAAAACCGGTAATTAAAGAGTCCCAAACTCGTATACCATACCCCGCGGCGTTGAAGAAAGACGACACAGAGGAACAGTTCGGTAAGTTTCTTAAACTTTTAAAGAAATTACATATTAACTTACCATTACTTGAAGCTCTTTTGCAGATGCCAGATTCAAGGAAATTCTTAAAAAAACTTTTGACAAACAAGCGAAAGCTAGACGAGGAATCGCATGTGGAACTCAATGCAAAGTGCTCAGCAATTCTCCAAAATAAATTACCACAAAAATTAAAAGATCCAGGGAGTTTTACAATTCCATGCTTAATTGGTAGTTTATCTATTGGTAATGCGTTAGCTGATTTAGGAGCAAGCATAAATGTCATGCCTTATAAAATGTTTAAACAACTAGGTCTAGGGAAACCCAAACAAACTAGGATGAGCATTCAATTAGCTGATAAAACTATTAGAATTCCTAGGGGTATAATCGAACATGTGCTAGTAAAGATTGATAAATTCGTATTCCTAGTGGACTTTGTTGTTTTAGACATGGATGAGGACAATAGTATCCCATTAATTCTAGGCAGGCCCTTTTTAGCAACTACCAAGACTAAAATTGATGTCGACGCAGTGAACTCATACTCACTGTAGGTGACTTAAACAATCACCCTTCGTGCTCTCGATTCGGCTAGAACATCGAGCAAACAAGGTGAGAAAGTAAATTCTATTGATAACCATTCGGTTAACCCTTCTTTGCAGGAAACACCACAAAAGGACACAACTAAACCCGATCCTAGACCCAATGCCAACAAAGAAACAACTCATGAGGATCGAAGGGATCAAGTTGATGAACTAGACGAGTGGAAGACACATTTCAAGGAAACACTAGGGATACGCGAAGAGAAACCGAGGGAACCACTGCACGAGCTCTCGTAGGAAACGACAAATCACTTTAAAATAGGAGACCAGGTATTGTTAGATAAAACAGACCCTCGAATATCTCCTCCTGACCCTAATACAAACAAAGAAATCCCTTTTAAGGTAATCAAGGTTTTCCCATACGGAACAATCGAGATAAGTAATCCTATATTTGGCACTTTCAAAATAAACACTACTCGAATTGAATTATACACGGATAATAGGACAGATAGCATGAGGAAAGATGTTCAACTTTTCAAACCACCCTAATTATGCGAATGAGAGGAAAGTCTAGCTTAAGACTTTAAACGAGCGCTTCTCGAGAGGCAACTCGAGCACTAACTCCATTAATTTTTACATTTTTTATTTTTACTTTTATTTTTCCTTTTCAAAGATTTAATTTTCAACTAATCAAAGTGCAGATTTTGCACCACACGGCCTTGCACACACAGTGGCGCGTGGTCGCGGTAGATACTACGGACTTCCGTGATCGACATAGCGAGTGTAGTACGAGCCAATGACGAAAGATTCCCGGATCACGGATGACTATAAATTTCCACGACCGTGTGATATGGCCGTGGCCGACACTGAGGGAAGACACACGGGCTCCAACTAACTAGCCACGGCTGTGCGATGTGGCCGTGGTCGACACTGTTTGATCCTACATGGGAGTGGTGACCACGAAACGGGCGTGAGAGAAACGAACGAAACAGAACAAGGCCGTGTGACCCAACACGCCCATGGTACACGGGCATGAGGATGTACCGGTTTTGAAAATTCTATTTAAAACACCCCTTGCCCCCTTTTCTCACCCACTCCCCATCCCTTTTTCCCTACTCACATTCATCCTCCCCTCCCAACCCCTCTATTGTTTCCTCTATTCCTCCATCTACAAAGCCCTTGAGCTACACCACATTCATGTCGAAGAAACGGAAGGATCCAAGGACAGTCTCCCTCTGGGAGATCGATCTATATAAGTTCATGTCGGCCGCTTCAATTATTCGACAAGCCAAGGGTCTTTGAGACCATTCTATTTTTCTTTTTCCTTTCTCTTCTCCTTTATTTTCCTTTTCTTTATTTGTCTTATGTTTAATTTAGTTTATTTTATCTTAGTTTCTTGGTTTTAGGTTCTAAAGGCTGCTAGGGAACCACCCCACCACGACCACTGCCAACACCACTGCGGCCTTAGAAATCACACCTCCTCGCGAACCATCCAACAATAAGGACCCTTTGGTCCATTAATCTTTTCTTTTAATTTTATTTCATTTTTTATTTTTCTTTACTTTAGCTTGCTTTTCTTTAAACATATAATTACTATAAGTCAAATTATTCTTATTATCTCCTGGCTAATTCTTCACGAGCTTCCCAATTTCTTCATCTAGCGCAGAAATTGTAGGCGGCTACCATACCACCGCCAGAGACGCCTTTTCCAACTTATCTTTCACCTCCAAATCAAGTTTCCACACCTCCAACTCAAGGAACCCATCCAAATTCAGGAAGTTTCATCTCTCCCTTTCTTTTATAAATTTCTATATATCTTTGCACATTGAGGGCAATGTACATCTTAAGTGTGGGGGGTGAACCTTAAAGGTGCCTAACTTTTTTTATTATTCTCAAATTCCTGAAATTAGGTGCCAAACTTTTTGCATTATTCTCAAATCCTGAATTATGTCTTGTTTCTTAAGTAAGTTTCTCATATTATGATTAGAACGAAATTTCCTGTGATTTATGATTTTTATTGATATATTTTAGATTAAGTCATTGATAATTGTGCATTGATAATTTAAACTTTAAGATACTAGAGAATCAAGCAGGATAAGTCTATTTTTCAAAATTAATTTTTTTAGGTTGTCTACCTGAATTTGAATATTACTTTAAAGTTTGAAATTTGCTAGGTTGACATCAAAAAGCCATAATTTTTGTGAGATGTTGAGCCTTATAGAGCATATATTCTTTTTCTTGCTCACTTTATTGATTATGAGTGTGTCAACATTGATTTGTTATTCTAGAACTTGCATCGATTATACATGTCGAGACCACACCTTTGATTTGATATACTAAAATGATAAAGGCACCTAGGTTTTAACCCACTCACTCCAATAAAAAGCCTACCCATTTTATTAACCCCTAGTGAACCCCGTTGATCCTAACAACCCTTTTTATTGACTCACCCACTAATATTATCCTAAAACCCTTTGTTTTTGTTATCACCATTCCTTTTGACTACCCTTATATCGAGATTCAATTTGATCGATTGCCTATTGATTTCGATAGTAAATTCATCAATTGTTATATATGTTTGATTTGTTCTTAAAAAAAAAAATCAAAGTATATTCATTATTAGTTCTGTGATTAAGTGAGCTTATACGTTTAAATCCCAATGGTTGAAAAAGAAGCTCGTATTAGTAATAGTATTATTATTACAAGTACTCAATTGATGTAATTGTTTATTATCGCTTCATTGTTTCGGTTAGGTAATTTGTCGAGTCAATCTCGATTCTAACCTTCTAATTCAGACTATATCCACACCTTAACCCAAGTCCCGTTACAACCCTGTAAAGACCTTTTGATTTGTGCATCATTTCATATTATAGTGGTGGATATTTGATTTTCATGCAAGCCTATGGGATTAACTCTTCATGTTTGACGTTTGAGTGCTTAATTCTGACCCTTAAACACTTCGAGTGATTTGAGTGAATCTTTAGTGAGGTTGTCAATTCTTGTCGGTTTTGAATCAGAGGTAGTTATTTAGATGAAGGGAAACACATATGTTTTGTGCTACAAATGTATGACTTAGATTGTTTGAATCTTTAGGACCCTTTGAGTTGAATTACCCATGTATAAATTATCTTTGAATTATGATGAAACACTATCAATGAATATTATGAATCAAGGAAGTTCGTTTTAATCATGAGTTGAAAATTTTTCTTGAGGACAAGCAAAAGCATAAGTGTGTGGGTATTTGATAAACCGAAATAATAACATATTTTAAACCCACATTTAGCATACTTTTGGGTGATTTAAGCCTTGAATTGTGTAATTTGGTGCTCTTAATCCTTTGTTTTCATGTTTTATACTCAGGAAAGCACCGGAGGATGAAAAGAACGAGAAACGGGCTTAAAACGGACCAAATAGGCCAAATCAAGAAATCCACACGGCCTGGGCCCAAGCAACACGGCCGTGCCTCCCTAATCAGACCTGAACACGGCCTGGCCACGATTCACACGGGCGTGTGCCAAAGGCGTGTCCCTGCCTTGGAGGAGAGGAATTTCACTCGGATTTGGATACTTAGGGGTAAAGAAACACATTCCAAAAGCCTATATAAACACCCTAGAGGCCAACCTTCAGGGGGGCGTCCAGCTAGGCCAAGGAGCCGAGCCAGAAAGATCAGAATTGTGGAAATTACTTGAAGAAAGCTAGTTGATTCATCTCAAGAAGCCGGAGTTATACTCAAGACGGAGGATCTCTCTTCAATTCCTTCAGGGGGTTTTAGAGTTTTTCTTATGTTTTGTTTTATATTTTCTTTTGAGATGTATTCTATTATCATTATGAACTAAACCCTCAAATACCTGAGGGGGATGAAACCTAAGATGAATCTTGTTATCATTTGCTGAACTATATGATAAATATTTGATTTGTTCTTAATTATGTGTTCTTAATTCTTGTGTTGATATTTCTGGGATATTAATTCAAGTTTGATGTGCTTAGGTGGAGGAGCAAAAGTCCCAACCTAAGAGTAGATCTAGCATAATTAAGCGGAGTTGATCGCACACCTAGAGATAGGGTGACGAGATTTTGCCGGATTTGGGTGAAACCTAATATTGGAGTCCATAGATCGAGTTAATGCGATTCTAGGGGTTTTAATTAGAAAGAGATTTCAATTAATCAACCTAGGGTTAGACGTTAGTCGCCTCGAGAGAGGGGTTAATATACATTAGGGAATCTTACGGATCAAGTCAAATGAATAAATCGTCTGGTTTAGAGTTAGATAACAAGTGAAGTCTAGGTGGATTATTCCTTAGGTATTGTTTTAATCAATTGGTTTTTCCCACAAGTATTTCCCCAATTTCATTCTTTTTGTCTCATCGTCTTTAGCTTAGTAGTTAGTTAATTTTCTAGATTAAACCGATTCACTTCAATTTTAAGGCTAAATAATAAAAAGAAAGTTAGTATTAGTACTTTAGGTTCCTTTGGGTTCAACAATCCGGTCTTACCACTAAGCTATACTACTGTTCGATAGGTACACTTGCCTCAATCGTTGTCATAGTTAGTTTTTAGGCTCGATCATTCTCATTATAAATTTTAAGACTGTGACACACCGATCAGTAATTACTACGGCAATGATTGTAACATCCTATAGCTCGAACTCGACAATCAGGTCGAGTGAGGGGTGTTACAATAAATCCATACCTTAGAAAATCAATAAGGGCTTTAATTTTTTTTACCAATTTTGCAGTTCATTGTAAACTCTAAAATATATAGATATTTTCAGTAGTCTTTTATGTATAATTTATGCGAATTCTGAGTAAATAAATAAAACTTTTTGTGATATTTTATAATGTCCATGGGGATGTGTTAATTTTGTGAAATTTATGTTAAATGCAAGTTATTTTATTATTTTTTGAGAATAATTGGGCTAAGGGAAAGTATGGGAAAATTTGGTTGTTTTTTGGGCTTAAACAAGTACAGATTGGAGAATCCAGATTCAGTCACGTGGGTTTCAAAGCGACTTCATTCCAGACTCAATTACATGGAGGACTAAAAATTATTTAAATGGAGGCCCAAAATCATTCCATTCACATACTTTCCATGTATTAAAGATGACAACATCCACTGCTAAAATTAACAGCCCAAAACTGGCCATTTAACTCCCAAAAATAGCAGATTGACCCCATTCTCCATAAAATAAAATCAACAACCCTTTCCTCTTGAATCAAGCCTCAAACCGCCATAAAGAAAACATTGAGTATTCTTGTTTCCTTATGGCTTGCTAAACTTTTTGCTTGCCACAAAATAAGGCAAAACACTTGCTGAAAATGAAAGTAGTCAGAAAGAATAACTTGAGAGCGTATTGATCATTTAACATAAAGATGAGGAGGAGAGCCACCATGGGAAGCCACAAGGAGCAGTCGCAAATAACACTGCAGTTCAACTATTTTCTCTTCTTATAGTGATATGATTGTGGATAACCGCCTTAGCTATTCCTTTTCCCTTTCTCTTTATTGTTAATTGTTGCTTTCTATGTTGAAAGACATGTTCACATCACATCTTTATGTCTTCAATTTAATAATGCATGACTTAATTTTGTTTATTCAGAATAAGTATGAATCATGACTTGAGTTGACTAGTTTTTGTATTGTGAATATTTTGTGCAAATGATTGTTTCATTCATTTAAGTTTAATTCATGTTAAAACTTGTAAATGTAAGGCCAACATTTGTAGGTTGAAGAATTATCTGTTTAATCTGAGAAGAGGTAATGGTTAATAAACAAAAGACCTAAATGGTGCATGTCATGTCGATATCGAAAGATGGTTGTTGTATGCATAAACTGTATAAAATGCCTAAAATGATGTTTTTTAGGTTAGTTTTGACATAGATATATGCAAAATAACTTAGGGACATAATAGGACTTCAAGAGAAACCTATGCCTTAATTAAAATTGGGTTTAATGAATTTTCAGACTGCCATGATCTCTTTGTGATATTCTTTTTATAAATGCCAATAAACTCTTGTTAAGTGAAATATTTATTCTAGTCTATTCATGTTATGTTTATTAAATCTTGTGTTTAATCTTTCTGTTGTGATAAAAAATTGTAAATATTTAACTGGAAAATATTATAGTGTGAGAGCTTATTATTAAATTAAACCATTTGAAAAAGAAAAACAAAATCCAATCATCTCTCTCAACGTTTCCTTTCTAGATCTCAATGAAAGTGACTTGGCACTTCACAATTATTTAAGATTGAATTATTATCTTTACAACCAAGATAATTTATTTGAAGCTATTTAAGATTGAAAAAGTAAAATGTCAATAAATCAAACTTACACAATTTTTATAATAATTGCGAAAATTCATTTCAATGAGCCATGGATGAAAATTAGAAATGGAGAGTACATGCGTTGATGCTTAATTTGGACAGAAATTGAGGGACATCCTTATAAAATATTGCAAGTAAGAAAGACGTATAAAATGATGAAAGCTTAGGTGGGCAAAAGGAAAGGGTTAAGATTGGGGTTGATGTTAAATTAAGACAACAAATTGGAAAGCACGACAATGAAATGGAAGCAACCTGGTAGTTGGGGAGGATAGGGAACTTAATTGTCACAAAAACCATTAAAGTGCAAGAAGACTAAAATGGATGCATACGTGAAAACCACTTTTCAAGGCAACTAACTGCCACCTCACTCCTTTCTCTCTTCACATTTAATGTTCTGACATTGAAACTACAAGCCTTCACATATTCAACATGACAAATCATTGCTTTTCATCTAAACTGGGGAAATTTTAACATAATACAGATAATTTTGGATATAAAACTAGAAAATTCGCTCCCATGACAAAATTGCTTTCTTAGAATTACAGAATCCCGTCATGTGCTCAATTCAAAATTAATAAAATTTTTTTTAATAATTTTATTATAGATTCTGATGATATCTATTCTTTTTTTACATCATGCTTAGAATTACTAATAATCACTCTTAAACTCATTATAAGTTCTGATGATATCTATTTTGATTTTGAGCAATTTTATACATGATATATTGCAGATGTTATAGGTTAAGTTTGGATAATCATCGTAATTGCATACATGATTAAGTTTAAAAAATTATTATAAAAGTTATTTTTATATAATAATTAAATTTTAATTTTAAAATATAATTATATATTTATTATTGGATAAAAGTGTATTTCTATTGGACATAGTCTAAATATTTCTCGCAATTTTTTATAAAAGTTGTATTATAAATTGGTTTAATACTCCAAAAATTCTTGTTCTCTTTTAAAATTTAGTCTTTATACTTTAATTTTGAGACACTGAGTCTTGTACTTTTTTATTTAAAATTTTTTGTTCCTCGTTTTATTTTGCAGTTAAAATTAATGATATCAAAAGTAAAATAATTTTTTAGCCCTCAACATTAAAATAATTTTTTAGCCCTCAACATTTACAGTATTTTTGTTAATTTGGTCATTACCCTTTAAAAATTAATTTTTTTTCATAATTTAAATAAAAACATAAAAATGTAAAAATTTTATATTTAAAAAATTATGACAAAAATTAAAACCTCTAAAATTAATAAAATAAAATAAAAAGATTTTAAAATTTTAATGTTATCTAAACCAGATCGGATAAAATATCGATTGACTTGGAAACCGATACAAAATAGTTGAGCTGAGCTTAAAAAATCGATTGAACTGGCAATTGAACCAATTTCGAATTAGTTAGACCAATTGATTCCCAGAACAACTGATCCGACCAGTTCAAAGCAAATAAATTATTAAAAATAAAAATATTAAAAATCTATAAAAATCGGTTCAATTACTGGTTCAATTGATTTTTTAGTTGATTCTACCCGTCCATATCGATTCATGGGTTAATAAACTTTTAAACATGTTAAATTCTTTTAGCTTTCAACATTTATATTTTTTTGTAAATTTTTCCATACCCTTTAAAAGTATGTAATTTAAAAAAATCACTTTTATATTTTAAAAAAATAAACAATAAACAATTCTATTTTTTAAAAAAAATAAAAAATATAAACAAAATAAAAACTCTTTAAAATTCAAAAAAAAAAGATTTTTTTCTAAAAATATATTATAAAAATATAAAAAAATTCTAAATTTCAATGTTATCTAAATCAGACCAAATCAATTGGATCAGGATTTAGTTGGAGTATCAATCCGGTGAGAGGTTAAAAACTAGTTGACCTGTGAACCAGTACGGATTGGTTAAATCGGGATGAAGAAATAAGTTGAATCAATTTTTTATACTATTTTTTATTTTCTATTTTTTAATAATTTATTTACTTTGAACCTGTCGGATTGATCATTATGGGAACCAATTGATCAGTCTAGTTCGAAATTGATACAATTGTCGATTCAACGATTTTTTTTTTAGCTCAGTTCAATCAGTCCGTACCGATTTGTGGGTCAACCGATTTTTTACCTCTCACTAGATTGATACCCCAATCGGTTCCTCATCTAACCGATTCGACTGGCTGGTTCGGTCCAATTTAGATAACATTGAATTTTGGATTTTTTTATATTTTAAAATACTAATTATTATTTTTAATTTTAAAGAGTTTATTTTTTCATAATTTTTAAATTTTTTATCTACTTTCAAAGGGTAATGACCAAATTGATAAAAAAAAAGTATAAGTGTTGAGAGCTATTTACCTTTGACATTATTAACTTTAATAGCAAAATTAAACTGAGGAACCAAGATTTTTTAAATAAAAAAATATAAAGACTCATTGCCTTAAAATTAAATTATAGAGACTAAATTTTAAATTAAAAAAAAAACACAACAACCTTTAGCATATTTAAACTTTATAAATTCTATATTATTCCTGCATGGACACACATCATGAGCACCCTATCATAAGTGTTATAAAATATATGAAACACTTAAAGAATTTTTTTTATAAAGGTTATCGGGACCCATTTACTCAAAAAGGCCCATTTCCAAACAAAATTACGGAAATGGGCCAATTAACACATAATTTACGGAAAAGGGCCAGTTCTGGCAAAACGCGCCTACGTGGCCGCGTTTTAGGGGAAAAATCCAGCAAAGCGCGTCCTTGGGGGGCGCTTTTGTGCCACGCCAAACAAATTGCGCCTCACGTGGGCGCGCTTTGTCGACGTGGCACAAAGCGCTCCCCTAGGGGCACGCTTTGCTGGCAGCAACGACTTTTTTTTTTTGAATTTTTTTGACCATTGAGGGAGTCCAACGGTAAAAAAAAAAAAAACTATAAAACCCCTTCTTATATTTCACACTTAATTTCTTCAAAATTTAGCCAAAAATATCTAAAAATTCTCCCTAAAGCTATCAAATTTCTCATTAAATTTCTCAAAGCTCTTTATAATTAGTTATTTACTTTATTTTTTTTTAAAATTGATATTATTTTTTTATAATTTCAAAAATATTTGATCGTATTAGCAATGGCCGGGGAATTAATTCGTCTTGGTCATAAACATATCTCTGTTGAACAAATGAAAATGGTAACGATTTATTTTAAATGTTGAATATTATTTAATATTTTTTCATTTATGTAATTTTAATTAATTTTAATTTTTGAATATTATTTAATATTTTTTTCATTTATGTAATTTTAATTAATTTGTATTTTATATTTTTTTTATAACAGTCTGTAGATCGGGTATTACAATATTATATTCGTAATATGTCTGGTTCGCCATCACCGTTGATAGAAAATTACTTGAGGGAAGCGGGTTTTTGGCACGCGGCCACTATAGGCCGGGGGTGCAAGTTGGACCCGAAACTCATCAGTGCGTTAATAGAGAGGTGGAGACTCGAGACGCACACATTCCATCTTCTATGCGGAGAGTGTACTATCACTTTAGAGGACGTCCAGTTACAATTAAGATTGTCGGTGGATGGGTCCGCACTCACCGGGTCCGTTCAATCTACTTATTGGGGAGCCATATGTTACGATCTTTTGGGTGCGATTCCGGATAATATTTACGGAGGTCAGATTGAGATGGGCTGGTTACGAGACACATTCCCGGAGCCGAGGAATGATTAGACTGAAGTTGAAAGAATACGATATGCTCAGGCATATATCCTTGAGATGATTGGAGGTTATCTGATGCCGGACTTGTCACGAAACCTCGTACATCTGAGGTGGCTGTTGAAACTCGTTGATTTTAGAGCAGCTGGCGAACTTAGTTGGGGGTCTGCCGTGTTGACAACATTGTATTGGGAGATGTGTGGGGCGACGCGACCAAATAAAGCCAAAATCGGAGGTTGCCTATCACTACTACAATCATGGGTTCGGTTTTGCTTTTCATTTTTATGTCATCGAGTGAACCACCCATATACATTCCCACTCATAATGAGGTAAAATTTTTATTTGATTTTACAATTATTCTATAGATTTAAAATAAAATTGTATGCTGAAAATTTATTTAATTAGGTGGAACCATCCGGCGAGTTATATTGGAATACCTACTGCTCTTGAAGATATACGGCTTCTATTAGATCAACGGTCGGAAGCTCAAGTAAGTATTAAATAATATATATACATAAAATAGTCGTTTCATATTTAGTACTTAGTATTTATTATTTAGTATTATGTATATAACTAATATTTTTATCCAGTTCATATAGTTTCAATGGATACCATACGAGGATCCGACAATACGGGCAGTAATTCTGGAAGAATTTTTCCAAAATCTGAACATTTGGCATGTTAAGGTCCCATTGGTAAACTATTCTATTGTCGAGATGCACCAGGCGGATAGAGTGTTACGACAATTTAGATTCCGACAACCGATTCCTGAGGAACCTGAGGTGCTCGATAAGCAGCACAAAATCGACTTGTGGCTAAAGAATACGAATTGGACATTATTCTGGTCGGAATATATCAAGATTTGGGAAAACTTGTACGATCATATACCTGATCGCGAACCGATCATCGTCCTAGAGTTAGCGTGCACCCCAGATTACATGCCATGGTTTAGGATCCATGGCAAGCAATATTTGCTGTCGGAAGAGCAGAGGCATCGGCAAATCCGTGTGGAAAGGGAATGACGGGGCCCTTTAAATCCAAGGAGAAGGGATGATGGGACGGGCCCATCAACACTACCCACACAATTACTGGGCCTAATGCCTCAATCAACGACACCCACATCATTGCTCTTTCAGATTATGCCAGGTGCGTATCCTAGCCCTTATATGTATCCTAACCCTTATAAGTTTCATTTTCTCAGTCCTATGGGAATGCATGGCTCGGTGCATCTCATTTCCCGATGACTCGAATGACTCAACCGATGATATATAGGCCATCGTCGCCGGAGGGATCGCACGAGGCACCGTCAGCGAGCTCATCTCATTACCATTCCACATCGCCTTATGGGATTTAAACATCTCCGCCGTGGGTGATGCAAACACTTCCATATTCTTTATTCTACCAAGGTGGGTCATCCTCCCAACACCCACAACCGGAGCAACCACTACCCCCGCCGAAGCAACCAAGGAAGAATCCAGCGCGTAATCATCGTCCACCCTCATGTGACACTGATTCCGACCGACATATACATTGATTTTTTTAATATATTTGTAGCTATTTCTATATTGTTTCATTTAATAAAAAAAAGTTGTTTTTAATATTTTAATTGTAAATTAATTTTATATTTTTAATAAAATATAAGTTCTTTTGAATAAGGCGGAATAGAAATAATGTAACATCGTTTCATTACAGCAATTATCAACTATTTCAGTTTGGACATGATCGAATTGTATGACCTGGGTTCCTACACCATCCACACAAATTCTGTTGGTTCGTTCTTTCCCGGATATCCATATTATTACGTATTCTACTCGAGCAAGGTTGACATTTTGGTTTGTGACACAATTCTCTATCCGGTAACAGCTTAAACAGAGCAAGCGATACAGACGGCCACTTACGTTCATCTGGGGCCGGTGGGAATACGTGTCTCCACACATTGTACATGTTTTCTATTTTGTACACTTCGTCGACATATCTCATGGGATTCAAACGGAGATTCTGACAAGCTGCAATTGCATGAGCGCATGGATAATGAAGTGTGTCAAACGTCCCACAGTCGCAAGTCTTATTTATCAGGTGTACACGATATTGCCCGCCGGTAATACATTGGCTCCGTCTGTCAAACTCCGTCACATGAAACCATAGATTGTCACGATAGTGAAACACTGTGTGCATGGTGTTGGCTCGTGCCTTCGCCTTGTTAATTTCTTGCAATACCTTCCGGGACCATACATGGCCTCCTTGTGTTTGGCCTTTATAACTCGCTGCTCACTTTGGAAATAGTGCCGCCAAACGAAAATATGTCTCTCGCACAACCAAGGTTATTGGCAAATGACGCATTCCTTTAGAACATAATTTATGCATTCAGCCAGGTTTGTGGTCATATGACCATATCATAGGCCGCCGCCATATGCTTGTGTCCACTGTTTGAAGGGTATGTTATAGAGGTAGTGTGCGCCTTAATCGTTAACTAAACGCAAAATCCCTAACATCTCATAAAAACGGTCCTTATTGATCTCGTACCCTGCCAATATAAGTTGATAGCGAAAATTACATACCAATATTCCATTCAGAATAAATTGAATATTACAATCGAAAGTATATTAATAGAGATTAAATACCCATGTTGGTCACTTGCTTTCGTTCAGTCGTAGACCGATATTACCCGTAGTAGTTGGACGCAACGTGCCTAAGATAATACTGATGGTGTGTGTGATCCTATAGGCTTCAATGTCACTCAATTACGGCTAGTATTCCAGTGCCCCGATCTGATATAACGCAGATATCAGGTTGGGGGCATACATGCCTCCTTAACCTAGAAACAAAGAAATCCCATTCATCAGCTGACTCTCTCGGTGCTATTGCAAACGCAATTAGAAGGATTCTCCCACCGCCATCCTGTGCCACAGCTAGCAATAGCCGATGGGTATATCTACCATACATAAATGTACCGTCAATTTGTACCAATGGCTTACAGTACACAAATGCATCCTGACATTGCTTAAAGCTCCAGAACAGACGTTTGAACACTTGGCATCAACAGAGCAATCGATTGTTGTAGTACGCAGGGACCGTTTCAAGGTCTATTATGCAACTTGGGATGTACCTCTCCAGCACCTGACACCACTTCTAAACCTCATTATATGAAGCGTCCCACCCACTATGCATCTTCCAACGCCTTTTGCTTAGCTATCCAAGCCTTGCGGTAAGATGGCGTGTACCTCAATTGGCTACAAATACTGGCAATTATGCATGATACAGAAGTCCTGGGATCCGCCTTCAACATCGGTAGTATTAAGGTAGCTATCATGCTTGAATCTATATTGGGATGATCTTGTGAAACACCTGGAAACGAAGTACGTTAAATAATGCAACATTAAGTAATAACATTATTATTCAAAACCCTAAACACCCAGTGATACTGTACCGGCAACACAGGTATGTGGACCTTTGTATTTTTTTATCTCCCACAAGCCTGTCTTTTTTCTAAGAGAAGTCATGATTTTCCATGAAAAGTACCGTCTTGCACTGCACATTTGGCCTCGCTCGAGTTTGGATTTAACCACATTGTGGTTAACCCTGTGATTGATGCTATATTGTTTCAAAGCACCAAGAAAACTATCCTTACTGGAAAACTCCTTACCAACTTCCAAATCACTCGAATCGAATGACAAACTTGTACGGTCACGGGTTCTGTGTGTTAGATCTGGAAACTCTAACGCATCATCTGTCGATATGTTGACATTATGAATGTGGATTGGAGGCGAGTACGCCCTGAATCACGGATATTCTTCTTCTTCATCTGAACCCCCTTCAACGTCTTCAGGTTCAGATGGAACAGGTTCCGTTTTAGAAAATAAAGCAACTTCTGCACCATCGGGGCCGAGCTCTCAAGGTGGATCCACATCGAACTCATCATCCAACCCACCATGATCTGCAACGTACGAGGTCCCTGATCGCTGTAAATCAGAGTTTTAAAATTTATAAAAGAATGATCGAACCTGGAAACTAACTTTGACAACGATTAAAGGCAAGTGTACCTATCGAACAGTAGGATAGTTTAGGCAAGACCAGATTATCGAACCCAAAGGAACTAAAAGTACTAATACTAACTTTCTTTTTATTATTTAGCCTAAAATAAGTGATGTTGTTATTAATCTAAATTAATTAACTACTAAACTAAAGACTCTAAGACAAAGAAGAATGAATTTGGAAAATAACTTGGGAAAAACGCAGTTGATTTAGACGATACCCTAGGAAGAATCCACTTAGACTTCACTTGTTATCTAACACTGAACCATACGATTTATTCACTTAGTTTGATCCGTAAGACTCCCTAACATATATTAAACCCTCTCTCGAGGCGAATAACGTCTAACCCTAGGTTAATTAGTGGAACTCTCGTTCTCTTATAATAACCCCCTAGAATAGCAGTAAATCGATCCGTGGACTCCCATATTAGGTTTCACCCCCACACTATTTCGGTTAAAATATGTTACTATTTCGGTTTATCAAATACCCCCACACTTAAGCTTTTGCTTGTCCTCAAGCAAAATTCTCAACTTACAATTAAAACGAACTTCTTGTAATTCATAATTCCTATTGATAGTGTCTCATCATAATTCATAGATAATTTATACATGGATAATTCAATTCAAAGTGTCCTAAAAATTCAAACAGTATAAGTCATAGATTTTGTAGCTCGAAAACATAGGCGCCTCCCCTTATCTAGATAATTACCTTTAATTTGGAATCGACAAGGATTGACATCCTCATAAAAGATTCACTCAAATCACTCAAGGTGTTTAAGGTTCAGAATTTAGGTACTCAAAAGTCAAACATGAAGAGTTAATCCCATAGGCTTGCATGAAAATCAAATCTCAACCACTGAAATATGAGATGAAACACAAATCAAAAGGTCTTTGTTAGGGTTATAACGGGGCTAGGGTTAAGGTGTGGAGTAAGGCTAAATTAGAGGGTTAGAATCGAGATTGAATTGACAAATTACCTAACTAAAAACTAATGAACTAATAATAATAATTACATCAATTGAAAACTAATAATACTAATAATACGAGCTTCTTTTTTCGATATTTGGATTTTATAAGCTCGTTTAATCACATAACTAATGAATATACTTCGTTTTTTTTAAGAACAATAATAATTACGTAATAAAGGATAAACTGCTAAAATTCATAATTAGGCAACTAATCAGATCAAATCTCGATATAAGGGTAGTCAAAAGGAATGGTGATAAAAACAAAGGGGTTCTGGGTTAATATTAGCGGTTATGTCAATAAAAAAGGGTTGTTAGGATTAAAAGGGGTTCACTAGGGGTTAATTTGTGAAGGTAGGCTTTCTATGGAGTAAGTGGGTTAAATCCTAGGTGCCTTTATCATCTCTGTATATCAAATCAAAAAGTGTGGTCTCGACATGTATAATCGATGCAAGTTCTAGAATAACAAATCAATGTTGACATACTCATAATCAATAAAGTGAGCAAGAAAAAGAATATATGCTCTATAAGGCTCAAATTCTCACAAAAATTATGGGTAGTTTGATGTCAACCTCGTAAAATTCAAGCTTCAAAGTAATATTTAAACTTAGTTTGACAACCTAGAAAATTTTTAATTTCTGAAAAATAGACTTATCATGCTTGATTCTCTAGTATTCTTCAAATTTAATTATCAATGCACAATTATCAATGACTTAATCTAAAACATATCAATAAAAATCATAAATCATCAGAAATTTCATCCTAATTAGTAATATGAGTAATTTACTTTCAAATAAGGCATAATTCAAGCTTTGAGTTAGGTATCTTTTTAGGTTGTTCACCCCCCCACACTTGAGATGTGCATTGCCCTCAATGTACAAAGATATATAATAACCTTGTAATAAAATCATCAGATATGGGGATAAGTGAAAACTTCCTGAATTTTCGGATGATTCCTTGAGAGGAGATTGTGCCTTTGGTGGTGATGATGGCCCGTCTGGATAACGATCCTGCGCTAGATGAAGAAATTGGGTAGCTTATGCAGGATTAGCCAGGATATTTAGAGTAATATTAAAATTATACTAATAATGTAATTAAAGACAAGAAAGATAAAGAGAAGGAGACTAAGAAGAAAACTAAAATTAAAAGAAAAGATGAATGGACTGGGAGGTCCTTATTGTTGGGTGTGATTTCTAAGGCTGAGGTTATGGTGGTGGTGGTGGCGTGATTCCCAAGCAGCCTTAAGAACCTAAAAATAAGAAACTAAAACAAAATAAACTAAATTAAGTAGAAGAGAAGTAAAGATAAAGAAGATAAAGGAGAATATAAAAATAAAAGAACAGATAATTGGTCTCAAAGACCCTTGGCTTGTTGCTTGGATGAAGTCGCCAGGCATGAACTCAGTGAATCGGTCTCCTTTGAGGAGATTGGCCTTTACGCTTCTTTGCCATGGATATGATTTTGTTGTAGCTCAAGAGTCTGAGGATTTATTAGGAAAAGGAAAAAAAACAAAAGGGAGAAAAGAAAGGAAGGAAGAAGAAGAAGAGTAGGTAAGGAGAGAAAGGAGAGGGGCGTGGTATTTAAATAGAATCTCAAGTCTGGCAATTTACCACGCCCGTGGGTTGAGGGTGTGTCGATTCACACGGCCGCATCGCAAGGTCGTGTTCCTAGGCGCGTTAGTCACCCCACGCTCGTGTCTAGCCTGTGTTCGAAAAGTCTGTATGTTGGCACGGGTTTAAGGCACGGGTGTGTTCTGCCCGTGGTTGGAAAGTCAGTAGCTTCACACGGTTATGGGGCACGGCCGTGCCCCTTTTTTGGTGCCCGTGTTGTAGTGGTTGGATCCATGACGTCGAAAAGTGGTTGGAATTGATTCGTACGACCTCTGCTATGTCAGTACGAGGACTTTTATGGTCCACACGGCCACAGCCACGACCGTGTGCAAGGCCGTGTGTCCTAGAATTCTGCACCCCTTGTTAGTTTATAACTAAGTGTTCAGAAAGAAAAGAAGAAAAGAAAAATAAATTTAAAGCGAAATATGAGAATAAATTATGTTAGTGCTCGGGTTGCCTCCCAAGAAGCACTCGTTTATAGTCTTAAGCAAGACTCTCCTCTCGTTCGCTTTGGCAGGGTGGTTTGAGGAGTTGGAAGTCCTTCCTCATGCTATCATTTGCGTCTTCGTGAAAAAATTTAAGTCGAGATGCGTTTATAATAAAAGTACCAAAAATAGGATTACTTACCTCGACTGTTCCGTGTGAAAAAACACTGGTTACCCTAAAAGATATTTCTTTGTTTGTGCTAGGGTCCGGAGGAGATATTTGAGGATTTGCCTGATCTAACATTACCTGGTCCCCTATTTTGAAGTGGTTTGTTATTCCTATTAGCTCTTTTGGGGGCTCCTTCGGTTTTATCTTGTGTGGTTCCGGTTCTTCGTCATGTATCCCTAATTTCTCCTTGAAGTGTGTCTTCCACTCGTCTAGATCATCGAACTGAATCCCTCGATCTTTATGAGTTATTTCTTTGTTGGCATGGGGTTTAAGATCGGGTTCAGTTGTATTCTTTGGTGGTGCTTCCTGAAAATAAGGGTTAACCGAATGGTTATCAATAGAATTTACGTTCTCACCTTGATTACTCGATGTTCTAGCCGAGTCGAGAGCCTTGATGGTGACTGTCTCATTACCTACACAAAGTATGAGTTCTCCTGCATTAACATCAATTTTAGTCCTGGCAGTCGCTAAAAAGGGTCTTCCTAAGATTAGGGGGATCGAATTATCCTCATTCATGTTTAAGACAACAAAGTCTACTGGGAAAACGAATCTGTCGATTTTCACAAGAACATCTTCGATAATACCCCTAGGAATTCTAGTAGTTTTATCAGCTAATTGAATGCTCATCCTAGTTTGTTTGGGTTTCCCTAGACCTAATTGTTTAAACAATTTATAAGGCATGACATTTATGCTTGCCCCTAAATCAGCTAACGCATTATCAACAGTTAGTCTACCAATTAAACATGGAATTGTAAAACTACCTGGATCTTTTAGCTTTTGTGGTAGTCTATTTTGGGGAATTGCTGAGCACTTTGCGTTAAGTTCCACATGTGACGACTCGTCTAACTTCCGTTTGTTTGTCAGAAGCTCTTTTAAAAATTTCCTAGAATCTGGCATCTGCGAAAAAGCTTCAAGTAATGGTAAGTTAATATGTAATTTCTTTAAAAGTTTAAGAAACTTACCAATCGTTCTTCTGTGTCGCCTCTTCTTAATGCCTCGTGGGTAAGGTACGCGAGGTTGGTACTCCTTGATTACCGGTTTTGGCTTGTCTTGTGTTACCTCAACTTTACCTTTTTCTACCTTGTTTCCTTGTGTTGGACTGGGTTCATCTATTTCTTCGCTTTCTTGAGCTGTTATGGCTTGGATCTGCTCCTTTGGATTAATTTCAGTATTACTCGGTAGACGCCCTTGCGGTCGTTCGGATAATAGCTTTGAAATTTCTCCGACTGACTGGGTAATTTCTCCGATTGCCTTTGTAAGTCCTCCAACTTGGTTCTCGATCGTTTTGATCGATGTTTGTTGGGTTTCGAGTGTTGCTTTAGTTTTTCGGAAACGGGCTTCTGTGGATGCTATGAATTTGTTCAATGTCTCTTCAAGATTTGGCTTCTATTCCTGTGGATAGGGCTAATTTTGGAAATTTTGAGGAGGTTGTTGTCTTTGATTTCCTTGATTTCCTTGTCCTCCCCACGAAAAATTTGGGTGGTTCCTCCAACCTGTATTATAATTATTACTATATGGGTTATTATTAGATCTGAAATTGTTACCTATATAATTCATCTATTCGCTCTCTATGCCCGGTTGGTAGGGTGGGTACTCAGGATTCGCCACAGTTCCACTTGTGTCGCACTGCATGACTGGATGTACCTGCGAAGAACACAAACTATCAATCTTTTTATTCATCAACTCTACCTGATTTGATAGCATGGTTACTAAGTCGAGGTTGTAAACTCCGGCTGTTTTTGTTGGCCTTGTTCTTATAACTTGCCACTGATAGTTATTCAGCAACATCTCTTCAATAAACTCGTAGGCTGCCTCAGGAGTTCTATTGTTCAAGGTTCCACCGATGGCTGAATCAATTAATTGCCTCGTTGAAGGATTCACACCGTTATAAAAAGTCTGGACTTGAAGCCACAAGGGTAAACCATGGTGCGGACACCTTCTCAAGAGATCCTTATATCTCTCTCATGCATCGTATAATGTCTCTAAATCCATCTGCACAAAAGAAAACATATCATTATGTAATTTGGCCGTTTTGGCCGGTGGGAAATATTTTAATAGAAATTTTTCGGTCATTTGTTCCCATGTAGTGATTGACCCTCGTGGTAACGAAGTTTAACCAACTCGCTTAGCTTTATTCTTTAATGAAAAGGGAAATAACCAAGTCGTATGGCATCATCGAAACGCCATTTATTTTGAAGGTATCACATAATTCTAAAAAATTAGCTATATGAGCGTTTGGATCTTCGTCCTGTAAACCATCAAAGTGAACAAACTGTTGAATCATTTGTATAGTGTTAGGCTTTAATTCAAAATTATTAGCGACTATAGCGAGCCTAACAATACTAGATTCGGCTCTGTTAAATGAGGTTTAGCATAATCAAACATAGCACGAGGAGCATTATTCTCTCCCACATCTCGTGGTTGTGGGTTATTTTCGTCCATCCCTTTAGTAGGATTGGATCTGTCTTCTCGCTCTTCTTCTGTGTAGTTTAGGGCTCGCCGAATTTCTCTGCGATTCCTTCGAGCGGTAGCTTCAATGTCACTGTCGTATACTAATGGTCATGTTGGGTTCCTTCTAGTCATAAACTAGAGGTACCTGCGAGGAAAAGAAAGAAAGAAAGTTTAGCAAATTTAAAATTAAAACTAAAAATAAAAATAAATTGCGAAAAATAAAAAAATAATGGCTAAAGTAATAAAAATAGAGCTTTCTAAATATTTTAGTTCCCCAGCAACGGTGCCAAAAACTTGATCATTTGTAAATCGAGTTTTAAAATTTATAAAAGAATGATCGAACCCTAAAACTAACTCGACAACGGTTAAAGGCAAGTGCACCTATCGAACAAGAGTATAGTTTAGGCAAGACCGATTATCGAACCCAAAGGAACTAAAAGTACTAATACTAACTTTCTTTTATTATTTAGCCTAAAATAAGTGAAGTTGTTATTAATCTAAATTAATTAACTACTAAACTAAAGACTCTAAGACAAAGAAGAATGAATTTGGAAAATAACTTGGGAAAAACGCAGTTGATTTAGACGATACCCTAGGAAGAATCCACCTAGACTTCACTTGTTATCTAACACTGAACCATACGATTTATTCACTTAGTTTGATCTGTAAGACTCCCTAACGTATATTAAACCCTCTCTCGAGGCAAATAACGTCTAACCCTAGGTTAATTAGTGGAACTCTTGTTCTCTTATAATAACCCCCTAGAATAGCAGTAAATCGATCCGTGGACTCCCATATTAGGTTTCACCCTAATCCGGCAAAATCTCGTCACCCTATCTCTAGGCGTGCGATCAACTCCGCTTAATTATGTTGGATCTACTCTTAGGCAGGGTCTATTCCTCCTCCACCTAAGCACATTAATTTTGGATTAAGCTCACATAATTAAGAACAAACTAAGTTATTATCATATAATTCAAATAATCAAATAATAAGATTCATCATAGGTTTCATCCCCTTCGGGTATCCGAAGGTTTAGTTCATAACAATAAAGGAAAACATCTCAAGAGAAAAGATAAAACAAAACATAAGAAATCCCTAAAACCCCCTGAAGGAATTAAAGAGGAGATCCTCCGTCTTGAGTATAATTCTGGCTTCTTAAGATGGATCAATTGGCTATCCCTGAGTGAATCCCCACAAATCTGCCTTCTTTGGCCTAGCAAGACGCCCCTAGACGATGGCTCTGGGCTCCCCCTTTCAGGTCATACTTAGGGTGTATTTATAGGCTTTTGAAATACGTTTCTTTCTCCCTAAGTATCCTTTCCCGAATGAAATTGTTCTTTTCCACGGCAGAGGCATGGCCATGGCACACGCCCGTGTAAATCGTGGCCAGGTCGTGTTCGGATTTCTTTAATGAGACACGACCGTGTGAATCGAGGGAAGACCGTGTTCTAGATGATCAGTGAGGCAAGGCCGTGTGATCTTTGGTCCAGGCTATGTCGATTTCATGCTTTGGCCCATTTGTCCCGTTTTAAGCCCGTTTTGCGTTCTTTTCATCCCCTGGTGCTTTCCTGAGTATATATCATGAAAAGAAAGGATTAAGAGCACCAAATTACATAAATCGGGGCTTAAATCATCCAAAAGCATACTAAATGTGGGCTTGGAATATGTTACTATTTCGGTTTATCAGGTCCCCTCGCCGGTAGACGTCGTAGGGAGTACATCGTCCCTTCTTGTGGACTTTTTGTAACGTCCCCAATCAGATGTGGATTTCTAACCACTAGAAGTTGATGTCATTCCCTAATCTGTATTTCCAACATCAAACATCGACCCACCGATGTGCATGTCCCATCCACTAACCGAGTGTCATGCAGGAGTTGTGTTTTCCATACTGCCACCAAACACGGGTGCTTCCATGTTCTGCCTCCTACTAACGGAGTGTCGGCTAGGGGTCGTGTATTCCTCTCGAACAACAATTGATGTTGAAGTCGCAAATGTTTCATTTGGTGATGAAAATTGAACATATATCTCAAGATAGGGTGATCCACTAGCGAGATGAGTTTGTATCATCGCCTCAAAGCTACGACCACCTTTGATATCAAATGCATCATATGTCACGGGATCAATCGAAGCACAAAATCGATACTTAATTGAAGAAACCCTACTTGGCGTCGTTCTGAAGATTTTGCGCCTAATTCTTTTACGAAATTCTATAAAATCTATACTTTGGTTAAAAGCCATTCGTGCTGTGTTCTCTGATAAAAAAACAACACTGTTCTCGGTGTCACGGACTTCACCATCATAGTAAATAACAGCACTAATACGTTCACTCATCTTCAATTTATATTCTACTTAGCCTCTCTAATTTTTCTTGATGTAACTTATGCAACCTGAGAATGATATTTGCCTCGTTTATAGCCTAAGGCCAAGCATGAACTACTGTAGAAAAAGAGCGTCCACGTTGGAGCTTTTTTTACAAATTTTGCTGACAGTGCATCCTGCTTGAAGCGTTTTTGACACTATTTGTTCATAAACGTCTTCTCAAAATTATTTTTTCAAGAACTACTGTAGAAAAAGAGCTTCCACGTAGGAGCTTTTTTCTGTAATTTTACTGACAGTGCATCCTTCTTGAAGCTTTTTTACACTATTTGTTCAGAAACGTCTTCTCAAAATTATTTTTTCAAGGTCAAAATAGTTAATTTTGTTAAAAAAATAAACACAATGTTATTTTTAAAAAAAATAAACCTTAATTTAATTAATTTTAACCCTAAACCATAAACCCTAATTTAATTTATTTAAAATCTTAGAACCATAGTTTATTTTATTTAAAACCCTAATTTTATTTATTTAAAACCCTATAACCCTAATTTAAATAATTTTTATAAAAAAACACTAAATCCTGATTTATTTTAAAAATTTACTAAAACTTTAAACCCTAACCTATTTTTTTTTTAAAATAACCACTAAACCCTAACTTATTTTAACAAAACCCTAACCCTTAAAACCTTAAAAAACCCTAGGGACTAAACATGAAAATATCCCTAAATATAAAAACGGAGCAAAGCACGCCCCTGGGGGAGTGCTTTGTGCCACGTCAGCAAAACGCGTCCACATAGGAGCGATTTGCTGACGTGGCACAAAGCGCTCCCCTGGGGCGCGCTTTGCTAGAAATTCCCCCCTAAAATGCAGCCACGTAGGCGTATTTTTCCAAAACTGGCCCTTTTCCGTAAATAATGCTTTAGTTGGCCCATTTCTGTAATTTTGTTTGGAAATGGGCCTTTTTGGGTAAATCGGTCGGTTATCGGTGATGACTACAGTGGGATATTATTCCAAAGGAATTTAGTGGGTTTATTGCAATCTACAATCAGAAATGAAAGGGAGATAATGAGGTTGTTGCAGCCATGGGATAAATCCAAGTTGGAATCATTTGGGAAATGTGCGTATACCGTTTCACCCATTAAACCAGTTACAAAATTTAAAAAAAAAAGGTGAGAGAAAACTAAAGCAAGAATTACATGGGAAGCATTTCTATTTCCATGCAAATGTTGGAGATTAACCCCAAAAAAGCATTGTAGGCATCACTATCATGGTAAAACGACAGTGAAAATAAAATAAAAGGAAGCTAAACACATGTTAACTGAACCCAGATATATATAATTCAAATGAGGATATTTGGAAATTTTTTTGAAGTTATTTGGAAAATTTTTGAATTTACAGGAATTACAATAAAATCCACCATCTTCACAACGAATAGAGGTCGGGCACCATTTTTGGTTTTGCGTTGTTAGTCATATTTATGTTTTTTTACTTAAGTTCTTGAATGTAGAATTGAACCCATATATATATATATATATTAAAAGAGGATATTTGGAAATTTCTTGAAAGTTATTTGTAAAAATTTTGAATTTACAGGAATTATAGTGAAATCCATCATTTTTATAAACGAATAGAGGTCAAAAATCTATTTTGGTTATGCTCTGTTAGTAGTATTTATGATTTTTGTTACTCAAGCGAATGTATAACTAATGTTAAACTAATGTTTGCAAGTAAAGGTTTGGAATTACATATTAATGATATTTTCGTAGTTATATTCCTCATTTTCTTATAGAAATGATAGAAGGAACATAAGAGAACTGTGAACAATTCTACTTCAATTTAAATGACAAGTCGTGTAGTGATGAAGCATCATAAATGGTGTGGAAAGAGAACAAGAATGGGGAATTCAACTTTGAGTAGACGTTTTAAATAATATTTTTATGAAAATGGCTCGATTGATTTAAGAAAAGAACATGTAAAAGGGATGGAATTCAGTTCATTAATCGAAGTTCAAGAATTTTATTTTAACTATGCTCATGTAATAGGTTCGGTGTTAGGCTTGGAGGTACCAAGGTAGATGCATTTGGGAATGTTGTTGTAAAGTATTGCTACTATAATAAAGAAGGAAAGCATGCATATAAATGGGTGAATAGTAAGAAAAGAGTTTGAAATCCTCGAGATATGACTAGAACATGATGAAAGGTGAGAATAAGAGTGGCTATGAGAAAAGGTGGGCAGGGATGGTGATAAACCGTAAAAGTAACATATTTTAATCCCACATTTAGCATACTTTTGGATGATTTATCCCTTGATTTATGTAAAAAGGTGCTCTTAATCCTTTCTTTTCATTTTTATACTCAGGAAAGCACCGGAAGATGGAAAGAATGAGAAACGGGCTCAAAACGGACCAAATTGGGCCAAAGTGAAAATTGACACGGCCTGGACTTGAGCCAACACGGCCGTGTCTCCTTGATAGACTAGAACACGGCCTGATAACGATTTACACGGGCGTGTCACCTCATTAAAAGTCCGAACACGGCCTATAGACGATTCACACGGGCATGTGCCATGGCCGTGTCCCTGTCGTAGAGAAGAGCAATTTCACTCAGAAAAGAATACTTAGGGGCAAAGAAACCTATTTCAAAAGCCTATATAAACACCCTAAGTATGACCTAGAAGGGGGCGGTGAGCTAGGCCAAGGAGCCGAGCCGAAAAGGTCAGATTTGTGGGATTCACTCGAGGATAGCCAGTTGATCCATATCAAGAAGCCAGAATTCTACTCAAGACGGCGGATCTCTCCTTCAATTCCTTCAGGGGGTTTTAGGGATTTCTTATGTTTTGTTTTATCTTTTCTTCTGATATGTTTTCTTTTATTATTATGAACTAAACCCTTTAGATACCTGAAGGGGATGAAACGTAGATAAATCTTGTTATCGTTTGCTGAACTATATGATAAATACTTGATTTGTTCTTAATTATGTGTTCTTAATTATTGTGTTGATATTTCTAGGATATTGATTCAAGTTTGATGTGCTTAGGTGGAGGAGCAAAAGTCCCTGCTTAAGAGTAGATCTAGCATAATTAAGCGGAATTGATCGCGCGCTTAGAGATAGGGTGATGAGATTTTGCCGGATTAGGGTGAAACCTAATATGTGAGTCCATAGATCGAGTTAATGCAATTCTAGGAGTTTTAATTAGAAAGAGATTTCAATTAATCAACCTAGGGTTAGACGTTATTCGCTTCGAGAGAGGGTTTAATATACATTAGGGAGTCTTACGGATCAAGTCAAGTGAATAAATCATCTGGTTCAGAGTTAGATAACAAGTGAAGTCTAGGTGGATTCTTCCTAAGGGTATCGTCTTAATTAACTGAGTTTTCCAATAGTATTTCCCCAATTCATTCTTTTTGTCTTTGCGTCTTTAGCTTAGTAGTTAGTTAAATTTAGATTAAATAACAACTTCACTTATTTTAGGCTAGATAATAAAAAGAAAGTTAGTATTAGTACTTTTGGTTCCTTTGGGTTCGACAATCCGGTCTTGCCTAAGCTATACTCTTTCGTTCGATAGGTGCACTTGCCTCAATCGTTGTTATAGTTAGTTCCAGGTTCGATCATTATAAATTTAAAACTCTAAAATCAACGATCAAGTTTTTGGCGCCGTTGCCGGGGAACTAAAATATTAAGAAAGCTCTATTTTTATTACTTTAGCCATTATTATTATTATTACTATTATTATTATTATTATTATTATTTTTACTTTGCTAAATTTTCTTTTATTTGATATTGGCAGATAGAGGAGATGGCACTGAATAACTATCAGTTGCAAGTTATGAGGACAAATCCAACAAAAGCAGCCGATATCTACAACCTCGACCCAATAACCAGGCTATCAAACCAGTTAGAGATGTTAAATGAAAAGTTTGATGATTTGTGTTCTTCGCAGATACATCCAGTTATCCTGTACGAAACAAGCGGAGCCATGGCGAATCTTGAGTACCCGCCCTACGGATATGGCATAGAGAACGAACAAGTCCACTATATGGGTAACTATTCTAGACCTCAAAATAATTTTTATAGTGACACTTATAATGCAGGTTGGAGGTACCATCCTAATTTCTCGTGGGATGATCAAAGTAGCCAAGGACCGAAACTTCCTCCAAATTTTCAACAACCACCTTACCAACAGGAACAGGAGTCGAACCTCGAGGAAATACTGACAAAATTCATGGCAGCCACAAATACCCATCTCTAAAAAACTGAGACAACGCTTAATAATCAACAAGCATCGATCAAAGGGATCGAGAACCAAGTTGGGGAACTTACTAAGTCAGTTGGACAACTTGCAAAGTTAATTTCCGAACGACCACAAAGGCATCTACCAAGCAACACTGAAACTAACCCAAAAGAGCAAATTCAAGTCGTAACAGCTCATGACAGTGAAAGGTTAGTGGAATCTGACCCAAGGCAAGAGCCTGTAGTAAGTAAAGGTAAGGTTGAGGTAAGCCATGATTTACCAAACCCGGTAATTACAGAGTACCAAGCTCATATGTCATACCCCAATGCGATAAAGAAAGACCACATAGAGGAACAATTTGGTAAATTTCTTAAACCTCCAAAGAAGTTTCTTATTAACTTGCCGTTTCTTAAAGCTCTTTCGCAGATGCCAGATCCTAGACCTCGTGTCGATTAAGAAGAAATTCATGAGGAACGAAGGCTTTGGATCGATAAACTAGACGAATGGAAGACACACTTCAAGGAGAGACTAAAAACACACGAAGCAAAAACGAGGCAACTCCACGACGAACTTAATAATGGGACAACCCAGCTTAAGATAGGAGATCAGGTATTCAAAATCTTCCCAGATGGAACGGTCGAGGTAACACATTCTAATTTCGGCACTTTTGAGGAAAACATTACTCGACTTAAATTTTATATCAATAACCAAATTGATCGCATGAGAAAGGATTTTCACCTCCTCAAACCACCATGACCATACGAATGAGAGGTAAAGTCTAGCTTAAGACTATAAACGAGCGCTTCTCGGGAGGCAACCTGAGCACTAACCCCATTAATTTTTACATTTTTAATTTTTTACTTTTATTTTTCCTTTTAGCACCTAACCATAAACTAACCAAAGTACATATTTCCATACCACACGGCCTTGCACACGACTGTGGCCGTGGCCGTGTGGCCACCACAGGAAGGTACAAGGGCGGGGCCAACTACCAGATCCATAATTTCTATTTAACCCCCTTCTTCCCTTCCATTTCTCGTTATCTTTCTTCTTTCATTTTCTTTTATTTACTTTTATTTCTATTTCTATTTCTATTTCTATTTTTATTTATTTTCTTTATTATCTTCTTGTTATTCTTCGTACCATTTAGATTTAACTTAGGATACAATAAAATCAGGACGGCTGCTTCGAGAACTCAATTTCAAACAGTTCGAGACGCTTCCCTACGTTCACCTCCAATCCTATCCGGTTTCTTTTCATTGATTTCATCCATAATTCAGAAAGTTTCACTTCTCTGCATATCTTATGATTTTATTATTATTGTGTTATTATATATCTTTGTACACTGAGGGTAACGTACATCTTAAGTGTGGGGGGTGAACAACCTAAAAAGGTGCCTAATTTTTTTCATTATTCTCAAATTCCTGAAATTAGGTGCCAAAGTTTTTGCATTATTCTCAAATCTCTGAATTATGTCTTGTTTCTAAAGTAAGTTTCTCATATTATCGTTAGAATGAAATTCCTATGATTCATGATCTTTATTGATATGTTTTAGATTAAGTCATTGATAATTGTGCATTGATAATTAAATTCTAATATACTAGAGAATCAAGCATGATAAGTCTATTTTTTAGAAATTAAAATTTTTTTCTAGGTTGTCTACCTGAATTTGAATCTTACTTTGAAATTTGAAATTTAAATGGTTGATATCAAAATACCCATAATTTTTGTGAGATTTTAAGCCTTATAAGAGCATATATCCTTTTTCATGCTCACTTTTTGATTATGAGTGTGTCAACATTGAACTGTTATTCTAGAACTTGCCTCGATTATACATGTCGAGACCACATCTTTGATTTGATATACAAAGATGATAAATGCACCTAAGATTTAACCCACTTACTCCATAAAAAGCCTACCTTCATAATTAACCCCTAGTGAACCCCTTTGATCCTAACAATCCTTTTTATTGACTCACCCACTAATATTAACCCAAAACCCTTTGTATTTGTTATCACCATTCTTCTTGTCTACCCTTTTTTGTCGATATTTGATTTGATCAGTTGCCTAACTATGTTCTTTATTTCAGTTGTTAAAGTTCTTTATTATTACTTGATTTGTTCCTAAAAAAAAAATCGAAGTATATTCAGTATTAGTATGATGAAAAGCGAGCTTATACAGTTGAAGTCTATTTATTGAAGAAGAAGCTCATATTATTAGTTTCAAAGTTTCAGTTCATGTAATTATTTATTTATCAGTTCATTTTTTCTAGTTAGGTAATTTGTCAATTCAATCTCGATTCTAACCCTCTAATTCAGCCTTTATCCACACCTTAACTCAAGCCCTGTTACAACCCTTTCAAAGACCTTTTGATTTGTGCATCATCTCATATTACAGTGGTGGAGATTTGATTTTCATGCAAGCCTATGGGAATAACTTTTCAGGTTTGACATTTGAGTGCTTAATTCTGAACCTTAAACACTTCGAGTGATTTGAGTGAATCTTTTGTGAGGATGTTAATCCTTGTAGGTTTTGGATCAGAGGTAATTATTTAGATGAGGGGAAAACACCTATGTTTTGTGCTACAAATGTATGACTTATATTGTTTGAATCTTTAGGACTCTTTGAGTTAAATTATCCATGTATAAATTATCTATGAATTATGATGAGACATTGTTGATAGGAATATTGAATCATGGAAAGTTTGTTTTAATTGTAAGTTGAGAATTTTGCTTGAGGACAAGCAAAAGCTTAAGTGTGGGGGTATGTGATAAACCGTAAAAGTAACATATTTTAATCCCACATTTAGCATACTTTTGGATGATTTATCCCTTGATTTATGTAAAAGGTGCTCTTAATCCTTTCTTTTCATGTTTTATACACAGAAAGCACCGGAGGATGGAAAGAACGAAACGGCTCAAAACGGACCAAATTGGGCCAAAGTGAAAATCGACACGGCCTGGACTTGAGCCAACACGGCCGTGTCTCCTTGATAGACTAGAACACGGCCTGATAATAATTTACACGAGCGTGTGCCATGGCCGTGTCCCTGTCGTAGAGAAGAGCAATTTCACTCAGAAAAGGATACTTAGGGGCAAAGAAACCTATTTCAAAAGCCTATATAAACACCCTAAGTATAACCTAGAAGGGGGCGGTGAGCTAGGCCAAGGAGCCGAGCCGAAAAGGTCAGATTTGTGGGATTCACTCGAGGATAGCCAGTTGATCCATCTCAAGAAGTCGGAATTCTACTCAAGACGGCAGATCTCTCCTTCAATTTCTTCAGGGGGTTTTAGGGATTTCTTATGTTTTATTTTATCTTTTCTTCTGAGATGTTTTTTATTATTATTATGAACTAAACCCTTTAGATACCTGAAGGGGATGAAACTTAGATGAATCTTGTTATCGTTTGCTGAACTATATGATAAAAACTTGATTTGTTCTTAATTATGCATTCTTAATTCTTATGTTGATATTTCCGGGATATTGATTCAAGTTTGATGTGCTTAGGTGGAGGAGCAAAAGTCCCTACTTAAGAGTAGATCTAGCATAATTAAGCGGAGTTGATCACGCGCCTAGAGATAGGGTGACGAGATTTTATCGGATTAGGGTGAAACCTAATATGAGAGTCCATAGATTGAGTTAATGCAATTCTAGGGGTTTTAATTAGAAAGAGATTTCAATTAATCAACCTAGGGTTAGACGTTATTCGCTTTAAGAGAGGGTTTAATATACATTAGGGAGTCTTACGGATCAAGTCAAGTGAATAAATCATCTGGTTCAGAGTTAGATAACAAGTGAAGTCTAGGTGGATTCTTTCTAAGGGTATCGTCTTAATCAACTGAGTTTTCCAACAGTATTTCCCCAATTCATTCTTTTTGTATTTGCGTCTTTAGCTTAGTAGTTAGTTAAATTTAGATTAAATAACAACTTCACTTATTTTAGGCTAGATAATAAAAAGAAAGTTAGTATTAGTACTTTTGGTTCCTTTGGGTTCGACAATCCGGTCTTGCCTAAGCTATACTACTGTTCGATAGGTGCACTTGCCTCAATCGTTGTTATAGTTAGTTCCAGGTTCGATCATTATAAATTTAAAACTCTGAAATCAACGATCAGATGGGTAGTTACCAATTTCATTAAAGAACACAATCACAAATTGGTTGTTCACTATGAAATAAGGAATCTAATAAGATCAAACCGTGAAAATCCAACTGTTGCAAAGATTGAAGAATTGGAAATGAAAAAATCGAGAATCCGACCTCAAATGATGTTGTGATTTGCTAACCAAGTTGGTGGCTTTGAGAAATTGAGCTTTAGAAAGAAATATTTTTTGAACATATTGCAAGCAGAGGCAATGAAAACAGTTGAAATAGGGGATGCAAATGTTGTTATTGAATATTTTCAGATTTTGAGGCTAAGAGAATCAATTATCCGGATTTGAACATGAAATATGCAACTGACAAAGACAACTGCCTTGAAAAACTTTGTTGGGCTGACTCATGCAACATGATAAATTATGCATACTCTGGAGATGTTGTTGCATTAGATACGACATATAAGAATAATGGTTATAATCTTTCGTTGTTGATATTTGTAGGAGTAAACAATCATCATCAAACCATTACACTCAGTTTTGCAATTTTTTCCACTGAGAAACATGAAAGTTTTGTCTGGGTGTTAAATGAGTTCCTTAGTTTCATGAGCATGAAGACACCCATATTATTGATTATGGATGGTGATAGGGAAATGCATTCTGTATTACTTGAGGTTAATCATAATTTTTTAGTGTGACACATACAAAAGAATGCTATGTCACATATACACAAAGTTGCAACTCTATAAGCATTTAAAATATGCATACATGTATGGTGGACGAAAAAATAATTTTTTCGAGAGTGGGAGAACATGGTTGAGACACATTACCTACATAAAAATCCCTTGATTGTCAAGAAATATAACATGAGGATTATGTGGGACCAAGCATTCTTGACTGCTGAATTCTTTGGAGGCATTAAAACTACATATAGATATGAAGGATACAACTCAAACCTAAAGAAATATATAAAGAGAAGTGGTTCTTTACTTAGACTTTTGTATTCGATCAACAAAGCCATTGCAAGCATCCATAGATCAACAGTTGAAGCTGATTTTGATATCAGGTAATGTGAATTTGTACTGACTTCCTTTATCAAACCAATTGAGCAACATATTACAATAGTTTAGACTCGAAAATCATTTAACTGAATTAGAAAAGAGCTAACGAGGCAAGATATGATAATACAAAAAGGAAGTGTTGTGAAGGTAGATGAGCATAGGAGATTGTATAGTTTGACACGCTATTTGCGACCTGAAAAGGTTATAATATTGTGTTACGATTCACCTGATGGAGTCAGAAGTGTTCCTATAGAAAATGGCTTCCCTTGCAGGCATGCAATTTTTGTTATGAAAATTGAGCATTTAGAGTTTATACCGAATTCATGTATAATGAGTCATTGGATAAAAAAGGAAAGAGGTGCAACTTTGCCAATCCTTAATTTTGGAATTGGAAATGAAGCAATGGAGAAACTGAGGCATGCTTCATTGGTTTCCCTTTTTAGTCATGTTTTCTATCCTGCTTCCAAAAGCAATCAAGATTTTCAATGAGTTGGAAGGGTTCAAGTTGAGTTGGTGACAAGTTTTCATGAATCGGTAAAACCTGTAACAACCCAAACCCGGCCCAAACATTACGACCGAATTTGATTTGTTACGGAGAAAAACCCTTTTGAACACCATTTTAAAACCAATTTAAGTTTTGTTGAAAACTTCTCGTTTCTGGTTATCTTGCCGAAACTATACTTAGATTTAATTCGGAAATTTAATTGAGTCAGGTTGTAATACAAATTTCGAATGTGCCCGATGGCACGATAAAACATTTTCGTGTTAATTTAAGAAAACATGTGATTTTAATGCAGTTTTAATAATATAGTTTAAAACAAAGTATCCAACATATAAGAAATAACAAAAATAAAGTTTATGGAGGCCTTATTACAACCAAAATAAAAATAAAACAATACTAAAATAAAATAGCTAAGTTTAAGTTCAATTTATTCAAGTCCACTGCATGGCCACCTCGAGTCCAACCGGCTCCTCAACCGCCATCTACGAGTCACCTGAAAAATGTTAAAGGAGAAGGTGAGTCACCAAGACTCGATATGTAACCCTTCCCCGTATTTAAACAATTTCATACACAAACATATAATCAATCATCATGTACTAAGTCATGCACCCGACCTAGCCAACCAAACGCCTTTGTCTACCCCATGTGGTACCAAACCACTTTGGTGACCGTAGTCACAATGTGTTACCAAAACACTGGTGGTGCCAAACCACTTTGTGACAGAGATAGTCACGATGTGTTACCAAAACACTCGGTGTCCGTAGACACAATTCGGGTGATGGGGCCAACCCATCGTGTGATACCAAATCACCGGGAGACGATCCCATATCTCAAGTGGGGCCAACCCGCGGTGGTGTCAACCACGAGGGACGAGTCGCTATGAGGTACCAAACCTCTGGAGGTACCAAACCTCTGGTGACATATAGTCACAGTGTGTTACCAAAACACTGGTGCCCGTCGGCACGAATATACTGCCCCCTCCACTCATCAATCCCACATCAACATTTATATCACATAATTTATGCTACCATATACTTAATCACATGTACAGGTTTTATCATCAGCAATAAGCAACGTGTACTAGACACACCATGCTTCCCAAAAGCATCTTAAAATATTTCATAGTCAACAAGGACTTACCTGGTTCCTTGCTTATACCATTCATGGTATTAATCCCGAATCTACACAGATCCGGTTAGCACACACAACAGTTTAGTACATTTAATTAATTATAAGTGTGTATGTACACACCTGTCACCCTTGGATGCTCTAAATCCGAAAAGAAGGGTCGACCACCCTAGATCTACTGATCCCTATATTCGGCCAAATACCCAGGTTAGTACTATGGCCTAATCGGCCAACCAATTAATTTGAGAGGGTTCCTTGTGAACCCGAATCCCTACCTTCACACTTTTGGATACTAATCGCAATACTTGATTCCCGAATCTGCTCGTCAATCACCATTGATTAGTAAGTAAAACTAATAGCCTTCGGCTTTTAATCGAACTGTTATAATAAAGAAATTGATCTTACCACCACTTACCGAAATCGAATGCTAGAGATCAGGGCCTGAGTCGACTGCTTTCATTCCCTGAGCACCTAGAAGAATCGTTCACTACTCGATTAGAAGCCTTATAACCATTGCCGAAATCGGCACCTCCTTGTAAAAGAAATCGACAGAAAAAGAAGGAAAAGGGAGATAGACATTCGGCCATTACTTACCTTGATCCAAATCGATTAACAAAGGAGATGCAGGAAGATACTATGCTCAATATTCGCCAACAGAGAGGTAAAGAGAAGATGATGGGATTATGGCAAAAGGGAAACAAAAGATTGAGGTTTTGGGATTTTGAACACGTTTGTAAAAGAAACGAAAATAGCAAGGTTGCTTTCTAGGAATTCGGCTATGTGCATGGATGAAGAAAAGGAAAATAAGGTGTTAGGTATGTGCCTTAAATAGGATTCGGCCCCTCTAGTAGCCTCTTGCCGTCCACTTCTCCTTGCTCAAGGAGTTCAACTCCTAGCCAACTCCTAGTTTTTCTCTTGGCCACTCATTTGATTTAATTCAAACGATTTGAATTAATAAATAATAATCTCCTAATAATCCATATAATAACCTCATTTATCTCCCATTATCCTTGAAATTAAACAAATAAAAATCTAATTTTAAATGCTCATATTATCTCTTATTAATAATAATAAAAGAGTTTAAAGGGAGGAAGGCTCTCCCACTTGTGCCGTCCAACATAGTGCAAAAAGAAAGGGAATTTTGTGACTCGAACCCAGGATCCCCCTTGCTTGATGTGGCGTCACATGTTAGCTCTTAAGTGGGCTTACTTTGCCACTTATTCTAGGCTCATCTTATGTCCAAATTATCCCCATTTATTCTTATAACCCCCACTTGTTAAGGCTCCCTACCTCAAAGCTTGAAAATAATATTTTTCCCACTACTCGAGCTTACTAAAAATCCATAATTAAGCCTTAACATTCCATAAATAATATCACAAAGAGTTCATAATACTGAAAAAATAATTAAATTCCAAATAACCCCATATTTGGGATGTTACATTCTACCCCCTTAAAATAAATTTCGTCCTCGAAATTCCTTGATCAAAAGAGATGGGGTATTGCGCCGCATCACCTCCTCGGGCTCCCACGTAGCTTCTTCCACTCCGTGGTTCCGCCATAGCACTTTCACTAAAGGCACCGCCTTCCTCGTAGAACCTTCACATCTCGGTCTACAATCAACCCGGTTCCTCTTCAAATGATAAATCCGAATTCACCTCAATCTCGCATCGCACGACGCGGCGTGCGAAGGATCGACCGATACCGTCTCAACATCGATACATGAAAGACATCATGGATCGATTCGGTTCTGCCGGCAACTCTAGGCGATAAGCTACCGGTCCTACTAAACTTTACAATCGTATATGGCCCGATGAACCTTGGGCTCGGCTTCCTTTCGTCCAAATCTCAACACCTTTTTCCAAGGCGACACTTTCGAAAAGACCTTGTCTCCCACAAAGATACTCCATTTCCTTGCGTTTGAGATCGGCATAAGACTTACGCCTATCGATGCTTCCTTGAGACGAGACCGAATCACCTTGACTTTGTCTTGATCTCGGCTACCAATTACGGACCCGAACTTGTCGTTCCCCAACTCCGTCCAACATGTAGGAGTACGGCACTTTCGTCCATATAGGGCCTCGTATGGAGCCATTTGAATACTCGCTTGATAACTATTGTTATAAGCGAATTCCGCTAATGGTAGGTACTCTTCCCAACTACCACTAAAATCCAATACACAACCTCTTAACATGTCTTCTAAAATCAGATAACCCTTTTCGATTGTCCGTCGGACCGTGGATGGAAAGCCGTCTTGAAATCTAACTGTGTACCCAAAGCTTGATGCAACGCTTTCCAAAACCTTGACGTGAATCGGGATCCCTATCCGAGATAATCGATCATCGCACACCATGCAACCTCACTATTTCACCCACATACGACCTTCGCTTAGCTTCGGAGTGAGTAATCCATTCTCACCGGCATGAAGTGAGCCGATTTAGTCGCGATCCACAATTACCCAAATCGCATCCTTCTTGTTGGGCGTAAGGGTAGCCCACTAACGAAATCCATGGTGATCCTCTCCCATTTCCATTGAGGATCTTTATCGGTTTAAGTAGTCCCGATGGTAATCGATGTTCACCTTAACTCTGCTGGCACGTCGGACACTTCCCTACGAACTCGGTTATCTCACGCTTCAACCCCGCCACTGAGCTGTTTTCGCAAATCTCCATACATCTTGCTTCCCCGGGATGCATAGCGTATGGGCTGCTATGTGCATCTTGGAGAATTTTTCGCCTTAATTCTGTATCCCTTGGCATACAAGCTCGTCCTTGAAAACAAAGCACTCCATCCCTAGATGCATCAGTAACCTTCCAAACCACCATCCCGAACTTGTACCCTCTTAGCGCTCAAGCCTTCATCCACTAACGCTTTTCCTTAATCTCCTCAACCCATGTTGGCTTTACTTGGAGTTCGCCAAAAGACTCCCATCATCATATAGACTCAACCGAGCGAACATCGCTCTTAAGTCCGTCACCACCTTCTTAGGCTCAATGCGTCGGCTACCACATTAGCCTTACCGGATGGTACTCGATTGAACAATCGTAGTCCTTTAGTAGTTCAATCCACCGACGCTGCCTCGATTCGATCCTTTTGAGTCGAAAGATACCTCAAGCTTTTGTGATCCGTGTAGACTATCGACTTCTCCCCATACTGTAATGTCTCCATATCTTCGAGCGAAGATGACCGCCGCTAACTCCAAGTCGTATGTTGGGTAGTTAACCTCATGCGGTCTTAAGCGACGGGATGCATAGGCTACTACCTTCCCATCTGCATCAACACACATCCCAAACCATTGGTGAGATGCATCACAATAGACGGTAAATAACTTTCTGCTTGGTCGTACTCAAACCGAGCTTCCACAAAATTTTCCTTAGCTTATCAAAGCTTCCTTGTCGCTTCTCCGTCCATACAAATGGAACACCTTTCCTTAGTAACTTGGTTAACTTGCGCTGCTATTAGAGAGAATCCTTCCACGAATCTCTCCGATAGTACCCTGCTAAACCTGTAAAAACTTCATATTTCAAACACCGACCTAGGTGGTTTCCAATTCAATCTTGCTTCAATCTTGCGAGGGTCTACTCTAATTCCTTCTCGCGATACTACGTGCCCTAAGAAAGCCACTTCCTCGGCCAAAATTCGCACTTACTGAATTTGGCATATAACCGCTTCTCCTCAATACTTGCGAACTATCCGTAAATGCTTGTCATGCTCCTCTTACGTCTTTGAATAAACCAATATGTCGTCTATGAACACCACGACGAATTGGTCCAAGTCTTGTTGGAATACCCTATTCATTAAGTCCATAAATGCCGCCGGTGCATTGGTCAACCCGAATGGCATCACCAAGAACTCGAAATGCCCATACCGAGTTCGGAATGCCGTCTTGTGAACGTCAGCCGCCTTTACCCTTAATTGGTGATAACGACCTAAGGTCAATCTTTGAGAATACCGACGCACCTTTCAGCTTGATCAAACAAGTCATTGATCCGAGGCAACGGGTACTTGTTTTTGATCGTTAACTTGTTTAATCGACGGTGATCGATGCACATCCGCATAGAACCGCCCTTCTTCTTGACAAACAACACAGTGCTCCCCACGGAGATATACTTGGTCGAATAAACCCTCTATCCAAGAGCTCACGAATTTGAGCCTTTAGCTCCACCAATTCCTTTGGTGCCATTCGGTATGGTGCTATAGACACAGTGCCGCCTGTAGCAAGTCTATACCGACCGACTTCCCGATCCGGAGGCGGACTCCTAAGTTCTTCCGGGAACACATCAAAGAAATTCCCCAACCGTTCGGACCTTTTCAACTACTAACCCCTTAGCTTCCAAAGCACGATTTGAACCAAATACGCCTCACAACCCTTCTTGACCATCTTTTCAAATTTCTTCAAGGCAAACACCACGTTGGATAGGTAATTCCTCCTATCACCTATCATAACCACTTCATCACCTTCACCGTCTTAAGAACCATGCGCTTGGCGCGCAATCCAAATTAAACGATACTTAACCACCGTCCCATGCCAAGGATCAAATCGAACTCCCCAAACGGTAGTTCCATCGGATCGACTACAAATACTACCCCTTGAAGTTCTAGGGTACGCCTCTATAAAGTTTGTCTACTATTACAGAGTGACCTAAAGGGCTAACTACGACCATCTCCCTAGAAGCGGTTTGAGTTTAGGTCCATAGTTCCTACCACACTACTAGCAATGTACGAGTGCGTTGAGCCCACATCAATCAATGCAACATAAGGAAAACCAAAATTAGAAACGCATCGGTTATGACATCCGGTGCGTCCACCTTCCTCGCGACACCTCATTGCGTAAACTAAGCCAGTGCCTAGCCTCGTGTTGCCTGAACCTCTCGCCTTGAGTTCCTCGACCTCTGTTAGGGCCGTTGTTTCCTCTGCCATTACCATGACCCTCTCGTGGTCCTACATTTCTATCCCGAGCACGATTACGCCTCTCCGGTCGCTTCTTAGCTAGTTTTCGGGGACAATCTCGACCACGATGCTCCAAAGACCCACACTCAAAACATCCTTTATCACCGGTCCAACAACCTCCCCAATGGGTCTTTCCACAGCGATTACACTCGAGTCGGCCTCCGATTAGTAGTCGTGGGCCTTGCCGCCGATTGGGCCCACTTGGCCTAGCCTTTTTCTCGAACACTACCGCTTGATCCAAATTGACCCAAATCCTCTTTTCTCGATTATTCCTACTATAGCTTTGCCTCACACCTCCTTGATCCCTTCGGCTACCTTAGCCTTCTCCACTAGGGATGAGAACTCACGAACTTTCTTTGTGGGGCAATCAAGAACCTTAAATCATCTCTGAGTCCGTCCTCAAAGCGGACACAGGCGCTCATGTTCGAGAGCCACGATGCCTCTCGCATACCTACTCAAATTTTAAAAATTCCGCCTCATATTCCGACACGGACTTAGTTCCTTGCACTAATCCTAAAAGCCTTTCTCTGTGTCGTCGGTGTAGCTGGTACCCACATACTTCTTCCGATAGGTGGTTCTCGAAATACTCCCAAGTCAAATCATCTGCAGTAGCCCCATCTCGAACCGTAAGCCACCACCGATACGCTTCATCCTTTAGAAGCGACATCGCCCTTTCGCTTTTTCTTCCTCGGTCAAAGTCAAGGTCATCCATGATTCTTTCGGTTGACTCTAGCCATGATTCCACACAGACTGGTGCCACTCGACACACCTCGGAATACCTCCGCTCCGTTAGATCGAGTCGCTCGGGAAACAGTTTACGAGCTCCCACATTTCCACCACCCCGACCACCATCTCCAAGACTCGCAACACGACTTGCGATACCGCCTCGCCACCGGTGCGATCGGCTCCTCACTCTAAAAGTAGAAGGTGGTGGTGGCAGTGGTACCTCATTTTCAGAACCTTGTCCTGACCTGACGGGTTCAGACACCGTCATCCTACCCCTACCACGTCCACGGCGTCCACGTCCTCTAGAACTCATTCTATCTATCGCGCTTTTAATCTGATTAAGAAAAATTTTATGCGTTAGCATTTGTTTCACTTTATTACTCGCGAAGAAATTTTTATGGATAAGGTTTAATCAGAGATTCTTTCGAGCAAACAATGTTTCAGTTTCCTATCCTAGTTCACACCAAGAAGTTCATGCATCCATTCCTTAATACTTTCCATACCTATTCGCTCATCGGACATTTTTGCCCATTTCTATCCCAGGGGTATTTTCGTCTTTTTCCTACAGGGGCATTTTCGTAATTTTCCAGAACCAAAATATTTTGCTGATGATTCTCAAAGCAAGGTTTTTGAATGTCTGTAAAATCATTGAAATTTTTGGGCAAAACCATTGAATTAATATTTTATGGATCAGGGGCATTTTGGTAATTTTCCTCCTAAGGGTATTTCTGTAATTTTCCACAAGTCAAGTTTTTCGAGAAAAACGTTGTAAAAGTAATGTTCTAGGATTTGAGAAAGTTATTGCACAAGTTTTTAAAACATTAGGGTTTGTTGTTTCATTCTATTTCGAAAAACAAGGCTAATTCCCTTTTCGAGTTTTAATCATTGTGTTTAGCCTACGACCGAGCCCTCCCCGGGTCGGGGTGAACCAAAGCTACGCACTGAGCAGAATTCGAGTGAAGAGGAGGTGGGTCACGCGGACCGCTTAAATACCAAGCTCTCACTTTGAACCTTTCTAGACATGCGCACGAGAGGTTACCACACCACCGAGCCTTCCGAGTTAGGGTGAACCGGCTACGCACTGTAGGATACTGCGAAGAGGAGGTGAGTCACGAGGACCTTAAATACCGTGCTCTTCCGATCCAATCCTAGACATGCGTCAGAGGGTTACCACACCCTAGCTCACCGACTAAGTCATAGGTTGGTTTAGTTCCTTAAGTCTTATGCTTCGTTTGTGTGTTTGAGTAGCCTAATCCTAGGGTTCAAGCTCCTATAGGTCTATCTACGTTCCATGCTTCCTACCCTTCTACAGAATATAATTCACAAAGAGGTTTAGATATACTTACCTGGGCGGATTGGTGCCGGAGACTCGGGCCATGCTTTGCTTAAAAACCAAAAATCATTCCATAAGGCCTACCAAAACATTTTTGGGCCTTGGGCCTCACAAGAGCTTTGAACTGGGCTCTGATACCAATTTTGTAACAACCCAAACCCGGCCCAAACATTACGACCGAATTTGATTTGTTACGGAGAAAAACCCTTTTGAACACCATTTTAAAACCAATTTAAGTTTTGTTGAAAACTTCTCGTTTACAAGTTATCTTGCAAAACTATACTTAGATTTAATTCGGAAATTTAATTGAGTCAGGTTGTAATACAAATTTCGAATGTGCCCGATGGCACGATAAAACATTTTCGTGTTAATTTAAGAAAACATGTGATTTTAATGCAGTTTTAATAATATAGTTTAAAACAAAGTATCCAACATATAAGAAATAACAAAAATAAAGTTTATGGAGGCCTTATTACAACCAAAATAAAAATAAAACAATACTAAAATAAAATAGCTAAGTTTAAGTTCAATTTATTCAAGTCCACTTTGCATGGCCACCTCGAGTCCAACCGGCTCCTCAACCGCCATCTACGAGTCACTGAAAAATGTTAAAGGAGAAGGTGAGTCACCAAGACTCGATATGTAACCCTTCCCCGTATTTAAACAATTTCATACACGACATATAATCAATCATCATGTACTAAGTCATGCACCCGACCTAGCCAACCAAACGCCTTTGTCTACCCCATGTGGTACCAAACCACTTTGGTGACCGTAGTCACAATGTGTTACCAAAACACCGGTGGTGCCAAACCACTGGTGACAGATAGTCACGATGTGTTACCAAAACACCGTGTCCGTGAGACACAATTCGGGTGATGGGGCCAACCCATCGTGTGATACCAAATCACCGCGATTTATCCCATATCTCAAGTGGGGCCAACCCACGGTGGTGTCAACCACGGGGACGAGTCGCTATGAGGTACCAAACCTCTGGAGGTACCAAACCTCTGGTGACATATAGTCACAGTGTGTTACCAAAACACTGGTGCCCGTTGGCACGAATATACTGCCCCCTCCACTCATCAATCCCACATCAACATTTATATCACATAATTTATGCTACCATATACTTAATCACATGTACGGTGTTTTATCATCGAAGAATAAGCAACGTGTACTAGACACACCATGCTTCCCAAAAGCATCTTAAAATATTTCATAGTCAACAAGGACTTACCTGGTTCCTTGCTTATACCATTCATGGTATTAATCCCGAATCTACACAGATCCGGTTAGCACACACAACAGTTTAGTACATTTAATTAATTATAAGTGTGTATGTACACACCTGTCACCCTTGGATGCTCTAAATCCGAAAAAGAAGGGTCGACCACCCTAGATCTACTGATCCCTATATTCGGCCAAATACCCAGGTTAGTACTATGGCCTAATCGGCCAACCAATTAATTTGAGAGGGTTCCTTGTGAACCCGAATCCTTACCTTCACACTTTTGGATACTAATCGCAATACTTGATTCCCGATCGCTCGTCAATCACCATTGATTAGTAAGTAAAACTAATAGCCTTCGACTTTTAATCGAACTGTTATAATAAAGAAATTGATCTTACCACCACTTACCGAAATCGAATGCTAGAGATCAGGGCCTGAGTCGACTGCTTTCATTCCCTGAGCACCTAGAAGAATCGTTCACTACTCGATTAGAAGCCTTATAACCATTGCCGAAATCGGCACCTCCCTTGTAAAAGAAATCGATGAAAAAAAGAAGGAAAAGGGAGATAGACATTCGCCATTACTTACCTTGATCCAAATCGATTAACAAAGGAGATGCAGGAAGATACTATGCTCAATATTCGGCCAACAGAGAGGTAAAGAGAAGATGATGGGATTATGGCAAAAAGGGAAACAAAATATTGAGGTTTTGGGATTTTGAACACGTTTGTAAAAGAAATGAAAATAGCAAGGTTGCTTTCTAGGGAATTCGGCTATGTGCATGGATGAAGAAAAGGAAAATAAGGTGTTAGGTATGTGCCTTAAATAGGATCCGGCCCCTCTAGTAGCCTCTTGCCGTCCACTTCTCCTTGCTCAAGGAGTTCAACTCCTAGCCAACTCCTAGTTTTTCTCTTGGCCACTCATTTGATTTAATTCAAACGATTTGAATTAATAAATAATAATCTCCTAATAATCCATATAATAACCTCATTTATCTCCCATTATCCTTGAAATTAAACAAATAAAAATCTAATTTTAAATGCTCATATTATCTCTTATTAATAATAATAAAAGAGTTTAAAGGGAGGAAGACTCTCCCACTTGTGCCGTCCAACATAGTGCAAAAAGAAAGGGAATTTTGTGACTCGAACCCAGGATCCCCCTTGCTTGATGTGGCGTCACATGTTAGCTCTTAAGTGGGCTTACTTTGCCACTTATTCTAGGCTCATCTTATGTCCAAATTATCCCCATTTATTCTTATAACCCCCACTTGTTAAGGCTCCCTACCTCAAAGCTTGAAAATAATATTTTTCCCACTACTCGAGCTTACTAAAAATCCATAATTAAGCCTTAACATTCCATAAATAATATCACAGCAGTTCATAATACGAAAAAAATAATTAAATTCCAAATAACCCCATATTTGGGATGTTACAAAACCATGGACGAAAGGGTCCACTATAGATAGAGGTGTAAAAGACCCTTGTAAGATGTCTACCCAAATTCCAACAAAGTACGATGAGCGAAATAAAAGAAACTACACATGTTCAAGATGTAGAACGGTTTAACACAATTTTTGTACTTGTCATATGTTAAGTAACTCTAGTAATAACTCATTCGTTGGTGTTGAAATTGATGATTTGGAGTATAATACACCAAATGATGAGTTAATCGAGATTGAATGAGATTGGGCTGATATAGAGTTTGATAAGGTACCATTATAGTTAGTATTAATATTGAAATAATTTATTAAAATGATAAATAAATTAAATGTAACACCCCAAACCCGGCCCATGCGTTAAGGCCAGATCTGACATGTCACATGAGAAAAATGCTTTTAGGTCCTTTTCATTCGTACGTAAATAGATAATGATTTAAAATTAAGTAAAACAAATTTCCCATTTTAAAATTCTTGATAAAGTATTACTGAATAGAAGATTGATTGATAAATCGATAACTTTGAGCTAATAATTTTTACAACCATGTCTTTTGAAAAGTGTTGATGATAATTTAAAAGAAGATTTCTGAATTAAAATATTTATGAAAGTTTATTAGGAAATCCATTTGTATCTCCATTTTAGAAAAGTGTTTGTTTAAGTTTTTACAAAAATCTCATTTAAAGTACTTAGAGCAAAATATAAATACGTCAAACATAAAACAAAATAAAAATAATCCAGAGGCCTTATTACAACCTTAACTCAAAATAATAAAGTAATTAAGTGTGCTAAAAAGAAATCCAAAGTCCAAATAAAACCGTTTTTTTGTAGTGTGGCCTCCACCGAGTCATCCATGGCCCAAGTCCCCGTCACTGAGCATTACCTGAAAGGAATAAGGAAACGAGGTGAGTTACTAGAACTCAGTGTATGAACTCCTTACCCTTGTTCACTGGGCCTGAACCCATTTAGCAATATTTTGGGCCTAAGCCCCTTTATGCATAATAATGTATCAAATAATTCATATGAATGTAATGCAATCCCAAACCAACCTAATAATCCATCCGCTACAGACCACCCGTACCATCCATCACACCTATGGGGATCAAGTCAACCCACCCCGCCAACACACCAATCGCAGGCATTTAGCCATTTATAATATATTCAAATTGTGGTCAAGCCACCAGAATAATAGCGAATCAATTTATCAAACATATTTGTGGCAGTGCCACCAGAATCACTTCTCTTCAACATTTTCCCATCCTATGCAAAGTCATGTAAATGCATCATACATAGCAAATCATAATATTTACAATATAACAACGATAATTAATAACTCAGAGATTTATTACAAACAATTTGGCCTATTAACACTTTTCAAAATCGGCCCATTAGCGCATTATATCAAATCGGCCCATCAAGCCATATATCAAATTGGCCCATTTAGCAATATATCAGATCGGCCCGTTAAGCAATATATCAGATCGACCCGTTAAGCAATATATCAAATCGGTCCATTAACAGTATGTCAAATCGGCCCATTAACAATATATCAAATCGGCCTATTAACAATATATCAAATCGGCCCATTAGGGGCATTTTCGTAATTCGGACCTTTAGGGGCAATTTCGTAATTCTCACAGTGTTATTACTGATTTTATCACTTTTATCAAAATAATGTATTTTAGGCCAATTTTTCCGGTTTACACCATATTACGACTTTAATCATAGCGATATATTTCCAATATAATATCAATCTTAAAACCCACGGAAAACGGTGTGAGATTACACACCTGATTACGGTATGCACTAAAATTTCTTGATCGTCGGCACCTAAGATATCGTAACACTCGATTAATCGATATACACGATTTTAATAATCAAACTCTTAAAATAAATGATCTAAAGTGTTTACCCTTGAAATAGTGAACGACCACGATTTGTCGATTCTCCCCAGATGACGGTCCACAACCCGGTGGAAAATCCTGAACCTTTGATACCTCAAAATTGTGAACGACTTCAAATAGTCGATTCTCACTGGATGATGGTCCACAACCCGGTGGAAAATCCTGAACCGCCGATACTGCCCTTCGTTTGAATTTAGGAGTAGGGATCGCAAATCCGCTCCTTTTGCGATTTCCAATTGCTACCCCTTTCGATTTGATATCGCTTGCCTCCATTGAATAAGATTTTAGTCAAAACAATATTACGATAAAAAGATGGATTGTCAAATGAAAAGGGTTCGGCTTACCACTAATATCGTATGATCACAAGTCGATGGATCGAGCGATTTAGTTCTTAAAACATGTAGTCGATTAGCCAACCTTCAATCCGATTAACACAATAACCAAATGGAGATATTGAATGGACTAAGGAAGAACTTCCTTACCTTAATCGATGATAATCCCGTTTCTCACGATTGTCCTATGACTAGAGATGATTAGGCGATGTCGTGGTATTCGGCCTCCCTCTATATCACTACAAAGAAAATATTGATCACAACATGAGAGTGATGGAGAGAGATATTTTGATAGAGAAACAAAATAGAATAACCGAATGATGATGAACTCATATATTCGGCTAGTAAGAGAATAACAATGAATTGAAAAGGGGGATAATAAGTCACTTACCAACTCAGTCAAAAAGAGATTGTCCACGACAAAAAGAAAAGAAAAAGTGAAAAGATGGGATGATACTAGATTCAGTTTTGGAGGAAAATCAAACAAGAAGATGTGATCTTAAAGTGATGTCGATTTTAGAGAAAAGGGAAGATTGAAGAAATGGTTAAAAGAAAAGAATAGAAGGATGGATGGATGCTTAGATGATTCGGCTATCAAGGGAAGGTGAACAAGAGATGAATGTTTCGACCAAACAAAAGAGAAGAAATGCTCTAATGTGCTAGGAGGTTTCGGCAAAGAAGAAAGAAAAGAAGAAAAAAAATTAAATTCACTAATGGTTTGAGGATTCGGCAATGAGAGTAGCAATTTGGAGAAAATGACACAAAAGGTTGCAAGTAGGAATTTTGGCCAAAACAAGCACCAAAGTTTTTCACCCAAAAGACAAAGAAAATTCGGCTATGCCCTTTCTATGCCAAAACCGTCCATGCCTTGGCCAATAGGTCAAAATTTGCCAACCAAAACTTTCCAAAACATCACCCTTGAAGATGGCCAACATGTTCCCCATACTTTCCCCTTTCTTTTGATTTCTTTCCCTACCTTCATCCTTTCCTAATTTCCTTAGCCACCTTTTCAAAAATAAAAAGTCCAACTTGCCTTATTTACAAGCTTGGCCGACACTTAGGGAAAGAGTACAAAAATAATAGTCAAAATTTTTGCATCGAGGGGATTCGAACCTCTTCCCTCCATACTCTTCACTTAATGCCATAACCTCTTTGCCATATGCTCACTTATGCTAACCAATTACTTACTTATTTCTATAAGCATTAATGTCACTTACTAATTCTCCTTAATAGACTTAAACACAAAATTTTTACTAGGGCCCAAATCAATCCCGAGCCTTCATAAAACCCCTTAAACATACACAATTAATATTTTTAGCTAGCTTGACGCAAGAAATAATGCAACACATAAAATTCTAAATTTTAGGATGTTACATTAAAAATGTTAAACTTCAAGTAGAACAACAGGAGTGCAACGATGGTGAGCCTGTTGGTTCAAAAGATAACAAAGGTGTTAAATTCGCCTAAGATGCCTACTGGCCTTTCGATTAGTGATAGCGACCACTTTTCACTACCTAATCCCACATCTTACCTACTCTTCGAGTTCCCTACAATTGGTTCCACCATATGCCTATAGATTAGAAGGTTAATGGCCTTGTCGAATTACTTTCCCTTGCTCATATGAAGACACACAGACCAACACATGACCTACACCTTAAACCTAGAACCACTTTAGACACTAAATTCATCAATCCCTTAAACCGGGTACCCAACACTCTACACAACTTCACCCTATAGGGGACATATTCCTCAAGTACCTTACAACTGGTTCAATTGTATCCTTTTGCCAACCAAAAACACCATCGACCCCAACAAACAGACCATCATCAATGAGGGGGTCGATACCAATACATAAGTCGACCCCTACAACAAATTTGTCCATCAATGTTTCATTTTAATTTGATTTCCACTATAAATTGAATAAATAAAAAAATTACATGGAAATAATTTTCCCTATTAATTTGTGCTAGTTGAAATCAATAATTTTATCAAAATTTAAGGACTAATTACCGAAATAAACATAATAAAAAATTCAATATCATTTGAATGATCTATTGCTCCTAACGTCTCAAGTTGTTCTAGTCTCTTTCTCTTATGGGCTTCTCTCTCTCTCCCCCTCCCTCCCTCCCTCCCTCTCTCTCTCTCTCTCTCTCTCTCTCTCTCTCTCTCTCTCTCTCTCTCTCTCTCTTTCAACTAAAATATCTTCTCTCTCAAATTTCGTGTCTTGCATATTTTAGGTTATTACCATCAATGTTTGGATATATGATGTCTAAATATACACCGTTAAAGAGGTCCCAATTGGACGGTCCATCGACATCTCAATCAATAGTAAAAAGAGGTAAATCAAAGCATGAAGTTCTCCGAGTAGAAGCAATGGCTCCATCAACTAGAGTAGTTCATGACATACTAATAGCAAAAAGGATGGAATAGAGGAAAACATGTCTTCATGTAACTATACTATTGACCTCATCCTCCTCCTTTCCCTATTATTAAATACATGCATGTTTATAGATATCAATTTTTATTCCAAACCTGAACAGGGCTTCTATACAAAATTGATAACAATTTGTTCAAAAAATAGAGTCATTCTCATAAGGTGGCAATGCATTATACCTGGACCAATTAGGGTAATTAGTGGTTGACATAGTGAAATGTAACACCCTTACCTGACCTGTTTGTCGAATCTGGGTATGGGATATCACAACTAGATCGAGTTCATGTACAACATTAGAACTCATTATTTTAAAAATCAAACTGTATTACCTATTTATAAAAACATACAACAGAGGCAATAATTTTAAATAAATTTTATTTTCTGAACCCTAGACTCTAAGAGCATTACATATTTACAATAAATATATTCGATTCCATGGCAAAGTCTCTAATGGTACCCCTTTCTATGCGCATGACTCAACAATGACAATGAATCCTTGATTTTGCACGATCTGGCTTGGTCCCTCCTCGAGTTCCTCATCTTGAAGATCTTGCAACAACAGGTCAAAACCTTTGTAAGTTTCAATGAACTTAGTGAGTTTCTACATTGCACAAAAATAGGCTCCATCATATAGAGGTTCTAAATAAAGAGAACTAAATATGAATAACTACTTACTAGTGAGAGTAAATTATCTGAAACTCGTCGTAGTGGGATCTAAATTATTCCCAATCCTATCCATTTTCGAATATATCACTAACAAAATTATCCTTAGCAATCCTATCAACCCACGATTAGTTTTAACAGATTCCTCAGACGTCTCGCCATTTTCAAAGACTTTGTCCTTCCTTTACTCGTATTTTTTTCCACCATGTCCTTATAAGGTAGCCATACGATCTACCCTACTAATTACCCTTTGGTATCTCCCCCTTTACTGTTATTCCATATTTGATTAGTCCATGGTGGACTCTTTCTATTACCCTAGCCCCAAATAACTTCTTGTTATCCCATTCTTTAAGATAACTAGTAAGATCCCCACCACTCTAGTGGGTTACGTCCCACTCAGGACAAATAGCAGTTGGATTACTTCTTTGTAATCCACCTTGTTCGAGATGCCATGCTCGTAAATGTGGCATATATGTCTGTTGTGGATTGCTTTGACCTTCGGCACCCCGCAGGCTATTGTTGAAATGACTATCTATTTTCACGATTTATCTTTTATTTTGATTCCTTACGAAACTAGCCGTTGGACTGGTACTTCCCCAATGGTTTTCCCTTGAAGAGGAATAATATTGACAGACTTATTTGTCATCTGGTACATCCCTATTTTTCAGTGGATTCTAACTAACCCCTATTTGTCATCGACGTACTTTATGTTAAATCTCTAGCTTATAGAGTTTCTCTAAGCACTCTCTGGTGGTTCTTAATGGCAGATCCTTAATTTTGATCCCCAGTTAACCCATCTTTTGTTTACCTATACCTCAGGCACCATTAGTGCATCAACTCTCGTGATTACTTCTTGCTAGTTTACCATACATATCCCCTACCGACATTCACAACTGCCATTCTAACAGTCTTTTCCCACTTTCATTACATTTCCCATTCATTGGCGGATTCCTTCAACCTGCTGTTGAACTATTTCGCCTCATACTTCCACTTTCCTTTTACCCATTTTTCCTTATTTGCAACGCTTCTCACGATGACTGTCCTGATTGACCAACCGCGTTTATTGTCCTGACGAACTAGCCCGTATTTAGTGTCCCAGCAAACTCCACAAACTGTTTAGCCGAGCTATGATCTTACTCGTTAAATCTCATGTTTAATGTCCTAGCGGACTCCATTGGTTGTCATAGACGAGTTATTGTCTTACATATCGTAATTCTCGTGTTTATTTTTTGACGAAGTACCATGTGTTTACTATTCCAACAGACTATCTCGTGTTTACTATCTTGGTGGACTATACTCGTTGTCATAGCCTAGCTATGGTCTTACATGTTTCAAATCTTTTGAGGCGTAGTCCCGAAGGACCTTACCATCGTCGCTGTGTCGCCTCAGAGAGCCTACTAACTACCGTCACGGTGTTGCTCTATGGAACCTAATAATAGTAAATATCGTCTTATCATATCTCCACCTTGATGCTCAAATACCGAAGTGTCCCTCCGGCAAGGCCTGGAGCTTCGCACATCATGGTTTGCTCCCAGTAATTCTGGATGGTGGAATCAAAACGGAATTCCAATTTTCCTTTTCCCCTATTCCTTCGCCCATTCCTTCTTTCATCGTCCTAACATTGATGCTCGAACACCGCAATGTCCCATCTGCAAGGGCCGAAGGTGTGCACATAGCTACATCGTATGGTGGTATCTAATAAAATCACCCTTTGTTTCCAATTCTAGCTTCGTCTAACCCGATGATGATTCCCTTACATATTCCACTATTATAAACATGCAATATATGCATTTCATAGATGAAATACCATGAAACCATAGTTAATCATGCACACTAAAATAAAATGGCGGATACTCGTATGTCTATATAATAGGTTACATACTTAGCCCTTTCCAGGGTAGAAGTGCAGAAACTCATCTGACACTTCTTTGCCTCCTCATTCACTTAGTTTTTCTGAACTCTAGAGCTTCCACTCTTTCTGGTAACTAAGCATATCCAAAATCTTAGTTAAACTCAATACTTACAACTTAAAACTCGATTTTTCAGAGTCATGCAAAACCCCTCTTAAAAGGTTTTCCTAGAAATTCTTATCTTCGTGTTCTTAATCTAAATGTTATAGAGGGACTGAGAACCTTACTAGTTTACTAGATTCTCTACTTTTTCGATTCAAACCTTCAAATTTCTACTCCATGAAAAGCTTTTCGTAATCCTCTCTTATTCGGAGTAACGAAGAAGATGAATGAAGAGAAGAAAAATGAAACAAAATTGAAATGAATCCCCTCTTGGAAGTCACATTTCAACTATTTATAGCCCTTCTCACACGGTCTTCAGGCATGTAAAATCCACCAATTGACAATCATTGTGTCTCCCACTAAGAGATCGACTGGTTCTAATCCAATCGAACCAGACTTAGACCTCAACCCTATCCAATTTCAGTTACTAATTTTTCCTGATTTTCCAATAGAGGCCGCCAATTTATGGCTCCTTTCAATTTAACCTGTAACACCCCTCACCCGTATTCAACGACAGAATAGGGTTACGGAGCATTACCGAACGTACTATACAATTACACATACATTTTTTCATACATTTTCAATTTCATGAAATTATCAATCAATAACATTCATACCGTCCCTAATACGAGCCTACGAGGTTCAAAACATGCATTCGGGATGGTTCGAGACTAAATCGATAACTTTAGAAACTTCTCCAACACTTAGAGTTTTTTTCCAAAAACAGGGGGCACACGCCCGTGTGGCCCAGCTGAGTGTCTCACACAGCCAAAGACACGCCCGTGTCGCAGGCTATGTGGACATTCAAAATGGGAGCACATGGCCATGTCTCAGCCCGTGTAACTCTCTGACTTGGGTCACACGGCCAACACACATGCCCGTGTGACTAGCCCGTGTGCCCTAAAAATGGCCATACACACCCGTGTGCTAAGCCGCGTGCTAGGTCGTGCCAAACCTGTAGGGTATACTGACTTATGCCACACGACCAAGTCACACGTCCGTGTGTGAGTCCATGTGGAGCTTACTGACTTGGTTTATAATTCAACACCAGGGGACACACGCCCGTGTCTCTTCCCGTGTGGACAAAAATAGGCTATTTACCAAGCCATTTTGCCACCCAAACTTTTGCACACCTACATCAATCCAATTGACATCAATACATAGCATAATTTGGCATTAAAACGAATCAATTCAAGCCTAATTCATGCATATTCTATACCATAATATGCCACTCAATTCATATCAAATCTAATTAACTAAAAACATCAACATGAACATTTTCAAATTTTGCATCATTTAGCCTAATCTCATAAACATGCTAAGTTCATTTCTCATCCATTTAGTACTTCTAATTTCCAAATACCAACTAACATCACATTACCATATTCAAGCACATAAAAAGAACCATAGACACAAATATATACACAATCAAACCAACCAAGTTAAGCCAACTTTCATGACTATATACAATACCAACCATAAACATTTACAAGCCAATTCAAATGCCTAAATTCATTACCAACACATAACCAAAATGACCAAAGTCCCTATAAATGCCATATACTCAAAACATAAGCTCAATAGTACCAAAGTGATAGTAGGATAGTGTGATGTAGTCTCCGACGATCCCCGAATCCGAGCTAGCTTTGAAGTCACTATAAAACACAGTAAAATAAACAAAGTAAGCTATAAAGCTTAGTAAGCTAGTATGAAAATAATAAGCAAGTCTCACAATTCATTTACCATTCAAATTAAATGACATAATATGCAACAATGCATTAATCTCAAGCTAACATGAATTTAACCACATACTTGACCATAAACTCACAACTTCCTTAGACACATTGCTCATATAGTTTTCCGTACATACTTGTACCAGTACGTATCTATTTCTCACCATTTTACATCTTCAATATACCCGTTGAACCATTCGGAATAAAATTCAGATACTTAGAAGTCTCGCACCCTAGGTGCCAATATCATGGCCTGAAGCCAAATCAATGTAACTCGCACTCGAAGTGCTAATATCATGGTCCAAAGCCAACTAAATGAACTTGCACCCCAAGTGCTAATATCATGGCCCGAAACCAACTTAATAAACTCACATCCGAAGTGCTAATATCATGGCCCGAAGCAAACTCAATGAAAATTGTAATGACATGTCCTTCGTATCCTAATTTATTCCTAAGGTTCAACCGGGATTTATAATGTCGAATCTTCATCGAATGTGTCCAAAAATTTGTAATTCAAAATTTATGCAATATCAAAACATTTAAAACACATATATAGCAATGCTTATTACATACAAACTTACCTCGGACGCAAAAACAATGAAACAGGTCGATTAGTTGAGTACTTTGTTTTTCCCCTATCTAGATTCGGATTTCGCTTTTCTTGATCTATATGTAATAAAATTTAACTTATTTAATTACCTCACTATTCAATTTAATCCAGAACACTTATTAAAGTACATTTACACTTTTGCCCCAAGTATTTCACTACTTTTACAATTTAGTCTTTATTTCATAAAATTACAAATTCATGCAATTCCACCCAAACCCATGCTAGTCAAATTTCAATTAGGTCCCTAGCAGCCCATATTTTTATTTATTTCACATTTTAACCTCAAAGTTTCCACATTTCACAATTTAATCCCCAATTTACATTTTCACTAAAAATCACTTAACAAAACTTAAATAACTATCATCAAACATTCATAATCTATCATTAAACATCAAAATACTCATGTATTCATCAATAGAAACATTTAAAATCTTTAACAGTTTTGCAAAATAGTCCCTGGGCTATCTAGACCTAGTTGCAACGATATAAAAAACATAGAAATCATTAAAAATCGAGTCAAAAATCACTTACATGCTCAAGGTATTAATGGCCGAATGAAAGAACCCTGACCATGGCTATTCTTCCTTCTAAAACCAGTTTGGATAAGATGACAATGAGTGGGAATTTTGTTTTATTTAATTAATTAACCTTATTTACTAAATTACCTATTTAACCTTATTACTAACTTAAAATTTCAATAATGCTAAGCCATTAACATCCACTATCTAATTAATGGTCTATTTACCACATAAGGACCTGCACTTTAAATTTCTATAGCTATTTAACACCTTTAGCTAATAGAACACAAGTTTTACACTTTACGCGATTTAGTCCTTTTTATCAAATTAAGCATTCAAACGATAAAATTCCTTAACGAAACTTTTACACAAACATATTATCATGCTGTAAACATTAAAATAATAATAAAATAATTATTTTAACTTCAAATTTGTGGTCTCAAAACCACTATTCTAATTTGACTAAAAACGGGCTGTTACATAACCCCCAATTGTTCTAAATTTCGAGACTTAAAGGAAACCGAGTGTGACATGAAATACTGAAATGTAGCTTTTTTACGCACTTTTTAACTTTATGATTTTTTTTTTTTTTTAGACATATTGGCGATGTGGTTCTTTCTCTATGACATTGGAATTTCTAGAAAATTATCGGATGCATCCTCTAGTGGCCCATTTTCTAGTTGGTTTCTTACACTCAAATGTCTTCACCAATGGTAAAGTTTGCATACCAATCCTCTCGTTCGGCAATGTACGTCTCCTATTCAATAATTTTTTAAAAATTATTTAACACACCCGAGTTTTGTTTTCCATTTTCTTCATCTTTATTTGTTTCACTAACTAGGATTGGACACATGTCGTTACTGGCACCATAATTCTTCAAAAAAATGAACAGATGATGGAAGTTTCATACCCCAATCTGTTTGCAAACCCTTCATGTGCTTAGGAACTTGGTAAGTCTTTGTAATTGTACATGTTTCTAATGGAGTAGGGGGAACATAAAAATATTCCTTTTTTATCAATACAAAAATATTCCTTTATTGTTTCATTACTACTCCATCTCATGTAATAATTTTCAATGTTAATTCCCAAAATTTTATTGCAATACTTTAAATTAACTTTATTTTATTTAATTTCGTTTGAAAACCCCTAAATATATTTGCCTACATTTTTGTTCTTCTAACTACAACTTCCTTCAGGTATTTTGCAGGACCTTAAAGAATACATCAAGAGGGTTCTAAAGCAATCAAAATTATATCCACCTCAATTCTAAATTACTACTACTTGTGTTGTTTTAGCAAACTTTAATGTTGCATCTTTAAAATTAATTGTTAAACTCATAATTACATTCTTCTAGTTAATTGGTTATATCATATGCCTTTGTTTGCTGAATACTTATAATACTACCTAATTCATATTCATGGTGCTTAATACCTTGATGTTATTCTTTCTAGTGTTTATCATCTTTTTAGTGCTTTTCCAATTTTAATGTCTACCCCCCCTTTTTGGGTTTAGGTACGAATTGCACCAAAGTTTCAATTTTATTTTAAATAAATTTGGAAATTTACCATTTTTATATAAACAATGATGAACCATTTTGAACCCCTCATCCAAAAATATCTTTAGAAACCCTTGACAAGTCACATTAATAATAAACAGTGATTGTTATGCTTGTTTGACGCCGAAATCAACTGACTTCATCCTATCTTATTAGTCACTGTACCAATTGTTTTTACCTAGGATGATGTGAATTAGAACTAGATTTATCCAGTTGGAGTCCTACTTACATTCAAACCCAAATTATTTATCTATTTTCTTCATGGATAACTTTATCTGTTTCGAATATATAAATCTACAACATATTAATCCTAAACCGACTTATTACTATCTATTTAGTAATTAGTTAAGGTATTTGTAATTTTGTTTTAACAACCAATTTATGATGTTTGATTTATTTTTCATTTTTCTATTTAACCAATTGATTACTATCTATTTAGTAATTAGTTAAGGTTTTAGGGTTTTTTCTTTTAACTTTGAATTTAAAATGTTTCATTTATATCTCTTATTTCTACTTAACCGAATAATTTCTCACTAAATTCATTTCTTCTTAAAAGATATTCATTTTTTTTTCTTTAAATGGGTATTCCTCATTAGATGTTGCATTGGGTGTTAAATTCAGTTTTCATTTTAATATAGTTGATATTACATAATATTCTCCTCTAAATCTCAATAGTATCTTGATTTCTTATAATTGTACAAATTAATGTCATACATGTTCAAATATCTAAATTACATTTTATTTTAAATCTAAACTATGTACAAATTAAATATGTTAGTATTTTAGTAAAAATATGAAACATAGAAAATGTGAAAGAAAAAATATATTGGAAGCACACAATAACCTGTTGCATTGTTCAGATTATATAGCTAAAAACTTAACAGAAAATATAATTTGTTGATATCTAGCCACATCCTATCTTACTCCCAAAATCATGCCACAAATTAAAAAAATCCCTAAATACTTAGTCTACACTAATTTTTTAGCAAGCCTAGGTCACATTCTCAACACTCCTTATTGATTTAGTAATTGCAGAGGTCTAATTTGTTTCTTAAAACTTTAAATCTAACTTTTTTTGGAAGAGCCTTGGTTAACACATCAGTTTTCTTCACGTATGATGTAGCTTCACTTGGAATTTTAACAAATTCAAGGTTTTGAAGATATCCATCAATCTTAGTATATCAGGCCTTAGGAGTCTGTTTAAGACCATATGAGGCCTTGTTTAACATGTAGATTTTCTCCTCCTGTCCCTTGACTTGGAATACCTCAGGTTTCTCTACTCTCATTGTTTTAATCCATGTGTCATTCTTCTCAGCTTTTTTAAACTCAACACCAACATTGCACCTTTCATAAATTTCAAATAAAAATCTTGTGCCACGAACTAGAACATCATCTATATTTTCATCAAAGTACTGAGGAGTCTCTGTCAATAGCTTCATTGTTGGCTTCTCTTTCATTAGATTTAGAGCAAAGTTTTTTGCTTTTATTTTTACTTTAAATACATCTCTGCCTTTTGAGTCTTTGATCAAACACCATTTGTCTTCAAATATGACCTTGAAACCTTTTTCAATCAACTTCCCAACACTAAGAAGATTTTGGTCAATGTTAGGCACATATAAAACATCAGTTATGTGTTTCAAACCTGTTAAACTTTCAATAGTCACTGTTCTTTTTTTGTTAATTGGAATAAACTCACCATTTCCAACTTTTATTTTGGAAATGATAGTTTTATCAAGTTCTTCGAAAAGTGTTTGGTCATTGATCATGTGATTTGTGCAGCCCCTATCGATCAATTAGGAATTACTAGAGCTATTACTTGTAGAGAAACGTGTCACCATAAAAAGGAACTTGTCTTTTTGTTACTCAATAGGTGTTTTTGCCTCTCCATGTTGTTGAGACTTACAGACCCGCTCTATGTGCCCAATACAACCACATTTCCTACATTTGATATTAGGCCTCCACCAACACTTCTTTGGCAAGTGATTTGTCTTCTTATAGTATGGACATGGTGGATATATCTCATTGTTATTATTGTGGGTCTTATCTTTAATTTTCTTGTCTTTGCCTTCTGAATTTTCAAACTTTGCTTGAAAAGCACCCTCTATTGATGTTTCTTGTCTCATCTTTCTCCTTTTGTAATAGCCCGATTTTGGGTCTAATCGGAATAGTGGTTTTGAGATCACAAATCCGAAGTAGAAATATTTTTTATGATTATTTTGAGGTCTATGACATGTTTCCATGATTGTGTGAAAGTTTCATGAAGAAATTTTGTGAATAAATGTCCAATTTGACTTTTTGGACTAAATTGCAAAAGTTGCAAAATATGAGATTCTAGAAGCTTTAAGTATGAAATAGATTTGGATTATTAATTAGAGGTCCTTAAATAGAAATTTGCCTAATTTCTATTTTTATGGACAAAAATGGGCATGAGTAGGTAAAATTTTAAAGTTTAGTAAAAAGGGCATTTTGGTCATTTGGTTAATAAAAGATTAAAAAGGGGGAAATGAAGAAAAATTTGCTCATCTTCTTCAAGCTAGGGCTGAAAATTTGAAGCTCTCCATAGCTAGGGTTTCTTCACTTTTCAAGCTTGATAGTAAGTACATCCTAGCCCCATTTTTAATGTTCTTTACGTTTTTGAAGTTGTTATCAACTGATCTAGCTATTTCTACCATTTATTTGAGCTAGGGTTCATGTTTAAAAATTTACCCATGTGTGACATGCATGTGTTTAGATGTTTCATGGTAGATTATGAAAGTTTTATGTGTAATAAACATCTTTTACTAAGTGATTTTTGATGAAAACACCTAAAAATGACCTTTTTGTAAAAGTTGTAAAATGAGTAGTAAAAATCTAATTTGAAGGAAAATATGGGCTATTATGAACATGTGTTAGGTTCGGATAGGCTTGGGTAACAAAGAAAATGGACACATTTCATTTTATGAGCCTAGGGACTAATTTGTAAATATGTGAAACTTTAGGGGTAAAAATGTAATTTTTCCAAAATGTGATTTTTGGGTCACATTGAATAATGTGACTAATAAGTGAGCTAAATTTGATATTATAGATCAAGAAAAACGAGGTTCGGACCTAGAACGAGAGAAAAACGGGTATTTGACTGTTAGGTCCTTTTCACCATTTTTGGTATTGAGTTAAGTTTGTATGTGAATAATGAAATGCTATATTTATGTTTTAAATTGCTTTAAAATTTTATATGAATTGTATGATTGATATTATGAGCAATTTCGATAATGCCATAATAACGAAGAAGTCTTGGTTGAACCTTAGGAATAGATAGGATACAAATGTCATGACATTAGGGTTATGAGTTTACGTGTAAGACCATATCTGGGATATGGCATTGATATGAGATTTCGTGTAAGACCATGTCTGGGACATGGCATCGATATGAAAATCGTGTAAGACCATAGCTGGGCTATTGGCATCGATATGTGGCCCCATGTAAGACCATATTTGGGATATGGCATTGGTATGATTCTATATGTATGTTATTCCCGAGTATCCTTTAGTATTCCAAGTGGTTCAACGAGAAATTCAAAGATTATGCCAAAGATGACAAAGTAAATGATTATGTTACGAGTTGGTACAGGTATGTACGTAAAGTTTATAAGCATTGGCTTCATGATATTATGAATTCATGATCACTATGAAAGTGGCTTTAAGTTAACCATGTGATTATTGGTTTATGTGTGTGATGAATAAATACATGTTAAAGTTGATTGAAACTTATGAAAATAGGCATTTAGGCCAAACGAAATTGAGATATGAAATGTTTTAGTTCCTTGATTGTGACTCAATGAATATGAAATGAAGGAAAGATTGGTATTAATATTTATTAAAAATATTTATGAAATCTTGTGATTAAGTGTTTATGTTTATGATGTGTAAATTCATGGTAGATTCGGTTGACGAACATGTGTAAGGCTTTGGGGCCAAATCGATTGGAGAGATAGTAAATGTTTTTCGTTTGAATTGTGATTTATCGGTTATGTGTGAAAAAAGGAAAGATTTGCATAATTGCCTATTAAAATGGTTATGAAAGTATGAGAAGTTAAGAGTTAAATTATTGAAAGATGTTAAGATTTGGGCTTGAAAGTATGAATATGCATAATTAATGTGCATGTTACTATGAGGCTTGACATGATTTGTTAGTGATTATTATGGTATGTTATATTGGAGATATTACAAATGTTTGGCAAATGTTAAGATATATTAAATTAGGCTTATAAATTGAAGGGGGTGAGCATTGTGATTGAGTAAGTTATGCCTGTGAAGATTTAATGACGTTTATGTTGTGTTATGTTATGTTAGTTTTATGACAAATGTATGTCTATTGATGCTTATTATTTGCATACGAACTTACTAAGCTCTGTAGCTTACTCCCCTTCCATTCTCATGTCTTATTGGGTTATTAAGCTAGCTCGGGTTGGAGATCGCCGGAGATGCTATCACACTATCAAGCTATCATGTTGGGTATAAGTGAATGCAAACCCCTTTGAGTTTATGACATGTATAGAGACTTAGTCATTTGGTGTATGAGTCATTATGATTTGGCTAAATGTATTAGCTTGTGATGGTTAAAAGTTGGATGTAATGTGTAGCCATGCAAATTGGCTTATATTGGCTAAATGGTTGTAAGCCCATATAAGTATGTATGTGCATATGTCAATGTTTTGTGATGTGGTTTATATTTGCTTGATATATGATGGTTAGGTGTTTATTCATATGTTAATGCCCTTTGAGTGTGAATTTAGCATGAAATGATTTGGCAATGCCTAATGTTATAATGCACGATAGATGATGGTATGAAAATGATACGTTATTGCTTGATTGTAGTTGTTTCTGAAGGCATTTATATGTTATGATTTGTGCTATGTGATGTTGTGTGGATGTGTGCAAGTAAGGGTGACAAAATATCTTGGAAATTAGCCTTGTATTTTTCCACACAAGTAGACACACGGGCGTGTGTCTAGGCCGTATGTGACACACGGTTTGCCCCACGGGCATGTGTTCCAGCCGTGTGTCCCCTGCACATTAGTTTTTTAAGAAACAGAATGCCCAGTAGTAAACACACGGGCATGAGACACGATCGTGTGTCTCGGCCGTGTGAGAGACACGGCAATAGGACATGGGCACGTGCCCAGGCCATGTGAAGTCTGCACTTGATTTTCGAAATTTAATTCGCCACACGTCATAAGGGCACGGGCGTGTGCCTTAGTCGTGCGACCTTATTTGGTTCATGACATCATAAACAGAATGCACCCTAAGATGGACACGTCCTGAAGCACGGGCGTGTGATATGCCACACGGGCGTGTCCCTTCACCCACACGGGCATGTGGACCTGTTTCATGATGAAAAATTTCTAAGTTTCCCGAAAGCTTCTAAATTTCTCGGTTTAGTCCCGAACCGTTCCCAATGTATGTTTTGGGCCTCGTAGGCTCGTTTAAGGGACGATATGAATGTTTATGAAAAGTTTTAAATATGGATGGAAATTCATGTCTTGGTTTGGTATGAATGCTGGTGTTTAAGTCCGGTAATGCCTCATAGCTTGTTCCGGCGTCGAATACGGGTAAGGGGTGTTACACCTTTGTTCTGGAGCCTGTAATGCATTCACTAATTCTACCAAGGATATACTTGAAAAATCCTTAGATTCTTCAAAATGAAGAGATGTTAGACTCATATTTTTCAGGCAAAGTGACAAGAATTTTTTGCGCTATTCGATCATCAGAAAAATCCTTACCCAGCAATATTACCTTGTTTACTATGCCCTCCAACTTGTCAAAATAGTCTTTAATGGTTTTTGTCTCCTTCATCTTTAGCATTTCAAACTCTCTGATCAAATTGAGCACCTGCATATTTTTTTCTTTCATTGCCTTACTATTTCTTGAGGTAGTCCCAAATTTCTTTTGCTGACCCCAAATTCACGATTCTTGTAAATATTTTGCTTGAAACAGTAGAGAAAATACATGCTTTAGCTTTGGACTTTCATGCTTTCTTCTCTTTGTGAGTCTTTAGTTGATTCATTATTGGATTTGCTGGCAATGAAGGAACATCGTAGTCTTCTTCTACTGTTTCCCAAAGATCCATCATATCAAGATAGACTATCATTCTAACAGCCCAAGCTTGATAGTTATCACCATAAAAAATTGGTGGAACAATATGAGAAAACGACATTGTGTCAGCTTCCATGTCTAAAGCTTATGTGTTTCTCTCAAGTCACAGATCCCTTAAGATAAAAGCTCTGATGCCAATGTTGGTATTTTAGTAAAAAAATGTAAAACAAAGAAAATGTGAAAGAAAAAATATATTGAAAGCACACAATAACATGTTGCATTGTCTAGATTATAAAGCTAAAAACATAACAGAAAATATATTCTGCTAATATCCAACCATATCCTAACTTACTTCTAAAATCATGCCACAAACTAAAAAATCCTTAAAGGCTTGGTCTACACCTATTATTAAGCAAGTCTAAGGCACATTCTCAACCAAATATTTTTCACAAAAGATTTATATTTGATGCACTGCGCATTACCCTTGTCAACCATTAGTACACCACACTTCGCAACACCATTTCTAACTAAATTAATGACAAAGTTTAAGAATTTCCAAAATAGTACTTAAAATTAATTTGAACTTAATTACAATAATTTATAAATTCTATTGATCTTATTTGTTTTTTAGTTTTAAACATACTTCTATGTTGTAATTAGAAAACTTTCAAATGCATACGCATCTGATAAAATATCTAGTATCGATAATAACAATGAATTTTTTTGTTTATCATTCATCTCTTTTTCATGCATCAACCATAATAAATTTTTATCATTTAAAATCATTGGATTCTCAATTTTTTTTTCCTTAAGAAAAAAAAAACCCAACTCACAAAGGTGTTTTTGTCTTTTCCCTTTTACTCAATAAAGATAAGGCAAGTGGAAGCTAATGGTCTGCTTCCTATAAAAGTGATTCTAATACTCTGTGACTTCTAATACTTCAATATTGTTTTAATTGGTCTTCCATGTTTATACATGAACCATGCATAAATTTATGGTATAATATTGCATCTAGCCCATCATATTTTAGTATATCAAAATTATTTTCGTCTTCATTTAAGTATACAATTTAAACTTATTACTCAATTTGTTTCCATTTTCATTAAACCTTTCTCAATTTAATCCTGTTTGCTAACCCTTTCAATATAATATATAAATATATATAGTTAAAAATATTTCAAACCTATATGAAATTTAATCATTAAACATAAATATTTTCCAAATCAGAAAATAAATATCAAAACAGTCATACGTATCTTTAAAAAAAACCAATTATATAAATCTATGTCTTAATTAATGTAAAACCTACTATTCATTCCATCCGACTAACAAGCTTTAAAATTTCAACTACAATACAATAGAGGGGAAGTGTGATCACAAATTCTCTCTCCCCTTTCACTTCATACTCAGACTGGGAGTAATGCCCATTCAAATATTCATCATCAAAATGGGAGCATATAGAGATCATGAGAATTTTCAAACTACTGTTCAAGGTCAACATATCCCCTAGCAAACTCTTGCACCTGATTCTTCTGCTCTTATTAGGATCATTTTCAATAATTTTTAGCATAACTGATACACCTTTCCAAGTTCCTACTTCAGCCTTGTTCGCCTCACCCATTATCATTAAAGCCATGACCAATGTATATAGAGCCAATGGTGACATGGGCTCCAATGTTGTTGCGCGACTCAAATATTTCAGTCATTCATTTCCCTTTTTTTTCATTGAAGAATATTGTTGTCCCCGGCGTCACCTATGCTTCGATGTTCCCGAGGGCAACAAAATGATTAATGTTATAGCTTAACCAAGGTAGTTTGTCCAATTCCCACACACTACCAACTAGGTTCCCTAGGTTCACTTCCCTTATAACTTTGTCATAGTTTAGAGTTTCATTTATATCCTTGAAATTTTAACCATTTAAATAACCTAATTAATAAATAAGTAACATGCAACAATATTTTCACTTCAATGATAGTTTTAGGGATTTCCTTTCTTCAACCCTAACATTGAAATCGAAACTTGATCTGCCATAATTTGATACATCAAATTAGGCTTTCCATTACACTTGACAAGCTTATTCTCGAGAAATTTGAACGTTTTTATTGTGTTTTTAGTTAGTTTTTACCTTTTCCTTTAATAAGTGAATTAGTGTGTTTTACGCTATTTTTGAGACCCAAATTGGCTAAATGCACCATAGGGAACCTAACGGTTGATTAAGTGTTGTAGGGAGTCAATGATGGCATGAACGTGAGTGAAAACATCACCTAAAATAGGGCATCGCGATATCAAAGCGTGAAAGTTGTGTACCCCTAACCGTGCTGGAATAAAGATAATTGAGGCCATCTATAATGGTATCATGATACCAGCCATGGGTATTACGATACCCAACCTCCTAAGAACCCCCCATTTCAAGACTGACGAGGGTATTGCGATATTATACCAACTTCAACACCAATCAAAAACACACACTGAGGGGCATTTTGGTCAATAAATATATCTCTAATGCCCACTAAAAAAGACCAAAGTTTGGCTGGAGAGAGAATACACACAAGACACAACACTTTAGCTTAGTTTTCTTGTTTTCTCTTTATCTTTTAGGGTTTAGATTTTTTTTTCCATAGCTTAAGGTTTAGTTTTCTGCTTCATTAGGTTTTTCTTTATTGCGGTAGTTAGTTAAGTTAGTTATTACTATAGCTAGACTTTATTTACTTGTTTATCCCTTTAAACTTCTTGTATTTTTAGTTTGATCCTTAGCATTAATATAGCTCAGTTTTCTTTTTATTTCGCCATTAAAAATCCAATTTTTAAGTGCTATTTTACATTTCCTTTATTTTCATTTTTATTGCCTTTATCATTTTCCTTGCATTTAACATTTATGCCTAGTTTTTATGATTGTTGGATGTTTGTTTGCTTAAATATGATTTTTGGGCTTAGGTACTAAATCACAAAAATTAGAACAAATCGAATACACCTCAAAATTTAGGATTGATTATCATAAGGGAAAACTAAGATCAGTGAGACTAATAGGAGATCTTATCGGGCATCAATTTGATAGTCTCATGTTAGTTTAGTGATGTCAAGAGATAAATCGAACTATTTTGTCAAAATTGGTAAAGTTGAGACCAAGAGGTAAAATTGAACTTGTAACACCCCTTACCCGTGTTCAACGCCGGAACCAGATACGAGGCATTACCAAACTTGTCATGCTTAAACTTACAACTTTGGGCTATAAAATTTCATCCTAACTTAAAAAATTTTCATTTACAATCGTAACTTCCCTATTATGGGTCTACGAGACCCTATACCTATACTCGTGATATTTCAGAACCAAACTGAAAACTCTCAAACACTTAGAAAATTGTGACATGAAACAGGGTCACACGCCCGTGTGAAGAATGGAACACGCCCGTGTGGCATTTCACATGCCCGTGTGTTTATCCCGTGTCCCTCACACAGCCTCGACACGCCCGTGTCTTAGCCCGTGTGCCAAAACCTTAGCATTTTGTTTGTGACGTCATCACCTCACTAAGGTTACACAGCCAAGGCACACACCCGTGTCCTTAGACCGTGTGTCAAATTATATTCCTAATTTTTAGGTACAGACTTCACACGGCCTGGGCACATGCCCATGTCCATGGCCGTGCCTCCCACACGGCTAAGACACACGGCCATGTCTCTGCCCGTGTGTTGACTACTGAGCATACTGACTCGCAACTCTAGCATGCAAGGGGACACACGGCCGATCAACACGCCCATGGGGTTGACCGTGTGTCACACACGACCTAGACACACACCCGTATGGACATTAAAAAGGCTATATTCCAAGCCAAATGCCACCCTACATAGCAACCATACTTATACCAACTCAAATCAATCATCCACACAAGCATAAACTTCATGAAATCCATCATAATTGAATATATGAACATATCAAGTATAGGCCAACTTCCCATGACCTCTTACAAAATAAAAAGAACAACTATAGTAGCCAACACATTTGGCTTACAAATATGCCAATACAAAACACCCAAGTCCTATACATGCCATACTCAAAATAAATCTAGTTTGACTATACCAAAAAGTGGTCAATAGTGTGATCTCCAAACTCCGACGTCTGCGAATTCTCGAGCTAACTTGGCAATACTACAAGGAAAAGGTCAATGAGAGGGGTAAGCATGAATTTTAGTAAGTTTGCATGGAAATAAATGGAAACAATAAGCTCATAACAATATCCATCCATGGCATTAAATAACCACACACAAAGTCGTAGGCTTCTTGCTATACTTACTCATACTTGCCCTTATCTATCACATACCATGCCACATATCGTAAATGTTCTTCGTGAATTACTCACGGGTACCTGTGTTAACTCAATCACATAGCTTTAATAAAATTCTCATTTCTATTTCTAAGCTGATCTATTTATCCCAATAGATCACTAGGGATACTCTAAGATACATATCCATTATCATTAGCATAAACACGAAGCCAGTGCCACATCCCGGATGTGGTCTAACATGGATCACCTCTGAATACCGATTTCATATCCCGGATATGGTCTTACACGGAACCTCACATTAATATCGATGCCATATCCCGGACATGGTCTTATACGATTTTTCATATTCAATACCGAAGCCATATCCCAGATATGGTCTTATACAGGATCTCAATTCGGTGCCGAGGCCATGTCCCCGACATGGTCTTACACGGGATATTATTTATTTCATACCTCAATGATGGTATTTTCATATTGTAAGAGCCCATTTTCGCCCGGCCAATTCTTTAAACCAAAAGCAAGACCAAAATTTAAAACCAAATAAAATAAATTAAATGTCCAATAAAAAATGTCCATTACAGAGTTATAATAGCAGGCCCAATAACTTAAACTTGCCTCTACCCAATTATAGTGGCCCAAATTCATTACCCAATTAACCCCAAACTAGCCCAATAAACTAAACACAAATAGCCCAAGGTTAAAATGGCCCAAATGGCCCAATTGCATTAAGAAATTCTGGAAACCCTAGAGGCTTCCAGATGTTAAATCTCAGTATGATAGCCTCTCAACCCTCATGCACGTGTGCGCCACGCCAGCCAGGCACTCGGGCCACCCCGCCTCCACGACGTCTTCACCTGCACACAAAGAAGCAAAACATAGAGAAAATGGAAACAATATACAGCCATTGTAACAGAAATTTAGGGGGATTTTTGTATTTTTATTTATTTTCTTTTCTTTTATTTTTTGAAATCGGTTATAAAAACTGAAGAAGAAAGAGTTGTAAGGGGGACAATTTTTTTTTACACTACGAATACTGAATCAAAATAAAAAAAATCTTAGAAAAGGTGATTTCTAGATTCTAATTTCTCTTCTGTATATACTTTTATTCCTTTTACATGCAAAGAAGAAGGAGAATAAACGAAAAGGGTTTTCGTACCTGTTATCGGACCTCTGTTTGCTTCGCTATCATCGAAGCTAAAACGAGGGAGGTAAAAAGCCATCCGATATATGCTCAAATGGCCTAATCGACTTTTGGATAATCGCTCGTCATTCATAGTGGCGAAGTGGATGTCGATTCAGTTCGCTAGGCTGAGCAAAGAAGGAGACACTTAGGTTCTCCTTTTGTTTTGGTTTCTGATTAAGAGGGCTAAGTGTGTGTGTGTTCAAGTTTTTTTTAATTATTGGGAATGTGTTGAACGACACCGTTTAAGCAAAATTCATTGGTTTTGAAACGGCGCCGTGTAAGCCTTAAACCATTTCAACCCGATGACCTGACCCGATTACAGTCAAGATCCGCGCGTTTTGGTTCTGATGGGTTATTTACCCATTTAGTCCTTCTGAATTCTAGTTGTTTTAAAATTAAGTTTATTTTGCTTTTAATTTTGCCTAGAAACTTTGCGCCGTTTTAAATTTAATCCTTCTTTAAACGCAGTGTTTAATAACTTGGGTAAATGGCACTTTTAGTCCCTTTTAATTCACGCGCGTGGCGTTTTAGTCCTCCTTTCGATTTCTTCTTTAATTTATTGCTTTTAGCTCTAATTTTGTTTGGATTTCAATATGGTCCTTCAATTATTTTATTTAATCATTTGCTTATTGTTTTTGTAAATTATTCTTCTTTTAAAAATTAATATTATATTATATATTTTAAATCATGCAAAATATTATTTATTTCCCTTTATATGTGGTTTATTTACTTAAATTATATATATATATAAACAAGATTTTTACGTATTATTTCATATGTATATTTCATTTTAAATTTATATTTCATTTCATTTAGAATTACTTATATACATGTTTTTTTTTATATAATGTATTAATTCGAAAGAGTATCTATTGTATATTTTAATTCATTTCATATATTTTTATATCTTATTATTTTTATACGTTTACATATATATATATATATAAATATATTTAAATGCATAAATTCTCTCTTTAAAATATGTTCTAATAAGTATATTCATAAATTATTTCATTGTAAATAATCTCATAAAGTGTTAATTTCAAAATCTACTTATTTTATTTATTTTAAATATTTTTGTTAGCATCCAAGATTCTATTTTATGTTAACTTGCCATGATCAATTTTTGTAGAATCATTACATTTTATAGCCTATTGTTAATATGATTGTTTAATTTGGGTATATTTCATGATTAATGTTTGTGAATCTTGTTGTATTATGCCTCAAATTCCAATATATTCAAGTCTCTATTAAATGTTCCATTTTATTAAAAATGCATTTTGAGCCGAATTTGAGATTGTGTAAAAACTTTTTTTCCAAAATAAGGCAATATTTGTGCGTTTGGAAAGTCGAAAAATTATGCCCCAACGTCTTCGGGTGTCAATTTTCCGTCCAACCAAATGGCCAAATACCCTTTTAATTGCATGTTTTGAAGATCAAAGATGATCTCGGTGTCGAGATATAAACGTGTTATATCCTAACGTACTGGGTATGATATTTTTATTCCTTCGAAACGAGTTAATCTTGAGATTCAAATTCAACATTAATTTTATGTTAATTTGTCATTGTCAATTTGGTAAGATTATTCCATTTTATAGCCTATTGTTAATATGATTGTTTAATTTGGGTATATTTCATGATTAATGTTTATGCATCTTATCGTTGTATTATACCTCGATTTCTAATGTATTCAAGTCTCTACTAAATGTTCCATCTCATTAAAAATGCATTTTGAGCCGAATTTAAGATTGTGTATTTAAAAACTTTCTCCCAAAATAAGGCGATATTTGTGCGTTTGGAAGATTGGAAAATTATGCCCTAACGTACTGGGTGTAAATTTTCCATCCAACCAAATAGCCAAATACCCTTTTTAATTGCATGTTTTGTAGATCAAAGATGATATCGGTGTCGAGATATAAACGTGTTATATCCTAACGTACTGGGTATGATATTTTTATTCCTTCGAAACGAGTTAATCTTGAGATTCAAATTCAACATTAAATTAACCTTCTTTAAAAAAGAATTATATTTTAACATTTTCAAATTTTCAACGCAAGGACATTGATTAATCAATTTGGTACCAATTTTGGGCGTTGCAAGGGTGCTAACCCTTCCTTGCACATAACTGACTCCCAAATTCGTTTTCTCGAATTTCGCAGACCAAAATATTTTTATAGGTGATTCGGTCACACCTAAACAAAAAGGATTGGTGGCGACTCCACATCCCATTTGTCATTTTAAAGTCGATCCTCATTTTTTAAACTAAAATAAAATGGTTTCGACCACTTGGCAACTCCACTGGGGACTGGTTGAGAGTCAGGCCATAAATTGATACATTTTTGTACTTTTGATTGAAAATTTGAAAATCATTTTGAAAAATCATGTTTCTTTTGATGCATTTGTTTGTGCTATAATTTCGAGTCTCTTGAAATACTTTGGCATTGCATTGCATGACCGTTGTGGTCACACCTTTAAGTGGGAGTAAGAAGCTATGCCTTCGTGAGGTTTTCACCTCCGCATGGGCTAGTGGACTGCTTCTGGGATACTTCTGTACCTATGTGTTTCGTGAGATTTTCATCTCCGCATGGCCATAGGAAATGTATTCCCCTGAACTAAACTCGATCCATATGAGCCTATAATGGGTGAGGATTGAGGAATCTACTAGTTCAGGTACCCTCTCGTTAGAACCAAACCGCATATAGTGAATCCTAAGAGCTAACTCTAGGTAGAGCCATGTCAAACCCTAGTGGTCACCCATTTAGGTAATCTATTTTGGTTGTTTTTCTTGTGCTAACGTGTTTTGTGTTGTTTATGTTTGCATTACATTGCATTGCATTGCATTACATCGTCATAGAAAGGAGATGTTGATTAATAATTCGATTGCTAAATAGAGGAGTTTGTCATAAGGAGACGAATTTCTTGAAAAAATGGATTGTAATACGGTTGTCCAAACAGGGTCTGAGTAAACACAATGAAAGAAGGTTGATAGTCCGTGGAGGAATGCAAAACCTTGCCCGAAGGATTCAAATTGACAAAAACTGTGCAAGAACCGTCATGCCTTAACTTTCTTAAAGAAGCGAGTCAATGTCGCAAGGGATAAGTGAGCAGCGAACCATGACCCGGATCAAGCCGAGTGGAAATAAGAGAGGCATCTTTTGGGAGGATTTGAAGGATTCGACCGCGGCATCTGGATATGAAGGAGAAGATTGATGTCTTCACCTGGACTATGAGGATGAAACCGCATATATAATCTGTTTTATGTAAAAATATTTATTTTCTAGAAAAGTTCTTCTAATGGAATTGAATTCAGAATCAACGTCTCTCTTTCTATTTGCATTCATTCCATGCACTGGCATTAAATTTCATACATTTGCATTGTATTACATCACATGCATTAAAATTGGTAGAAAGACCACTAATTTATTAAAAATTATTTTAGCAACCTGGAAATCGATAAAACTTTACCAGATACGCATCCCTACGGCACAAGAAAGAAAACTCAAACAATGGATAAAAGATTAGAAAAGTTAGAACAAGTGCAAAAAGAGATGCAAGAGCAGATGCAAGCATAGATACAGGAACAGCTCGCTAAAATCCAATAGGATATGATGGAAAAAATGATGGAATCTCAGAGAAATATGATGACTCAGATGACGCAGCTGTTGGATGGGTTTATGGATAAAGAAAAGAGCCCAATGGTCAATGTTGAGGAAAATACTGAGTATCTTCAATGTCCCCCTGGTTTTACACCACCACATGTAAGAGCACAACCGGAAATAGCTGTACAAAGGCCATCTGTCACAATCGAGCCTCAACAATTCCAAGCTGGTGCTTCAATGAACCCCCAAACTAGCTCAGGTTCAGGATATAATCCAATCATTGCTAATGTCCATGATCTAGATGAAATAGCTGAGGGAGAGAGGACAAAAGTAGAGTTTCCAAAGCAGCTAGAAGACAGATATAAATTGTTAGAGGAGAAGTTTAAGGCTTTAGAAAGTGCTGATAGCTGTTATGGAATTGACGCCAAGGATTTAAGCTTGGTCCCAGACTTGGTGCTCCCATAAAAATTCAAAATGCCTGAATTCGAGAAGTATAATGGGACTAGTTGCCCAGAAGCACACATTACCATGTTTTGCAGAAGAATGCCTGGTTATGTTAACAATGATCAATTGCTAATTCATTGTTTTCAAGATAGTCTAGTGGGAGCTGCGTCTAAATGGTATAATCAGTTGAGCAGAAATAGAATTGGTTCATGGAGATCTAGCCCAAGCATTCATGGAACAATACAGTCACGTTACTGACATGACTCCTGACAGGATCACTCTGCAGAATATGGAGAAAAGACCAAATGAAAGTTTTAGGCAGTATGCACAAAGATGGAGAGAAGTAGCCATCCAAGTCCAGCCACCACTTCTGGAAAAAAAAACTATGATGCTCTTTATAAATACTTTAAAGGCCCCGTTTATCTCTCATATGTTAGGAAGTGCCACAAGGAGTTTTTCGAATGTGGTAATGATAGGAGAAATGATCGAGAACGCTATAAGAAGCAGAAGGATAGAGGTTGGGGAAAGTGCCAAAAGGTCAGCCCCACGGAAGAGAGAAAATGAAGTGGATAATACAAGTATGGGGTGCTCAAAGTCGATTACTATTAATCAGTCAAAAGCAGTGACTATCGGGTATCAAGGTTCATCAAGGAAAAAATCTAGGCAAAGCAATGAGAAACTCCAATTTACGCCAATACCAATGACATATGAGGAGTTGTATCAAAGCTTATTCGATGCACATGTTGTGTCTCCCCACTACCCAAAACTGATGCAACCTCCATACCCAAAATGGTATGACCCAAATGCTCAATGTGAGTACCATGCGGGGGTCACAGGGCATTCGATAGAAAACTGCCTTGCTTTCAAGAAGTTGGTGGAAAAGTTCATTAGCATGGGTATTGTGAAGTTAGATGACGCATCAAATGCAGAAACATGAACCTGGGAGCGTTTTGGACAATCGGACTGTGGAAGAAATTCCTGTGTTATTTAGAGCTCACCTAGAGTAATATTCGAAACACACTTATTGCTTTCAGCCTAGAGGCAATAAGAGTCCTCTTGTGAAATAGGCTTATGTCCAGAATTTTTATTTCAATAAAATGCATCCTTTTGAGCAAATATTTTTTCCATTTTTTCTATTTATAGATTCTTTTGTACTTTGGATTTTTATGTAAATATTCTTCTTTATTCATGATCATACCATATAAATAATCATCCTTAGAATCATTTATTCTTTGGAATTTGCTTTCGTACCTACAATAGGTACCCAGATATCAAGACATGAGTAACGCTGTTACTAACTCCCTTTTTGAATGAGATATGGATCTAAGGGATCTAAGGACTTTGAAGATGACAGAGATTGTAGTCTATCTTCTAATTTGTTAAAGGTGGTAAAACAAGATGAAAATAGACTCTACTTTACAAAGGGTCACTGGGTGTTGTGAGTCTAAGAAAGGAGTGAAGATTGAAGCCTAGCTCATCGCAGAAGTAAGGCAAGACATCATTGAGATATTTTCAAGAATTCAAGATGTTTTCGCATGATCATATTAGGGCACGCCAGTTTACTGAAACGTGGGTATGCTGTTAAGACTGGTGTTTAAAGAACCCGTGCTAATGGTTCTATAATAGTCAGGCTAATAATGAGGTTTGAGTACTACTAGCCTACCCAGAAAGGGAAATTGCATCAAATGCCAAATTGAGGAAGACAGGACTTATGTGCCTCTTCCATTTTTTCTACAGGTGGGGCATAGATGTTATAAGGCTGATCTCGTTAAGAGCATTTAGCCGACACCAATTGATCTTCGTGATCGTTAATTTCTTCACTAAGAGGGTGAAGGTCGCTTCATATGCCAATATTACAAAGTCGATAGTCATTAAAAAAAAAAGAAGAAGAAAAAAAAGAAAAAAAGAATGTCGATACAAAAAAAAGAGTCAAAAAGATCACATTTAACCGTACAATTGCACAAAGTTTATAGTCTGTTCAAAGATCAGGCGCCACATTAGTGCAGCAAAGATAGCCAAAAAGAAAAAAAAAGATCATAAAAAGACCGAGACTTGTAAAGATTGGCATACAAAAGTTACTATTTACCCTTTATGCTTATCAAAAGGGGCAACACATTTCTCATTGGTTTTGCCCATTGAAGTCGAAGTTCTTTTGTTCCGAGTTTTATCAGAACTGAAGTTGGATGAGGCAGAATGGATCCAATCCCGATATGATCATCAAATTTGTGAGGAAAAGTTAATAGCTATCCGTTACAGTCAGATAATCTAGGTTTGCGACAAAGAGGTTCATCCTAGAAAATTCCCAAAGGGGGACCTGATGTTGAAGAAGGTCCTTCATATACAAAAGGATTTCAGAGAAAAATGTAGTGAAAAAGTGCATTGCGAAACATTGACCAAATGGGTGGCAGGGATATGCCCAATCCGGTGAATTCAGTCAAGAAGCATTTCAGTTAAAAAGGAGAAGACAAGGTGAAAGCTTGCAAAGGGCACCCTAAAAAAAACTTCAATCAAAAAGAAATAAAAAGAAGAAAAAGGAGAGGCCAAGGTGAAAACCCACAAAGGGCGCTTTGAGACCAAAGGGGATTTGAGTTGAAAACCCGAAAAGGGCGGCTCAAATTGTGATCAAAACTTGGGCATATAACAGTCTTGCTATGCCCAAATTAACAATGAAGAAGTATACTATGTCTTGGGGCATCGACAAAGTACTTCGGATTCCCTAAATACATATTGAACTTAAAATGGTCCTCAAGAAGTTGGAACAGAGAAGCTCAGGCTACGATATCTGGGGCACCTAGTTTCCATTTTACCCATTTTAAATTTGTTATTTGTGATTATATTATTCTTTTCAAAATATGTTCACAATAGATTTCCTTCTTGATTGCATTTGCTAGCTTTGCTTAACTTATTTGTTTCGAGCTGTGCTCTTAATTAATTTCCTTTTTTTCTATTGTTATGATCTCTTCCAAGCATTTCGCATTGAAATAACGATTAGTGGACTAATAATACTTTCATGAAAGGAGTTTCGCATATTACTCTGGAAGCTTCTGAATAATACAAGAATTTGAAAAAGGAATATTGTTTAAAACTCACCAAGTTTAAGGAAAAGTCGACTGAGACTATTTTTCTGGATTTTTGTCAAAATGGTGACAAGATATTGCGTCAGTAATACAATCTTGACAAGAAATGGGCAATTTTAACCCAAGTGTAAAAGGGGAATCATTCGCAAGAAAAATGATATTCTGCACCCATACAAATATCATGCATACACATTTGGTTAGGTCACACCGAAGGGATCGATTGATTGAACAAATTCTGATCCTCTACCCCTGAGTTGTGATGGTATGGATGGAAAATGATACAGTCCTGTACCTTTGAATAACAATGGGATGGGTTGAAGAAAAAACAAATCCTACATTTTGGACTCGCAGTAGGACGGATTGGAAAAGATTCAGATCTTATACTCTAGAGTCTTAATGAGATGAACCCTGAAGTTACAGTGGGGCAAATCTGTTGAGAAAGATATAATGGTTTTCTCAGGTTTTCTGTCGAGAATACCCGCCGAGCAAAAGGGCAGCATATTACCCTGATGAACAATGAACGATGACACTTTAAGCAGGGATCATTCTCATAAAATTCTGCATTCATGCAAAACACATTTAGTTAGGGGCATTAATTTTGATCATTGCATCCTAATCATTCTCCTAACATTTGGCATTCATACAAATGTTGTCCATGATACATTTAGTTAGGGACATTTGATTATTTCCGAGCATTGCATCCTGATCCTTATACATTCTAACAAAGGACTATTCTCATGACATTCTGCATTCATGCAAATGTCATCTATAATACATTTAGTTAGGAGCATTAGATTCATTCTGATCATTGCATCCTAACCATTTTGCATAAGCATAAACATAAAACTGATTTTACAGGATAGGTCCCCTAGAGGACGTTGTCGCAACATCGGTGAATTCGAAGATCTTGCCTTCCTGAGTGAAGCTGATCGAAGATAGCAGATCTGGCAATCCTGAAGTTGCAGGAGCAGATCGAAGACATCAAATCTTGCCTCCCTGAGTTTGTAGTGGAGCAGATTGAAGATAGTAGATCTGGCAATCCTGAAGTTGTAGGAGCAGATCGAAGCCATACAAGTCTTATTTCCTCGAAGTTCCAGTGGAGTCGGTTGAGGCTACGAATCCCTCCTTCCTGAGTTTACAATGAGGATCAGTCCTTATTTCTTTGAAGTTTCAGTAGAGAAGATTGAGGTTACAAATCTCTTCTCTCAGTATTTCTATTTCCTCGAAGTTCCAGTGGAGTAGGTTGAAGCTACAAATCCCTCCTCCCTGAGTTTACAATGAGGATCAGTCCTTATTTCCTTGAAGTTTCAGCAGAGAAGATTGAGGTTACGAATCTCTTCTCTCAGAATTTCTATTTCCTTGAAGTTCCAGTGGAGTAGGTTGAAGCTACAAATCCCTCCTCCCTGATTTTACAATGAGGATCAGTCCTTATTTCCTTGAAGTTTCAGCAGAGAAGATTGAGGTTATAAATCTCTTCTCTCAGAATTTCTATCTCCTCGAAGTTCTAGTGGAGTAGGTTGAAGCTACAAATCCCTCCTCCCTGAGTTTACAATGAAGATCAATCCGTATTTCTTTGAAGTTTCAGCAGAGAAGATTGAGGTTACGAATCTCTTCTCTCAGAATTTCTATTTCCTCAAAGTTCCAGTGGAGTAGGTTGAAGCTACAAATCCCTCCTCCCTGAGTTTATAATGAGGATCAATCAGTATTTCTTTGAAGTTTCAGCAGAGAAGATTGAGGTTACGAATCTCTTCTCTCAGAATTTCTATCTCCTCGAAGTTCCAATGGAGTAGGTTGAAGCTACGAATATGAGGATCAATCCGTACTTTTTTGAAATTTCAGCAGAGAAGATTGAGGTTACGAATCTCTTCTATCTGAATTTCTATCTCCTCGAAGTTCCAGTGGAGTAGGTTGAGGCTACAAATCCCTTCTCCCTGAGTTTACATTGAGGATCAATCCTTATTTCCTTGAAGTTTCAGCAGAGAAGATTGAGGTTACGAATCTCTTCTCTCTGAATTCTTATCGCCATGAAGTTCCGACGGAACAGACAGAAGCCACAAGTCTAATTTCTTTGAATTGGATCGAAGCGCTAGTTCTTATACCCCTGAAGATGCAGTGGGATGGAATGAAGCTACTCGAAGAAAAGAAGCACCAAAGAAGTCCAAGATTCGAAGACCGGGCAAAATTGGGCCTTTTAAATTCTTTGCTCTATTCTCGTTACACGACAATGAGCAAAGAGGGGTAGCTGTAAGAGCCCATTTTCGCCCGGCCCATTCTTTAAACCAAAAGCAAGACCAAAATTTAAAACCAAATAAAATAAATTAAATTTCCAATAAAAAAATGTCCATTACAGATTTATAATAGCAGGCCCAATAACTTAAACTTGCCTCTACCCAATTACAGTGGCCCAAATTCATTACCCAATTAACCCCAAACTAGCCCAATAAACTAAACACAAATAGCTCAAGGTTAAAACGGCCCAAATGGCCCAATTACATTAAGAAATTCTGGAAACCCTAGAGGCTTCCAGACTGTTCATCTTGTATGAATGAGCCTCCACCACACATGCACGTGTGCGCCATGCCAGACCAGCACTCTCGGCCACCCCGCCTCCACGACGTCTTCACCTGCACACAAAGAAGCAAAACAGAGAGCAAATGGCAACAATATATAGCTATTGTAACAGAAATTTAGGGGTATTTTTGTATTTTTATTTTTTTTATTTTCTTTTATTTTTCGAAATCGATTATAAAAATCGAAGAAGAAAGAGTTATAAGGGGGCAATTTTTTTTACACTACGAATACTGAATCAAAATAAAAAAAAATCTTAGAAAAGGTGATTTCTAGATTCTAATTTCTCTTCTGTATATACTTTTATTCCTTTTGCATGCAAAGAAGAAGGAGAATAAACGAAAAGGGTTTTCGTACCTGTTATCGGACCTCTGTTTGCTTCGCTATCATTGAAGCTCAAACGAGGGAGGTAAAAAGCCATTCGATATATGCTCAAATGGCCTAATCGACTTTTGGATAATCGCTCGTCGTTCATGGTGGTGAAGTGGATGTCGATTCAGTTCGCTAGGCTGAGCAAAGAAGGAGACGCTTAGGTTCTCCTTTTGTTTTGGTTTCTTATTAAGAGGGCTAAGTGTGTGTGTGTTCAAGTTTTTTTTAATTATTGGGAATGTGTTGAACGACGCCGTTTAAGCCAAATTCATTGGTTTTGAAACGGCATCGTGTAAGCCTTAAACCATTTCAACCCGATCACCTGACCCGATTACAGTCAAGATCCGCGCGTTTTGGTTCTGATGGGTTATTTACCCATTTAGTCCTTCTGAATTCTAGTTGTTTTAAAATTAAGTTTATTATGCTTTTAATTTTGCCTAGAAACTTTGCGCCGTTTTAAATTTAATCCTTCTTTAAACGCAATGTTTAATAACTTGGGTATGGCACTTTTAGTCCCTTTTAATTCACGCGCGTGGCGTTTTAGTCCTCCTTTCGATTTCTTCTTTAATTTATTGGTTTTAGCTCTAATTTTGTTTGTATTTCAATATGGTCCTTCAATTATTTTATTTTATCATTTGCTTATTGTTTTTTTAAATTATTCTTCTTTTAAAAATTAATATTATATTATATATTTTAAATCATGTAAAATATTATTTATTTCCCTTTATATGTGGTTTATTTACTTAAATTATATATATATAAACAAGATTTTTACGTATTATTTCATATGTATATTTCATTTTAAATTTATATTTTATTTCATTTAGAATTACTTATATACATTTTTTTTATATAATGTATTAATTTGAAAGAGTATCTATTGTATATTTTAATTCATTTCATATATTTTTTATATCTTATTATTTGTATACGTTTACATATATATATATATATATTTAAATGCATAAATTCTCTCTTTAAAATAAGTTCTAATAAGTATATTCATAAATTATTTCATTGTAAATAATCTCATAAAGTGTTAATTTCAAAATCTACTTATTTTATTTATTTTAAATATTTTTGTTAGCATCCAAGATTCTATTTTATGTTAACTTGCCATGATCAATTTTTGTAGAATCATTACATTTTATAGCCTATTGTTAATATGATTGTTTAATTTGGGTATATTTCATGATTAATGTTTGTGAATCTTGTTGTATTATGCCTCAAATTCCAATATATTCAAGTCTCTATTAAATGTTCCATTTTATTAAAAATGCATTTTGAGCCGAATTTGAGATTGTGTAAAAACTTTTTTTCCAAAATAAGGCAATATTTGTGCGTTTGGAAAGTCGGAAAATTATGCCCCAACGTACTGGGTGTCAATTTTCCGTCCAACCAAATGGCCAAATACCCTTTTTAATTGCATGTTTTTGAAGATCAAAGATGATCTCAGTGTCGAGATATAAACGTGTTATATCCTAACGTACTGGGTATGATATTTTTATTCCTTCGAAACGAGTTAATCTTGAGATTCAAATTCAACATTAATTTTATGTTAATTTGTCATTGTCAATTTGGTAAGATTATTCCATTTTATAGCCTATTGTTAATATGATTGTTTAATTTGGGTATATTTCATGATTAATGTTTATGCATCTTATCGTTGTATTATACCTCGATTTCTAATGTATTCAAGTCTCTACTAAATGTTCCATCTCATTAAAAATGCATTTTGAGCCGAATTTAAGATTGTGTATTTAAAAACTTTCTCCCAAAATAAGGCGATATTTGTGCATTTGGAAGATTGGAAAATTATGCCCTAACGTACTGGGTGTCAATTTTCCATCCAACCAAATAGCCAAATACCCTTTTTAATTGCATGTTTTGTAGATCAAAGATGATATCGGTGTCGAGATATAAACGTGTTATATCCTAACATACTGGGTATGATATTTTTATTCCTTCGAAACGAGTTAATCTTGAGATTCAAATTCAACATTAAATTAACCTTCTTTAAAAAAGAATTATATTTTAACATTTTCAAATTTTCAACGCAAGGACATTGATTAATCAATTTGGTACCAATTTTGGGCGTTGCAAGGGTGCTAACCCTTCCTTGCACGTAACTGACTCCCGAATCCGTTTTCTCGAATTTCGCAGACCAAAATATTTTTATAGGTGATCCAATCACACCTAAACAAAAAGGATTGGTGGCGACTCCACATCCCATTTGTCATTTTAAAGTCGATCCTCATTTTTTAAACTAAAATAAAATGGTTTCGACACATATTTATTATAGTCCAACCGGGACTTCAACAACGTGCATTTTTCAACTTTCTCATTCAACAGCAATACTTAATTTCATAGAATATAATGTGTCATGATAACATCAAACATTCTCAAACATACTGGCATAAATGTCGAATTTATCACATACAAACTTACTTCGATTCCAAAATAGGCTAGATTATCGATCTAGTCCGATATTTTGTTCTTTCCCCGATTGAGGTTGATCCTTGATTCTTCTTTCTCTATAATAGCAAATTAGCTCATTTTAATATCGCATTTATAAATGCATTTCAATAATCATGCTTTGGCAAAATTACTATTTTACCCTTAGACTTTGGCAAAATGACCATTTTACCCCTAGGCTCGGAAATCAATTCTAATCAAATTTCTACCTTTAAAAAGCCTAGCTGAACATTTATTTCTCTTATGGCTATCATCAAAACCCAACATTTCTCACATTTACAACAAATTTTACAACCTTTACAAAAGGTCCATTTAGGTGTTTTCATGGTAGCACCTTTCTCAAAAGTTGTTCATCAAACAACTAAGACTCATTTTCTTCCATAAAAATACAACAAATCACATAAAAGCTCTCATGGCAAAACCCTAAACTTTTCACCATTTTGCAAAATAGTCCCCTCATTAGAAAGCCTAAGCTTTAGGGGTTCCAAATGTACAATTTTTATCAAGAAAGGATCACTAGAACACTTACTTGTAAGAAGAGAAGTTTGCTAAAATTTTTGAGTTCTAAAACCCCTTGTTTGCTAAAAATTTCGGTGGAGGAAGATGAGTAAAAAGATGAATATCATCTTTTCTTTATTTTAATATAAAACAATCAATTTAGTCACCAACTTTACCAACTTTGACCAATTTTGATAATTTTTGTCTCCTATGGCCGGCCACCCTATCTTTAGGGGTATAATTGCACTTTAAAGACCTCCAATTAATATTATTTAGCTATTAAACACCTTTAGCCTATAAAATGGAACTTTCGCACTTTATGCGATTTAGTCCTTTTTCGCGATTAAGCATGAAATCGCTAAAATTAAAGCACCACAATTTTCATACACATATATAATCATGTTCTAACTTATAGAATAACATAAAAATAATTTTCTCTAACCTCAGATTAGTGGTTCCGAACCACTGTTCTGACTAGCCCCTAAATTAGGCTGTTACAGAACCAATTTAGGATTAATAGCGATTTAGATCCCTAATTTGAAGGTTAACCAACCACTTTCTATTAGTGTATTTGTATGAATTTGTTAGTTTCTGTCACACCTGATTCTCATTAAATTCTGAAATCAATAAAGAAAGGGGGAGTTAATTGAATAAAATAGTGAGTTGACGGGCTCTATTGAAAAACTTAGAAATTTTGGTTACTGAATGGTAATTAGTTGAAATCAAATTATGGTTCAATTAAGATGGAACCGATTGGTTCCTTAGTGGGAGACAAAATGATTGGTGATGGACAGTTGTTTTGAGGTATGGAGACTATACCAATTTGGGGTATATATATGTCTATGTGTGAGGAAGTAAACTTCGACAAAAGATTCCTACTCAATTCTGCTTATAATCTTATTTTCATCTACATCTTCTTCTTCGGTTGCTCCAAAGAAGAGGGAGTTAAGGAAACTTCTACATGGGGCAGTATATGTGAAACTCGAGTCTAGAAAGTAGAAAATTCAGTAAGCTGGTAAGCTCTCAAGTCTCTCTACACTTGTGGATTATAGGAAGATATAGTAAGGATTCTTGAAAAGTTTCTATTTATAGGTTCTGAGTTTTTAATATTTTAATATCTTCGGTTTAACCGATATATGGTTGTCATGCTTAGCTACCAAAATGAAGGAGGCTCTGGTGTTTGGATAAGCTAATCTGACGGGGACGAAAGATTCAATATGAGTTTTTTTTATACTCTAACTTTGGGTGGCTAATGATGTTGTGCTGCTTGTATAATTTGTGTCTATATGTGCTTTGAGTATGTTGGCATTCATGGTTGTGTATGAATACGGTGAATAAGTATATTGTGTATGCATAATACTATGAAAGTATGTGTACGCCTGTTAGTAGGATCACTGGTTGTCAAATGATTATGAATTGGTGTATCAAGGAGTGGCGCATTGTATGTTATAGTAATATGCACAATGAATTGCGTGAAATGCATGTTCATTATATGCGGAGTTCGAAGAGAGTTAATTTGACGAGGTAGATGAAGATAGGAAAAACTTTCATAATGGAGGAATAAGTGAACTAAAAGGTGATTCAAGGGAGTTTGGCAGCATTACGGGATGGTTATTCACTGGACCTTCGGGGTGACATCGTGAAAACAATATATAAGTCTTTTGGGGTGACACCGTGACAACGGCATATAGGTCTTTTAGGGCGACACATTATAAATGGTACACAAGTCTCATGGGGTGACACTTCGAAAAGGGTTACTGATTTTTTAGAATCAAAAGCCCATGGATAGTTATAGAATGATCTAGTGGCAAACAGGTATACAGTATGAAAAAGATGGAGTCCCCCAGTACAATGAACAGGGAAGCTTGTCGAGGCATAAAATAGGGAAATCACTATATGACCCGCGCGATGAGCAGTCTGACAGGATGACCATAGCGCATTGGGAACATGAGCAAGCGTGATATTAAGAGGATCTATCAGAATGTGAAGGTAAGAAAAACAGGTAAAAGTGTTTTAAATATAGACATATTTGAAATGGAGGGGTATTTCCTTCAGAATATTTGCAAGTAAGTATCCGCCATTGAGGGTATGCCAGAGTTGGCATGTAAACCATCATTTACGAAGAGCTAACAAAATGGTTCTCCAGGTTTAAATTCTAAGTATTCATGGGTAAAGAGGTTGTCAGAAAATGGTGGAAAGTCTGCCAGGGACTCTTTTAAAATGGAATACCACTAAGAACTATTTTGGGTGGAATATCTGCCGAAAATTAACAAGGAGGTGGATGTTCGTCAAGACTGTTTAACGCGGGGAAGTCCATTTAGGACTATCAAATGTAAAAGTCTACCAAGGACAATCATAAGAAGTAAATAGTCCGCTTGGAACTATGCGTGGTTGGGAATGTCTTAGAAAATGTTTCGAAGTGGGAAAATCCTATGGAACTGTCTTACAGGTACGAGTCCATAAAGAAAAAGGGGCCCCTATATAACAACCAATCTCATGTTCAAGACCACAATGAGGATACTAGATTGGGTCTTCCTTAAAAGAGGGGTCTATGTACGGGCTTAGTCGTAAGGAGATAGTCGTTAGGGAAATAAAGTAAAACTATATTGAGTTCAATATGGAAAAGAAAGGGGATTAGAGAAAGGATCCACCATTGGGGTAAAGATATCCGCCAGTCTGCCAATAATAGTCGTCAGTCTGTATATTCGCCTATGTAGTTATTTTCAATGAATCAAACTAGGAATGGTGAAAGGGGAATCTAATATGAATCTGGACAGGATCAAGTTCCAGAAGAAATTTTTATTTGGAATAGCACACCTATGTCTAAATCAGGGGATAAATCCGCCAACGGTTAGCTCCGAAGAAATAAAGAAACGATTTTGCCAGTGAAATTATGGAATCCCCCATGATATTCAAGGATTTTAAATTCTATGCTTTTATTCTTATTTCCTAGAGAATTTAGAATCTTCGATTTATGCCATACAAAATCTCATTTAAGTTCATTCGGACTTACGATTGTTCTACCAGGTGTGCAAGGTCAAGGTTGACTCAATGGTCGTGTGGAGGGACCAAGCCAAACACCGCCAGCCTCGCGTGAACGGTGCCATAACTCTAACATATTTAGGGGTATCCTTAGAGGCTACACCTCGGGTATTATTTAACGTATCCGTAGTAGCGCTCGAGTGACAAATTTAAACATAATTATTCATGTTTAATTAGGTAGAATCTCTGTAAGAACTCGGAGCTTGTATGTTAAGGAATATATTATGAGCTTAAAATAATAAATTTGATGTTATTCCTGAATATGAGTAAGATTGAGTAGTAGCAATGGATGTATAATTTGGTATTGTCTAATTCTGTAAGCAAACCGAGACTAAAATTTTGTTAAGTACTTCTGGTGATACTTGGTACCTGGACCTGGTGATCGAGTCGGGTATAGGGTGTTACATTTTCAGATTTTATTTTATTTACAATTTAGTCTTTTTTTTAGGTAATTAATTAGCGTAATTAAACTTGTAAATGCCTTGTCGTAATATAGAACTTGGTGAGTAGTTAGCGAGACTCCTTTAATTGCATGTTTATAGTTTAGGAATTGCTTAATCACCAACTCCTTTGGGTTCAACCCCTTCGAATACTCTAGTGTTCCATCGGAAACTATAAATATTACAATTGACGTTGTCTGCTTGTAGTTAAAATCACACTTTTAAAATTGTTTTATAAAATTATTTGTTTTTACGCGCACACGCTATAGCGGTCAAAACTCCATTAACATTTTCTCTTAGTTTACTATATTTTATAACCCAATTAACATACATAAAATTTTAAATATACATCAAAGCTTGATAGTAAACTAATATCATGTGTTTAGTGTACTTATTTTTGGTCAAATTTTGAATAGAATGCTACTAAACTTGTGATTTCTTATTTAAATTTTATCAGGATGCAATTGGAATGTCGAAGTTCAAAAAACAAGCAAATTAGGCTAAATTAGAACAAAAAGCAATAAAATGGGCCAAATTGAAAAGTTGCAGAATTGGTGGTTGATAAAATTATCAGATTTTGATTTTCTATAATTAGAAAAATATCTGATTTTTTTGTTGGTTGTTAAACATAATTTTAGAAGGAAATCATGCTAAATTAGCTTTTGAGAGGTGTATAAAAGGCCTTGTAATTGTGGGTTGGGAACGGAGAGACTTGAAACTTGAATTCAAAACAATTTTTCCTTTCTTACGTTTGTAGCTTGTCAAGCATTCTTCCATTACTTTTTCTTTTTTCTTATTTTGGTGCAATTGCTCTTTAAGTCTCCTCCCTTTTCCACCTATCACCATTACATTAAAATCCATTCTCTTAATCCAACAAAGCATAATTAATCTCATGCTCAACTAATCCCCATTTAGCTTTAGACCAATCATCGTTCCGATTGAGAGTCGTGAGAAATGAATCCACACTAAAACCTTACAGAACGATATTCATTATCTCTTTGGAAATGGGATAGTCACATTCGCCTCTCAAAGTTAATCCAATTTCAGCTCAAAGCACACGTTGGGAGGGGGTTGTTTTAGCGTAGAGTTGGGAAAGCGAGTCGATTGTCTGCCGTATTCGAGTTCCCACGAAAAAATTGATGTGCCCAATTGGAAAAAGCTAGTTGGATTCCGTCAAGGGAGATAGAGATCGAATTTAAACGACTCGCACAGTTGAGGTCGTTAATTCAAGTTGGGCTCTTCTAGATTGCAAGATCGCTGAGATATTAAATTGAGGACGCATGTTACATGGTTAGATAACCGGTAAGGGTTGGTTTGCAGATCGTATCGGAACCAACTACACAAGGAAGAGTTGGCGGTTAAGGCGTCATTGATCACTATAACTAGCTTATTGTTTGAAAGAAAAAATCTGCTTTCAACCATCGATTCGAGTTCGAATTGTATCGAGGCTAAAGCTAAGAATTCACATAATTTATTTACCAATTTAATTTCAATTATTTAATTCTATTTTGCAATTATCGTTCTGATATTATTTCATTCTATTAATTTTTATATTTTTTTTATCAACTAAAATCCCCTTTTATTTATTATTTTCAGTTCAGCACGCAACAAATCGTGGGCATGACAACTGCCACGACTTTAGAATTTGGTCACGTAAAAACGTTGTTAGGAGTCTCAATCTTTGTGGAATCGATCCTATTTCTCTATACTACTTTTTTTTTTTTTTAATACTCTATACTACTTTTTTGAAATATTGATTGGGCTTTTTCTCTATACTACTTTTTAATTCAATTACAACATAGGAAATTTATATTTGACGACAGCCATAAAGCCTATCGAATAAACACATGTATTTAATGATTATTACGTCTCCACTCCAAAAATATACAATTTCACTTAACTAACCATTAAAAACAAATCAAAATGTTCCACAAAATGCAGTAAATGGTAACTGAAACGGTTTCAGAATCTAACCTCAGTACCAGATTTCTAAAGCTCCTCCTATCTTGTCAGGGAAAACAATGTCCGAGAGGATACCTTCTGGAAGAGACATCAATCTTAACTCTTTTTGTGTATATCCCATCTTTATCACCATTTTTCCCTTTAAACCTTACCTGGTACAGTAATGATCTCGAGCGAGAAAGTCCGAGAGAGACAATAAGAAGCAAAGTGATTTAAACTCGGTAAAGAAAAAACAAAAAGGAAAAATACTTTTACAAATCCCTCATTGAAGTTTCTTACATTGCAAAATGAATAAAGGATTGTAGACAAAACTCAGTCTTGTTTTTTGGAGCAAAAATGTCGATTTGACTTCTGCCAATAGTTAAGAAAATTGGTTTACAAAATAACGGTTAAGCCAAATTATAACTAAAAAAATTGGGTATCGACTAAAGTGGGATTAATGGTGAGAAAGGAGTGTTTTCAAAGTAACAATCTCGAGTTTGAACCCTTATTCACATTTTAGAATTACACAGGCCTCTTTACAAAGCCTGGGCTAAACCATTTATGGGCAAGTTCACATTTTCTCCATTCTCGTTTGGCACAATGTCTTAATAGTTTCCCACGCCCCTCGCCCTTTCTCCTTTCCTTCTTAATTAAACTTTGTTTCGACGCTTTGTTCTAATCTTCTTATTTAATCTTTGTTTACAATTGATGTATAGTATGAAACTTTAAACTTTTCCTCATTCTGCTGCTTGCAGTTCTATATGTAGCATACCCTTGTTCTGGTTGTCCAATGCATGGGTCAACTATGCAATATATGGCTGAAGATTGCCATGAAAATTAAACCTGGAACTGTTGAACAAACATGCTTTTAATTTTCAACACCTTTTCAAATATATGGAAGCTGTTCTTGCTTCTGAAACTCTTTCCACTCTAGTAGCTCTCACTCTAGGAAGCATTACCAGTAGGAAGACCACCAATGCACCATCATTCAACAACTTACAAATGAATTACCCATTCCCTAAACCCTAAAACCAACACTTGCTACAAAAATTAAACCAAACAAGTTTGCAAATTTTCGCATACCAATATCCCAGCAAAACATCAAAAATGACTTTGGACTGCAAAAAACAAGTCAACAATTCTTTAACACTTGCCCATGTAAAAAGTTCTTTAATTCATACCCATGTCAAAGAAATTGAATCTAAGGACATGCAAAGGGAGCAAAATAAGATAAATAGAAGGAATTAAAAGAATAAAATATTCCATTGCCCAATATATGTTATGGATATATTGATACTTTAAAAAAAAAAAGAAAAAAGAAGAAGCTAATAAGTCAATTTGTAACTTATTTGGGAATGAGAGATGAACACTGCCAGCGGAAACACCAAATCTGCCAACTTTCGGATTCGATGAATCCTTCTTCAAAGATACGCCGATATATATTTTTCCGAATGAAAACTTCTAAGAGTCGATGCCTTAGAGCTATTATACAAGGGTCTTCAATCTTCAAATTTCTATGACATTGCTATTCATGTTATCAGTCTTCTCCCTCCTCCTGTTTTTCTTGGTAATCGACTTCCAAGTTTCCAGGTTACTGCACACTCACCAATTTTTCCAACCTGGTATCATCTAATGGCTGTTGGGCCTTCTTTTTGTTCCTTTTATTCTCAACCGATGGTTTTTGGATCTCACCGGATCCCATTGTAATTACATCCCACTTTAGTTATATTATAAATTCTATATTATTTTTTACTGCGTGGAATTATAAAAAAAATTATAAAATTGATTTTCCATTAGACTCCTTAGTATAAGTTAACTGCAAATTAGGCTTAAAATATTTATTATAATTGATGGATTACAAAATTGTTTTGTGTCCTAAATTCTAGAGGGCCAAAAAATATTGTTTGGGAAAGATTCTAAAATAGGCTAAAAATTACATACTGTAATCCACCAATATTATCGTCACCTATTTTATTTTTTTCTTATAAATTGTTGATTGCTATTTTTGTTGAAAAATATTATGTATTAGAGATTGGTTATTTAAATGCAAAATGTTTGTTTGCACCATATCGTGGGATATGACTCTATTTAAAAATATGGAGCTAAACACAAAATCTAAAGAAGACTCGCAAATTATTAAATTTGAGATATTCAAAGTTTCGAAATATAATTGAAGGGACATTTGCTATTCTTAAAAAAAAAAAAAAATTTCATATTAACACCCCACCTTATTATAGTCTAAAAGAAAATTGTTATACCGTACTAGCAAGTTGGATACTTCATAAATTCATTCAGATGTAGAATTAAAATGAGCTATATTTTATAGAGTACATGGAAGAAAGAAGAAGATCATAATAATTTTAATAATACGGATTCAAGTTCTGATTCAGGTGATGAAATAATTGGTTAATGAACAACAAATATAATAAGAAGTGTATGTTAAATATGAGAGAGAGAATGTCCCAACAATATGTAATGCTAGAGTAATTAGATTAAATTGCATATAATATTTATTTTTATCGTTATTTTTATTAATAATTGTATTGACAACTACTTTCTTGGAGTGACATGTCACATTTGATGATTTGATTTTAATTTTTGTTAATTCTTTAAACAAAATTTCTCAAGTACTATTGATAATCTTTTATAATAATTAATGTTTTTTAAAAAATTATGTAATTAAAAATTGTACTATCAAATATGATATATGAAATTACGATGTAATTGCATTCTGTCAACTAAACATATCTAAAAAATTATATTTTTTTTATAATTACAAGAGGATAAAATTTATTACCTTAATAATTACACTGTCATCCAAGTATTTTGTGGTATCCAAATACACTTTTAATATTTTAATTTTTAAGACATAACGACTCATTGACCCTCCAACTTTACAAAAAAAAAAAAGTTATTTTAATTCTTCATTTATCTTTTCGTCTTTTTTGGTCATTGAACTTGTGTTATTTGTGAAATCATCTCAAAATGGATGGAAAAAATTAATTTTTGAAATTAAAAAAAATAATTATTCACTTACATAACATATGTATAAAATATCATACCAACAAAATTAATAAATATTAGCTTTTTCATTATTTTAATAAAAAAAAACACTAATTTAAGCTAATCATTATGCTATTTTTGTAATAGAAGCGGACGGTGAGAGTCCAATCTCTTTTAAGGTATAAAAATTTCCAATATATTTTGGGCCAATAGAGATAGTGGGTGATTTAACCCAACCCAGTTATCATTTTAATTTTTTAAAAATCAGAATCCAGTCCAATCTTATCAACAAAACCCGCTCCCTTAACCGAGCACCACCAATTCCCATCCCTAGCCCGGTCAGAAAGCCAACCCACCATACTGTTTGCACTTTGCCGTTTGTATCGAAAATTACAAATCCTATTGTCAACAAACATCCAGCTATCCTATTTTAAAAGCAAAGGATAAACCCTACTTACTAACCCTTTAACTACCTATCTTCTTCACACTCTCTTCGTGCTCCCGCCGTATTTCACTTCCCCTCTCTTCTCTCTTCTTTTCCTTCCTTCCTTCCTTCTGTCAACACCACTCTCTAATGGCTTCCCTTGCTGGTTCATCAATCTCTATGCAACCTCGCCAGACCCTGGTATTTCTTCTCTTCTCTCTTTTCCTTCCATCAGATCTCTTTAGTTACTACTTACTACACTTTATTCTTTTATTTTTATGTCTTTGTGTTTGATTTTTTCCTGATCTGGTTCTTCTATTAGTCGATCTTGCTTTGATTTTACCTCTTTTTCCTAGTGTTTTCTTACTGTTCAAAATGAGGCTTTCGAGTTTGCTAGTTCAACTCTTTTATGGATGATTTTAACGGGGTGATCTGAGATTTGAAAATTCTACTCTCTCTTTTTTTCCTTCTTACTGTTTCTTGCATATTTCAGACTAGTTTTGCTTTTGAAAGTAAAAAAGAAAAAGAAAAAGAAAAGAAAAGAAAGAAAGAGAGTGCATTTGGATGTAAATAATTAAATGTTAAAATTGTAATTATATGGAGAACATAATGCATTACTTTACTTTCATATCGTACACTTATGTTTAAATTGATGTGCATTTAAGTTCCTTTATTTATATTCAATCTATTATGATTTTGCTTTTTAGCAACCTCTTAGAGCAACAGAGCAAGTAGATTCTGTTTCGATATTCTTCTTTTTATGTGAATTGAATTCATGACTGATCTTCATTCTGTTGAACACATTTTGACAGGCTACAAGCAGGGTTTCTGGGTTGAAATTGGTTTCATTTGTGAACCGGGGAAGAAGCAGCCTCTCCTTTAGGTTGCGTCCAGATCGCTTGCGGATTTCATGTGCTGTATGTTTCTCATTGAATGACATGATATTCGTTTCTACGCAATGTAACCCATTAGTGAGGGGCAAAGGCTATATAACAGGGATTTACATTTCTTTTTCGTGTCCATTCCATCGACAATAAGGGAAATAACATGGGCTTGTAAATTAAATAGAGATATGATAAGATATGAATCCACTTGTGGACTCTCTTCTAACAGTGCATGGTTTTCTTATCTTTGATATTTCTCATATGGGATTGTTTGAAATATGGTTAACTGTTTGTGCTATTATTTTGTTAACTTTAAGGAGCGCAAGGAATGGTTGGCAAGTCACTTGCCTCTAGTATCTGTTTATCTGTTATCATGTTTGTCTTTTCTTGTGCTTTTGCATGAAGTCCTTTGTATATAAATATTCATTAATTTCTGCTTCTTTTATAAAAGTTTATTGTGCTTCATATTCAGGGTTTGTTGTAAATATGCCTGTTATGGCCTGGTCATTTAAGTAGGAATGACTGTTGTACCTTTTGTGAATAACATAATGCTGATACCCTAGTTAAATGTTTTGGGCAGGCCAAACCGGAGACAGTGGATAAGGTATGTGAAATAGTAAGGAAACAACTAGCCCTACCAAGTGACAAAGCAGTCACAGGTGAATCAAAATTTGCTGAACTTGGAGCCGATTCTCTTGATACGGTACTTAACTGTTTATAACCATCTGAAGCAGTTTTTTCTTTAATATCTGGACCTTGTTTGTTTTTACTCCTTATTTGGGTAGGATAGGGTGCTGGACCAAGGAGAGAGTGCATTTCTTTTAGTTTGATGAATTTTTTCCCTTCTTTTTCCTTGTTGTACCTCTTGTCAATCAGTTATTTTTTATTGCTTGTAGTAGTATGTGTGTAATTCGATAGAATGGGCATTTCAGGTCGAGATTGTGATGGGGCTTGAGGAAGAGTTTGGAATCACTGTGGAAGAGGACAATGCCCAAAGCATATCAACTGTTCACGACGCAGCTGAGCTTATCGATAAGCTCTGCGGCGAGAAAAGTGCCTAGAAACAATCCAAGGACCTAAGTTTGGGATTCATTCGCCAATTTATTTGTGAACTCATCATGCCTATTTATTTGTTCAAATCTAGTAAAACTCATAAAGTGGTTGGTATTTTAGTTAAATTATGGATTTAACGCTTTTGTGTTGTAAGTCAAGAAAATACTATTTGATCTTCTTTTTCAGTAAGCTGCTAGCATATATAATTGTAATGAGCATTCTAGACTTAGCCGGAGAGTTAGGGGTTGAGTTATCTAAAAATGATTATATGCCTCATATATTTCCAAAGATTATAATTTAAATATATAGAGAGGAATAATATGAACCCGTATCCTAAATTAAAGTATGAGATCATTTGGTGCAATTAGTACTAAATTATATATATTTTTGCGTAGTGCTAAAAATGTCTTTTTCCCAAATCCTTCACTAAGTTGTTAAGCGATGATGTAGCGTATTGTGGTGGTGGTTTTGGTAGTTCACATGAAAAAAAGGTTGATATTGAGGGATTAATTAATTTTTTTTAATTATGTTGTGAGGATTTAATTGTTTTTAATTATTTTATGAGGTTCCATTTTTTTTTTAAACATTTAAGTTTAAAAATTATTAAAATGTCATAATAAATTGACAAAGTTATAAAAAATATTAAAATATTACAAAATTTTTAAATGTTATTAAATCTTATAATATATCATTAATATATTATGAAATATATGAAAATTTTATAAATGTTTTAGAAATTATAGAAAAGTTATAAAAATTACTAAATAATATATAATGGTTTGAAGAAAAATGAAAGAATTATAAAAATTATAGATTTTAAAAAAATATAAAAGCTATAAAAAAAAATTGAATAAGATTATATTAAAATATTAAATTTTTTAAAATTATAAAATTATAAAAAATATATAGAAACTTTTTGATATTTTAAAGGTTTGGAGTATTTGGTTTCGGTAATAAAAAAATGTAGAGTTAGAAGTGGTAATGATGTTGGTTGAAGAAAGATGATGCGAAAGAAGTTAATAAGAATTGATAAATGAACGAGAAAAAATAAAAAAATAATAATTTTTTATTAAAAATTTTAAAAAAATTATTAGAAATTATAAAAAATTTATAAAAATAAAAATTTTATATAAATTACTAAAATATAAAATATAATTTTAAAATTAATTAAGAGATTGTAATTAAAATAATAACAATTAAGCGGTAAAGTAATTAATAAAAAGCAATTAAATCATCCACATTAGCATTTTTCCATGTCAGCTGTCTAACCGCTTATTAGAGGTTTTGATTGCTAACTTTTAATTAAACGATCAATTATCTATATATTTTCAATTAAGGACATATTTAGCGCTTAAAATTTTTTCTCAATCAAGCTTGATTTGAAATTCACAATTTGAGTTTGATTGAAATTTATTTTTAAGGTTTGAGTTCAAGTACTTAAACTTGACCTCATTTTCAAATTGAAAATTTTCAATATTAATTAAAAAAATTCACTTAATAACTTGAAATATTTAAAATTGAGTAGAAAATAATAAAATCTAATATAAATTTCTTGGTATCTTAAAAATAAGTTGTTAACACAACTTTTCATTTAAACCCAAACAAGTTCAGAGATGATGATGTTTCATTCTAAATGAATGGTAAAGATAAACAATAAAGCCATGTAAGAGTAAGGATGTTTGGCAATTAACATAAGAAACGCGAACATTAAAAATATTCCATCAACTCCATTATTCAATTCAATGCCATAATATGAAGAGTCGAAATCAAATAAAGGAAAAATCTTGCAGCTGCTGCTCTTCCTTTAATTTTCCATCATGAGACCTGGCATGTAAATGCTAGTTAAATGAGTTGATTGTATAATTAAAACCTACTTCTTATTTTATTTTATTTTATATTAAACCAAATACATTTCGACTTTGGAGGTTTTCTCTTTTTTATTATTATTATTATGAAAAAACATAAACAGTATTACAATTTAAAACCTCCTAAGAGACTTTAAAAGTTTTGTTTTGTTGAATAGCCGTAACCACCGAATCAAAAGGTACTTCAAATATCTGGAGGGAAGTTTGCCAATAGAGACTAATTTTTGCCAATTGATATGCAATTAAATTACACTCCCTAGGAACATACTTAATTTCTCACTGACCTTCAGAGCGCAAAAGTCATTTAACTCTTCTGAGTAAGGTAATACCTGAATCCACTGTTTCTTTCATGGATAAGGCCCTAACCACTTCAAGATTATCAGTCTGAATCCTGAATTTCTTGTAACTCTTGTTTAATAGAATGAGAACTCCATCAAGGATACCCCAAAGTTCAGCCTCCAAAGGTGAACATCTGCCCAGATAATGAGTGAACCCCAAAATCCAATTACTATCCCGATCGCGAACCACGCCACCCGTTGAAGCATTTCCAGACAAAGATCTTTATGTATTTAAAGAAAATGAATAATTAAAATTAAATCAGGTAAGATAAACAAAATGAAATCTCACTTGTTGCTCCCTTCTTTCCATCAAATCATCCAAATTTCTTTTACCTGTAAATATATATATATATATATATATAATTAAAATCTGCAAATGTTGAATACTTATAAAATATATGTTTCCCCCTTTTTTTTTTTTTCATTTTTTATTAGAAGTTGAAGAGATAAAAAAAAAAACAAAAGGAAAAAAAAGATTCCACAATTGCATAAAAAAGTGATATAGATCAAATTGCTAATTAAATGAAATAAACAATACTTCTATCGTGAATTGATAATCTTTTGGTTTTCAATGTGAACCTCTAGGATGTGTGATATCTTGGACTAATCTGCACCTGTTTCCGGTTGACATTTGTAACTCAAGGTTGGACATAATGGAATCTTTGGATGACATAGTGAAGTGAGACATTGTACATCATGGGGAAGACATGATAATTTGGGACAATCAATAATGTTTAATCTTTGAAGTGAGGTTAGGTTTTAAAACCAATTTGGCAGTGCCTCAAATTCAGGGCAACTCTGGATTTGAATGAACTCCAAATGACTTGCAAAGGCTTCAAGAAGCAGCCGAGGTAGATCCCTCAAATTTGGTGCTTTAAAAATTTTCAATTTTTTGAGGTTTAAGTAAAGGTTTTGGTCTTCTATCACTTGGGGTTCTATGAGTAAATTGATTTTTTTGGCAAGTTTCAATTTCCTCTAATTTGGGTAGGTGTTTAAACTTGTAGGCAATGATTCAAGTTAAGTGAGAATAATGGTAGGGCTATAGCGCAACTTGAGTATGCCAGCGCAATAGGAAGTCTAATGTATGCAATGCATTGCACTAGACTCGATATCGCATTTGCTGTGTGTAAATCGGCGAGATTTATAAATTGTTCTAGTACTAATCATTGGAAAGGAATTTGTAGGATTTTTGGCTATCTTAAGAAAACAAAAAATTTGGGATGCAAGTTGGGTTACAAGTCTAAGTGACAATAAGTCCACATCGGGATGCATTTTTACAATCGGAGGTGGAGCCATTAGTTGAGCATCCATTGGAATTTCAATGATTCAATGGACATATAACACTCTTGACATGGTATAAGAATTATGTGATAAAATGGTAATGCCTTGAAAGAACATTGCATGATGAGCTCATCTATTTTTACTTGACATGTATGTAAGTGTTGTGACTAACATGTTTGATTGAAGGCATGTACTTAGGAAATTTTGCTAATGGATGGAAAACATGATGTTGTGTGCTTAAATTTAATAAACAAGATTGGTAAGTTTGTTTCTGTTATACGAACTTACTAAGCATGTAATGCTTACTCCTTTTATTTTTCCCCTATTTTATAGTGCTCGGAAGCTTGTGAAGGTTGGAAGATCATTGAAGCATCGTCACACTATCAACTAGCTATCTTGAGTATATTTATAGTGAAGTCATTTTGGTATAATGGCATGTATAGGACAACTTGGCCAATAGTGGCTTGAAAATGATATTTTGTAAACTAGCCATTGGAATGGCTAGTAATGGTTCATTTTGGTATTACTATGTAGGTTATTATGTTATATATCCACATGTGTTAAGTTAAATATATGTGACCAAATGTTGTTATTGCCCTAGTTAAACCAAGGTAAGTTTATAAACACATATGCATGTAATGGTATGCCTTATCAAATGATGAAGTTTGTTTAATTTGAATGCTTGGACTGGCTGGTATTGGTTGTGTGTTTCAAGTGCAGGTCTTGGGTGAAATTTTGGGTGAGAAATGGCTTCAATTTGTCCACACGGGCAGACACACGGGTGTGTGTCTAGACCGTGTGTGACACACGGCCTGGTAACACAGGTATGTGGTTAGGCCGTGTGTCCCCTGCACCCTAATTTTGAGAAACAGAATGCTCAGAATTGGGCACACGGGCAGAGACACGGGCGTGTGTCTTGGCCGTGTGAAACCTGCACCTAATTCAAATTAAATTTATTAACCACATGGCCTAGCACACGGGCGTGTGACATGGCCGTGTGTGCAAGTCAGAGAGTTACACGGGGTCGAACACGGCCTCTAACACGGGCGTGTGAGCCCTGTACCTTGGAAATTTTTTTAAAAAGTCGCAAAAAAATCTTAGAAGTTCCGATTAAGTCCCGACTCGTTTCTAAAGTTCGTAATGGGCCTCGAGGGTCCATTTAAGGGACGTTCCGAATAATCTCGGTTAATGAATAGTAACTTGCATGATTTATTTGTAAATGTTTCTGAATGTTTTTGGTAACGCTTGAAACCTGTTTGGTGTGGATCTGACAGGTTAGGGTGTTACTGAAAGAAGACTTCATTTGACCGATCGCCTAAGTCTGTAGATTACCTGTACAGAACGAACAAACATAAGTGAGTTTACGAAAACTCAGCGTGTAACCCAACAGAAATAGACATGCAAAACATACAGAAATCTCATAAACAGTCAGATACAGATTTGGACTCATGTCCATTTCGGATACAGATAACAGATACATATATGCAGAATCCTACCCCCATCCTCTACACACCAACTCCTACCATCCCATCACACCATGTGGGGTTAAAAACACCCACCTATCCCTACACACCATATCGTGCCATTACGACACATATCAGATAAAGTGCAGCCAAGTTGTCAGAATATAGGCTAAGGTCGCCATACAAAACACTTCCTCCACATATACAATTCCCACCTTAATCAGATATACAAAATCAGAATTATCATGCTTACATGCTCATATACAACTATCAAATATACGCATATATCAGACTAATCAAGCATACATAGCAGTGTCATACTCAGAGCAGAACATCAGACTATTAGATCATATAGTTTTAGGGTTTGGTAGCCCTTACCGACCCGACAGTAGGCCTACAGTCGGTCGGAATGACTCGTGCGACCCTAGGGAAAATTTTAGAATTATGGGCCCACATACTCGTGTGGGCCCACACGCCTAGATTGGCCTTGCCCGTGTGGCCCACACGGCCTGGCCCAAAACCCACACGCCCGTGTAGCCCACATGCCCAACTTGGCCTAGTCCGTGTGGCCCACACGGCCACACTCACACCACCACACGGCTATGTCTTGCGCACGGCTAATCCTTCGTCGATCACACGACCATGTCTCGCACACGACCAACCACACGGGCGACCACACGCTCGTGTGGCTGATAAACTGTAATATATACATATTTCAATCCCATATTTAGCGTACTTTTGGATGATTTATCCCTTGACTTGTGGAATTTGATGCTCCTAATCCTTTAATTTCATGTTTTATACTTAGGAAAGCATAAAAGGATGAAAAGAACGAGAAATGGGCTAAAAACGGACCAAATGGGCCAAAGTAGGAAATCAACATGGCCTGGGCCCAAGCCACACGATCGTGCCCCTTTAGCAGGCTCGACCACGGCCTGGATTCGATTCACACGGGCGTGTTGCACGGGCGTGTCCCTACCATGACAAAGAGGAATTTCACTCGGAATAGGGTACTTAGAGGCAAAGAAAGACATTCCAAAAGCCTATATAAACACCCTAAAGGCCAACCTTGAGGGGGGCGTCCAACTAGGCCAAGGAGCCAAGCCAGAGAGGTCAGAATCGTGGGATTTACTCGAAGAAAGCCAGTTGATTCATCTCAAGAAGCCGAAATCATACTCAAGATGGAGGATCTCTCCTTCAATTTCTTCAGGGGGTTTTAGGGGTTTCTTATGTTTTGTTTTATATTTTCTTCTAAGATGTATTCTTTTATGATTATGAACTAAACCCTCGAGATACACCGAGGGGATGAAACCTAAGACAGATCTTGTTATTATTTTCTGAACTATATGATAAATACTTGATTTGTTCTTAACTATGTATTCTTAATTCTTGTTTTGATATTTCAGGATATTGATTCAAGTATTGATGTGCTTAGGCAGAGGAGGAATATTCCCTGTTTAAGAGTAGATCTAGCATAGTTAAGCGGAGTTGATCGCAACCCTAGAGATAGGATGACGAAAATCTGCCGGATTAGGGTCAAACCTAATATGGGAGTTCATAGATCGAGTTAATGCAATCCTAAGGGTTTTAATTAGAAAGAGATTTCAATTAATTAACCTAGGGTTAGATGTTAATAGCCTCGAGAGAGGTATTAATATAAATTAGGGAATCCTACGGATCAGGTCAAGTGAATAAATCGTCTGGTTTAGAGTTAAATAACAAGTGAAGTCTAGGTGGATTCTTCCTTGGGTATTGTCTTAATCAATTGGTTTTTCCCACAAGTATTTCCCCAATTAATTCTTTGTGTCTTAGCATCTTTAGCTTAGTAGTTAGTTAATTTTAGAATAAACAACAATTCCCTTAAGTCTTAGGCTAAATAATAAAAAGAAAGTCAGTATTAGTACTTTTGGTTCCTTTGGGTTCAATATTCCGGTCTTGCCACTAAGCTTATCTACTGTTCGATAGGTGCGCTTGCCTCAATCGTGGTGATAGTTAGTTTCTAGGCTAGATCATTTATTTTATAAATATTAAGACTCTCAACACACGATCAAGTTTTTGGCGCCGTTGCCGGGGAACTAAAATATTAAGAATGCTCAATTTTTATTACTTTAGCCATTTTTATTTTTGAAGTTTACTTTTATTTTGTTTTTAACTTTGCTAATTTTTCTTCTTCTATTTGTTCATTGTAGGTACCCCTAGTTTATGACTAGAAGGAACCCGACAGGACCCTTAATTTACGACAGTGATATTGAAGGTACCGTTCGCAGAAATCGTAGAGAAATAAGGCGAAGCTTAAATTACATAGAAGAAGAGAAAGAAGATGAAACCAATACTACCGAAGAGATGGCTGAGAATAATCCGCTACCTCCAAAGGTGACCGAAAATCATGCTCCTCGAACTATGTATGATTATGCTAAACCTAATTTAACAGAAACTGAGTCAAGTATTGTTAGACCTGCTATTGCTGCAAATAATTTTGAACTGAAACCTAACACAATTCAGATGATACAGTAATTTGTTCAGTTTGATGGTTTGCAGGATGAAGATCCAAATAATCACTTGGCAAATTTCCTAGAATTTTACGACACTTTCAAAATAAATGGCGTTTCTGATGATACCATCCGTCTTCGGTTATTTCTCTTTTCTTTAAGAAATAAAGCAAAACAGTGGTTGAATTCTCTTCCACGAGGGTCAATCACTACATGGGATCAAATGACCGAAAAATTCTTGTTAAAATATTTTCCACCGGCCAAAACGGCCAAGTTGAGGAATGATATCTCTTCTTTTGTGCAGATGGATCTAGAAACACTATATGATGCATGGGAGAGATACAAGGATTTGTTGAGAAAGTGCCCTCACCATGGGCTACCTTTGTGGCTTCAGGTTCAAACCTTCTACAACGGTGTGAACCCCTCAATGAGGCAACTAATCAATTCAGCCACCGACGGAACCCTGAATAACAAAACTCCTGAAGCGGCCTACGAGTTTATAGAGATGTCACTGAATAACTATCAGTGGCAAGTTACAAGGACAAGGCCAAAAAAAGCAGCCGGAGTTTTCAACCTCGACGTAGTAACCATGCTATCAAATCAGGTAGAGATGTTAAACAAAAAGATTGATGGTTTGTGTTCTTCGCAAGTACATCCGGTAATACAGTGAGAAACAAGTGGAGATGTGGCGAATCCTGAGTACCCACCCTACAGACATGGCATGGAAAACGAACAGATGAACTATATGGGCAACAATTCTAGATCTCAAAATAACCCTTATAGTAATACTTATAATCCAGGTTGGAGGAACCATCCAAATTTCTCGTGGGGTGGCCAAGGAAATCAAAGACAACAACCCCATCCAAACTTCCAACAACAGCCCTACCCACAGGAAAAGAAGCCGAACCTTGAGGAGATGCTGACAAAATTCATAGCGGTGTTAGAAACACGTTAACAACACTTAAAAATCAACAAGCATCGATTCAAGGGATCGAGAACAAGTTAGGACAACTTGCCAAGATCATATCAGAACGACCTCAAGGCAGCTTGCTAAGCAACACTTAAACTAACCCAAAGGAGAAACTCCAAGCCATAACAGCTCATAACAATGTAAGGTTAGATAAACCCAAATTAAGGCAAGATAATGTGGTAGAAGAAGGTAAAGCTGAGGAAAGTCATGATGAGCCAAAACTGGTAATTAAAGAGTACCAACCTCGTGTGCCATATCCCAATGCGATGAAGAAAGACAACACAGACGAACAATTCGGTAAATTTCTTAAACTTTTAAAGAAATTACATATTAACTTACCGTTTCTCGAAGCTCTTTCGTAGATGCCAAATTCAAGGAAATTTTTAAAAGAGCTTTTGACAAACAAGCGAAAGTTAGACGAGGAGTCACATGTGGAACTAAACGCAGTGTGCTCAGCAATTTTGCAAAATAGACTACCACGAAAATTAAAAGATCCAGGGATTTTTACAATTCCATGCTTAATTGGTAGTTTATCTGTTGATAATGCTTTAGCTGATTTAGGGGTAAGTATAAATGTTATGCCTTACAAAATGTTTAAACAGCTAGGTCTAGGGAAACCCAAACAAACTAGGATGAGCATTCAATTAGCTGATAAAAACTATTAGAATTCCTAGGGGTATAATTGAAGATGTACTCGGGAAAATTGTTAAATTCGTATTCCCAGTAGACTTTGTCGTTTTAGACATGGATGAGGACAACACGATCCCTTTAATTTTAGGAAGACCCTTTTTAGCAACTGCTAGAACTAAAATTAATGTTGGTACAGGTGAACTCATACTCCGTGTAGGTAATGACTCAATCAGTCTTCAGGCTCTTGACTCGGCTAGGACATCGAGTGATAGAGCTGAGAAAGTAAATTTAATTGATAACCAATTTGTTCAACATTCCTCATAGGAAACACCACGAAGCTACAAAACTGAACTTGATCCTAGACCCCGTGCCAATAAAGAAGTAATTCATGAGGATCAAAGGCTTCATATTGATGAACTAGACGAGTGGAAGACACATTTCAAGGAGAAATCAAAATCACATGAAGCGAAACCGAGGGAACCCCTAGACGAGCTTATAGGAACGACAAATCACTTCAAGATAGGAGATCAGGTATCATTGAATAAGGGAGACCCTCAAATCGCCTTCTCAGACCTTAAAACAAACGAAGAAATCCCTTTTGAGGTATGCAATGTCTTCCCATACGGAACGGTCGAAGTAACTCACTCTGAATTCGACACTTTTAAGGTAAACGCTACTCGACTCAAACTTTATCATGATAGTAGAACTGATAGCATGAGAGAAGATGTTCAACTCTTCAAACCACCCTAATTATGCGAATGAGAGGTGAGTCTAGCTTAAGACTTTAAACGAGCGCTTCTCGGGAGGCAACCCGAGCACTAACCCTAATAATTAAGTTTAGTTTTATTTCTTTCCATATTTAGGCGCAGATTTCCATACCATACAGCCTTTCACACAGCCGTGGCCGTGTCCGTGTGAACACCACGGATTTCCGTACTGACATGGCAGAGGTAGCATTAACCAAGGACGAAAGATATCTTCAAGCCACTAGCTCCGACTAAACACCACGGCCGTGCGACACTGCCGTGGCCGACACTGTTTTATCAACACAGGCGTGGTGACCTGCACACAGGCGTGGGAGAGGCGAACAAACCCCACACAGTCGTGCGATACGGCCGTGCGATGCAACACGCCCACGACACACGGGCGTGGGGATGTACCAGATCTGAAATCTCTATTTAAAAACACCCCTCTCCCTTTCTCACCTACTCCCCATTCCCTTTCTTCCATACCCTTTCACCTTTTCCATTTTCTCTCATTCTCCTGCCCCAAACTCTCTATTTTCACCTTACCCATGTCAAAGAAACGGAAGAATCTGAGCACAGTCTCCCTGTGGGAGACCGATCTACATAAGTTCATGCCGGCCGCTTCATTTACTCGACAAGTCGAGGACATTTGAGGCCATTTAGTTTTTATTTTTCTTTTCTCGCCTCCTTTATTTTCCTTCTCTTTATCTCGCTTGTGCTTAAATAATTTTATTTTATTTTAGTTTCTTGGTTTTAAGTTCTTCAGGCTGCTTAGGAATCACACCACCACGACCCTAGTATCCACCTCTACAAAAATGTCGTCCTCCAACGCGGCCCGAATATTGTGACCCCATAAAAAAATTCAGGAAGTTTCACTTCTCGCCCTATCTTTTGATTTTCAGTATCTATATCTATCTTTGTACATTGAGGGCAATGTACATCTTAAGTGTGGGGGGGTGAATCTTAAAAGTGCCTAACTTTTTGCATTATTCTCAAATCCCTGAATTAATTCTTGTAGAGAGGTGTCAACAATACTTTCCCTAAATGATATCTTGTTCTTAAGTAATTTTCTCATATTACAATTAGAATGAAATTTCCTTTGATTTATGATTTTTATTGATATGTTTTGGATTAAGTCATAGTTAATTGTACATTGATGATTTAAACTTTAAGATAGTAGAGAATCAAGCATGATAAGTCTATTTTCAGGATGAAAAATTTGCTAGGTTGTTGACCTAAATTTGAATATTACTTTGAAATTTGAAACTTACGAGGTTGACATCAAATACCATAATTTTTGTGAGATTTTGAGCCGTTTAGAGCATATTCTTTTTCTTGCTCACTTTATTGATTATGATTGTATCAACATTGATTTGTTATTCTAGAACTTGCTTCGATTATACATGTCGAGACCACACCTTTGATTTGATATACATAGATGATAGAGGCACTTAGGATTTAACCCACTTACTCCACTAAAAGCCTACCCTCACAATTAACCCCTAGTGAACCCCTTTGATCCTAACAACCCATTTGTTGACTCACCCACTAATATTAACTCAAAACCCATCTTGTATTTGTTATCACCATTTCCTTTGACACCCTTATATCGAGATTTGATTTGATCGGTTGCCTAATTATTTTATTCATTTCAGTAGTTGAATCCATCTTTTAATTCTTGACTTGATTTTTTCTTAAAAAAAAATTAGAAAATCTATTCATCATTAGTTCTATGTTCTATGAGCTTAAATAGTTAAATTCACATCTTTAGAAAGAAGCTCGTGTTATTAGTATTACAAGTTTTCAATTGATGTAATTATTCATTATCAGTTCGTTGTTCTAGTTAGGTAATTTTTCAGGTCAATCTCAATTCTAACCCTCTAATTCAGCCTTTATCCACACCTTTAACCCAAGCCCCGTTACAACCCTTTTAAATACCTTTTGATTTGTGTATCATCTCATATTGTAGTGGTGGAGATTTGATTTTCATGCAAGCCTATGGGATTAACTTTTCATGTTTGACTTACGAGTGTTTGTTCCTGAACCTTAAACACTTCGATTGATTTGAGTGAATTTTTAAGCGAGGATGTCAACCCTTGTCGATTTTGAATTAGAGATAATTATTTAGATGAGGGGAAACACCTATGTTTTCATGCTACAAAAATATATGACTTAGATTGTTTGAATCTTTAGGACTCTTTGAGTTGAATTATCCATGTATGAATTATCTATGAATTATGATGAGACATTATTGATGAGAATTATGAACTGAGGAAAATAAGTTCTTAATTGTAAGTTGAGAATTTTTCTTGAGGACAAGCAAAAGCTTAAGTGTGGGGGTATTTGATAAACCGTAATATATACATATTTTAATCCCACATTTAGCGTACTTTTGGATGATTTATCCCTTGACTTGTGGAATTTGATGCTCCTAATCCTTTAATTTCATGTTTTATACTTAGGAAAGCATAGGAGGATGAAAAGAACGAGAAACGGGCTAAAAAAAAACCAAATGGGCCAAAGTAGGAAATCAAAACAGCCTGGGCCCAAGCCACACGGCCGTGCCCCTTTAGCAGGCTCGACCACGGCCTGGATTCGATTCACACGGGCGTGTTGCACGGGCGTGTCCCTGCCGTGACAAAGAGGAATTTCACTCGGAATAGGGTACTTAGAGGCAAAGAAAGACATTTCAAAAGCCTATATAAACACCCTAAAGGCCAACCTTGAGGGGGGCGTCCAGCTAGGCCAAGGAGCCAAGCCAGAGAGGTTAGAATCGTGGGATTTACTCGAAGAAAGCCAGTTGATTCATATCAAGAAGTCGAAATCATACTCAAGATGGAGGATCTCTCCTTCAATTCCTTTAGGGGGTTTTAGGGTTTTCTTATGTTTTGTTTTATATTTTCTTCTGAGATGTATTCTTTTATGATTATGAACTAAACCCCTCAGATACCTGAGGGGGATGAAACCTAAGACGGATCTTGTTATTGTTTTCTGAACTATATGATAAATACTTGATTTGTTCTTAACTATGTGTTCTTAATTCTTGTTTTGATATTTCAGGATATTGATTCAAGTATTGATATACTTAGGCAGAGGAGGAATATTCCCTGTTTAAGAGTAGATCTAGCATAGTTAAGCGGAGTTGATCGCAACCCTAGAGATAAGATGACGAAAATCTACCGGATTAGGGTCAAACCTAATATGGGAGTCCATAGATTGAGTTAATGCAATCTTAGGGGTTTTAATTAGAAAGAGATTTCAATTAATCAACCTAGGGTTAGATGTTAGTATCCTCGAGAGAGGTATTAATATAAATTAGGGAATCCTAAGGATCAGGTCAAGTGAATAAATCGTCTGGTTCAGAGTTAAATAAAAATTGAAGTCTAGGCGGATTCTTCCTTGGGTATTGTCTTAATCAATTGGTTTTTCCCACAAGTATTTCCCCAATTCATTCTCTGTGTCTTAGCATCTTTAGCTTAGTAGTTAGTTAATTTTAGAATAAACAACAATTCCCTTAATTCTTAGGCTAAATAATAAAAAGAAAGTCAGTATTAGTTCTTTTGGTTCCTTTGGGTTCGACATTCCGGTCTTGCCACTAAGCTATACTACTGTTCGATAGGTACGCTTGCCTCAATCGTGGTGATAGTTAGTTTCTAGGCTAGATCATTCATTTTATAAATATTAAGACTCTCGACACACGATCAGTGGCGTCGACAGTTTACACTTTCGGATTTTGTCGAAACTCGATTTTCAGCGTAAGGGGTACACACCTGGTACCGTTTCGATGCAAAAATAACCCCGAGCCTTCAAAAACCTAAAAATAGAATACCAGCACTAATTAGCGGTTAAAGTTATGAATTTGGAAACGGTAATCTGACAGGAACTCGACTTACTGATGAAGAAAACCACTGCTAACACTGTTCAAGCCAAAGGAGCGAAACTCACTGTTCACTGCCTTCTAACAAGAAGAAAAGATTTTTTTGAAAAGACCGATTCAGTAGTTTAGTCTAATCTAAATTATTTGATTGAAAATTTAATTTCACATCATTACTTTTCAAAAACATACACGTGTGAACTGAGGGATGGTTTGGAAGAAGAATTCGTATTCTTGAAGACTTGATACATAATTATATCTATCGGAACAACTCTAACTGAGAAATGTTGTGATAAATTAAAGATAGTTCGATTGTTGAAGTTTCTTTTGCATGAATATATTTTCAACCGAAACATCAGCTTTGGTTCAGCCTAAGTTGAAGAAAAAGTTTATGATTTTTAGTCATGTGTCAATGAACGGTTTGAAGTGTGTTCTAATAATAGAATGTACAGAGATATCTTGTGATTCCATACAGTTAAAGCTGCATGAAAAGAGTTATGTGACATATTTGATGATTACAAGAGTTTAAAATGTTTGATGTTGCAGAGCGAGATCCGAACTTGGCATAGCAAAGCTAGCTCAAATCGTCGAAAAACTTTTGAGTCTCTAAGTAAATATTATTATCCGAGGGAAATGATTATAGTTTTGAATGATCTGAATAAGAAACTTTTGTGTGCTTTACGAGCGATGTATACGTGATTGATCTTATCAAATGATGATTGTATGTTAGCTGGATTAGAAGTTAAATTGATGCTTACTAAGTGAATTCGTGAAACTTAGAAATGTGTTATCAAATTATAAGTTAAAAAAGGGGTTCAGCATAAATTGATTTCTGATTCAGAACTTCAGATGTGGAATCGATGATTGTTTGTTGCTTCGAGATAGAGTGTGTATACCAAGAAGCTCTGAGATTGTATAACCATTGTTGCTGGTGGCTCACAGTGTCAATGAGTCTGTTCATACAGGAGTAACAAGATGCATAATAATTTGAGAAAGTGGTATTGATAAATGAGTATAAAACATAATATTTCTGACCTTGCATTTAAATGTCTGAGCTATCAACAGGTTAAAGTTAATTATTAAGTGTCTTCAGGACTATTTCAGCATGTTTTGATATCTGAGTAATGATGAAATAGAATTTTGATGAATTTTGTATCAGGATTATCTCTTATCATTGAAAAACATAGATGTTATCTGAATTATTGTTAACTATCTGAATAATTCTTTTCGTATGCATAGATTTCTCTTTTGATAAATCAGCTGAGTTATTCGTTACTGAGACTGTTAGTTTGCACATGGTACCAGTCATCATTGTTTCAGATTGAAATCTAAAATTTATATGGTAATTCTGGGAGAAACTACAGTAAGCTGTGAGGACGAGGTTGTTTTGAAAATTGTCGAAATATTTATTTGTCCCTATGTTTTAGAGTTTGAAAGCAACTAAGAAAGATTATTGCTGTTTGATATGCTATCATGTGATTATAAAAACGACATTGTATGAGGTATCATATGGTTGCAGTTACCGAACTCCGTTGTTTCGGGACCGAGCTTTGTAAGAAAATGATTCACGGGATTAATACCATCAGAAAAATTGAGCAAAAGATGAAAGTAATTCAATATAGTTAGAAGCAGTTTCAGCTTGATATGACGTATAGTGAAAGACAGATCGGAATTTCAGTTGTGAGATTAAAGAGATTGAAATCTGAAGCTATGTGTGAATTTGAAATGTACTGTGTGGAAGCAAATCCTTAATCTAGTTTTTGGTAAGATTTTCGGGGACGAAAATCCCTAAGGAGGAAAGTTGTAACAGCCCGGTTTAGACCTAGTTGGAATAGTGGTTTTGAAACCACAAATCTAAGGTTGTAAAATTATTTTAATATTATTTTTGGAAATTATAGTATGTTATTTGATATGTGTGAAAATTTCGTGATTTAATTTTACCGATTGGTTGTCTAATTTGATAAAAAGGACTTAATCGCGTAAAATGCAAAATTAGCATGCTATAAGTTAAAGTGCTTAATTGCTATGGTTTCTTAATTTTGAAGTACTTAAAGTGAAATTTGGCCATTGAATAATGGCATGGATGGTAATGGACAACCATTATAAAGTTTTCATATTAATTTATAAAGGTTAAAAAGGTAAATGATGTATTATTATATAATTAAATAAAACATAAAGTAATTATGCATGTTCATCTTTCTTGTTGGCCGAATGTAAGGATAAAAAGAAGCCACTTTTCTTGTTTAAAGGGTCGGCAATCTCCAAGCTAGATTGAGGTTTGTTTTGAGCTCAGTTTTCGATAATTTTTACATTTTTGAGATCGTTGCTTCGTATATTACCTAGCCCATGCTTTAATTTTCGGAATTGATGATGAATTTGAGATTTTCCATTGTTGATAATGTGATGAATTTGTTGTTTGATGATGAAAAATGAATCTTTGATGTTTGATTATCATGTTTAATTAAGTGATTTATAATAAAAAAAATCCAAATTAGGGATTTATTTGTGAAATTTGAAAATTTAGGGGCTTAAATGTGAAATAAATTGAATAAATGGGCTGCTAAGGACCTAGGTAGCATTCGGCCTAATATGGGCTTATTGAAATTTTGGGTATTTTGTGTTGTTTTGAATTAAGGACTAAATTGAGAAAAAGTGAAATATTAGGGGCTGAAATGCAAAATGCCCAAATTATGTATTTTTGGATGAAATTGAATGAATATGTTATTAAACAAGCCAAATTTGTATTGAATTAGATCAAGAAAAGAGGAAATCAAATTTGGATAGGGGAAAGTCAAAAGTTGTCGAATAGTCGTTCCGGTCCGTTCGTGTCCGTACGAGGTAAGTTCATAAGTAAATAAATGTTATTAAATTCGATTGTATATGTATTATATGTGCCAAATTGAATAATAATAAATATATGTGTATATGCCGAAATGAATTAAGCATTGGAGAACTAGTTACGAGCTTGAATCGATCGAATTACGACGTCCGAAAGCCCTGTACGAACCATAGGAATAGTATAGGATACATATGTCATGACATAGGATTCCGATATGTGATTTTGTGTAAGACCACATCTGGGACGTTGGCATCGATTTGAGATTTACGTGTAAGACCATGTCTGGGACATCGGCATCGTATATGATTTCGTGTAAGACCCTGTCTGGGACAGTGGCATCGATATTTGATTATATGTAACACCACGTCTAGGACGTTGGTATTGTATGAGTTTTTTGAGTTATCCGAGTATCCTTATTGATTCTGAACGGTTCGACGGGCAATATCGAGAAGTGAATGATCATGTAAAAATGTATTCGATTTAGGTACGTCTGGTTTGTTTATGTAATTCAGAAATGAAAAGTGAGTATGTTTCAAATGACTCTATGTGAAATACATGACAATGAATGATGAATGTATGCAAATGAATTATGAGTAAGTGGAATAGATGTAATGTATGAGATTGAGATGTGTTTTTGTGCAAGTAAGTATGAACAAATGAGCTAGATGAATTAAGTATGTATGAGATTTATATGTTCATTGAGAAATGAGGTAAGTGAGGTTACTTAGTGTAATCATATGAATTTATGAGTATGATGAATGTATATGTGGTTAAGATTTGTTAAATTCGGCCTAGTTAAATTGAATTATGCATATCATTGAGTTGATGCATTTGCTTATGGCTTACTAAGCTTTTAAAGCTTACTCTATGTGTTTTTCTTATGTTTATAGAGTTTCGAAGACTTGCTCGGGTTGGAAGTCGTAGGAGACCTCATCACACTATCCAGTTTTCACTTCGGTAAATAAATGCTTTGAGATTCGATTATGTGGCATGTATAGGCTAGTTTTGATATATTTGGTTTTGAAATTTATATATTTATAGCCATGCGAAAATGGCTTGATCATGACGCTAATGTTGGTATATATATTCCGTCATGTTATAAGCTTAAATTGGGAGGTATGTTTCATGGTAAATATGTTGTGATGTTGGTTATATGATTCAACAATGAGGAATGTTAAGTAGGAAGTTATTCGGCTTATTAGTTAGCTCATTTTGGAAGCATGAAAAGTGGTATAATTTGGCTTGGTAATAAGGTAAAATGATGATTATATTTTGGGTATGTTTGATGATCATTTGAATAACTATAAATGATTTATTCTTTTTGATGTTAAGTTATGAATGATAAAAATGTTAAAACCTATTGAGGTTAAATTTGATAATTGAATGGTTGTCTATTTGAATTGTTGGACATATTAGTTATAAATACATATGCCTATGACATGTTTTCTTGTGGTCTGGTTTAAAAAAAAATCAAATTGTTGGCTCAATGAGTGATCATAAAATGTGATGTATATATATGTGGTAGTAAATTCGGCTTCGGTATGTGGTTTATGTGTGTGGTTGATTATATTATTTAGCTTACGAATTAGGTATGGTATGACTTGACATTGTGCTAAAAAATGGTTCAGTTTGATCTGGTAAAATGTGCATAATGTTATAATGTTTAAAATGTTATGATTTGGTAATTGTATTTAGAAATGGTTTTTGGTTTTAGGGTGTTATGCGCATGGTATGATAATGTTAAAAGTATAGTTGTTATGTTATATAGTTATCTAATGTTTTATGTGCAAATGAATATTAAGTCGTGAGATATGGCCAAATTGGTTTAACATGCGCATGTATAAAGATTATAAAATGTTATGGTTGTTATTTAGCTAAAGATATGGGTTGAAATTGCTTAGTATGCGTTTGTATATAGGTTTATAAAATGGTATGATCGGTAATTCGTTATGAAATAGATGTATATCGATGGATGTCTTGTTATATGCTCGATATATGAAATGAATTATGCTCGATGTATGAAATGAATGATATGGAAATGGTGGCCATAAGGTTCGAATTTCGTAATTATGAAACATGTACAAATTGGTTTTTATATTTGATAGCTTGGTTCCGAATTTTTGAATAGAGAAACGGAATTGAAATGGTTAAATATTGAAACATAGTAAGTATAAGAGAATGTTCGATAAAGCATGATTTGTGTGGTTGGCTATGTAATTCAAATATACGAATTTGACTTGTATGAAAAAGAGGTTGGTTATTAATTTATTTCGGAAATAAAAAAATGTTTTAAGTTTTCGAAAAAATTTTGTATGTGTTCGGTTTAGTCCCGACCTCTTCCTAATGCATGTATAAGGTCTCGTTGACCTAAGAAAGGGACTTTATGTTGTTATTTGACTATGATATGACGATGTATGACTTTTGATTGTGAAGTGATCGTGAAATGTTCCGATATGTCCGGTAATGCCTCTTAACCCTAGTCCTGCAACGGATACGGGTTAGGGGTGTTACACTTTCACGGAGAAACCTAAGAAAAACGAAATCACCCACAGAGTACTCAATATCTATCCTCTTCAGATCCGCATAGGACTTCTGTCTATCAAAAGCCGCCTTCAGACGATCCCGAATCAGTCTAACCTTTGGTTTTAGAAACCAACTCAGGACCCAAAACCCGCTCACCCAACTCAGTACAACATAGCGGAGTACAACACTTACGACCATACAAAGCCTCGTAAGGTGGCATCTGGATGCTAGACTGGAAATTGTTATTGTAAGCGAACTCAGCTAGCGGCAGATAATCCTCCGAACTACCTCGGAAATCAATCACTCAACTCCGAAGCATATCCTTTAGTATCTGAATCACCCTCTCAGATTGACCATCAGTTTGATGATGAAATATAGTACTGAAGTCCAATCTCGAACCCAGAGCCTCATGCAATTTCTTCCAGAACCGAGAAGTAAAGCGAGGATCTCTATCAGAAATTATCAAAACTGGAACCCCATGCAATCTTACAATCTCAGAAATGTAGAGTTTTGCTAACTTTTGCAAAGAGTAATCTGTCCGAACCAGAATAAAATGAGCTGACTTAGTCAATCGATCCACGATGACCCAAATAGAATCCTTCTTAATGGGTTTTAAGGGCAACCTACTAATGAAGTCCATCGTTACTTGCTCTCACTTCCATAAAGGAATCTTAACGGGTTGTAGCAAACCTGAAGGCAACTGATGCTCAGCCTTAACTTGCTGGCATGTCAGACAACGAGCAAAGAAATCCGTAACCTCACGTTTCAAACTAGGCTACCAATACAGCTCATGAAGATTGCGATACATTTTATTGCCACCGGGATGCATAGTATAAGGGCTACTATGCGTCTCCCTCAGAATCGACTGCCTCATATCAGAATCATTCGGCACACAGATTTGACCTCAAAAACACAAAACTCAATCTTTATTTAACCCAAAATCTGAAGTACTACCACTCTCAATCTGACGGAATTGCAAACTCAGATATTCATCCCCTAACTGCTTATGCCGAATCTGATCAATCCAAGTCGGCTTAACTTGTAACTTGGCTAATAGACTCCCATCATCGAACAGACTAAGACGAGTGAACATAACTCTCAAATCAGTCATCGCTCTACGACTGAGAGCATCAGCCACAACATTGGCCTTACCAGGATGATACTCTATTGTGCAATCATAATCTTTGAAAAGCTCAATCCAACGACGCTGTCTAAGATTCAACTCCTTCTAAGTAAGGAGATACTTGAGGCTTTTGTGATCAGTGTAGATAATACACCTCTCACCATACAGATACTGCCTCTAGATCTTCAATGCAAAAACTACTGTAGCCAACTCGAGATCATGCGTCGGATAATTCCTTTTGTGTGTCTTAAGCTGACAAGACGCATACGCCACAACCTTACCATCTTGCATCAGAACACAACCCAAACCAACGTGCGATGCATCACTATAGACCACAAACTCTTTAACTGATTCAGGCTGTATCAGTACAGGAGCTTGAGTCAGAACAGACTTGAGCTTCTTGAAGCTCGATTATTGCGCATTGTCCAAACAAAAGGAACACCCTTACGCAAAAGATTAGTCAAAAGAGCTGCAATCAGAGAGAACCCCTCGACAAACAGTTGATAATACCTGCAAGACCCAGAAAACTGTGGATTTCAGATACGTTCTCGGGCTTCTTCCAATCAAGCACCGCCTCAATCTTTCTAGAATCAACTCGGATCCCCTTAGCAAAAACCACATGCCCTAGAAAAGTTACCTCGCGCAACCAGAACTCACACTTGCTCAACTTAGCGTAAAGCTGTTTCTCTCGGAATATCTGAAGCACTACTCTAAGATATCCATCATGCTCATCCTCAGTCTTAGTGTAAATCAGAATATCGTCGATGAAAACCACGACGAACTGATCCAAATATGGCTGAAAGACTCGGTTTATCAACATGAATGCAGTAGAAGCATTTGTCAGATCGAAAGGCATAACTAGGAACTCGTAATGTCCATAACAAGTCCTAAATGCAGTCTTATGAACATCGACATCCTTAACTCTAAGCTGATGGTACCCAAATAGGAGATTAATATTAGAAAACACTGAAGCCTCTCGAAACTGATCAAACAAATCATCGATCCTCAGAAGTGGATACTTATTCTTCACAGTCAGCTTATTCAACTGCCGATAATCAATACATATCCTCATGGTCCCATCCTTCTTCTTTACAAATAGAACCGGTGCCCCCACGGAGACACACTAGGGCAGATGAAACCACAATCCAAAAGCTCTTGAAGTTAAGCCTTAAGCTCTGTAAGCTCATTCGGTGCCATTTGGTATGAAGCGATGGACACTGGAGTTGTACCCGGTAGAAGCTCAATCCCGAACTCAACTTCTCGATTCAGAGGTAAACTTGGTAACTATTTAGAAAAGATATTTGAAAAATCCCTCACTGTTCTGATATCTCTGATAGAAGAGTGCCAAAAAAATGAAACATTGACGAAAGCCATATACGCTTCACACCCTTTTCGAACCAACTTCTCAGTCACAAGAGCGGATATCACATTAGACAAATAATCTCAATGCTCTCCAATCACAACCACCTCTTTATTATCAACAGCCCTTAGAATAACCCTCTTAGTCACCCAATCCAAGCTAAGTCGGTGCTCAACCAGCCAGTCCATACCCGAAATCAAGTCGAACTCCCCAAACGGAAGCTCCATCAGATTTGCCAGAAATACATGCCCTTGTACCACTAACGGAACACTCCTATAAATTTTACTAACCCAAACAAATTGTCCCAACAGACTTAGTACTGTAACCTCACTAGAAGTGCTCTCAACCAAAATCCCCAGATTTCCAGAAACAGTACTAGCTACATAGTAGTTTGTAGAACCTATGTCTATCAGAGTAGTATAAGGTACATCAAAAATAAAGAACGTACCAGTGATAACATCAGGAGCATCTCTATTCTCTTGGCGTCGAGTAGCATAAACCAATACAACCTGCCTCGCCTTTGTCTGATTAGCACCTCTGTCCGGTGCTCTCTGTCCTCGGCCTATACCATTACCACCCTTAGCCGGTCCACGGCCCCTAAGTGGCTGCTGAACTATCCTCTTAGGCTGTATAGAACCCAATCTGAAGCTTGCATCTGATCGGCTCACTGTGGACACTCTTTAATACGATGCTCCAACGACCCACACCTAAGGCAAGCCCCTAACCTCCTCCAACACTCGCCAGATGGCGTCTACCACAATCTCCACACGACTGAATCCCAATAAGAGCAACAGGAACCCTCACTCTAATTGGCCCATCAGGTTTGGCCTTTTTCTTAGGCCTTTGAACAAAACTAGAGGGCTTCGAATCTCTCTTATTCTTGCCTCTCTCACTGTCTCTATTCTGGCGCTCCACGTGCTTAACCTCTTCAGCGATCTTCACCTTATCAACCAGAACCGCGAACTCTCGCTCCCTCTGTGGAGTAATCAGTACCCTCAAACTATCCCTCAAGCCATCCTCAAAGTAGGCGTACTTACCATATTCAGACACCACCATGCTTTGCGCGTAGCGGCTCAACCTCAGAAACTCAACCTCATACTCGGCCACAGATCTATCACCTTGCGTGAGATTCATGAACTCATGCTTACGAGCATCTACATAGCTGGCGCACACATACTTTCCCTAAAAGGTAGTCTTGAAGAAATCCCAGTTTAGACAATCAGGCTGAGTACCCTCCTTAATCGATAACCACCACTGATATGCCTCGTCGCGAAGCAAAGAGACTGCACCCTTAAGTTTCTGTTCGGGAGTATAGTCTATATCATTCATGATCCTCTCGGTGGACTCCAACCAATACTTGGTCACAGTAGGGGCGACTCCAGTGACACCCCTAAATAGCTCAGCACCATTAGATCGAAGTCGTTCAGTTACCGACCCACGGCTTTGAGACCCAGTCTTAGTAGTAGGCGAAACCCAGCGACCCTCTCTAATACCCTCAACATAGCCTGAGACAATGCGTCGTCCCCAGCCTAAAGACTTTGAAACCCAGCCGAAAGGCGAAACTGGTGTCTCACTCGTGTCCAAATTTGGCATACTGCCCAGAGAGGAAGACTCAGCTCGAGCCCCTCTATGGCCTCTACCGCGGCCACGAATACCATGTCCACGAGTTCCATGAGTGCTTATTGTATAATTCGAATTTTATCTACATTATAAAATTTTATGTATCAGTTCCAGTATTTATTAGCAGATATTTTATGCAAAAGTTATCAGAAATTCAGAAATGTTTTCAGAGGTTTCAGTCTCTAATTAGTTCAGTATAGTTTCTAGAAAGTACTAACTATAGTGTTTCCAGAAAGTTCTATCTAAATTCAAAACTACTTACAGGATCGGCATCGGAGACTCGGTGTACTACATACTTTATCAAATTATTCAAATTGTTTGAAAATCAGTTCTTTTTAAAATGCAATTTTAGAACCCAAAATTCACAGCCCGAGTTTTACAACCTGGCTCTGATACCACTAAATGTAACACCTCAAACTCGGCCTAGATGTTATGGTCGAATCCGGAGATGTCACAAAGAATGGGTTTTGATAACGGTTACGTTATATTATTTCAGTTCAAACAACTCATATTCGTTTATATCCATTGTCGAAAACGTTAATTAGTTGCTTTATTTGCCAAAACAAAATTTTACAGCGGAAGTTATAGTAAATTTTAATTTCTTAAAATCCCATTCCTAAGTTTAGAAAACCTTTGTTTTAGTAAAAACCGTGTTTTTAGCTAGTCGTCCCAATAAAATATTAAACGAAAAATCCAAATCCCAAAAATTAAATCAACAGTCCAGAGAGTCCAATTAATACAAAACTCCCTAAAATAATCATTAAATAATAAAACCTTTAATTAAAATTAGTTCGTAGACTAGTGGCCACCACAAGACTCCACTGCACTGATCCGCCTAAGTCTGTGGATTACTTGTACAGAACGAACAAACAGAAGTGAGTTTACGAAAACTCAGCGTGTAAGCCAACAGAAATAGACATGCAAAACATACTGAAATCTCATATATAGTCAGATATAGATTTAGACTCAAGTCCATTTCGGATACAGATAACAGATACATATATGCAGAATCCTACCCCCATCCTTTACACACCAACTCCGGCCATTCCATCACATTATGTGGGGTTAAAAACACCCACCCATCCCTACACACCATATTGTGCCATTACGACACATATCAGATAAAGTGCAACCAAGCTGCCAAAATATAGGCGAAGGTCGCCATACAGAACACTTCCTCCACATATACAATTCCCACCCCAATCAGATATATAAAATCAGAATTATCATGCTTACATGCTCATATACAGATATCAAATATACGCATATATCAGACTAATCAAGCATACATAGCAGTGTCATACTCAGAACAAAACATCAGACTATCAGATCATATAGTTTTAAGGTTTGGTAGCCCTTACCGACCCTACGGTAGGCCCACAGTCGTTTGAAACGACTCGTTCAACGTGTGGCTTACCCGTGTGGGCCCACATGCTCGTGTGGCCCACACGCCGAGATTGGCCTTGTCCGTGTGACCTACACGGCCTGACCCGAAACCCACAAGCCCGTGTGGCATGCTCGTGTGGGCCCATACGTCTGTGTGGCCCATACGCCCAACTTGGCCTAGCTCGTGTGGCCCGTACGGCTATACTTACATACCACACGGCCATGTCTTGCATACGGCCAAGCCTTTGTTGATCACACGGCCGTGTCTCACACACGGCCAACCACACGGGCGACCACACGCCCGTGTGGCATCGACAGATTACACTTTCGGCTTTCGTCGAAACTCAATTTTCAGCGTAAGGGGTACACACCTGGTATCATTTTGATGCAAAAACAATCCCGAGCTTTCAAAAACCTAGAAATAGAATACCAACACTAATTAGCGGTTAAAATTATAAATTTGTCAATGATAATCTGACAAGAACTCGACTCACCAACAACGAAAACCACCGGTAACACCGTTCAAGCCAAAGGAGCAAAGCTCACTGTTTACCGCCTTCTCCTACACCAAAATAATCGCAGAGACATCAGATTTCACGATTACCCCAACACCATCACAAAAGGAAATAAGCTACCTTACATACAACAAAACTCCAATAGTCGCAACCCTACTTACCTTATCCGAGCGAGGAGCAACAAAATTCCAAAAATAACGGTAGAAGTCAAAGAGTGATGAGCGGAATTAGGGAACAAGAAGAAACAAATTTTTTTTCAAAAAAGGGAATAAGAGACGTAAAAAATAGATAAAGAGATATTTGGGAAAAAATAAAAATAAAATAAAAGCAGATATGATAACATAACCCCAGATTTTCTCCCACTAACCCACTAACTCATAACTTCCTCAGACTTTTAGCTCAACCAAAATTCTATCAGAAAATCGAGCAAAAAAATAACAGCCACGCTCGCACAGGGATTCAAACACAAGACCTCCAACACTCCACTCCCTTACCACTCGAACCAGCAGGCTCATTCTAATATGGAATAGCCGACAATTTTATATAAGCCCACTCGGCAAGGGTAAGGCTAGAATTAGAAAAAAAATTTGGCAAAGGTGGGGCTTGAACTCAAGACCTCAAACACACACCCAAAACACTTAGGCACTGAAGCATATACACACTTTTGTTACATATTTACAGAAACACAAATAAATTATTCAGGGCGTTACTGGTATTAACTTGAAGAGTGATGGTTCAAGCGACTAGCCACCATTTACTTTGTTGATACTTTGAAGAGTTTGCACTAAAGAAAGATTCAATCTACGGACACCCTTCTTTATGCATAACCGTTGTGTACTTTTTTTTTAATTAACAATCTAGTGGGGGATTGTTGGAAATTGTAGATTGCAAATTCATAATTATTCATGAGCAATTATTAGAAAGTGATGATTTATTCAAAAGATACATTTGATTCCATGAGACATGTTTTTCTAAGAACTATGTCCAATGGAAATCAAACATAAAGGATTGTGACTCTTCAAAATAGTGTCAATTGAGTGTATATAAATAGAGGGTTTATGGTGCTCACAAATCACAATTACAATCAATATTATTTTTCAGAAATTAAAGTAAAAGTTAGGGAATTTCTCGGTTTTGCTAATCAAAGGAAATTCAAAAGCTTCGTTGTATCCCGGGAGGACCTTTGTCTTAACTCTCTAGCAACTTTGTGTGGGGGCAAATAGTTCTCTTTGGAAAGCATCACCCGTGCCTCGAAGTCTACTGTTTATTTTAATATCGTCTCCAGATCTACTTTTCCACTCTATATATCCAACACAAAATGCAGATAATTATTTATCTTTCATTGTATCCGTGAGGTTCATTTTCTTTTAATTCTGTTGCATACCAAAATGTAGGTAAGAGCGAATAGCTCTTAAAGAATGTGACATGATTACATGTCTTAAAGCCTTTGATTAATTTCTCATAAGCTTATTTTTATTCTCATACACCAACATGATTTTTTTAAGAAAACAAAGTAAAGGCTTGAAATTCATCATATCAATGCAAGAATCCTGAACTCTAAATCAAACGGAGTCAAGGCCCTCAAAACTATCGATGGTCGAACCTGTTAGACCACTAGTTCTTAGTTTAACCTATTCGATCGAATAAACTATTAAAAAATTATTCGATTGGTGTGATCGTTGATTTGATCGTTGAATCGGTCGATCCGACTAGTTCACGGGTCAATAAATCTAATCCCTTATTCCAAATCGATACTCTAATCGATTCTTGGTGCAACCAATTCAACTGTTCAATCTAATCAGATTTTGAAAATAGTGCCCAAAAATTGAAACAAAGTAAAAGCTTTTGCGACCTGCATGTGTCGGTTGATTCGTCCAGTATGAGATATGTTGCGCACGGTAGCTGAAAACCAAATGAATTTAAGACATTTTGAACTAAGATTATTTTTTATTTTTCATTACTAAATTTATATTTAAAAACAAAAAATTTGAAGTAAAATAATTTTTTTGACAATTATACACTTAAGAATAATTATAATTTAATAAAAGTTGTGATAATTATTACACATTTAAAAATAACGGCAAATTACCCAAGTAAATTGAGATTCAGCATTTGTTGCGAACTCTCGTGTTTTACTTTCTGTTTAGCTCTTATGAGCTTCTGTTCAACTCTTATGAGTTTCTGTTCAGCTCTTGCGAGCTTCTATTCAATTCTTATGAGTTTCTGTTCAGCTCTTACGAGCTTCTGTTCAACTATTATGAGTTTCTGTTTAGCTCTTATAAGCTTCTGTTTAGCTCTCACGAGCTTCTGTTCAGCTTACGAGCTTCTGTTAACGATGTACTCATATCCGTAAATTGTTCTTCGATTTGGGAAGGATTTGGTAAGGTGATTTATTTATTGAAATTGAAAGACATGATATTTATTTTTGATATTGACTTGAAAACAAGTGTATTCATCGATTGAAGTTGTGATTGACAGGGAATTGATATGAATGATTTTTATTATTTGATTTATTATAGTTAGTTCGGTAAGATTTTTATTTACCCCGTCGAACTTACTAAGCTTCATTAAGCTTACTTGTGTTGTTTAATGACTTTGTAGATTTCCAAAAGGTTGGAAGATCGGATCAGCACTCAAGTCACACTATCCAGCTTATTCCGGTAGTTTTTGAAATGTTCAATATGGTTTATATGGCATGTATAGGCTTGGTGTGAATTTGATCAAAGTGTGACTTGTGTAAATGTTATGAAATATATTTTGTTTATATAATCAACTGATATATATTTTGGTTTGAAAATAAGACATATTTGTGATGTTGGTATGAGTGGTATCTGTTTGTATGTATTTAATTTGTGGTGAACTTTTGTAAATTTATTAGATGGATTAAATAGGTAAGTTTGGGTATTTGGGTATATGTGATGATATTTTATGTATAACACAAGATTTTTGGCTTGTTTTGATTGCTTTTTGTGGTTTACTGATGTTTTAAAATGTTGTGTTTAGGTTGATACCAAAATGGGTGAGAAATGTGGCTTTAAAATGGCCTATTTTTGTCCATACGGGTAGAGACACGGGTGTGTGTCTCAGCCGTGTGTGACACACGGCCAGGTGACACGGCCGTGTGTCCCCTGTATCTTTTAATTTGCATAAGTAAGTATGCTCAAATTTTTCACACGGCTTAGCACACGGGCGTGTGGTTTGAACGTGTAACCAAAGTCAGTATACTCACACGGCCTAGGACATGGGCGTGTGGCTTGGCCGTGTGACCCAAGTCAGAGAGCTCCCAAGTTTGGAAATGGGTTGGGACACGGCTGTGTGCCCTTATTTTGATTGCCCACACGGCCTGAGACACGGGCGTGTCTCTTGACCATGTGAGCCACACGGCCTGGCCATACGGGCGTGTGCCCCCTGCACCTTTGAAAATTTTTAATGTTTTCTGAAAAATTCTTTGAGTGACCGAACAAGTCCCGACTTGTTTCTAATGTGTATTTTGAGCCTCGAGGGCTCCTATAAGGGACATTATGATTGATTTTGATTGGTTTTTGATATGAAATGATTGTTATTCGATCAGTAAATTTTGGTAATACTCCGTAACCTTGTTTTGGCAACGGATACGGGTTAGGGGTGTTACATTTAGTGGTATCAGAGCTTCAGTTTAGCCGATTCTCAGATTGAATGTAACGTGTGAAATGTCTAGAATTACATGCCATATAAATCTGTGAGAGTGTGATGTGTATGATCCGGTCTAACCTTCGTTTTCTTATAGATTGTAAAGATGTCAGACGGATCTGAACGTGCTGACAATGATGAGGTTAACAGTAAAGTACCGACTTCTGAACATGGGACGAGTAATAATGTCCCGATTCCTCCGGCTCAGGAACAAGAACTTAAAAATATGTTTTTTGGGTATATAAACCAGTGGTTCAATGAGTTTATGCAAGAAAGAAATTCGGCTCAACAATCTCCACCCTCTACTGTTCCACCTTTAGTACCTCCGGTTGCACCTCCACCTCCTCTAGTGATTGAACCTACTAGACGTACTCTGATTGATAAGCTTAGAAAGTGTAGTGCTGAAGAATTTTGAGGCAGATCAAAGGATGATCCGGTTAAAGCTGAGTACTGGCTTCAAAATATAATAAGGGTTTTGAAGAAATGGCTTGCCCTCCCGATAACTTCCTTAGATGTGTTGTTTCGTTATTAAAAGAGGAAGCGTATAATTGGTGGTTGACAATAGTAGCTGTGGTGCCAAAGGAGAAAATTTCTTGGGAATTTTTCCAAACTGAGTTTAAAAAGAAATATGTCGGAAAAAGGTATTTAGACAAGAAAAAGAGATAATTTCTTGAGTTACGTCAGGGAAATAGATCGGTAGTTGAGTATGAAAGAGAATTTGTATATCTCAGCAAATATGCTCGAGAAATTGTGCCTACTGAAGAAGAAATGTGTATTCAGTTTGAAGATGGTTTGAATGATGAAATTTGAATGATGATCGGAGGTAATGAAATACGAGAATTTGTTGTCTTGTCTGGTCGTGCACAGAAAATGGAAGAAGTGTACAACTGTAAGATGCAACGAGACAGGCGAAATCGAGAATTTCACAAAAGACGTTCTTCTAAATCATTTCTGGCATCACAGGCGAAAAAGTCTAAAGATGATTTTAGTCGAGCTACCTCAATTCCTGAATGTTTGAATAAAAACAAGACGATTCAACATGATTTCAAGGTGCCTACTAGACCAGTTGATAGTGTAAGTAGTGTACAAAATGCTCCGAAGCCTAAATGTAGTTTTTGCGGGAAATATCACTTTGGTGAGTGTAGAGGTAGAACATGAGCCTATTATAAATGTGGATCAATTGATCATTTTATTCGTGATTTTCCTAAATTGCCAAAAGAAAATGAATATCAAAGAGAAAAGCAAATGTCTACCTTTCAGAAAAGTAGACGTGTGGGTCAGAATAGTGCCACCGGGACTACTCGTTCGGGAATGAAACACACTGTTGTTTGGTCAGAAGCTAAAGCAACTGCACGTACCTACGCCATTCGAGCTAAAGAGGAAGCTACTACTCCAGATGTGATTGCTGGTATATTCTATCTCTTTGATGTTACTGTATATGTATTGATTGACCCTGGGTCAACTCATTCTTATATTTGCACTGCATTAGTAATGGAAAAGAAATTGCCTGTTGAATCTACTAATTATGATATTCAAGTTACTAATCCACTAGGTCAAAGTGTGATAATTAATTTAGTTTGTCGTAATTGTCTACTGAAAGTTAAGGGCTGTGAATTTCTTGCTGATTTGATGTTGTTACCCTTTTGGGAATTTGATGTTATCCTGGGTATGGATTGGTTATCTTTGCATGATGCTGTGGTAAACTGTAGATAAAAATAGATTGATTTGAAATGTCAGACAGGAGAGATGATTTCAGTTGAGTCTAAGAATTCAAAAGATGTTGTTAGAATTATTTCTACTTTTTTTGCTCATAAATTGATACGAAAAGGTAACAAAGCATTTCTAGCATATATTCTTGATACACGTGATTCAAAATTAAAGCTAGATCAGTTACCAGTTGTTAGTGAGTTCTTTGATGTATTTCCTAAAGAATTGTCAGGTTTACCTCCTGATCGTGAAGTTGAGTTTGTAATTGATTTGATTCTTGGAACTGCTCCGATATCAGTAACACCATATCATATGGCACCAGCTGAACTAAAGGAATTAAAAGCACAGTTGCAAGAGTTATTAGACCGAGGGTTTATTAGACTGAGCATGTCTCCTTGGGGTGCACCTGTTTTGTTTGTGAAAAAGAAAGACGGTTATTTGAGATTATGTATAGACTATAGATAGTTGAACAAAGTCACAATTAAAAATAAAAACCCTTTGCCACGTATCGACGATTTGTTTGATCAATTGAAATGTGTCGTAGTGTTCTCGAAGATAGACCTTAGATCCGAGTATTACCAATTGAAGGTTAAAGAATGTGATGTGCCAAAGACTGCTTTCAGAACTCATTACGATCATTATGAGTTTTTGATAATGCCATTTCGTTTGAGTAATGCTCCTACTGCTTTTATAGATTTAATGAATCAGATTTTTCAACCTCATTTGGATAGATTCGTGGTTGTGTTTATCGATGATATACTAATCTATTCTAAGACAGAATCTGAACATGCACAACATTTGAGGATTTTACTACAGACTTTGAGAGAAAAGCAGTTGTACGCACAATTTAGTAAATGTGAATTTTGGCTTTGTGAGGTCGGATTTTTGGGTCACGTAGTATCAGCTGATGGGATTCGAGTTGATCCGAATAAAGTTTCTGCTATGATAAATTGGAAAACTCCGAATAATGTTTCAGAAGTGCGAGGTTTTTTGGGTTTAGCAGGTTACTACCGATGCTTTGTTAAAAACTTTTCGATTATTACTTCACCGATGACTAGAGTTTTGATCAGCTGAAGAAAATGTTGACGGAAGCTCCAGTCTTGACTTAGCCTGAATCAAGAGTAGCATATGTTGTTTATAGTGATGCGTCTCTCAATGGTTTGGGTTGTATACTAATGCAGTCAGGAAAGGTAGTAGCTTATGCTTCTTGACAATTAAAGCCGCATGAGAAGAATTATCCTACACATGATCTTGAGTTGGCTGCGATCGTATTCACTTTGAAGATTTGGAGACATTATTTATACGGCGAGAAATGTTACGTGTTTACAGATCACAAAAGTTTAAAGTATTTGATGACTCAGAAAGAATTGAATTTGAGACAGAGACGGTGGTTAGAATTACTGAAAGATTACGATCTGGTTATTGATTATCACCCCGGAAAGGCTAATGTGGTAGCAGATGCAGTTAGTCGAAAGTCATCATTGTTTGCACTTCGAGCGTTGAACGCTCATTTAACTCTTAATGAAGATGGTTCTGTATTAACAGAGTTGATAATGAAACCTTTGTTTCTACAACGAATTCGAGAATTGCAAGATGACAATCCGAAATTGGTGTTGAAATGACAGATGGTTTAGAACAATTTAAGTTCAAAATATAGTGTTGATGATAGTGGTACATTGCGTTATCGTAATAGAATTTGTGTTTCGAATAATTTGGATTTGAAAAGTGATATTCTTTCTGAAGCTCATAGTAGCACGTACTCCATTCATCCGGGTAGTACGAAGATGTATTGTGATTTGAAACGGATGTATTGGTAGCTGGGTATGAAACAAGAAATTTATGAATTTGTAGTTAAATGTTTGATTTTTTAGCAGGTGAAAGCAGAACATCAGGTACCAACGGGTTTATTACAACCTGTTATGATTCCTGAACGGAAGTGGGAGCTAGTCACGATGGATTTTGTATTTGGCTTACCTATAACTTCAAAAAAGAAAGATTCTATCTAGGTGATCGTTGACAGATTGACTAAATTGGCACATTTTATTCCAGTCAGAACAGATTTTACACTGGAAAGATTAGCAGAACTATATATATATATATATATATATATATGAGAGATTGTGAGATTACACAGAGTTCCGACATCCATTATTTCAGATCGAGATCAGAGATTTCCATCAAGATTTTGGAATAAACTTCATGAGGCTCTAGGTACTAAGCTTAATTTCAACACAGCATTTCATCCTCAGACTGACGGGCAATTAGATTGAGTGATTCAGATTCTTGAAGATATGTTGAGATGTTGTATACTCGAATTTGAAGGTAGCTGGGAAAGGTATCTACTGTTAGCTGAATTTTCATATAATAACGTTATCAATCTAGTATAAAAATGGCACTGTTTGAAGCTCTTTACGGGAGAAAGTGTAAAACACCATTGTATTGGTCTGAACTGAGTGAATCCAAAATTGTAGGAGTTGATTTGATCCGAGAGACTGAGGATAAAGTTTGGATTATCCAGGATAGTTTGAAAGCTGCATCTGATCGTCAGAAGTCATATGCGGATCTGAAAAGAAAAGATATTGAATTTGTTGTTGGTGATCGAGTATTTTTAAAAGTCTCTCTGTGGAAGAAAGTGTTACGGTTCTGCAGAAAAGGAAAGTTGAGTCCGAGATTTATCGGACCGTATGAAATTGTTGAAAGAATCGGCCCTTTAGCTTATAGATTAGCTTTGCCCTCGGAACTCAAGAAAATTCATAATATGTTCCACGTATCGATGCTGAGACGGTACAAATCTAATCCTTCACATGTGATTCCTCATAGTGAGATTGAGCTACATCTAAATATGACGTATTCAGAAGAACCAGTGAGAATTTTAGCTCGAAAAGTCAAAGAATTGCAGAATAAACGAGTACCATTAGTAAAAGTATTGTGGCATCATCATGGTTCGAAAGAAGCTACTTGGGAAACAGAAGAATCAATGAGATTACAATATCCGAATCTATTTCCAAGTAACAAATTTTGAGGACGAAATTTTTTAAGGGGGGAGAGTTGTAACAGCCCGATTTTCAGTGGTGTTGGAAACAGTGGTTTGAGGCCACCAAATTCGACGAGTAAGCTTGTAAATTTTATTATTTAGTATTTACAAGTCAAATGTGGTTTTTAAAAGATTTTTGAATTGGAAATTTATGTTTTATAATGAATTATTACGTTTGAGTGGTTGATAAACCGAAATAGTAACATATTTTAATCCCACATTTAGTATGCTTTTGGATGATTTATCCCTTGATTTATGTAAAAAGGTGCTCTTAATCCTTTCTTTTCATGTCTTATACCCAGGAAAGCACCCAAGGATAAAAAGAACGAGAAACGGGCTCAAAACGGACCAAAATGGGCCAAAGAAGAAATCGACACGACCTGGACCTTAGCCCACACGGCCGTGCCTCACTGATCATCTTGAACACGATCTTCCCTCGATTCACACGGCCGTGCCTCATTAAAGAAGTTCGAGCACGGCCTGGCCACGATTCCCACGGACGTGTGCCATGACCGTGTCCCTGTCACTGGAAAGAGCAATTTCACTCGGATTTGGGTACTTGGAGGCCAATTAACACATCTCAAAGCCTATATAAACACCTTAGGGGGCAACTTAATTGGGGAGTTTGGCAGAAGCCTTCTGCCAGGGCTTTTGTCGGGGCGGTGAGCTAGGCCTAGGAGCCAAGCCGAAAAGGTCAGAGTTGTGGGAATCACTCGAAGATAGCCAGTTGATCCATCTCAAGAAGCCGAGATTCTACTCAAGACGGCGAATCTCTCCTACAATTCCTTCAGGGAGTTTTAGGGATTTCTTATGTTTTGTTTTATCTTTTCTCTTGAGATGTTTTCTTATTCAGTTATGAACTAACTCCTTCAGATACTTAAAGGGGATGAAACTTATGATGAATCTTGTTATTATTTTCTAAATTATATGATAAATACTTAGTTTATTCTTAATTATGTAAGCTTTATCCAAATTTAATGTGCTTAGGTGGAGGAGGAATAGACCCTGCCTAAGAGTAGATCTAGCATAATTAAGCGGAGTTGATCGCACGCCTAGAGATAGGGTGACGAGATTTTGCCGGATTAGGGTGAAACCTAATATGGGAGTCCATAGATCGATTTACTGCTATTCTAGGGGGTTATTATAAGAGAACGAGAGTTCCACTAATTAACCTAGGGTTAGATGTTATTCGCCTCGAGAGAGGGTTTAATATACGTTAGGGAGTCTTACGGATCAAACTAAGTAAATAAAATCATATGGTTCACTGATAGATAACAAGTGAAGTCTAGGTGGATTCTTCCTGAGGGTATCGTCTAAATCAACTGAGTTTTTCTGAAAGTTGTCTCCCCAATTTTAGTCTTTTTTCGTCTTTGTGTCCTTAGCTTAGTAGTTCGTTAATTTTAGATTAAAAGCAACTTCACGTATTTTAGGTTAAATAATAAAAAGAAAGTTAGTATTAGTACTTTTAGTTCCTTTGGGTTCGATAATCCGGTCTTACCTAAGCTATACTATTGTTCGATAGGTACACTTGCCTTTAATCGTTGTCAGAGTTAGTTTCCAGGTTCGATCGTTCTTTTTATAAATTTTAAAGCTCTTATTCACAGCGATCAAGTTTTTGGCGCCGTTGCCGGGGAACTAAAATATTAAGAAAGCTTAATTTTTATTACTTTAGCCAATTTTTTTATTGCAATTATTATTATTATTATTATTATTAGTTTCATTTTTTTTTACTTTGCTAATTTTTCTTTTATTTGCTTTGACAGGTAATTTTAGTTTATAGAGGAGATGGCACTAAATAACTATCAGTGGCAAGTTATGAGGACAACGCCAACAAAAGCCGCCAGTGTCTTCAGCCTCGACGTGGTCACCAGGTTATCTAACCAGCTAGAGATGATGAATGAAAAGATGGATGGTTTGAATAGTCTCTCGCATGTACACCCAGAAATACATTATGATTCGAATTTAGGAGGCGTGGCGAATCCTGAGTACCCACTCTACGGATATGGCATGGAAAACGAGCAAGCTCAATATACGGGTAACTATTCTAGACCTCAAAATAATTTTTATAATGACACTTATATTGTAGGTTAGAGGTACCATCCAAATTTCTTGTGGGATGATCAAAGTAGCCAAGGACCGGAACTTCCTCCAAATTTTCAATAACCACCTCACCAACAGGAAGATGAGTCAAACATTGAAGAGATGCTGACAAAATTCATGGCAGCTACAGAAACTCGTCTCCAAAACATTGAAACAGCACTCGAAGATCAAGAGGCATCAATCAAAGGGATCGAGAACCAAGTTGGGGAACTTACTAAGTCGGTTGGACAACTTGCGAAAGTCGATCTCGTAACAACTACAAGAAAGCTTGCCAAGCAACACCGAACTAACCCAAAAGAGCAAATTCAAACCATCACAGCTCATGATAGTAAAGGGTTAGATGAACCCAACTCAATACAAGAACACGAGGTAGAAAAAGGTAAAGTAAAGGTAACACGAGAAAAGCCAAAACCGATAATCAAAGAGTACCAACCTCGCATACCTTACCCCAAAGCATTAAAGAGAGATGATACAGAGGAACAGTTCGGTAAGTTTCTTAAACTTTTAAAGAAATTACATATTAACTTACCTCTACTCGAAGCTCTTTCGTAGATACCAGACTCTAGAAAATTTTTAAGGGAGCTGTTAACGAAAAAGCGAAGGATAGACGAGGAATCACATGTTGAACTCAACGCAAAGTGCTCGGTAATTCTACAAAATAGACTACCACAGAAATTAAAAGATCCAGGGAGTTTTACAATTCCATGCATAATTGGTAGTTTATCTATAGAAAATGCGTTAGCCGATTTAGGGGCAAGCATAAATGTTATGCCTTATAAACTGTTTAAAAAACTAGGTCTAGGGAAACCCAAACAAACTAGGATGAGCATCCAATTAACTGATAAAACTATCAGAATTCCTAGGGGTATAATAGAAAATGTTCTAATCAAAATTGATAAATTCGTATTCCCAGTAGACTTTGTCGTTTTAGACATGGATGAGGACAATAATATTCCTTTAATTTTAGGAAGACCCTTTTTAGCAACTGCCAGAGCTAAAATTGATATCTATGCAGGTAGGCGACGAGATAGTCACTCTTTAAGCTCTTGATTTGGCCAGAACATCAAGTGATAAAGGTGAGAAAGTAAATTCAGTTGATAACCAACTTGTTCGACCTTCATTGCAGGAAACACCACAAAGCTACAAACCGGAGCCAGATCATAGACCTTGTGCCAATAAAGAAGAACTATATGAGGAACGAAGCCTTAAGGTCGACGAACTAGACAAGCAGAAAACACACTTTAAAGAGAAACTAGGAATACACGAAGTGAAACCGACGGAAACCCCAGACGAGCTGATAGGAATAACAAATCACTTCAAAATAGGGGATCAAGTATTGTTGAATAAGGAAGACCCTCGAATCACCAATTCACACCTCAAGGCAAACGAAGAAATCACTTTTGAGATACTTAATGTCTTCCTATACGGCACAGTCGAGGTAAGCAATCCTAAATCCATCACTTTTGAGGTAAACACTACTCGACTTAAACTCTATATCCATAACCGAATTGATCGCATGAGAAAGGATTTTCACCTCCTCAAACCACCATGACCATACGAATGAGAGGTAAAGTCTAGATTAAGACTATAAACGAGCGCTTCTCGGGAGGCAACCCGAGCACTAACCCCATTAATTTTTTACATTTTTTATTTTTTTATTTTTCCTTTTAGCACCTAACCATAAACTAACCAAAGTACAGATCTCCATACCAAACGGCCTTGCACACGGTCGTGGCTGTGGCCGTGTGGCCACCACAGGAAGGTACAAGGGCGGGGACAACCACCAAATCCATAATCTCTATTTAGACCCCCTTCTTCTTTTTTTTCTTTTTCAGTTGTCTTTCTTCTTTCATTTTCCATTATTTACTTTTATTTTTATTTTTATTTTTATTTTCTTTATTATTATCTTCTTATTCTTCATACCATTTAGATTTAGCTTAGGATACAATAAAACCAGCTGGCTGCTTCGAGGATTCAAATTCAAACAGTTCGAGATGCTTCCCCACGTTCACCTCAAATTCCTATCCAGTTTCTTTTCATTGACTTCATCCAAAATTCAGGAAGTTTGACTTCTCTCCCTATCTTATGATTTTATGATTATTTTGCTATTATCTATCTTGGTACATTGAGGGCAATGTACATCTTAAGTGTGGGGGGGTTAACTATAGTATTATTTGAAAATCCCTGAATTATGCCTTGTCTTAAAGTAAGTTTCTCATATTATGATTAGAATGAAATTTCTGATGATTTATGATTTTTATTGATATGTTTTAGATTAAGTCATTGATAATTGTGCATTGATAATTAAATTCTAAGAATACTAGAGAATTAGGCATGATAAGTCTATTTTTCAAGAATTAAAATTTTTTTAGGATGTCTACCTGAATTTAAATATTACTTTGAAGTTTGAAATTTACGAGGTTGACATCAAAATACCCATAATTTTTGTGAGATTTTGAGCCTTATAGAGCATAAATTCTTTTTCTTGCTCACTTTATTGATTATGAGTATGTCAACATTGATCTGTTATTCTAGAACTTGCATCGATTATACATGTCGAGACCACACTTTTTGATTTGATATACAAAGATGATAAAGGCACCTAGGATTTAACCTACTTACCCCACTAAAAACCCACCTTCATAATTTACCCCTAGTGAACCCCTTTGATCCTAACAACCCTTTTTATTGACTCACCCACTAATATTAACCCAAAACCCTTTGTATATTTGTTATCACCATTCCTTGACTTCCTTTTTGTCGAGATTTGATTTTGAGCAGTTGCCTAACTATGTTCTATATTTCAGTTGTTAAAGTTCTTTATTATTACTTGATTTGTTCTTAAAAAAATGAAGTATATTCATTATTAGTTTTTATTAGTTATGTGATTAAGTGAGCTTATACGTTTGAATTCCAAATATTGAAGAAGAAGCTCATATTATTAGTTTCAAAGTTTCAATTCATGTAATTATTTATTTATCAGTTCATTTTTTCTAGTTAGGTAATTTGTCAATTCAGTCTCGATTCTAACCCTCTAATTCAGCCTTATTCCACACCTTTAACCCAAGCCCCGTTACAACCCTTTCAAAGACCTTTTGATTTGTGTTTCATCTCATATTTTAGTGGTGGAGATTTGATTCTCATGCAAGCCTATAGGATTAACTCTTCATGTTTGACTTTTGAGTGCCTAATTTTGAACCTTAAACACTTTGAGTGATTTGAGTGAATCTTTAAGTGAGGATGTCAATCCTTGTTGATTTTAAATCAGAGGTAATTATTTAGATGAAGGGAAACACCTATGTTTTGTGCTACAAATGTATGACTTAGACTGTTTGAATCTTTAGGACTCTTTGAGTTGAATTATCCATGTATAAATTATCTCTGAATTATGATGAAGCACTATCAATGACTATTATGAATTGTAGAAAGTTCATTTTAATTGTAAGTTGAGAATTTTACTTGAGGACAAGCAAAAGCTTAAGTGTGGGGGTATTTGATAAACCGAAATAGTAACATATTTTAATCCCACATTTAGTATGCTTTTGGATGATTTATCCCTTGATTTATGTAAAAAGGTGCTCTTAATCCTTTCTTTTCATGTCTTATACCCAGGAAAGCATCGAAGGATAAAAAGAACGAGAAACGAGCTCAAAACAGACCAAAATGGGCCAAAGAAGAAATCGACACGACCTGGACCTTAGCCCACACGACCGTGCCTCACTGATCATCTTGAACACGGTCTTCCATTGATTCACACGGCCGTGCCTCATTAAAAAGAAGTCCGAGCACGGCCTGGCCACGATTCACACGGGCGTGTGCCATGACCGTGTCCCTGTTGCTGGAAAGAGCAATTTCACTCAGATTTGGATACTTGGAGGCCAAGTAACACATCTCAAAGCCTATATAAACACCCTAGGGGGCAACTTAATCGGGGAGTTTGGCAGAATCTGCCAGGGCTTTTGTCGGGGCGGTGAGCTAGGCCAAGGAGCCAAGTCGAAAAGGTCAGAGTTGTGGGAATCACTCGAAGATAGCCAGTTGATCCATCTCAAGAAGTCGGGATTCTACTCAAGACGGCAGATCTCTCCTTCAATTCCTTCAGGGAGTTTTAGGGATTTCTTATGTTTTGTTTTATCTTTTCTCTTGAGATGTTTTCTTATTCAGTTATGAACTAACTCCTTCAGATACCTGAAGGGGATGAAACTTATGATGAATCTTGTTATTATTTTCTAAATTATATGATAAATACTTAGTTTGTTCTTAATTATGTGAGTTTTATCCAAATTTAATGTGCTTAGGTGGAGGAGGAATAGACCCTGCCTAAGAGTAGATCTAGCATAATTAAGCGGAGTTGATCGCACGCCTAGAGATAGGGTGACGAGATTTTGTCGGATTAGGGTGAAACCTAATATGGGAGTCCATAGATCGATTTACTGCTATTCTAGGGGGTTATTATAAGAGAACAAGAGTTCCACTAATTAACCTAGGGTTAGACGTTATTCGCCTCGAGAGAGGGTTTAATATACGTTAGGGAGTCTTACGGATCAAACTAAGTAAATAAAATCATATGGTTCACTGATAGATAACAAGTGAAGTCTAGGTGGATTCTTCCTGAGGGTATCGTCTAAATCAACTGAGTTTTTTTGAAATTTATCTCCCCAATTTTAGTCTTTTTTCGTCTTTGTGTCCTTAGCTTAGTAGTTCGTTAATTTTAGATTAAAAGAAACTTCATGTATTTTAGGTTAAATAATAAAAAGAAAGTTAGTATTAGTACTTTTAGTTCCTTTGGGTTCGATAATCCGGTCTTGCCTAAGCTATACTACTGTTCGATAGGTACACTTGCCTTTAATCGTTGTCAGAGTTAGTTTCCAGGTTCGATCGTTCTTTTTATCAATTTTAAAGCTCTGATTCACAACGATCAGTGGTAAAACCTTATGTCAAGTGGTTTTAGAAAATGAGGTATTGAAACCTTGTTTCTATAAATCGAACTGTAAATATTTTATAAATATTTACGGAGTGTCATTAAGATAGTATTAAAGTTTCGTTGAAAAATTTTAACGTTTCGATAGTTAATTAATTAAAAAGGACTAAATTGAAAAAGGTGTAAAACTTGTTAATTATAAGAAATAAGTGATTAAATGGCTTAATTAATAAACAAGGGAGGACTAAAGGAGTAAATATACCTAAATGAAAAGTTGAGGCCGCATAAGAAAGAAAAAAAAAAGCCATTAATGGCAAAATTGTAATTAAAGTGAAATTAAAATAAACAAATTGGATTTTAAAAATTTCTAGACATTTCTTCTTCAAATTTTCAGCCAAACAGCCATAGGAGAGCTCTTTAAGCTGATTTTACCTATTTTTGTTTCATGTAATTTCAATTCTTACCCGTTTCTTGTATTTTTTTATGTTTTTGAAATTGTTACAATTAGGTACAACTAAATCTTACCTTAGTTTTTTATTTTATTAAAAATTTTGGAAGTTACCATTGATGAATATTGGATGTTTTTGATGAATAACATGGATTTAGAGCATTAATTTTGTTGTATGATGATTTTATAAACTGATTTTGTTAAATATTGATTTTAGGATCAAATTGTGAAAAAGTTAAAATATAAGGGTTTGGTAGTAAATTTATGTTTTATTAAGGGATATATGATGGCCAAGAATATTTAGATAAATTATTAATTGAGAAAAATAGTTAATTTGATAGATTAACTAGTTAAGGGATTAAACTGCAAAAGTTGTAAAAGTTTGGGGTAATTTTGTAAACTTGAAAAATTGAAGGGTATTAATTGTGAAATGAATTGGAACTGAAATATATACTAATGAATGAGTAATTTTATATTTTAGATCAAGATCTCGTAGATATCGTAAAAAAGGAAAAATAGTGGAATAGTCCTTGAACTTCTGCAATTATTACAATTTAATCCAGGTAAGTTCGTACGGTTAAACTTTAATATTTATATAGATTTGATGAATGGTATTATGTATTTATTCTATTGTTAGAAATGAATTATTATTGGAATTATGATATTGAATTGGACATTTGGATTAAATCGAACGCGAGATTTGAGTACATTCGTGATGTGGCGCATGACGGTATTGGAGGAAAATAACAGAAAATTACCCAAGTAAACCGAGATTCAACATTTGTTGCGAACTCTCGTGTTTTACTTTCTGTTCAGCTCTTACAAGCTTCTGTTCAGCTCTTACGAGCTTCTTACGAAGCTCGTCAAACTCTTTACGAAGCCTGCTCAACTCTTATGAGTTTACGTTGACTCTTCTTACGAGCTTCTATTCAACTCTTATGAGTTTCTGTTTAGTTCTTATGAGCTTCTATTTAGCTCTTATGAGCTTCTGTTTAGCTCTCACGAGCTTCTGTTTAGCTTACGAGCTTCTGTTAACGATGTACTCATATCCGTAAGTTGTTCTTCGATTTGGGAAGGATTTGGTAAGGTGATTTATTTATTGAAATTGAAAGAGATGATATTTATTTTTGGTATCGACTTGAAAACAAGTGTATTCATCGATTGAAGTTGTGATTGACAGGGAATTGATATGAATGATTTTTATTATTTGATTTATTATAGTTAGTTCGGTAAGATTTTTATTTACCCCGTCAAACTTACTAAGCTTAATGAAGCTTACTTGTGTTGTTTAATGACTTTGTAGATTTCCAAAAGGTTGGAAGATCGGATCAGCACTCAAGTCACACTATCCAGCTTATTCTGGTTGTTTTTGAAATGTTCAATATGGTTTATATGGCATGTATAGGCTTGGTGTGTGTAACACCCCTTACCCGTGTTCGAAGCCGAAACCAGATACAAGTCATTACCTAACTCAACTTGCTTAAACATACCACATCGGGCCATAAAATTTCGTTTCAACTTAAAAACTTTCCATTCAAACTCGAAACATCCTCATCCTGGGCCTACGAGACCTTAAACATGCTTTCGGAAGGTTTCAAAATTAAACCAAAAAATTTTACGCACTGAGAAAAATTTTGCCTAAACAGGGGCCACACGCCCGTGTTGTCTAAGGGACACGCCCGTGTGCCCCTGAGACATGCCCGTGTTCTTCACCCGTTGTCGACACTGACTTATTTCACACGGCCGGACACACGCCCGTGTCCCTGGCCCGTGTCCCTCACACGGCCTCGACACGCCCTTGTCTTAGCCTGTGTGCCAAAACCTTGGCATTCTGTTTATGATGTCATCACCTCACTATGGTCACACGGCCAAGGCACACGCCCATGTTCTTAGACCGTGTGTCGAATTAAATTCTTAATTTCAGGTGCAGACTTCACACAGCCTGGTCACACGCCCATGTCTATGGCCGTGCCTCCCACATGGCTGAGACACACGGCTGTGTCTCTGCTCGTGTGTTTACTACTAAGCATACTGACTTGCAACTCTAGCATGCAAGGGGACACACGGCCAATCAACACGCCCATGGGGCTGACTGTGTGTCTCACACGGCCTAGACAGACGCCCGTGTGTCTACCCGTGTGGACATTTAAAAGGCTATCTACCAAGCCAAATGCCATCCTGCAAAGCAACCTTACTTATACCAAATCAATTTAACACATATTATGACCATAGGGCACTTCTAAGAACTCATAATCAAGACATCCACACAAGTATACACTTCATGAATTTCATCATCATTGAATATATAAACTTGTTGAGTATTGGCCCATTTCCAATGACCACTTACAAAATGAATTAACAACATTCATATCCAACACTTTGGCCATCAAATATGACATACAAAATGACCAAGTCCTATACATGCCATACTCAAAATAAATCTAACTTTGCTATACCAAAGAGTAGTCAATAGCGTGATTCCGAACTCCGACGTCCCACGATCCTCGAGTTATCTTGGCAATACTACAAGGAAAAAGGAAATGAGAGGGGTAAGCATAAAGCTTAGTAAGTTTGCATGAAAATAAATAGCAACATAAAGCTCATTATGTCATCGATCCATGACATTAGATAACTACACAAAGCCTTAAGCACCTTGCCATAACTTACTCGTACTTGTTCTTGTCTAGTACATACCATGCCACATATCGTAAACATTCCTCGTGAATTACTCACGGGTACCTGTATTCACTCAATCACATAACTTTAGTACTAATCTCATTTCTATTTCCAAGCTTATCTATTCATCCCACTAAACCACTAGGGATACATTAAAGATGCATGTTCATCGTCATTAATATGATCACGAAACCAATGCCTCATCTCAGATGTGGTCTTACACGGGGTCGCCTCTGTATGCCGACGCCATATCCCAAATATGATCTTATACAGGATCTCTTATCAATTATCGATGCCACATCCCAGATATGGTCTTATATGATTTTTCTTATTCAATTCTGATGCCATATCCCAGATATGGTCTTATACGAGATCTCAATTCGGTGTCGAGTCCATGTCCCAGACTTGGTCTTACACGGGACCTTATCTATCTCATATCTCGATGATAGTATTCTCACATTAATTATTGTCCAACCTAGACTTCAACATCTCAACTTGCATCATCTTTCTCATTCAACACCATTACACAATTTCATAGAATATCATACACCATTTATAATATCAAACATTCTCAAACGTACTAGCATGAATGTTGAATTTAATACATACAAACTTACCTCGGTTTCACACTAGGCCACTTACCGATTTAATCGTTACCTTGCCTTTTCCTCGGTCAAGGTTAATCCCTCGTTCTTCTTGATCTATATAGTAGCAAATTAGCTCATTTAATTACCACATTATTAAACACATTTCAATAATCACATTTTGGCAAAATTACCATTTTGCCCTTAAACTTTTACAAAATGACCATTTTACCCCTAGGCTCGAAAATCAATTCTAATCAAATTTCTTTCTTTAACGAGCCTAGGTGAACATTTATTACTCTTATGGCAACCATCAAAACTCAATATTTCACACATTTACTACATATTTACAACTTTCTCAAAAAGGTCCTTTTAGGTGTTTTCATGGGAACACCTTTCACAAAAGTTGTTTATCTAACATCTAAGACTCATTTTCTTCCATAAAAATGCAGCAAACAATCTTAAAAGCTCACATGGAAAAACTCTAAACTTTCAACCATTTTGCAAAATAGTCCCCTCATTAGCTAGCTTAAGCTTTAGGGGTTCCAAAAGTACAATTTTTATCAAGAGATGATCACTAAAACATTTACTTGGAAGGAGAAAAGCTTGCTGAAATTTTTGAGCTCTCAAACCCCTATTTTGCTGCTAATTTTTGGTGGAGAAGAAGAGAAGAAAAGATGATATTTTTCTTTTCTTTATTTTATTATAAAACATCAATTTAGTCACCAAATCCTTACCAACTTTGACTAATTTTGACTTTCTTGTCCCCTATGGCCGGCCACTCTAATTCCAAGGGTCTAATTGCACATTAAAGGCCCCCAATTAATATTCTATGGCTTTTAGAAACCTTTAGCTTATAAAATGGAACTTTCGCACTTTATGCGATTTAGTCCTTTTTCGCGATTAAGCATGCAATCGCTAAAATTAAAGCACCAAAATTTTTATGCACCTATATAATAATGCTTTGACTCATAAAATAATATTAAAATAATTTTCTCTGACCTCAGATTAGTAGTCCCGAAACCACTTATTAAGCTAGCCCCTAAATCGGCCATTTATTCTGATTGTGAATTTGATCATGATTTGACTTGTGTAAATGTTATGAAATATATTTTGTTTATATAATCAACTGATATATATTTTGGTTTGAAAATGAGGCACATTTGTGATGTTGGTATGAGTGATATATGTTTGTATGTATTTAAGTTGTGGTGAACTTTAGTAGATTTATTAGATGGATTAAATAGGTAAGTTTGGGTATTTGGGTATATGTGATGATATGTTATGTATAAAACATAATTTTAGCTTATTTTGATTTCTTGTTGTGGTTTATTAATGTGTTAAAATGTTGTGTTTAGGTTGATACCAAAATGGGTAATGTAGCTTTAAAATGGCCTATTTTTGTCCACACGGGTAGATACATGGGCGTGTGTCTCAGCCGTGTGACACGGCTGTGTGTCCCCTGTATCTTTTAATTTGCATAAGTCAATGTGCTCAAAATTTTCACACGGGTTAGCACATGGGCGTGTGGTTTGGCCGTGTGACCTAAGTTAGTATACTCACATAGCCTAGCACACGGGCATGTGGCTTGGCCATGTGACCCAAGTCAGAGAGCTCCCAAGTTTGGACACGGGCTGGGACACGACCGTGTGCCCCTATTTCGATTGCCCACACGGCCTGGCCACATGGGCGTGTGTCCCCTGCACCTTTGAAAATTTTTGATGTTTTTTGAAGAATTCTTTGAGTACCCGATTAAGTCCCGACTTGTTTCTAATGTGTATTTTGAGCCCCGAGGGATCATATAAGGGACAATATGATTGAATTTGATTGGCTTCTGATATGAAATGACTGTTATTCGATCTGTGATTCTTATAATACTCCGTAACCTTTTTCCAGCAACGGATACGGGTTAGGGGTGTTACAGGACCACTAGTTAGAACTAAAAAAATTTAAGGGTTGGAAATATCTGGGAACGGATAGTCTAAATTGTGATTAATTCTTCGAGTTTCCTGTCAAAGATACCAGATTTGAGCAAGGAGGCATGGTAACGCATCAATGATAGAACTTTGACGAACAACGAGCAATGTCAACCTAAGCACTAAAAAGGGGACCATTCTAGAAAATGACATTCTGGATTCATACAAATATCATTCATATACATCTAGTTATGAGCATTTGATTCATTTTGATCATAACATCCTAATCACTTGGCATAAATATAGACCTAGGAAATGGATTCTACAGGTCATGTTCCCCAGAGAACGGTGTAATAGATCAATGAAATCACAAATCCTGCACCCCTGAAGTTGAGGTGGGACGGATTGGATTTACCATAGTGAATCTTATCTCCCTGAAGTTGCAGTGGAGCAGATTGAAGCTACAAATCTTATCTCTTTGAAGTTACAGTGGAGCAGATTGAAGCTACGAATCTTATCTCCCTGAATTTGCAGTGGAGCAGATTGAAACTACAAATCTTATCTCCCTGAAGTTGCAGTGGAGCAAGATAAAGCTACAATTCCTATACCCTTGAAGTTGCATTGAGTTGGAATGAAGCTACAACTACAAATCCTATACCCTTGAAGTTGTAGTGGGTTGGATTGAATTAATTATAGTGAATCTTATCTCCCTGAAGTTGCAGTGGAACAAGATAAAGCTACAACTCCTATACCCCTGGAGTTGCAGTGGGTTGGAATGAAACTACGATGGAAAATCTTATCTCCCTGAAGTTGTAATACAGTAAGATGAAGCTACAAATCCTATATCCTTGAAGTTGTAGTGGATCGGATTGAAGCTACAATTTTTATACCCCTGAAGTTGCAGTGAGTGGGAATAAAACTACGATGGCAAATCTTATCTCCCTGAAGTTGTAGTGGAGCAAGATGAAGCTACAAATCCTATATCCCTGAAGTTGCAGTGGATCGAATTGAAGCTATAATGGTTTGAAATGAAACTATAACAACAAATCTTATCTCCTTGAAGTTGCAATGGAGCAAGATGAAGCCGTGATACCAAATCCTGCCCAAAGTTGTGGCGAAATGGATTGAAAGAATGAGCTAATTGAAAAAGAGAAGCACCAAAGAAGTCGAGATTTGATAGGACCAGACAAAATTGGCCTTTCTTAAAGTCTTTACTCCATTCCCGTTACACATCAACGAGCAAAGAGGGGCAGCTGTAACAGGCCAATTTTATCCCGCCCAGAGAAAAAAAACAAAACAGATAAACAAGCCCATTTACAAAACCCTAATCCAAACCCAATATTACATAAGCCTAAGCCTATAACTTAAAATTTTTTCAGAAAACCTAAAACCCTAAGTCTCCTTTCACGCTGTGCCCCACCACATCGGCATGCTTACCGCCCGAAGCCTGACGCACCCTCTGCCACCATTGCACCAAAATGGCAAGGCACAGCTCCCTAGCGCCGTTGACCTTGCCACAAATGTCTAAAAAGAAAAAAGAAAACAAGACAGATGACAAAAATAACAGAAACAACAAAAGAAAGAAAAGAAAATATATGTGTAATCGGCTATAAAACCTATAAGATTGAGATGTATTTGTTACGGAGAGAAATACAACAAAAAAAATGAGATTTTGAGATAACAAAGAGCAAAGAAAATAGGAGGTATTTTTTTTATTTTATTTTTTGAAATCACGCATATACAAAAAAAAATTAAATAAATAAGTTTTTTACCGTCGCCGTCATCGTCGGTGTTGCCTCTGGTCTGAGAGGCTATCGAATCCTTGGGGATTCAGCCAAGGCCGCGGCGGAGGACAACTAGAACCGAAAGGCCTTTTTTTTGTTTTCGAAGTTTGATGAATCTAGGGATTTTGAGCCCAGATTCGGATTCCCCAGAAGACAAGGACAAAAAGGGGACTTTTTTTTTACAACTCCGGCCACCAGAAGCGACAGCCGCCGTCACCGATGACTGGTGGCAATGGCGGACTTGCGGCGGCTCAATGGCCAGGCTGAAGGAAGGTTGAGAGAAAAAAAAGGGTTTGAAGTTTTTTTTTTTGAAATCCAAATTGAAATGAAAAATTTCAAAATTTTTTTGGCTTATATACCCAGTACCAAACAACATTGTTTTGGCCAGGGTTCATAAGTCCCAAAACGGCGTCGTTTTGGCTAGGGTTCATAAGTCTCAAAATGGCGTCATTTCAGGCCTAACCCGCCGAACCGACCTGGATCCCCTAGGATCCACGTGTTTTCGCGGGAATGATCTATTTGCTGCCTTAGTCCTTCCGCCTTTGAACTATCTTCAATGTGGTCCAAATTCCTTTTTTTTTCTCTTTTGTAGATTATACCATTTAATTTTAACTCGCTTTCAATTTAGTCTTCAGTTTGCTGACCTTCTGGGGAATGACGCGTGTCCTGAGGTTTGGGAATAATTACCCATTTGGTCCCTGTTTATTTTCTCATTTCTTATTTTAGTCCTTTATTTATTTGTTTATTTATTTTTATATATAATTTATGCTTTTAATTTCATTTAAATTTCAATTCAATCCTTCATTTATTTATTTTACCCATTTATGAACTGTTTTTTATTTTTTATTATTTGTTTTTTTATTTCTTTACCTTTTTAAATATTTAAAATTTATGTTATTTATATTCCCTTTTTTATGTACTTTTTTTTATTTTATCATTATTATTATTATTATTATTTTATTATTCATATTAATATTATGATAATGGTCATGACGCGATTATCACTATTATTACTATAAATTGATGTATTTTTATTATCATTATAGTTTCATTACTATTATCCGCTAGCATGACATTTTTATTTTACCTTTTTATTTGTTTTTCTCTTTGTTCATTTATTTATTTATTTATTATTCTAATATCATTTTATTTTATCCATCACTATTTTGCTTTATTTTGTTAATTACTATGCCATCACGTTAAAATATATTTATTCATTTTTTTACACTATGCCTAAATAAATTAAATGTATATCGTTTTAAAAAGTTATATTCGTTTTATCTAACGTATAAAAAGTACTTAAAATCGAGGCAGTGTTTATTATTTTTGGAATTCGAGGAGTTGTGCTCCTAATTTACAGAGTATGACATTTTCCTAAAATCGAAGTAATCGAATATCCTATTTAAAATAATGAAAAGCAAGATTTAGGTAGTGATCAAATGGCGATTATCTGGTTTTTCGAGAATTCGAGTCATCGTGTCCTAACTCACGGGGCATGGTCTTTCTTCTCGATTAACTTGAAATAAGGCCTTTTCCATTAAATTTAATTTAGTTAAGTAATATCTTAATCAAATAACATTATGCAAAGAGGGATCGTGTTCTAAATTCTCTTCAAATTTTTAGTTTTCGACACTAAGACATCAAGCAATCAATTTGGTACCAATTTTGGGCGTTATGAGAGTGCTAATCCTTCGTAATACGTAATCGACTCCCGAACCCATTTCCTAGATTTTTGTAGACCGAAAATGATTTTAATAAATCCAACATTTTATTAAAATGACAGAGCCTTGAGGTAATTCGATCACACCTAATTAAAAAGATTGGTGGCGACTCCATTTTCGTTTTTAAAATAAAAGTCAATTTCAAAAAAGATTTCCACACTCACTTTCAATATTTTATTCAAAGTGCTATAATGATTTATCCATTTGAATCATGTAATTGCTATTTTTTGGAATAATATATTACAATCAATAAAGAATATAGCTTGAATAGCCAATTCTGAGTACATTTAAGACTTTCACCTTCGTACTCGGCTATTCAACACTACAAGGAACAATCTTTAGAACAAATTTCGAAAGTATTCGTTAAACCAACAAGCATTAAACCATTCATAAAAAGATCGACATTTAACTTCTCATGAAAAAAAATCAAACAAATTCAACTATCACATTATACCAAAAAGAAAAAAAACATCAGAAAATTTAAAAATATTAAAAGAAATCAAAATAAGAGAGAAATTAACTCTCTCCGATGTTAAGCAAAGTTTAGGTTCTTCTGTAATTAAAATAAGTTATCTATTGAGAATATTTTAATTTAATTTTTTAACAAAAATTAATAAAAATATAAATATACTGAAATTTTAAATCATACTAATTAAATTAGTAAAAGCTTAAAAATTAAACACTCAATCAAAGTTTTATTTTAAATTTTTTATATATTTTTATTTTAATATTTACAATTTATTATTCCATGAGTTATATTTCTATATTATTATTTAAACCTTTAATTAAGTTGATATGATTAATTAACTGGGTACAACTAGGAAATTATATTAACATAAAAAAAATTCACACAAATAAGCAAAATAGATGATGGCGAGAGGCTAAGACACACGCTATAGGGTTTAACAACTCCGACTCTGTCACTCTCATATCCAAAAACTAATAGCGTTATCATCTTTCGTTTTAGGACGTTTTAATATGCAGTGGCGTTTTGTAAAAAATGCCGCAAAATGTGTAACCTGGCAATGTTTTTCGTATAAACACCACAATGTTCTGCTTCTGTATCCTAAATATTTTTTTTTATGTTGTGTAATGATCAAATCCATTTTCTTGTTTTTACTTTTTACCTGACCACTCTCAGCAATGGCTTCACAACCTTCAATTGCCCATGCTGTCAGTACAAACTCCACGAACAGAAAATTAAAAAATAATTAAAAATAAACTCCATCAAACCCGTGAATCCTTCAAACTCCATCGAATTCTATCAATACAAGGCTCTTGAAATTCTACAATAACAAACACAATGATACTATTTATTTTGTTACAAGCAGACAGAAAAGATCTCTGCTTGGAAATGAAAATAATTTAGATATAGATATTCAAACTCCAAATCTACTTGATAATACATACTGCATACTGAAGAAAAAAAATCAAGGACTAACTGTTCTTTAGGAAGAAGCTTAAGGTAAAGCACCTTCTACATTATTGCATTTGTTCCCACAGCAATATCGGTATATTCAGACATAGATCCATCCTCCGTTTGAGCATATATTTTACAATCTCAACTGCGCTTTTTATTTACAGAGCTTAATGGATAAAGAAGCTACTAATTTAAAGTTCATTCGATGCTTACTCCTAGTCAGCATCGAAGAAACCAGAATCTTTCATCTCTGAGTAGTACACATTCTCTAAATGTATATCTTCCTCCTGCATTCTTCAAAAGATATTTTGGCCATGCTTACATGTTTTAAATCTGTGCTAAAAATCAATTAAAAAGATGAATTTTTTACTATGAATATGAAAATAAATTATTACCTCGAAAAAATCTGCTAGAAAAGTAATATACAGAAGAGGAAGGTAAAAGGCATGGTAGCAAATGATTGTGGTGCTGTACAACCTGTAAATGTGTTTTGTACACATTGGAGAGCTCATTGTAATTAAAAAAAAAAAATCAATTAAGACGTAAATTAATTAATGATAAGCTTCAATTGGAGAGCTAATGATAAGCTTCAATTGGTTTATACTGATGTTTGTGGATCTAAGAAGATTTCCTCTTTAAATGATAGGAAATACTTTGTTTTATTTATTGATGATTGCATAAGGTTTTGTTGGGTGAATTTCTTGAAGCAAAATTCAAAAGTAATTGATTTCTTCTGGAAGTTTAAAACCTTAACTGAAAATCAGGTCAATTGTAAGCTCAAGACATTGAGGTCAGACAATGGCACTGAATATATATAAAAAAAAGTTTCAAAAACTGTGTGAAGAGGCAGGAATTCAACATCAACTAGCCAACATTTATACACCTCAACAGAATGGTGTTTGTGAATGGAAGAATCGATCAATATTGGATATGGCTAGATGTTTGTTATTTGAGAGCAAATTACCAAAAAATATTTGGGTTGAGGTAGTAAATACCTCAGTATATCTACTCAACAAATTGCCAACTAATGCAGTAAAAGGAAAAACACTTTTTGAAGCCTGGTTTGGATACAAACCATTTGTTTCACATTTGAGAGTGTTTGGTTGCATTTGATATGCACTTGTACCAACCAAGAAGAGAAGCAAGTTGGAGAGAAAGTTAATGCCTAGAAATTTTGTTGGCTATAGCAATACAAAGAATGGATACAGGGTTTTTTATCCTTCCACCAAGAAAATTGTTGTGAGTAGAGATGTGAAGTTCAATGAGAGCATTGGATGAAAATGGAATGACACTGATGCAATTTTGCTTGAACAAGATCAACAAGAAAGTGATCTACAACCAGCTGAAGATGAAGTTCAAATCAATGAAAGGTTTGATGACATACCTATTAAAGGTACAAGGCCTATCACTAACATTTATCAAAGATGTGATCTGGCCATTTTGAAGGTTTTGATGAAGCTACCAAAGAAGCTTGTTGGAAAAAAACAATGAAAGAAGAAATAGACATGATACACAAGAATGATACACTGGAACTGGTTGATAAGTCAATCCAGAAAAAAAAATCATTGGTGTAAAATGGGTATTCAGGATCAAGTACAATACAGATGGACCACTGAATAAGTACAAAGCAAGATTAGTTATGAAGGGATACAACCAACAACATGGAGTTGATTTTTTAGAAACTTTTGCACTAGTTGCAAGGTTAGACACTATAAGGCTCCTATTTGCTTTAGCAACTCAAACGCAATGGAAAATACATCAATTAGATGTAAAATTTGCTTTTTTTTAATGGTTCAAGGAGGAAATTTTTGTTGAACAACCAAAAGGGTTCAAAGTGATTGGTGAAGAATTCAAAGTTTATAAACTTAAGAAAGCATTGTATGGCCTAAAAAATAGGCTCCAGAAGCCTGGTATGACAGAATTGATGCTTATCTATCAAAGCTTGGATTTGAAAGAGCATTAGTGAGCCTACTATTTAAGTAAAGAAGCCTATGAATGAGACTTTGCTAATTGTGTCACTGTATGTGGATGAATTGCTTGTTGATGGCAGCAAAAAGGAATTGATTGAAGAGTTCAAGATGCAAATGTAAATTGTGTTTGAGATGTCTGATTTAGGGAAGATGACCTACTTTCTTGGCATGGAAGTAATCCAGACTCAACATGTCATTTTTATAAGTCAACAAGAATTTACTTTGAAGATTTTAAGTAAGTTCTGCATAGTAAACTACAAACTTGCTAGCACTCCAGTGGCACAAGGTGAGAAGCTTTCTAGCAAAAGTGACTATGAGAAAGTGGATGAAAAGGGATATAGAAGCCTTGTAGGTTGTTTGTTCTATTTGACAGCATCGAGGCCTAACACTATGTTTGCAGTTAGCCTTCTATCAAGGTTCATGCATTGCTATAATATTGCTCATTTCAAAATAGCTAAGAGGATCCTCGGATATGTCAAAGGAACTCTTAATTTTGAGGTGAAATTTGTGAAAACTAAAGAGCTCAAGCTAGTTGGATACTCAGACAGTGACTGGGTTGGTTCTATATGACATGAAGAGTACTTTATGCTATTTTTTTACTTTCGACTCATGAGGTTTTTGTTAGAGCTCGAAGAAGCAACAAACAGTGGCACAACCAATAGTAGAAGCAAAGTACATTGCAGCTGCTACAGCTGTTAATCAGGCCATTTGGCTAAGAAGGCTTTTGTGTGATTTTAATCTGTGTCAAAGGGAAACAACAAAGATCAAGGTTGATAATCATTCTATTGTTGCAAATTCAAAGAATCCAGTGCTTCATGATAAAATAAAACATTTTAATATTAGATGTCATTTTGTAAGGGAAGCTGAGCAATCAAAAGAAGTCAATCAGATTCATTGCAATTTAGAGGACCAGTTTGCTGACATTTTAACCAAGCCCCTTGGGATTACCAAGTTTGAGAGTTTGAGGAGAAATATTGGTATCTTCTCCATAGAGGCCAAAAAGAAGTGTTGAATGTTGTCCAGCAATGCAACAACAAGGACCTTTGGTACTCAAACATGCAGTTGATTTTTTTTTTGCTACATGCAAACTAGTTTAGTTCAGTTTGTAATCTGGCTTTGTTGATGTATAAAGACTAGTTAGATGATTTGTTTATGTTTAGGTACTGATTTGGCTGATAAGTCAACTAGTTTATGTGTACAAGTTAACTGTTGTAATTTTCAATGTCATTAGTTGGAGTTGTTATGTATTTAGTAATTGTTTGTAACTGATGTAACAATGCCTCATTGAAAATTAGATGAGCTGAAATATTTTGATCATCATTTCATTTTTTCAGTTTCTTTTCTTTCATGTTTTCTGTCTATTGTTGCTAATAACTTAACACGACATATTTGTAGAATGTAGGTCTTGCTGTAGAAGGACAGAGAAGCAACTTTAAATCTACGGTTTAGCAACTTGAAAAAAGTGCAAGTAACTTAGATGAACATACAAGGTAACCTTTCTCTCCACTTGGAATGGCACATAAAAAATATGGAGCCATAAATAACAGTCAACACTAGCCTGTGAACAACCCATGTTAGAGTATAGACTCTGCTAGTCTGTTATACAGGCTGGTATACTGTTAGTGAGGTTGTTAGCAACATATACTTATGCATAAATTATATAAATATTGTTGATGTACAGATTAAATTTAAGAAAACAATACTAGTTACTTCTCAGCATATTCATTATGCTTCTATTACTTAGTTTTCCACAGATACTTACATGGTATCAGTCGCCTGAATTCTAGAGATATGCTCTTCCTTTTTGCTTCCATGGCTACCTCTGCTTCTGCTGATTCTGCTTTTGTTAATCATAGTTGTCTGACGTTCACTGGTGCTCGGTTAGTTCAATCTTTTCCTCGCCATGACACTGTCAAATTGGATGAAGACAACTTCGTTTAGTGGCAGCAACATATTCGCTTGATTATTGAGGGTTATGAGTTTACTAGATTTTTAGAAAGAACATTACCTGTTCTATCGCATTTTGTACCATCTTGATCGTGTGTCGAGAGTCTTAATATTTATAAACTGAATGATCTAACCTAGAAAATAACTATCACCACGATTGAGGCAAGCGCACCTATCGAATAGTAGTATAGCTTAGTGGCAAGATCGGAATGTCGAACCCAAAGGAACCAAAAGTACTAATACTGACTTTCTTTTTATTATTTAGCCTAAGAATTAAGGGATTTGTTGTTTATTCTAAAATTAACTAACTACTAAGCTAAAGACGCTAAGACACAAGGAATGAATTGGGGAAAATACTTGTGGGAAAATCCAATTGATTAAGACAATACCCGAAAGAATCCACCTAGACTTCACTTGTTATTTAACTCTGAACTGACGATTTATTCACTTGACTTGATCCGTAGGATTCCCTAATTTATATTAATACCTCTCTCGAGGCTACTAACGTCTAACCTAGGTTGATTAATTGAAATATCTTTCTAATTAAAACCCTAGGATTGCATTAACTCGATCTATGGACTCCCATATTAGGTTTGACCCTAATCAAATGATTTTCGTCATCCTATCTCTGGGGTTGCAATCAACTCCGCTTAACTATGCTAGATCTACTCTTAAACAGGGAATATTCCTCCACTTCCTAAGCACATCAATACTTGAATCAATCTCCTGAAATATCAAAACAAGAATTAAGAACACATAGTTAACAACAAATCAAGTATTTATCATATAGTTCAGAAAACAATAACAAGATCCGTCTTAGGTTTCATCCCCCTCAGGTATCTGAAGGGTTTAGTTCATAATCATAAAAGAAAATATAAAACAAAACATAAGAAAACCCTAAAACCCCCTGAAGGAATTGAAGGAGAGATCCTCCGTCTTGAGTATGATCTCGGCTTCATGAGATGAATCAACTGGCTTTCTTCGAGTAAATCCCACAATTCTGACCTCTCTGGCTTGGCTCCTTGGCCTAGCTGGACGCCCCTCGACAGAAGGCTTCTGTCGACTCCCCCCTTTAGGTTACCCTCTAGGGTGTTTATATAGGCTTTTGGGATGCCTTACTTGGCCCACAAGTATCCTATTCCGAGTGAAATTCCTCTTTGTCACGGCAGGGACACGCCTGTGTAACACGCCAATGTGAAACGAATCCAGGCCGTGGTCGAGTCTGCTAAAGTGGCACGACCATGTGGTGAACTCCAGGCCGTGTTGATTTCCTACTTTGGCCCATTTTCTCCATTTTCGGCCCATTTCTCATTCTTTTCATCCTCCGATGCTCTCCTAAGTATAAACCATGAAATTAAAGGATTAGGAGCATCAAATTCCACAATTCAAGGGATTAAATCATCCAAAAGTATGCTAAATATGGGATTAAAATATGTATATATTACGGTTTAACAAATACCCCCACACTTAAGCATTTGCTTGTCCTCAAGCAAAATTCTCAACTCACAATTAAAAACGAATCCCCTTAATTCATAACCTTCATCAATAATGTTTCATCATAATTCATAGGTAATTCATACATTGATAATTTAACCAGAAGGTTCCTAAAGATTCAAACAATCAAAGTCATAGTTTTTATAGTACGAAAAATAGGTGTTTCCCCTTATCTAAATAGTTACCCTTGATTCAAAACCTGACAAGGATTGACATCCTCACTAAAGATTCACTCAAATCACTCAAAGTGTTTAAGGTTCAAATTAAGCACTCAAAAAGTCAAACATGAAAAGTTAATCCCATAGGCTTGCCTGAAAATCAAATCTCCACCACTGTAAAATGAGATGACACACAAATCAAAAGGTCTTTAACAGGGTTGTAATGGGGCTTGGGTTAAAGGTGTATATAAAGGCTAAATTAGAGGGTTAGTATCGAGATTGAATTGATAAATTACCTAACTAGAAAATTGGGCTAATGCTGAATAATTACATCAATTGAAAACTTAATACTACTAACATGAGCTTCTTCTAAAGATAATGAAATTAATAGTTTAAGATCAAATAACATAGAACTAATAATGAATATACTTCGTTTTTTTTAAGAACAAATCATATAATAAAATGTGGATTCAACTACTGAAATGAATAAAATAATTAGGAAACTGATCAAATCAAAATTCGATATAAGGGTGGTCAAGAGAAATGGTGATAACAAATACAAGATGGGTTTTGAGTTAATATTAGTGGGTGAGTCAATAAAAGGGTTGTTAGGATCAAAGGGGTTCACTAGGGGTTAATTGTGAGGGTAGGCTTTTAGTGGAGTAAGTGGGTTAAAACCTAAGTGCCTTTATCATCTCTGTATATCAAATCAAAGGTGTGGTCTCGACATGTATGATCGAAGCAAGTTCTAGAATAACAAATCAATGTTGACACACTCATAATCAATAAAGTGAGCAAGAAAAAGAATATATGCTATAAAAGGCTCAAGATCTCAAAAAAATTATGGGCTTTTGATGTCAACCTTGTAAATTTCAAATTTCAAGGTAATCATTAGATTCAGGTAATCAACCTAACAAATTTTTAATTCTGAAAATAAACTCATCATACTTGATTCTCTAGTCTCCTAAAGTTTAAATCATCACTGCATAATTAACTATGACTTAATCCAAAACATATCAATTAAAATCATAAATCAAAAGAAATTTCATTCTAATAGTAATATGAGAAAATTTACTCAAGAACAAGACATAATTTGGGGATTTGAGAAAAATGCAAAAAGTTAGGCACTTTTCACGATAATTTTTACCCCCCACACTTAAGATGTACATTGTCCTCAATGTACAAAGAAAGATAATAGCAATATAGTAATAAAATCATAAGATAGGGAGAGAAGTGAAACTTCTTGAATTTTGGATGAAAAGAAACGGTAAAGTTGGAGAGAGGTGAAGGTGGGGAGGATACTCCGGTGGTGGTGTAGTCATTCGTTAACAGCCCATTGAACCTAAATTTAAAGAAATCAAAATATAGTAATATAAATTAAATATTAGAAAGATAAAAAAAAATTTAAAAAAATGAAAATAAGAGAAAAAGGAAAAAGAATAAATCGACTAAAAGGTCCCACGGGCGTGTCGCACGCCCGTGTAGATTTCTCAGTTTTGACCACAGCCGATCGCACAGCCGTGGTGTTTTATCACAACTCGTGTTTTTTTTGGGGGATAAGTTTTGTCTTGTTTCCACACGGCCACGGCCACGCTCGTGTGCAAGGCCGTGTGGGTAGGGAACCTGCGCTTAAAAATTTGGTTAGTTTTTAGTTAGGTGCTAAAAATCGAAAATATGAAAATTAATGGGGTTAGTGCTCGGGTTGCCTCCCGAGAAGCGCTCGTTTAAAGTCTCGAGCTAGACTTACCTATTATTCGTATGGCCATGGTGGTTCACGGAGTCGAAACTCATTTTTCTTACTATCAATTCTATCAACATATGGTTTGAGTCGGGTAATATTTACCTCACAAGTGCCGAAATTAGAATGAGTTACCTCGACCGTTCCGTATGGAAAGACCTTAAGTACCGTAAAAGGAGTCACACCATTTGTATTAAGCTCTAAAGCGGCTATTCGAGGGCCGGTTGTATCTGACAGTACCTGGTCCCCAACTTTGAAGTGATTGGTTCCACCTTTAATACTCGATGTCCTAGCCATGTCAAGAACCTGAAGAGTGATCGTTTCGTCACTTACACGAAATGTGAGCTCACGTGGTAGTTTATTTCGTAGAATTGCTGGGCACACTACGTTTAGCTCCACATGCGACGTATCGTCTAACTTCCGTTTGTTTGTCAAAAACTCTTTTAAAAATTTCTTTGAATCTGGCATCTGCGAAAGAGCTTCAAGAAACGACAAGTTAATATGTAATTTCTTTGGAAGTTTAAGAAATTTACCGAATTGTTCCTCTGTGTGGTCTTTCTTTATCGCATTGGGGTATGGCACACGAGGTTGGTACTCTGTAATTACCGGGTTTGGTTTATCATGGCTTACCTCAACCTTACCTTCCTCTACCACATTCTCTTGTTTCAATTTTGGTTCATCTAACCCTTCACTATCGTGAGCAGTTATTGCTTGAGGTTGCTCTCTTGGGTTAGTTTCGGTGTTGCTAGACAAGATACCTTGTGGTCTTTCTGAGATCAGCTTAGCAAGCTGACCTATTTGATTCTCGATCCCTTGAATCGACGCTTGTTGATTTTTAAGCGCTGTTTCAGTGTTTTGGAAGCGTGTTTCTGACACCGAGATAAATTTCATTAGTATCTTCTCAAGGTTCGGCTTCTTTTCCTGCTGGTAAGGTGGTTGTTGAAAACCTGGAGGAAGTTGCGGTCTTTGATTACCTTGACCACCCCACGAGAAATTGGGATGGTACCTCTAACCTGCATTATATGTGTTATTATAAATATTATTTTGAGGTCTAGAATAGTTACCCATATAGTTGACTTGTTCGTTCTCTGTGCTAGGGTTGTAAGATAGATATTCTGTGTTGTTCACCCCTCCTCCATTTGTATCGTCTTCAGATTCTGGGATGTACTGCGTAAAACCATACAAACCATCAATTTTTTTATTTAAAAGCTCTACCTGGTTAGATAACATGGTGACCGCGTCAAGGTTGAAAACACCGGCTGCTTTATTAGGCATTGTCCTCATGTCTTGCCACTGATAATTATTCAGTGACATCTCTTCGGTTTCTTTGAGCGGTATGTTTTATTTCACTGTCAAAAATCAAGGGTCTTGACGGGTTTCTTCTAGTCATAAACTAGAAATACCTACCAGAAGCAAAGAAAGAGAAAAATTAGCAAAGTTAAAATAAAATAAAAAATAAAAATAAATTGCAAATAAATAAAATGGCTAAAGTAATAAAAATTGAGCGTTCTTAATATTTTAGTTCCCTGGCAACGGCGCCAAAAACTTGATCGTGTGTCGAGAGTCTTAATATTTATAAAATGAATGATCTAACCTAGAAACTAACTATCACCACGATTGAGGCAAGCGCACCTATCGAATAGTAGTATAGCTTAGTGGCAAAATCGGAATGTCGAACCCAAAGGAACCAAAAATACTAATACTGACTTTCTTTTTATTATTTAGCCTAAGAATTAAGGGATTTGTTGTTTATTCTAAAATTAACTAACTACTAACCTAAAGACGCTAAGACACAGAGAATGAATTGGGGAAAATACTTGTGGGAAAAACCAATTGATTAAGACAATACCCGAGGAAGAATCCACCTAGACTTCACTTGTTATTTAACTCTGAACCAGACGATTTATTCACTTGACTTGATCCGTAGGATTCCCTAATTTATATTAATACCTCTCTCGAGGCTACTAACGTCTAACCCTAGGTTGATTAATTGAAATCTCTTTCTAATTAAAACCCCTAGGATTGCATTAACTCGATCTATGGACTCCTATATTAGGTTTGACCCTAATCCGGCAGATTTTCGTCATCTTATCTCTAGGGTTGCGATCAACTCCGCTTAACTATGCTAGATCTACTCTTAAACAGGGAATATTCATCCACTGCCTAAGCACATCAATACTTGAATCAATATCCTGAAATATCAAAACAAGAATTAAGAACACATAGTTAACAACAAATCAAGTATTTATCATATAGTTCAGAAATCAATAACAAGATCCGTCTTAGGTTTCATCCCCCTCAGGTATCTGAAGGGTTTAGTTCATAATCATAAAAGAATACATCTCAGAAGAAAATGTAAAACAAAACATAAGAAAACCCTAAAACCCCCTGAAGGAATTGAAAGAGAGATCCTCCGTCTTGAGTATGATCTTGGCTTCTTGAGATGAATCAACTGGCTTTCTTCGAGTAAATCCCACAATTTTGACCTCTCTGGCTTGGCTCCTTGGCCTAGCTGGACGCCCCTCGACAGAAGGCTTCTGTCGACTCCCCCCTTTAGGTTGCCCTCTAGGGTGTTTATATAGGCTTTTGGGATGCCTTACTTGGCCCACAAGTATCCTATTCCGAGTGAAATTCCTTTTTGTCATGGCAGGGACTCGCCCGTGTAACACACCCGTGTGAATCGAATCTAGGCCGTGGTCGAGTCTGCTAAAGTGGCACGACCGTGTGGTGAACTCCAGGCCGTGTTGATTTCCTACTTTGGCCCATTTTCTCCGTTTTCAGCCTATTTCTCGTTCTTTTCATCCTCTGATGCTCTCCTAAGTATAAACCATGAAATTAAAGGATTAGGAGCATCAAATTCCACAATTCAAGGGATTAAATCATCCAAAAGTATGCTAAATGTGGGATTAAAATATGTATATGTTACGATTTATCACGTCTTCAGAAGGTTCTTTGGTTCCGAATCCGGAGGCCTCATCGTTCGTTTAGCAGGATAAGTTCCTTGCCTCCTAGTTGCTTTCTACAATTAGTTCTTCACTTTTGTCTTCTTTTTTAGATGCTAAAACGTCGTGCGATGTTTGGAACACTACACATCATCTCTTCACAACCGTCATTGGAGCCAAGTTGTCTCGTATTCGTCATGATTTACACTCAATTAAAAAAGGCACTATGCCAATTAAGGAGTATATAGCAAAGATCTTGAATACATGTGCTTTGATCAAGGCTTCTGGATATCGTGTATCAGAGGCAGAGAAAGTTGAGATCATGCTTGCGGGCTTACTGTCGGAGTTCGATGCCGTGCTCACCTTAGCATCATTCTCGTTGGAAGCTTTACCGTTGCAACGTCTTACTGATGTACTATTGGAGTATGAAAATTGGCAGATTCGTGTGGTGTAGGAGGTGTCGCTTCATGCTCATTTAGTGGAAGCGGCTCCGTCGTCGATGGCGGTGAACTCTGTCTGTAGTGGCCGTCCCCTCACTGGTGGTCGTGGAAGGGGTTTTTGATCAAGGATTCAATGCCAGATCTTTGATTGATTTGGGCATTTAGCCCAACGGTGCTTTTACCATTTTATTTGCGACTACGACACTCCGAATCAGCAGCACCGGCTTCAACTCTGATCAATCATAATGGACAGGGTTTGGGTGCTGGTAATTTTTGCGTGCCTGTTGAGACTTCGAGTGCGTCGCCTGCTGCTTTCTCTTTTTCAAAAATGGGGTCTGGTCAGTTTGATAGTTCCTCATCAATGGTGCTGTCGGCCTTTCTCTTTGGTAGTTGGTTCCTCACATCTATTGTGGCTCTCTCAAATATGCCGCACACTAGGGTTTCATATAACCCCTTTATTGTGTTTGGTAATGGAGCAGGCTTGAAAGCTGGGGCTTATGCTGGGTCAAGTCAGCACTTTGGACCTGGTGATGGTCCTCATTTCGCACCTAGATCAGGTCAACATTATGAGCCCACGGCTGGGTTCACTAGGCAGCCTAAATTCAACTACAAATTTGGGTTGTTCGCACATGCTAGGCCTTTTGGCCCAGGCCAGGAGTTTGGGAATGTTTTTCCTCCACTTGGGTCGAATGCTTGTGTTCCTCCAAATGGGTCGACTTCTAATTGTGTTGGGTTTAAAGGCTTTCTTGGTCGTGGAGGTGGGCTTGGGCCTACAGGTAGTGGTGCTTCTGGGCCATATAATGGGTCTTGTGTTCCTGGACTGATGAAACTAAGGGCTCATGTTTTTCTTGGGTTTACTACTATTGATTTTTTGTTGTGCGTTGGGTTACCCCAAATTCTCGATTTACATGCGTCTGATGTCTCAAACTCTATTGGGTCCAATGTTAGTGCAACTCATTTTGGGTTCAATTTTGAAAATGACGATTCTTACATTCCTATGTCTGTAGTGACCTGGTCCTGGTATCCAAATTTAAGGGCTATGTACCATGTCTACCACGAGGTCTCTGCGTTGAATGAGTCTACACTGTACTCAGGTACACCTCCTCTCTTAATGGGTGATAAGAATCTTGCCAAAATCATGTGTGTTGGGAATTCTATTTTACCTACGAAGACTAAATTACTTCATTTATCTAATGTTTTGTGTGTATCGAATATACAGAAGAATCTTCTATCTGTGTCTCAGTTTGCTACTAAGAATAACGTATTTTTTGAATTTCACTCGTCTTATTGTGTTATAAAAGACATCAAGACACAGGAGATTTTGCTGCGGGCCACATTCATGACGGGCTCTATCATTTTTCTCCGATTGTTTCTGTTCAAACTATTGTGGTTCTTTCCGTTGCCAACACTGGAATCCATACTCGTCTTGAAAGTTGTGATGTTTTTGCTTTATGGCACCGACGACTTGGTTATCCTTCTTCTTCTGTTGTTAAATCTATTTTAGCTAAATGTCAAATTACTTCAAATAATGTTTGTATTATGTGTCAAAAAGGGAAGTCCCATAATTTGCCATTCCCAAACTCTACTATTGAGTATAATGATCATTTTTCTTTGATTGTCTCTGATTTATGGGGACCTACGTCTGTTGTATGTGGAAATCATTGGTATTATGTTTCATTTATTGACATATGTACTCGCTATACTTGGCTCTATCTCATTCGCCATAAGTCTCAGGCTGTGGATTATTTTGTTCAATTTCATAAGATGGTCAAAACTCAGTTTGGGAGATATATTAAATAATTTCAAAGTGAATGGGGAGGTGAGTTTCGTGCGTTCACGTCAGTCTTGGCAAAACATGAGATTCTTCATAGGTTGTCTTGTCCACATACGTCCGAGTAGAATGGGGTGGCTGAATGCAAGCACAGACACATTGTTGATATGGGCCTCACTCTTTTGGCCCAAGCAAATCTCCCTCTAGATTTTTGGGGCTATGCATTTTGCTGTGCTATTCATCTCATTAATAGACTCCCTACTTCAATTTTGAAATGTCAATCTCCTTATAAAGTTCTTCATGGATAGGACCCTAAATATGATTATTTACGAGTGTTTGGGTGTTCTTGTTTTCTGTATCTGCGTCTATTTCTGCATCACAAGTTGGATTTTTGTTCTCAGTCATGCACATTTTTGGGGTATAGTTCTCAACACAAAGGCTATCAATGTCTCACACACAATGGGAAGGTAATTATTTCTCGAAACCTTCTGTTTGATAAACATCGATTCCTATTTCCTCCGTCTACTACGAGTTCATCCCAGTCCAGTCCGTGTGTCTCCAAGTATGTTCCTATTGTTCAGCCTCTATCTTGTCGACCCACGTAGCCTTTGCCCATTCGACCCGCTGAGTCTTCACCTCCTGCTCCTGGTTCTTATCCCACGCCGGCTGATTTGGAGTCTGATCGTGAGCAGCACTAGCTCTCCTCGTCCACAGGTTTCAGTTCCCCTAGTCATACCACAGGTCTTTTAAATATTTCGTCTGTTCCTTTGCGAGTAGGAAATACTCATAACATGGTTACTTGGTCTAAGTCCAGTATTTTTAAACCAAAAGCTCTATCCGTTGAAACTGTCGACTGTGAACCACGCACAATTGGGGAAGCATTTTCCATTGAAGAGTGCAAATTGGCAGCCCAAGCTGAGTATGATGCTCTAATAAATAACTCCACCTGGGAACTTTTTCTCTTACCATATAGTCGGAAGGTGATTGGGTGTAAATGGATTTTCAAAGTAAAGAAAAATCCTAATGGGACTGTCGCTCGTCGTAAGGCTCAGTTGGTGGCAAAAGGTTGTTCTCAGGCACCCGGATGTGATTTTAAGGAAACATTTAGCCCGGTGGTTAAACTTGCTACTATTTGAACCATATTGTCCTTTGCAGTATCCAATGATTGGAAGCTCCGTCAGGTCGATGTAAACAATGCCTTTTTGAATGGTGATCTTACTGACGAGGTATTCATGCAGCAACCTCCTGGATATGTTCAGTATGGTCCAAATGGAGAATCTTTGGTGTGTTGTCTAACAAAGGCGTTATATGGTCTACGTCAGGCTTCACGTGCTTGGTTTGATAAATTGAAAAAATTTCTTCTTTCTGCCGGTTTTCTTTTATCAGTGTCTGATGCCTTTCTGTTTGTTCGGGTTACGACTAACTCCATTATTTATGTTCTGGTCTATGTGGATGATATTATCATTACTGGAACTCTGCCTGACAGTATAAATGACTTTGTTCAACAATTACGTAATGAGTTTTCCCTTAAAGACATGGGAGATATTCACTACTTCTTAGGCATTAAAGTTATTCGATCATCCACCAGGTGCCTCCATCTATGCCAACAGAAGTATATCCACGATCTCCTTGACAAAAGTTCCTTGGCTAATGCGAAGAGTGTTCACACATCGATGATCAATTCTTCTGTTTTATCTAAAGATGACAGCGATCATCTCAGTGATCCTACTGAATATAGGAGCCTTGCTGGTGCATTATAGTATGTGGTCTTGACTAGACCTGATATTGCATACGCGGTAAATCGTGTTTGTCAATTCATGCATTCGCCTACCGCTATACATTTGGTTGGATTAAAACAAATCTTGCGGTATTTACGTGGCACTATTGATTATGGGTTAGTTTTTCGTCTATCTGATATACTATCATTAATTGGTTATACCGATGCCAACTGAGGGTTGGATTTTGATAATCACAGATTGATGATAGGATACTGTATGTTATTTTGGACAATACCCGTCTCTTAGTGTTCTAAGAAACAAGTTGCTTCTCGTTCTACGGCTGAGGCTGAATATCGGAGTCTGGCTGCAACTACCAGTGATGTTACTTGGTTAGTCTCTTTGCTAAAAGAATTACAAATTCATTCTACTGATCCACCTTCTATTTGGTGTGGTAATTCTAGTGCAGTGGCTGTCGCTGCTAACCCCATGTTACACTCTAAGTTTAAGCATGTCGAGCTTGACCTTTTTTTTATGCGCAAAAAGGTCGCTAATGGTTCTATCATTGTCGGTGAGGTGCCGGCTTGTGATCAGATCGATGACATTCTCAAAAAACCACTATCAATTTTGACTTTTGCTCAGTTTCACAGTCTTCTTCAAGTCTTACCTGTCAAGAAGATGAGTGAATGTTAGAGTATAAACTCTGTTAGTCTGTTATACAGGCTAGTATGCTGTTAGAGTATAGACTCTGTTAGTCTATTATACAGGTTGTATGCTGTTAGTGAGGTTGTTAGCAGCAGTTACTCATGCACTAATTATATAAATATTGTTGATGTACATATTAAATTCAAGAAAACAATACTAGTTAATTCTCAGCATATTCATTCTGTTTCTATTACTTAGTTTTCCACAGATACTAACATGGTATCAGTCACCTAGATTATGGAGATCTGCTCTTCCTTTTTGCTTCCATGGCTACCTCAGCTTCTGCTAATTCTACTTCTGCTAATCACAGTTGTCCGACGTCGGTGCTCGGTTAGTTCAATATTTTCCTCGCCCTGACACTGTCAAATTGGATAAAGGCAGATTCGTTTAGTAGTAGCAACATATTCGCTTGATTATTGAGGGTTATGAGTTGATTGAATTTTTGGAAGGAATATTACCTGCTCTGCCGAGTTTTGTATTGTCTCCGGAGGGTTCTCTGGTTTCGAATCTGGAGGCTTCATTATTCATCCAGCAGGATAAGTTGCTTGCCTCCTAGTTGCTTTCTGCAATTAGTCATTCACTTTTGTCTTCTTTTACAAATGCCAAAACAGCGTGTGATGTTTGGAACACTGCACATCGTCTCTTCGCCGCCGTCACCGAAGCTAAGTTGTCTTGCATTTGTCATGATTTACACTCAATTAAGAAAGGCACTATGTCAACTATGGAGTATATAGCAAAGATCTTGAATACCTGTGCTTTGATTGAGGCTTCTGGATCTCGTGTATCGGAGGCGGAGAAATTTGAGATCGTGCTTGTGGGCTTGTCGTCAGAGTTCATTGTAGTGTTCACCCTAACATCGTTCTCGTCAGAAGCTCTACCATTGTAACATCTTACTGATGTACTATTGGAGTGTAAGAGTCAGCAAATTCACGCAGTGTAGGAGGTGTCGCTCCATGCTCATTTTGTGGAAGCGGCTCCGTCGACGACGGCGATGAACTCTATCTGTGGTGGTCATCCCCCCATTGGTGGTCGTTGGAGGGGTTTTCAATCGAGGATTCAATTCCAGATATGTGGTCAGTTTGGGCATTTAGCCTAGCGGTGCTTTTACAGTTTTAATTGCGACTACAGCACTTCGACATCAGCGGCGTCGACTTCAACTCCGATCAATCATACTGGACAGGGTTCGGGTGCTTGTAATTTTTGCGCACTTGCTGAGGCATTGAGCGCACCACCTATTGCTTTCTCTTTTCAGGCAACGAGTTTCGATTAGTTTGATGGTCCCTCGTTGGTGGTGCCACCGACCTTTCTCATTGGTTGTTGTGGGGTTGCCTCACATCTATTGTGGCTCCCTCAAATATGTCGCACACTAGGTTTTCATATAACCCTTTATTGAGTTTGGTAATGAGCAGGACTGAATGTTGGAGCTTATACTGGGTCAAGTCAGCACTTTAAGCCTGGTGATGGTCCTCATTTCACGCCTGGATCGGGTCAGCATTATGGGCTCGTGGCTGGGTTCACTAGACAGCCTGAATTCGACCACAAATTTGGGTAGTCCGCACATGCTAGGCCATCTGGCCCAGGCCAGGAGTTTGGGAATGCTTTTCCTCCACTTGGGCTGAATGTTTGTGTTCCTCCAAATGGGCCGACTTCTAATTATGTTGAGTTTGAGGGCTCCCTTGGTCGTGGACGCGGGCTTGGGCCTACAGGTGGTGGTGCTTCTGGGCTATATAATGGGTCTTGTGTTCCCTGGCTAACGAAACCAAGGGCTCATGTTTTTCCTGGGCCTGCTGCTATTAATTCTTCGCCGTGTGTTGGGTTACCCTGAATTCTCGATTTACATGCGTCCGATGTCTCAAACTCTATTGGGTCCAATGTCTATGCGACTCATTTTGGGTTCAATTTTGAAAATGATGATTCTTACATTTCTATGCCTATAGGGACCTTCTCCTAGTATCTAGATTCGGGGGCTAAGCACCATGTCTGTCGCGAGATCTCTGCGTTGAATGAGTCTACACCATACTCAGGTACATCTCCTCTCTTAATGGGCGATGGGACTCCTACCAAGATCACGTGTGTTGGGAATTCTGTTTTACCTATGAATACTAAATTACTTCATTTTTCTAATGTTTTGTGTGTGCCGAATATACGGAAGAATATTTTATCTGTGTCTCAGTTTGCTACTGAGAATAACATATTTTTTGAATTTCACCTGTCTTACTGTGTTATAAAAGACATCAAGACTGAGGAGATTTTGCTGCGGAGCCACATTTGTGACGGGCTCTATCATTTTTCTCTGATTGTTGCTATTCAAACTGCTGTGGTTCCTTCCGTTGCCAACACTGGAATCCGTACTCGTCTTGACAACTATGATGTTTTTGCTTTATGGCACCGGCGACTTGGTCATCCTTCTTCTTCTATTGTTAAATCTATTTTAGTTAAATGTCAAATTACTTCAAATAAAATTTGTCTTGATAATGTTTGTATTGCGTGTCAGAAAGGGAAGTCCCATAAATTGCCATTCCCAAACTCTACTACTGAATATAATGATCCTTTTGCTTTGGTTGTCTCCGATTTATGGGTACCTGCTTTTGTTCACCAAATCCCATTTTAACTAACGTGGATGTTCGGAGTTGTCAATGAACAAGGGGACACCAAATGCAAATACGTAAATAGCCTAAAGGAGGAAAAACATTCGTTGAAATATTAATATCATAATATATATATATATATATATATATATATAAAGCATCAACCAAGAAATGTTAAAAGAATTCACTACAAGAAAAATACTAAAGGGAACAACATCATGTGTTTTCCATATTAGAAAATGAAAACAGTTTAAAACAAGTATACACGATCATACTTCAGATTCGAGATTGCTTAAGTTAAAGTAGATTAATGATCTAACTATAGGCCACAAGAATGGTGACTCTGCTATTAGTAGTAAAGTTTGCAGTAAGGAAGAAAGTGTAATGTTCTTCCAGCAATAGATATGCAACTTCCAAGAAAGGTGAAATATTTAAGAATAAAATAAATACCTTGAGAAGTAAGTCCAAACCAACAATAAGCCCTGAAATAACAAATGTCCGTGTTAAAGCTTGCAACCCACTAGCATGATTTCCTTGCAGTAGAAATGCCAACAAGCTAACTTCCAGGAATAACATCCCAGAAGTTATGAACAATGATACGATATTCCATGCCATTTCCTTTCCAGGAGTGCATCCCAAGGCCTGCATCAATCAAGAGATAGTTTGGACATAGCCATCCAGCTAATGAAGTGGAGAAATAAAGTTACTGTCAACTAGAATTATGATCTTCAGGGGTCAAATCATATTTCATTGATCTTGATGGATATGATTGCTAACTCATTTATGCTATCAAAGAGTAAGATGCCCAGCTGCATAACAGAAATCATTTTCATATAAGCCATGTTAAGCAGAAAACACTATTTGTTAACGATCACTAAGATACAATTCATACGTGAAAGCATAAAGTAAACAAATTTTCTCTCACTTAAGAAAAAGGGAAAATCGACCATTCATGACGGTAAATGAGTTAGATGTAAACTCATGCCACACTAAAAGAGACACAGCTATCGAACACAAGCTCAAGAGAGAAGGCTTTTACCATACATATTTCCATTCTATTGATCTATATTACAAATTTTTATCATTTCAATACCTAGACCGTCAACCTTAAAATTTGTATATAACTTCTATAACTTTGTTTTATAATTTTTATAAACATTTTTTTTATAATTTCTTAAAATCAATTAAGCCATTGTAATTGAAAAATCAATTAAGGCGTAAATTAATTAATAAAAATAAATTATATCATCTACATTAACATTTTTTCACCTTAAATGTCATTTTAGTTATCATATCATCATTTGTTCCATGTTAGCCATCAGGTAATAATCCGTTAGAGGTTTCAATGAAAATCTATTTTTTAGGGACTCAATTGATTACTAATTTTTAATTAAAGGCTCTGTAAGTTTTCAATTAAGAATTTAATTAATTTTTTTAATTATTTTAAAAAGACACTTTTAGCACTTAAGCATTTTTTTTTTCTGAATCGAACTTGATTTGGAATTCACAGTGTGAGTCTTAATTTGAGTTGGATTGAAATTTAGTTTTAAGGTTTGAGTTCAATTATTGGTACTTAAAACTCATGTTTAAATTGAAAATTTTCAATACTAATTAAAAAACTTAATTAAATTCACTTAATAACTCAATTAGACCAAGCAGCACCAGAGATGTTTCCACAGTTTCTTTCCAAATGAAGGGCAAAGACAGACAAAGAGTAAGGACATAAGAAACGCAAATTACATTACAAATATACCATCATCTCTTCTATTCAATTCAATGCCACAAAAAATCAAACAAAGGAAAAGGTTCCAGCTGCTACTCTTCCCTTAATTTTCCATCATGAGACCTGATAGTTAATTGTACAACTAAAACATAATTCTTATTTTATTTGATCTTATATTAAACCAAATGTATTGAGGCTGTCAAACTTCTATCTTTAATATTAGCAAAATTAGATATTAATTAAAGTGAAATTTTGGTGAAATCCCATGATTGGCAAATTTAGAAACATCATTTATATGGTAAAAAAAAAACAATGAAATCTCACCTGCTGCTCCCTTATTTCCATCAAATCATTCACTTTTAGTTTTTACCTGTAAAAAAGATATATAGTTAAAATCTGCAAATGTTGAATATTTATAAAATAGAAGTTTCCTGTTTTTTTTTTATTATTAGAAGTTGGAGAGATAAAAAAAAAAAAGACAAAAGAAAAAGAAATGATATTCCACAATCACATAAAAAGTGATATAGGTAAAATTGCTAATTAAATGAAACAAAAAAAATACAATAATCTTTTGACCTTCAATATGAATTTCTTGGATGTGTGATATTTTGGACCAACTTTCACCAGTTCTCGGTTGACATTTACCTCTCAAGGCTGGACATTGTTAGATCTCTAGGTATTTTAGTGAAGTGAGACATTTTACTCCGTCAGGAAGACAAGATAATTTGGGACAACCAATAATCTTTAATCTTTGAAATGAAGTTAGGTTTTGAAACCAATTAGACAGTGCCTCAAATTCAAGGCAATCCTGGATTTGAATGAATTCCAAATGGTTACTAGAGGCTTCAAGAAGCAGCCGAGGTAGATCCCTTAGATTGACTATTTTACTAAAAAAGGCCCATTTCTAATTTTATTTACGGAAATGGGCCATTTAAAACTTTATTTACCAGAATGGACCAAAAAAACAAAAAACGCGCCTACGTGTGTAACGCCCCGAATTTTGGGCCTAGATGAATTGGGCTTTGGGCTTTGGGTCTCAAAAAAATTTTAAGTGAGCAAGAAAATATCAAATGACATGTTGGCTTTAAGGGTTTAATAAACTTGGAGTGTCTACGGGTATTGGAGAAGTGCTGGGTTCGAACTTTGAGGAGAAGGAATTTTTAATTAATTATTAAAGGAACAAGGGCGGTGAGTAGTTGGACTTTTAAATAAAAATAGGGAAAAATGGCATCAAAGAGCCTTGTGGTGGAGTGGCTAAGTGACGCCACTTAGGGTATAGGAAGGTGGCGTTATGGGCTAGCAAGGAGATCCTAGGTTCGAATCCTAGCTTAATATTTTTTTAGGAGTTCAATTTTGGCCTTCTAGAAGGTTGGAAGTGGTGTGATGATGGACTCTAAGGAGAGTGATCAGAAGAGAAAATTTAGGAAAAGGATTGGGGAGTTATATTTAGGAAAAGGATTGGGGAGTTATCGTGGAGAAAAATTAGGAGATGAGATATGTGGAAGAGGTTGAGCCAAATTGGGAATTTGGGGATAGGAAATTCGGCTATAGGCTATAAATAGGTGTCGATTTTGGGGTTCTAGGCTAATGCCAAATTCTTTCTTTTTATTTTGTCGAAAACTACTTTTCTCTCCAAATACCTGAAAGCCGAAATCCCTTATTCTTCCTCTTCTATTTTGCGCCGATTTCTTCCCTTCCTTCTCATCAAACTCTTTTCTTTCTTTGGCTTCTAGTCTATTTCTTTTGTGCCGAATATTCTTGGTCCCTAAAGTCCAGTATTCCTTTTTTCCGAATCCCTTGTGTGCCACCCCTTTTCTTTCACAATTTGATCAAAGCAATCCTTTTTTTCTTTTACTTAACCGAATATTCATTCTCTCCCTCTTTCAAATCTTTTATTCTCCTCGCGTTGGCTAAATCTTCTGGGACTAGCTATTGCATTCATTTGGCCGATTGATAAGGAATTTACGATGAGGAAAGGGGGATCTAGTATAGAGTCAGTAAAGATGCCGACTGAGTATGAGCAAGTGACCACTACTTCCAAGTTTAAGCGACGTAAGGTATTTGCAGTTCGGGACTTTTTGCCTGGATGTGGAAGGGGGACTACAACGGACCTCAGATTAAATAGGCAAATCGCAGTCGATCAAGGCAAGTATAGGTTGTCCTTCGGTGAGTGGTTGTAGTGGATTTATTTTAATCTATTAAGTAAGTGACTAATGGAGTGTAATGTTTGAATATAGGTTCTGACGATTATGAGTACTTAGTAATCCAGGTGGTCAGATGTGTACTTCTACCCTATGATTCGATAGTTTAATATAAAGCTGAAGGGGTGTACATACACTACACACACAATAGATTGGCAAATCCCGAAATGCCGAAAAGTCGAAAGTTTGGCTACGGTAGTCTTGCAAGTGCGCGAACACTCGTAAGAGGGTATTCGATACGGTACCAGAGACCCCATGAGCGATCTCATGGACTTGGGTCACGTTTTGGCCAACTGGCCAGAATGGGCCAAATGGGGCCGATGGGCCCATGAGCCTAAATAAGCAAATGTTGATAACTTGGTAATATGTGATGAGCTAATTAAGTTTATTGAATGATTTGGAATGGATTCGGGTCTAATGGGCCATATGAGTGTGATTGAGCCTAAAAAATGTGATTGGGTCTGATGGGCTATATGAGTGTGTGAAAGCCTGTAGACTTGCTAGGGTTTTATAATGGACTTTTAGGCCTAGTTCTAATAAATTCTTAAACAGCATAAAACTTATTAATTTATCAAATTCGTCTGTGGACAAGTCATAAGGTTAGAGTGTGGCAATGGGCATATGTATGTCTAGGATTGGATCTAGGGAGAGCTTGGTATTTAAGCGGTCTTAATGACCCACCTCCTCTTCTCCAGAATCCTACCTGGTGCATAGTGTCTGTTCACTTTAGCCAACGAGGACATGTTGACAGGCCAAAAGTTTGTAATTTAAAACCCATACTGTTAAGAATTACTGAAATACCTTGTAGGGTAGGATTACCGAAATACCCTTGATTGTGAAATGACTAAAATACCCCATATGTGTTGAATATAAGCTCTATGGATGTTACTCGTATATTTGCTGCATTCATATGATATTCTGTTTAGGATGCATATGGGTGGGAATTATGGTATGGAGGAAGAATTTGAGGATCGCATGGTTGCTTGACGACCGTGGATCCACCGGTGGCTTTAAGCCCATTATATGCTTAGCAGCCTTGCTGCAACATTTGAGTAGTGCCGCTGTTGGTGCTACCTTTGGAGTGTAGGGATGGGTGGGTTGATATTTATATCCCCACAGGAGTGTAGGGTTGGAAGGGAAATGTTGTGTAGCGGATGAACTATTAGGGAGGGTTTGCACAGCATTGCATGTACGATATTATTGTGATATTGATGTGATATGGGCTTCGACCCAAAGGCCACCGCTACTAAGTTGGGCTCAGGCCCAAAATGACTGATGATTGCTTTATACTCGTTGAGGGTTGTACACACTGAGTTTTTCGAAACTCACCCCCTCCTTTTAAAACTTTTCAGGTAACCCTCAGTAGGCGGTTCGACGAATGGTGGGACTTAGGGGTGGCCAGCTAGCAAGATATTATTATTTGGATTTTCTTTAAAATTCCTAGTATTTTGAAATTATTTTGGTTTGGATTGTAAAAAGGGCCTTGTATCTCCAATTTGACTTTACATTTGGGTTTTATTATTGTTTCAACTGCCTAGTTATTAAACTTGAATAAATTTCTAAAGTTTAACATGGTTTTCGAAATAACTATAACATATGAACGCTTTCTTAAAACATGGACTTTCATCATAACTTAACAAGTTTTTCCTAAGCTATGGCTGTTTTCAATTATTACGTTTCCGCAACTCCATTATTAAATACCAAGTTTTATAAATTGTTTGTTTTTAAATAAAACTTCCGCAACTAAAAACGGGTTTGTACTCAACATTTTACTTTATGAAGGGTTTTCAATGAAAACAAGGTTTTCGTTAAAACACTTCAATGTGACACGCCGGACTCGGGCCTAACTTCTAGGCCGGGTTTGGGGTGTTACATTGTGAAAGTATTTTAAGGGGAAATTTTAGAAAAGCGCTCCTTCAAGGACACTCTTTTGCCATGTCAGCATAAAATGCACTGACGTGGAAGTGCTTTAGCTCGTGTTTTTTTAGGGTTTAGGGTTATTTGCATGTTTAGAGCTTAAGGTTTATAGATAGGTTTAGAGTTTTAGGGTTAGGTTTTTGTTAAAATAAATTAAGGTTTTATTTGTTTGAGGGTTTAGTGTTTTGGAGAAAATAAATTAGGGTTTATGGTTTGTTAAAAAATAAATTAAGGTTTTATTTCTTTGAGGGTTTAGTTCTTTGGAGAAAATAAATTAGTGTTTATGGTTTGTTAAAAAATAAATTAGGGTTTATGGTTTTTTAAAAAATAAATTAGTGTTTAGGGGTTTTTAAAAATAAATTTGTGTTTAGGGTTTTAGGGTTTTTTTAATAGGTTTAGGGATGAGTTCTGAAAAAATTATTTTGAAGAGATGGATTTTGTTTTTCTTTTGTACAGTCAGTAAAAGTACTGAAAAAAGTTCTCAGTTGATGCTTTTTTTGTACAGTAGTTTCTGAAAAAATAATTTTGAGAAGATGGTTCTGAAAATATAGGGTCAAAAACACTTCAAGTAGAATGCACTGTCAGCAAAAGTACTGGAAAAAGCTCCCAGTTAGACGCTTTTTTTCTACAGTAGCTTCTGAAAAAATAATTTGAGAAGATGGTTCTGAAAAAATAGGCTTAAAAATGCTTTAAGCAGGATGCACTGTCAGCAAAAGTACTAGAAAAAGCTCCCGGTTGGACACTTTTTCTACAATAGTTTCTGAAAAAATAATTTTGAGAAGATGGTTCTGAAAAAATAGGGTAAAAAACACTTCAATCAGAATGCACTATCAGCAAAAGTATTGAAAAAAGGTTCCAGCTGGACACTCTTTTACTACAGTAGTTTATGAAAAAATAATTTTGAGAAGATGGTTTTGAAAAAATAGGGTAAAAAATGCTTTAAGCAGGATGCACTGTCATCAAAAGTACTAACAAAAGCTCCCATCAGGGCGCTCTTTTTCTACAGTAGTTTCTGAAAAATAATTTTGAGAAGATGGTTCTAAAAAAATACGATAAAAAATGCTTCAAATAGGATGCACTGTCAGCAAAAGTATTGAAAAAAGTTCCCAGCTGGATGTTCATTTTCTACAGTACATCCTATTTGACCTTAGGCTATAAATGAGCCAAATTTCATTCTCATGTTGCATAAGTTACAGTAAAAGAAATTGGAGAAGTTTAGAAGAATAGAAATTGAACAAGTTGTGAAGGTATGAGTTGATTTATCGTATTAATATTTATACGAATCATTATATTTTTACATAATATTTTTTTTGTTTTGAATTTCTTTTGATAGATAATTTGGTTGAAAATGAGTGAATGTATTAGTGTTGTTATTTACTACGACGGTCAGGTCCGTGACACCTAGAATGTTGTTTTTTATCGGAGAACGCAACGCAAGTGGTTTTTAACCAGAACATAGATTTGACAGAACTTCGTAAAATAATTAGGCACAAAATCTTCGGAAGGACGCCAATGAGAGTTTCATCTATTAAGTATCAATTTTGTGTTTTGGTTGATCCTGTGACATATGACTCATTTGATATCAAAGGTGATCGTAGCTTAGAGGCGATGGTGCTGACTCATCTCGCTAGTGGATCACCCTATCTTGAGTTATATGTACAATTTTTCTTGCCAAATGAAGCACTTGTGACTTCAACATCTACTATTGTTCGAGAGGAATACACAACCCCTTCCCGACACTCTGTTAGTGGGAGGTAGAACATGAAAGCATCTATGTTTGGTGGTAGTACGGAATACACGGCCCCTGCACGACACTTCGTTAGTGGATGGGACATGCACCTTGGTGGGTCGATATACAATGCTGGAAATACGTACTGGGAATGGCATCAACTTCTAGTGGTTGGCAATCCACATATGATTGGGGACGTTATGAAACGTCCACGAGAAGGGATGATGTACTCCTTACGATGTCCATCGACGAGGGGACTGATCGGCTATTTAACGTCACAGTAATAATGTGCAAGCGTACATTGTCGATGCAAGTATAGTAGACAGATATGAGTCTACCGGATATCGATCCCACGAGGATGGTTATCTTTTGTCTATCAATATCAATGCAATAAAAAGGTAGACATGAGATAAATTGTGAGAATAGTTGTCGAAGCAATAATTTGAAAATAATAAGATAAAATATGATAATGATAAAATGGGATCCCCAACGTGAATGTTCAACAAAATACTAAATGCTCACAAGGCATAAAAGGATAGGTGATTGTCGATACAATTAATTGCAATGAATATTTTACCAAGCTCAACTTCTATATTTAATCTAATACTTAAACATGCACATTAACCACACCTTCCGATGATGACAATGAAACACTTTTAAGAACAAGTGGGTTAAATTCCTCTAATCCTCAAACAACTTCTGTTTTCATGCTTGTTAGCTTGAACTGTCACTACACCTTCCAGTGTTAGTGACCACAATAACACTTCCATGCTAAAAACATTCAAACCCAAAGATTAAACAGTAGAAGCAAGATTGAATAAAATAACATTTAACCCAGAAATTATGAGTACTTACGTACAAACATGAAATAGAAAGTAATCACCAGCATTTAGAAAGAAATAAAAAAGAAACAAGTGGAGAATACTATTCCTAGATGAACTCGACTTGAATCTATCTATTCCCTCTTGTGTTGCACTCAGGACTCCTCGTCAGGAATTGGTCTGCATCATTTCCACATCGGCTCACTCGTAAGAGACTTAAGCCACCATCGCTAAGAGCTTCAAAGATAGGTTGACGAAGATGATACCTAAAAACTCCCCTCCTTTCTTTTTCACGATAATATTTATTTTCTACCCAATAGCACAAGTGTCCTTTCATCAGAAACATGATGTCTTTGTTCGTTCAAGTTGGTTACACCAGACTGGACAGCTCACAAAATTTTGTTCTTATTCGGATAGCTATCAAGTACAGCGACAATTCTTGATGCAATTTGGAAATACTCATGCAGTGACATCAGTACCAAAACATAAAAAAATTAAAGATAAATAGGCTAGGATCTACTGAGTTCTAAAATGCAATCTACTGAACTGAAAATGCTAAAATATGTGCTAAAGATAACTAAATGGGAATAAATTAACCAATAATTAGGGAGAAATCATATGTTCTTTTTAATACTATCACACTCCTAAACTTGAGTTTTTACTTGTCCTCAAGTAAAATAGAAACTAACAAGACTACACAAAAATTTACTAAGGCAAATGATCATTCTAGCATCTTGAATCATCTAGAATCCCAATGAATAAGCCTTATTCAGATGAAAGAATATTTCATCGATAATATATAAGTATGAATGAATAAGATTGAAACTTCATCAAAGCCAACATCATGTTTCAAATCTTAAATTCTATCTACCAATACAACATTTATTGAATAATACTAAGTATTTATATATATATTTGGAATAAGGGATATCGTTGCATTACTGTACCCTTATTCCTGAGAAGTAACAATGGAGTGCAACAAACCCTCAGGGAGTACGTAATTGGGTTGACACACACTCATGCAGCGACAGCCTTTAGCCAGATTCATTTTTCTAACGCTTTCCTTGGAGTGTTCCCTCTTTAACATTCCACAATACACCCACTTTGGAGTGTCTCTTATTTATCACTATATATATAAAAGTAGCTGTAAAAGGCAGATTCATTCAAGATTCAAGGAATGCTACTAGTCATCCATTACTAATGCAACCTAATTCATTCATCAAAGAATTGAAGCTACAACATTCCGTCAAATTTATCAAACTCATTCAATGATAATTCACATGATTTAAGAATTAAGCATCGAATGTAGCAAAAATTTTCAAACACATTTGCATTAACCATAATTAAACCTTGCATGCTTCATTAAACTCAAACAATTTTTTTTTTTAAAATGTGGATGCATTTCTAAGCCCCATATGCATTCCCCCAAACTTAAAGTTTGCATTGTCCCCAATGCACTAACATTAAAATGCAATGACAATAAAAATGCAACAACAATGTGCACTAACAAAATAAAAATTACAGCTACATGTAATGCATGAATACTACAGCTAAAACTTAAAATAAACTAACTCAGTTTTCCTCAGCCATCGATGTGGCTGCGCGATGTTTCTTCTTCCTCCTCTTTTTCTCCTCCTTCTTGCACTTTTTGTCTTTGGAGCGTTTTCTCTTATTTTCTTTGGGCTTCGCATGGTCTTTGGTTGCTCCTCAATTTTTGGCTTTGCCCCGACATCATCAGCTACTTCCTGTATACGCGGGTCACCTTGAGTGGTCCGGTGTAGACCACTATTTCCAATGAGTTAGGGTGCTCCTCATTGGTTACCTCTACAGCTTCTGTCGGTCTAGCTCCACCTCACTCCAGATTATCAGTATTTGCACCCATAAACTTGAGTGCATTGACAATGTTCTCAGTAGATTCTTTCCCAGCAGCTTCTTGCTCATCATTTTCATCTTTTTCTTTTTCATTCACATCTGCAACAACGTCCTCTTCTCCAGTAGCAACTTCCTCCTCAACAGTAGGTTCCTCTTGACCAGTAATGAAATCACCCTCGAACAGGCTATCAATCTTTCGCATACACTCCTCAATGTCCATTGATTCCTCTTCTTTCTCATCATCAGAGACATGCACAATGGGAGGGGATGCCACCGATCTATTTCGGTCCTCTAAGCCATCATCTGTAGATGAGAGTTCATAATTTCAGATGATCGGTGGGAACATTGGGAATTCTGGCAGTGAGGATGGGATCAACTGACTTAGTACGGCTACAATAGAGTTGTTTCAGGCCTTGGTGTAAGCATAGAACAAATTTTGTGATCTATCCATATCCTCTATTATAGCGATAAGTTTGATCTGTTTATTGCTGATAGAATTGACCAACTTCTCGATATCCTTCATTTTGCGCAACAATGATATTTCTACAGTCAGGTTTGTTCCCTTACTTTCTGCCTTAGTTTTACCCTTCCTCGTTTTGCTTGTCTCTATCTCCTTCGTTGTCAGTGTATCTTTGCCACGAGTCATTCTTTCAGTAAAGGCTTCATTGATCGAGCCCTTATTCTCCAGGACATCTTCATCATCATGGGGCACAATCTCTTTCTACTGGCACAATAGCATCACCAACAATGGGAAAACGAAAATTCCAGTTTGCCTTGCGGCGCAGTTAGCAATTTCCTAGTGGAGTATTGTGTCGACATTATTCTTTCTGCCATTGACAATTGAATGTATCAGACACATCCTATTGAGGTTGATGGTGGTGCTATGAGTAGATGGTAGTAGCCTACAGTTGATAAAATAAAACCAGATTTTGCTTTGTAGTGTCAAGAAGCGTCGGTGCATCGTATAATTCTTTTGATGTGAACCCATCCATAATGCTCCTTCGACACACAAGTCCTTCACCAACAGGTCTCTTTTGTCGTCTGTAATATCTTCAATGAACTTGGAATGTTCATCTATATCCACTTTAGTGTTGTACAGCTCATTGATTTTTTTAGCATCCCATGGGATTATGCCTTCTCGAACAAAGATAAACTCTAACTCATGGTCATAAAGGTTAGTGTAAAACTCACGTACCAATGAAGGAGAATAGCTTCCAGGAAGAGTGCAGAAAGTCTCCCATTTCAGCTTAGAGATGGTTTTGTGGATTTGCTTGCCCAAGTCTTGCTTTTGTGAAAGGAGAATGCCCTATTTTGAGTGGAAGTTTCATTTTAAAATGTTGTCTTGAAACCTGTCCTTGGCCGCTTTTGTTGAAAAGATCACTAGCTCCTTTTTCTCCATTGGCATGGAGGGTTCCGGTTCATAAACTATAGTTACAGAGGATAAGTGTTCTTCAACAGGCTTGGAGGCTTTCTTGACTGGTCCTCTCATTCTTGCCATATTTTTTGTGAGTTAAGACAGTTTAAAGTTGTAAAGGTATGAGTTTGGGGAAGAGAAAGTGAATAAAAATGGCTATTTTGTATGCGTTGTAGTCGGTATAGTGGAGAGAGGTTTATAGCGAGTGAAAGAGGAAGATGGAAAGGCGTGATTTTTTGGTGAAGTGATATAAATTTGGCGAGAATAAATGTGTCCAATGGGAATTGCGCCCGCTCAGACAGATCAGACGGTTAGGTAACTTTTGATCAAACGGTGAGATTTGAAATTTCTCCAATCTTGATGAGTCATCAGTGACAGTACAATGGTACAAACTACGTTGATAATAAAGCCCAAGTGCATCGACAATGGTACCTAATTATTCTACAAAAGAAAAGAAAAAAGTAAAACAAACTTGAACAAAAACAACAAAATGAAATAAAATAAAAAATTACATAACAAATAATTCAATAAAAATTTAAAAGTTTTCGACCAAATTAATGGTCTCTACCTGCTTTTGACCATTATTCCCAAAATAGTGTTTCAACCGCTGTCCATTCACTTTGAACTAGTGTCCATCCTGTAAATCTCGGATTGTGACCGCACCATGAGGAAATACGTCAAAAACTTCGAAAGGTCCAGACCAACGTGAGCGCAATTTACCTGGGTGCAATTTAAGTCTAGAATTGAATAATAAAACTTGTTGACCCGCTATAAATTGTCGCTATAAAATAATTCTGTCATGCCATTGTTTGGTCTTTTCCTTGTAAATTGCAGCGTTTTCATAGGCATTTCACCTAATCATTTCAAGTTCAGTGATATCTAATAGCCGTTTCTTTCTAGTAGCTTTAAAGTCCATGTTCATTTGCTTAATTGCCCACATTGCTTTGTGCTCCAGTTCAACTGGCAAGTGACATGCTTTTCCAAAAACCAATTGATACGGCGACATCCCTAATGGAGTTTTGAATGCTGTCCTTAATGCCCATAAAGCATCATCCAATCTGGAAGACCAATCTTTCCTCGAAGGGTTCATAACCTTCTTAAGAATGTTTTTAATTTGTCGATTCAATACTTTAGCTTGTCCATTGGTTTGCGGATGATAAGTAGTAACCATTCTATAACTAACTCCATATCTCTTTAGTGCGGCTACCACTTGGTTGCAATGAAAGTGCATACCCTGATCATTAATCAATGCCTTTGGTATGTCAAAGCGGGTAAGTATATGCTTGTGAAAAACATTAAGTATTGTCTTTGCATCATCTTTTGGGACTGCAACAGCTACTAATATATAAAGGTTTCCAAATGAACTTGGAAATGGTCCCATAAGATCCATACCCAAAATATCGAACAATTCAACCTCCATAATTGGCTGCTACAACATTTCATTGCGTCGAGATATAGAACTAGTGCGCTGACACCTTATCTCATTGATTCAAAAAATTATGGGCGTATTTGAATAATGAAGGCCAGTAGAATCCTGATTGGAGAACCTTAGCAGCAGTTCTCATGCCATCGAAATGTCCTCCATAAGGAGCATCATGACAGTGCTTCAGGATTGAAAGCATCTCCTCTTCCAGAACACAATGCCGAATGATATTGTCATTGCACACCTTGAATAAATACGATTCGTTCCAATGATACTTCACTACTTCACGAAGAAATCTTTCTTTTTTTATGGCCTGTGACACCCAATGGGAGTTTTCCACACACTAAATATTTAACCAAATCCGCATACTAAGGGGTTGCATCTACAGCAAATAATCTCTCATCTGAGAATGTGTCGACAATTTGAAGTATGTTTCCATCTTCCCTGCCAACTTCCAATCGAGACAGATGGTCTACAACTTGATTCTCTAAACCCTTGCGGTATTTTATCTCGATGTCAAATTCTTACAATAGTAAGATCCAACGTATCAGTCTTAGTTTTGCTTCTTTCTTCGCAAAAAGATATATCAACATCGAGTGATCAGTAAATACGGTAACCTTTGCACCGATAAGATAGGAATGAAACTTGTTAAAAGTAAAGACTACAGCCAACAATTCTTTCTCTGTGGCTGTATAGTTGATTTGCGACTCTATAAGAGTTTTGCTAGCATAATAGATGGTGTGAAATATTTTTCCCTTGCGTTGTCCTAGAACAACACCCATAGCAAAGTTGCTTGCATTACATATAACTTCAAAAGGTTGAGACCAATCTGAGGCAATGATAATGGGTGCATATACTAGTTGCTTATTTACTTGAATGAATGCATCCAAACATGCATCATCAAAGAGGAATTTCCTATTCTATTCCAGTAATGAGCATAAGGGATTTACAATTTTTGAGAAATCTCTAATAAATCTTCGGTAAAACCCTGCATGCCCAATAAAACTGCGAATACCCTTCACATTTATCGGTGGAGGTAATTTCTCAATAATTTCCACTTTAGCTTTGTCTACTTCAATACCTTGACTAGAGATGCGATGACCTAACACAATGCCTTCAGTTGCCATGAAATAACATTTTTCCCAATTCAGGACAACATGTGTGTCTTCACATCGCTTCAATACTTTATCCAAATAATCAGCACAATGATCAAAATTATTCCCATAAACTGAAAAATCATCTATAAAAACTTTAAAAGAATCTTCAATCATATCTTAACATATTGCCATCATGCACCTTTGAAATGTGATTGGTGCATTACAAACACTAAAAGGCATACGAAGAAAAGCAAAAGTACCAAAGGGGCAGATGAAAGTTGTTTTCTCCTGATCCTCCGGTGCAACAGCAATTTGATTGTACCCAGAATAGCCGTCTAAAAAACAATAATAGGCTCTTCCAGCAAGTCTATCCAACATTTGGTCAATAAAAGGAAGTGGGAAGTGGTCCTTCCTTGTGACAGCATTAAGTTTGCGATGATCCATACAGACTCGCCACCCTTAGGGATGCGTGTAGGAATTAACTCATTTTTCGTTGCTAACCACAGTGATGCCACTCTTTTTAGGTATGCATTGCATTGGACTTACCCAATTGCTATTAGAAATAGGGTAAATAATTCCAGCATCAAGCCATTATATAAATTCCTTCTTAACAACTTCCTTCATCTTCTCATTTAATCTCCTTTGTTGCTCAATCGATTGCTTGCCTTCATCTTCCAACTAGATATTATACATTCAAAAAGATGGACTAATGCCTCGAATATCAAAAATACTCCAAGCAATAGCTCGTTTATGTTTTTTAAGAATATGGACCAATTTCTCTTCTTGAGTTACATCTAGTGTTGCGGAGACAATAACTGGGAGAGTATTGTTAGCACCAAGAAAGACATATTTAAGATGAGGAGGTAGTGGTTTCAATCCCAGAGCAGGAGCTTCTTCAATAGACGAATTGAAAATTAGAGTCGTTCTGTTGGCTATTTCTAAGGATTCAATCTGCCATCCATGCCTGAGTTCAATATTATTAGCTTCAATTGTGCCATCACAGTCATCTAGGATTTCATCGTCAGATGCCATTCCAAACTCCTCAGAAAGTATTGTGCTTTGGTCATTGAATTCTTCCTCAATTAGATCATCTAGCACATCAATAATATGGCATTCTTCTTTATCCTTGCTTTGAATAGATTCAAAAACACTGAAGGTAACGTGCTTATTGTTAAGTCGCATGGTTAGTTCACCTTTGTAAATATCAATAAAAGTTCAGCCTGTGGCTAAAAATTATCGTCCTAAGATTATGGGAACCTCTTTGTCTGCCTCACAGTCAAGTACGATAAAATCAGATGAAAAAACAAATTTATCCACACGAACTAAGATATCTTTGATTTGCCCCTCAGGTTGAGCCAAGGATCGATTCACTAGTTGCAATTTCACTGTAGTAGATTTCATGTGATCAATTCCCAACTTTTGGAAAGTAGACAATGGCATTAGGTTGATGCTAGCTCCCAAGTTGCATAAAGCATTGCCCAAATAATGATTGCCAATCAAACATGGGATAGTAAAGCTCCCAGAATCTTTCATTTTGGGGGGCAACTTATTTGTCAAAACAACACTACAGCCTTTTGTGAGTGCAATAGTTTCAATATCAATAATCTTCTTCTTCTTGGATAAGATTTCCTTCATAAATTTCCCATAACTCGGAATTTGCACAAAAGCGTCTACTAAAGGAATATTGACTTGAAGTTGCTTTAGTGTGTCTAGGAACTGTTGATACTGGTTATCATGCTCATTCTTTCCGAATCTTTGTGGAAACGGTAAAGGTGGAGATACATTGATTGCGTGGACACCTTTGATTGCATGGACAGTTTCGAGGGTCGGACATGAGGCATATGAGTGACAATTTGTGGAACCTCTTCGTCTGGTACATCGACAAGCTCTTCAGATTCAACCTTCTCACTAGGGATCACTTTACCAGTATCTTGAGGTGCTAAGTAGAGTCTGTAGTCGGTGTGCCAATTTGTTTACCACTTCTAAGAGTGATAGCCTTGCAGTGTTCTTTGCCCCTCGGACTGGGATTTTTCGTGTCACTCAGTAGTGTGCCCGATGGTTGAGTACTCAAATTCGAAGCAAGTTGTCTCAATTGTGCCTCCAATGACCGAATAGAAGGTGAATTCCTTTGTACAATAACTTTTGTATGAATAATATGCTCCAACATTAAATCCTCAAGAGCTACTAATGGGTCAGAAGGAGAAGCTTACGTGTGCCGTTGTTGTCGATGTCCTTGAACATGCTGATTATGTATTGAAAAATGTTGCGGATACGTCAAATTATAGTGTGGATGCATCTGGCTTTGTAGTGGAGGCATCGGAGTATGCCGATTGTAGTTCTGTTGTTGTTTATTGTAATTCCCTTGTCTTGGGTTATAATTTCCTTGCATAGATATACTCCCATATCGGAATGTCGCAATATTTTTCTAGCATTTTGAGTTCCCCAAGACTATTGATTGCATGCAGAATTATTATAAGAGTTGCCATAAGAATTGTTACAGATGTTACTGACATAAAAGGCATTCTCTGCATGTTGTGGACAATCTTTATAGCTATGATTGTCACTGCAAATCTTATAGCAAAAGGTAGGAACATCAACTTGTTGAGCAACTTGAATAGGTGCAATGTCACTAGTCCTTTGCATATTTTTAATCATGTTTGCAAAAGAAGAAACTTGAGCACTTAGTACAAATATTGCGTCCAATTCAATAACTCCTAGAGTAGCTTTTTCTTGTGCAACTCTAGAGATAGGATATTGATAATCATTCTGAGCAATTATTTTAAGAATTCCAATAGCATCATTGTAAGTAAAATCCAGCAAAGGACTATTGGCTGATGCGTCAACAAGATTTCTCGTGTGTGAATTCAACCGATTATAGAAAATCTCAATTTGTGTTTCCAATTGAATGTCATGCATAGGGGAACGTCGAAGAAAAGATTTAAAACGTTCCCATGTAGTGTGAAGATTCTCATAATCCAGTTGATGATAAGCTGTAATATCATTTCAGAGACGAGCTTTCATTGTTGACGGGTTAAAGCGCAAAACAAACTGTGTTGCAAGTGTATTCCAAGAAGTAATTGATCCGACAAGTAGTCCAAAAAACCAAGTACGAGCTCTTCCCTGCAAAGAATAAGGAAATAATTGCATCTTTAAAGCGTCATCAGGAACGCCTTGTTGACTAAATGAAGCACAAATCAATAAAAATGACTTAAGATGTTCTCGTGCACCTTCATGTGGCAGTCCAACATATTGCCCATTAGAATTAAACATTTGAAACATTACTGGCTTGAGTTCAAAATTCCCAGCCTGGATTGCTGGCCTAACAACTCTCGGTTGTAAGTCATCCAAGACAGGTACTACAACATCTCGTATAGTCATGTTTTGTATTTGAGTGTCTTGTGACAACAGTGGGTTATTAGCATTTTGGTGCTGTACCGGGGGTATGGCTTCATTGTTTACTGGTAAAGCCATATTCCTTTGTTTTTGAAGTCTCCTCTGAACGGTTCTTTCAATTTCTGGATTAAAATTGACAATAAACTTCAAATTGCTTCGGGTCATAAGACACCTAAAATAAAATGTGAAAATAACAACAAAAAGAAAACAAGTTAGTGACAATTAAATATTATATAATAAAAAGGGAAGTGCAAAAACAAAAATAAACATAAAAAACGTCATTCCCGACAACGGCGCAAAAACTTGATCGGTTGTTTAACGTTACAGTTGTAATGTGTAAGCGTACACTGTCAATGCAAGTATAGTAGACAAATATGAATATGCTGGGTATCGATCCCACAAGGATGGTTGTTTTTTGTCAATCAATGTCAGTGCAATAAAAAGGTAAAAATGAGATAAATTGTGAAAATAGTTGTCGAAGCAATAATTTGAAAATAATAAGATAAAATATGATAATGATAAATTGGGATCCCCAACATGAATGTTCAAGAGAATGCTAAATGCTCACAAGGCATAAAAGGATAGGTGATTGTCGATGCAATAAACTGCAATGAATATTTTACCAAGCTCAACTTCTATATTTAATCTAAGACTTAAACATGCACATTAATCACACCTTCCGATGATGGTAATGGAACACTATTAAGAACAAGTGGATTAAGTTCTTCTATTCCTCAAGCAACTTCCGTTGTCATGCTTGTTAGCTTGAACTGTCACTGCACCTTCCAGTGTCAATGACCGTAATAACACTTCCATGCTAAAAACATTCAAACCCAAAGATTAAATAGCAGAAGCAAGATTGAATAAAATAACATTTAACGCACAAATCATGAGTACTTCCGTACAAACATGAAATAGAAAGTAATCACCAATGTTTAGAAAGAAATAAAAAAGAAACAAGTGGAGAATACTATTTATAAACGAACTCGACTTGAATCCATCTATTCCCTCTTATGTCGCACTTAGGACTCCTCGTCAGGAGCTAGTCTACATCATTTCCAAATTAGCTCACCCGTAGGATACTCAAGCCACCATCGCTAAGAGCTTCAAAAGATAGGTTGATGAAGATGATACCCAAAAGCTCCCTTCCTTTCTTTTTCACGACAATATTTATTTTCTACCCAATAGCACAGGTGTCCTTTCATTAGAATCATGCTGTCCTTGTTCATACAAGTTGGTTACCCCAGACTGGACAACTCACAAAATTTTGTTCTTATCCGGACAACTGTCAGGTGCATCAAAAATTTTGGACACAATTTGGAAATACTCATGCAGCGAAATCAGTACCAAAACATAACAAAATTAAGGATAAATATGCTAGGATCCACTGAGTTCTAAAATGTAATCTACTGAAATGAAAATGCTAAAATATGTGCTAAAGGTAACTAAATAGGAACAAATTAACCAATATGTAGGGAGAAAACATATGTTTTTTCTAGTAGTAATAGGGACCTCTTACGTTGCAAATGATGATGGGTTAAATGATGAATCTGATGTCGATCCACCCTGAGAGGCCGGCCCCGATGGTGCAGAAGTTGTTTTATTTTCTGAACCGGAGTTTGTTCCAACCTAACCTGAAGACGATGAAAGCGGTTCAGATGAAGAAGAAGAAGATCTGCGATTCACGATGTACTCGCCTCCATCCCTCATGCATAATGTCTATATATCGACAGATGATGCATTGGAGTTTTCAGATCTTCCACACAGGAGGCGTAATCATACAAGTTCATCGTCGGATTCGGGTGAATTAGAAGTTGGTAAGGAGTTTTCCAGTAAGAATGGTTTTCTCAGTGAATTGAAACAATAGAGCATCATAAACAGGTTTAACTATCATGTGGTTAAATCCAAATCCAAGAAGTTGGAGGCCAAGTGTGCAGTGCGAGATGATACATGTTCATGGAAAATCATGGCTTCGGTTAAGAAGAGGATAGGGTTGTGGGAGATAAAGAAGTTCAAAGGTCCACATACATGAATTCAGATATTACTGTTATTATTTAATGTTGTATTAGGTGTTTAGGGTTTTTGAATATTACTGTTATTATTTAATGTTGCAATATTTAACGTACTCATGGGTTGACAGGTCTTTCACAAGATCATCCCAAGATGGATTCAGATGTGATAGCAGGCTTAATACTATCGGTGGTGAAGGCAGATCCCGAGACTGCTGTCGGTCTTAATTGCCAATATTCTTAGCCAATTCAAGTACACGCCTTCTTACCGCAAGGCCTGGATAGCTAAGTAGAAGGCATTGGATAAGATGCACAATGGGTTTGACGCTTCATACAATGAGGTGTGGCAGTGGTGTCAAGTGTTGGAGAGGTATGTCTCAGGTTGCGTAATAGACCTTGAAATGATTCCTGCATACTACAACGATCACTTGCTCCGTGGATGCTAAGTGTTCAGGCGTCTGTTTTGGAGCTTTAAGAAATACTGGGATGCATTTGTATACTACAAGCTATTGGTACAAATTGACGATACATTTATGTATGATAGATATACCTATCAGCTATTGCTAGCTGTGACACAGGATGGTGATGGGAGGATCCTTCCAATTGTGTTTGCAATAACACCGGAAAAGTCAGGTGACGACTGGGATTTCTTTCTTTCTAGGTTGAAGAGGCATGTCTACCCCCAACTTGATATATGCATTATATCGAATCAGAGCACTAAAATACTAGCCACAACTGATCGACAGGGAAGCCTATGGGACCACACACACCATTGGTATTGTCTAAGGCATGGCACAAACTACCTCAGTAACATACCTTTCAATCAGTGGACACAAATATACAACTACGGCCTACGATATGGTCATATGACCTAAAACCTGGTTGAATGTATAAATTCTGTTCTAAAAGGATCGTGTCATTTATCGATAACCTCGGTTGTGCGGGAGACATACTTCCATTTGGCAGTACTATTTCCAAAGCGAGCAGCGAGTTATAAAGGCTAAATGCAGGGAGGTCATGTATGGTGCCGGAAGGTAGTGCAAGAAATTAATAAGGCAAAGGCGCAGGCCAAATCCATGCACACAGTGTGTCACGATTGCGACAACCTATGGTTTCGTGTGACGGAGTTTGACAAACTAAACCAATGTATTACCTGCGGGCAATATCGTGTACACCTGAGAAATAAGACTTGCGACTGTGGGAGGTTTGACACACTTCGCTATCCATGCACTCATGTAATTGCAGCTTGTCAAAATCTTTGTTTGGATCCCATGAGCTTTGTCGACGAAGTGTTCAAAATAGAATACATATACATGTGGATACACGTATTCCCACTGGTCTCAGATGAACATAAGTGGTCGTCTATATCGCTTACTTCGTTTAAGTTGTTACCGGATAGAGAATTGCATCACAAACTAAAAGGTCAACCTTACTCGACTAGAATACGTGATAATATGGATATCTGGGAAAGAACAAACTAACAGAAGTTGTGCAGATGTTGTAGGAACCCAGGTCATACAATTCGAAATGTCCAAATCGAAATAGTTTATAATATATTAAATGAAACTATGAAAATATAATTTATATTACCTTATTGAACTTCTATTTTATTAAATAGGACAAAATATAAAAATAATTTGTACAAAAATATTCAAAACAACTTTTATTTTATTAAATGAAACAATATAAAAATATTTTGTACAAATATATTAAAAAATTAATGCATGTGCCAGTCAGAATCAGTGCCACATGGGGGTGGTCGACAGTTACATGATAGATTCCTTCTTGGTTTAGCTTTCAGCCAGTTTTGTGGTTGTTCAGGAATTTGTTCCAGCCACGGTTCTGGCTGTTTTGGTTGTGGGTGTTGGAAGGATAACCCACCTTGATAGAACATAGACAGCGAATGTGTTTGCATCACCCACGGTGGAGGTGGAGACATCCCATAAGGCAATGGGGATTGGAAATGAGATGAGCTCCCCGACGGTGCCTCATGAGATCCTTCCTACGACGATGGCTTATATATCGCCGGTTGAGTCGGAGTCATTGGGAAAGGAGATGCACCGGGTCATGCATTCCAACCTGGCATAGGATTGGGAAAAGGAAACATATAAGGGTTAGGATACGCACCTGGCATAATCTGAAGGGCCTGCGTGTGGGCGACGTCGCTTGGGGCATTAGGCTCGGTGATTGCGTAGGCGCTGTTGATGGGCCCGCCCCGTCAGTCCTTCTCATTGGATTTAAAGGGCCCCGTCGTTCCCTTTCGACACGAAATTGCTGACGCCTCTACTCTTCCCAGAGCAAATATGGCTTGCCATGGATCCTAAACCATGGCATGTAATCCGACTCGCATGCTAAATCTAGAACGATGATTGGTTCATGAGTAGGTATATTATCATACCAATTTCCCCACATTTCGATATATTCTGAGAAGAAGACCAGCCAATACGTATTCGATCACCGTAAGTCAATTTTGTGCTCTTCATCAAGCATCTCAGGTGCCACATGAATTGGTTGTCAGAATCTAATTGCCGCAACACTCTATCTGTCTGGTGCCTCTCGACAGTAGCGTAGTTGATCAATGGGACCCTAACATGCCAGATGTTCGGATTCTGTAAGAATTCATCCGAAATTACTACCTGAATTGTTGGATCCTCATATGGTGTCCATTGAAACTATATGAACGTCATAAAAATATTAGTTATATACATAATACTAAATACTAAATACGAAACTACTATGTTATGTATATATAGTTCAAAATGTAATATATATACTTACATGCGCTTCCGACCATTGGTCTAATAGAAGTTGTATATCTTCAAGAGCGGTAGGTATTCCAATGTAACTCGCCAAATGGTTCCACCTAATTAAATAAAATTTTAGCATAAAACTATATTTTAAATCTATGTAATAATTATAAAATCTAATATAAATTTTACCTCGTTAAGAGTGGGAATGTATACGGGTGGTTCATTCGAGGACGTAAAAATGGAAAGCAAAATCGAGCCCATGCTTGTAGCAGTGATAGGCAGCCTCTGATTTTGGCTTTATTTGGTTGCATCTGTAATAACCCATTTTTAGTCAAATCAGAACAGTGCTTTCGGAACCACAAATGAGAAGTCAAAATATTTATTTTATTAAAGTTTGCAGTATGATAGAATTATTGTGTGAAAGTTTCGTAAAGAAATTTTACTGTTTGAATGCTTAATTCGGTAAAAAGGACTAAATCGCATAAAGTGTAAAAGTGATGTTCTATTAGCTAATGATGTCAAATAGCTATAGAACCTTGAAGTTTAGGTCCTTAAATGGTAAATATACCATTATTTGGTTAGTGGATGTTAATGGTTTGGCATAAATGAAATTTTGTATTAATTTTAAGGTTAAAATGGCAAAATAGTTAATAAATGATATAATATACAAAACAAAAATCCATTTTATATTATCATCATCTTCTTTAGCTGAATTTGGCAAGAATAAAAGCCAAAGTTCTAGGTTTTCTATTCGGCCTTGGTTAAATTTCTCATTAAGGTACGATTTTTGATCCATTTTTAATAATTTCTATGTTTCTTAGATCGTTGCTTCGTATTATAGCTAGCCCGTACCTTAGATTTTGAAATTTTTAAAGATTTATCATGTTTCCATTGTTGAATGCTTGAGTAATTTGATGGTTGATGATGGATTTTGAATAATTGTTGATAGTTAAACTAGTTTTGTAAAGTGATTTTTGACAAAAATGTCAAAAAAGGGATTAAATTGTGAAAATGTAAAATCATGTGGGTAAAAGTGTGAATAAATTGAAAATATGGGCTGCTAGTAATATGTATTAAATTCGGCTAAGCATGGGTTTGTACTAAATTGCATGAATTTGCAATTTTATATAATAGGGACTAAATTGTAAAAATGTGAAGGTTTAGGGGAAAATGTGTAAATTTGCCAAAATATGATTTAAAGGCTAAATTGAATAGATTGAATACTGAAAGTTCTAAATTTGATGATATATAGATCAAGATAAGCCGAGATCAGAATTAGATCGGGGAAAAAGAAAAGTGGACGAGTAGTTGATAATTTCCATCGGAGCAACTTGAGGTAAGTTCGTATAATTAGAATCGAACTTTTAAATACGTGTAATTATTTGAAATGAATGTGTATAATTGAGTAATTGATATACTTGAATACGAATGCCTTATAGATATAGACTGATGATTACTGAGCCCCGTTTGAACCGTAAGAATTCGTAGGATACGAGTGACATGTCACTAGGGTTACCGTTTTGGTCGAGATCCTGCATGTGTTGCGGACTCACCACATCTCGTATGAGCTTACTGATATATCAGCTCGTAAGAGCTTACTGTTCTCAGCTTGTGAGAGCTTACTGTTTTCAGCTTGTCAGAGCTTACCGTTTCAGCTCAATAGAGCTTACTGTCCATCAGCTCATGAGGAGTTTACTGATCATAGATCAGAAGAGCAGAAATGATAATGAATTGATGGATTATTGATTTATATGTACTGTATATCACCCGAGTATCCCTCGAGATTCTAGTAGGTTCAACGGGCATAAATTTTGTTTATATGGATGAAGTACTGTTTAAATGGACGAGTTACTGTTATTGAATGAATTATTATTTATGTGATTGAGAGTGAAATGTTACAAATGATGTATATGATATATGAATTTGATATGAAACAATGTATTGAGTATTAAATTGAGATAATGGATGATTACATGTACTTATGTGACTAACTTGTTGATGAATGCTTGTGTTTAGGCATTTGGAAATTGAATTGAGTATACCTTATTTATTGTCATGATTATGTATAAATGGTAAGTTTAATTCTGAATTATACGGGCTTACTAAGCTATAAAGCTTACTTTGTTTCTTTTCCATGTTTTATAGAGGTTCGATAGCTCGCTCGTTTCGGATAAGTCGGAGTTACGCATCACACTATCCAGTTGCCGATTGGTACCTTTGAACTTATGGATATATGTAAATATGGCATGTATAGGCTAGTTTTAAAGTTGATAGTTATGGTTACTTGAGATAATGATTTTGGTACATTTTGTGGCATAATTCTAAGCCATGTGATTTGTCTTAACTTGGTATTATGTTTTGATATGTTTTGGTAAGTAATAGATGAAATAGAAATATGCAAATGTGTCTTGTTATATGGTAGGCATATGAATGGAAAAATGCATGTTATTAGTTAGGTATTTGAATACTATGTTGAATTGATATAATATGTGTATGAAATGTTATGGAATGACTGCCTATGGGTTATAAAATGTTGCAATTTATGCTTGTGTCTGCATGTAAAAATAGGGTGGCAAAATGGCTTTGCAAATAGCCTATTTTTGTCCACACGGGCGTGTGTCTCGGTCGTGTGTGACACACGGTCATGTTGCACGGCCATGTGTCCCATGGTGTTAAAATTAAAATGAAGTTAATATGCTCCAGACGGTCTCACACATGGGCGTGTGACCGGCCGTGTGGTACAAGTCAGTATACCCCTTAATTGGCACACAGGCGTGTGACTTGGCCGTGTTGCATAAGTCAGTATACCCTACAGGTTTTGCATGACCTATCACATGGCCTGGCACACGGGTGTGTGTGGCTACTTCGAAGGACACACGGACTAGACACACGGGCGTGTGGTTGGCCGTATGACCCAAGTACCCCCTATTTTCACACGGCTGGTGACATGGGCGTGTCTAGTGGCCGTGTGAGACACACGGCCTGGCCACACGGGCGTGTGTCCTCTGTTTTGAGAAAAGTTTTCAAAGTTTCGTGAAAGTTTATAAGTTATCAGTTTAGTCCCAAACCGGTCCTAAAGCATGTTTAAGGCCTCATATGCTATATTATAAGGGACAAATTGATTGGAATTGAATGATGATTGTATGATTTGATCGAATGTATGAGAAAATTACTGTTATATGTGTTATAAGTCCGGTAATGCTCTGTAACCCTATTCTGGCACTGAATACGGGTGAGGGGTGTTACATTTATTGGTATCAGAGCTACGGTTTAGTCTATTCTAGGACTAACGTAGCGTATGTGAGTCTAGCTATACATGCCATATATAAAAATGTGATAGTGTGATGACTCCTGACATTTTCAAATGTGTTTTTATATAGTAATGGATCCCAAACGAGCTGTAGCAGATGATGTTAAGAGTAACGCACCAGTTCCCGCTCAAGGGACAGCGCCTTCTGAATCTAGACCCGTGTCTAGTAGTCACAGAGGTGAGGCTAAAGAAGCCTTCTTTCAAATAATGAACGAGTGGTTCACATATTACGTTCGTACGAACCCGGCTGTTCAGCAACCTCCACCCCCAACTATTCCCCAACCAATCCTTGTAGTTCCTCAAGGTATGGATCCTTTGAGATTGAATAAACCACTTGTTGATAAGATACGAAAACACGGGGCTGAGGAATTCAGAGCCACCGTTAATGATGACCTTAAGAGAGCCGAGTTTTGGCTTGAGAACATGATTCGGGTATTTGATGAACTGTCATGCACACCTGAAGAATGTTTAAATGTTGAGAGACACTGTGTATCAGTGGTGGAATACCTTGATATCCGTAGTTCCGTGAGAAAGAGTTACTTGTGACTTCTTTCAAGTTGAATTCAGAAAGAAATACATCAGCCAAAAGTTCATTGATCATAAAAGAAAGGATTTTCTTGAATTGAAGCAGGGCCGTATGTCGGTAACAGAATACAAAAGAGAGTTTGTACGACTCAGAAAATATGCTCGTGAATGTGTTTTTTCTGAGGCTATAATGTGTAAAAGATTCGAGGATGGATTAAATGAAGAAATCAGACTATTAGTTGGGATTCTTGAGCTTAAAGAGTTTGTCGCTCTATTTGACAGAGCTTGTAAAGTCGAAGAGCTTTGCAAAGAGAAAAAAAAAAGTCGATTCTGAGGCTAGACACTTTAAAAAGAGATTTGCAGGCAAATCACATCAGTCAGCATCAAAGAAATCTAGAGAATATCATCCTCGTTCTCATCGTTCATGGGATTTCGATCGAGAGATAGAGATACAAATCACATCACCAAGATCAAAGAAATCTAGAGAATATCATCCTCGTTCTCTCATCGCTGTCAGGATTTTTGATCAAAGATAGAGATGCGAGACATTACAGCTCTAAACCTCAGACGACATCTGTTTCCAGTATGGGTAGTGTTAGAAATGTCGGACCTAAATGTAAGCACTGCAATAAGCGACATTTCGGTGAATGTAGATTAATGAGCCGAGCTTGTTTTAAATGTGGATCTCTTGATCATTATCTCCAAGACTGTCCATAAAAGTTTATAGCTGAAAGAGATCAACCGGCGAAAGTAAGTAATACGGCTACTAGAGGGAGACCACCCCAAAACACTGGAAATACAAGTGGTAACCGAGGTGCTACGAGAGATTCTACTATGAGATCTGAGGCACGAGTACCTGTCAGAGCTTATACTATCCGTGCACGAGAGGAGGCATCATCGCCAGACGTTAGTACCGGTACTTTTTCTCTTTTTAACACTAATATGGTTGCGTTGATAGATCCTGGATCAACCCATTCATATATCTGTATGAATTTAGTACTTAAAAAGAGTTTATATGTCGAGTCTACAGAGTTTGTAATTAAAGTATTGAACCCCTTAGGCAAGTCTGTTTTAGTTGATAAAATTTGTAAGAATTTTCCTTTGACGACTCGGGGTTACTATTTTCGGGCTGACTTGATGCTTCTACCATTTGATGAGTTTGATATGATTCTGGATATGGACTAGCTGACTATGCATGATGCAGTTGTGAATTGTAGGCGAAAGGTTATTGAATTGAGATGTCAAAATGGTGAAATTCTTCGGATTGAGTCTGATGATTCAAGTGAATTACCTACTGTAATATCATCTATGTTAGCTCAGAAGTGCATGAAAAAGGGCTATGATGCATATCTTGCATACGTACTAGATACTAAGATGTCTGAATCGAAGATTGAATCTGTACCTGTTGTTTGTGAGTTTTCGGATCAGAGAGGTTGAATTTGGTATTGAATTAGTACCGGGAACAACACCGATAGCGATAGCTCCATACAGAATGGCTCCAACATAATTAAAAGAGTTGAAAGCTCAGTTGCGAGAATTGACAGCTAGAGGTTTTGCACGACCGAGTTATTTGCCCTGGGGTGCACCAGTATTGTTCGTGAAAAAGAAAGATAGCACGATGAGAATGTGTATCGATTACAGACAGCTGAATAAGGTGACTATAAAGAAAAAATACCCTCTACCGCAGATTGATGATTTATTTGATCAGTTGAAAGGGGCTACATTATTTTCAAAGATTGATTTAAGATCGGGTTATTATCAGTTGCGAGTTAAAGAGTCGAATGTGCCAAAAACCGCGTTCAGAACGAGGTACAAACATTATGAATTCCTTGTTATGCCTTTCGGATTAACTAATGCTCCTGTAATTTTTATGGACTTGATGAACCAGATATTCAAATCGTATTTAGATAGATTTATTTGTTGTATTCATTGACGACATTCGGATCTATTCACGAGATGAATCTGAACATACCGAGCACTTGAGAGTTGTATTAAAAACTCTACGTGATAAGCAATTATTTGCAAAGTTCAGCAAATGTGAGTTTTGGCTCTGAGAGGTTGGATTTCTGGGGCATATTGTTTCAGCCAAAGGTATTAGAGTTGACCCGAGTAAGATTTCTGCTATTATTGATTGGAAACCTCCGAGAAATGTGTCTGAAGTCTGTAGTTTTTTGGGCTTTGCGGGCTATTACCGAAGATTCGTGAAAGGATTCTCGATGATTGCGTCACCGATGACATGACTGCTTCAAAAAGATGTGAAATTCAAATGGTCAGAAAAATGTCAACAAAGTTTCAAACAGTTGAAGGTACTGCTAACTGAGGCACCAGTTTTGGTTCAACCTGAATCGAGAAAGGAGTTTGTGATTTATAGTGACACATCATTAAATGGTCTGGGATGTGTTTTGATGCAAGAAGGAAAAGTTATAGCTTATGCTTCCCGACAATTGAAACTGCATGAAAAGAACTACCCGACGCATGACTTAGAGTTGGCTGCAATTGTGTTTGCATTGAAAATTTGGCTACACTACTTATACGGTGAGAAATGCCACATTTACACGGATCATAAAAGCTTAAAATATCTTATCTCACAGAAAGATTTGAATCTACGACAACGAAGATGGCTCGAGTTATTAAAAGCTAATGTTGTTGCTGATGCCCTGAGTCGAAAATCTTTGTTTGCATTACGAGAAATGAATAATCAATTGATGATTTGTGATGATGAGTCTATTTTAGCTGAATTAAAAGCTAAATCGATATTTCTTCAATAAATCTGTGAAGCTTAGAAAGTTGACCGTGAATTGCAAGTTAAACGAATTCAATGTGAGAATATCCCTAATTCAGAGTTTTAGATTGAAACTGATGATTGTTTAAGGGTCCAAAATAGAATTTGCATACCCAGAAATTTAGAACTCATCCAGAAGATTTTGCACGAAGCGCACCATAGCTGCTTATCTGTTCATCTGGGAAGTACCAAAATGTACAACGATTTGAAACAGTTTTACTGGTGGCAAGGCATGAAACGAGATATATCAGAGTTTGTTTCTACATGTTTGATTTGTCAGTAAGTCAAAGCTGAACATCAAGTACCATCTAGTTTATTGCAGCCTGTGATGATTCCCGAGTGGAAATGGGATAGAATCACAATGGATTTTGTGTCGAGATTGCCCCTAACTCTGAAAAAGAAAGATGCTATATGGGTTGTCGTTGATTGACTAATGAAATCTGCTCATTTCATACCGGTATGTACAGATTACTCACTTGAAAGATTAGTTGAATTGTACATTTCTGAGATTGTTCGATTACACGGGGTGCCACTATCTATTATTTCTGATAGAGATCCGAGATTTACATAGAAATTATGGAAGAAACTACAAAAAGCTTTGGGTACGAAGTTAAATTTCAATACAGCTTTTCATCCTCAGACTGACGGTCAGACCGAGAGAGTTATTCAGATTCTCAAAGACATGTTGAGATGTTGTATTTTACAGTTTGAGGGCAGTTAGGAAAAATACTTACCGTTGATAGAGTTCGCGTATAATAACAGTTTTCAGACGAGTATAAAGATGGCACCGTATGAAGCTTTATATGGTTGCAAATGTCGAACTGCGCTATATTGAACTGAACTAAGTGAGAAAAAGATTCACGGGGTTGAATTGATTAGAGAAACTGAAGAAAAAGTGAAAACGATTCGCGATAGTTTAAAAGCAGATTCAAATCGACAGAAATCATACGCGGATTTGAAACGTAAAGAAATTGAGTTTCAAGTCGGGGACCGAGTGTTTCTAAAGGTGTCACCATGGAAAAAGGTTCTTCGATTTGGCCATAAAGGAAAGTTGAGTCCGCGTTTCATCGGGCTGTATAAGATCATTGAGAGAATAGGGCCTGTAGCGTATCGACTAGCTTTACCGTCAGAACTTGAAAAGATTCATAACGTCTTTCATGTTTCTATGTTACGTCGATACAGATCCGATTCGTCACATGTGATTTCTCCGGTAGATGTTGAGATACAGGTTGATTTGACGTATAGCGAAGAACCGATCAGGATTTTAGCTCGTGAAATCAAAGAATTTAGAAATAAGCGTATAGCCTTAGTGAAATTTCTTTGGCATAAACACGGGATTGAGGAAGCTACGTGGGAACCCGATGAAGCTATGAGAAAATAGTACCCTAACCTCTTCACTGGTAAGATTTTCGGGGACAAAAATCCCTAAGGGGGGAATGTTGTAACAGCCCGTTTTTAGTCAAATCAGAACAGTGGTTTTGGGACCACAAATTCGAAGTCAAAATATTTATTTTATTATTTTATTAAAGTTTGCAGCATGATAGAATTATTGTGTGATAGTTTTGTAAAGAAATTTTACTGTTTGAATACTTAATTCCGTAAAAAAGACTAAATCCTGTAAAGTGTAAAAGTGTTGTTCTATTAGCTAATGATGTCAAATAGCTATAGAACCTTGAATTTTTGGTCCTTAAATGGTAAATATACCATTATTTGGTTAGTGTATGTTAATGGTTTGGCATAAAAGAAATTTTGTATTAATTCTAAGGTTAAAATGGTAAAATAGTTAATAAATGATATAATAAACAAAAAAAAATCCATTTTATATTATCATCATCTTCTTTAGCCAAATTTGGCAAGAAGAAAAGCCAAAGTTCTAGGTTTTCTATCCGGCCTTGGTTAAATTGCTCATTAAGGTACGGTTTTTGATCCTTTTTAACAATTTCTATGTTTATGAGATCGTTGCTTCATATTCTAGCTAGCCCGTACTTTAGATTTTGAAATTGTTAAAGATTTATCATGTTGCCATTGTTGAATGCTTGAGTAATTTGATGGTTGATGATGGATTTTAAATGATTGTTGATAGTTAAACTAGTTTAGTAAAGTGATTTTTGACAAAAAATGTCAAAAAGGGATTAAATTGTGAAAATGTAAAATTATGTGGTTAAAAGTGTGAATAAATTGAAAATATGGGCTGCTAGTAATATGTATTAAATTCGGCTAAGCATGGGTTTGTACTAAATTGCATGAATTTGCAATTTTATGTAATAGGGACTAAATTGTAAAAATGTGAAGGTTTAGGGGCAAATGTGTAAATTTTCCAAAATATGAATTAAAGGCTAAATTGAATAGATTGAATACAGAAAGTGCTAAATTTGATAATATATAGATCAAGATAAGCCGAGATCGAAATTAGATCGGGGAAAAAGAAAAGTGGACGAGTAGTTGATAATTTCTATTGGAGCAACTCGAGGTAAGTTCGTATAATTAGAATCGAACTTTTAAATAAGTGTAATTATTTGAAATGAATGTTTATAATTGAGTAATTGATGTACTTGGAATACGAATGCCTTATTGATATAGACTGATGATTACTGAGCCCCGTTTGAACCATAGGAATTCGTAGGATACGAGTGACATGTCACTAGGGTTACCGTTTTGGTCGAGATCCTGCATGTGTTGCGGACTCACCACAGCTCGTATGAGCTTATCGATATATCAGCTTGTAAGAGCTTACTATTCTCAGCTCGTAAGAGCTTACTGTTTTCAGCTCGTCAGAGCTTACTGTTTCAGCTCAATAGAGCTTAATGTCCATTAGCTCAGGAGGAGCTTACTGATCATAGCTCGAAAGAGCAGAAATGATGATGAATTGATGGATTACTGATTTATATGTATTGTATATCACCCGAGTATCCCTCGAGCTTCTAATAGGATCAATGGGCATAAATTATGTTTATATGGATGAAGTACTGTTTAAATGGACGAGTTACTGTTATTGAATGAATTATTATTTATGCGATTGAGAGTGAAATGTTACAAATGATGTACATGATATATGAATTTGATATGATACAATGTATTGAGTATTAAATTGAGATAATGGATGATTACATGTACTTATGTGACTAACTTGTTGATGAATGCTTGTGTTTAGGCATTTGGAAATTGAATTGAGTATACCTTATTTATTGTCTTGATTATGTATAAATGGTAAGTTTAATTTTGAATTATACGGGCTTACTAAGCTATAAAGCTTACTTTGTTTCTTTTCCATGTTTTATAGAGGTTCGGTAGCTCGCTCGTTTCGGATAAGTCGGAGTTACGCATCACACTATCCAGTTGCCGATTGGTACCTTTGAACTTATGGATATATGTAAATATGGCATGTATAGGCTAGTTATAAAGATGATAGTTATGGTTACTTGAGATAATGATTTTGGTACATTTTGTGGTATAAGTCCAAGCCATGTGATTTGGCTTAACTTGGTATTATGTTTTGATATGTTTTGGTAAGTAATAGATGAAATGGAAATATGCAAATGTGTCTTGTTATATGGTAGGCATATGAATGGAAAAATGCATGTTATTAGTTAGGTATTTGAATACTATGTTGAATTGATATAATATGTGTATGAAATGTTATGGAATGGCTGCCTATTGGGTTATAAAATGTTGCAATTTATGCTTGTGTATGCATGTAAAAATAGGGTGGCAAAATGGCTTTGCAAATAGTCTATTTTTTTCCACACGGGTAAAGGCACGGGCATGTGTCTCGGCCGTGTGTGACACACGGTCATGTTGCATGGCCGTGTGTCCCCTGGTGTTGAAATTAAAATAAAGTCAGTATGCTCCACATGGTCTCACACACGGGCGTGTGACCGACCGTGTGGTACAAGTCAGTATACCCCCTAATTGGCACACGGCCTGGCACACGGGCCTGTGACTTGGCCGTGTTGCATAAGTCAGTATACCCTACAGGTTTGGCATAGCCTATCACACGGCCTGGCACACAGGCGTGTGTGGCTACTTTGAATGGCACACGGACTAGACACACGGGCGTGTGGTTGGCCGTGTGACCCAAGTACCCCCTGTTTTCACACGGCTGGTGACACGGGCGTGTCAGTGGCCGTGTGAGACACACGGCCTGGCCACACGGGCGTGTGTCCTCTATTTTGAGAAAAAATTTCAAAGTTTCATGAAAGTTTATAAGCTATCAGTTTAGTCTCGAACCACTCCTAAAGCATGTTTAAGGCCTCATAGGCTATATTATAAGGGACAAATTGATTGGAATTAAATGATGATTGTATGATTTGATCAAATGTATGAGAAAAGTACTGTTATATGTGTTATAAGTCCGGTAATGCTCCGTAACCCTATTCTGGCATTGAATACGGGTGAGGGGTGCTACAGCATCGCCCGACACATCTCCTAGTACATTATTGACAACACGGCAGGCCCGCAACTGAGTTCGCCAGCTGCTCTAAAATCGACAACTTTCAGCAGCCTCCTTAAATGTACGAGGTTTCATGACTTGTCTGACATCAAATAACCTTCGAGGATCTGAAGGATGTATGCCCGAGCGTATTGAATTCTTTCTACTTCATTCGAATCATCCCTCGGCTCCAGGAATGTGTCTCGTAACCAGACCATATCGATTTGACCTCCGTAAATATTATCCAGAATCGCACCCAAAAGATTGTAGCATAAAGCTCTCCAACCAGCAGATTGAACGGACCCGGTGAGTACGGACCCATCCATTGGCAACCTCAATTGTAATTGCCCGTCATCCAAAGTGATTGTACACTCCCCGCATGGAAGATGGAATGTGTGTGTCTTGGGTCTCCACCTCTTTATGAACGCGCTGATGAGTTTCGGGTCCAACTTGCACCCCCAGTCTATATTGGCCACGTGCCAAAAACCCGCATCCCTTAACTAATTTTCTATCAACGGTGATGGCGGACCAGACACATTACGAATATAACATTGTAACACCCGATCTACCAACTATTATAAAAAAATTACAAAATAAATATTAATTAAAATTACATAAATGAAAAAAATATTAAATAATATTCAAAATTTGAAATTAACCCTTACCATTTTCATTTGGTCGACGGAGATATGTTTATGATCGAGACGAACTAATTCCTGGGTCATTGCTAACATGATCAAATATCTTAGAAATTATAATAATAAAAAATACTGATTTAGAAAAAAAATTAGAAACTTAGAGAGTTTTGAGAGCTTTTTTTGAGAAATTTAGAAAGAAAGTTGGAAGAAATGTAATTTAGAGGAAATTTTGTGTGAAAAAAAATAGGTGGAGGGTTTTATAATTTTTTTCATGACCGTTGGCCCCCCAACAGTCAAATTTTTCAATGGCCTTTGGAGTGACCATTGGGGCCAAAACACGGACTAAAGTGTGTCATTGAGGGAGCATTTTTGCCATGTCAGCAAAGCGCTTCTACGTCAGCGCGTTTTATGCTAACATGGCAAAAGCGCTCCCTCAAGGATGCGCTTTTTCTGAAATTTCCCCTTAAAACGCTTTCACATGGGCTCATTTTTGGTTTTTTGGCCCATTCCAGTAAATAAAATTTTAAATGGCACATTTCTGTAAATAAAGTTGGAAATGGACCTTTTTTAGTAAAATACTCCCTTAGATTTGCTGCGTTACTAATTATCAATTTTTTAATGCTTAAGTGAAGGTTTTGGTCTTCTATCACTTGGGGCTCCATGAGTAAATTGATTTTTCGACAGGAAAAAAATTTCAAATTCCTCTAATTCGGGTAGGTGTTTCAGAATTCGAGGCACTGATTCAAGTTTATCACAACCAAACATAACCAAACAAATATTTTATTAAATTACAACGCCAAAAGAGTAAGAACTAAAACGAACTCCAATTACCAGGCCGAATCTCCCTTAATTGCATGTCAGCTACAATTATCTCTAAGAACCTGAGATTGATGAGTCTTTTCAATTTGTCAGGCACTTGAAGCTTTGGAATGTCAAGTAATCTCATGTCAGCAAGCTCTGAAGCTTATGAATTGTAATACCCCAAACCCGGCCTAGAAGTTTAGATCGAACTCAGGATGCTACATTGATCACCGAAGTGATCATGGGAAAATTTTACAAAACCAGCCGACCTTAATTTCATTTCCAAAAACCATTCATATCTTTACGAAACTAAAACATTTAATCGTTTAAAGTTCTTCCGATAAAGTTACCGTTAAGTATGAAAAATAACCAGAATAAATGTACGAATGAAAATCTCAAGTGGAAACTGTACCATAGTCTTATAAAACCTTGCAGCTCAAAAATAGTATAATCAGAATATAATTTAGAAAATAGAACTGAAATACGCTTTTGAAACCATGACCGTCCGAGACCTCCGCATACTGAGCCCAATGTCAGAATTCAGAAGGGTACCTGAAATGGGAAAAAGAAGAGGGGGTGAGCTACTCGAGCTCAGTGTGAGATCAAAACCGTCTAACTACAGAATCAGATACAAAAAGCCAGAATTCAAAAGAAAAACATACTTACAGCACTATACAAATCCAGATGGTAGGCTCGAAACAGAAGTTCCAACAGTTATTACAATTCGAGCCACAACAACTCACAAACAGTCACAAGTACTATCAGTCAGACAAAACATTCAGAGTTCACGAAGTGTACACAGACATAGGTACTTTTTAGTCAATCAGAACAGTCAGACCAATGCGTATAAATGCTGTTCAGTTATAAACCCACCCATCCAGCCAACACACCTCTCTGACCCCCATCACTCCATATAAGAGCTGTTAGAGCTCATCCAACCAATCACACCACATAGGACCTCGTAAGGCCCATCCATCCCTGCACTCCAACAATGTCCACGACTCTCAGGGTATTGGGACTGCCCACGACCCTCTGGGTATTAGGGGCTATCAGTAAGCTATACAGTGCCATGCGGTAAACCGCGGTACAGACATGCAGTATGAACTGCCAGATCAAATAGTGATGATACGTAGTGAAGCTGACGTATAAGCTGTACAGTGCAATGCGGTAAACCACTATATCGGTAAAGTATAGTTAAACTGCCAGATCAGATAAATACACGCAGCAAGGCTGACGTATGCACTATACGGTGCAATGCGGTAACCCGCTAACAGCATAGTCCACGACCCTTAGGGTATTGGGACTGCCCACGACCCTCTGGGTATTAGGGGCTAACAACCGGCAAATCGACTACCAGTTCAGTTCAGTTTCAGTCTTCCTTCTCTTCACAATCCCACCCAAAAACATTATATGCATATGTATGTGTGCAAACATATGAAAAGAAACAGAGTACAAGATTACAGAAAGTCATTCACATCCAGTCAGTCAGATACAGATAGGAGTGTACTCAATTACCCATATTCAGATTCAATGGCTATGTAACCTCACAGAACAATGACACCTAGTCAGATAATCAAACAGAAGCATATTGCATACACACAACCCGTCAACCGAGTTTAGAAGCAAACATGTTACGCAACCAATCAAGAATATCACCTAAATCGAAGTCAGAACAGAGTCATAATTACCCTTACTAAAGCTTAGCCAAGGGTTGAAACACACAGAGTCACAAGTACGCTTAAATTGACCTAGAACCAAAATCAAGAGATAGGGCCACACGCCTGCAGTGTGCTTGGCCGTGTGGAGCGATCCAGCCGTGTGGGTCCAAACGCCCGTGTGTGCGTAGTAGCACACGGCCGTGTGACAGAGGCACACACCCGTGTGGTGCAAGGACACGACCGTGTGAACAGGCCGTGTAACTCACTGCCCAATTTCGCTAAAGTCAAGTACAGAACATACACGCCCGTGTGAGGGTCTCACACACCCGTGTGGGATCCCTAAATCCTGAAATCAGCCACACAGACGTGTGGCCAGGCCATGTGACACCAAATCTCTGAAACCCTAATTCCCAAACCCACACGCCCGTGTGCCCAAGGGACACGACCGTGTGAAAATCGAAAGAATCTCCAAATCGGCCACACGGCCGTGTGGCACCCAATTCAGCCTGAAAACCCTAACGCCTAATTTCACACGGCCGTGTGAGTCGACACACGCCCGTGTGTTTGCCAGAATGGTCACGAAACCACCCTTAAATAGCCCTGAAAACGTCATTTTGCCACCAAATACGTCCCCAACCTTAGCAACATCAAAATATATCAGAAAATGGAGTATTGCACTCCCTTTCAGCCATCAAAACTCCAAAACCAATGAGTTAAAGCACTCTCTCGAAAAGCCGAAACAATTACTTGCAAAACAAAAGAAAAGTAGTCAAGGTTTGAATCCCACACCTGTTTCGATGACGAAGGAAACGACAGATGAGAAAAAATCCCTGATGCCAAAACCAAAACCGATCTTTGAGTAATTTTATCAAAAGCGAAAAGAAAAGCAAAAAAAAAAACAGAGAAGTAGCAGAATGTGAAAATGGGAAAAATGAAAAATAAAAATAAACTTATATCCTAAACACATAATTTAATAATTTTAAAAGATTATAATTATTAAATAAATAAAAACAAAATAAAATAAAAATAAAAAGGCTCTCCAAAAATGCACACCCCAAGATTCGAACCCAGAACCTTGAGGTACACTGACACTCATCCAACCACTAGACCAACAGGCCTATTCTGTCACTAAATTGCACGACTAAACACATATGTGCAACCTCCTCACTGTCCCTATGCTCAAATCCCAAAACTTCTAAGCCCAAAATTTGGGGCGTTACATGAATAGACTTTGGAAGTCTACTCAAATTCTGACAATTATTTAAGTTAAGATGTCTTAAATGCTTCAAGGTGCAAATTGAATTTGGTAATGCCTCCAACAAGCAATATTCTAGCTCAAGTAGCTGTAGGTACTTGGACTACAAGATGAAAGTAGTCAGAAATGATTTTTCAGTCACCCTTAATCCATCCGGTGGAGCTAGGAATATTAGGGTGCGCACACCTTTCAACTTCTTCAAAATGATTGTGGAATTCTCAATGGATTACGGTCATCGAATGTCAAATGCCAGACATTTAGAAGCACTTACTATTTGTTGCTATTGTTGGAAAATATGGACATCATATATTTAATAAGGGTAATTACATATTATTATTTACTATCATAAAAGGTTAGCCCAAATTAAGTGATCTAATTTGGTTAAGATTTATTCATTTTTGGTTATTAAATAAAATATGGATCAATTATGTGTAGATATTGTAGTAACTAATTTCTACTTGATGATGGGGCGATTAGAAATTAGGGTTAATATGTGAAATTTATATATTAGGGTTATGGTTCCCAAATTACACATAAGGTAACTTTTCTAATATCCCATCTTTAGAAAAGAGAGAGTCACTTCTCTAGATTACATCAAAACCCCAAAATTCGTAGATTTCAAGAAATCGATGAATTCATGTATGCTTTCACATCTAGTTTTGTTCTTGATTTGTTCTTGATTATTTGACATGATAGATCCTGATTTACAATTTTAATATATCATATTTTTTTACGATTCTAATAAGTGGTATTAGAGCTTCGTCATGTTGAATCATCGGAATTAATTAAGGTTCTTTTTAAATTTTTTTTTAGAATGAATTGTTTTTAGGTTTTATGGGTATTATGTTATGATTTGGTATTTGAATTTATATATGTTGAATCTTTGAGATTTATAATAAAGTCTTTGGGTTTTATGATTCTGATCAAATGTATTATTATATTTCTGGGTGGTTCTCTTTCAATCGCTATTTAAAGATTCCATGATTTATTTTCAAAATCGATTTTTTGTGTCTATATTCGTTATTTCGTTTACTATGCTTCTATATTCGTAGGCCAATTTCATAATAATATTCTACTTTTAATTTGGATTGAGCCAATGTGATCTTTTTAAGTTCGGATTAATTTGAAATTATTATGAATGGGTGGTTGAAATTTTTTTAAGTTTAAGAGTTTGAGGTTATTGCTTTAGAATATATTAAAGATTTTAGGGTTTGAAGGCTTATATATTTTTTATATCCTTTGTAGTGTTTGCCAACTCATGCGATTTCTACATTGGAGTTTTATTTTGCCTTTTTTGCCAAATCTTGTTGGATTTTAATTTGGTTTTGTATTTCATATATCAAGTATGCGTGAATTTGAATATCAAATTTGCTTTTGTGTTTGCAAAACTTATGGCAATATAATATATATATTGAATTCCATATACCATGAATGTGTCCACTGATTTCAGCTATAATGTTATTATATGAGTTTTGGTGAATTGTTATATTTGATTGAAATATTTAATATATATTAAACAACAATTATTTCGTTTGGTCTCTTACTGAGCAGAGGAATTAAAAGCATAAAATGCCTAAGGTAATGGAAAGCATGTTAAGTGTTGCACCAATTTGGTTGAGATTTCCTTTTAGTCGCCGCTATATACTTGGGTTAAATCAGTCGCTACTTGAATTTGAAAGGCATGGATTTTCTTGTAATTTTCTATAAGTTTTTTTTTAGGATGAATTCGTGCTCTTTTCTTTTGAGTATTTGCTTTTGATATATTATGATTTTAAATATTTAGTTAAATTATGATTTTTTGCCAAATTGATTTAATGGATATTCATTAAAATTGTTAATTCTATGTTATGAATATTTATTTAGTTTTTGGATGTTTTGATATAAATTCATGTTAATCATGATATATGAATTTGGTTTTAAGTTTGGTTCAATTTAATGCTGCTTGTAATTCATCAAAGATTAAGTTATTTGGTTTCTCGTTCAGCAATGAGATAACTTTATTTTGGGTTATTGTTATGAACAATATTAAATTTGAATATTGGTATGATTATATATATATTAAAACAACTTATTGAAATAATAAGTTGCCAACGTGACCTATGCTGTAAAAAAACATTATTTTATTTTAAAATATAAAATATTGTGTGCATGTAAATTAAGCCATATTAATATTGATCAACCCAAAAGAAGGTTAATATTTAATAAAATTACATGTACAATTGTGGTAATAAACATGTGACGATTATTTGGTTTCATATGCGAGTAATAAATTAGCCAAAAGGAATATTTATTATTCGTCATGTTCTTAGTGTCAGTATTTGATTACTACACCAAGATATCATTTACAAGTTAATATTTTGTCCAATATCTTGAGATGGGGTTTACCTTTATTCAAATTATTTTGGTTTAAATTTGAAATATTTTGAAACAAATAAATTCAAATTTTGGATTTTGGATTTAATTAAGGATGTCTAATATTTTAAATAGATTAGTTGAAACAAAATACTACCAAAGTGACCTCTTTTGCGTAGATTAATTTATTTAAAATATCAAGATGATTATATGTTTTTGTGGTTCATGCGTTTATTAATTGACCCAAAGGTAAGTTAATATTTGGCAGAATTTCAACGACACCTGTGATGATAAATGTATGATAATTATAAGGTATTTTATGTGAGCAATAAGTTAGTCCAAAGATTGATTAATTGTTTGATATAATTTATTGTCAATGTTTGATTGCTACAACAAGAGTACCACTTAATGTTAATATTATTGTCCAATGACTTGATATTAATGTTGTGTTTGGTATCTTAAGATGAGATTAACCATTATTTTGAATTTATTGTTTACTTATGAATATTCATGTAAGCTTGTTTCTATCTATTTTATTCTATATTTAGCTAATTCATTTCCTACTGCTATAATATCTGCTAATATAAATTCTATATCCATGCTTAATGAGACTAATTTCAACGAATGGAAAAGGCACTTACTTATAGTGTTTGGTTATATTGTAACATCCCGGTTTAGGGCCTAGTCGGAATAGTGGTTCGAGACCACAAATCCGAGGGTCATGAATGAGCTTTTGAGGCTTATATTATGTATGCATGCTAGTGTGAAAGTTTCATAATTGTGGTTGAATTGTCCAAAAGGACTAAATTGCAAAAGTTGCAAAATGTGTGTTTTTAGAAGCTACATGTGTGAAATAACTTTAGATTATTAATTAGAGGTCCTTAAATAGAAATTTATCCAAATTCTAATTTTTGGACAAAAATGGGCATGGATGAGTTAAAATTGAAAGTTTACCAAAAAGGGCATTTTGGTCATTTGTCAATTAAGTGATTAAAATAGGTGAAAAGATGATAGAAATTCATTCATCTTCTTCCCATAGCTGCCGAAAATTTGAGAAGCCATTGTTAGGGTTCTTTCAATTTTTCAAGCTTGCTAGTAAGTGCTCCTAAGCCCTGGTTTTGATATTCTTCGTATTTTTGAAGTCCCTAGTGAGCATGAGTAAGCTATTTATAGCTATTTGGTGAGCTATCATGGATGTTCAAAATGTACATATGTATGACATGCATGTATTTTGATGTTTTATGGAAGAATATGGAGGCTTGATGTAGTAGAAACATCTTTTGCTAAGTGATTTTCCATGAAAATGCATGTAGGGACTTAGTTGTGAAAATCTTAAGTTTGGTCATAAATGGGTGATTTAGTGAGATTTGATGAATGCTTTAGTTGAGTAAGTGGTTCGGCTAAGCATGAAAGAGTAGACAGTTGAATAAAAATCACTTTACGAGCCTTTGGGACTAAAGTGTAAATTTGAGAAAGTTTAGGGGCAAAATAGTAATTTTGGTAAAGTATGAGATATGGGTCAATTTAGTCAATGTGTGTATTGAATAAGCTGATTTATTCATTATAGATCAAGAAAGATGAAGCCCGGATCGAAACCGAGGCAAAAGCAAGGTGGTGGACTAAATTGCACATTTCAATACTTTTGAGTATCGAGGTAAGTCTATGCATAAACAATGCATTCATACTTACAATTTGTAAATGCTAGCTAGGGTGTAGCATGAACGAGAATGAATGAGAATGATTGGGAACCTATGTGGTTCAAGTAGAATGAATGTAATATAGATGTGAATGGATGAATAATTGGGTAAATAGACTTGTGCATGTGTTGTGATAATGCTAGATGGTGGGCTAAGTGTGATACCATCCTAATGCATATTGACGATGAGCTAGCTACGTGCGATGCTATCGTGAGGTATATCATCTAGTGAGCTATGTGCTGAATCACTACGAATACCATTGTGGTAGGCTAAGTGCGATACCACCTTATTAATCAAATGTGGTGTGCTAAGTGCGAAACCACCGAGATATTGGCTGTATGGATTGACTATGTGTATTAACTGTGTGGATGAGTAGTGTGGATTAGTTATGTAAACTAGCTGTGTGGATGAGCTGTGTGGATAAGTTATGTGGATTGACTGTATGGATGTATTACGATAAATAATGATGTGTTGTATATTACGTAAATGTGATATTGAATGCAGGGGTGCATTTCAATGGTTATGAGTAAGTGACTCATGATGTGTTGGAAATGTGGTAAGGGATAGAAAGAGTAAGCATAGTTGTGAATTACTTGTTGGTATAATGCTAATAGTTGCTTAGCTTATACTATGTTGCTTATTTGTTTATGTGTAAACTTACTAAGCTCAAAGCTTACTCTCTTTATTTTCCCTTGTCTTATAGATTAAAGCGTTGAATCGAGATACGAGGATCATCAGAAGATAGCCCACATATCAGCACACTTTGGTACATGAAACTTAATGTTTTGTATATGGCATGTATAAAGGCTAGATGAGTTAGTAAATTTTGTTGTAAATGGCTAAGATGTGTTGGCCTATAGATGGATAGCTTATTTTGTATAATGCCATGGTTGTTGGCTATTACATTATATGAAAGAAATATGTAGTTTTCTATGTGAGAATGCACTTTAATTTGAGTTGATTATGATGGTGTTAGATGAGTATATGTTGTGTATGTTAGAAGGGTGAAAAGAACTTGACACTTAGTCTTGTTCTTAACCATGTGGGTAGACACACGGCAGGCGTGTCTAGACCATGTGTGACACACAGTCACCACACGGGCGTATCTTTGTGGCCGTCGTCGTCTCTGCATGTTAACATTTAAAAATAGAATAGACCACGGACTAGTCACACGGGCGTGTGCCTAGGGCGTGTGGGATTAGTCAATTTTTACCACGGTTGGGGAGCACGGGCGTGCCATGGCCTTAGGGCAATTGGCAGAATGCTCGAGTTTTTAGCACGGCTAGGGAACATGGGCGTGTGTGTTCATGCACGGGCGTGTCTAATCTTGCACGGGCGTGTGAGACCTGTATATAAGAGAAAAAGTTTAAGGATCGTAAAAGTTCCGGATTAGTCTTGAGAGCCCTCGTGTGTATGAGTGAGGCCTCGTAAGTCGAGAATGAAGTTATATCGAGTAATGACATTGAGTCTAAGTGGCGATTAAGTGGTTTGAGTTCGGTAATGCCTCGGGCCCGGTTCCCGGCGTAGAACCCGGGTAAGGGGTGTTACATATATGGACATAGACCTTACACTAAGGGAAGAGCAACTCCCACCTCTCATTGCGGAAAGCACCCCTAAAGTTGAAAGGGATTTTAAGAGGTGGGATCGTTCAAATCGCATGAGTCTAATGGTCATTAAGTAAGCTGTAACATCCTATACCCGGTCCGATCACTAGACCCGAGCTATAGGATGCTACAACAGTAAACTGGAACATTCGCAAGCAACTTATTCATTAATATTCAATAATCAATAAATATAAGTTAATTCCATGTTAATCATGCATTACAATCAAAATCAAGTCTTAGTCGGGCTTACAAAAACCTTTGAACAAGTTTAGAACTAAATCGAAACCAATCTGAAACATTTAGAAAATAACAGGAAAAATGCAAAACAGGGTTACCAACCACTCAAACAAAATAGAAATGATCAATTCATAATAATTTACAATCATTTCCATGCTATTCAATCATATCGGGACCTATATTTCCTTTTAACACCATTCAAACCTACTCCAAAATATGTACGTTACCAGATCAAAACATCAATTTACCAATCATTCAAACAAGCAATCAATATGCCCTCATTGGCAACAACAATTCAACCATTAAACAACAAGGAAACTTTACCATTCTTGACAAGTTAATCATACCTAAACATTCATATGCAAGCATTATTTCTTTAACTTGAATATCAATAGGCAAAGTAAAAAATATAACCTAAAACTTTATACCAATTTAATCAAGTAAAACGTACCATAACTACTAATGTCTTTAATCATTTCATACACAACTCAATTACACCAAATGAAAACATTTAACTAACATACCAAAGTCCATTGTCATTTCATGCTATCATCTAAACAAATACTTAATACTATCCATGTCTTTTTCATAAACATCTATATGCTAAATTACCATATGCATTTATTTAAATATTTATATCCATTCAAACTCAACCGTGCCAAACCACAAACACAAGCTTTACATTTCAATATTTAATCCTCCTAAGTACATGCCACAATTAACCAAGCTTGAAACATCAAAAGTCCACCGAATCGGGAGACGAAAGGTGTATGCTTCTCGTTGATCCGATTGACACATTTCAGACAGTTCAAAATCTACAGAAAAGTAGTAACCCGAGTAAGTATATAAAATACTTAATAAGCTCATATAATATAACAAATAGCTTACCTTAACCATTTAACAATTATATGAATCAATATGAAACAACTTCACCTATCATAGCATTCAAAACATCAACCATATGAGATTTAGTCCAAAGCACGTATATAATTTCAAATGGTAAAATGCCAACTTTAACTCAAAATTTATCATGAATCCATTTTCCAATTTATCACTTTGCAACTCTTTCATCATTAAAATTTTCATCATTAAAATTTTCATACTCATTCATATCATGGCATAGTTCAAAAATTTTGGGTCAATAAGTAATGAACATATAGATACTCAGAATTCGTATTTTGCTTACTTCAGTGAAACAGTTCCGTCTCAATTAACTTTTATTCTTCTGATGGATCTTTGTAAAAGTATTAAATACATAAGTCGATAAACAGATAACGCTCGTAAGAGCTAATCAGATACAAAATAAATGTGTCAGGTTACCTGTCCAAGCTAAATCAGTGACAAACAGAAAAATAGCCTGGTCAGGGCTATGTATACATGTAAGGTTACCAGTCTAGGCTAAACCTTTAAAACGACAATGAATTACCAGTCCAAGCTAAATTTGAGTAACATGTATATCCGAGTCCGTAACACATGCTAGAGCTCAGTCCAAAATAGAAATTCAGACAGAAATCTCATGTATGAAACTTTTACTTGATCTATTAAAATTATTTAAAAAATTTAGTATTTTTTACATGAATCAATTTCATTTCCGCAATGTTAAATAGACATAAATATATATATATCATTAACATCATTTAATAACTAATTATAATCAAAGATAATAATATGAACTTACTTAACAAAATGGTAACACTTTGGATACCAAGGATTATTCGACAAATTTTTCATTTTTTACCTAAATCACAACTTGATATGCAAGACTTGAAAGTTTGAAGCAATTCGGCCATGGCTTCTTTTGCTCTTACTTCGAACGGTGAGAAACAAAATGAGGTGGGGAAGATGCCAAAATGTTTTTAATTCTTTTAACATATATTATTATAATTCTTTTATTTAATTAGTATAACACATATGTTAATTTAAACCAAAACCAACCGTTCCACTTTCTTAAAAAGTGGTTAATTATCACTTAAATCCCTTGAAAAAAATTTAATTAACCCCTTGATCAATTGAAATTCCATAAAAATCAAGTTTTTATAATTTTTACGATTTAGTCCTTTTTCTTTAATTAACTATCAAATCACTAAAATTTCTAGACCAAACTTCAATACACCTATTTAGTAACTCTATAAATATTTATAATAAATATTTACGAGCTTAATTTACAAAAACAAGGTCCCAAAATCTCATTTTCTAAAACCACTTGACTTTCGGGACAACCCACTTGTACTTAACTAATTATCTAATTAAATAAAAATTATTAGATAAAATTCACTATATCAAAATACTTAACTCGTAAATACTCACTCATCAAAATTGTGGTACCAAAACTATTATTTCTGACACTACTGAAAAATGGACTGTTACAACAACATTTTAGAAGCCTTTAGGGGCACAGAATCTGAAGAGATTACTTAGGCCTAGGTTTCCTTAATGAAATTAAGAAATGTTTTGCCAAAAAAACGATAAGTTTGATATGACTTCACTTTTGACTTCTTTGATATATATGAAGTATAAGGGTCAAGGAAACATGAGGGAGTACATCATGGAGATGTTCTATGTTGCTTCAAAACTTAAGGCATTTAAGATCTAGCTTTTTGATGTGCTTGTTCTTATGGTTTTGGTATCGTTTTCTGCACAGTTTAACCAATTTAAAATTAGTTACAACTATCAGAAGAAGAAATGGACTTTAAATGAGCTCATTTCTCATTGTGTGCAAGAGGAAGAAAGGTTGAAACATGATAAGCTTGAAAATGCTCATTTGGTCAATGTCTTTAAAGACAACAACTTACATCCTGCATAGAATACCCACTAAAGTAGTTGCGTAAACAAGTTATGAGCTTTGGACAGGCTGAAAGTCTAATCTAAAGCAATTTCACATTTGGGGATGTCCAACTGAAATAAGGCCTTATAGGCTGTAACATCCTGATTTAGGGCCTACTCGAAATAGTGGTGCAAGACCACAAATCCGAGGTATATGTATGAGTTTTGAGGTTTATGCTATGTTTGCATGTTAGTGTGGAAGTTTCATGAAGCAATTTTGTTAAATTGCGGTTGAATTGTCCAAAAGGACTAAATTGCAAAAGTTGCAAAATGTGATATTCTAGAAGCTAATTGTATGAAATAGATTTGGATTATCAATTAGAGGTCTTTAAATAGTAATTTCCCAAATTCTAATTTTTGGACAAAAATGGGCATGAGTGGATGATATTGGAAAGTTTAGTGAGAAGGGGCATTTTGGTCATTTAACAATTAAATGATTAAAAAGGGGAAAAGATGACAAAATTTCATTCATCTTCTTCTCCAAGCTGCCGAAAATTTCAAGAAGCCATTGTTAGGGCTCTTCAATTTTTCAAGCTTGCTAGTAAGTGCATCCAAGCCCCGTTTTTGATATTCTTCGTATTTTTGAAGTCCTAGTAACATGAGTAAGCTATTTTTAGCTATAAGTTGAGCTAGGATTGATGTTCAGAAATGTACCCATGTATGACATGCATGTATTTTTATGTTTTATGGAAGATTATGAAAGCTTGATGTAGTAGAAACATCTTTTGCTAAGTGAATTTCATGAAAAATGCATGTAGGGACTAGTTTGTGAAAGTCTTGAGATTGGTCATACATGAATGATTTAGTGAGAATTGATGATTGCTTTAGTTGAGGTTATGAATCGGCTAAGCACGAAATGGTAGAAAGTTGACTGAAAATCACTTTACGAGCCTTGGGACAAAAGTGTAAATATGAGAAAGTTTAAGGGCAAAATGGTAATTTTGCTAAAGTATGAGATAAGGGTCAATTTAGTCAATATGTGTATTAAATGAGTTTATTTATCATTATAGATCAAGAAAGATGAAGCCCGGATAGAAACCAAGGCAAGAACAAAGTAGTGGACTAAATTGCACACCTCCATACTTTTGAGTACCGAGGTAAGTTTACGTATGAACGATACATTTATGCGTATACATTGTTAATGCTAGCTAATGTGTAGCATGATTGAGAACCTATTCGGTTCTAGTGGAAGGAATGAGATAGTAGTTGTGAATGGATGAATGTATTACAAAGTAGACATGTGAATGTGTAGTGATAATGCTTGATGGTGGGCTAAGTGCGATACCACCTTGAACAATGATGGGCTGTGTGCGATACTATTGTTAAGCATATTATTTAGTGAGCTATGTGCGGAATCACTATAATTATCCTTTGTGGTAGGCTATCTACGATACTACCTTATGATCTGATTGTGGTGGGCTAAGTGCGAAACCACCGAGTAATTTAGCTGTGTGGATGTATTATTGAGAAATAATGATGTGTTGTATTTTGAGTAAATGTGATATTGAGTGCAGGGGTGCATGTCAATGATTATGAGTATGTGACTCATGATGTGTTGGAGATGTGGTAAGGGATAGAAAGAGTAAGCATAGTAGTGGATGTGAATTACATATCTTAGCATAATGTTAATTGTTGTTTAGCTTATACTAAAATGCTTAAATTGTTTATGTGTAAACTTACTAAGCTCAAAGCTTACTCTTTTCTTTTCCTTTGTCTTATAGAGAAAAAAGATTGAATCATGATACGCGGATTAATTGGAAGATCACCCACACTATCAGCACACTCTGGTACATTAGACTTAATGTTTTGTATATGGCATGTATAGGGGCTAGATAAGTTAGTGAATTCTTTTGTAATGGCTAAGATGTGTTGGCCTTTAGATGGATAATCTATTTTTTATAATGCCATGGTTGATGGCTAACTTATTATATGAAAAGATGTAGTTATCCATGTAAGATTATGTTACAATATGAGTTGGTTATGGATGAGTTGAATGTATATGTTGTATGAGCTAGAGGGGTGAGAAGAGCTTAGCATATAGCTTTTTTCTTGTCTATATGGATAGACACACGGGCGTGTGTCTAGGCCATGTGTGGCACACGGCCAGCCCACGGGCGTGTGACTTGGCCGTGTCAATTTGGCAGATTCGAGTAGTGTAGGCCACGGGCTAGCCACACGGGCGTGTGCCCTAGCTGTGGGACATTGGCAGAATGCTTGGGTTTTCATGCACGGGATGGGGGCATGGGCATGTGTGACCTCCACGGGCGTGTCTAATCTTACACTGGCATGTGGTCCCTGTATAGATGGAAAAATTTTAAATTCGTAAGAGTTTCCGATATGGTCTCGAGAGCCCTCGTGTGTATGAATAAGGCCTCGTAAGTCGAGAATAATATTGTTGTGGTGACTTAAGGAGAGTAGTCACGTCGAGCCTAAGTGGCGATCAAGTGGTTTTAATTTGGTAATGCCTCGGGCCCAGTTCCGGCGTAGAATACGGGTAAGGGGTGTTACATAGGCCACATGAAAAGAAATTGGACTCCAAAACAATGAGTAACTACTTTATTGGTTATTCTAAGCGATCTAGGGACTACAAGTTTTATAATCCCACAATTAGGAATATTTTTTAGATAGGAACTGCAACATTTTTTGAGGATGGTAAGTTTAGAGAGAGAAACAATGTTAGAGACATTATTTTTTAGGAGGAATTAGATTTTAACTCAGTTCCTGGTATCACTTTTGACGATGTTTAGGTTCTCATACCTATCATTTATCAAGAAGTGAATCTAGAACCTCAACAAGACAATGTTGAACAACTCCCTATTCAAGATGAGGTAATTATTCCAGAAGAACAAACTCAACAACCTCAAGAACAAATGTCATTAAGAAGGTCCACTAGAGAAAGGTTATAATGTCTTTAGTGGAATATTTTGACCTTAAGTTGCATAAAATGATTGTCAAGTTAATGGTTTCTTAATAGTAACATTGATCTTACATTTATATGGTGCAACTAGAAAACTTTGTGTTTGATGATGCAAAGTTAATGATTTTCAAATTAAAGAACACAATCTATGGGCTTAAGCAGACTTCTTGTCAATAGTATTACAAATTTTACCAAATGATTGTCTCATTCAGTTTAGAGATGAATTTGGTCGATAATTTCATATACTACAAGTTTAGTGGGTGTAAGTATAGTCTCAATCAATACCCTAAGAATAATTTTGAGATTATAGAAATGCATAAGATTCCCTACATTTTAGTAGTGGGAAGTCTAATGTATGTTTAGGTTTGTACACATTCGAATATTGCGTATATTGTTGGAATATTAGGTAGATATTTAAGCAACCCTTATATGGACCATTGGATAGCAGCCAAGAGGGTTATGGGGTATTTTCAGATAATTACATGCTCACATATCGGAGGTCTGATAAGTTAGAGACCATCAGGTATACAGACTCCGATTTTGATGGAATATTGATGCAAAATTGTCATTAGGGTGCAAATTATGACAATAATTTATAGTCCTTTATTCTAATAACAATAGAAGCACATCAAAGTCAAAGAACATAGACTTTAAGTTCCTAATTGTTAAAGTAAGAGTTTAGAGTGATCAGGTGTCTATAAAGCATATTAGGACAAACTCCATGACTGCAGATTCATTTACTAAGGGACTACCACCCAAGGTTTTCCATGAGCACACTGCTCATATGGGTGTAATGTCATTTAAGGATATTTGGTTTTAGTGGGAGTTGTACTTTTAATGATTTTATATTATAAACACATTTTCAGTTATTTCAGTTTACGGATATTAAGTTTATTTTCTATCAAAATAAAGTTTATTTGGTTTATTTACGCTTTGATTTTGGTAAAGTTTGATCTCACTAAGGTTAAGGAGGACCAGTTGGAAATAGACATGTTTAGTTCACATTACATGTAATTTCCATGCTACACATTCATACTTGAACTATGTCATTTGGTTATGTTAATATATGTGATCAGGGATGGATTTACTTATGATATATACGTAACGAAAGTCGCCTTGGTTCTATGTTAACATAATTAATGGACGGGATTGTTCGAAATACATTTTTTAATATGATAGTAAATTTTTGAACTCATAAGGTTATATAATAACATGTAGTTATAGAGTAATTAATATATGTGGTTCAAGTGGGAAATTGCTGGAAAATATGGACATTACATATTTAATAAGGGTAATTACATGTTATTATTTACTATCATAAAATGTTAGCCCAAAATAAAATTGATCTAATTTGGTTAAAATTTATTGGTCTTTAGTTATTAAATAAAGTTTGGGAAAGTATGGGTCAATTATGTGTAGATACCCTAGTAACTAATTTCTAATTGATGATGGGTTGATTAGAAATTAAGGTTATTATGTGAAAGTTATATATTAGGGTTATGGCCTCCAAGTTACACATAAGGTAACTTTTCTAATATCCCATCTTTAGAAAAGAGAGAGCCGCTGTAACACCCTTTACCCGTATTCAACTTCGGAACCGGGTACGAGGCATTACCGGACTTGACTTGCTTGAGCATTCGACTTTGGGCTATAAAATTTTTTCCAATTTAAAACTTTTTCATTTACAATCGTAACGTCCCCATTATGGGTATACGAGACCCTTTACATAAACCCGAGATGCTTTGGGACCAAACCGAAACTTTTAAACACTTAGAAAATTTTGGCATAAAAACTGGGCCACACGCCCGTGTGTAGAGTGGGGCACTCCCGTGTGACTGTCACACACCCGTGCTGCATACCTGTTTAGAATTATTTTCTTTGCGAACCTACAGGGGTTTTCACACGGCTGGATATGCGCCTGTGTTCTTGGCCCGTGTGCTCCACACGGCCTAGACACGCCCGCGTCCTCGCCCGTGTGTAAAAACTTGGGTATTCTGTTTGTAACGTCAGCAACTTCATATGGGGCACACGGCCTAGACACACGCCCGTGTGGCTATCCCGTGGTTGACACTGACTTGCAATAGCAACATTTAGGGGACACACGGCCTGATCACACACCTATGGGGCTGACCGTGTGTCTCACACGGCCTAGACACACGCCCGTGTGTCTATCCGTGTGGACCAATTCAAGGCTATTTTCCAAGCCATTTAGCCACCCTCACTTGCACACATTCACACATCATCACATAACATTTTCAAATCATTAATTATAACTATTGAATTATCACATTTGAATCATGAAAATTAAATCTTCATCCTATATACGAGAGAGAGCTATTACTAGTACAATTACAATCGACTTAAGCCATCATCTATGGCTGTACACAACCAATCCACAAACTCTTTTAAGCCAACACATTTGGATACTTTAACTATGACTTAATTAAACCAAAATAAGATCCCTATACATGCCATATTTCAAGAAGACTTGAATCTCATACCCAAGTGTCTGCTCGATAGTGTGAAAGCATCTCCGGTGGTTTCCAACCCGAGCTAGTTAAGTTAACATATAAGAGATAGGAAAGGAAGAGGAGTAAGCAATATTGCTTAGTAAGTTCATATGCAAATAATAATCAACTATTGACGTTCATTGATTTTACTCAACCACAAAGGCATTATAATGAGATTTACTCTTAAACTCATGGTTACCCACTATATCATTCATAAGGCTTACTCATCCTGTCTCTTACCACTTTCTAACCATGTGACAATTATAGTACTCTCATTTATTAGCACATAATCCCTGCATCCATCACCACAACAATCCATGACACATATACTTAAATAATTTCTCAGTGATCCATTTGGGATAATACCAACTCTCGGTGGTTCCGCACACAGCCCACCATTTAATAATTTATAAGGTGGTATCGCACATAGCCCACCATTTAATTATAAGCATGATGGTATCACACACAGCCCATCGGTAACAAATAATAAGGTGGTAACGCACACAGCCCACAATTGATTACACATTCACGGATATTTATCCACACACCTTTTTCCTGTTTCAAATGTTCATCCAAGAATATCGTCACACTCTATCATTCTTAAATAGATTTCTAAAATAATCATTTGCATTCACGCAATGCTTTAATAAATATAACATATGCAATCAAGATGCAACATTTACACATAACTCACCATGGTTTCATCATATACCGAATTTACCTCAATTGAGTTCTGGCACATACCTGTACCTCTCATGGTATAACCACATACTTTCTCATTTTCAACATACCTGTTGAATTATTCAAAATGCTAAAGAACACTCTTAAATCTCATACATATAGAATCAAATCAACATCATACCCCCAATAGGGTCTTACATGAAATATCATATCGATGCCATGTCCCTGACATGGTCTTATACGAAATCTCACACCGAGGCCATAATCCAATTATGGTCCTACACGGGACCTTAATTATCATAGTATCATAATATTTGCATTCCCTCTATTCTTAGATTCAATTGATGACTTTCAATTCTTGACATCTCGTCAAAACGTATTTAATATATATTCGTAGAGTCAATATACATTTCATACAATATCGAAAAATTAAATACTTCACTTACAGTTGCATTATTAGCACACGAACTTACCTCGATATCCAAAAGGGCAAAAAGGGACCTAATTGTCCATATTTTTCTTTCCTCTCGTTCTAGGTCCGAATCTCGTTTTCTTTTATCTAGAACAATAAAATTTACTCATTTAATCATTTTATGATCATATTACATCATAATCTCTACTTAGACAAAAATGACCATTTTGCCCTTGTACTATGGCAAAATTACAATTTTGTCCCTAGGCTCGTAAATCATTTTTCATCACATTTTCTTATTAAACAAGCCTATCTGAACATTTATTTCTCTTACAACTACTCACAGATCCAACTATTTCATGCATTTATTACCAAATTACAACATTTACAACTTAGTCCCATTTAGGTGTTTTCATGATAACACCTTTAACAAAAGTTGTTTCTCATCTCCCTAACATTCATTTTCTTCCATAAAAACTCAGCAAACAACATAAACTCTCTCATGAAAAGTCCCTAGAATTTCAACCATTTAGCAATTTAGTCCCCTCATTAGCTAGCTTAAGCTTTGGGGGTTCCAAAAGTACAAAAATTATCAACTAAAACCATCAAAATCATTTACTTGTAAGGAAGAAAGCTTGGCTGAAATTTGAGCTCTCAACCCCCATTTTTGCTGCTCATTTTCGGTGGAGAGAAGATGGAGAGGAAAGGTGATATTTTCCTTTCTTTATTTTATGATAAAAATATATTTTTATCACCAAATTTCCACCTAACCATTGACAAAGTCCTTTCTTTGTCCCCCCTATGGCCGGCCATCATTCCTCCCATGGCCTATTTGCACTTTAAGGACCTCCAATTAATATTCTATGGCTATTTGGCACCTCTAGCAAATAAAATAGAACTTTCGCACTTTATGCGATTTAGTCTTTTTTCGCAATTATGCGTTCAATTGGTAAAATTAAGGTACCAAAATTCTCATGCACCCTTATAAACATGTTACAACACATAAAATAATATCAAAATAATTTTCCTCCACCTCGAATTAGTGGTCTCGAAACCACTGTCCCGATTAGCCCCTAATTCGGGCTGTTACAATTCTCCCCCTTAGGGATTTTCGTCCCCGAAAATCTTATCAGAAGAAGTTGCTTTCAATCATTCAAGAAACATTTCCACCAACCGTTCAAAATCTCAAGTCGATGTACCCTCAAACCTCTTTCTTTCCAAATACCTTTAAGCCGTAGGATACCAGGTTGAAGCACAACCTTAAAACTTAAATTACCCTTCCTCTAGGGCACATATACTCAGTAATCTGACCAATGTGAACTCTGCACAAGCTAAAATGATCATTCAGATCGTATTGAATAATTCACTAAAATTCGGATGATATCCCTCTCATTGGGAAATCAGGTCAATCCAAATTCGAAATCTATAGTATTTTATCACACTTTCTCCCTAGGATCTTCACCGATTGTAATAGTCCTGACTTAAACACTATGAAAATTAGGCTTTTACCAGTCGACTGCTTTTGAACATAAACTCAATCATACCGTGATGTGTATTCAATTTTCAAAACATTTATGCATATACTCGTACCCTTTTCTTATTCTTAAATGGGTAGACATGTTACTACTAGGCCTCATACCAAAACTTCTACATAAGTTCTGGATTCATCAACCTGCAAATTCTATCTCAAGGTAACAATAACAACGGAAATCTTATCTGATCTGAATTTTAACATCTGAAACAACTCATTCGAAATTTATTTAAAACACCATTCACTATCTCACTTCTGAACTCCTTTGTTTAAAAAGGAAAACTCGCTTTGGCCATTAACATCGCTAAAACTAAGATACTATCAGCCAAGGTCAATCGAGTAACTAACTCGCATTGATTAAACGGGGGGTTTTCCATCCAGAATTCAGTACTATGTCCACTATCCGAGAAGTATTTCAATAACTATACATACTCTTGTAATAGTTCAAGCCATTTTCACTGTCTCACATTCAAATTTTTCTGCAGCATTAAAAACTCTAGCTCATCAGGATTCAGAAAGCACATGACATTTTTTTTTCCAGAGATCATATTATAACATCAATTTCACAACACAGACACAAAAGTGATCGTCTCTGGATCACCAATCTAACAATTCTTTTCAATGTAACTCTAACCACCCAAAGATGTAAACTACCTCTTTACACTCTGGTATTAAAACACCTTTCAGTTTATTCATTAGCGCATCATTAAATATCATAAACTCTTTTTCTCGATTCAAACTAAACTCAATACTAGAACTTTTAGTTAATAGTACCTTCAATAGCTTTCAACTTTACCATCCTGCCACAAACCATTTAAACTTTCGTAAGGGTGACAACCTTTCAATCCGAACAATTTCAGCTTGTAATTAACATTACCCAGTTAGAATGTTTCAATAAGCATACCTCTGTATTATGCTTCCTAAGATGTAATTTTCTCATTCAGACTATCCATCTCCCTACTAATGAATACACAGGATTTATTCTCCCTGTTGAAGCATGCGTACGCATACACATAACTCAGATCATATCTCAACAAATCAATCTACTCTATTCGGCTTACCCAAAAAATCCATCGCACAATTTGAAACTTGTGATTTCACTTCTTAAACTTTTGTCGATATTAACATCTTATACGAAAATCAGAGATATCCATATACTAGAATTATCACCTTTCTATAATCAAACCAAAAGCGTAATCATGGTGGATATAACTATCACAACAAGAAGAACACACTTTAAAGATAACTATGATCAGCAAAAACATAAGGGTAGTCTCATATAAATTTTTTATTACCGACTTCATTCCCAAAATACCAAAATAGAATTACGAAGAGAAAAAAGGAATGTTGATCGCAAATCAACCAAATCGACAATTGTTTCGTCTGATTTTACAATCAGCTAACATTCTCACACGGTCATAATTTCATAAAAAATGAACAACCACTTAATCCCCAGAAAGAAAGATAGGTATCTATACAGAATACTCAAAGAGATCATTATAATCTATTCAACCATGATTGCCATAGTCAAACATTTTTACATCTCGAATATTGTTTCTCTGACCATTTCCGTCATCATAAACCCCTTTATTATTCCTTTCGCTAATGAACATCAATTCGGGAAGATTCTAGTAAGTACACCTTAGGCTTCCTACTCAATTAAGTTAAATAGCCGAGACCAACCTTCTCTTTACTCGTAACATCGCATAATCAGGACGATTTTTAAAACATTCAGATATTCTTCCCAAAACTATTCTCACCTTCTAACTACCTTTATCTCTATACACATTACTAATTGTTTCGCCACGGAACTCTTTTATTTCATTCTCATGAACTTATTCAACTTGACTCTCGTAAAAATCTTATTATAAATCAACAGTGGTAAGGGGTGAGGTCGTAAAGCATCTAACTTGACTCTCATGACTACACACATATGACTTAACATTCATCATTAATGAAATATCATCGTAATTGCACAACTCGCTCCAAGCGAGTTTTCACCCTTACTCATGTTACAATTGTTTCTATCACCAATAATTTCGAATGGTGATTTCACTTACTCAAACTCCATATTAATATTTATTCAAGTACTCAACATTTAACTCCAATTTCTCTTACCATCACTTACCAAATTAACAAACGTCTTATGGGTTTTAGTACGTCGTTTACTTGATTGCCATAGTCCAACTATGGTCTTACTCGTATCACAATATCATAGCCCAGTTATAATCTTACATGTCGTCACGATGCCATAGCCTCGCTATGGTCTTACACGAAATCCCAGATCGATACCAATGCCATATTCCCCGATATGGTCTTACATGGAAACACATGTCGATGTCGATGCCATATCCTAGATATAGTCTTACACGATTTCATACTGAAGCCGTGTCCCGGGCGTGGTCTTACGGAATCACTATTCGATGCCGACGCCATATCCCGGATATGGTCTTACACGGGTCATATATCGATGCCAATGCCATGTCCCGCATATGGTCTTATATGGGATCACATATACGGCCATGGTCCAACCATGGTCTTATTCATCAATTTATCATTGAACGACCGTACTCATCTCCTGCGTTCTACTTAATTTAACTACCCAGTTTAACTCCCGCACTATAATATTTGTGGCTTCATAACAGAGTCATAAAACAAAACGTTATACATCCTCTACTATAACAGTCACACATGAGATTCAACTATGTGGACATATTGATCATACATCATTCAAACAGTTGCACATACACACATATCTCGTTCACTGGGTAAATTTAATCACCATATTCACTTATCCAAATAGGTTGAGTATATAACACCGTATGCATATCGAACCTACATGGATAAGCTTATCACCTTATAACTTTCATTTCATTCCTCAACTTACAATTATCTCTTTTTGTACCCTATTACACGTACGCCATAAACTTCTATTCGTACCATTCTGAATTTCATCAATGCATAAGCACATTTCAATTACCTCATTATCACTTAGAACATTATCAAAAATAGCTCGGCTGGGAATCATCTCTGTCTTAATAAAACAATTTCGTTAGAGTAGGGAGATATCACACTATCATGGGCAGCAACATGGCATGTATAGCTAAACTCTCATATGCTATGTTAGTCCGAGAATCGACTAAACCATAGCTCTGATACCACTAAATGTAACACCCCTTACCCGTATTCAACTCCGAAACTGGGTATGAGGCATTACCGGACTTGACTTGCTTGAGCATTTGACTTTGGGCTATAAAATTTGTTCCAATTTAAAACTTTTTCATTTACAATCGTAACATCCCCATTATGGGTCTACGAGACCCTATACATAAACTCGAGATGCTTTGGGACCAAACCGAAACTTTTAAACACTTAGAAAATTTTGGCATAAAAACTGGGCCACACGCCCGTGTGTAGAGTGGGGCATGCCCGTGTGACATATCACACACCCGTGCTCCATACCCGTGTAGAATTATTTTCTTTTTGAACCTACATGGGTTTTCACACGGCCGGACACACGCCCATGTTCTTGGCCCGTGTGCTCCACACGGCCTAGACACGCCCGTGTCCTCACCCGTGTGTAAAAACCTGGGAATTCTATTTGTGATGTTAGCAACTTCATATGGGGCACACGGCCTAGACACACGGCCGTGTGGCTAGCCCGTGGTCGACACTGACTTGCAATACCAACATTCAGGGGACACACGGCCTGGTCACACACCCATGGGGCTGACCGTGTGTCTCATACGGCCTAGACACACGCCCGTGTGTCTACCCGTGTGGACCAATTCAAGGCTATTTTCCAAGCCATTTAGCCACCCTCACTTGCACACATTCACGCATCATCTCATAACAATTTCAAATCATTAATTATAACTCTTGAATTATCACATTTGAATCATGAAAATTAAATCTTCATCCTATATCTGAGAGAGCTATTACTAGTACAATTACAATCGACTTGAGCCATCATCTATGGCATACACAACCAATCCACAAACTCTTTTAAGCCAACACATTTGGCTACTTTAACTATGACTTAATTAAACCAAAATAAGATCCCTATACATGCCATATTTCAAGAAGACTTGAATCTCATACCCAAGTGTCTGCTCGATAGTGTGAAAGCATCTCCGGTGGTTTCCAACCCAAGCTAGTTAAGTTAACCTATAAGAGATAGAAAAGGAAGAGGAGTAAGCAATATTGCTTAGTAAGTTCATATGCAAATAATAATCAACTATTGACATTCATTGCTTTTACTCAACCACAAAGGCATTATAATGAGATTTACTCTTAAACTCATGGTTAACCAATATATCATTCATAAGGCTTACTCATTCCGTCTCTTACCACATTCTAACCATGTGACAATTATAGTACTCTCATTTATTAGCACATAATCCCTGCATCCATCACCACAACAATCCATGAAACATATACTTAAACAATTTCTCAATAATCCATTTGGGATAATACCAAATCTCGGTGGTTCTGCATATAGCCCACCATTTAATAGTATATAAGGTGGTATCGCACATAGCCCACCATTTAATAATTTATAAGGTGGTACCGCATATAGCCCACCATTTAATAATTTATAAGGCGGTATCGCAAATAGCCCACAATTTAATAATTTGTAAGGTGGTATCCCACATAGCCCACTATTTAATAATAAGCATGATGGTCTCGCACACAGCCCATCGGTAACAAATAATAATGTGGTAATGCACACAGCCCACCATTGATTACACATTCACGAATATTTATCCACACACCTTTTTCCTATTTCGAATGTTCATCCAGGAATATCCTCACACTCTATCTTTCTTAAATAGATTTCTAAAATAATCATTTGCATTCACGCAATGCATTAATAAATATAACATATGCAATCAGGATGCATCATTTACACATAACTCACCATGGTTTCATAATATATCGAATTCACCTCAATTGAGTTCTGGCACATACCTGTACCTCTCATGGTATAACCACATGCTTTCTCATTTTCAACATACCTGTTGAATTATTCAAAATGCTAAAGAACACTCTTAAATCTCACACATATAGTATCAAATCAACATCATACCCCCAATAGGGTCTTACATGAAATATCATATCGATGCCATGTCCCTGACATGGTCTTATTCGAAATCTCACACCGAGGCCATAATCCAATTATGGTCCTACACGGAACCTTAATTATCATAGTATCATAATATTTGCATTCGCTCTATTCTTAGATTCAATTGATGACTTTCAATTCTTGACATCTTGTCAAAACGTATTTAATATATATTCGTAGAGTCAACATACATTTCATACAATATCGAAATATTGAATACTTCACTTACATTTGCATTATTAGCACACGAACTTACCTCGATATCAAAAAGGGCAAAAAGGGACCTAATTGTCCATATTTTTCTTTTCTTCCCTTCTAGGTCCGAATCTCGTTTTCTTTGATCTAGAACAATAAATTTTACTCATTTAATCATTTTATGATCATATTACATCATAATCTCTACTTAGGCAAAAATGACCATTTTGCCCTTGTACTATGGCAAAATTACGATTTTGCCCCTAGGCTCGTAAATCATTTTTCATCACATTTTCTTATTAAACAAGCCTAGCTGAACATTTATTTCTCTTACAACTACTCACAAATCTAACTATTTCATGCATTTTTTACCAAATTACAACATTTACAACTTAGTCCCATTTAGGTGTTTTCATGATAACACCTTTAACAAAAGTTGTTTCTCATCTCCCTAACATTCATTTTCTTCCATAAAAACTCAGAAAACAACATAAACTCTCTCATGGCAAGTCCCTATAATTTCAACCATTTAGCATTTTAGTCCCCTCATTAGCTAGCTTAAGCTTTGGGGGTTCCAAAAGTACAAAAATTATCAACTAAAACCATCAAAATCACTTACTTGTAAGGAAGAAAGCTTGGATGAAATTTTGATCTCTCAACCCCCATTTTTGCTGCTCATTTTCGATGGAGAGAAGATGGAGAGGAAAGGTGATATTTTCCTTTCTTTATTTTATGATAAAAATAAATTTTTATCACCAAATTTCCACCTAACCATTGACAAAGTCCTTTCTTTGTCCCCCCTATGGCCGGCCATCACTCCTCCCATGGCCTATTTGCACTTTAAGGACCTCCAATTAATATTCTATGGCTATTTGGCACCTCTAGCAAATAAAATAGAACTTTCACACTTTATGCGATTTAGTCCTTTTTCGCAATTATGCGTTCAATCGGTAAAATTAAGGTACCAAAATTCTCATGCATCCTTATAAACATGTTACAACACATAAAATAATATCAAAATAATTTTCCTCCACCTCGGATTAGTGGTCTCGAAACCACTGTCCTGACTAGCCCCTAATTCGGGCTATTACAGCCGCCTTCTCTAGATTATTTGTGTGCTAATTTGGAAGATTAAAACCCCAAAATTTGTAAATTTCAAGAAATCAATGAATTCAAGTACGCTTCTGCATCTAATTTTGTTTTTGATTTATTCTTGATAATTTGACATGATAGATCTTAGTTTACAATTTTAAGTTTATATCAGATTTTTTTACGGTTTTAACGTATATATGATTAAGCACTTTTATTGTGAAACATTTACAACATATTTGGTTGGCATGAATTGCCATTCCATTTAGGTTAGTTTTAGTGGTGAACATTAATTCAATAGTTTGGTTCATTAAATGAGTTATTCAGTGGAATCCCATTCCTCTCTATTCATCAAATTCATCAAATCAACATTCGGGGAAGAAGTTAAGAATAGCTATTCAACATAAACACGTGATAGAAATTTTTTGTTTTTGTCAATTTTACCCAGTATTTTTTTTTCAAACTCACTCTCAAACATTTTCAAAAACTTCAAAAATAAATCGCATAACCCATTTATGTTTCCATATTGTTTTTACTTTAATCATGTATTTTGAACTTATAATATGTGTTAAAGTCCTCAACATCTTGCACAAAATCTTTAATCCTTGAAATATTGTAATCCAATATATTCACCGCACTCGTGTTATCTTGCTTGGGGCTTTTGAGAAGTCCATTGGCCATCTAGAATTGGATTACAATGACAAATATGTCAGACATCGTTCCAAATGAGATAGCTAATCATTATAACATAATTTTAGAACAGTTAAAATGCCATGTTCTCGTTAATCAAGCTTCCAAGTGTCATTATCTCTTATTAATTCCCAGTCATGTTGATAAATTTTCCCATAAAGTGAGCTCCTCATAGTTCTCACTGCCAAAGGAACCCTCTACATTTTTTTCACAATTTCATCAGCTGACATCGTACTTCGTCTCATTCCTTCAACGCCCATTTTAGTAACAAAGAAAAGCTATCCTGATGATTAAGAGCTTCCAATTTATATGGATTGTAAGTACCCATTATTGATGCTAGAGCTAAGTTTCTCTTGATTACAATAATTTTAATTTGATGAAAATCATCCAACTTCATCAATATGTTTCTCAACTCATTCCATTTCACAGGATCTTCGTTCTACACATCATCCAGAACAAGTAAAAACTTTTGACCTTTTCAAGACATTGCAGAAGAGTCAACAGTGGATTGACAGGTAAACCATCACATGTCACATGATTTATGCAATAAATAATCTCACAAAGCAACCTAGCAACGTCAAAAAACTTGGATACACACACTGATAAACCATAAATTATACATATTTTGACCCCATGCTTGGCTTATTTTTGGATGAATTTTCATTTGATTCGGTGAATTCGATGCTCCTAATCCTTTAATTTCATGTTTTACACTCAGGAGAGCTTAGGGAGTCGAAAAGAATGATAAACGGGCCAAAAAGGGACAAAATAGGCCTTCCTCAGAAATCAACACGGCCTGGACTATAGCACACAGGAAGATCACGCGGCCGTGTGTAACGAGCAAAATCGAGCACGGCCTAAGCTATCGAACACGGACATGTCACACGGACGTGTCCCTGCCGGACCCAAGTCTAATTCTATTCAGAAAAGACTACTTGTGGACCAAGAAAGACGCTCCAAATCCTATATAAACACCCCAAGAGAGAACCTAAGGTGACGCACAGAGTAGAAAGCAGAAAATACTCGAAGACAGCCATTGGAAGCAGCTTGGAAGAAGAATCTCCGTCAAGACTGAAGATCTCCTATCAATTTCTCTTGAAGTTTTTGGGTTTTCTTATGTTTTGTAGTTTTCCTTATTTTAAGATGTTTTCCCCTATCAGTATGAACTAAATCCCTTAAATGCCTGAGGGGATGAAACCTAAGACGGATCTTATTACTATTTGATTTATAAGATAAATACTTGTTCTTATTCTTAATTGTGAGTTCTTATTCTTGTTTTGATAATTCAAGTTATTGATTCAAGTCGAATGTGTTTATTCAGTGGAACAAAAGTCCCTGTTTAAGAGTAGATCAACAGAATTAAGTGGAGTTGAATGCAATCCTAGATATAGGACGATGTAAATCTGCTGGATTAGAGTCAAATCTAATAAGGGAATCCATAGATCGAGTTAATGCGACAATAGGGGTTTTAATTAGAAAGAAATTTTAATTAATCAACCTAGAGTCAGTTGTTTTTAGTCTCGAAAGAGATATTAACATAAATCAGGGATTTCTACGGATTAAGTCAAGTGAATAAATCGTATGAATCAGAAGTAATAAGTGAAGTCTAGGTGGATTCTTCCTTGGGTATTGCCTCTCTCATAAAGTTGTCTAAAAAGTATTTTCCCAATTCGTTCTTTGTCGTGCTTTTAATTAATTTTAGTTTAAAAGAAATCACTCCAATTCTTAGGCTAGATAATAAGAATATAGTAATTACTAGTACTCTTGGTCCTTCTGGATACGACATTTCCGGTCTTACCATAACTATATATTAAACGATAGGTGCGCTTGCCTTTATTATGATCATAGTTAGTTAGAGACACATTAAGTTTTTGAAACCGTTGCCGGGGACTAAGATATTAGGAACACTAAATTTTTATTACTTTAGCCATTTTTATTCTATTGCAATTTATTTTTATTTTTATTTTTACTTTTCTAATTTTACACTTTCTTTGCTTCTGGCAGGAGTCTCTAGTTTATGACTAGAAGGAACCCGTCAGGACCATTACTTTTTGATAGTGATATAGAAGGTACCGCTCGTAGAAATCGTAGGGAGATAAGGCAAAGTCTACAATACATAGAGGAAGAGCAAGAGGATGATACTAATACTACCGAGGAGATGGCTGATAATAATCCGCTTCTTCCGGTGGTTGCCGAAAATCCTGCTCCTCGTACTATGTACGACTATGCTGCTAAGCCTAAGTTAGCGAAATTTGCTGAATCGAGTATTGTTAGACCTGCTATTGCTGCAAATAATTTTGAATTGAACCCTAACACTATTCAAATGATTCAACAGTTTGTTCAGTTTGATGGCTTGCAGGATGAGGACCCAAATACTCATTTGGCCAACTTTTTAGAGTTTTGTGACACTTTTAAGATAAATGGCGTTTCTGATGATGCCATTCGCATTCAGTTATTTCCTTTTTCTTTAAGAAATAAAGGTAAACAATGGTTGAACTCGTTACCACGAGTATCAATCACTACATGGGAACAAATGATCGAAAAATTTTTACTTAAATATTTTTCGCCGGCTAAAACGGCAAAGTTGAGGAATGATATCTTTTCTTTTGTGCAGATGGATTTAGAAACACTTTACGATGCATGGGAGAGATACAAGGATTTGTTGAGAAGGTGCCCACACCATGGGTTACCTCTATGGTTACAAGTTCAAACCTTTTACAATGGTTTGAACCCCTCAACTAGGCAACTGATAGATGCAGCCGCCGGCGGTACCCTAAACAACAAAAATCCTGAAGCGGCCTATGAGTTTATAGAGGAGATGTCACTGAATAACTATCAGTGGCAAGTAATGAGAATGAAGCCAAAAAAAGCCACTGGTGTTTTTAACCTCGACGCAGTCACCATGCTATCAAATGAGGTAGAGCTCTTGAACAAAAAGATTGATGGTTTATGTGGTTCTTCGCAGGTACATCCAGTGATGCAGTGCGATACGAATGGAGGAGGAATGGGCAATACAGAATATCCATCCTACAATCTTGGCATAGAAAGCGAACAGATGAACTATATGGGTAATAATTCTAGACCTCAGAATAATCCCTATAGTAAAACTTACAATCCAGGTTGGAGGAACCACCCAAAATTTTCATGGGGTGGACAAGGAAATCAAAGACAGCAACCCCCTCCAGGCTTTCAGCCACTCTACCAGCAAGAGAAAAAGTCGAACCTTGAAGATATGCTAGCAAAGTTTATTTCGGTGTCAGAAACTCATTTTTAGAATACCGAAACAGTGTTGAAAAATCAGCAAGCATCGATTCAAGGGCTTGAGAATCAAATTGGACAGCTGGCTAAGTTAGTTTTCGTAAGGGAACCAGGTAGTTTACCTAGTAACACCAAACCTAACCCAAAAGAGCATGTGAAGGTAGTTACACTAAGGAATGGGAAGGTGTTGGTTGAAGCTGAAAAGAAGATGCCACAAGAAACTGATAAGGCAAAAGGTGAGGAAGTAAACAAGAATATAACACCGGTACTTAAAGAGTATAAACCACCGATCCCATATCCAGCAAAGTTGATGAAAGACCGCATGGACGCACAATTCGGTAAATTTCTTGAACTTTTTAAACAATAACATATTAACTTACCTTTTGTTGAAGCTATTTTGCAGATGCCGACATACGCAAAATTCTTAAAAGAGCTTTTAACAAATAAAAAGAAGTTTGAAGAGCTATAAACCGTGGAGCTTAACGAGGAATGTTCAGCTATTCTCCAAAATAAGCTACCAACCAAATTGAAAGATCCAGGAAGTTTCACTATTCCCTGTTTAATTGGTAGTTTAAATATTGAGAAAGCATTAGCTGATTTAGGTGCCAGTATTAATTTAATGCCTTATAAAATGTTCAAGCAGCTTGGTCTCAGGGAACCAAATCCCACTAGGATGAGTATCCAATTAGCTGATAGATCTATTAAATATCCTAGGGGAATTATTGAAGATGTTTTAGTAAAAGTTGATAAATTTATATTCCTTATTGATTTTGTTATGCTTGACATAGATGAGGACGTTGAGGTGCCTTTAATTTTAGGATGCCCATTTTTAGCTCTTTTTGCTAGAGTCATTATTGATGTAGGTGATGGTAAACTTGTGCTCGGGGTAGGTGACGAGAAATTATTTTTAAAATTTATGATGCTATGCGATACTCTAGAGAGCAAGATGATTCTGTTATTTTATCGACGCTATTGATCATTCTATTCAAGATTCTTTTCAGAAATCATACATAAAGACACGTTGGGCTGTGTCTTGCCCAAGGTGAGGAGGCAGATGACGATACCAATGAGATGGGGGAGATAAAAATTGCTTTAAATTCTAATACTTCTTCCCCAAGAAAAAATAAGTATGAGGGCATTGAAATAAACGACGAACTAAAACAAAAACCCTCTATTGAAGAGCCTCCCAAATTGGAATTGAAACAGTTACCAAATCACTTAGAGTATGCATTCCTCAGAGATAATTCTACACTACCGGTAATTATTTCTTCAGAATTGGAACCCAATGAGAAAGACGAGTTACTACAGGTACTAAAGGAGCATAAAAAAGCCATAGCTTGGAAGATTTTTGACATTAAAGGGATAAGCCCATCATTTTGCACCCACAAAATTTTAATGGAAGATGAATATAAACCATGTGTGCAACCTCAAAGACGATCAAATCCCAACATGAAGGAAGTTGTTAAAGCTGAGGTAATTAAACTTCTTGATGCTGGAGTTATTTATCCTATTTTTGACAGTACTTGGGTAAGTCCTGTGCAGGTTGTTCCAAAGAAGGGAGGCATGACTGTTGTAGCCAACGAGAAGAATGAATTGATTCCAACAAGAATAGTCACAGGTTGGAGAGTTTGCATTGATTATAGGAAGTTGAACGATGCCACGAGAAAAGATCACTTTCCCTTACCCTTCATTGATCAGATGTTAGAAAGATTATCTGGGCATATGTACTATTGCTTTCTAGACGGACTCTCTAGCTACTTCCAAATCCCAGTAGCTCCTGAGGATCAATAAAAGACAACATTTACATGTCCATATGGTACGTTTTCTTATCGTAGAATGCCTTTTGGATTATGTAATGCTCCTGCTACTTTTCAGCGCTGCATGCTAGCCATCTTTGATGAACTTGTAGAAGATATTATGGAGGTATTTATGGATGAATTTTCGGTATTCGGTAATTCTTTCCACCTTTGCCTGAAAAATTTAGAACAAGTTCTAATGAGATGTGAGGAAATGAACCTTGTGCTTAATTGGGAAAAGTGTCACTTTATGGTTCGAGAAGGGATTGTGTTAGGTCACAAAATTTCTAGTAAAGGGGTTGAGGTTGATAAAGCAAAAATTGAAACCATAGAAAATTTACCTCCTCCTAGTTCAATTAAGGCTATTAGAAGCTTTTTAGGACATGCTGGATTTTATAGAAGATTTATTAAGGACTTTTCTAAAATAGCTAAGCCTTTAACTAAATTACTAGAAAAAGATGTGCCTTTCAATTTTAATCAAGAATGTTTAGATGCATTTAATACCCTCAAAAATAAATTAATAAATGTTCCAATTATAATTGCACCTGATTGGAATTTACCCTTTGAACTAATGTGTGATGCGAGTGATTTTGCAGTAGGTGCGGTTTTGGGACAGCGAAGAGACAAGCATTTTCAGCTGATTTATTACGCTAGCAAGACATTGACGGCCACACAAGAAAATTACACCACCACAGAAAAAGAGTTGCTAGTTGTGGTTTTTGCATTTGATAAATTTAGACAGTATTTGATATTATCTAAAGTTGTCATTTACACTGACCATTCAGCTCTTCGTTATCTTTTAACTAAATCTGATGTAAAACCTCGACTCATAAGATGGATTTTACTCTTACAGGAATTTGATTTGGAAATTCAGGATAAGAAAGGAGCTAAAAATCTCACGGTAGACCATCTTTCTAGACTTGAAAATCCACATATCAAAGAACTCGATGAGAGTGAGATAAATGACTCGTTCCTTGAAGAACAACTCTTGTCTATATCGGACTCCGAGGTACCTTGGTTTACAGATATTACGAATTACTTAGCTGCTAACATCCCACCAAAAGGGTTGACACATCATCAAAAGAAGCGATTCTTTGCTGATGTGAAAAACTATTTTTGGGAGGACTCTTTTCTTTTTCGTATATGTGCAGATCAAGTAATTCGGAGATGTGTTACAAAGGCAGAAGCAAGCAAGATCCTAGAACATTTCCATTCAAGACCAACAGGAGGACATTACAGTGGGACTAGGACAGCACATAAAATGCTCGAATTAGGTTTTTATTGGCCCACTCTGTTCAAGGACGCTAATAGGTATGTTACTTCATGTGATAGATGTCAGAGAACAGGTAATATCTCTAAACGCGATGAAATGCCTCAAACATATATGCTATCATGTGAAATATTTGATGTATGGGGTATTGATTTTATGGGTCCATTCCGTAGCTCATTTGGGAATAAATACATCTTAGTAGCGGTTGATTATATGTCAAAATGGGTGGAAGCTCAAGCTTTACCTACTAATGATGCTAGAGTGGTAGTGAGATTTCTTAAGAAACTCTTCTCTCGATTTGGAACACCTAGAGAAATTATTAGTGATAGGGGTACTTAATTTTGTAATACTCAATTTGATAAAATCTTAAAGAAATATAGAGTGCACCACAAAACAGCTACCCCTTATCACCCTCAAACCAGTGGACAAGTTGAAGTAGCCAATCGAGAGCTCAAGCGTATTCCAGAGAAAACTGTAGAATCAAACAGGAAAGATTGGGCATTAAAAGTAGATGACGCTTTATGGGCCTATAGAACCGCTTTTAAAACTCCCATAGGAACATCTCCATACAAACTTGTTTACGGGAAGAGTTTTCATCTACCATTTGAATTAGAGCACAAAGCATTTTGGGCTATAAAATTCTTAAACTATGATCTTAAACTTTCAGGTGAGAAAAGATTGATGCAGTTGAACGAGCTAGATGAGTGGCGAGCGAATGCTTACGATAACTCACGTTTATACAAAGAAGCAACAAATCGACGCCATGATGCTCATCTGAAGCAACCTAAGCAATTTGAAGTTGGAGATCTTGTTCCACTATACAATTCGAAGCTCAAATTATTCCCTGGAAAGCTGAAATCAAGATGGTCAAGTCCATTCATGATCAAAACCATTTTTTCCTATGGCACAATTGAGGTAACTCATCCGACTTATGGCATATTCAAGGTAAACGGTCAACAACTTAAACTATATAATGGTGAGGATTTTAGGGATATTATAGAGGAGCTTCAGCTCCGTGAACCTTCATAAAGAAAAGAATACAAGGTAAGTCTAGCTTGGGACTTTAAACAAGTGCTTCTCGGGAGGCAACCCGAGCACTAACCTCAATAATGTCCATATTTTCGATTTTTAGCACCTAACAAAAAACTAACAAAATTAATAGGCGCAGGTTCCCCTGTCCACACGGCCTTGGACACGAGCGTGGCCGTGACCGTGTGGACACCACGAGTAGGTACATCGGCGCGGCGAAGACCGTGCGGAAACAAGACAGAAATTTTCCCTAAAACACCGGCTGCGATAAAATGCCACGGCCGTGCGATGCGGCTGTGGTTGACACTGACTAAAGAAAACGGGAAGCGAAAAATCCATACGGGCGTGCCCCAAAGCCGTGGTTGAAGCTGAGTAAGTCACACGGGGGTGCGACACGCCCGTGCCCATAGGCTGTGGGTAATACTGAGTAAATAACATGGGCGGGCGACACGCCCGTGGTCAGAAGCCGTGGTTAAAACTGAGTAAGTCACACGGGCGTGCGACATGCCCATGCCTCTAGGCCGTGGTCGATACTGATTAATTAACACGGGCGTGGGAGAACCGAACGAAGCATCACACGGCCATGCGATTCGGCCGTGTGACCCAACACGCCCAGGGAACACGGGCGTGGGCCAAGACTCAGACACGCCCTAATTCAAAATTTACGAAGCACACAGGCTAAACACAGGGCACACGGGCGTGGGACACGACCGTGTGCCCCAATTTCTATTTAAACCTCGACCACTGTTCATTTTCTCCCAGATTTTCCCCCCAAAACCCTAGCCGCTCTCACCCAAACAACCTCTCCTTCTCCCCTATTCCGGCCACCTTCGACTCTTCCTCCTCTTCCCTTCACTTCTCCTTTCTCCTCTTTCCCTCATTTTTCCCTTTCCCTTTCTTCTTTCCCCTTTCTTCTCCACGCGCACCAGCCCCGCAGTCCACGCCCGTATACGACCACCACGCCCGTGCACCACCGCCACGTCTGTGCACCTTCTTTCAACACCTCCATCGGTTCACCCTTCTCCACCATTGTTGTTTATCTCTTTCATTTTTATTTATTTATTTGATCTTATTCTTTGTTCTTATTAACATTTCCATTACAATTTAAATTTTTATTTCAAATTCCTTAGTTCTTTTGATGGTTTATTCAGTTTGATTTTATTCCATTATTAAGTTTAATAATTAGTTTGATACTACTTCTTAGTAATCTTGTTAATTTACTTAATGTTATTTTAGTTTATTCCTTTTAAAACTCTATTGCTCATACTTTCATACTGTCTAATTTTCGCATTACTTGATAATCTAATTCAACTATTATAGAATTATACTATTTAGGGCTACTAGGATAGTACATTTCTGGCTGGCAATGATACTTGATCCATTGGAAAATCTTTTACATTTTCAGGTACGTAATGACTCCCCCATGTGGGAAAAAGACTGCCGTCCCCGCTTTGAAAAAGCAGAAGGGACCCGGTGCGACCTCCTCGAGTTCCTCTGCCGAAGTGCGCCACCCTTTTCTATAGTTTCCCCTGGGACCCCAGGAGGAGCTCTTCCAGAAACTTCATGTACGACCCCTCGGCGTAGGGAGATGTATCGATTGGGCCGCCCTAGAGCAGGTCCAACTAGTTGACGCCGTTCAGGCTCTACTGACTACCGACCCATGGGCCACTTTTTCGAGATTGTCGAGCCAACTTACTTAGAGCTCACCTTAGAGCTCTGTTCCACCCTTCACCTCTAGGCGGTCATGACGAACTTCGACGACCCAGGCACAGTCCAGTTCCGCCTTGGAGGCCTCATACGTGAGCTGAGTATCCCAGAGTTTAGGGCCGCTTTGGGACTTTACACCGAGGAATTCATGGAGAACGATGACTTCGAGAACCTCCATCGCCACATCCACTACTCCCCTTCGTCCTGCTGGAGAGACTTAGTCCCCGCCTTGGCTACTTACGACCCCAGTCGCTCCAAGGCATTAGCTCTGACCCCATCCTTGAGGTACTTACACGCCATCCTGGCTCACACTTTGACTGGTAGGCGAGAGAGTACCGGCATCGTCAACACCCACGACGCCTACTTTTTATGGTGCATGGCACATGGGCACATGTTTGATTTAGCTTACTTCATCGCCCTTGCCATTCGGCATCAGACGGAGCGACATAGGAGAGGAGTCATCTCTATGGGCCCATATGTGACGCGCCTAGCTCGATATTTTGGCCTCCTCAACACTGCAGCTCAGTCCTCCTCGCTCACCCTTATCGGGCAGATGCCCCCACAGGGCATCTCGACGATGCTTCACATGAGGATGATTGAGTGTCGTCGTGGGTTTAATCCTTCTCAGTACCGTCTATCCGATCAGGACGACCCAGAGGACATTACTGATGACGTCCCTCCACATCATGAGGAGCCAGCTTCTGCGCCACCACCTCCTCACCGACCAGTTCATGCGGGCCGCTTCATCGATCGACATCTCTGAAGCGCCTCACTGCTTTGAGCGATCGCACTCAACAATTTAATGAAAACGCTCGACGATTCGACGGCATCGAGGTGACTCTGCAATAGATTTGTCAGCCTTTTCACATATCACCACCACCCCCACCTCGCGATCCATCTACTGATGAGGACCTTTGAGTCCATTTATTTTTTCTTTTTCTTTTATTTTAATTTTTAGACTCTTTCTCTTTATCTTTCTTGTCTTTAATTTATATTAGTATATTATGATTTCTTTTTAGCTTTGCCTGTTTATTATCGAGTAACCATAACAAAGTCCATTAATAAAACTCCCTAAAACTTTACTGATGACTCCGCAGTTTCAAAAGGTTCAACGTGCTAGTAAGGAACGAACAAACTACGGGAATATTCTCCCCCACCTTCACCTCTACCTAGTTTATCATGCTTCTCAATGGATCTATTTCTACAACTTTCACTCCCTAAGGATTTCATCCATAATTCAGAAAGTTTCACCTCCGTCCCTCTCTTATGATTTTTTGCTTACATTGCTATTATCTATCTTTGTACATTGAGGACAATGTACATCTTACGTGTGGGGAGGTTAATTATAGTATTATCAGAAAAATCCCTGAATTATGTCTTGTTTTTAAGTAACTTTGTCATATTACTATTAGAATGAAACTTCTATTGACTTATGATTTTTATTGATATGTTTTGGATTAAGTCATAGGTAATTGTGCATTGATGGTTTAAACTTTAAGACATTAGAGAATCAAGCATGATAAGTCTATTTTTAGAATTAAAAATTTGTTAGGTTGTTTCCCTAGATTTAAATATTACTTTAAAGTTTGGAATTTGCAAGGTTGACATCAAAACCCATAATTTTTGTGAGATTTTGAGCCTTTTAGAGCATATATTCTTCTTGCTCACTTTTTTTTTGGTTATGAGTGTGTCAATATTGATTTGTTATTCTAGAACTTGCTTCGATTATGCATGTCGAGACCACACCATTGATTTGATATACTAAGATGATAAAGGCACCTAGGTTTTAACCCACTTACCCTAAAAAAACCTACCTTCATAATTAACCCCTAGTGAACCCCTTTGATCCTAATAAACCGTTTCTTGATTTACCTTTAATATTAACCCAAGACCTATTCTTTTTTTTTTTTTTTTTAGCTCCTTTTTATCGAGATTTGATTTGAGCAGTTGCCTAAATATGTTCTTTATTTCAGTTGTTAAATTCTTTCTACTTGTTCTTATTCTTAAAAAAAAAAGACTTCGAAATATATTCATTATTAGTTTTATGTTATTTGAGCTTAAACGGGTAAATTCACATTTTGAGAAGAAGCTCGTGTTATTAGTGATAATTTTTCAATTGATGTAATTATTTAGTATTAGTTCATTTTTTCTAGTTAGGTAAATTGTCAATTCAATCTCGATACTAACCCTCTAATTCAGCCTTTATCCACACCTTTAACCCAAGCCACATTACAACCCTTTTTAAGACCTTTTGATTTGTGTATCATCTAATTTTACAGTGGTGGAGATTTGATTTTCATGCAAGCCTATGGTAATAACTTTTCATGTTTGACTTTTGAGTGCTTAATTTGAACCATAAACACTTTGAGTGATTTGAGTGAATCTTTAGTGAGGATGCCATTTCTTGTCGGTTTTGGATCAAAGGTAATTATTTAGATAAGGGGAAACACATATGTTTTCGTGCTACAAAAATTTATAACTTCGATTGTTTGAATATTTAAGGACTCTTTTAGTTAAATTATCAATGTATAAATTATTTGTGAATTATGATGAGACATTATTGATTAGAATTATGAATTGAGGGAGTTAATTTTAATTGTGAGTTGAGGATTTTGCTTGAGGACAAGCAAATGCTTAAGTGTGGGGATATTTGATAAACCATAAATTATACATATTTTGACCCTATGCTTGGCTTATTTTTGGACGAATTTTCATTTGATTCGGTGAATTCGATGCTCCTAATCCTTTAATTTCATGTTTTACACTCAGGAGAGCTTAGGGAGTCGAAAAGAACGATAAACGGGCCAAAAAGGGACAAAATGGGCCTACCTTAGAAATCAACACGGCCTGGACTATAGCATACGGGAAGATCACACGGCCGTGTGTAACGAGCATAATCGAGAACGGCCTAAGCTATCGAACATGGGTGTGTCACACGGGCATGTCCCTGTCAGACCCAAGTCTAATTCTATTCAGAAAATACTACTTGTGGACCATGAAAGACGCTCCAAAGCCTATATAAACACCCCAGGAGAGAACCTAAGGTTACGCGCAGAGTAGAAAGCAGAAAATACTCGAAGACAGCCATTGGAAGCAGCTTGGAAGAAGGATCTCCGTCAAGACTGAAGATCTTCTATCAATTCCTCTTGAAGTTTTTGGGTTTTCTTATGTTTTGTAGTTTTCCTTATTTTAATATGTTTTCCCCTATCAGTATGAACTAAATCCCTTAAATATCTGAGGGGATGAAACCTAAGATGGATCTTATTACTATTTGATTTATAAGATAAATACTTGTTCTTATTCTTAATTGTGAGTTCTTATTCTTGTTTTGATAATTCAGGTTATTGATTCAAGTCGAATGTGCTTATTCAGAGGAACAAAAGTCCCTGTTTAAGAGTAGATCAACACAATTAAGCAGAGTTGAATGCAATCCTAGATATAGGACGATGTAAATCTACCGGATTAGAGTCAAATCTAATAAGGGAATCCATAGATCGAGTTAATGCGACAATAGGGGTTTAAATTAGAAAGAAATTTCAATTAATCAACCTAGAGTCAGTTGTTTTTAGTCTCGAAAGAGATATTAACATAAATCAGGGATTTCTACGGATTAAGTCAAGTGAATAAATCGTATGAATCAGAAGTAATAAGTGAAGTCTAGGTGGATTCTTCCTTGGGTTTTGCCTCTCTCATAAAGTTGTCTAAAAAGTATTTTCCCAATTCATTCTCTGTCGTGCTTTTAATTAATTTTAGTTTAAAAGAAATCACTCTAATTCTTAGGCTAGATAATAAGAAGATAGTAATTACTAATACTCTTGGTCCTTGTGGATACGATATTTCCGGTCTTACCATAACTATACTATTAAACGATAGGTGCGCTTGCCTTTATTGTGATCATAGTTAGTTAGAGACACATCACACACCCATAGTTTCAAGGGAAAACATCGAGTGATTCTTTCATCATTGTACACGAACTAAGCAAGCATAGTTTTACCCAGGCCACCTATTCCAACTATAGGAATGACAGGAATGTTTTGGGCACCCCTTGGCTAGACTAGAAGATCTATAATGTTCTCTTTGTCTTTATCTCGACCAAGTACCTTAAAAGTCATGAAGAAGAGGGTGTCCCTATGACTTTGAACAACATACAGTGGTTTTTGAAGAATTTGAACATTCTCTACGAGATTAAATCTTTTGAAATCAGTAGCAATGATCTTTATTAGTTTAGCAAAAAACTAATGGGAGCATAGAAAGAATATGAATGAAGGTAAAATCTAATTGATTAACAAAGTATCCCTTATATACAAGTCCCAAAGTAACAACCTCAACAAAAAAATTCAAATTGTTACTACTAACAAGCTAACAAATCTCCCTAGGACTTAGTCTTATTTTTTTTAAAAAAAAAATAGTTGCAGCCTTGAAACACTAACATTCTCCTCTTAACTCAAGTGTTGCAGACACCAAGTTTGTTCCTAAGAAACTCAAATCGACTAACACGGAAAGACTTAGTAAAAATATCTGCCACATGGTCCTCTGATCTGCAATAAGCCAACTTTACTTGACCTATCTTTAGTACTTCCCTCAGCATATAATACTTGACTTTAAAATGTTTTTTTCTTCCATAAAATACAGGATTAAGTGAAATAGCTAGAGTAGCTTGATTATCCACAAACACTTCTATACTCCCCTCTTTCTTCGCATATTATCCATTAGCTTCTTCAGCCAAGGCTTGGTTCACAGTAGTTGTAGCTACAATGAATTCAAATTCCGTAGTTTATTGAGCCACCATCTCTTGCTTTCTTGAACACCAAGAGAAACAACTTGAGCCAAACGTGAAGTAATAGCCTAAAGTGCTTCTCATATCATCTAGTGATCCAGCCCAATCACTATAAGAATAACCTTGTAGCTTGAACTTATCAACTTTGCTAAAATTGATTCCATATGCAAGTGTCCCCTTCAAATATCTTAAGACCCTCTTTGCAGCAATCATATGAATTTCACTTGCACAATAGAGAAATCTGGACAAAACACTTACAGTGTACATGATGTTTGGCCTAGTGGATGTGAGGTACATAAGACACCCAACAAGACTCCTATATACCTTCTCATCTGCAGGATTTGCCCCATATATTTTTTGAAGTTTTTCTTTCAAATTCATTAGAGTGTTCACACTCTTGCACTCTTCTATATGGAACCTCTCTAGAATCTCTTTCATGTACTTCTTCTGGCAAAGAAACACCTCATTTTGACTTTGCTTGATCTACATTCCCAGAAAGTAATGCATCTCACCAAGATCAGTTATCTCAAATACCTCCACCATATCCTTATTGAATACTTCAATTTGAGTTGCATCATTTCCTGTCACCAACATGTCATCTACATAGAGAGATACAATGATTATATTTTTACTCGACTTCTTTACATAGAGAGTGGATTCACTCATGCTCTTTATAAAGCCTAACTTCAGCAAATGTTCATCTATCTTGCTGTACCATGCTCTTGGAGCTTGTTTCAACCCATAGAGAGCCTTCCTTAACACACAAACCTTCCCTTATTGACCTGGTGTGTTGAAGCCTCTAGTTGCTCAACATATATTTCTTCCTTCAATACTCTATTCAGGAATGCTGACTTCACATTCAACTGAAACACCCTCCAACCTAGTTAAGATGACATAGCCAAAAGCATCCTAATTGTGTCCATTCTTACCACAAGAGAAAAAATTTTAGAAAAATCAACTCCCCAAACCTATGTATATCCCTTCATCACCAACCTGGCCTTGTGCTTGTACTTGTTCACGGAGCCATCAGGGTTAAGTTTAATCTTGAAAACCCACTTTACTCCAATCACCTTTCTGTTTGCAAGCCTCTCAACTAGTTCTCATGTTTGGTTTTTCTCTATCATACCCAACTCTTCCTTCATTGCCTCCATCCACTCCTTAACATCTTTGGCTTCCTCATACCCTGCAGGTTCAAGAATAGCTACACTGCACCTTTGATAAACTTCACTCAATGATCTTAAACCTCTACTTGGCGTACCATCCACCAATTCATTAGGATTAAGAGAGAACTCTTGTATTCTTTCTTCTGTATCACTTGTCCAATCCCACTACTCATTTTCTAGAAACTGAACATCTCTACTCACAATCATCTTCCCTGTCTGAGGTTGATAGGTTCTATAGGCTTTTGACACCAAACTATAACCAACAAATATTCCATGCTCAGATTTTTCTCCCAACTTGTCCCTCTTAACCTGTGGAACATGATAGAAACATAAACAACCAAATACCTTCAAATTCTTCAAATTTGGCTTCATTTCAAACCAAGCTTCATAGGGTGTTTTTTTCACCAATACCTTTCTAGGCAATCTATTTAGCAAAAATACAGTTGTGTTAGCTGCCTCCGCCCAAAACTCTTTAGGTAGGGACTTCTTATGTAGCATGCACCTACTCATTTCCATAATAATCCTATTTTTCCTCTCACTGACTCCATTTTTTTATGGAGAGTAGGGAGCAGTTAGTTGATGCTCTATCCTAGCCTCCTCACAGAAATTATTGAACCTTTGTGAGGTATATTTTGTCCCATTATCAAATCTGACAACCTGAATCTTACAACCACTTTGATTCTCAACCCATTTTTTATGCTTAAAAAACACATCAGCAACATCAAATTTTTGCTTCATAAAATAAATCCAGCATATTCTGGTAAAATCATCAATAAATATAATGAAATACCTGCTACCATTCAATAAAGGAGTTGTTTGTAGATAGCACAGATCAGGGTGAATCAACTGCAACTTCTCTTTGGCTCTCCAAGTTGAGTTTTAAAAGGCAACCTTGTTTGTTTGCCAGTCAAGCAAGCTTTGCACATCGAATTTAACTCCTCCAAAATTGGTAGCCCAATTTCCTTCTCGTTTTTTTGCATGAACTACAAACCTTTGTGATGAAAGTGTCCTAACCTCTTATGCCACAATTCAGAGTCACTGAATTCACACTTGAATGCCACTTACTTCTCCTCGAGTGGATTCAATGAGAAACTCTTCTTTTGCATCTTGATCATAAACAAGACATTGCCACAAGAGTAAAGGATTAGACACATTCTTTCTTCAAATATTCCCTTGTCTACCAATTTCCCCACACTTAACAAGTTTTGATCAATCTTAGGTACGAACAAAACATATGAAATCAACTTAGTTATAACACAGCTCCCTATTTCTATTGTGCATTTTTCTTTCACTTCTAGGTATTATCTATTTCCTATCCATACTCTCGACTTCAACGACATGTGTAACAGCCCATTTTTCAGTGAAGTCGGAACAGTGGTTTCTAGACTACAAATCTGACCCAAAATGAAATTTATTTTTATTTTATTATATGGTCCGTAATATGATAGGCATGTCGTGTGAAAAATGTGAAACGAAAATTTTATCGACTAAGTGTTTAATTACGAGAAGGACTAAATCGCATAAAATGTGAAAGTTGAATTCTAGTAGCTATAAGGATCAAATAGAGATGGAATTCAAAACTAGAGGTCCTTATATGGTAATCAGACCATTAAGAAAAGTATGTAGATTTTTCTTGGTGACTCATCCATGGAATTATACAAAAAGACAAGGGACTAAATTGGAAATACCAAAATACTTAATTAATTAAAAGATGAAAAGAAATTATATCATCTTATTTTCATCATCTTCAACCTAAAAACACATGGAAACCCTAGGAGAGAGAAAAGAAGCTTTCAAGGCCTAATTGGGTAAGTTTCTTTGTCCCGTTTTTAGTAATTTTGATATTTTTTGAAATCGGGATAGTTTAATCTCTATATTTGAGGGATTAATTTGAAAACTTATCGAGGTATGAAAATGTTTCATGGATGTATATGCTGGAAATTGGAAATTTATGGTAGAAAATGAAATATTATTGACAGATAAACAACTTTTACAAAGTGATTTTTTATGGAAACTTGATTTAGGGACTAAAATGTAAACTTGTGAAATTAAAGGAAAATTTTTGAAATTTTATGTATTCATGTGCTGTAAAATTTGTAATGGGGCTTTGGTTAGGCTTGGAATAGGGAGTAATTTGCACAAGTTTCATTTTCCGGGCCTAGGGTCAAAATCAGAATTATTGAAAAATTTAGGGGCAAAATGGTAATTTTGCCTAGGACGTAAATTGAGTCCGTTTAAATATGAAATGTATGGAATTGATGGTTAAATTTATTTATATAGATCCAGAAAACACAAACTCGAGGCTAGATTGAGGAAAATAAAAGATATCGGATTAGTAGATTATTACGCAAACAAGTGTCGAGGTAAGTTCGTGTAACTTAATCGGACATGTAATTATGTTAATTGAATGTTGTGTTTGTATGTAATGTGATTTATGTTGATGTGTTTTACTTGTATGTAATGATAGAAAATTTATACATGCTTGAAATGATGATAAAGGGGTTAGTCCCGATTGAATGTTGAATTCCGATGAATGCATGCACTTTCCAGAATTAATAAGGTCCTGCATTTGTTGCGGACGGGATTTAGCTCAGACGAGTAATCCCATTGATCTCGCTATAAAAGGATTTAGCCCAGACGGGTAATCCCAATATAATACTTCTCGAGCACACGTTATGATTAGGGTTTAGCCTGGACTGGTAATCCTAATCGAGCTCCCGGAGCATACGTATTAAAAAGGATTTAGCCTGGACTGGTAATCCTATTATACAATATGTGGTTCGAGAGAGTGTATCTTGGCTAAGTGCCCTAATGGGTACTCTTGAATAAGAAATTGACGGATTATGGAATCATAAACTTCGAGTGTACTACTTGAGCATCCAACGGAGTTCAATAATTCAATGGACATATAATTCTTGACATGGCATGAAAATCTTGAGATGAAATGATAATGACTTGAAAGAATATTGCTTGATGAGCTCATCTATGTTACTTGATTTATATGAAGATTTTGGTGACTAACATGTTTGATTGAATGTATGTGATTAGGCAATTTAGCCAAATGGATGGAAACATGACATTGTATGTTTAGATTTAATAAACAGGATTGGTAAGTTTAGTTTCCGTTATACGAACTTACTAAGCATGTAATGCTTACTCCTTTTATTTTTCCCCTGTCTTATAGTGCTCGGAAGCTCGTGAAGGTTGGAAGACCGTTGGAGCATCGTCACACTATCACCTAGCTATTTTTGGTATATATATTAGAATCATTTTGATATAATGGCATGTATTGGACAACTTGGCCATAGGTGACTTGGAAATGTTATTTTGTAACCTAGCCATTGGAATGGCTAGTAATGGCTTATTTTGGTATGATTAAGTATGTTATGATGATATATTCACATGTGATGTGTTATGTAAATAGGGTCTAATGATGCCATTGACTAAGTTAATCCAAGGTAAGTTTATAAACACATATGTATGAAATGACATGCCTTGATGAATGATGAAATTTGTGTAATTTGAATGCTAGAAATGGTTGGTATTAGTTGTGTGTTTCAAGTGCAGGTCTTGGGTGAAATTTTGGGTGAGAAATGAAGCTAGAAATGGCTTCATTTCATCCACGCGGGCAGACACACGGGCGTGTGTCTAGACTGTGTGTGACACACGGCCTAGTAACATGGGCATGTGGTTAGGCCAAGTGTCCCCTGCACCCTAATTTTGAGAAACAGAATGCTCAGAATTGAGCACATGAGCAGAGAAACGGGAGTATGTTTTAGCAGTGTGTGCCACACGGCCTAGAACACGGGCGTGTGTCTTGGCCGTGTGAAACCTGCACCTGATTCGAATTAAATTAAATAACCACACAGCCTAACATATGGGCGTGTGGCACAACCGTTACACGGGGTCGAACACGGCCTGTAACACGGGTGTGTCCCTTGGACCACACGGGCGTGTGAGCTCAACACATTGGAAAAATTTTGTAATTTCGCAAAAAATTCTTAGAGGTCCCGATTATGTCCCGACTCGTTCCTAAAGCTCTTATTGGGCCTCGAGGGTCCATTTAAGGGACGTTTCAAATAATCTCGGTGAATGAATAGTAAATTGCATGATTTGTCTGTAAATGTTCCTGTATGTTCTGGTAATGCTCTATAACCCTGTTCTGACGACGGATACGGGTTAGGGATGTTACATTTAGTGGTATTAGAACAATGGTTTAGTCGATTCTCAGATTTGACGTAGCAAACACGAGTTTAGCTATACATGCCATTATATAAATTGTGATAGTGTGATGAGTCCTGATCATTTTAAATGTGTTTTCATATAGTAATGTCATCTAACTGAGCTAGAGCTAAATCCGAGGAAGCTGAGAGCAATGCTTCAGCTTCAGTACAAAGAGTTGCATCTGTGTCTGGTAATGAAAGGCCCGTGTTTGAGGGCTGAAGTTAAGAGGCAAAACAAGCCTTCCTTCAAATGATGAATGAATGGTTTACCCATTACCTGAGAACAAACCCTGCTGTACAACGACCTCCCCCACTTGCTCCTCAACCGGTTCCTGAGATACCACAGGGTGCTGAACCTGTTAGAATCGATAAACTTTCGATAGATAAAATTCGCAAACATGGGGCGGAAGAATTCAGGGCTAACGCAAATGATGATCTGGAAAGGGCTGAGTTTTGGCTAGAGAATACTATCCGGGTTTTTTATGAACTATCCTGCACACTTGCTGAATGTCTAAAATGTGCAGTATCCTTACTGAAAGACACAGCTTATCATTAGTGGAACACCATAACTTCGGTAGTACCAAGGGAGAATATTACATGGGAATTCTTCCAGGCTGAATTCAGGAAGAAGTATGTTAGTCAAAGGTTCATGGATTGGAAAAAGAAAGAATTTCTAGAACTCAAACAAGGGAATATGACAGTATCTGAATATGAACGAGAATTTGTTCGGCTAAGTAAATATGCCCGAGAATGGGTCCAGTTTGAGGCTGAGATGTGAAAACACTTTGAAGAGGGTTTAAATGAGGATATCAAGCTGTTGATTGGAATCCTTGAAATAAGGGAATTTGCGGTGTTAGCCGGTCAAACCCAAAAAGCTGAGGAACTGAGTAAGGAAAAGAAACAAGCCGAAAGAGAGGCTCAAGTTTTTGGAAAAAGAGCTATGAGTAAGTCACAATCATTTGCTTCTAAGAAATTAAAGAAGTACTATGATCGGGTTACCACCTCCACGGGAAATTCTAGAAGAGAGCGGGGCTCTCAACGTTCTAACCCGAGGTCTTCATCTCCGTCTGTGACCAGTGTGGGTAGTGTTGGTAATCCTAAACCGAAATGTAAACATTGCAACAAATTTCATTATGGGGAATGCCGATCTAGAAGTGGAGCTTGCTTCGGATGTGGTTCTCTCGATCATTTTCTCAAGGATTGTCCCGAAAGAGCCGAAAAATAAATAGAACCAGCTCCAAAACTGAGTAATCCTATTTCGAGGGGCAGACCACCTCATCATCCCGGCAATGTTGGTGGTAGTCGAGGTACTACCAAGGATACTACAGTTTGATCTGAGGCACGAGCACCTGCGAGGACATATGCTATTCGTGCTAGAGAAGATGCCTCTGCGCCTGATGTCATTACTGGTACATTTTCTCTACTTGATACTGATATTACTGCATTGATTGATCCTGGTTCCACACATTCATATGTATGCACGAACTTAGTGAATGTTAAAAATTTACCTGTTGAATTCACTGAATTTGTGGTTAAAGTTTCAAACCCCTTGGGCCAGTGTGTTTGGTGGATAAAATTTGTAAGAACTGTCCATTGATGGTAAAGGGTTATTGCTTTCTGGCTAACTTGATGTTATTTCCATTTGATGAATTTGATGTGATTTTGGGAATGGATTGGTTGACCCAATATGATACAGTGGTGAATTGTAAACAGAAATATATTGTATTGAAATGTGAGAATGGTGAATTACTTCATGTTGAATCTGATAAATGGGATGGATTACCTAATGTGATTTCAACAATATCAGCACAGAAATACGTTAAAAAGGGTTATGATGCTTATCTTGCATATGTGATGGATACTAAAGTGTCTGAGGCAAAGATTCAGTCAGTACCTGTAGCATGTGAATTTCCTGATGTATTCCCAGAAGAATTACCTGGTTTACCACAGGATAGAGAAGTGGAATTCTTTATAGATCTTGTTCCGGGCACAACGCCTATATCCATAGCACCGTATAGAATGGATCCTACTGAATTGAAGGATTTGAAAGCACAGTTGCAAGAATTGATTGACAGAGGTTTTGCTCGACCAAGTTTCTCACCTTGGGATGTGCCAATTTTGTTTGTAAAGAAGAAAGATGGATCGTTGAGGCTGTGTATTGATTACAGATAGATCAACAAAGTCACAATTAAGAACAAGTATCCATTGCCTCGTATTGATGACTTGTTTGACTAGTTGAAGTGTGCCACTGTATTTTTAAAGATTGATCTCCGTTCTGGTTACTATCAACTATGGGTAAAAGAATCAGATGTGCCAAAGACAGCTTTTAGAACCAGGTATGGACACTATGAGTTTCTTTTGATGCCATTTGGCTTGACAAATACACCTACAGTGTTTATGGATCTGATGAATAGAATTTTCAGCCAGTACTTAGACAGGTTTATGGTGGTATTTATTGATGATATTTTGGTTTACTCTCGAGATGAAAATGAACATGCTAAGCATTTGAGAATAGTATTGCAAACTTTTCGGGAGAAACAACTGTACGCCAAATTCAATAAATGTGAATTTTGGCTACGAGAAGTTAGTGTCCTTGGCCATATAGTGTCTGCTAAAGGTGTCAGAGTAAACCCGAATAAAATTTTATCCATCGTTAATTGGAAGCCACCGAAGAATGTGTCTGAAGTCTGAAGTTTTTTGGGACTAGCTGGTTATTATCGGAGGTTTGTAAAATTTGTTTCAATGATAGCTTCTCCGATGACTTATTTACTGCAAAAATATGTAAAATTTGAGTGGACTGATAAATGTCAGCAGAGTTTTGACAGATTAAAAGCTTTATTGACAGAAGCTCCAGTGTTAGTCCATCCTGAATCGGGTAAGGAATTTACAGTTTTATAGTGATGCATCATTGAATGGTTTAGGATATGTTTTGATGCAAGGTGGTAAAGTAGTAGCTTATGCTTCACGACAGCTAAAGCCACATGAAAAGAATTACTCGACACATGATCTTGAATTGGCAGCCATAGTGTTTGCATTAAAAATCAAGTGACATTACTTGTTTGGTGAAAAATGTCACATATTCATTGGTCATAAAAGTTTGAAATATTTGATGATACAAAAGTATTTGAATTTGAGACAACGCAGATGGCTTGAGTTATTGAAAGATTATGATCTTATTACTGACTACCATCCGGGAAAAGCCAACATAGTGGCAGATGCTTTGAGCAGAAAATCCCTGTATACCTTGCGAGCAATGAATACCGTATTATCATTATCTGATGATGGTTCAATCATAGCTGAGTTAAAAGCTAGACCAATGTTTTTGCAACAGATTTCTGAAGCTCAGAAAAATGATAGTAAGTTACAAGCAAGACGGGTACAAAGTGAATCGACTCCTGACTCAGAATTTCAGATCGGGATTGATGGTTGTTTGTTATTCAGAGGCAGAGTATGTGTACCGAAAGGTTCTGAACTAGTACAGAAGATTTTGAATGAAGCTCACAATGGTAACATGTCTACTCATCCTAGTAGTAATAAAATGTATAATGATCTGAAAAAGATGTACTGGTGGCCGGGAATGAAACGAGATATTTCTGAGTTTGTATCTAGATGTTTGATATGTCAGCAAGTAAAAGCTAAACATCAGTTGTCTTCTAGACTATTAGAGCCCATTACGATACCGGAATAGAAATGGGAAAGAATTACCATGGACTTCGTAACGGGATTACCCCTGTCTCCAAAGAAGAAAGATGCCATTTGGGTAATTGTAGATCGGTTGACAAAGTCTGCACACTTTATTCCAGTATGTATGGATTTCTCCTTGGATAGATTGGCTGAGTTATATGTTTCTGAGATTGTCAAATTGCATGGAGTACATGTCTCCATTATTTCGGATAGAGATCATCGGTTTACATCCAGATTCTAGAGAAAATTGCAAGAAGCTCTGGGTACTCAGTTACACTTTAGTACTGCATTTCACCCCCAGACAGATGGTCAATCTGAATGGGTACAGATCTTGGAAGATATACTTTGGTGTTGTGTACTTGAGTTTGAAGGTAACTGGGAAAGGTATTTGCCTTTGGTTGAATTTGCTTATAATAACAGTTATTAGTCTAGTATTAAGATGGCACCGTATGAAGCTTTATATGGTCACAAATGTAGAACACCACTGTATTGGACAGAGCTCAGTGAGAAAAAGTTACATAGAGTTGACTTGGTCCGAGAGACCGAAGAAAAAGTGAAGGTAATTCGAGATAGCTTGAAAGTAACCTCGGATCGACAAAAGTCTTATGCTGATAAAAAGAAAAGAGATTGAATTTTAGGTTGGTGACAAGGTATTCTTGAAAGTGTCGCCTTGGAAGAAAGTACTCCAGTTTGGTCATAAAGGGAAATTGAGTCCACGGTTCATTGGACCCTATGAGATCATAGAAAGAATTGGACCGGTTACATATCGGTTAGCTTTACCACCAGAGCTTGATCGGGTTCACAATATTTTTCATGTGTCTATGCTACAGCGCTATCGATCCGATCCTTCACATGTTATTTCTCCGACAGAGGTAGAGATCCAGCCTGATATGACATATGGTGAAGAGTTAAGAAATAAAAAGGTAGCTTTAGTAAAAGTTCTTTGGCAACGACATGGTGTTGAGGAAGCTACTTGGGAACCGGAGGATGCTATGAGGAAACAATACCCGGATCTTTTTACTGGTAAGATTTTCGAGGACAAAAATCCCTAAAGGGGGAGAGTTGTAACAGCTCATTTTTCAGTGAAGTCGGAACAGTGGCTTCGGGACCACAAATTCGACCCAAAATGAAATTTATTTTTATTTTATTATATGGTTCGTAATATGATAGGCATGTCGTGTGAAAAATGTGAAATGAAAAGTTTATCGATTAAGTGTTTAATTACGAGAAGGACTGAATCGCATAAAATGTGAAAGTTGAATTCTAGTAGCTATAAGGATCAAATAGCGATGGAATTCAAAACTAGAGGTCCTTATATGGTAATTAGACCATTAAGAAAAGTTTTTAGATTTTTCTTGGTGACTCGTCCATGGAATTATACAAAAAGACAAGGGACTAAATTGGAAATACCTAAATACTTAATTAATTAAAAGATGAAAAGAAATTATATCATCTTATTTTCATCATCGTCAACCTAAAAACACATGGAAACCCTAGGAGAGAGAAAATAAGCTTTTAATGCCTAATTGGGTAAGTTTCATTGTCCCAGTTTTAGTAATTTTGATATTTTTGAAATCGGGATAGCTTAATCTCTCTATTTTAGGGATTAATTTGAAAAGTTATCAAGGTATGAAAATGGGTCATGGATGTATATGCTTGAAATTAGAAATTTATGGTAGAAAATGAAAGATTATTGATAGATAAACAACTTTTACAAAGTGATTTTTTATGGAAACTTGATTTAGGGACTAAAATGTAAACTTGTGAAATGAAAGGAAAAATTTTGAAATTTTATGTATTATGTGCTGTAAAATTTGTAATGGGGCTTTGGTTAGGCTTGGAATAAGGAGTAATTTGCACAAGTTTCATTTTCCGGGCCTAAGGACAAAATTGAAATTATTGGAAAAGTTAGGGGCAAAATGGTAATTTTGCCTAGGACATAAATTGAGTCCGTTTAAATATGAAATTTATGAAATTTATGGTTAAATTTATTTATATAGATCCAAAAAACACAAACTCGAGGCTAGATCGAGGAAAAGAAAAGATATTGGATTAGTAGATTATTACGCGAACAAGTGTCGAGGTAAGTTCGTGTAACTTAATCAGACATGTAATTATATTAATTGAATGTTGTGTTTGTATGTAATGTGATTTATGTTGATGTGTTTTACTTGTATGTAATGATAGAAAATTTATACATGCTTGAAATGATGATAAAAGGGTTAGTCCCGATTGAATGTTGAATTTCGATAAATGTATGCACTTTCCAGAATTAATAAGGTCCTGCATTTGTTGCGAATGGGATTTAGCTCGAACGAGTAATCCCATTGATCTAGTTATAAAAGGATTTAGCCCGGAAGGGTAATCCCAATATAATACTTCTCGAGCACACGTTATGATTAGGGTTTAGCCTGGACTGGTAATCCTAATCGAGCTCCTGGAGCATATGTAATAAAAAAGATTTAGCCTGGACTGGTAATCCTATTATACAATATGTGGTTCGAGAGAGTGTATCTTGGCTAAGTGCCCTAATGGGAACTCTTGAATTAGAAATTAACGGATTATGGAATCGTACACTTCGAGTGTACTACTTGAGCATCCAACGGAATTCAATAATTCAATGGACATATAATTCTTGACATGGCATGAAAATCTTGAGATGAAATGATAATGACTTGAAAGAATATTGCGTGATGAGCTCATCTATGTTACTTGATTTATATGAAGATTTTGGTGACTAACATGCTTGATTGAATGTATGTGATTAGGAAATTTAGCCAAATGGATGGAAATATGACATTGTATGTTTAGATTTAATAAACAGGATTGGTAAGTTTAGTTTCCGTTATACGAACTTACTAAGCATGTAATGCTTACTCCTTTTATTTTTCCCCTATCTTATAGTGCTCGGAAGCTCGTGAAGGTTAGAAGATCATTGGAGCATCGTCACACTATCAACTAGCTATTTTGGGTATATATATTAGAATCATTTTGATATAATGGAATGTATAGGACAACTTGGCCATAGGTGACTTGGAAATGTTATTTTGTAACCTAGCCATTGGAATGGCTAGGAATGGCTTATTTTGGTATGATTAAGTATGTTATGATGATATATTCACATGTGATGTGCTATGTAAATGTGGTCTAATGATGTCATTGACTAAGTTAATCCAAGGTAAGTTTATAAACACATATGCCTTGATGAATGATGAAATTTGTGTAATTTGAATGTTAGAAATGGTTGTTATTGGTTGTGTGTTTCAAGTGCAGGTCTTGGGTGAAATTTTGGGTGAGAAATGAAGCTAGAAATGGCTTTATTTTATCTGCTCAGGCAGACACACGGGCGTGTGTCTAGACCGTGTGTGACACACGGCCTGGTAACATGGGCATGTGGTTAGGCCGTGTGTCCCCCTGCACCCTAATTTTGTGAAACAGAATGCTTAGAATTGAGCACACGGGCAGAGAAATGGGCGTGTGTTTCAGCCGTGTGTGCCACATGGCCTATAACACGGGCGTGTGTCTTGGCCGTGTGAAACCTGCACCTAATTCGAATTAAATTAAATAACCACACAGCCTAGCTCACGGGCGTGTGGCACGGCCGTGTGTGCAAGTCAGAGAGTTACACGGGTTCGAACATGGCCTATAACACGGGCGTGTCCTAGGGTCACATAGGCGTGTCCCTTGGACCACACGGGCGTGTGAGCCCTGTACCTTGGAAAAATTTTGTAATTCTGCGAAAAATTATTAGAGGTCCCAATTATGTCCTGACTTGTTTCTAAAGCTCGTATTGGGCCTCGATGGTCCATTTAAGGGACGTTTCAAATAATCTCGGTGAATGAATAGTAACTTGTATGATTTGTCTGTAAATGTTCCTGTATGTTTTGGTAATGCTCCATAACCCTGTTCCGGCGACGGATACGGGTTAAGGGTGTTACAACATTTCAAGATCTTTAAACATCTTCTCATCACAAGTCATGTGATTGGTGCAGCCACTATCAACTAACCAATTTTCACAAGGAATGCTTGATGAGAAGCAAGAGACAACAAATAGTTGTTCCTCTTCTTCTTTAACTGCAACATATGCTTTACTTTGCTGCAGATTTTTTTATTCCTTGCATAACCTGTCAATGAGCCCCATCGAGTTACACCTTCTGCACTTTACATCTGGCCTTCTCCAATGTAACATCCTTAAATTAGGGGTCTGGCATTTTTGTGTTGTAGCATGCGTTTAGCTCGCTTAGCTTTTTCTTTAGGTGTGTTTGGGGGTCTTGGAGAGGCTCGGGTTCGAGCCAGAGCTTTGGTAAATTTTTTCTTTTTGGGCATAAGAGGAGAGAGCTAGTGGAAGCAGACTTTAAGGATAATTATTTGTGTTTGATGACACAAAAGGAGCTCTTGGTGGAGTCGTGTTGGCGTCACAAGGGAGCATGGAAGGAGGGAGTGGGGTTCGAATCCTTCAGGCTACATTTTGGAGTATTTATTTTGTGCCAGGAGGGATGAGAGGTGGCATTCGGCTGGGACTCTACCAAGGAGGTGTTGAATGGGTCAAACGGGTTTGAATGGATGGAGGAGAAGAGTTTGGGGAGTTTGAATTGGTCAACCATTTCAAAAGATGAATGGAGAGTGAGTGGGGGAGGAAATTAAGGAGAGAATCCTGGGTGTGGGTGTGTGGAGGTGTTTGGCCGAAAGTGGGGAGGTGTGAGGGAGCATTTTCGGTTTTTGCTAGTAGGTGTGTGTGCCGTTTTCCCTTGGTTCTTTAGGCATTTTCAACATTTGGTCATAAGTGTATAGGGAGAGTGCCGTTCCTCTAAGTAGTCATTTGAGAGAGAGTTCTATTCTTTTACTTTTTGGGCTAAAAACATTTCGACTGCTTCCCTTCTCTTTGCCGAAACTCTCTTAAGCTTTCTCTCATCTATTTTGCCTTTTCGTACATTATTTCCCCTGTTTAATCACCAAATCACTCTTGACCGAACCATTCTTTCACACCCTTCCAACTTTCTTTGTTTTCCTCCACCTTAGCCGATTGCATAACCTCTCTTCTACATTCTTTGTGGTAGACGTTCAGTGAAGTTAAGTCTCTCTTGTTCGTTTCCTGCTCCATATTCCATCTTTGGTTACTATCTTGTGCTGCCGAACCTTCCTCTCCTACTTGGTTTCTTCCGAATAATAGGTAACACTTTCTTTTCCCTTCATTATCTCTACTTCCTCTGCTTTTCTCTCTTAAGTCGAAATACTCGAGAGTAACCTTTGACTGTTAGGCTGAACCTCTGCTTCTCTCGCGACTCATCTCTGATTCGAGGATGAATCGGGTGTGGTGCGGTTCCTCATTTATCAAGGTAAGGAGTTCTCTCTGATTTCTGCTCCTCTATTCTCTTTCCATTCTCTCTGCCATAACCAAACCTCCTTGTTAAACAACCATCGTTTCTCTCTGAAAGTACTGTACTAATCAAGACTCTCTTCATGGATGCGAGTGCTAGCCGTTCTAATGAGGTATCGACAAAGGAGCCTGAGGGGAGTGGACTCGTAGTCTCTACTCCTAGGTTCAAACGACGTAGGATGTCAGCGGTTCGAGATTTTCTGTCGGGCTGTGGTAGGGAGCCGACATCTGTTTGGGATAGGCAAATTGATGTGGTTCGCGCTAGTGAGGGCGACGACGAGCAGGAGTGTATAGTTCTTCGTGTAGTCAGGTGTGTAATTTCACACCTTTATTCCGTTTTGGTTGTGTTATACTATGTGTCGGCTAAAAGCAGAAATACCCTTAACGGGAATACAGTTGAGGTACCCTAGTGGGTAAGGTTGGTGATATACCAGGTAAGTAAAATTGATGGTTATACCATTTGGATAGATCAGCGTGATTGTACGTGTGTTTTAGTTATCTGATGTACGTTGATATATGTGTGCATTCACCATATTATGATGATATGACATGATGCATGGGAAAGGGATAATGATTGATCGGGGAAGTGTATTTCGGTGGCTCTGCCACGCACTTCGGTGACCTTGTCATATTATTTCGGTGGCACTGCCACAATTTCGGCGATGAGCAGCGCGACTGCCATCGAGGTGTGTAACGGATAAGGGTTGATTGTAGAAATCCCCACTGGTGTGTTTGGCTGGAACGGGTGGTGTGTAGCGGATGGATTATTAGGTTGGGCTGGGTTGCATTGCATGCTTTCATCTTTTTTACCATGTTAAAAGGGCTCAGGCCTAGTTCGTTTTCGTATGGGCTTCACCTAGTTTGAGTTCGTAAGGGCTAAGGCCCAATTTGTATCTACATGGGCTCGGGCCCAGTTAGTGTTCATTTTAGGGATTACACACTGAGTTCTCGTAACTCACCCCTCTGCTTAATTTTGCAGGTAATCCCTAGCTTTGAGGATTTGGAGCCGAGGTGGACTCTGTGGTGGCCATTCGTCCTTACTTCAGTAAATTAAGTTTTACTTTCTTTCAAACTTTATTTTAATTTTGGGATTATGTTCTGTAATAAGGCCTCTGGGATTTTATTTGGTTTTAACTTTTAATTCGGCTGCTATCTTCTATTAAACGTTTAATACGGAGTTTTCTTAAACATTAATAATTGTTTTCAAATATCACGTTTTTGGCAAATATTCAAATTCGGTTTCCATAACAAAGGCTATTTTCAACTAATCCTAACTTTTCTAAAAGGGACATTGAGTAAATCGGGATTTTATAACAAACAACAAACCACAAAATGTTTTTTTTAAGAAACGCAACATTTTCAACGAACTACTACTTCCCTAAACAACCATTTTGTTTTCGTCAACTTCCTAAACCTCTTTTCAAAACAACATTGATCTGGAAGACATCGGATCTGATTATTTTTGAACTAAGTCATGGAAAACAGCAACCCTAATATTTTTGCAAGAAAACTATTAAACAAGATGGATTTCCATAAGCAACAAAACTTGAAGTTTAACGAACGCGTAGTTCTTTCACAACCCTTCCATGTGACATGCCAGATCCGGTCGTAACGTCTCGGCTGAGTTTGGGGTGTTACATTTAGTGGTATCAGAGCCTAGGTGACAAAACTCGACTGTGGAATGTGTTTCAAAAACGTTTTCCAAAATTGGTTGAAATATGATTTAGAAAAATATATGTCTTTTTGGAAGTATGGCACCCGAGTCTCCGGCACCAAATCTGTCAGTCTTCTGACTTTGCTTGATATTATGAAATGATTTTAGAAAGAAACTATTAGAGTTAGTGTATTATGACTGCTAGCTATATGAGTTAAGACTATAGAGACTGAGATATTAGGAAGTTCGATCTGCGAAAACAACTACTATACTTACTTTGCATAAAACATTGTTAATAAACATGGGAATTATACACTAATTCATAAAATTTTAATCAAATTAATTCGATCTAGCGAACATGAGCACCAGAGGACGTGGACATGGTGTACGCGGCCGTGGTAGAGGCTGGGGTGCTGAGGCTGGATCCTCAGAATCAGGACATGTGCCGAAAGGCGAAGTGCCAGCATCACCAGTAGCGGAGGCAGGGTCTCGGGACAAAATTAGAGGGGACGATACTTTGTCCCAAGCGATGCTGCGGGTGTTGGAACGGGTGGCTGGAGCAAGCACTGGATCGGTGGCCCGAAAATCTATCCCTGAGCGACTTCGGGCAAACGGGGCTGAGATATTAAGGGGCATTTCTGGTGTAGCCCCAAATGTAGCGGAATACTGGTTGGAGGCGGTGGAGCAGATTATGGATGATCTAGACTGCACGAAGGAGGAAAAATTAAAAGGCCCAGTGTCCCTCCTACGAGACGAGGCATACCAGTGGTGGCTCACATTGAGGGAAGGTACTCCAACAGATCGTATCACCTGGGACTTCTTTAAGACAGCGTTCCAGGGAAAATATGTTGGGGCGAGTTAGGTGGACGCCCAGAGGAAGGCATTTCTGAACTTGGTCCAGGGGAATAAGTCCGTGGCAAAATATGAGGCGGAGTTCCTGCGCTTGAGTAGTTACGCTCGGGGTATAGTCGCAACCGATTATGAGCGTTGTGTACGGTTTGAGGATGGTCTGCGGGATGAGCTGCAAGTTCTAATAGCTCCGTAGCGGGAAAGAGATTTTGCCATTCTGGTCGAGAAAGCAAAAATCACCGAAGAGGTGAAACGTTCTGAGAGGCAGAACTGAGATAAGGATAGGGGCAAGAGTAAGAGAAGTTTTGGGTCGTCAGGTTCTTCTGGGGGTTTTCAAAAGAGGCCTAGGTTCGATGGGCCAACTCGAGTGGGGATGCCTGTTGCTGTAGGTCAGTTGCAACCGTGTGTATAGTGTGGGAAAATGCATCCGGGGGAGTGTTGGAGAAGAACTGGAGGATGTTTTAAATGTGGGTCTAGGGATCATCTGATAAAGGACTGTCCACAATAGTTAGAAAAGATACGGACGATAGGTCGGGGTTTTGCATAGTCAAGGATGGGTGGTCAGCAGTCGCCGAGAGGCCGTGGTCCGGCCAGAGGAGGAAATGGTTTTGGTCGAGGTCGTGGAGCACCGGGCAGAGGTGCTGGTAATACAGATGCAAGACAGCCGGGGTTAGTCTATGCAGCTCGACGGTGAGAGGATGGCGACGCACCGGATGTCATAACCGGTATGTTTCTTATATTTGATGCACCCTTTACAGCTTTGATAGATATTGGGTCTACACATTCATATGTTGCCTTTACTGTGTCTGAGACTCTAGGTATTAAATCTGAGATTGTTGCTAGAGAAATGTCTGTGGTTAGCCCTTTAGGACAATCTGTGGTAGTGAATAAATTGTTTAGGTATGTGCCTCTAGAAGTTCAGGGAGTGGTATTTCTGGCCGATTTGATAGAATTACCATTCGGCGAGTTTGATCTGATCTTAGGCATAGACTGGCTAGTTAAGCATCGTGCGAATGTGGATTGCGCTACTAAGCGTATGGTTTTAAGAACTCCAGAGGACGAGGAAGTAATTGTGATAGGAGAAAGAAGGGATTATCTGTCTCATGTGGTTCCAGCGCTTAAGGCCGAGAAGATGGTGCAAAAAGGGTGCAAGGCGTTTTTGGCTTTCATCAGCGCATCTGATGCCAAGGAGTTATCGGTTGAAAAGGTCAGAATCGTGAAGGAGTTTTCGGACGTATTTCCTGAAGAACTTCTGGGATTGCCTTCGGATCGCGAGGTTGAATTTGGCATTGAGCTATTGCTAGGAAATGCTCCAGTGTCTATCGCTCCTTACAGGATGGCACCGAAAGAGTTGGCAGAACTAAAAGCTCAGATCCAAGAGCTGTTGGACCGGGGATTTATCCGACCAAGTGTATCTCCGTGGGGAGCATCAGTTTTGTTCGTGAAGAAAAGGATGGGTCGATGCGTATGTGCATTGACTATCGCCAATTGAACAAGTTGAATATTAAGAACAAATACCCGCTACCAAGGATTGGCGACCTGTTCGATCAGCTGCGAGGAGCTTCGATTTTCTAGAAGATAGATTTGAGGTCAGGGTATCATCTGTTAAGGGTCAAGGAGGCAGATATCCACAAGACTGCTTTCCGAACGTGTTATGGGCATTACGAGTTTCTAGTGATGCCGTTCGGATTGACTAACACACCAGCTGCTTTTATGGACATGATGAACCGGGTCTTCCAACCCTATTTAGACCAGTTTGTGGTAGTGTTCATAGATGACATTCTGGTGTACTCGAGAATGGAGGAGGAGCATGATTCTCATCTTCGTGTGGTGCTACAAATATTAAGAGAAAAGCAATTGTATGCCAAATTTAGTAAGTGCGAGTTTTGGCTGAAGGAGGTGACGTTATTAGGTCATGTTGTGTCTGCTGAAGAGATTAGAGTCGATCCTCGGAAGGTTGAAGCAGTGTTGGATTGGAAGCAACCAAAGTCAGTGTCTGAAATTCGAAGTTTCCTGGGTTTGGCTGGGTATTACAGAAGGTTCGTTGAGGGGTTTTCGTTGATTGCTGCACCTCTAACCAAGTTGTTGCGAAAAGGAGTACCGTTTGTGTGGGCTGATAAACAACAGGAAAGCTTTGAAAAGTTGAAGAAGATTCTGACGGAAGCACCGATATTGATTCAGCCTGAGGCTAAAAAGAAATTTGTCGTCTACTGTGATGCATCGCACACAGGTCTGGGTTGCGTGTTGATACAAGAAGGGAAGGTAGTAGCGTATGCATCTCGTCAACTAAGACCGCATGAGATGAACTATCCCACTTATGACTTGGAGTTAGCTGCAGTGGTGTTCGCCCTAAAGATATGGAGACACTATCTGTACGGAGAAAAGTCGGTTATCTATACGGACCATAAGAGCCTGAAATATCTCCTTACCCAAAAGGAGTTGAATTTAAGGCAACGGAGGTGGATAGAATTGCTGAAAGACTATGACTGCTCGAACGAGTATCACCCAAGTAAAGCCAACGTGGTGGTGGATGCGTTGAGTCGTAAGGTGATAGCGGATTTGAGAGTAATGTTTGCCCATCTTAGCCTTTACGAATATGGCAGCTTGTTAGCGGAACTGCAGGTGAAGCCGACGTGGGTAGGTCAGATTAAGGAAAAGCAATTGTTGGATGAATCGTTGAGTTCTCGACTTCAGCAAATGGAAAGTGGGGAGATAGAGGATTTTGGGTTGAACAGTGAAGGGGTATTATGTTTCCGTGGAAGAATTTGTATGCCGAAGGACTCTGAGTTGAGGCAAATGATTCTGCTGGAAGTGCATAGTAGCCCATACGCTATGCATCCCGGTGGAAGTAAGATGTATCGGGACTTACGTGAACTGTATTGGTGGCCCGGTCTGAAATTGGAAGTTATCGACTTTGTGAGTAAGTGTTTGACATGCCAGCAAGTGAAGGCGGAACATCAGTTGCCTTCGGGGTTGCTGCAACCGGTGAAGATTCCACTTTGGAAGTGGGAGAGGATAACGATGGATTTTGTTAGTGGGCTACCCCTAATGCCTACTAAGAAAGATTCGGTGTGGGTAATTGTTGACCGGTTGACTAAGTCCACGCACTTCATACCGGTTTTTACCGACTATTCGTTGCAGAAGTTGGCCAAGCTATATGTAGCAGAGATTGTGAGGTTACATGGGGTACCAGTGTCTATCATATCAGACAGGGACCCTAGGTTTACATCACGGTTCGGAAGGCGTTACATGAAGCTTTGGGTACAAGGCTAGATTTCAAAGACAAATGTTTCACCCATGCATCGATGGTCACCGTAAAGGGTAATTCAGATTCTGGAAAACATGTTAAGGGGCTGCGTGATTGACTTCAGGGGTAGTTGGGAAGATTATCTACCGTTGGCTGAATTTGCGTACAATAATAGTTACCAATCCAGCATTCAGATGGCACCCTACGAGGCGTTGTATGGTCGTAGGTGTCGTACTCTCACCGCTGGACGAGTTAGGTGAGCGGCGCTTGTTGGGTCCGAAATTGATCTCAGAAACGGAGGGAAAGGTTAAGCTGATTCGGGATCGGTTAAAAGAAGCCTCCAATAGACAGAAATCGTATGCGGACCTGAGACGTAGGGAGATAGAATTTTCAGTAGGGGATCATGTCTTCTTGAAAGTCTCACCCTGGAAGAAGGTTTTAAGATTTAGACGAAAGGGCAAGTTGAGCCCCAGATTCATCGGGCCTTATCGGGTGTTAAAATGTGTGGGACCAGTGGCTTATCAGCTTGAGTTACCCCCGGAGTTGAGTCAGATACATAATGTATTCCATGTTTCAATGCTAAGGCGCTATCGTTCAGATCCATCTCACGTTGTGGCGGTGGAAGAAATTGAGGTGAGACCTGATCTGTCTTTCGAAGAAGAACCAGTGCAGATCTTAGATCGGGATATTAAGGTATTAAGGAGGAAATCAGTTCCACTGGTTAAAGTATTATGGCGTAATCACGGTTCACAGGAAGCCACGTGGGAGCCGAAAGAGGCGATGCGACAGCAATACCCTCACCTCTTTGAATCAAGTAAATTTTGATGCCGAAATTTCTTTAAGGAGGTAGAACTGTAACATCCTTAACTTAGGGGTCTGGCATTTTTGTGTTGTAGCATGCGTTTAGCTCGCTTAGCTTGTTCTTTAGGTGTGTTTGGGAGTCCTGGAGAGGCTCGGGTTCTAGCCAGAGCTTTGGTAAAATTTTGCTTTATGAGCATAAGAGGAGAGAGTTAGTGGAAGCAGGCCTTAAGGATAATTATTTGTGTTTGATGACATAAAAGGAGCTCTTGGTGGAGTGGTGTTGGCGTCACAAGGGAGCATGGAAGGGGGGAGTGGGGTTCGAATCCTTCAGGCTGCATTTTGGAGTATTTATTTTGTGCCAGGGGGAGGAGAGGTGGCATTCGGCTGGGACTCTACCAAGGAGGTGTTGAATGGGTCAAACGGGTTTGAATGGATGGAGGAGAGGAGTTTGGGGAGTTTGAATTTATCAACCATTTCAAATGATGGATGGAGAGTGAGTGGGGGAGGAAATTAAGGAGAGAATAGTGGGAGTGGGCGTGTGGAGGTGTGAGGGAGCATTTTTGGTTTTTTCTAGTAGGTGTGTGTGCCGTTTTCCCTTAGTTCTTTAGGCATTTTCAATATTCGGTCATAAGTGTGTAGGGAGAGTGCCATTCCTCTAAGTAGTCATTTGAGAGAGAGAGTTCTATTCTTTTGCTTTTTGGGCTAAAAACATTTCGACTGCTTCCCTTCTCTTTGCTGAAACTCTCTTAAGCTTTCTCTCATCTATTTTGCCTTTTCGTACATTATTTCCCCTGCTTAATCACCAAATCACTCTTGACCGAACCATTCTTTCACACCCTTCCAAGTTTCTTTGTTTTCCTCCACCTTAGCTGATTGCATAACCTCTCTTCTACATTCTTTGTGGTAGACGTTCATTGAAGTTAAGTCTCTCTTGTTCGTTTCCTGCTCCACGTTCCATCTTTGGTTACTATCTTGTACTGCCGAACCTTCCTCTCCTACTTGGTTTCTTCCGAATAATAGGTAACACTTTCTTTTCCCTTCATTATCTCTACTTCCTCTGCTTTTCTCTCTTAAGCCGAAATACTCAAGAGTAACCTTTGACTGTTAGGCCGAACCTCTGCTTCTCTCGCGACTCATCTCTGATTTGAGGACGAATCGGGTGTGGTGCGGTTCCTCATTTATCAATGTAAGGAGTTCTCTCTAATTTTTGCTCGTCTATTCTCTTTTCATTCTCTCTGCCATAACCAAACCTCCTTGTTAGACAACCATTGTTTCTCTCTGAAAGTACTGTACTGATCAAGACTCTCTTTATGGATGCGAGTGCTAGCCGTTCTAAGGAGGTATCGACAAAGGAGCCTGAGGGGAGTGGACTCATAGTCTCTACTCCTAGGTTCAAATGACGTAGGGTGTCAGCGGTTCAAAATTTTCCGCCTGGCTATGGTAGGGAGCCGACATCTGTTTGGGATAGGCAAATCGCTATGTTTCGCGCTAGTGAGGGCGACGACGAGCAGGAGTGTATAGTTCTTCGCGTAGTCAGGTGTGTAATTTCACACCTTTATTCCGTTTTGGTTGTGTTATACTATGTGTCGGCTAAAAGCCGAAATACCCTTAACGGGAATGCAGTTGAGGTACCCTAGTGGGTAAGGTTGGTGATATACCAGGTAAGTAAAATTGATGGTTATACCATTTGGATAGATCAGCGTGATTGTACGTGTGTTTTAGTTATCTGATGTACGTTGATATATGTGTGCATTCACCACATTATGATGATATGACATGATGCATGGGAAAGGGATAATGATTGATCGGGGAAGTGTATTTTGGTGGCTCTGCCACATATTTCGGTGACTCTGTCACATTATTTCGGTGGCTCTGCCACACACTTTGGTGACCTTGTCACATTATTTCGGTGGCACTGCCACAATTTCGGTGATGAGCAGCGCGACTACCATCGAGGTGTGTAGCGGATGAGGGTTGATTGTAGAAATCCCCACTGGTGTGTTTGGCTGGAACGGGTGGTGTGTAGCGGATGGATTATTAGGTTGGGTTGGGTTGCATTGCATGCTTTTATCTGTTTTACCATGTTAAAAGGGCTCAGGCCCAGTTCGTTTTCGTATGGGCTTCGCCTAGTTAGAGTTCGTAAGGGCTAAGGCCCAATTTGTATCTGTATGGGCTCGGGCCCAGTTAGTGTTCATTTTGGGGATTACTCACTGAGTTCTCGTAACTCACCCCTCTGCTTAATTTTGCAGGTAATCCCTAGCTTTGAGGATTTTGAGCCGAGGTGGACTCTGTGGTGGCCATTTGTCCTTACTTCAGTAAATTAAGTTTTACTTTCTTTCAAATTTTATTCTAATTTTGGGATTATGTTCTGTAATAAGGCCTCTGGGATTTTATTTGGTTTTAACTTTTAATTCGGCTGCTATCTTTTATTAAATGTTTAATACGGAGTTTTCTTAAACATTAATAATTGTTTTCAAATATCACATTTTTGGCAAATATTCAAATTCGGTTTCCATAACAAAGGCTGTTTTCAACTAATCCTAACTTTTCTAAAATGGACATTGAGTAAATCAAGATTTTATAACAAACAACAAAACACAAAATGTTTTTTTAAGAAACGCAACATTTTCAACGAACTACTACTTCCCTAAACAATTGTTTTGTTTTCGTCAACTTCCTAAACCTCTTTTCAAAACAACATTGATCTGAAAGACATCGAATCTGATTATATTTGAACTAAGTCATGGAAAATAGCAACCCTAATGTTTTTGCAAGAAAACTATTAAACAAGATGGATTTCCATATGCAAAAAAACTTGAAGTTTAACGAACGCGTAGTTCTTTCACAACCCTTCCATGTGACATGCCAGATCCGGTCGTAACGTCTCGGCCAGGTTTGGGGTGTTACATCCAACACCTGAAATGAGAATGACTTTTTTCCACAAAACTTACATGAAGAATACTTGCGAGAATTTCCAATACCATTACCTTTTGCTGCAGTTTCTGAACCACTATTGCCACCACTATTCTTCCTATTCCACTTTTGGTCCTTTTTTTCTTTCACTCTGTTGCATCTTAGCCTTCAAACCTCTTTCTATGCTTCCTTTCGGCCTCATTAATCTCCTCTACTCTTGTATCTGTAAAGCACTAATCAACTCCACTACTCTCAACTGAGTCAAGTTCTTGGTGTTCTCCAAAGAGGCAATTGTTGCTTCATATTTCTCTGGCACAGAGACAAGTATTTTCTGTACCATTCTAGAATCAAAGAGATCAGTCCCAAGAACTCTTTGTAACATCCTGATTTAGGGCCTAGTCTGAATAGTGGTGCGAGACCACAAATCTGAGGTATATGTATGAGTTTTGAGGTTTATGCTATGTTTGCATGTTAGTGTGGAAGTCTCATGAAGCAATTTTGTTAAATTGCGGTTGAATTGTCCAAAAGGACTAAATTGCAAAAGTTGCAAAATGTGAGATTCTAGAAGCTATTTGTATGAAATAGCTTTAGATTATCAATTAGAGGTCCTTAAATAGTAATTTTCCCAAATTCTAATTTTTGGACAAAAATGGGCATGAGTGGATGATATTGGAAAGTTTAGTGAGAAGGGGCATTTTGGTCATTTAACAATTAAATGATTAAAAAGGGGAAAAGATGACAAAATTTCATTCATCTTCTTCTCCAAGCTGCCGAAAATTTCAAGAAGCCATTGTTAGGGCTCTTCAATTTTCAAGCTTGCTAGTAAGTGCATCCAAGCCCGCTTTTGATACTCTTCAGATTTTTAAAGTCCTAGTAACATGAGTAAGCTATTTTTAGCTATATGTTGAGCTAGGATTGATGTTAAAAAATGTACCCATGTATGACATGCATGTATTTTGATGTTTTATGGAAGATTATGAAAGCTTGATGTAATAGAAACATCTTTTGCTAAGTGAATTCCATGAAAAATGCATGTAGGGACTAGTTTGTGAAAGTCTTGAGATTGGTCATTCATGAGTGATTTAGTGAGAATTGATGATTGCTTTAGTTGAGTAAATGATTCGGCTAAGCATGAAATGGTAAAAAGTTGAATGAAAATCACTTTACGAGCCTTGGGACAAAAGTGTAAATATGAGAAAGTTTAGGGGCAAAATGGTAATTTTGCTAAAGTATGAGATAAGGGTCAATTTAGTCAATGTGTGTATTGAACGGGTTGATTTATCAATTTAGATCAAGAAAGACAAAGCCCGGATAATAATCGAGGCAAGGGCAAGGTCGTGGACTAAATTGCACATCTCCGTACTTTTTGAGTACCGAGGTAAGTTTACGTATGAACGATGCATTTATGCGTATACATTGTTAATGCTAGCTAATGTGTAGCATGATTGAGAACCTATTCGGTTCTAGTGGAATGAATGAGATAGTAGTTGTGAATGGATGAATGTATTACAAAGTAGACATGTGAATGTGTAGTGATAATGCTTGATGGCGGGCTAAGTGCGATACCACCTTGATACTTAACAATGATGGGTTGTGTGCGATACTATTGTTAAGAATATTATTTAGTGAGCTATGTGCGGAATCACTATAATTATCCTTTGTGGTTGGCTATGTGCGATACTACCTCATGATCTGATTGTGGTGGGCTAAGTGCGAAACCACCGAGTAATTTAGCTGTGTGGATGTGTTATTGAGAAATAATGATGTGTTGTATTTTGAGTAAATGTGATATTGAGTGCAGGGGTGCATGTCAATGATTATGAGTATGTGACTCATGATGTGTTGGAGATGTGGTAAGGGATAGAAAGAGTAAGCATAGTAGTGGATGTGAATTACATATGTTAGTATAATGCAAATTGTTGTTTAGCTTATACTAGAATGTTTAAATTGTTTATGTGTAAACTTAGTAAGCTCAAAGCTTACTCCTTTCTTTTCCCTTGTCTTATAGAGAAAAAGGATTGAATCGTGATAGGCAAATTAATTTCAAGATCGCCCACACTATCAGCACACTTCGTTACATTAGACTTAATGTTTTGTATATGGCATATATAGAGTCTAGACAAGTTAGTGTGTTTTGTTGTATTGGCTAAGATGTGTTGGCCTTTAGATGGATAATCTATTTTGTATAATGCCATGGTTGATGGCTAATTTATTATATGAAAAGATGTAGTTATCCATGTAAGATTATGTTACAATATGAGTTGATTATGGATGAGTTGAATGTGTATATGTTGTATGAGCTAGATGGGTGAGAAGAGCTTAGCATATAGCTTTGTTCTTGTCCATGTGGATAGACATACGGGCATGTGTCTAAGCCATGTGTGACACCCGGCCAGCCCACGGGCGTGTGACTTGGCCGTGTCAATTTGGCAGATTCGAGTAGTGTAGGCCACGGGCTAGCCACACGGGCGTGTGCCCTAGCCGTGGGACATTGGCAGAATGCTTGGGTTTTCATGCACGGGATGGGGGCATGGGCTTGTGTGACCTCCACGGGCGTGTCTAATCTTACACGAGCGTGTGGTCCCTGTATAGATGGGAAAATTTTAAATTTGTAAGAGTTTCCGATATGGTCTCGAGAGCCCTCGTGTATATGAGTAAGGTCTCGTAAGTTGAGAATGAGGTCGTTATGGTGACTAAGAGAGAGTAGTCACGTTGAGCCTAAGTGGCGATCAAGTGGTTTTATTTCAGAAATGCCTCGGGCCCGGTTTCGGCGTAGAATACGGGTAAGGGGTGTTACATTTAGTGGTATCAGAGCTATGGTTTAGTCGGTTCTAGGATTACCGTAGCGGGTGTAAGGGTCTAGCTATACATGCCATAAGTGTATAATGATAGTGTGGTGGTTTCTGATGATTTTAAACTTTGTTTTATATAGTATATGTAACACCCCTAACCCGTATCCGTCGTTGAACTAGGGTTAACGGCGTTACCGGACAGATCGAAAACATTTACAGAAATGTCATACAACTGTATATCAACCTCTAACATAGTGTCCCCTTAGTAGGTCATCGAGACCTAAAACATAATTATAAACCGGGTCGGGACTAAACCGGAACACATACAAAATTTCACAGAAATTTAAAACTTTTCTAAGTTTCAGGGGTTACACGCCCGTGTAGGCAGGTCGTGTGCCTCCCACGGCTGCTGGACACACCCGTGTGTCCTCCCCGTGGTCTAATCTGACTTTACATCCACGACCACCAAGCACGCCCGTGTACCTTGGCCTTGGTTGAATCTGTTTTGGTTCCACGGTTACCAAGCACCCCCGTGTGCTAAGGCCGTGCACTCATAGGCCATATACTGACTTTTTTACACGGCTACTAGACACGCCCGTGTGTCTTGGTCGTGTGCTCCTAGGCTAGCTACTGACTTAGCTCCACGGTCACTAGGCACGCCCGTGTGCCACAACCGTGTGACATTATAGGCCATTTGCAAGGCCAAAATGCCACCCACTTAGGGTCAATTCTATAAGAAATTTTCCAACACATTTCATGCACAATTAACAACCATAACATGCCAAAATAACCATTCAATCTATACATTCAAAACCAATCTCAACTATGCCAACTTACAAGACTAAAACTCATCTCATCACAAGTATAATTCATTCATTACTTACTCAAAACTTGACCATTTCATGTGTCATCTAACCATGCCAAAAACATGCTTCACACATCACATTCATTTAAGCAAATTCTCAACTCATATCTAGCCAAATCACATGGCTACGTTCATATAACAAACTTATATCAAATACTAGCCTATACATGCCATATCTAGCTATATACATTTCCAAAATGTACCAAACACAAGTTGAGTAGTGTGATGACGATCCTCAACGGTCCTGAGCCTTCAGTAGCTTTGACGACCTATAAAACAGAGAAAACACACAAAAAGTAAGCTTTCCAAAAGCTTAGTAAGTCACAATACAAATAAAGTCAACATGTAGAGCATAAATGTAACACCCCTAACCCGAAACTGTCGCCGGAATAAGGTTAAGAGGCATTACCGAACAATCGAATCATTTCATATCGAATTCACGACACAAAGTCAATCATCATCAAAGCACATCAAAACATAATCAAATAGTCCCTTATTGAGGCCCACGAGACCTTTAACACATACTAGAGAGGGGTTGGGACTAAACCGAACATTTACGAAAGTTTTCAAAATTTCAAATATTCACCAAGTCTGTTGAGATCACACGCCCGTGCAACCAGGCCGTGTGTCTCACACGGTCACCAGACACCCTCATGTGTCTAGGCCGTGCCAAAACAGAGCAAGTATACTGACTTCTTCACATGGCCACCAGGCACGCCCGTGTGCTAAGGCCGTGTGCTCTTAGGCCATATACTGACTTATCCCCACAGCCACTAGACACGCCCGTGTGCAATGGCCGTGTGCAACTAAGCTAACTACTAACTTTATCCCACGGTCACTAGGCACGCCCGTGTGCCATGACCGTGTAGGCAAAACAGGCCATATGCAACGCCAAATTGCCATCCTTAATAGGTTCATGCCTACAAGCATCAATACAATACCAGATCAAGCTTACAAATGCCTTCAATCATACCATTTCATGCATTATTCATTCACAAACTAATCCATTTACTTCCATGCTTATTATCATCACAACTAAAGCTATTCAAAATGACAATTATACATCTCAAAACATTTATAACTCAAACATCATACAATCCATACCAAAACTCATCTTCTAATTACCTCTTTCATCAACCATAAAGTCATGAAACATACCACATTCATAGCTCATTAACAAACTCAATATTATCACACTTCCAAGCCAACTCACATGGCAAGGATTAAACATCACAAATCATACCATAACTTCTAGCCTATACATGCCATATTTAATCGATATACATTTTTCCAGATGTACCAAAATAGATTGCCGATAGTGTGATAGAAAATACTGACGATCCCCGGATCCGAGCTAGCTTTACTGACACTGCAAAGCAGAGAAACAAATCACACAGTAAGCTTTCCAAAGCTTAGTAAGTTCGTAACATAAAACATTATACTAAAACCAACCATTACATAAATTAATTTACCAATAATACCCACATTCAATTATATCTAATACTCACATAGTATTTCATTCATCTACCTCCAAATTCACCAGTCACATAGGTATCATATATACCTTTGCCAACACATAGTTACTATCCAACCATACTACTCAACTGCTCGAATTTGCATTTCGATCAACCTTTACTATTCTTTTAATTTATTCATACATTTACATATTTATATCATCACATAGATAAAAGCACAAATAAGCACATTATCAATCTCTACCACATACTCAAACTTCTATTCATTTAACTCTTAAATCTATCATCAACCACATAGGTTCAAACGTACCTTGATTAACACATAGCTACTCACCCTTCATGCTACTCAAATACTCGATATTACCTCTTGATCTATTCGCACACCTAGTGCCAATCATATAATCAAAACATAATCGTCACCGTACACTTAGTGCCAATATGTTAAACGAACTTATATCGGTATCGCACACACAGTGCCATTTTGATAAACTAAGATTTTATCTTTTCGCACACACAGTGCTAATTGTTAAAGCCGTAGCTTCTATAGTTTCGCACACACAGTGCTAATCGACTCGGTTCCAACTCAATTTCGCACACATAGTGCCTCAATACTTTAATTTATACATAACGCATTCTATTTCTTTTATATACATTCATTCATTTCACATCATATAAATATTAATTTAATAGCAAGTATTATATCCAAACTTATATCAATATCGCACACACAGTGCTAACCACAAAGCCGAAGTTTATATTATTTTGCACACACAGTGCTAATCATCTCGGTCACATTTCCGAATACGCACATTTAGTGCCACATAACTCGAGCTCTCACATAGCATTTACAATTTGATATATCATACCATTCATTTCATAACATTAAGCATAGTTAATTACACGTATTATGTCCGGACTTACCTCGGACGTCAAAATACCGAAACAGTCGATTAATCGAGCACTTTGTCTTTGCCTCAATCTCGATCCGAACCTCTCCTCTCTTGGTCTATACACATTCAAATTTAATCCATTCAGTCACCAAATCATTCATTTTATTCCAAACACACATATTTAGGGCATTTTACAAAATAGCCCTTATTTTATCACATGTTGACACTTTAGTCCTTAATTCACAAAATCACAAAATACACAAAATCATCATATACTCATGCTTAGCCGAATGTTCTTGTATCTCATACAAGTCCAAACATTTCATTTATTTTACAATTTAGTCCCTCAAATTACACTTTTCTCAATTTAGCTCAATTTACTCAATTTCACCAAAAACCCCAATACAAAATATGTTAATCCAACACTAAGCTTTCATATTTTATCAACTATCAACACAAAGCTCACATGTTCATTAATAGAACATCTCAAAATCTTCACCAATTCACAAAATTGAAGCATGGGTTTTAAAGATCACAAAGCAACGATCACAAAAACATAGAAATTATCAAAAATCGAAATCAAAACATACCTCAATTTGCTTGAACAAGGGCTGAATACCTAGCTTTATTATTTCTTTCTCTTTTCTTTTTGTTTCGGTGCAAACAAAGATGATAAAAACATGGCTTTTGATATTTATATAATAACATTATATTATACTATTATTTTAACATTTATAATTAATATATATATATATAAATTATATATATTAATCATGATGCCACCCACTATCATTATTTTTGGGCTATTTACACCATAAAACCTTCAAAATATAAAGACATCCACAATTAAGCACTTTTACAAATAGCACACAGCTTTTGCATTTTATGCGATTAAATCCTTTTTCTCAAATTGAACACACAATCGATAAAATCTTCACACAGAAATTTCACACAGGCTAAATCACATACTGTAAACTCAGAAAATGATATTAAAATATTATTCTGATCTCAAATTTGGGGTCTCGAAACCACTGTTCCGACTAGGGTCTAAACCGGGCTGTTACAATACAAGCATGTAGAAACATTGGTACAATCCATATTCATAGCAAATGTCTCACATATATACTTTGGTTCATATCCTTGGCCATATTTGACACATACATCAATTCAAGAATCATATAAAAATTATACATAGCTCTTTCATAACCATTCTTGCATCTCATTCACATCCTCATATTCCAAACATACTTTTCTTCAAATCCAAGTCATATAGGTACTTACCTTTTATACACACTTAATGTACATACCAAACGTACCTGAAACGAATATACATTCACGCAATTGTTCATTTCTTGAACTCGACCATTGAACCGTTCAAAATCTAATAAAATACGCAAAGTGCCTGGAATAATTATACAATGCCAACGTTCCAGACGTGGTCTTAAATGTAATCGAATATCGATGCCACTGTCCTAGACAGGGTCTTACTAAAATTAATACGATGCCAATGTCCCGGACATGGTCTTACACGTAATCAGATATCGATGCCACTGTCTCAGACAGGGTCTTACACAAATTAATACGATGCCAATGTCCCGGACATGGTCTTACACGTCGAGATATTGATGCTCTTTGTCCCATGACAGGTCTTACACAAATTAATACGATGCCAATGTCCCGGACATGGTCTTACACGTAATCAGATATCGATGCCATTGTCCCAGACAGGGTCTTACACAAATTAATATGATGCCAATGTCCCGGACATGGTCTTACACGTAATTAGATATCGATGCCACTGTCCTAGACAGGTTCTTACACAAATTAATACGATGCCAATGTCCCAAACATGGTATTACACGTAAAGCTCATATCGACGCCAATGTCCCAAACGTGGTCTTACTCGAATATCAAATCAATGCCAACGTTCCGGATGTGGTCTTACATGATAAAACAGAACAGATACCTTTGTATTCCTAAGTTCATACGGGACTTCTCAGACTTATCACTATATTGACCTTATCCCGGAATCCATATACATAGCATCTCATAAGCAATCATTATCATTGATAGTCATGTAAATAAACTCAATTCAATACAATTACATTTATTTGCAATATGACTTACCTCGGATTCGATTTATCGGAAATAGAAACGGCTACTCGGTTACTTTTGCTTTCCCGCGATCTAAGTTTGTTTTCCTCGGTTCTTGATCTATACATATTTAGAATTAACTCTTTTATTCACTAATTCATTCAATTTAGTCCAAGGACACACATTTAGGGCTATTTGCAAATTAACCCTCACATTTGCACAATTTATCAATTTAGTCCATTTTTCTCAAAACATCAAATTCACAAAATCATCACATGCTCATGCTTAGCTGAATATTCCTACATCTCATACAAGCCCATATTTTCCATCAAATTTGCAATTTAGTCCTTCAAATTGCTATTTTCTCAATTTAGCCCTATTTAGCTAATTTCATCAAAAAATTCAAGAACAAAGTATGTTCATCTAGCTCAAATCTTTCATTTAACAACTAAACTCATCACAAAGCTCAACATATCATCAATGGTATATCTCATGAACATCATCAATATACACAATTGAGACATGGGCTTGATAGTAGACTAAGCAACAATCTCAAAAACATAAAAATCATCAAAATCTAAAGCCAAAACATACCTTAATTTGAAGTTAGAATGGCCGAAACCCTTGAAGTTTTGTTCTTTCTTTTCCTTTCAATATAAACGGTGGAAGAACAAGTAAAAAAAAATGAGCATTATGGTTTTATTTTATGTTTTGTTTTATAATATAATAACTTATAATATGATAATATTAATATTAACTTATAAAAATTAACTTATAAAGCATATAAAAACATTCAATGTCATCCACTAACAATTGTAGTGGATTATTTGCCAATTAAATCCCTCACCTATTAAAAACCACCATAATTAGGTACTTTGCATAAAGCATACACATTTTGCATTCAATGCAATTTAATCCTTTTATCAAAATAAACACACAGACGGACAAATTAACTTACGGAAATTTAGCACATGCTTAATTCACTTATCAACGGCACAGAAAATAATATTAAAATATTATACGAACTCGAATTTGTGGTCCCGAAACCACTGTTCTGACTAGGGTATAAACCGGACTGTTACAGTATATGAATCTCGATCAATCGACTACTGATGAAGCAGCTAGTAATGCACTGGCTCCTGCGCAAGGAACCGCGCCTGTTGAGAGTGGACCCAAGGTTAGGGGTCAAGGGGAAGAGGCTCGGGAAGCCTTTCTCCAGATGATGAGTAATTGGTACTCGGATTATGTTCGAGCGAACCCTAATACTCAACCTCCTCCACCTCCTCCTATACCTCAGCCAATTCCAGTGGCTCCCCAAGGTATTGATGTAGTGAGGATATCGAAACCCCCGGTGGATAAGATTAGGAAACACGGGGCTGGGGAGTTTAGAGCTAAAGTAGGTGATGACCCCGAGAGGGCAAAGTTCTGGCTAGAGAACTCAATGAGAGTATTCGATGAACTCTCTTGTACATCTGAAGAGAACTTGAAGTGTGCCGTATCTTTGCTGAGAGACTCAGCATACCATTGGTGGAAGACGTTGACATCAGTGGTCCCGAAAGAGCGGGTGACGTGGGACTTCTTTCTGGAAAAGTTCTGGAAGAAGTATATAATTCAGTGGTTTACTGACCGGAAACGAAAGGTATTCCTTGAGTTGAAGCAAGGAAGAATGTCAGTAGCAGAATATGAGCGCGAATTTGTTAGGCTTAGCAAGTACGCGCAAGAATGTGTGTCGACGGAGACCATCTTGTGTAAAAGGTTCGAAGATGGACTGAACGAGGATATTAAGCTCATAATGGGTATTTTAGAGTTGAAAGAGTTTGTGGTGTTGGTTGAAAGGGCAAGTAAGGCCAAGGAGTTGAGTAAGGAAAAGAAAAGGGCTTGAGTAAAGCCCGAGAAGCGAGAAAACGACCGATGGGCAAATCATATCAAGCCCAGTCGAAAAGATCCAAGGAAGTGAATCCTCGGATGACAACACCAGTAGGATATTCATATCGAGACTGGGACAACACTCATTCGGGTTCGAGAGTCCAAGCCACCTCGATGGAAACTGTGGGCAATCCGAAGAACAAACCGGAGTGTCCAAGTTGTGGTAGGTATCATACTGGAGAGTGTTGGGGAAACAACCAAAGTTGTTATAAGTGTGGTTCCCCCGACCATTTTATCCGAAATTGCCCCGAGATGGATGACAAGGAAGAGAAGCAAGAGACAAGACCTAGCGATGTGTCTGCAAGGGGTAGACCACCAAGGAACCCGATAGTTGGGACTAGTGGTAGAGGTGCGTCCAAAGACTCTGCTGTGAGACCGGAGGGTAAGGTACCTGCAAGGACGTATGCCATTCGCGCTCGGGAAGAGGCATCCTCCCCAAATGTAATAACGGGTACTTTTTCTCTTTTTGACACCTTTGTTATTGCTTTAATAGATCCAGGGTCTACTCATTCTTATATTTGCATGAGATTGGCATCTAGTTTGAGTATGACCGTTGAGTTTACGGATATTGTGGTTAAGGTGACAAACCCGTTAGGTAAACATGTGTTAGTGGACAATATGTGTAAGAATTGTCCTTTGATGATTAAGAGTCATTGCTTTCCGGCAAACCTTATGTTGTTGCCGTTTGATGAGTTTGACTTAATCCTTGGCATGGATTGGTTGACTACCCATAGTGTCTTAGTGAACTGTGGTAGTAAATTTATTGAATTGAAGTGTGAGAATGGAGATGTTGTTCGGGTTGAATCAGGTGGATCGGATAGTCTCCAGTGATGATTTCTTCCCTAGTGGCTGAGAAATGTTTGAGAAAAAGGTGTGAGTCCTATCTCGCCTTTGTTTTGAATACTCAAGAGGTTGGAGTAAAGTTTGATACAGTGCCGGTGGTATGTGAGTATCCAGATGTATTCCCGGAAGAGTTACCCGGATTACCTCCAGTGAGAGAGGTCGAGTTTGGGATTGAGTTAGTTCTGGGAACGGCACCTATTTCAATTGCTCTGTAGAGGATGGCACCTTTAGAGTTGAAAGAACTGAAGGTTCAGTTGCAAGAGTTGACAGATAAGGGTTTTACAAGATCGAGCTACTCGTCGTGGGGTGCTCCGGTACTATTTGTAAAGAAGAAAGATGGGTCTATGAGATTGTGTATAGACTATAGGCAACTCAATAAAGTGACGGTGAAGAATAAGTATCCTTTACCAAGGATTGATGATCTGTTTGATCAACTGAAAGGAGCTACAGTGTTCTCCAAGATCGACCTGAGGTCTGGTTATTACCAGTTGAGAGTGAAAGAGCAAGATGTGTTGAAAACTGCGTTTCGAACAAGGTATGGCCATTATGAGTTTTTAGTCATGCCGTTTGGTTTAACGAATGCACCTGCGATTTTTATGGATTTGATAAACCGTGTCTTCCGACCGTATGTGGATAAGTTTGTGGTTGTCTTCATTGACGACATATTGATCTATTCTCGGGATGAGAACGATCATAAGGAGCATTTGAGAATTGTCTTGCAAACTTTAAGGGATAAGCAATTATATGCTAAGTTTAGCAAGAGTGAGTTTTGGCTCCTAGAGGTCGGATTCCTAGGACACATTTTGTCAGGTGATGGTATTAGAGTTGACCCGAGTAAGATTTCGGCTATTGTGGATTGGAAACAGCCGAGGAACATGTCAGAAGTCAGAAGCTTCTTGGGATTGGCAGGATACTACAGACGTTTCGTAAAGGGGTTCTCTGTAATTGCTACCCCAATGACGAAATTATTGCATAAGGATGTCAAGTTTGATTAGACTGAGACATGTCAACAGAGTTTTGAGAGATTGAAAACATTGTTGACTGAGGCACCAATTTTGGTTCAACTAGAATCGGGGAAAGAGTTCGTGGTTTTCAGTGACGTGTCGTTTAATGGTCTCGGTTGCATGTTGATGCAAGAGGGTAAGGTAGTCGTTTACGCCTCGAGGCAGTTAAAACCACATGAGAAGAATTATCCGACTCATGATTTGGAGTTGGCTGCGATTATTTTCGCGTTAAAGATTTGGCGACATTATTTATATGGTGAGAAGTGTCGAATCTTTATGGATCACAAGAGTTTGAAGTATTTGATGGATTAAAAGGATTTGAATTTGCGATAGAGGCGGTGGCTCGAATTATTGAAAGACTATGAGTTAGTCATTGATTACCACCCGGGAAAAGCGAATGTGGTTGCGGATGCCTTGAGTAGGAAATCCTTGTATGCTCTAAAAGTTATGAGCATGAGTTTAGCATTGTCTGATGATGGTGCTATTTTGGCAGAGTTGAGAGTTAAGCCACTATTTATTCAACAGATATGTGAGGCTCAGAGAAATGATAGTGAGATGCAAGCTAAGAGAGCTAAGTGTGGATCAGAAAGTGATTCTAATTTTCGAGTGGGTTCGAATGGTTGTTTGTTGTACCATGACAGAATTTGTGTACCTAGAAATGAAGAGTTGATCCTGAAGGTTTTGCATGAGGCACATAGTGGTTATTTGTCAAGACACCCGGCAATGATTTAAAATGTACAACGACTTGAGGAAGTTTTATTGGTGGCGGGTATGAAAAGAGATATCTCTGAGTTCGTAAATAAAGTGTCCGATTTGTCAACAAGTGAAAGCCGAGCATCAAGTGCCTTCGGATTGCTTGACCCGTTGATGGTTCCCGAATGGAAATGGGATCGGATTACCATGGATTTTGTGACGGGGTTGCCTATGACTCCAAAAAAAAAAGATGCTGTGTGGGTTGTTGTGGATAGATTGACAAAGTCGGCTCATTTTATTCCGGTGCGTGTTGATTATTCACTAGGCAAGTTAGCTGAATTGTATGTTGTAGAGATAGTGAGGTTACATGGTGTGCCTGTGTCTATGATATCGGATAGAGATCCGAGGTTTACTTCAAGGTTTTGAAGAAGTTGCAAGAGGATTTGGGTACAAAGTTGAACTTTAGTACCGCATTCCATCCACAAACAGATGGTCAGTCTGAAAGAGTGATTCAAGTTCTCGAAGATATGCTTCGAGGCTGTGTGTTAGAATTCGAAGGTAGTTGGGAGAGGTATCTACCTTTGGTCGAGTTTGCCTACAACAATAGTTATCAGTCAAGTATACAGATGGCACCGTATGAAGCTTTGTATGGTCGTAAGTGTCGGACTCCTCTGTATTGGACTGAGCTTAGTGAGAAGTGGATCCATGGGGTCGATCTAGTAAAAGAGACTGAGGAGAAAGTGAAAGTAATCTGTAATAGTATGAAAGTTGCTTCGGACCGACAGAAGTCGTACGCGAATTTGAAAAGAAAAGAAATTGAGTTTGAGGTGGGTGACAAAGTGTTTTTAAAAGTGTCCCCGTGGAAGAAAATCATGAGATTCGGACGAAAGGGAAAATTGAGTCCGAGATTCATAGGGTCGTATGAGGTTACAGATAAAGTTGGGCCAGTAGCATACCGGTTGGCTTTGTCGGTAGAATTGGACAAGATCCATAATGTGTTCCATGTGTCGATGTTGCGACGGTATCGCTCCGATCCTTCACATGTGATTCCTTCAACGAAAATTGAGATAAGACCGGATATGTCTTATGAAGAGGAGCCGATTAAGATCTTGGCTCGAGAAGTGAAACAGTTGAGGAATAAGAGCATAGCCCTAGTGAAAGTGTTATGGCAGGAACACAGTGTGGAAGAGGCTACGTGGGAACTGGAAGAAAGCATGAGAGAGTAACATCCAAACCTTTTTACCGGTAAGATTTTCGAGGGTGAAAATCTCTAAAGGGGGGAGAGTTGTAACATCCCAATTTAGGGCCTAGTCTGAATAGTGGTGCGAGACCACAAATTCGAGGTATATGTATGTGTTTTGAGGTTTATGCTATGTTTGCATGTTAGTGTAGAAGTTTCATGAAGCAATTTTGTTAAATTGCGGTTGAATTGTCCAAAAGGACTAAATTGCAAAAGTTGCAAAATGTGAGATTCTAGAAGCTATTTGTATGAAATAGCTTTGGATTATCAATTAGAGGTCCTTAAATAGTAATTTTTCCAAATTCTAATTTTTGGACAAAAATGGGCACGAGTGGATGATATTGGAAAGTTTAGTGAGAAGGGGCATTTTGGTCATTTAATAATTAAACGATTAAAAAGGGGAAAAGATGACAAAATTTCATTCATCTTCTTCTCCAAGCTGCCGAAAATTTCAAGAAGCCATTGTTAGGGCTCTTCAATTTTTCAAGCTTGCTAGTAAGTGCATCCAAGCCCCGTTTTTGATATTCTTCGTATTTTTGAAGTCCTAGTAACATAAGTAAGCTATTTTTAGCTATATGTTGAGCTAGGATTGATGTTCAAAAATGTACCCATGTATGACATGCATGTATTTTGATGTTTTATGGAAGATCATGAAAGCTTGATGTAGTAGAAACATCTTTTGCTAAGTGAATTCCATGAAAAATGCATGTAGGGACTAGTTTGTGAAAGTCTTGAGATTGGTCATACATGAGTGATTTAGTGAGAATTGATGATTGCTTTAGTTGAGTAAATGATTCGGCTAAGCATGAAATGGTAGAAAATTGAATGAAAATCACTTTACGAGCCTTGGGACAAAAGTGTAAATATGAGAAAGTTTAGGGGCAAAATGGTAATTTTGCTAAAGTATGAGATAAGGTTCAATTTAGTCAATGTGTGTATTGAACGGGTTGATTTATCATTTTAGATCAAGAAAGACAAAGCCTGGATCATAACCGACGCAAGGGCAAGGTCGTGGACTAAATTGCATATCTCTGTACTTTTTGAGTACCAAGGTAAGTTTACGTATGAACGATGCATTTATGCGTATACATTGTTAATGCTAGCTAATGTGTAGCATGATTAAGAACCTATTCGGTTCTAGTGGAATGAATGAGATAGTAGTTGTGAATGGATGAATGTATTACAAAGTAGACATGTGAATGTGTAGTGATAATGCTTGATTGTGGGCTAAGTGCGATACCACCTTGATACTTAACAATGATGGGCTGTGTGTGATACTATTGTTAAGCATATTATTTAGTGAGCTATGTGCGGAATCACTATAATTATCCTTTGTGGTAGGCTATGTGCGATACTACCTCATGATCTGATTGTGGTGGGCTAAGTGCGAAACCACTGAGTAATTTAGCTGTGTGGATGTGTTATTGAGAAATAATGATGTGTTGTATTTTGAGTAAATGTGATATTGAGTGCAGGGGTGCATGTCAATGATTATGAGTATGTGACTCATGATGTGTTGGAGATGTGGTAAGGCATAGAAAGAGTAAGCATAGTAGTGGATGTGAATTACATATGTTAGTATAATGCTAATTTTTGTTTAGCTTATACTAGAATGTTTAAATTGTTTATGTGTAAACTTACTAAGCTCAAAGCTTACTCCTTTCTTTTCCCTTGTCTTATAGAGAAAAAGGATTGAATCGTGATACGCGGATTAATCGGAAGATCGCCCACACTATCAGCACACTCCGGTACATTAGACTTAATGTTTTGTATATGGCATGTATAGAGGCTAGCCAAGTTAGTGTGTTCTGTTGTATTGGCTAAGATGTGTTGGCCTTTAGATGGATAATCTATTTTGTATAATGCCATGGTTGATGGCTAATTTATTATATGAAAAGATGTAGTTATCCATGTAAGATTATGTTACAATATGAGTTGATTGTGGATGAGTTGAATGTGTATATCTTGTATGAGCTAGATGGGTGAGAAGAGCTTAGCATATAGCTTTGTTCTTGTCCATGTGGATAGACACACGGGCATGTGTCTAGGCCATGTGTGACACACGACCAGCCCACGGGCGTGTGACTTGGCCGTGTCAATTTGGTAGATTCGAGTAGTGTAGGCCACGGGCTAGCCACACTGGCGTGTGCCCTAGCCGTGGGACATTGGCAGAATGCTTGGATTTTCATGCACGGGATGGGGGCATGGGCGTGTGTGACCTCCACGGGCGTGTCTAATCTTACACGGGCGTGTGGTCCCTGTATAGATGGAAAAATTTTAAATTCGTAAGAGTTTCCGATATGGTCTCGAGAGCCCTCGTGTATATGAGTAAGGTCTCGTAAGTTGAGAATGAGGTCGTTATGGTGACTAAGAGAGAGTAGTCGCGTTGAGCCTAAGTGGCGATCAAGTGGTTTTATTTCGGAAATTCCTCGGGCCCGGTTCCGGCGTAGAATACGGGTAAGGGGTGTTACACTCTTAGCTTGTTGGCAGTATCTATCAGCTTGTCTGAGTATTCTTTGATTGACTCAGAGTCCTTCATTTGTAGCCTCTCGAATTCTCTGATCAAGTTCAACACCTTCATGCTCTTGATCCTCTCATCTCCTTGATACTCAGCCTTAAGGTAGTCCCATATCTCATTCGCTGATCCAAAAGCCATAATTATATTGAATATGGCTAGTGAAACCGAAGCATAAACACTAGTCTTTGCCTTAGCCTTCCTGGTGGTTCTCTCCTTGTCCATTTTGATCTGGTTCATAGTTGGATTGTTAGGAAGTGGGGTCACCTCATAGTCTTCCTTGATAGCTTCCCAATAATCACAACCTTCCATGTATGCTTGCATTCTCACTACCCATGCTTGATAATTCTCTCCATCAAACACAGGTGGAGCTAAGGTAGATAGGTTACTTGATCCCAATTCAATTTTCATTAAAACCTCACAAGTGTATCTCTCAAATTTCTCTCAGAACTCTCACAAAACTTTTCTCACAGGTCCCTCAAGAAAAATAGCTCTCGATACCACTCTTGGTTTAGCAAATAACTAATTGAAGCATAGAAAGAATATGAATGAAGAGATAATCTAATTGATTAACAAAGCAGCCCTTATATACAAGTCCCAAGTAACAACCTCAACAAAAAATTCAAGTTGCTACTCCTACTAACAAGCTAACAACTTCTACTCCTACTAATAAGCTAACAAATCTCCGTAAGGCTTAGTCTTATTAAAAAAAGAATTTGTTGAAGCCTTGAAACACTAACAGTCTCTAACCTGTTGTTGGTCTTTTTGATTTTGTGACCCATCCTCAAAGAGTATGCAAAAGGGAGAAGCATACCATTTTCAACTCCTTTCGCAGAATGCCACACCAGAATTCATCGAGCACATCCTCAATATCATAAAAGACGCCTCTGAGCTTGGTCAAACGTAGGCGCAACGCCTGATTGTGCTGCTGCAATTTTTTAGCATCCAACAACGCAGCTTTGATGTATCTCATGTTTTCCTCAAGCCTTCTCAAATCGCCGTCATTCCTTAGAGATATAGTTTGTTTGATAGTAGGGGAGATGATGTTCTTCAAAAGGATTTCGGCAATGATGGAGAGAAACGACTCCGCCATAACTCTGTTGTCAAAATCTCAAGAGGTTTTCAAAGGTAAGATAAGAGGAACAATGAAGTTCTTTTATTTGGGTTTAAATCGTGTGCTGGATGGATGATCCTTTTGCTCAAGATCAAAACAGAATTTTTTTATTGAATGGTGGGAATAATAATAATAATTTAGCCCATCAAGTGAAAAGCACAAAGAAATTTAATAAATATAGCGTGGAAACTGGGAAGACCGTCCCTTTCAAGCCTAAGATTTTCTTGGATAGTTGCAGCCTCATGGAAATGCATCAAAATACTCATTTTCAATGGGTAAGTGATGATAAACTTTCTGTATTAAAATTGAAAAAAAGGTTTTTTTTTTTTTTTTTACCTCATGAAAAATTTACGGTTTATTTGGTTGTTAATTGATTCATACCTTCATCCATTTGATTCATATAATTGCTATTTTTTGAAATAATATGTTACTGTCAACAAATAATATAGCTTGCATAGCCAATTCTAATGCCTTTCAAGGCTTCCCCTTCATAATTGGCTATTCAACACCATAAGGAATAATCTTCAAAGCAAATTTCCAAACTATCCATTAAATCAACAAGCATCAAGCCATTCATAAAAAAAGTAACCATTTAACTCTTCATTTAAAAAAAAAAAAGTCAAACAAAATATTAAAAGAACCATAAAATTTAAAAATATTAAAAGAAATCAAAATAAGAGAAAGTAGCTCTCTCCGGATGTTAAGTAAGATTTGGGTTCTTTCGTAATTAAAATAAGTTATATTATTTGATACTATTTTAATTTTTTAACAAAAATCAATAAAAATATGCATATAGTGAGATTTGAAATCATGCTAATTGAATTAGTAAAAACTTAAATTAAACACTCAACCAAAGTTTTATTTTAATATTTTTTATATATTTTTATTTTAATATACACAATTTATTAACTCCATCAGTTGTATATCTATACTATTATTTAAACTCTTAAATAAGTTGATATGACTAGCCAACTCAATTAGGAAAATTACAAAAAAAATGTCGATAAGTTACATTATTTGATGATACTTTAGTCTTTTATTGTTAAATAATCAATAAAATATGCATATGATTGGAATTTGAACCTAGGCCAATTTCATTAGAAAAAATTTAAATTTACTATTCAAGTAAAACTTTATTTTATCATTTTTTATACATTTAATATTATTATGCACACTTTATTAATTTCACCAGTTGTGTAACTTAATAATGTTATTGATTAAGTTGGTCTCAAAATTAACTCAAACATCAACTCACAATTGATAACAACATCACAGTTGTATATCTTTTGTTTTGCTTAGCAGTGGGCTAGCTATTGCCTGCCTTTTTCTGCCTCCATCAACCCTTTTTTCTTTCTTCTTCTCATTCACTCTGCATGTCTTCTCTCTTTTCAATTCGCATATCTATAATGTAAGTATCTTTGTTGTCTTCACAAGTTGTGATAGACAGATGACAGTGCCCGTCGTTTGTTAAAACTCCACTGGCCACTAGTAGTTTTTTCTTGGAAAGTGGGTGGCTCTTCGTCAACTTCTTAATATGTTTTTGTTTTGAGAGTATTTCATAATAATAAATGATTTCACGAGTCGATTTGGACTCGTGTTGTCTTAAGTTTTATATGTTTTTTGTTTGTTTTTTCATTGTTTAATAAGTTTTCAGTTTTAGAAGTTTTTGTCTACTCTTGTGGCATGTTTTTTAGTCTTTCTTATGCATGAAACCTTAGTTTTACAAGTGATTTTAAGGACGGTTTTGTTGTCGCCCTCTCTAGTTTGGTGAATGCTCGACTCTTTTGTCGATTTTTGCTCGTGCTTTGGACCATCCGGGGTTAATTTCCTTACTATATTAAGTGCTTGCAATCACTTCAAATATGTTGTGCTTGAGTTGTGACAAAGCCAATTGTCAACGTGTCATGATGTTCTATTGATGCTGATGCTAAAGCTTTTGTTATATTGATGGAGCTTGTCCTTCACCATCCACAACAAGTTTTTGTTATTTTTTCCTCTAAATTGTATGGTTCCATTCATTGAATAAATTAATAAATTTACTTTTCAAAAAAAAAACTTCTCATTTAGATATGTGCAAACCCTAAAGTAATTTCAACGAGATGATGTTTCATTCAATTTTAAGAACAAAGAAAAACAGAGTCAAAACACAACAAATAGTGTTAAAGAGTAAGGATGTTTAGTAAATAACATAAAGAGATGCAAATTGCATTAAGAATATTATATCAACTCCTCAATTGAGTTCAATTGAATGTCATAATACAAAGAGTTTAAAGTTTTAGTTTGGATGGGCAGTGTGTTTACTTCTGATGAGATTAAAAATAACGGTGACAATGAAATTAATTATTGTAACGATGAGATTGGATATTGTACCAATGAGATTATAAATAGTGGTGGAGTGTGTGTTTAGATTCAAACGCAACTGTAGCGGTAAGGTGAAAATAGAATGACTATTAAGGACATTAGATTAGAAATTATATATAATAAAAATATGTTTATATTAAATAATAATTAAAATTTTCTAGATTATAATTGTATTTAATAAAATAAAAGCAAATGATTAAAAAATTAAAAATGAATAACAACACAAGAAAATATTTGTATATAATAGTTATAATATTAAAACACCTCAATTGGTATTTACTTATTATCCTATATATTATAATATTTATTAATTTATATCAAGCCTAATGTGGAGATAAAATTGAATGTGCTTTTCAACTTTAAATATTAAAAGGGAAAAGAATCTTAAAAAAAAAATAGAAAGACCCGCCCAAAGAAACTAACGTAAACACATTGAAATGGAACTAACTAGCCATACAAAGGAGGCCTAAATCAAACAAAGGAAAAAGCTTCAGGCGACTACCCAGCCCTTAATAACTCAAATTATTTACAAAATAATCAAATCTGATATAACACAACTTTTCATTTAGACCCAAGATGTTTCATTCTAAATGAAACGCAAAGATATAAACATAATCAATATACAATAAACATAGCTAAGAGTAAGAATGTTTGACAAATTACATTAAAAATATTCCATCAACTCCTCTATTCAAATCAATAGTCTAAATCAAACAAAGGAAAAGGTTCCAGCTGCTCCTCTTCCCTTAATTTTCCATCACCACACCTAGCATGTAAATGATAGTTGTACAACTAAAATGTATTCTTATTTTATTTAAGCTATTGAAAATTATTTTTGGGAGAAAATTTGTGCTAAACAGTAGTTTTTTACTATATTTTTTATTTTTCAAAAGTATTCTTTGCCAAATAGAGAAGCTAAAACTTTTAGCTTTTCTTCTCCCAAAAGTACTTTTGAATGCTTAAATCTTCTTTCATCCTTCGTCCCTTTCTCTTCAACTTCTGTCGTTGCAACAAAGGAAGAAACCCGCTATTTTGCAATATTATTTTTTAAAATAATACAAATATGTTAATATGTAATTATAAATATTTAATGGTTGTATTTAAATATTTAAAATATAGTATATATATTCTAATTAAATTTTTTAAATAATTAATTTAAAATATTTAAAATTTATATTTCATATATTAAAATATTAACAACAAGTTATAATAAATTATTTTTTATATTAATCTCATAATATTAACTAATTTGAACATTATTTAAATGCATATTTGTTACTTTATAATATCATGTCTAAAATGGACATTTTATTTTTTAAAAATACTTTTTGATATCAATACTAAATACTTAAATCTTAAACCAATTGTTTCAAAAATACTTTTCAACAATAATTTTTAAAAACACTTTTTAAAAATAATGCTAACCTAACCCTAAATCAAATACATTGAGGAGCATTTCAATCTTTTCTATATATTTAAAAAATTAATAATTAAAATTAATTAAGGATAAAGATACTAGTTAAAGGGAAATCATCGTGAAATCCCATGGCAAATTTAGTAACATCATTTATATGGTTAAAAAAAAAAAAAACAAATAATTCTAATATAGAGGAATAAAATGAAGTCTCACCCGTTGCTCCCTTATTTCCAAATTTTTTTATTACTTAAATCAAAAAAATGCATAGTTAAAATATGAAAAATGTTGAATATTTATAAAATTGAAGCTTTCCCTTTCTTTTTTCTTTTATATTAGAAGTTGGAGAGATAAAAAAAAAGTAAAAGAAAAAAAAAACTAATATTCCACTATCACATAGAAAAGTGATATAGATCAAATTGCTAATTAAATAAAACAAACAATACCTCTGTCGTGAATTGATAATCTTTTGGTCTTCAATGTCAACTTTGTGTGATATCATGCACCTATTTCCGGTTGACATTTATCACTCAAGATTGGACATTGTTGGATCTTCAAGTGTCTCAGTGAAGTGAGACGTTCTACACCATCAGGAAGACAAGATAATTTGGGACAACAAATAATCTCTAATTTTTGAAGTGAGGTTAGGTTTTGAAACCAATTTGGCAGTGCCTTAAATTCAGGGCAATTTTGAATTCTAATGAACTCCAAATGGCTAGCAAAGGCTTCAAGATGCAGCCGAGGTAGATCCCTTAGATTTGCTGCGTAAAAATTTATCTATTTTTTTAGGCTTAAGTGAAGGTTTTGGTCTTATATCACTTGGGGTTCCATGAGTAAATTGATTTTTGTGCAGAAAGTAATTTCAATTTCCTCTAATTTGGGTAGGTGTTTCAAATTTCGAGGCAATGATTCAAGTTCATGATAGCCATTTATAGCCAAACGTCTAAGAGATGAGAGGTATTACATCCTTTCAAACAAACATTTTAATGAATTATAGTTATAAAAGTATAACAACTGAAGTGAACTCCAATTACCAGGTCGAATCTCCCTTAATTACATATGGCAGCTGCAGTTATCTCTAGAAATCTGAGATTGATGAGTCTTTGCAATTTGTCAGGCACTCGAAGCTTTGAAACATCAAGTAATCCCAATGTCGGCAAGCTCTGAAGCTTATGAATAGACTTTGGAAGTCTACTTAAGATATCTTAAATGCTTCAAGGTGAAAATTGAATTTGGTAATGCCTCCAACGAGCAATTTGCCAACTAAAGTAGTCGTAGGTACTTGAAATACAATATGCAAGCAGTTAGAAATGAGTTCTCAATTACCCTCAACTCCTTCGGCATAGCTAGGAATCTTATGGAGCGCTCACCTTTCAATTCTTCCAGTGGAGCTAGGAATATTAAGGTGCGCACACCTTTCAACTTCTTCAAAAATGATTGTGAAGTTCTCGACGGATTACGGTCAGCGAATGTCAAATGTCGAAAATTTTCAAAAGCACTTATCATTTGTTGATATATGATTAAGCACTCTTCTTGTGAAACATTTAGTGCGAGATCATGTATCAAATCATGTATTTTGAACCAATAATATAAGATATAGTCCATAACATCTTGCACAAAACCCTTGGACCATAAATCCTTGAAATATTGTAAATCAATACGTCCACCACACTTGTCATTGTCTTGCTTGGGGCTTTCAAGAAGTCCATTGGACATCCAAAATTGGATAATATAATCAGTGTCATAAATTGTATCTTTGGGAAATATTGATAAATAAATCAAGCATCATTTCAAATGGGATGGCAAATTATTTGTAACAGCCCAATTTTAGTGGTGTCAGAAATTGTGGTTTCGGGACTATAATTTCGATGAGCGAGTAAATATTTGAATGTTTATTTCATGTCTATAAGGTTAATTTAAGGTAGTATTAGATTTTCATTAAGAATTTTTGAAGTTTAAATGGTTAATTAGGCAAAAAGGACTAAATTGAAAAATATGTAAAAGTTGAGTTATATTAGTTAAGTGGATTAAATAGCTCTAATAAGGTGAATTAATGGAATTATTGGGTAATTATACCTTTGGTGGTGTTAGTGGACGGTTTTGACTAAAAGAATTAAGGGTTTTAAAAGTTTTAACAAAGGGTATTTTAGTAAATTGATAACTAAGTATAAAATTAATAAGCCAAATATCATCATATTCCTTATTTCACCAAATTTTGACCGAAAACACCATGGGAGAGTAGAAAACAATTGACCAACCTTAGTTTCAAGTGCATGGTATGTAAATTTGATCCGTTTTTAGTAATTTTATATTTTTGAGCTCGTTTTAGCTTAAACTACGTAGCCCGGGGGTTAAATTGCAAAAATGTTTAAGGTTGAGGGATGTGCCATGAATGAATTTGATGTTTTAGTGAAGTTATTTGTTAGATCATACTTGAACTTGGTTGTTATATGGACATGTTTTGTTAAATGAATTTTAGTAAATTTAAGGTTTAAGGATTAATTTGTTTAAATGGAAAATTCCATGTATATCATGTGAAATGGGGAAAAAATGTGAATTGATATTGGTAAGAGGAAGAATTTGTTAGCACATGTTGTCTAAGAAAATAGTGAATTTGCAAGTTATGGTTATAAGGACTAAATTGTGAAAAAGTTAAAATATGAGGGGTAATTTTGTAAATTCATGATAATATGAATTATAGATTGAATTGAATACTTGAGGTTGTTTGAAGTACTTAATTGAATGAAATTATCTATTTAGATCAAGATAAACAACAACCGAACTTAAATCGAGGAAAGACAAAAGCTTTGGATTAGTCTCCAACTTTACTTTTGCGATATAGTTATTGAGGTAAGTTTGTATAAATTATAATCTTATTAATGATAGTATGATTATTATCTATTATATTATGTTAGTTATAAACTGACTTGAGAATATATATATATCGATGCTTTGAATAATTGGCGGCTAAATAATCTCGTTTGAACCTTAAGAATTCTTAGGATATGAATGACATGTCATTAGGGATTTCATGTTTCAGGTGTTGGTCTTGAATGTCCTACAGATAGCTGAGGTCTTGCATTTTTTACGGATTCTCCACAGCTCTTGTGAACAGCATCGTGTAGTTAACATTCCGACCTACAACTTATGTGAGCAAGCCCATTTCACAACTCGTGTGAGTACTATTGGAAAGGAAAGGTTACGGTTATATGAAAAGGCACACTATGTATGAGCATTCCCGAGTATCCAAGATAATTCTAGATGGTTCAACAAGTAAGTAAAGGTTAATGGCAAGGTAGGTATACAATTGGATAATTGATCATAATCTTGTGAAAAGGTAAATTTGATGTATGCAAATGATTTGAATGGAACAAGATAAGTATGTGATGAATGATATGTACATGGAGATTCACCTGTGATATGATTGATTTTCTATATGTGTTATGTATGAGCTTACTAACTTGTGAGTTTGGTGGTGTATATAGGTTTTTATTAAGCTTACGAGTATAGTAATGATGTTATGCACATTTGATAAATTGAGTTTAAGAAGGGTGAGTTTATGTTTGAGTTTATACGAGCTTACTAAACACTAGTTGCTTACGTAGTTTTTTTTCCTCTGTTTCATAGATTATCGGAAGCTCGATTGGTTGGAAACTTGTCAGAGTTCTATCACACTATTAGCAATTACTTTGATAGTTTTTTTTTACTAAGGTTATAAATGGCATGTATAAGGTTTTAGTGTAATGATAGCTATTGTTTATGCTAATTGACTATTATGGTATGATTATGCAATTGTGTATATAGTTGTTTGAACTTATAATGTTTAACAAGTGTGTATTTTTAGTCTCTTTTGGAGCATATGATGATTATATGAATTGTTCTATGTTTATTATGAAAGGTGAATGGTTTTACAATTGATGTCATTAGGTAGCTAAATTGACTATGTTTTGTGCTTGAGATTTGACATTATAGCCTTGTTTTGATTGAAGTTGTTTTGGTATAAATGTGGTGCCTTTGAATGGCATATTGGTTAGGAGAGATAGGTTGATTGAATTGGTATGTTTATATGTGTTTGAAGTGTGTTTAGGTCTATTGAATGTATACATTACTGAAGTGGATGGTTGGGCAAGTTTTGGACTTAAATTGGCTTGTTTATAGGGTCAAATTATGGAGCACACGGGCTGTCACATGGCCATGTGACACATACGGCCTAACTACATGGCCGTGTGTCACTTATTATTATAGGTGTGAGTATCACACGGCCTAAGACACGGCCGTGTGTATCAAGTTAGAGAATTACACGGCTTGCGACACGGCCGTATGACACAAGTCAAAGAGTTACACAGTCTGACACACGACCTACGACACGGTCGTGTGACCCAAGTCAGTGAGTTACACGGTTTAAGACACGGGGTGGGACACAGCCGTGTGTCTCATTGTTCGAGCACCACACGGTCTGGGCTATGTCACACGGCCGTGTGATCCCTGTTTTCTAAATTTCTAATTTTTTCCTTAGATTTTCTGAATTGTTTCAAATTAGTCCCAGATTGATCCCAAACTATTCTTAGAGCTACGAAGGCTTGATTTAAGGTCAAATGTGTATGTTTGCTATGTTTGTAATGAATTTTAAGTAATTAATATTAAACGACATTATTAATATGGTTTGAAGTTAATTGTTCTGATTTGTATGGTAATGCTCCATAACCCTAATTTGACGACGGAGATAGGTTAGGGGTGTTACATGATTATAACTTAGTTTTAGAATAGGTAAAATGCCATTTTCCTATTGGTCAAGCTTCCAGATGTCATGATCTCTTATTTGTTCCCAATCATGTTGATAAGTTTTCCCATAAAGTAAGCTCCCCATAGTTCTCACTGCCAAAGGAACCCTTCTACATTTTTTCACAATTTCATCAGCAATTCCCAAAAGATTTGGATTTTGTACTTCGTCCCCTTCCTTGAATGCCCATTTTAGTAACAAAGACAAGCTATCTTGGTGATTAAGAGCTTCCAATTCATATGGATTGTGAGTACCCATTACTGACGCGACAGCTAAACTTTTGGTGGTTACAGTGATTTTACTTTGATGCAAATCATCCAACTTCATCAATATGTTTATCAACTCATTCCATTTTACAGGATCTTGGTTCTACACATCATCCAGAGCAAGTAAAAAATTTTGACCTTTTTACAAGACTTTGTAGAAGAGTCAACAGTGCATTGACTGGTAAACCATCACATCTCTCACGACTTATGCAATAAATAATCTCACAAAGTGACCTAGCAACATCGAAAAACTCGGATACACACACCCATAGTTTCAAGGGAAATCGCCGACTCACTCTTTCGTCATTGTACACAAACTGAGCAAGCGTAGTTTTTCCCAGGTCTCCTATTCCAACTATAGGAATGACAGGTATGTTTTAGACACCCCTTGGCTGGACTAGAAGATCTATAATGTTCTCTTTGTCTTGATCTCGACCAAGTACCTTAAAAGTCATGAAGGAGTGGGTGTCCCTATGACTTTGAACAACACACTGTCGGTTCTGAAGAATTTGAACATTTTCTCCGAGATTAAATATTTTGAAATATTTTGAAAATGTCTTGCTTCCTTTTGCCAAAATCGTTATGTTCGAATTTAGAAAATATTATGAGTTCATTCTGGTGGGATAAAAACAATGGTAAGAAAGGAATGCATTGGTGTTCTTGGAAAGCGTTGAGCGTTGCAAAAGAAGCAGGGGGGATGGGATTCCGTGATTTAAATTTTTTTTAATATCGCTTTGCTAGCCAAACAGGGTTGGCGATTATTACGTAATCCTAATTCATTATTAGCGCGTACTTTGAAGGCTAAATATTACAAAAACTCAGATTTCATCAAATCAGAGTTGGGGAATCTACCTTCTTTTACCTGGAAGAGCTTGTGGACGGCAAAAGGCCTTATTTTGCAAGGGATGGGCTGGCGGATTGGTGATGGAAAGACAGTATCTATCTGGATTTACAAATGGCTCCCTGGGAACGAAACGCTCAATAGTCAGAACACAGATATGAACACAAATCTTGAAAACGTTGCAGATCTGTTTGAATCAAATATACGGAGATGGGATGAAGTTTTAGTCCGTAATACCTTCACTGCGAGAGTTGTTGAGAAGATCTTAAGTATTCCATTATCCAGGAACCTTCATGAAGATTTTGTTATCTGGCAGGGAGAACCGACGGGGGAATTCTCATTCCTAAGTGGGTGCCGACTACTCTCACAAAATGGGCAGACTCAATTACAAGACATTTTCAAAAAATTTTACAAACGATTGTGGAATCTAGATCTACCCGCAAAACTTAAGATTACAACTTGGCGAAGCTTCTGTAACTATTTGCCTAACTACAGTAATTTATATTACAGAAGATTAATGGGAGCTGCTAATTGTCGAAGATGCCATATGGAAGCGGAAACAAGGGAGCATCTCTTTAGAGACTGTCCTGTTACAAAGGAAACGTGGGAAAAATTAGACATTGCTGAACCTGTTCCAGATGAAAGTATGGGGTACAATGAATGGGTAGGAAACTTTTTTGAAAATAATTCGATGAACCAGTGCAGAAAATTCGTATGTGCCTTATGGGGGATTTGGTCATTCAGGAACAAACTCATTCATGAAAATGAAATAAAAACAGGGACACAAATTGCAGAGTTTGTTTCAAATTATCTAAAGGAACTGGACGGGGTAAAGCAGATAATACCTGATAGATGCGCATACATGAATAGGTGGGAAGCTCCTGCAAGGATGATCTGGAGGATTAACTTCGATGCGGCTTTCAACAGACAAAGCAATGAATCGTGTTCTGGGTTAGTAATTAGAAATGAAAGAGCAGGGGTACTGTGTTCAAAGACTACATTTAATAAAAACATACCGACTGTGTTTGCTGCTGAAGCACTAGCATGTTACCAGGCCATTGTTCTGGGACTCCAACTTGATCTACGGGATGTGGAAATTGAAGGAGATGCAAGGACGGTGATAAAAAACTGCAAGAAAAAGGGGAAGACAGGTCGAAAATCGCGGCATATATTAAAGACTCAAAGGAAATGGCCCTACGATACAGACGCTGTGTTTTTCGATTTTTACATAGAGAAGCAAACGAGGTTGCGCATAAAATTACTTCTGAGGGTTTTAAAAAGAAGGAAAATACTCTTATCTGTTGAATAGGATTCCGACTGGAGCTGAATCGGCGATGATGGCGGATCATGCAGCGACGGAAATCGAGCAAGAACAAAGACGACGAAGCGGTTAAAGGAGAAGATGAAAGGTTGAGAGAGGAGGATGATGGGTGTTTGGGGGTTTCTCTGCTGGGAAGAACTAAAGAGCTTTCGAAAAAGAAAATGTGTCTTTTTGGAAATGATGGGAACCATTAATTGAGTTCCTGATAACTTCTCCAGCACCGATTGGGATTTCCAAGATGGGGTTTATGTGGTATACAAATGGGACGCAATTCCCAAATAGCTCCTCGTGCGTTCTCACTTTGAACTTAGTGGAGCTTGGGCCGATTTGGTTTTGAGTGTTTGGTCTTTAAGTTTCTTTTTGTTGCTTTAGTTTGGGCTTAGGGGTTTATTTCCATTTAGTTTGCTTCAATTTTTGCTGACGCTTGTTTTTTTCTTTATGTTTTCGGACTCTGAATTGGCCCAATGTAATGAAAGTTCAGTATATTATTATCAAAAAAAAATATATATATATATATATATTTTGAAATCAGAAGCACTGGTCTCTAACCTTTCGTTGATCTTTTTTATTTTATTACCCATCCTCAAAGAGTAAGCAAAAGGGATAGAGATGGAAGGGAACGTACTGTTTCAACTCTTTTCGCAGAGCGTCACACCTGAATTCATCGAGCACATCTTTAGCATCATAAAAGACGCCTCTGAGCTTGGTCAAACTAAGGCGCAACGTCTGTGCTGCTGCAGTTTTTCAGCATCCAACAATGCAGCTTTGATGTATGTCATGTTTTCCTCAAGCCTTCTCAAAAATCGCCGGCATACTCACTTTCACTGGGTAAGTGATGATGAACTTTTTGTATTAAAATTGAAAAACAAGTTTTTTTACCTCATGAAAAATTTACGGTTTATTTGGTTGTTAATCGATTCATACCTTCATCCAGTTGATTCATATAATTGCTATTTTTTGAAATAATATGTTACAGTCAACAAAGAATATAGCTTGCTTAGCCAATTCTGAAGCCATTCAAGGCTTCCCCTTCATAATTTGCTATTCAACACCACAAGGAACAATCTTCAAAGCAAATTTCCAAACTATCCATTAAATCAACAAGCATCAAACCATTCATAAAAAAAAAAAAATCATTTAACTCTTCGTTTAAAAAAAAAAGTCAAACAAATTCAACTATGATACCAACCAAAACAATCATAAAATTAAAAAATATTAAAAGAAATTAAAATACGAGAAAAAGTATCTCTCTCTAGATGTCAAGTAAGATTTGGGTTCTTTCGTAATTAAAATAAATTATATTACTAATTTTTTTAATAAAAAACCAAAAAAAAATTATGCATATAGTGAAATTTGAAATTATGCTAATTGAATTAGCAAAAGCTTAAATTAAACACCCAAACAAAACTTTATTTTAATATTTTTTTATATTTTTTTATTTTAATATACACAATTTATTACCTCCATTAATTATATATCTAATTATCTATACTATTATTCAAACTCTAAGTAAGTTGATATGGCTAGCCAACTCAGTTAGGAAAATTACAAAAATGTCAATAAGTTATAATATTCAATAGTACTTTAGTCTTTTATTGTTAAATAATCAATAAAAATATGCTTATGGTTGGAATTTGAACCTAGGCCAATTTCATTAAAAAAAATTTAAATTTACTACTCAACTAAAACTTTATTTTATTGTTTTTATACATTTTAATATTATTATGCACATTCTATTACTTCCACTAGTTGTATATCTTAATAATGTTATAAATTAAGTTGGTCTCAAAATTAACTCAAACATCAACTCACAATTGATAATATCATGATAAATAATTGTAGTGCGTTTAATATACATCAACTCTCTATTCATTTACTCATAATTTAACCTTTTTTTTTATTTTAATATTGTATACATTGCGCATGTAATTATTAATCAATTTCAAACTATACAAATTATTTTTTATTGTATATTATTTTTAAACACACTCTTATGTTCTAAATGCATAATTTTCATTCAGTGTGATAAAGTTAAATTGAATGTTTGTTAACTTTTAATTAAGTTAACATTAAAAATTTACACAAATAAGCCAAATAGATCATGGCGAGAGGCTAAGAATCGAGATATAGGGTTTTACAACTCCGACTCTGTCACTCTCATTTCCAAAAACTAATAAGGGAGCACACGTTATGATCTTTTGTTTTAGTGGCGTTTTGTGAAAAATGCCGCAAAAGTGTAACCTGACGATGTTTTTCGTACAAACACCCTCTGCATCTCAATTTTTTTATGTACTGTAAAAAGCAAACCCTTTTTCTTTCTTTTTTTTTACTTTTTACCTGACCAATCTCAGCAATAGCTTCTCAACCTTCAATTGTCAATACTGACAGTAAAAACTCCATGAACAGAAAAATAGACACAAAAGATACCCTGTTCTAAAAAAATTTGAAAAAGAAACTCCATCAAACCTGTGAGCCATTCAAACTCCATCAGTACAAGGCTCTTGGAATTCTACAATAACAAACACAATGATACTATTTATTTTGTTACAAGAAAATTGAACAGAAAAGATCTCTGCTTGGAAATGAAAATAATTTAGATGTAGATATTCAAACTCCAAATCTACTTGATAACACATAGTACATACTGAAGAAAAAATCAAGGACTAACTGATCTTTAGGAAGAAGCTCTAGGTAAAGCACATTCTACATTATCGGATTTGTTCCCACAGCAATATCGGTATATTCAGACATAGATCCATCATCCGTTTGAGCAGATATTTTACAATCTGAACTGCACTTTTTATTTACAGAGCTTTATGTATAGAGAAGCTACTAATTCAAAGTTCATTCGATGCTTACTCCCAGTCAGCATCAAAGAAACCAGCATCTTTCATCTCTGAGTAGTACACATTCTCTAAATGCATGTCTTCCTCCTGCATTCATTGAAAGATATTTTGGCCACGCTTACATGTTATAAATCTGTGCTAAAAATCAATTAAACAGATGCATTTTTTACTATGAATATGAAAATAAATTATTACCTCAAAAAAATCTGCTAGAAAAGTAATATACAGAAGGGGAAGGTAAAAGGCATGGTAGCAAACGATTGTGGCGCTGTACAACCTGTAAATGTGTTTTGTACACCTCTTTAGAAAACCGTTTGAAAAGGAACATAATATACTAATATAAATAATACTTGGATTAAAATGGCAACAAGCTTGTATTTACCAAAACCCAAAGCTAGCTCCATTTCCAGTTAGTGCACAAGCAAACAGTTCTAGTGCATTCAAGATGAACATGAAGGCAACATATTTGTAGAATGCAGGTCTTGCTGCAGAAGGACAGAGAAGCAACTGTAAATCTATGATTAAGCAACTTGCAAAAAATGTAAGTAACTTAGATGAACATACCAGGTAACCTTTCTCTCCACTTGGAATGGTACATAAACAGTATGGAGCCATAAATAGCAGTCAGCACTAGCCTGTGAACAACCCACAAACCCCATTTTATCTGACGTGGATGTTCGGAGTTGTCAATGAACAAGGGCACACCGAATCCAAATAGGTAAATAGCCTAAAGGAGGGAAAACATACATTGAAATATTAATATCATAATATATAAAGCATCAACGGAGAAATGTTAAAAGAATTAACTACAAGAAAAATACTAAAGGGAACAACATCGTGTGTTTTCCATATTAGAAAATGAAAACAATTAAAAAAACAAGTATGCACGATCATACTTCAAATTTGAGATTGCTTAAGAAGTTAAAGTAGATCAATGATCTAACTATAGGCCACAAGAATGGTGACTCTGCTATTAATAGTAAAGTTTGCAGGAAGGAAGAAACTGTAATGTTCTTCCACCACCATCTGATTCACCAGCAATAGATATGCAACTTCCAAGAAAGGTGAAATATTTAAGAATAAAATAAATACCTTGAGAAGTAAGTCCAAACCAACAATGAGCCCTGAAATAACAAATGTCCGTGTCAAAGCTTGCAACCCACTAGCATGATTTCCTTGCAGTAGAAATGCCAACAAGCTAACTTCCAGGAATAGCATCCCAGAAGTTGTGAACAATGATAAGATATTCCATGCCATTTCCTTTCCAGGAGTGCATTCCCAGGCCTGCATCAATCAAGAGGTAGTTTGGACCAAGCCATCCAGCTAATGAAGTGGAGAAATAAAGTTACTGTCAACTAGAGTTATGATCTTCAGGGGTCAATCATATTTCATTAATCTTGATGGCTATGATTTTCCTAAAAACATATAGTTTACTAACCTAACTCATTCATACTATCAAAGAATAAGATGCCCAGCTGCTTAACAGAAATCATTTTTCAAATAAGCCATGTTAAGCAGAAAACACTATTTGGTAACAATCACTAAGATACAATTCATACGTGAAAGGATAAAGTAAACAGATTTTCTCTCACTTAAGAAAAAGGGAAAATTGACCATTCATGATGGTAAATGAGTTAGATGTTAGCTCACGCCACACTAAAAGAGACACAGCTATGGAACACAAGCTCAAGAAAGAAGGCTTTTACTATACATATTTCCATTCTATTGATCTATATTATTCATTATTGGCTTCTCTGCATTGTTCTTAGATACAACATCAAAGGAGCATCACCTAAAAAACTCATACTAGATAGCTTTCCTGTCCAATAATCTTGTTCTTAAGTTTACAATGCGAAAAGTTTGCCGAACAACTTTTGCACCTTGTCTAATGAGACCAGGACACCCAAGTTACATTCCACTAATTTAAGTAGCATTACTTATTGCGTTGTCCCAGACTCACAGAAGCAAGAACAAAAAGAGTATTTTGGATATCAACTAAACAAACTTGTGAAGAATTAAAGCAAGAAAGTACATTGTTATTTGGATGCAAAATGCCTGACTTATAAGTTGACTAATTAGATTTTGTCTATAACTAATGTCAGATTTTAGCAATTCCTTCATTTAATCAATTATTAATTTTACTTTTCAATATCAGCTAGTCTTTTACAGTAATTTCCATTGCAATTTGCTTTACAATAAAAATAAAAAGCAACCATGTCAAGGAAACAACCAAAGTCTAAAAGATCCAATAATCAAATTCAAGAAAAACACCACCTCATTAAAATTTAATTAGAGGGGAAAAAATCCACAAACCTGAACGAAACACCAAACAAGGTTGAGCAAGCTAACGAGCCAAAGGCAACCGTAATAAGAAATCATGATATAAGACCTTCCATGAGAAAGCTTTTGAAAGTTTTTTTTAGCTTGAAAACCCAGAAACAGAACAAAGAGGAGAGAAGGGATAATAAGTGCTAAGTTATGCCAAAATCCATGACATTCAACGAGCCATCCATACAACCCATTCGAAGAAGAAGAAGATGATGATGATGAATTGTTAGGGTTTTGAGGAAATGGGGATTCTGTGATGCTTTCAAGAGATTGCATTTTCTGAGAGGTTTAATTTCATAAAGAAAACGGGGAAGACAATAAATTTAGAAACTGAAAGATTGGAAGTTGAGATTTTCAGGATTTTGTTTTGTAATTTTGAAGGGTTTGAGTTAATTTATTTTGTTGATCGAATTCACGGGATAATCAGAATTCTGACTTGCTGGTAAAATAAATTTGTCATTATAAAAATATTATTTAATTTGAAAAGTAATTTTGGAAAATAAAAGGGTAAACTACATTAATTTGTCACTCAACTTTTATAAGGTTTCATTTTGGGCACCAAAAATAAAATGATTGCAATTAAGGCACTATTGTTACATACTTTTATCATTTTAGTCTCTTGTCCTTAATTTTCCCATTAGATACACTCATTTTAGTCACCCAAATTTAGTAAATTTTCATTTTGATTACTCATTTTTCTTTTTAATTTCCTTTATTTTTTTTTGGTAAAAAGACCTCTCTAGTCCCTCTCAAAAAAATTGGAGCAATTTAATCCTTGTCAATTTCGAAAGTGAGCAATTAAGGACAATTTATAACGGTGTTAATGTCATTCGTCAATTGTACATAATTTTGATTGACATAGTAACAAATTATCCTTTGATGTTTACATATTTTTTCATTTTGGCTTTAATTCTAAAAAATTCAACAAATTTAACCTCAACATTTACACAAATGTTACATGACAAATTTGTTAAATTAGGCCAAATTGACAAAATGCGTAAACTTTGAGGCTTAAATTTATTATTATACCAATCAAAATCATATACATTGATGGAAAATATTAATGTCGTGATTAATACCTTTTTGAAATTGAAATTGAGAAAGATTGAAAATACCTTTTTAGATTCTTTTTTCTTTTTTTAAAAAATTAATTTTATTATTTTCGGTGAGGAAAAACCTGGAAATTTATAGGGGAAAATTTAGGTTAGAAAAATCATTTTTAATTTCCTTTATTTTTTTTCTTTTAGAATTAATTTCAGTTTTTTCTCTTAGTAGAAAGATGAAAAATAATATCAGATTTTACAGGGAATTACTTAGGTTTTTATAAGAAAAAAAAAGTTTATTTTTACATGAAAAGTCAATTTATCTTCATTTCATTTATTTCTTTTCCTTTTTAGAATTAATTTTAATTTTTCAAAAAAGGAGAAACCTAAGGTTTATTAGGAAATTACCTCAGTTTTGGAAATTTTTAAATTTTTATATGAAAAATAATTGTCTTTTTAATCTTTAATTTTTCTTTTCTTTTTTTGTAAATAGGAAAATTTTGGAGTTCTACAGTATTTTTTTGGTCTTTTACAAGAAAAACATGAGTTTTAATTGAGTTATAGATGAGAACGGGTTCTATCTCGACAATTGAATAACTTAATTCTCTATAAAAATTCGTGGTTTTTTTTAAATAAAATTAATTTTAAAAAAAGAAAATGAATGACCAAAATGTAAACTTGCTAAAGTTTGGTGACTAAAACAAGTGTATGTAATGCCAAATTAACGACGAGTGACCAAAATGATAAAAGCATAACGACAATGACTAAAATGATAAAAGTATGTAATGGTAGTGCCTAAATTGCAAACTTTTTATTTCTGGTGCCCAAAATAAAAATTTATGAAAGTTGGGTGACCAACTATATAGTTTACCCAAAATAAAATTATTAATAGCTTTTCCGTTGGCCAAGTTTTGGTTGTTAGGCTTAGGTTATCTTTGGTGTATTACTTAAAATTAAATATCAATATAATTAGATTATTTGATAATAGATAATATAATCTTAAATGAAATAGAATAAAATAAATAAATAAAAACAATTGAATTTTTTCTCTAAACTTAAGTGATAAGTAGGTCCCTATTTACTTATCATTTTCTACATTTTTTTGTGCAAAAACTTCTATGGGATAATTTTCATATGAGTTAACAAACGTGTTTAAAAAATTATGTTGTTGAAAATATTATTTTTCAATTAATTAATTTTTTTCAACATTTTATCAAATAGTTGTTAATTAAACTATGTACCGAAGAACCTCCTGAAATGTGGGTTAACATTGCATTTCAATATTTGAACAAACAAAAAAGAAAAGAAATGTAGTTAGTGTCACACCTCGAAATTGAGTCTAAAAGTTTCAAGTGTAATTTAGAAATTTTAGCTCAAAATGTGTTTGAAAATTCGAAGTATGGTAAATTGAAAATGTCTTCATCTATGGCTTTTTAGAAATTAAATTAATTTTTGAAAATAGTGTAAAAAAGACCTCCAATTTTAAAAGATAACTATTTTGTAAAAGGGATTAATTCAATAGTAGTTTTAAAGTAAATGTACCAATTTTTAAATCAGTCCAATTCTTCCCCTCTTCACCCTATTTTATGACGATTAAAAAGAAAGAGAGCATTCTTCGTATGTTTCTTGTGTTGCCCATTAGGAAGGAAAAATCCCAAATTTTCATCCTCCAATTTCAATCTCCAAAAGCTCCAATCCATTGTTTCTATATCTTCCTAGCATTAAAACCTCTCTAGAATTTTAAGAAAAACATCAAAAACACTATTGATTTTACCATCGTTCAACTTGTGGTTTTTCCAGATTTTCAACCAAACATCCATTTTTCTCCCAACGAAGGTAATTTTTCGTTTTTCTATTGGTTTTTGATTATATCTAACCTTTTAAATCGAATTTTTATCTATTGAATCAAAAGTTTTGATTAAATGTCAAATTTTGGGTCATTAATGGTGAAATTCGAGATTTTGAATGAAAACAATGTTTCAAAGCCTTTTTCAACTCGTTTTGATGTGATTAGAAGGTTTCTAAACTTTCCCTAAAGTTTCGTTAAAGAATTCTAAGGTTTTATTGAGTTTTTGTGAAAATTATCATTGTATGTCGAAATTTCAGAACCATGAATGTGTGTAGTTTTGTGTAATTTGAAGGTTAAGAATCATTCTTAGGTTAATAATTAGAGGATTGGAATCAATTTTAAGCATTGAGAATGAGTAGGAATTATGATATTTGAGTTTCGAATTTGCAATTCGAAAGTTTCAATTTCAAGATGAAGGAACCTTAGACCTACGATTTTGATTGATTGGGTGTGTCTATAGCTGTAAATTAATTATGTTTGTTGTGTGGTTAATTTTGGTAAAGATTCAGAACCGGTGGAGCCTTCGACGAGAAAGACAAAAGGAAAGTAAAAGCTAGTTTAGGCTTTCGACGACTAGGCAAAAGTGCAAATGATGAGTGTTTGGAATCGCTGCTAATAGACATGATTCATAGTGTTAATTGGGAGCTTAGGAGTAGCCTAAACCCCTGTTTAAATTGCAAAATATGTGATTGTGTTGTGAATTGAGAATTACGATGTGATAATGTGACTTGTGATATATGTTTGTGATGGCTATTGTGAATGTGTTAATTGTAGGTATTTTATACATGTCGAATGACAGTGATGATGTTGTGCTTATAATGTGAATATGCAGTGAAAGTGTGTAGAAATTTGTAAGTAAATATGTGTGTATAATTGTTGTTCTTTGAGACCGTTGGATATAGTTGGCATGCCATAGGATTTGTGAGTACTCACCCTTGTGTTGTATTTTTAGGGCATTAAGGCTCGGGACAATTTTGGAGAGATAAGGGAATGTGAGCTCAGCTCCATTCATTGGGATATGTTGGAGTGTTGGAGAGTGATAGCTAAATGCTACGTTTTTGGGATATGTTCGACTCATTGAGTCAATGGTGTGTTAGAGATTCGAGTATCCAATGTATAGTGATAGAGCCCACTTTTATGTTTCATAGCCTCAAGTGCCAATTTATCATTAAATGAAATATTACGATATGTGATGTATGCATAAATATGTGATTAATAAGCTACATGAGTTGGTAAATATTGCATGAATATTTTAGTATGTCATCATAGTAAATTGTGAATGTAATTGTGTTTTGGTCGTTTTCATTTAATGTGTGAATTCATGTTTATTTGGTGGTTATTTCGATCATTCATTGAGCTTATTTAAACTCACTCACTCTTTTCTAAACCTTTGCAAACAGTTAGTGTTATTGGTATGGGCGGTGCGGAAATTCCAAGGAATTGAGCCAAGTTAGGCTTAGTGATTGAGTAGGTGACATTATTGCTATTATTTTGAACTGTGGGAATAAAACAATGAGGTAGAATTGTTAGTTGATTATTGCCATGATGTTCTAAACAATTGTCTTGAAGTTTAATACTCTTAGGAATTATGAAGTTCTAATATTAGTTCATTGGGTTGCTTAGCTTAAATTATTGATGATGCATGGAACTGCAAATTATGGTATTTTTTATGCTGAATTTTGAATCTATACATGCATGATGATTTAGTATATGTATGGTTGTGCTAAATGTCCTGTTCTGGTGTTATTTTTGTTGTTTTATGCCGAGGTATCGATAATTGGGTATTTAGTATCGATACCTCCATGATATTTTGAATGTGCAGGAAGTCAGTAACTCTGATAGGGTATCAATACTTTCTGATAGGGTATCGATAGTTTGTTGATTTTAATTTTTGCAGGAAAACAAAATGCTAATTTGGTATCGATTTTCTTATCAGTATCGATACCATCTATGGGAAATATCGATACCATCGAATTAGTATCGATACCTACGTGATATTGTGGTAATTTTTTTTTAAGTGGTCTTAAAGCATGTTTCTACCTTGTTATAAGCTCGTTTAATGTATGTTTAGCTTAATTTAATGTCGCCTAGGGTATTCTTGACTTGGAATCTCCCTAAATGTTCAAATTTGATAATGTTCACATGCTAATAAGACGTTATGTAATGCGTGATGTTGTGACGGTGGTGTAGCGTCCTGTTACTCGGGTTCAGCGACCGGGTCGGGTATAGGGTGTTACATTTGGGCTCTCTATATATTATTGTATATATATATACTATATCATACTCACAATATAAGTAAAAAAAATATTTTAATGAATCCTGTGTGTTGGCCTGATGGTTAGGGTGTTCATCGCCCTAGGTGTGGCTTGGGTTTGAATCACGCTAGTCGTATTGCTTTAGGACTTTGCCCTCCTCTTGTAATATACAAAAAAATATATATATATTTTTTATTTTAAAATTCTCAACAATAATCATAGGAGGATTGGTAAAGGATTTGTTTATGAATCTTATTAAATATGTGTTATATCCTTATATATACGATTTTTAATTTTTGATTTATTTAAAAATTATATAAAAATATGAAAAGATAAAATAAGTTATCGCAATAATATTAGTTACCATTTAAAAGAAATAGTATATTAATCTTTTCTCAACTAAGTTGGTACTTAGTTAATCCATAATACCAACTTAGTCAAGGATTTTATAATAAGTATAAATATGAATACTTGATTATGTAAAATTTTTATATAAAGGATTTGTTCTTCAATTAAAGCATAGGTAGAGTAGTAAAGGGTTTATGTGATATCTTCTTCATTAGTCTTTGGTTTACCCCTGGAAATTTTATTTTAAAATTTTAAGAAAGATTTATATAGAAAAATGAAAATATAAAATGATGATTATAATAATATTTATTACTTTTTAAAAATATATTTTTAATTAATTTTTTATCAAATTAATGTCTAGTTAACTTATGAAATCAAAATCAATAAATAATTTTATTAAATCTTACGACTCCGGGATAAATAAAAAATTATATAAATAAATAATATCAATAATAAAATTTGAACCCCAATCAATATTAAATCTCTCATACATCCATTTTTAAATTTCTTTTAACATGGTAGTTTGAGCTATTCAATTTAAAAAATATATAAAATAGTTGAGAAGTATAAATACCTTATAATAAACTAGCTATCTTTAATTCTTTTGGTTTTTTTAATTGGATTGAGATTCAATTAACTTATGGTATCAACAAAGTTAGACATTTTATAATGGTAAATATATATTTAGGTTAGTATTTGTAACACAGTAAATAGAAAATTATATTTACAATGTATTATCATTTAAAAGGGTAAGTATTGCCTTTTAAATTTTATTTGTGAAATTTAAAAACTCTAAAAATGTATTTGGATGTGGTATTTTAAAATTTTAAAACAATTCTAAAATTTTAGGAGATATTTTAAGAGAAGATTTGGCTCACTACAAAATAAATTGCAATTTACTATCAGTCAGAAATTCATCGCTAAATACCAAAAAATGTCTGTGTAGCACTTTAAATCCTATACCGGCCCAAAAAAATGCTTCGTCGACGAAAATATAACCGTCAGGAAAAATTTCATCTTATAAGGAAAACAGTTGATATATCTCTTTTACCTTTTGTCGACGAAAAATCCCGTCAGTAAAAGTAGTATCATTAGATGCTTCTTAATTATATATAAATATTTTTAGCTACGGTTTTCAACCGTCAATAAAAGTTAGCTTTAAATTTTAGAAATTATTTTGGACGATTTTCTATTTGATTTTTTTATTGTTTCTAGAAATTATATTTTTAAAAATGAAATATTAAAATACAATTCATAAAATACACTAATAAAAATACAAAGAAAATAAAGTAAGAAAGGAAATATTTTATATTGATAACCTATATTCATACATAATCATATATATTATCAAGTAATAAAAACATAACATCTAAAGATAAAATATTGAAAAAAATCAAGTTAATGAAATATTAACAATATTTCTGAACCACATAGTAGTAGTTGGTCTCTTGATTCATAATTTGTAGCCTTAGTACAAGAGAAATGATTGTATAAAACTATAATCCCCCATCACCCCTATTCCCTTTTTAATAAGAGAATGACAAATACAATCCCTTCTCCTTTATACAATGGAATCAGGCTAGTAAATTTACACTCAAATCAGATAAGTTGATAAAGATAATTAATTATCTCTTCTTCCCATGAACTGAAACAAGGAAAACAAACTTTTCATGAATAAAACCAAAAGGATATAGCAATCAACAGTCATTGAGTGCAAGATTATGAAGCCAACAAAGAGAAAAATCATCACCTCTTTAATGCCATCTGCAAAGATTTTGACAGTAGATATAGCAATTGTTGCAGCTTCTTCAAAAGGATAGGTAAAGAAGAAATTAAATACCAACTGATCACATCACGTTAAGTGAACATAAATGACAACCAAAATAGTAGTTAATATGTAAGAATCATCATGACCAAATAAAAAGACCAAAACAAAGGTAAAGAAGACATTAAATACCAGCTTTGCAATTGCCTAGTTAATTCCATGTTCGTAAAAGCTGGGGTCATACCTGCATTGTTGGAATTCAGATTTGATCCAACTTATGAATGCTGGGATACTGATCTTCAGCAAACAAGATGGTAATAACTTCATTGGGAACAAAACAAATACTTGTAGAAATCCTAAATCTGGTAAATGATGATCCAGACAAATCCTAATAGCTGGAACCTGGAGAGCTAAGAATATAAAAATTAATGTCATTTTTTAAATATATATAATTACTTGATAGTACAAAGTTATCGTTGGAAAAATTGCATTTTATGGGAATTTTGAGCCTATATTCTCAATAGGTAAAGGTGAAGAGTAAAATCATAAAATTATGGTTTCATATTCTACTCCATGAGACCTTTACAACAGCATATCATATGCTCAAAATGATTGAGTAATGAATGAGAAATTGATGCTAAAAGTAAACTACTTGGAAATATTTGTTGAGAAAAAGAAAAGCTTAGACTCCACATTGGTTAAATTCCAAGTGTAAGATGTGTTTATATATAGGAACCCCCTTAAAAAAATGATTGAATGACTAAACTTGGGTGCAGGTCCAAATTTGATGGGGTTGGGGCGCATCCACATGATGTGGGCGATGTGAAATGTTTGGATTGGTCGGGCTCAAAATGAACCTATGAATATTTTAGCTCAAAACACAAAATTATTTTTCCTCAACTGACATAATCTATTTATATAAGGACATTTTTCTTATTTTATTTGATTCCAATCAATTTGATTTAATTTTAAATCAAATTGATTTGTTGGCTCCTTAATGGCAGATTTTGTGGATATTTCCAAAATTCCACCATACTAAATGTCTATAAAAGGTTATGAATTGTAACGCCTTGAATAATTTATTTCTGTTTCTGTACATTTTTTACATAAATGCGTATTTGCTTCAGTGGTTAAGTGTTCTGGGTGTGTGTGAGAGGTATTGGGTTCAAGTCTCACCTTTGCTAATTTTGTCATTTTGATCTAAGCCTTACCCTTGTTGAGTGGGCATATGTTAAACTTCCTGTAAATCTATATCTGAATAAGCCTACTGATTCGAGTGGTAACGGGGTTAGTGTGTTAGAGGTCCTGTGTTTGAATCTCTGCGCGAGTGTGGAAGTTATATTTTTTCTCGATTAGCTAATAGAGTTTCGGTGGAGCCAAACTTCTGAGGTAGTTGTGTGTAGTGGGTTAGTGGGAGAGATATGGGGGATTTGTGATATTATCTTATTTTATTTTTGTTTTTTTCTCTCTTCCAAAGAATTCTGACGTCTCTACTCTCCCTTTTCGGGTTCTTTGCAAATTTTTCTTTGTCCTCATCTTTTCTTCAATTCTGTCACTTTTGTTTTTGTGCAAATCGTCTTGTTTCGACATTTTGGTTATCCTTGTGCGTTTCTGGTAAGTGTGGTAAGTGTGGCTTTTGCTTTGTTAGTGAATCTTTTGGTTGATGGGGTTCGTTTTGTGGCTTAGGAGAAGATCAAGGGACTGGGGGCTGCTAATCGACACTCTAGTTGTGCAAAATCATCGTTGTTCGTTCGAAGGTAAGGGTTTTGGTATATTAAAAGAGGTGACCTTTAGTTCGATTGAGTATCGTTTTAAATGACTAATTCAGCATTTTGTTGGATGATTTTAGGTTTTGATAGTCTCGGAAGGGATTTTGCATCAAAATCGTACCAAGTGTGTACCTAAAATGCAGAAAAACAAGCTTCGGCATAAGCTGAAAAACCTAACTGTCAATGCCACATAGGCGTGTGGTTACCCGTGTGGTTGGCCGTGTACGAGGACACGGCCGTGTGGTCGACAAAGGCATGGCCGTGTGCAAGACACGGCCGTGTGATGGTGTGAGTGTGGTCGTGTGGGCCACAAGGGCTAGGCCAAGTTGGGCGTGTAGGCCTACACAGGCGTGTGAGTTTTGGGCCAAATTGTGCGGGCCACACGGGCAAGGCCAATCTGGGCGTGTGAGCCCACACAGGCATGCCGCATAGGCATGTGGGCCCATTTTTTTGAAAATTTCCCTAGGGTCGCACGGGTCGCTCCTATCGACTGTGGGCCTACTGTAGGGTCGGTAAGGGCCATTAAAACCCTATTTTGTATGCTATGATATTCTGGTAGACTGATCTAAGTAGGATACTAAATGTATGTCTGATTGTACTGCTATATGTATATCTGTTATTTGTATAAAAGCATGTTGAGCATGTTTAATCTGATAAATCTATATCTGATTTCTGCATCATTTATTGGGGTGGGTTTGTATATATGGAGGAAGTGTTCTGAAAGACGACATTCACCTATATTCTGGTAGCTTGGCTGCACTATATCTGATATGTGTTGTAAAGGCATAATATGGTGTATAAGGATGGGTGGGTGTTTTTAACCCCACATGGTGTGTTGTGATGGTCGGAGTTGGTGTGTAGAGGATGGGGGTAGGATTCTGCATATTTGTTTTGTATATCTGAATATGTGATCTGCATCTGTAAAGGACTTAGTTCCAAATCTGAATCTAATTTGTATCTAACTGTTTATGAGACTATTGTATATGACATGTCTAATTCTGTTGGGTTACATACTGAGTTTACGTAAACTCACCTTTGTTTGTCTGTTCTGTTAAGGTAATCCACAAACTTAGGCAGATCGGTGTGGCAGAGACTCAGCGGTGACCACTTGACTGAGAACTGTTACACTTAGTTATTTATGGTTTTATTTAAATTTTCGAATTTAATTGAGAGTTTGTAATTTCTGGGACTCTCTGGACTGTAAGGTTTATATCTTGGTTTTGGTTTCATTTGCATGCTTGATAAAATGTTTTATGGAAACAACATTTTACGTAGATAAGGGTTTTTCTAAAAATATGAATTAGATTTCCAAAAGTTTCGGTTTTATTAAGCTTCCACTGTAATAAGTGTTTTGGCAAATGAACTATTTAAATATTGTTTTCAGTAATAATCATGAATGAATATGAGTTATGAAAGTTTAACGGTTTATCGAAACAACTCAGTTTTTAAAACCTATTCTTTGTGACATCTCGGATTTGGTTATAACGTCTAGGCCGGGTCTAGGGTGTTACATTTAGTGGTATGAGAGCCAGGTTACAAAACTCGAGCTGTGAATTTTGGGTTCCAAAGTTTTATTTTAAAAAGAATTGGTTTTCAAATAATTTGGATAATTTGAGGAAGTATGTGGTACACTAAGTCTCCGGCGCCGATCCTGTAAGTATCAATGTACTTAGATAGAATTGTTCTGAAAACACTGTAGATAGCACTTTCTGAAACTGTATTGAGATAGTTAGAGACTGAAACCTTTGAAAATAATTTTAAACTTATGATAATTTATGCATAAAATATCTGTTAATAAATAATGGAATTGATGCATAAAACTTTATAATGTAGATAAAATTTAAAAGAAGCCATTCAGCTGGGGACGACGTATTGTCCCAGGCCATGTTGAGGATTTTGAAGAGGGTCGCTGGACCCCATTCTAGTTTTGGGGGCCGTGGGACGGTAACTAAACGGCTTCGGTCCAATAGTGCTGAGTTGTTTAGGGGTGTCACTGGAGTCGCCCCTAATGTGGTCGAGTATTGGTTGGAGGCCACCGAGAGAATTATGAATGATTTAGATTGTACTCCCGAGCAGAAATTTAAGGGTACAGTCTCTCTGCTTCGCGACGAGGCATATCAGTGGTGGTTAACGGTTGAGGAGGATACTCAGCCGGATCATCTGAACTAGGATTTCTTTAAGACTGCCTTCCAAGAAAAGTATGTGGGAGCGAGCTATGTAGATGCTCGTAGGCGTGAGTCCATGAATCTCACGCAAGGCGATAGATTTGTGGCCAAGTATGAGGACGAGTTTCTAAGGTTGAGCAGCTATGCTCGAGGCATGGTGGCATCTGAGTACGAGAAATGTGTTTGTTTTAAGGATGGTCTGAGAGATAACTTGAGGGTACTGATTGCTCCGCAGAGGGAGCGAGAGTTCGCGGTTCTAGTGGATAAGGCAAAGATCGCCGAAGAGGTTAAGCGCGTGGAGGTTAACCTGATAGGCCGTGAGAGAGGCAAGAATAAGAGGGATTCAGAGCCCTCTAGTTCTGTTCAAAGGCCTAAGAAAAAGGTCAGACCTGATAGGCCGATTAGAATGGGGGTTCCTGTTGCTCCTACTGGGATTCAGCCGTGTGGAGATTGTGGTAGGCGCCATCCGGGCGAGTTTTGGAGGAAGATTAGGGCTTGTTTGAGGTGTGGGTCTTTGGAGCACCGTATTAGAGAGTTTCCACAGCAGGCAGATCAGATGCAAGCTTCAGGACTGGGTTCTGTACAGCCTCAGAGGGTAGTTCAACAGCCACCCAGGGGTCGTGGATCAGCTAGGAGTGGTAACGGTATGGGCCATGGGTAGAGAGTAACGAGCAGAGGTGCTAGTCAGACTGAGGCGAGGTAGCCTACATTGGTTTATGCTGCTCGACTCCAAAAAGATAAATATGCTCCATATGTTATCACCGATACGTTCTTTATTTTTGATGTACCTTATACTACTTTGATAAACATAGGTTCTACACACTCATATGTAGCTTGTTCTGTATCTAAAAACCTAGGAATTTCTGTTGAGAGCACTTCTAGTGAGATCATTGTACTGAGTCCGTTGGGGCAGTCTGTCCGAGTTAGTAAACTTTATAGGAATGTTTCGTTAGAGGTGCAAGGGGCTGTATTTCTAGAAAATCTAATGGAGTTACCGTTTGGGGAGTTCGATTTGATTCTGTGTATGGATTGGTTGGTTAAGCATCGAGTCAGTTTGCATTGCACGACTAAGAGGGTCGTTCTGAGGACTGAAGATGATAAGGAAGTGGTTGTGATAGGTGAGCGTCGAGATTATTTACCCAACATAATCTCCATTCTCGTGGCTGAGAAACTGGTTCAAAAAAGGTGCGAGGCGTATTTAGCTTACGTCAGTGGTTTTGCTTCTAGGGACTCTTCTATTGGGGATATCAAAACTGTGAGGGATTTTCTGGTTGTCTTTCCTGATGAGTTACTGGGTTTGACTCTGAACCGAGAAGTTGAGTTTGGCATTGAGCTTTTATCGAGTATAGCTCTAGTGTCTATCGCCCCATACCGTATGGCACCGAAAGAGCTTACACGGCTTAAGGCTCAACTTCAAGAACTTTTGAATCATGGTTTCATCTGCCCTAGTGTGTCTTTGTGGGGGACACCAATTCTGTTTGTGAAAAAAAGGATGGCACCATGAGAATGTGCATCGATTATCGGTAACTGAATAAACTGACTGTAAAGAACAAGTATCCACTTCTGAGGACCGATGATTTGTTTGATCAGTTCCGAGGGGCTTTAGTGTTTTCCAAGATTGATCTTCGTTCTGGGTATCATCAATTGAGAGTTAATGAGGTGAATGTTCATAAGATGGTGTTTAGGACTCGTTATAGGCATTATGAGTTCCTATTTATGCCTTTTGGTCTGACGAATGCTCCGGCTGAATTCGTGGATCTGATGAACCGAGTCTTTCAGCCATATCTAGATCAGTTTATCTTAGTCTTCATCGACGATATTCTGGTTTACTCTAAGACCGAGGATGAGCATGATGAGCATCTTAGAGTAGTGCTTCAGATTCTCCGTGAAAAGCAGTTCTATGCTAAGTTGAGCAAGTGTAAGTTTTGGTTACGAGAGGTAACTTTTTTGGGGCACGTGTTTCTGCTGAAAGGATCCGTGTTGATCCAAGGAAAATTAAGGTTGTGCTTGGTTGGAAATAGCCTAAGAATGTATTTGAGATTCACAGTTGTCTAGGCCTTGCGGGGTATTATCGGTGTTTTGTTGAGGGGTTCTATCTGATTTCAACTCCTTTGACTAAGCTTCTGCATAAGGGTGTTCCTTTTGTTTGGACTGATGCACAGCAATCGAGCTTCGAGAAGCTCAAGTCTGCTTTGACTTAGGCTCCTGTTCTGATACAGCCTGAATCTGTTAAGGAGTTTGTGGTGTACAGTGATGCGTCACAAGTTAGGTTGGGATGTGTATTGATGCAAGATGGAAAAGTGGTGGCTTATGTGTCCCGTCAGCTTAAGACACATTAAGGGAATTATCCAACGCATAATCTCGAGTTGGTTACGGTGGTTTTTGCATTGAAGATCTGGAGGCACTATCTTTATGGTGAGAGGTGCATAATCTACACTAATCACAAGAGCCTCAAGTACCTCCTTATTCAGAATGAGATGAATCTTAGACAGCGACGATGGATTGAGCTGCTCAAAGATTATGACTGCACGATCGAGTATCATCCTGGTAAGGCCAATGTGGTGGCCGATGCTCTCAGTCGAAGAGCGATGTCTGATTTGAGGGCGATGTTTGCTCGCCTTAGTTTGTTTGATGATGGGAGTCTGTTGGCCAAGTTGCAAGTTAAGCCAACTTGGATTGATCAGATTCTTGATAAGCAGTTAGGGGATGAGTCTCTGGGTTTGCGGTTTTGTCAAATTGAGAGTGGTAGTACTTCTGACTTTGGGCTGAATAACGATAGAGTTCTGTGTTTTCGAGGTCGGATCTATGTACCGAATAATTTTGATTTGAGATAGTCGATTCTGAGGGAGGCGCATAGTAGCCCTTATGCTATGTATCATTGTGGTAATAAGATGTATCGGTATCTCCGTGAACTGTACTGGTTGCTGGGTTTCAAGCGAGAGGTTACGAATTTCATTGCTCGTTGTTTGGCATGCCAGCAAGTTAAGGCTGAGCATCAGTTGCCTTTGGGTTTGTTACAACCTGTTAAGATTCCCTTATGGAAATAGGAACGAGTAACGATGAACTTCGTTAGTGTGTTGCCCTTGACACCCACTAAGAAGGATTTTGTTTGGGCCATCGTGGATCGATTGACCAAGTTCGCTTATTTTATTCCGGTTCGAACGGACTACTCTCTGCAGAAGCTAGCGAAGCTCTATGTATCTGAGATTGTGAGACTGCATGGGGTTCCTGTTTTGATTATTTCTGATAGAGATCCTCGCTTCACTTCTCAGTTCTGGAAGAAATTACACGAGGCTCTAGGTTCGAGATTGGACTTCAGTATTGCGTTCCATCTTTAGACCGATGGTCAATCTGAGAGGGTGATTCAGATACCGGAGGATATACTTCGGAGATGTGTAATTGATTTCTGAGGTAATTGGGAGGATTATATGTCGCTAGCTGAGTTCGCCTACAATAACAGTTTCCAGGCTGGCATCCAGATGGCACCTTACGAGGCTTTGTATGGTTGTAAGTGTCGTACTTCACTATGTTGGACCGAATTGGGTGAGCGTCAGGTTTTGGGTCCTAAGTTGGTTTCTGAGATCGAAGATAAAGTTGGACTGATTTGGGATCGTCTGAAGGCAGCTTCTAATAGAAAAAAATCTTATGCAGATCTGAAGAGGTATGATATTGAGTACTCTGTGGGGACTTCGTGTTTCTTAAGGTTTCTCCATGGAAGAAGGTTCTGAGATTCGGTTGTAAGGGCAAGTTGAGCCCTAGGTTCATTGGGCCATATCGGATTTTGAAACGTGTGGGACCGGTCACTTATCAGTTGAAGCTACCTCCAGATTTGGACCGTATCCACGATGTATTTCACGTCTCGATGTTGAGACCGTATCAGTCTGATCTATCTCACGTAGTCTCTATTGAGGAGATCGAGGTTAGATCGAACTTGACTTTTGAGGAGGAGCCGGTTCAAATTCTGGATCAAGATGTTAAGGTTCTGAGAAGGAAGTCTATTCCATTAGTAAAGGTTCTGTGGCAGAATCATGGCACTGAGGAAGCCACGTGGGAACTTGAGGACTCGATGCATCAGTAATATCCTCATCTATTTTGATCAGGTAAATTTCGAGGTCAAAATTTCTTTTAAGGGGTAGAGTTGTAACGCCCTAAATAATTTATTTATGTTTCTGTAATTTTTTGACATAAATGTGTATCTGTTTCAGTGGTTAAGTGTTCTGGGTGTGTGTGTGAGGTCTTGGGTTCAAGTCTCACCTTTGCTGATTTTTTCATTTTGATCCAAGCTTTACCCTTGTTGAGTGGGCATATGTTAAACTTCCTATAAATCCATATTAGAATGAGCTTGCTGGTTCGAGTGGTATGGGGTTAGTGTGTTAGAGGTCTTGTGTTCGTGTAACACCCCAAACCCGGCCTAAACGTTACGACCGGATCTGGTATGTCACAAGGAAAGATTGTTTAAAGAAATTTTAAAAACTTCGCATTTTGTTTTCATTATGAAAATCAGATCCCGTTTTAAGGTTTCCTAAAAAACTTTTATTAATAACACTAACAGTCGAAATTAGGTTTTGTGATATGAAAAACCGAACTAGTGGTGTTCTGAAATGTGACATTTTGAAAACAGTGTTTGTAGTTCTAAGAAAATTTCCGAATTTAATTATTAATCTGCATGTTATCCGCTTGTCAATATTTTAGAAAAATGATTATTTATATTTTTAGGAAAAACTCTGTGTTTAACATTTCATGATATAATAATAACCGCGTTAAATCAAAAACCCAAATTAAATCCCGGAGGCCTTATTACATAAAAAAATCCCAAATTTAAAATAAGTTCAAATAAAGAAAACGGAGTTTACGAAAGAAGTAAGGCATGGCCACCGCAGAGTCCTCCTCGGCTCCAAATCCTCGAACTAGGGGTTACCCGCAAAATTAAGGAGGGTGAGTCACGAGGACTCGGTGTGTAATTCCTTAGGAACAAAATGCAGGCCTAAGCCCACGAAGCACATTGGGCCTTAGCCCCACGGTAATGAATTTGGCGAAGCCCATACGAATCGAACTGGGCCGTAGCCCTATCAACATGGCATATCAAATAGTGTATGCAATGCAAACCAACCCAACCTAGTATTCCATTCTCTACACACCACCCGTACCAGCCAAAACACACCTGTGGGGATTTCTACAATCAACCCTCCATCCGCTACACTCATCATATGTGGCACCAAGCCACTGAATGTGGTACCAAACCACTAAAATAATGTGACAGATTCACTGATATATGTGGTACCAAACCATTGAAATAATGTGACAGAGTCACTGATATATGTGGTACCAAACCACTGATATATATGGTACCAAACCACTGACATGCTCTTCCCCTTTTAATCAATTTCATATCCCAATCCCATGCATTATGTAATCATAATATAATTAATGCAACATATGTCAATGTAAATTGAATAATCAGAGCATACATATATTCATGATAGGGTATTTACATGACACAGTCAAAGGTAACTAACCTGGTATCTCCGATTTTACCCCCCAAGGGTAACTCAACAGCCATTACCGATGTTTCGGCTTTTAAACAATTCACATACCAATTAATAATCAAACAAAAGATGGTGCGAATATTACACACCTGATTATGCAAAGGACTAAACACTCCTGATCGTTGCTACTCTCAGCGGGAATAACCACTATCTGCCTATCCCAAACAGATGTCGGCTCTCTACCACAACCCGGCGGAAAGTCTCGAACTGCCGACACGGCACGTCGTTTGAACTTAGGAGCAAAGACTACGAGTCCACTCCCCTCTTTAGATTGGCTAGCACTCGCATCCATGAAGAGAATCTTTGATCAGTACAACACTTTCAGAGAGAGCGATGGTTGTCTAACAAAGAGATTGGGTTAAGGCAACGAAAGAGAAAAGGAAATAGACCAACCGAAATCAAAGAGGACCTCCTTACCTTGGTCAAAGAATGAACCGAACACAGATAGACTTGGGTATAGATTCTAATCCGATGCGAATATGCCACGTTGAGAGGAGAACAAAAGAGATTAGCCGCGAACTAATATTAAGAAACAAAATAGCCATTTCGGCTATGACCACATAAGACCGAAAGATAGAGAAAGAAACGAAAGAGTTTCCATTACCTTGCACAAACAGAAACTGATTGCAGAGGGACCTTCGGCAGACAACTAGCACTTTGATTCTTGGGGTTCGGCTAAATAACAAATGATGAAAGAAACGGGTTACAAAAGATGGAGTAGTCGACTTTCTAGAGAAACCAAATTCGGTTTGTGATTAACGAATGAGTGGTCGGTTTCCTTAGAAGAAGTAAGGAGATAACAAGAATAAAAGAAAAATTCTTTACCTTAAACAGAGAGAAGCCGAATGGAGTCCAAGAAGATTCGGCACAAACAGCAAATGCCAAGAAGGTTTCGGCTCAAGAGTAGAACAGGAGAGAGACGTCAAGAAAAGAGAAGAAAGTGAGCAGACTGAGGTTCAGCTAGAGGAGAAAGAAGTAGAAATGGACTTAGGTGACAATAAAAGAAAATGATTGAAAAGGGGGAGAAAAGCCACTGAAAATTCGGCAATGCTCAAGAGAACAAAAGTGCATCAACTTGAAAGAAAAGAAAAAGAAACACTAGAAGCACTTACTGGCAAGTTTTCGGCACTCTCTCTCCCTACACACAAAGACCGAAAATACTAGGATGAAAATGCCTAAGTAACCCAAAAGAGAATTCGGCACATACCCCTACTAGTTAAAAACCGAAAATGCTCCCCTACACACCTTCCCACATTTGGCCAAACTTCTCCTCTCTCCCCACCTTCCACGATTTTCTCCTTCATTCACTCTCCATCCACTAATTTGAATTGTTTGACCCATTCAAACTTCTCAAACTCCTCTTGTCCATCCATTTGAATTTGTTTGACTCATTCCACAACCACCATGGAAGAGTCCCAGATGAATGCCACCTCTTCCCCTCCTTGAACACAAAAAATTAAGCTCCAAAGTGCAGCAGATGGGATTCGAACTCCTCCCCCTCTGCTCCTACAAGTGACGCCACATCCACTCCACCATGAGCTCACTTGTGTCCTCAAACACAAATAATTATCCTTAAAGCCCACATCTACTAGCTCTCTCTCTTACTTGCCCTAAAACAAAAATTTTACCAAAGCTCCGACTCGAACCCGAGCCTTCCTAAGACCCCCAAACACACCAAAACAACAAGCTAAACGAGCCAAACACATAGAATATCACAAAATGCAGAACCCCTAATTGTAGGATGTTACAGTTCCACCCCCTTAAAGAAATTTCGGCCTCGAAATTTACCTGATCAAAATAGGTGAGGGTACTGCTGCCGCATCACATCTTCTGGCTCCCACGTGGCTTCCTCTGAACTGTGATTTCGCCATAAGACTTTGACCAACAGAACCGACTTCCTTCTCAACACCTTAACATCTTGATCTAAGATCTGCACCGGTTCTTCTTCAAAAGACAGGTCGGGTCTTACTTCAATTTTTTCCACCGGTACTAAATGAGATGGATCCGAACGATAGCGCCTTAACATTGAAACATGGAATACATCATGTATTCGATTCAACTCCAGAGGTAACTCAAGCTGATAATCTACTGGTCCCACACGTTTCAACACTCGATAAGGCCCGATAAATCTGGGGCTCAACTTGCCTTTCCGTCTAAATCTTAGAACCTTCTTCCAAGGTGAGACTTTCAAAAAGACCTGATCCCCCACTGAGAATTCTATTTCCTTACTCTTCAAATATGCATACGATTTCTACCTGTCAGAAGTTTCTTTTAACTGAGCCCGAATCAACTTAACCTTTTCCTCCGTCTCTGAGATCAATTCCGGACCCAACAATTTTCACTCACCCAACTCTGTCCAGCAGGTAGGAGTACGACACCTATAACCACACAACGCTTCGTAGGGTGCCATCTGAATGCTGGATCGATAGCTATTGTTGTACGCAAACTCTGCCAACGGTAGAGAATCCTCCCAACTACCCCTGAAGTCGATTACACAACCTCTTAACATGTCTTCCAGAATCTAAATTACTCTCTTTGACTGACCATCAGTCTGTGGATGAAACGCAGTGCTGAAATCCAGTCTTGTACCTAAAGCTTTATGTAACGCCTTCCAGAATCGCGATGTAAACCTAGGTCCCTGTCTGATATGATAGACACTGGTACCCCATGTAACCTAACAATCTCTGCTACATACAGCTTGGCTAACTTCTGTAGTGAGTAGTCGATTTGAACCGGTATGAAATGAGCGGACTTCGTCAACCGATCGACAATCACCCACACCGAATCTTTCCTAGTAGGCGTAAGAGGTAGTCCACTAACAAAATCTATTGTTATCCTCTCCCACTTCCAAAGTGGAATCTTTACTGGTTCAGTAACCCCGAAGGCAACTGGTGTTCTGCCTTCACCTGTTGACACGTCAAGCACTTACTCACAAACTCGGTAACTTCTTGCTTCAGACCTGGCCACCAATATTGTTCATGCAAATCTCGATACATCTTACTCCCACCGGGGTGCATAGCGTATGGGCTACTATGCGCCTCCTGCAGAATCATCTGTCTCAACTCAGAGTGCTTCGGCATACAAACCTTTCCACGAAAGCATAATACCCTTCAACGCTTCGGACCAAAATCCATTTGTTTCACCACCTTCCACTTGCCGAAGTCGAGAACTTAACACTTCGTCTAACAACTGCTTTTCTTTAATCTGACCTACCCATGAAGGTTTCACTTGAAGTTTGGCTATCAAGCTTCCATCATCATGCAAACTGAGATGAGCAAACATTGCCTTCAAATCCGATATCACCTTACGGCTCAACGCATCTGCCACTACATTAGCTTTACCCGGATGATACTCAATCGACCAGTCATAGTCTTTCAACAATTCAATCCACCTCCGCTGCCTTAAATTCAACTTCTTCTGGGTAAGGAGATATTTCAGTCTCTTATGATCGGTGTAGATAATTGACTTTTCTCCATACAAGTAGTGTCCCCAGATCTTCAGGGCGAACACTACCGTAGCTAACTCCAAATCATGAGTGGGATAATTCACCTCATGTGGCCTTAATTGCCGAGACGCATATGCTATCACCTTCCCTTCTTGCATCAACACACATCCTAACCCTGTGTGCGACGCATCACAATAGATGACAAACTCTTTTCCATCCTCAGGCTGAATCAACACTGGTGCCTCCGTCAAAATCTTTTTCAACCTCTCAAAGATTTCCTCCTGTTTATCAATCCATACAAACGGTATCTCTTTCCGTAATAGCTTGGTTAATGGTGCAACAATCAACGAGAATCCCTCAACGAACCTTCTATAGTACCCAGCTAACCCAAGGAAACTTCAAATTTCTACTACTGACTTCGGCGGTTTCCAATCCAAAACGGCTTCAATCTTTCAGGGATCAACCCTAATCCCCTCGGCAGAAACAACATGCCCCAAAAAGGTAACTTCCCTCAACCAAAATTCACACTTGCTGAACTTGGCATACAATTGCTTCTCTCTCAAAATCTGCAGAACTATCCGAAGATGCGAATCATGCTCCTCCTCAGTCCTTGAATATACCAAGATATCATCTATGAACACTACGACAAACCGGTCCAGGTAGGGTTGGAATACCCGGTTCATCATATCCATAAATGCGGCTGGTGCGTTTGTTAACCCGAACGGCATCACTAAGAACTCGTAGTGACCATAACGAGTTTGAAAAGCAGTCTTATGAATATCCACCTCCTTGAAATTTAACTAATGATACCCCGACCTCAAGTCTATCTTCGAGAAGACCGAAGCGCCTCGCAGCTGGTCGAACAGGTCGTCAATCCTTGGCAATGGGTATTTGTTCTTAATCGTCAACTTGTTCAATTGCCTATAGTCAATGCACATCCGCATTGACCCGTCCTTTTTCTTAACGAACAACACCGGCACTCCCCACGGAGACACACTTGGTCGGATAAAACCACTGTCTAACAGTTCCTGAATCTGAGCTTTAAGTTCTACCAGCTCCTTTGGCGTCATCCTATATGGGGCGATGAACACCGGAGTTGTTCCCGGAAGTAGATCAATGCCGAACTCCACCTCGCGATCCGGAGGTAACCCTGGAAGCTCTTTTGGAAAGACGTCCGAGAACTCTTTCACCGTTCTAACATCCCTTACAGACAATTCTTTGGCCTCCAAAGCACCGATGAAAGCTAAGAACGCCTCACCCCTTTTCGCACCATCCTTTCACCTTTAGTGCGGACACCACATTGGGCAGTAATTCCTTCTCTCACCTATCACCAAAGCACCTCCTTATCCTCTGAGTCTTCAATATCATGCGCTTAGCAGCACAATCCAAGTTGGCACGATGCTTAACTAGCCAGTCCATGCCTAAGATTAAATCGAACTCACCGAACGACAATTCCATCAAGTCTGCCAGAAACACTACCCCATGAACTTCTAAAGGTACATTCCTGAACAACTTGTTCACTACCACAGATTATCCTAGAGGGCTAACCACAGATATTTCTCTAGCAGCAATCTCAGACTTAATGCTCAAAGTCCTAGACACAGTACTAGCAACATATGAATGTATAGACCCAATATCTATCAAAGCTGTAAAGGGCACATCAAAAATAAGGAACGTCTCGGGTTATGACGTCCGATGCATCGCCATCCTCTCGATGTCTAGTCGCATAAACCAATCCAGTGCTCTTGCATCTGTACTCCCAAAGACCTCTGCCGGTGCTCCACGCCCTCGACTGAATCCATTTCCTCCTCTGACCGGACCACGGCCTCTCGGTGGCTGCTGCCCACTTCTTCCGGACTGTGCATAACCCTGACCTACCGACCGCGCCCTGTCCAACTCTTGTGGACAGTCCCTTATCCGATGATCCATAGATCCACACCTGAAACATCCTCTATTTCTTACCCAACACTCCCCCGAATGTAATTTTCCCACATCGAGCACACGGTTGAGATCGACCAACGGTAACAGGCATCGCAACTCGACCCGGCCCATCAAACCTAGGCCTCTTTTGAAAACCCCAGCAGATCCTGACGACCCAAAGTTCCTCTTATTCCTACCCATATCCTTATCCCGATTCTACCTCTCAGGCTGCTTCACCTCTTCGGCTATTTTTGCCTTCTCAACCAAAATGGCAAACTCTCTTTCCCGTTATGAGCTATCGGTACCGTGCTTCGTCCCCGCAGACCATCCTCAAACTGAACACAACGTTCATAATCAGTTGTGACGATACCCCGTGCATAGCAGCTTAAACGCAGGAACTCCGCCTCATACTCAGCCACCGACTTATTCCCCTGGACCAAGTTTAAAAATGCCTTTCTTTGAGCGTCCACATAACTCGCCCCAACATACTTTCCCTGGAACGCTGTCTTAAAGAAGTCCCAGGTAATACGACCCACTAGAGTACCATCTCTTACCGTGAGCCACCACTGGTATGCCTCATCTCGAAGGAGGGACACTACTCTTTTCAACTTTTCCTCTGTCGTGCAGTCCAGATCATCCATAATCCGCTCGACTGCTTCCAGCCAATATTCCGCTACATTTGGAGCCACACCAGAAATACCTCTAAATATCTCAGCCCCGTTTGCTCGAAGTCACTCAAGAATAGATTTTTGAGCTACCGATCCCGTGCTTGCTCCGGCAACTCGCTCAAAAACACGCAGCATAGCTTGGGACAAAGCATCATCCCCTTCAGATCGGTCTTGAGACCCTGCTTCCGCTACTGGTGATACTGGCACTTCGCCTTTCGGCCTATGTCCTGATTCCAAAGATCCAGCCTCAATACCCCGGCCTCTACCACGGCCGCGTATACCATGTCCACGTCCTCTAGCGCTCATGTTTACTGGATCGACTTAGTCTGATTAAAAATTTTATGAATTAGTATATCGTTCCACTGTTTATTAACGAATAGCTTATGAAAACAGATTTAGAAGTAGTTTTCGCAAATCGCATTTCTAAAGGTCTCGATCTTTAAAATTGTATCTCTTATAACTAGCAATCGCAACACCATAAAAATCTTTTCATACTAATCAACCAATAGTCAGAAGACTTACAGTACAAATTGGTGCCGAAGACTCAGGTGCCATACTTCCAGAAAAAACATATTTTTCTAAACCATATTTCAAAAAAATTTTGGAAAACATTTTTGAACCCATTCCACAGCCGAGTTTTGCAACTTGGCTCTGATACCATAATTGTAACACCCCAAACCCGGCCTAAACTTTACGACTGGATCTGGTATGTCACAAGGAAAGATTGTTTAAAGAAATTTTAAAAACTTCACGTTTTGTTTTCATTATGAAAATTAGATCTCGTTTTAAGGTTTTCTAAAAAACTTTTATTAATAACACTAGCAGTCGAAATCAGGTTTTGTGATACGAAAAATCGAACTAGTGGTGCTCTGAAACGTGACATTTTGAAAACAGTGTTTGTAGTTCTAAGAAAATTTTCGAATTTAATTATTAATCTACATGTTATCCGCTTGTCAATATTTTAGAAAAATGATTATTTATATTTTTAGGAAAAACTCTGTGTTTAACATTTCATGATATAATAATAACCGCGTTAAATCAAAAACCCAAATTAAATCCCGGAGGCCCTATTATATAACAAAATCCCAAATTTAAAATAAGTTCAAATAAAGAAAACAGAGTTTATGAAAGAAGAAATGCATGGCCACCGCAGAGTCCTCCTCGGCTCCAAATCCTCAAACTAGAGGTTACCTGCAAAATTAAGCAGAGGGGTGAGTCACGAGGACTCAGTGTGTAATTCCCCTTACGAACGAAATCTGGGCCTAAGCCCACAGAAGCACATTGGGCCTTAGCCCTCACGGTAATGAATTTGGCCGAAGCCCATACGAATCGAACTGGGCCGTAGCCCTATCAACATGGCATATCAAATAGTGTATGCAATGCAACCCAACCCAACCTAGTATTCCATCCTCTACACACCACCCGTATTTCACCAAAACACACACAGCGTGGGGATTTCTACAATCAACCCTCCATCTGCTACACTCCTCATATGTGGCACCAAGCCACTGAATGTGGTACCAAGCCACTAAAATAATGTGACAGAGTAACTGATATATGTGGTACCAAACCACTGAAATAATGTGACCAAGTCACTGATATATGTGGTACTAAACCACTGATTTATGTGGTACCAAACCACTGACATTCTCTTCCCCTTTTAATCAATTTCATATCCCAATCCCATGCATTATGTAATCATAATATAATGAATGCAACATATGTCAATGTAAATCGAATAATCAGAGCATACATATATTCATGATAGGGTATTTACATGACACAATCAAAGGTAACTAACCTGGTATATCCGATTTTACCCCCCAAGGGTAACTCAACAGCCATTACCGATGTTTCGGCTTTTAAACAATTCACATACCAATTAATAATCAAACAAAAGATGGTGCAAATATTACACACCTGATTACGCGAAGGACTAAACACTCTTGATCGTTGCTACTCTTACTAGCGGGAATAACCACTATCTGCTTATCCCAAACAGATGTCAGCTCTCTACCACAACCCGGCGGAAAGTCTCAAACCGCCGACACGGCACGTCGTTTGAACTTAGGAGCAGAGACTACGAGTCCACTCCCCTCCTTAAATTGGCTAGCACTCGCATCCATGAAGAGAATCTTTGATCAGTATAACACTTTCAGAGGGAACGATGGTTGTCTAAAAAAGAGATTGGGTTAAGGCAACGAAAGAGAAAAGGAAATAGACCAACCAAAATTAAAGAGGACCTCCTTACCTTGGTCAAAGAATGAACCGAACACAGATAGACTTGGCTATAGATTCTAATCCGATGCGAATATGCCACGTTGAGAGGAGAATAGAAGAGATTAGCCGCGAACTAGTATTAAGAAACAAAATAGCCATTTCGGCTATGACTACATAAGACCGAAAGATAGAGAAAGAAACGAAAGAGTTTCCATTACCTTGTACAAACAGAAACCGATTGCAGAGGGACCTTCGGCAAACAACTAGCACTTTGATTCTTGGGGTTCGGTTAAATAACAAACGATGAGAGAAACGGGTTACAAAAGATGAAGTAGTCAGCTTCGAAAGAGAAACCAAATTTGGTTTATGATTAACGAATGAGTGGTCGGTTTCCTTAAAAGAAGTAAGGAGATAACAAGAATAAAAGAAAAGTTCTTTACCTTAAACAGAGAGAAGTCGAATGGAGTCCAAGAAGATTCGACGCAAACAGAAATGCCAAGAAGGTTTCAGCTCAATAGTAGAACATGAGAGAGACGTCAGGAAAAGAGAAGAAAGTGAGCAGACTGAGGTTCGGCTAGAGGAGAAAGAAGTAGAAATGGACTTAGGTGACAATAAAAGAAAACGATTGAAAAGGAGGAGAAAAGTAACTGAAAATTCGGCAATGCTTAACAGAACAAAAGTGCATCAACTTGAAAGAAAAGAAAAAGAAACACTAGAAGCACTTACTGGCAAGTTTTCGGCACTCTCTCTCCCTACACATAAAGACCGAAAATACTAGGATGAAAATGCCTAAGTAACCCAAAAGAGAATTCGACATATACCCCTACTAGCTAAAAATAAAAAATGCTCCTCTACACACCTTCCCACATTCGGCCAAACTTCTCCTCTCTCCCCACCTTCCACGATTTTCTCCTTCATTCACTCTCCATCCACTAATTTGAATTTTTTGACCCATTCAAACTTCTCAAACTCCTTTTGTCCATCCATTTGAATTTGTTTGACTCATTCCACAACCACCATGGTAGAGTCCCAGCCGAATGCCACCTCTTCCCCTCCTTGAACACAAAAAATTAAGCTCCAAAGTGTAGCAAATGGGATTCGAACTCCTCCCCCTCTGTCCTACAAGTGACGCCACATCCACTCCACCATGAGCTCATTTGTGTCCTCAAACACAAATAATTATCCTTAAAGCTCGCATCTACTAGCTCTCTCTCTTACTTGCCCTAAAATAAAAATTTTACCAAAGCTCTGACTCGAACCTGAGCCTTCCCAAGACCCCCAAACACATCAAAACAACAAGCTAAACGAGCCAAACACATAGAATATCACAAAACGCAGAACCCCTAATTCTAGGATGTTACAGTTCGAATCTTTGGGCGACCGTGGAAGTTATATTTTTTTCTCGATTAGCTGATAGAGTTTCGATGGAGCCAAACTTCTGAGGTAGTTGTGTGTAGTGGGAGAGATATGGGGGTTTGTGATATTATCTTATTTTGTTTTTGTTTTTTTCAAAAAAATGTTTTTCTCTCTCTTCCAAAGAATTTTGACGTCTCTACTCTCCCTTTTCGGGTTCTCTACAAATTTTTCTTCGTCCTTATCTTTTCTTTGATTTTGTCACTTTTGTTTTTATGCAAATCGTCTTATTTCGGCATTTTGGTGATCCTTGTGCATTTCTGGTATGTGTGGTAAGTGTGGCTTTTACTTTGTTAGTGAATCTTTTGGTTGATGGGGTTCATTTTGTGGCTTATGAGAAGATCAAGGGGCTGGGGGCTGCTAATTGGCACTTTAGTTGTGCGAAATCATTGGTGTTCATTTGAAGGTAAGGGTTTTGGTAGATTAAAAGGGGTGTCCTTTCCGAGATAGTTCAGTTGAGTATCATTTTAAACTACTAATTCAGCGTCTTGTTGGACAATTTTAGGTTCTGATCATCTCGGGAGGGATTTTGCATCAAAATCTTACCAGGTGTGTACCTGAAATGCACAAAAACGAGCATTGGCATAAGTCAAAAAACCTTACTGTCGATGCCACATGGGCTTGTGGTCACCTGTGTGGATTGCTGTGTGCAAGGACATGGCCGTTGGTCGACAAAGGCATGGCCGTGCGCAAGACACGACCGTGTGATGGTGTGAGTGTGGTCGTGTAGGCCACACGAGCTAGGCCAAGTTGGGCATATGGGCCCATACAAGCATGCAGCACGGTCGTGTGAGTTTGGGGCCAAACCGTGTGGGCCACACGGGCAAGGCCAATCTGGGCGTGTGGGCCCACACGGGCATGTGAGCTCATTTGTTTGAAAATTTTCCTAGGGTCGCATGGGTCGCTCCGATCGACTATGGGCCTACTGTAGAGTCGGTAAGGGCCATTAAAACCCTATTTTGTATTCTATGATATTCTGATAGACTGATCTGAGTAGGATACTAAATGTATGTCTGACTGTACTGCTATATGTATATCTATTATTTGTATAAAAGCATGTTGAACATGTTTAATCTGATAAATATGTATCTGATTTCTGCATCTGTTATTGGGGTGGGTTTGTATATATGGAGGAAATGTTCTAAAAGGCGACCTTCACCTATATTCTGACAGCTTGGCTGCATTATATCTGATACGTGTCGTAAAGGCATAATATGGTGTATAAGGATGGGCGGGTGTTTTTAACCCCACATGGTATGTTGGGATGGTCAGAGTTGGTGTGTAGAGGATGGGGGTAGGATTTTGTATATTTGTTCTGTATCTAACTATTTATAAGACTACTGCATATGGCATGTCTAATTCTGTTGGGTTACACACTGAGTTTACATAAACTCACTTTTGTTTGCCTGTTCTGTTAAGGTAATCCACAGACTTAGGCGGATCGGTGCGGTGGAGACTCAACGGTGACCACTTGACCGAGAACTATTACACTTAGTAATTTATGGTTTTTTTTTTTTAAATTTCCGGATTTAATTGAGAGTTTGTAATTTCTGGGACTCTCTGGACTATGAGGTTCATATCTTGGTTTTGGTTTCATTTGCATGCTTGATAAAATGTTTTATGGAAATGGTTGTTTGACGCAAATAAGGGTTTTTCTAAAATTACGAATCGAATTTCTAAATGTTTCGGTTTTATTAAGCTTCCGTTGTAATAAGTGTTTTGGCAAATGAACTATTTAAATGTTGTTTTCAGTAATAACCATGAATGAATATGAGTTATGAAAGTTTAACGGTTTATCAAAACAACTCAGTTTTCAAAACCCATTCTTTGTGACATCCCGGATTTGGTCATAACGTCTAGGCCGGGTTTGGGGTGCTACATGAATTCTGGAGAATTTTTCCACACTCATACTCTCTCACACCGAATTTATTTTGTTATCAAAATTCTTCTTTCCTTCTCTATAGTTTCCAAAGTTTCGGTGATAGAAAAATGCAAGGTTCGTTCATTGATTGCTGCAGAGGTGCTACTGCTTTGATCATTGTGTTGTTGTATCCTTGGAGATATTTGACCAACGTTTCTTGAAGTACTGTAGGAGCGACCGAATCCGTCTTAAGAAAACTGTGTTTAACAGGCCTCAACGTTTAGTAAATCTTTATTCTTCCTTTCGGTTTCAATTTTTTGTTATAGTTTTTATTGGTTTAAGTATTTGACAATTTAAATATAAATTATTCTATTTATGTTTTATTTTATATATAAATATGTGTTTATTTATATTTAAATATTTTGTTTTCTAACGTGTTTTGTCCAACAATCTTAAGATAGATTCTATTATTTGTAATTCTCTAATCCAAGACGAACGAGACAGCAAGGCGAAAGAAAAAAAAATTGAAAATAATTTTTTTTTAAATTAAATAAAATCTATTTCAGGATTAATTACCACCGTTCAACAGATTTTATTCTCTATTTTGTTTTATTTCTAAACGAATATTAAAATTAAAATAAAATATGTTTTGGGATTTATTCTCGCCATTTAACAGATTTTATTCGATTTTGTTTCCAATTTAAAAGTGAATTAAATCTATTTTGGGATTTATTCTCACCGTTCAACGGATTTTATTCCAATTTTGATTTTATTTCCAAAACGAGTTTTAAAATTAAAATAAAATTTGTTTCAGGATTTATTTTTTCCGTTCAACGAATTTTATTCCATTTTTTATTTTATTTCCAAAACAAGTATTAAAATTAAAATAAAATCTGTTTCGGGCTTTATTCTCGCCATTCAACAAATTTTATTCCAATTCTGATTTTATTTCCAAATGATAAATTAAAGTTAAATAAAATATGTTTCGGGATTTATTCCCGCCGTTTAACAAGATTTTATTTCATTTTTTTTTGTTTCCAAATTAAAATTAAATTAAATAAAATATGTTTCAGGATTTATTCCCTCCGTTTAACAAGATTTTATTTGATTTTATTTACTTTCCAAATTAGAATTAAATTAAATTAAATCTGTTTCGAGATTTATTCCCACTGTTTAACAACATTTTATTTGATATTGATTTGTTTCCAAACAAAAAATTAATCAAATAATTCTGTTTTGGGAATTATTCCTGTCGTTTAATAGATTTTCTTTTGATTTAATTACATAATTTTGTTTCGGGATTTAATCCTGTCATTTAACAAAATTGTTTTTTATTTTGTTTCAGAATTTTAATTCTGTTGTTTAACATATTAAAGGGAATTTTTTCTGTTTATGGTGGCCTTAATTGTGGCTTTAAATTGTGAATTAAAAAGAAATTTATCAACGGTTAATTAAAAAGACAATATGAGAATGCATGTCTAAGATTAGTTCTTTGAGAGACTTGGTATTTAAGTGTGTCGAGTGCACCACCTCTCTTTTAGGGTTACCTACCTGGTGCATTATTTTATTATATTTTTAATTAGACTATATAAACTCTTGTTTCGGGTTTTATTAGATTCGTGTCGTCTAACAAAAATTGATAAGTTTTCTAATTCTGATTTTTTTTCTTAATAGAAAAATAGAGACTCCCACCAATTCAATCAATTCGCAATCTGAAGCTTTGGTTCAAAAGCAATCTTCGATCCAAAACTCAGTATTGTCGGTGGCAGCTACTGTAAGCCACAATGAGAAACCTGTAAAATTCTCGGGACAGAATTTCAAGACTTGGCAACAGAAAATGCTATTTTATTTGACCATGTTGAACTTGGCCAAATTTTTTAAAGATGACCCTCCTACTATTAAAGAGGGCGAGGTAGATGAAGTTACCGCTTTCACTGCTGTTGAAGCTTGGAAACATTCTGATTTCATATGCCGAAACTACATCCTGAATGGATTGCCAGATGCGTTGTACATAGTGTATAGTGTTAAGAAAATAGCTAAGGAATTATGGACATCATTGGACCATAAATACAAAGCCGAAGATGCTGGAACTAAAAAATTTTTAATTGCTAAATTCTTGAATTTTGTAATGGTTGATTCTAAATTAATTGTGAATCAAGTGCAGGAACTTCAACTGATCATTCACGGAATTCTTGCTGAAGGGATGATGATAAGTGAATCCTTCTAAGTGGCAGCCATTGTTGATAAGCTACCTCCTATTTGGAATGACTTCAAGAATTACCTAAAGCACAAAAGAAAGGAAATGTTAGTGGGAGATTTAATTGTCAGACTTCGGATTAAGAAGACAATAGAGGTACTGAAAAAAGGCTCAACAAAGTAGTAAATGACAATGGTGCTAGGGCAAATGTCGTAGAAGTCAAGAAAGACTTCAATAAGGGAAACCAAAATCAGAATGGGTCTAAACTGGGGCCAAAAGGTGGCGTTTCCAAGAAGCAAAAATTTCAAGGAAAATGCTTCAATTGCAACAAGATGGGGCACAAGTCATCCGACTGTAGGATCTCAAAGAAAGTTAGAGCTAACAAGGTCAATGTTGTGGAAGAAGTTTCCAAGGAAGTGTCCGACATGGAATTATGTGCCATACACAAGAACTATGAATAAGAATGTTCTTTCTAAAGGGGGAATGTTTGTGGGAAGGGGATATGTAATGCAATCCCTGTAAAAGCAAAACTATGAATAAGAATGTTGCTTCTTTTTCTATTTATATGCTTAAGTCATTTAATTTATGACATAGTAGGCTCGGACATGTTAATTATGATAATTTACGTACATTAATTAACGTAGAGCACATTCCTTCTGTAACGCCCTAATCTTTTTATTTATGTTTTTGTAAGTACTGGACACAAAAATGTGTATTTGCTTCAGTGGTTAAGTGTTCTGGGAGTGTCTAAGAGGTCCTAAGTTCAAGCCTTACCTTTAGCAAATTTTGGCTATTTTTTTGGATCTAAGCACTATATTTGTTCTTTAGGCTTATATGTAATTGTCTGTAAATCCACATCAGAATGAGTTTGCTGGTTTGAGTGGCAAGGGTGTTGGTGTGATGGAGGTCCTTTGTTCGAATCCCTGCGCGAGCGTGGGAGTTTCTTTTTGCTCGTTTGACTGAGAGAGTTTCAGTTGAACAAAAATTCTGAGTAAGTGGTTTGTTAGTGGGTTAGTGGGAGGAAAATTAGGGAGTTATAAGATTTTAATTGGTTTTGTTCTCTTTTTTCCAAAAACTTCCTCCCTGACGTTTTTTTTCCTCTCTTTTCCCACTCTCCATTTTCGATTTCTTTTTACTTCTTCTGCGATTACTGTTATGTTTTCTTGCAACTGCCGTTGCTACGGTTTCTTTTGAAATCGTTAATTTGTGTGGTAAGTGAAGTTGGAATTTTCGTTAACAATTGATTATTGGTATTTTGGGTAATTTTATTGATGGCCGATAATTGGTGGTAATCGTTGAATTCTGTGGCGTAGGAGAAGGCGGTGAGGTAGTGGTTGTCACCCCAACAGTTTAGTTTACCACGTGTGATCGTTTTTGCGGTGGTAGGTTCTCAGAATTGAATCGATTTAGTTTTGTAACTCGATTTTGTTTGCTAAATCGATGTTGGGTACTTTATATTTAGGTTTTAGAAGGCTCGGGAGTGATTTTACATCGAAACGATACCAGGTGTGTACCCAAAATGCAAAAAATATGAGGTTTCGACAAAAGTAAAAAAACTGCACTGTCGACACCACACGGGCATGTGGTCGACGAAGGCCTGGCCGAGCACTGTACACGGCCGTGTGATGTGATCTGGCTTGGGTTAGTTGAGTCATTTCACGTAGTTTCCCGATCGTCGAAGAGGAGGATGTTCAGTGCGTTGAAAAATGCAAATTTGGTTAAGATATACGGAAGCTAACAAAGTGGTTTTGAAATGAATGGTAGGTTTACGAAGATGTAGTAGGCTCGGTTTAACAAAATAATAAGGATAGATAATTTTGGGATAAATGGTGGGGATGGAAAACGAACTTAACGGAAGAAAGATTCAACACTATATCATAGTGTCACCTCGTTTCTTATGTCGTTAAGGTGGTTGAATGGAAAATGGAATAGAAGAACGCTACACCAAAAGGTTGGTGATAAGTTCAAACAAGTCGGGAAGACGCCACTAGCAAAGCCAGATAAGTCAACAAGTCTTGTACGAAATAAGAGTTGAGGGAAACCTCACAGAAACAAAGTTTCATTAACAATTTGGCAAAAAGTCCTTTTACAAATGAAATGTCTAAGTATTTATAGGCTTAAGCATGGTTAGCCGAATGGACAAAATGAACCAGCTTAAGGATTAAATAATTTCAGCTATAATAGTCTAGAATTAGCTAGAATAAAAATCATTAAAGATGAAGTCCATGTTCAGTTGAATGGAGCTCCAAAAGTCAGCTCATTTAGTTTTCCAATTCACTTAATTAAAGAGCTGATGAGTTGAGCTAAGTTGTTCAATGATTGTGCAGCCAAGGGACTTGAATTTCAACCTTTAATGCTTCCTTGGGCAGCTGAACAAACAGCAACCATATTGATGGCATTTAAGTGGCATCTTGGGCACACAAGCAGCCTTGAATGTGAACTTGAGGAAGCAATCAGTCACAAGTGTGGAAGGAAGGTTTTGAACAGCCAACAAGTGTGAAAGGAATGTGGGAGCTGAATGAACTAATGTGAACATCCCCTTGTCCCTTGCAATACATGAACAGACTCTTGGGGAAGAGAAATGAGCTGCTGACTTTTAATTTTAGCTTAAAAACTCCCTTAATTGCCATCCATGCACCTAGCCGTCCAAGGGTAATGTACCTACACCAATTAAATCAGAAAATTAAGCTCCCTTTTTGGACACATTAAATTCAGCAGTAAACTAATAAAAACCTGCACATTAAATTTAATTATAGCACCTAATTAAGTTGTCTTAGATTAGGACATATTAAATGGCTGTAGGAACTAAGACAAATTAAATGGCCTAAAGACAACTTAAATTGCTGTAGGAATTTAGACAAATTTAACAAGGACTTTTCTAGGCACATTAATATTCGGCTATGACCAGGACATCATAAAAACATGTAATTAATTCAAACACAATTATGAGCTGTAGCAGTACTAACTAAATTAATTTAAATACTTAATCTATTCAATCATTAAAGTAAATGAGCTGAAAGCAAATTAAAACAAGCTCAACGAGCTAATTGAGCTCATGTGAGCTGACTCGAGCTAAATCGAGCTCAGAAAGCTGAAAGTTAGTTAAATTCGGCTGGCCAATGAGGTATGGGATCATTGAGGAGTTGAGCCGAGCTGATTTCAAAGGCTTCTTGCACGACCTCGTAGATTCCTGGCTCGAAACGGAACAGTCCATGGACGTGCTCACATCATTCCCCCTTCTTCAAAGCGACTTGTCCTCAGGTCGAGCCACTTGTTCACTTCAGAGTCCATGTTCTTACTCAGCCCATTATGGATGAAAGGGGTGAATGGCCTCTCAAAAACCTGTTCAAATGAACTCTTCATGTTTGGTAATAGGTTAGGCATAAGAATTAAATCAAGAGTCATGAAAAAGCTATTCGAACGTACTACTTGATCCATTTGTCTCCAACACATATAATTCACACAGGCAAGACGATTTAATAAATCATCATTGAAGAGATTCTCATCAAACAAACGAATTAAAGGAGAGGTTGGCAGACATATTTTCGAATGATCATTTTTAAACAAAGCGAAACAATTATGCACACCATAATTTAAGTAATTTGCAAAAACCAAATCTTTAACAGAATGTTTGTTACCAACCGAATAGAGCAGAGAGGGTTTGATATTCTCGAAAGTCTTACCTTGTTTACCTTGAAGAGCAGGAAAGCAAAGTTCATTTTTACCTTTTTCGATCAACAAGAACCTTCTTTCTTTAGGAAGGTAATGCAATCAGAACTCCTTTGTCGAGTTAACTTGAAAAGAAGAAGAAGCATGAAGACAATGGTTAATTAAAACCTCTTTCTATTTTTCACTCGTCTCTCTTTTATCTTCTTTTTCTTTTTCTCCACTCATGTTTTTCTCACAATTATTGTTCTTTTCTCTCGATTTTTCTTCTTTCTTTTTCTTTGAATATTTTTATTTATTTCTTTCTCTCTCATGCTCTCCATGGTTTGTTTTAAACGTTGTTGATCTTCCAAGACTTTTTGTGGTGAAAGGGGTGCCAAAGTGACATTTCAGCCTTTATGTTTGAATATGTATTGATTAGAAAACCGGTCGTGTTTGACCCTCCGGTCAAATTGCCATGGTCTTCCGAGTAACAGATACCCCACATGCATAGGTACCACGTCACAAAGAACTTTGTCTTGGTACTTTCCAATAGAGAATGGGATGAGGGCTTGTTTGGTTACCTTTAATTCAACACCTTTGTTGAGCCATTGTAGTTTATACGGGCTCGGGTGTTTAGTAGTCGACAAAGCTAATTTTTCGACCATGAGTGTGCTTGCGACATTTGTGCAGCTCCCGCCATCGATTACAATGCTGTAAACTTTTCCTTGAACAAGACAACGGGTATGAAACAAATTCTCTCGTTGGGGCTCGCTTACAGAGCTTTACGTACTAAGGCTTCATTTTACGACGAGCATCTCGCCTTCAACAGCAAATTCTATCTCGTCTTCATTATCGGATGGGTTTTTGACATCATCTTCGTTCCTTTCTACTTCCTCCTCTGATTCGATTTCTCCGTTAGGAAGTATCACCATCGTGTTACGATTTGGGCATTGACTTGCAATGTGCCCTCTTCTTTGGCACTTAAAGCATTTAATATCACGGGGCCAGGTTTGAACATTTTCAATGGACTTACCTTTACTGGTTTCTGCCAAAGGCTTGGTTGCTTTCGCCGGCATCATGGGTTCCTTCGCTTGACTTGCCGAAGCATTCTTGCTTGGGCCTTAGTTCTACTTAGGTGCATTCGAAGTTGAATAGCCACGAACAACACCTTTCTTTTTGAGTTGCTTCTTGACTTTGATCGCCATATGCACCATGTCAACGATCTCCACGTAGTGTTGCAACTCGACAATGTTGGCTATCTCCCGATTGAGTTCAGCCAAAAATCCTGCCATAGTCGCCTCGCGATCTTCTTGCACATCCGTGCGAATCATAGCGACTTTCATCTCTTTGTAGTAGTCCTCTACACTTTTCGTCCCTTGGGTGAGATTTTGGAGTTTTTGATACAACTTCCAGTGATAGTATGATGGGATGAATCTTCGGCACATCACGGCCTTCATCTCAGCCCATGTATTGATAGGGCACTCGCCAGTTTACCTCTGGCTCGTCGTGAGTTGGTCCCACTAAATTATGGCGTAATCAGAGAATTCGATAGTCGCCAACTTGACTTTCTTAGACTCAGAGTAGTTATGGCATTCAAACACAAGTTTGATATTCTTTTCCCACTCGAGATAGGCCTCGGGATCTGATCGGCCTTGGAACGGGGGAATTGACAATTTAATGCTTTTTAAGTCATCGTCGAACCTTTCTCGATCACGCTGGCCTTGGTTGCATTTGCCTCTTCTCCGACCTCTTACATTGGAACCTTGATCGCTTTCGGGTCACTCGGTTCAGAAAGTTCATCGTCTTGAACTCGGCGTCGGCCTCGATTTCTCGGGGGGCTTAAGGGAGTTCTTTCTCTTTGGGCTCTTCCTTCTACATGGTCAAGCCTTTTTTGGATTGGTTCCAACTTTCGGTCGAATAGACGCTCAACCTCACGTAGTAAAGATTGTAGATTCAAATCCGGGACGTTCCAAATAGGTTGCCTTTTGTTTTGCTCTGCCATATTCTTTTCGAGACTTCGGGACATAAGAATTATTAAGACCTCACCACAAAATTCTCACAAGTCACTTGGAAAGAAAAATAAGAATTTATCACTCTCGCTCTTGTTTCGCTCTCTTTTAAGGCTTTTTGTTAACACTCTTTCGCTCTCATACACTCACGCCCTTTTTCGTTCAACCTCGTCTCACAATTTCGTACTTCGTCTCGAATAGACTTAATTGGTTACTTCAGGGTCGATTTCAAAAAGGTTACAAGGGATATGATGTTTAGGGTGTAGGGTAGGCTAAAATAAAAAGAAATTGGGGTTTGAGTGTGGCGTTTGGGAAGAAATGATGGTAGATAGAAGAACGTAATGATCGGGGTAGAAGAGATGAAAACAAAATAAAACTTGCAAACTTTCACTATTTTTTTTATACTCGTATTTCTTTCTTCTTCTTTTTTAATTTCGTATTTCCTTTTTTTTAATTACACTTCACGAACCTACTCTGTCTTGATACGATCTTTGGCGCTCCTCGTTTTCTAGCTCTGATACCAAATGATGTGATCCGACTCGGGTTAGTTGAGTCGTTCCACATAGTTGTCCGATTGTCGACGAGGAGGATGTTCGGTGCGTTGAAAAATGCAAGTTTGGTTAAGATATGCGGAAGCTAACAAAGTGGTTTTGAAATGAATGGTAGGTTTAGGAAGATGTAGTAGGCTCGATTTAACAAAATAATAAGGATAGATAATTTTGGGATAAATGGTGGGAATGGAAAACGAACTTAACGGAAGAAAGATTCAACACTATATCGTAGTGTCACCTCGTTTCTTATGTCGTTAAGGTGGTTGGGTGGAAAATGGAATAGAAGAACCCCACACCAAAAGGTTGGTGATAAGTTTAAACAAGTCGGGAAGACGCCACTAGCAAAGCCAGATAAGTCAACAAAACTTGTACGAAATAGGAGTTGAGGGAAACCTTACAGAAACAAAGTTTCATTAACAATTTGGCAAAAAGTCATTTTACAAATGAAATGTCTAAGTATTTATAGGCTTAAGCATGGTTAGCCGAATGGACAAAATGAACCAGCTTAAGGATTAAGTAATTTCAGCTAGAATAGTCTAGAATTAGCTAGAATAAAAATCATTAAAGATGAAGTTCATGTTCAGCCGAATGGAGCTCCAAAAGTCAGCTCATTTAGTTTTCCAATTAACTTAATTAAAGAGATGATGAGTTGAGCTAAGTTATTCAATGATTGTGTAGCCAAGGGACTTGAATTTCAACCTTTAATGCTTCCTTGGACAGCCGAACAAACAGTGGCCATATTGATGGCATTTAAGTGGCGTCTTGGGCACACAAGCAGCCTTGAGTGTGAACTTGAGGAGGCAATCGGTCACAAGTGTGGAAGGAAGGTTTTAAACAGCCAACAAGTGAGAAAGGAATGTGGGAGCTGAATGAACTAATGTGAACATCTCCTTGTCCCTTGCAATACACGAACAGACTCTTAGGGAAGAGAAATGACCTGCTGACTTTTAATTTCAACTTAAAAACTCCCTTAATTGCCATCCATGCACCTAGCCGTCCAATGGTAATGTACCTACACCAATTAAATCAGAAAATTAAGCTCCCTTTTTGGACACATTAAATTCGGCAGCAAACTATTAAAAACCTGAACATTAAATTTAATTATAGCACCTAATTAAGTTGTCTTAGATTAGGACATATTAAATGGCTGTAGGAACTAAGACAAATTAAATGGCCTAAAGACAACTTAAATTGCTGTAGGAATTTAGACACATCTAACAATGACTTTTCTAGGCATATTAATATTCGGCTATGACCAGGACATCATAAAAACATGTAATTAATTCAAACACAATTATGAGCTATAGCAATACTAACTAAATTAATTTAAATACTTAAACTATTTAATCATTAAAGTAAATGAGCTGAAAGCAAATTAAAACGAGCTCAACGAGCTAATTGAGCTCATGTGAGCTGACTCGAGCTAAATCAAGCTCAGAAAGCTGAAAGTGACTTAAATTCAGCTGGCCAATGAGGCATGGGATCTTTGAGGAGTTGAGCTGAGCTGATTTCAAAGGCTTCTTGCACGACCTCGTAGATTTCTGGCTCGAAACGAAATAGTCCATGGCCGTGCTCACATCATCGTGTGGTGGCTCGAGTATGGCCGTGTGGGTCACACGAGCATGGCCAAGTTAGGCGTGAGCCACATAGGCATGTGAGCCCAAATTTCTAAAATTTCTTCGAGGGTCACACGGGTCGTCCCAATTGACTGTGGACCTCCAGTAGGGTCGGTAAGGGCTAACCAAACCCCAAAACTGTAGATCTGATAGACTGATAATCTGTTCTAAGTTTGATTATGCCATGCATATATGATTATTTTGATATCTGTACATAGCATATTGAGCATGTCTAGTATGTATTCTGTATCTATTTTGTATATGATTGTGGGGTGGGTTTTGTATTGATGGAGGAAGTATTTGTACGGCAATCATCGCCTATTATCTGGCAGCTTGGCTGCACTATATCTGATACGTGTCGTAACAGCACAACCTGGTGTGTAGGGATCGGTGGGTGTTTTTAACCCCAAAAGGTGTGTTGGGATGGTCGGAGATGGTGTGTAGAGGATGGGGTAGGATTCTGGATGTCTGGTTCTGTTTACTGTATCTGTATCTGAAATGGGCTGGAGCCCGAATCTGTATCTATATCTGTTTACGACTGTGTATATGATTCTGTATGACTGTGTGCTTAATTCTGTTGGGTTACACATTGAGTTTACGTAAACTCACATCTGTTTGTACGTACTGTCAAGTAATCCACAGTCTTAGGTGAATCGGTGCAGCAGGGACTCAGCGGTGACCACTCTTCCGTAAAACTGTTTAGAATTATTAATTTATGGTTTTTTTTAATAATTTGGGATATAATTCAGAGAGTTGTAATTTTTGGGACTCTTTGGACAGTTTTGGTTTTTAACTTGATTTGGTTTTATATGCTCGAGATGTTGCATGCTTGATAAAATATTTTACGGAAATGGATTTTACGCTAAAAAGCGGTTTTCTAAAAATACGATACGGACTTCTAAAATGTTTTGGTTTTGTTTAACTTCTACTGTAATAAGAGTTTTGGCAAATGAACTGTTAAAATAATGTTTTCTGTGATAAACATGAAGGAATGTGAGTTTTATTAGTAATTAGTTTATAGAATCAACTTGTTTTCAAAACCCATTCTTTGTGACATCTCCGGATTTGACCATAGCGTCTAGGTCGAGTTTGGGGTGTTACACCTTCGTTTCACAATAATTATAATTATAAATGTGAAACATGTGTTGAGGCAAAATTAACAAGGTCAAAAAACCACTTGGTTTGATACATAGCAATACTTGTAAAGCTTGTTCAAACGAAAGGAAGGAATAAATATTTTTATTACCTTCATTGACATGTATATTTGCTTAAGATCAAAGACGAAGCTATAGAGAAATTTATTCTCTATAAGCAAGAAGTTGAAAAACTAACTTAATAAAAAGATTAAGTGATCGTGGTGGTGGATATGTTGAATCATTTGAATACTGTACACAACATGACATTATTCATGAAGTAACACCACCATACTTTCCTCAAATAGAGTAGTCGAGTAGAAAAATCGGACTCTAAAGGAAAAGATAAACGCACTGCTAAAAAGTTTTGGGTTATCATAGGAATGTGGGGGAAAACGTTTCTATGAGTTAATTACCTTGTAAATAAGGTGCTTCACAAGAAAAGGGACAAGACACCATATGAGTTATGGAAAGGTAGAAAACCATTCTACAACCACTTGAAAGTGCGGGGGTGTCTTGCTAGCATAACTTATAATGGTAAGTCGAGACATATGCGTCATTGACACAATACCGTTAAACAACTGATCTCAAACAGAGTTATCTCTATTGATTTTGTAAAATCAAAATATAACATTACGGATCCGCTAACTAAAGGCTTAAAACGAGATCATGTTGATAAAACATCGAAAGGAATGAGACTAAAGCCCATGAAAATAAAAGGTGCTATGTGAAGGAAAACCCTACCTAGTTGACTAGAGATCCCAAGATCTAGGCTCAAAGGGGCAACCTAATTGCATAGTCCTTGTGAGGTCATTGTGGGGGTTCTTATCCCAAGTCCGTTCCTATCATGTAAATAATGACTAAAAATGGGATAGGTTAAGCAATGCTTTTAATGACCATTGTGTGATTTGGTGAACCGAACAACATAAGTCACCTATGTGAGAGTGAAGTGGGGTCGATTCGAGGAGACTATTAGGGCATAGTTCTCAAACTCTTACAGAACTAAGAGATGTTCACGGCTATATTAACATACCTATAAGAACAAAAACCTTGCCAGAGAGGTAGTTATGTAACACCCCTAACACGTATCCATCACCGAAATAGGGTTACAGAGCATTACCAAAAAAAAGTAACATAAAAACATTCATTTCCAAACATTTCATTTATCATATCATAGTTTATTCAAACACATGCATATCATCCCTTATTTGGGCCCTCGAGGCCTTAGAAACACTTTAAAAACAATTTGGGAATCGGAAACATTTAGAACTTTATGGGAAAATATAGAAAATTTCACACTACAGGGGTCACACGATCGTGTGGCCAGGCCGTGTGACTCACACAGTTCAGACACATGCCCGTGTCTCAGGCCGTGTAACATTCGAAATAGGGACACACGACCGTGTCCCAGCCAATATCCATGCCCGCGTAACTCATTTACTTGGGTCACACTGTCAAGCCACATGCCCATGTGCCAAGCCGACATGGCCTCACACACCCATGTTCTAGGCCGTGTGTTAGGCCGTGTAACTTTTGAAATGTATTCTTTAAAACCTACAGGGGACACATGGTCGTGTGTCACACATGGATGAGAGACACGTCCGTGTCTTAGGCCGTGTAGACAAGAAAATGGTCAAAATAAAGCCATTTGTTTCACCCTTTAAAACGTGAACCTACAAGCCACTTGCACATATACACAAGGCCTTAAAACATACCCAAATCATGAATAAAATGACCAAATCTTTATACCAAATGTCCATACAACCAATATGCCAAAAGGCACCTCAATCACAATTCATCAAACCTATCAAAACATGTGCATACTTTTCCATTCATCAACTAATCACACCTAACCTATTTCTATACCAAACTTACCATATTTGACTACATTTATATCATTACTAATAATCCATAACTACCTCAAATCATAATCCATCTTGGCCACATTATAAACATACCAAATATGGTCATTCCAAACATGCATCAATTTAACCATATTAACAACTACCAATAAAACATCAAAATACCATAAGTACCATGAATCCAAAGCAACATTACATGCCATAAAAATCAACTAAACATAAACCACAAGTCCACCTATACATGCCATTATAACCTTGATTAAGACATCAGAATCTACTAATATAATCACTGGATAGTGTGATAGATCTCCGACGAGCTTCCGGTAATCTGTAAAGTAAAGGAAAAATAACTACATAAGCAATGAATGCTTACTAAGCTCATAACTTTAAACATAACATTTCGTTTTAATAATGAACTTTATGGGGTAAATATAAATCTATACAAATCTTACAAAGTTTATAGCACTTTATAACCATCAACTCATAAATGAGTAAGTTCATCAATATCACATATATTTTTCATTCCTAACATAATAGGATTTTATAAAACTTTGAACCTTTCCATTTACTTATTTTCAATAGCATTTACTTACTTTCCATTGCATTTACTTAGTTTAGCTTAAATAACAACATCAATTCACTAATTAGTATATTTGTTCATGAACTAGGTATATTCATCTATAGCATACGCAAATTTCTTACATATAAGTACATCATTGAACTCATCATTCCCTTTTCATCATATTACATTTCAACTATGAACTTACCATTTCATTACCTTTCCTCACCCGTTTCATATGCATAACACACAATATATAAGCATAACATCAACCATGGCCACAAGCTAGTGCATTTCAACATAGCTCTTTTGGAATCAACTACATGAGCATATTTTCATTTAGACACTTACCTTCAATGCATAACTTTAAAAGTAAACATAATACAATCCAACCAATAGCTTGGTATAAGCCTAAGCATCATCAACAACACGTGTTAATGTATCAATTCATAATTCACTTGAATTAACATAAGATAAGTCATTAAACATGAAATACCTCACCTGAAATCATCAATTTCATGAACATAGACATACCTTCATTTAACATTTTCTTTTCATTCCTTTTTCATTGTTTTCATGATATAAGTCATTTGAATATTTACCGTTCCTTTCCTTTTCTTACTCATTTCATTTGCATAGTACAAAGTATAAACATGAAAATCAACCATATGTGTTCTTGTCATCCACCATCTCAACCGATAGACTAAAAATGTTCAATTCAAAATCAAATATATAAAGAATTCATCAAAGTAACTCAACAAGTTACCTTACCGATATTTTTAATTCGACGAATGACTTACAGATAAGAGTACATCGTCAGTCCAACCAAAACACACCAAATGCTCACACGAGCCAATCCCTCCAAACACACTAATGCTCATAAGAGTTAGTCCAACTGAAACGCACCAAATAGAGAGTATAACACGAGAGTTTCCAACAAATGCTAAACCTCGATTTACTCTGGTAATATATATATCCTTCCAAAACCATCTCCACTCCAATCCCCCGTAACACACCAAATCACGATTGTACTCTATCCCGCGTTTAATTCAAAATCGAGCATCAAAATCAATAATATATCACAAATATCCATTCATTATCAACAATTAAACATATATATATACAAGTTGTACCATTTAATATACTCAAAAATTCATATAGATGTTAAATTCTAATCCGAACGAACTTACCTGGCTAAATTGCAGAAATGTCAAAGTATAGGGGCTTTTTGGTAATTTTCCATTCTCTTGGATTTTCCACTCGATCTTGATCTAAATTAATAATTTCATTAAATATATTAATTTATATAGTAAAAAAATTATTTTATGCAATTTAGTCATTTTGACATTTTTACAAAATTGCCACTAATATTTTACTTTTATTCAATTTAGTCCCTGAGCCTAAAACATGCAAATTAACCATTTTTATTGCAAAATCATGACAAAAAAAATATTAATAGCATCCATTTCAGCCCATTTTTGCAACAATATCATATCAAGTCCTTGAACTATTACTATTTCAACAATTTAATCCCTAATCAGCAAATTTATCAAAAATCACTTAATAAAATACTTATAAATAACAACTAATACTTAAAATTCATAAATTAACATCTAAAAATACAAATATTCATCAATGGAAACATTCAAAATCTTTAACAGTTTCAAAAACGAAGGTACAGGCTAGCTGGACCGAGTTGCAACGATATCAAAAACATAAAAATTATTAGAAATAAACTCAAATTTAGCTTACATGCAAAAGAGGAATTTGACCAAATTCTTAAGCTATCATCCATGACTTCCTTCTTTCTCCAATTTCGGCAAACACTAAGGAAAAAGATGATACCCTAATTGTTTTGTTTTTAATTTAATTTAACTTATCAAATTACCATTTTAACTTTAGTTAATAATTAAATAAAACACCAAATCCATGCCCATATTAGTCCACTAACTCCTTAAATGGGTTAATTACCATTTAAGTTCCTTTACCTTTATTCATTAAGCCATTTAATCACTCAAATCAAATAGTGATCAAATTTTACATCTTTTACGATTTAGTCCTTTTTTAATTAATTAACCATCTAAACATTAAAATTCTTAACGAAACTTTGATAAAACCTTAATAACACTCTAAAACCACTTGACCTTAGGGTCTTACCACTTAAACTTAATTAATCATTCGAATAGCATAAATTATCATACCAAAAACCTTTTAAAACCATAATTGACTCGTAAATATTCATAAATAATATTTACGAACTTACTCGTCGAATTTGTAACCCAAAAACCACTATTTTCGACGCCACTGAAAAACTGGTTGTTACAAGTTGTGTGAGGTATATCATCGTTTACACAAAAGGAAGAATAGTTCAAGGACATCACATCTACCGGTCAGCTAGTAAAGTAAATATACTTTCACAAGGGAAGGTTCAAGGGTGGATACCTACCTCTTCTATGCAACTATTGATCGTAGATTCTATCACCACATCAACTCAATGTTTTTCGATAAAACTATCAATTTTCATTCATGTAGGGTATTGCTGGAAAAATTGCATTTTATGGGAACTTTGAGGCTTATTCTCAATAGGTAAATGTGGAGAGTTGAATCATGAAATTATGGTTTCATATTCTCCTCCATGAGACCTTTACAACAGTATATCATATGCTTAGAATGGTTAAGTGATGAATGAGAAATTTATGCTCAAAGTAAGCTACTTGGAAATATTTGTTGAGGAAAAGAAAAGCTTAGATCTCACATTGGTTAAATACCAAGTGTGAGATGTGTTTATATATAGAAACCCTCTTGAAGGGTGATTGAATGACTAAGCTTGGAACCTTACTTCGTGCGCAGGGGGAGTGCAGGTCCAAATCCGACAGAGTTGGGGCACACCCGCATGACATAGGCGACGCGAAAGGTTTGGATCAGTCGGGCTCAAAATGGGCCTGCGGATATTTTAGCCCAACACAAAATTATTTTTCCTTAGCAGACATAATTTGTTTATATAAGGACATTTATCTTATTTTATTTGATTCCAATAAAATTTATTTATTTTTTAATTAAATTGATTTGTTGGCTCCTTAATGGCAAATTTTGTGGATATTTCCAAATTTCCACCTTACAAAAATGCCTATAAAAGGCTATGAATTCTATAGAATTTTTCCACACTCATACTCTCTCACATCGGATTTATTTTGTTATCAAAATTCTTTTTTTCTTCTCTATATTTTCCAAAGTTCTGGTGATAGAAAAAGGCAATGTTCGTTCATTGATCGCTGCAGAGGTGCTACTATTTTGATCATTGTGTTGTTGTATCCTAGGAGATATTTGGCCAACGTTTCTGGGAGTACCATAGGAGTGGTCGAATCTGTCTTAAGAAAATTGTGTTTAACAGGCATCAACGTTTAGTAAATCTCTATTATTCCTTTCGATTTCAACTTTTTGTTACAGTTTTTATTGGTTTAAGTATTTGACAATTTAAATATAAATTATTCTAATTTTATTTTATTTTATATATAAATATGTGTTTATTTATATTTAAATATTTTATTTGCTAACATATTTTGTCCAACAGTTATAAGTAATGGTTAATGATGTTCTTGGTAATACCTGCATTGATAGTACAAAGCAGCTTTTTTCATGCTTGGCAATGGTGGAAACCAAAATTCAACTTGAGATTGAATAGAACTAGAATAGTTTGGTTAGATACATAAACAAAACAAAATGAAAAATCATTTGAGGACTTTTGATTGCATTATTTAGCTCTTCTACATTTGATTAAACAATTTAGGTGTAACACCCCTATACCATATTCGACTCAAGGAACCTGATATAGGAATATTACATTTGGTGTCAAAGTAATTCTTGGCTAATTACTATTATATTTGAACATAAAAATGGATAAATAATAAATTTAAATAATTTAAATTTAAATCCATTACTACTACTTGGGACATACTTAATTTTTCCTAAGTACATGCCATTCTATTCAAAATTTTAAAACATACCATGTTGTTGCTTGAAGATGTGATGAGATGAAAGCTTGCAATCTCAAATTCGACTCTCAAAAAATTCTGTACGTAATCTGCGCACGGAAACAAACCGTACGCTAAGTTATACACCCAGTAGTATTACTATAATTCAAATACTTAAGGTAAAAACAATATATATACACATTAAATCTTACCACTATTTTACCTTCAACAAATCATTCATGCATTTAAACTTTAAATTTATTCTACTAATATGTATCTTAAATAGCTTTTCTTTATTTTAATTTATATATCTTATTATTTTATCAATATCCATTTCATGCATTTCATCAATAACCATTTCATAAAATCATTATTTCATATATTTCATTTCTATATCCTAATTCAATAACATATTCTATTCCATATCTAAAACCTTACAACATTAGCCTTTCAATAATTATTTAAACCAACATTTTTCAATAAAAATATTTATAATTAATTCATAAGATTATATTCAATTAACTCATACACTATTTCATTATTTCCAATTCATTCTATTTTCACTTCTTATTTCGATATCTCAATTTCAATTCACATTTCAATTTATAATTTCACTTTCTCATATTTTTAATAGTACGATCAATCAAATTTATTTAATTTTCTCATTTTAGTTATTCACCCTATTAACAAACCCGGACTTTGACGGATACACGGATTCCAACCCAAACACACCAGTACGACACATTGTGCCTAAAACGGTACATAGCACCTGATAAGTATACGACACATAAGTGCCTGAAACGACACACGAGGTGCCTGATACGACACACAAGGTACCTAAAATACGACACATAAAGTGCCTAATATACGACACATAAAGTGCCTGATCGGCAAAGCCGATAAATCCTGTACTCTTCCAAATCCTATGGCATGCCAACTATATCCGACTCAGCCCAACTAGTTAATAGGGTATTTAAATCATTTTTTTTTATTTCAAATTCTCTTTCAATTCAATCACAATTCAATTCAAGTTCACCTTTTCACTTTCTAATCAATATACAATCCAATACCAATACATATTTCAGATAATCACATATAATCATACTTTGATTCAATTCAAACCACTTTTCAATCAATACACAATTCACATATTCACACATATTCATAATTTAATTCACTTTTATTCAATTCATATTTTCGATTCATTTTCCAATCAAGTTCAAATCACTAATCACTTTTCAATTAATATACATTTCAAATAATCACATATTTTTTCATTCAATTCATTGTGATTCAATTCAAATCACTTTTAATTTCCAACTTGTTCACATTCAATTTCAATAGCCATAAACATTTTTAAATCAATTTCATTCAAATCAATATCATTATTTCAATTACTTTCCTAAATTTATCTACCATGCATTTTAATTAAAATATAACAATTAATAATAAATAGATTTGAATTATAGTAATACAAACCCGGATTTGTTCGATTACTCCTCGATAACTTTTCCTTTCTTTTCGGTGCCGATGCCTCGGGTTCTTTGCTAACTACGAAAATAATAATAATAATTTACACTTATTAATTACAGCACTAATTTATAATAAATGATTGAATTTCTATTCAATTTATACCCTAATTCCAATTTAATCCTAACTAACTCATTTACTTTTATAATTCAATTCATATTTCATTTCTATTCAATTTCCTTTCATATTTCACTTAACTATCTAATGTTCATAATAAAATTATAATTTAAAATTTCTTTCAATTTAGTCCTTTAAACACAAAACTTATAGCTTCTTTTACAATTCAATCCCTTACCAAATCTAACTTGAAATTCATTCAATTAAATCCCTAACTCATCTTTTTGTTCAACATGAACTATACTTATAAACCTATGAACTTTCAAAGTATCAACTTAATTTCATCAAAACCTTGTTCTAAAGCTTCTAAAACATCAAAATTAAGTAAAAAAAAGACTTAATTGACTTACCTATTAAAGCTTTAAACCTTCAAACCCTAGTTTTCTCCTTTTTCTTTTCTTTCCCCTTTCTTTCTTCTTGTTTTCGAATGGCTTCTGCTATTCTTTCTTTTGCTTTTTTTCTTTATTTCATTTCTTTTATATCTTATATATATTAGTTAATAATGATAATAATTATAATAAATATCTTTTAATAACACACATTTACATTAAATTCGTCACCACTTAATTTGTTTATCATACACAAAAATCTCATAATATAATTTTCGAAACCATTTTTGAATCGGGTTCTGAAAAATGGGGATCGACTTTTAAAAACGAAAATGGGAGTCGCCACCAATCCCTTTTTTACTTAGGTGTGATTGGATTACCTTGTAAAATGTTTTATTTAAAACATTTAATTTTGGTCTACGAAAAAAAAGGAAATAGGTTCGGGAGTCGGTTACGTATGAGGAAGGGTTAGCACCCTCATAACGCCCAAAAAATTGGTACCTAATCGATAAAATCATGTCCAAATGTTTGAAACTTAAAATTATTTAAAAATATGATTTCCAAAGAACTGTGAACAATTTGATTTAAAATATGAGAGTTATTCGATCCGAAGGAATATAAACATCACATCCAGCACGATTGGACATTATATTTTTAAATCCTCGTAACTAAGATCATCTCATAATTTATAAAACTTGTTAAAAGGATATTTAGTTATTTAGCCAAACGAAAAATCGACACCCAGCACGATTGGGCATTATTTCCCGAATTTCTAAATACCAAAACATTGCCTTATTTTCAAAAACCTTGAAATAAAATATTAATTTTGTAAAAATGTATTTTTTATTTTAAATAAAGATTCATGAGACAATATCGCATTTATACATTTATCAAACATAAATATCAAAAACAATTATGACATACTAACATTTCATATCTATACAAATAATAATGTAATAATAATGTAGAATAATGATTAATAAAAACTATACAATGACAATCATAAATAAATAAATGAGAATGTAAGCAAATAAAATATATACATATAATATAAACGATATAAAAAAATATAATGATTTTAAATAAAATTTCACATATATAATATAAATAATATAAATAGAATATAATATAAATAAATTTTAATTAAAAATAATATATGATATAATATTATATAATGTACAAAATTTTAAAATATAACATCATAAAAAATAATTTTATAAGTAAATAAAGAAAATAATTAAAATAAAATAATAAAATAATAATAATTAGAAATATAATATAATAAATAAGATGCTAATTTATATAATATAGGTAATAAATAATAATAATTACATATATATATAATTAATACATATAAAAATTATATATATATATAAATTTTATACCATAAACAAATTAATATATACATAATAAATATAGTATTTTTAATAAAATAATAATATTAATGATAATAAAAATAATAAAAAATATGAAAATAATGAATATGGTAATAATATAATAATAATAATATCTATATAGAAATAATATAAAAAATATAAAAAATAATGTTTTAAAAAAAAGGCAAAATAGAAAAAAATAATAAAAGAAAATAAAGAAGGGACCGAATTAAACTTAAAATGAAACTTTGGGGCTAAATCGAAAATAAATAAAAGGGAAGGATCGAATTGTAATACACGCATATAATGAAGGACCAAAACAGAAAAATATCCCCACCCTCGAAACGGTGTTGTTAGAAAGCGGACCAAATTGAAACAGGGGAAAAATTATTGGGCAAAATTGGGAATAAAATAAATTTAATTATATAACAAGAGAAAAGCTAAGGGGCTAAATGTGCATTTAGCCCCTCCATAAAAAACACGCGGATCCTGAGACTGGGTCGGGTCGAGACGCGGGTCAGTCCCCAAAACGACGTCGTTTTAGGCGTTAAGGGGCGCCCAAGCGGTGCTGCCGCTTTCAATAGGCTATAAAGCCATATTTCCTTCAAAAAAATCATTTTTGTTAGTTCTTAAAAAGAGAGAGAAAGAGCCCAGAGAGCCCAAATCTGCGATTTCAAATGAATGCTCCTGAGGTCTCCGTGACGCTGCCGCTGTTTGCCACCACCCACAAGCACGGTGGTCGGAGTTCCTAAAATAGGTAAAATTTTTCTCTTTTTTTGTATTTTAATAAATATATCTTATATATATATGAGTAAAAAAAATAATAAAAATAAAAAGAAGTATTCGAAGTATAAAATAATAAATAAATAAATAAAAACCTTTGTGATTTATGAACTGAATATGTCCCTGTATTGTTTTGTGTATTCGTATCTTTGTTTCTATTTTTTCCTATTTTTACAGATTCTTTATTAGGCTTTTATAGCCTTTGAAACAAAATGAAAAAGGAAATAAAAATATTGCTATATTTGCTGTCGATTCTCCTTCCTTTTGCAGGTGATTGACGGAGGATCACGGCGCTGATGGTGGTGTGGCTTGCAGGCGGAAGCGTGATCGAAGGCCAGACGAGGATTGCGGCGCGACGATCGAGGGAGTACGCAAGGCTTGCGGCATGACTATTGGCCTCTTTGTCTCTTGCGTCTGCGCGCCTAGGTTTCCAGAACCCTGGAGGCCTCACGAGGTCATTTACTTCTTGGGCCTTTTGGGCCGTGCTAGTTTGGGCTATAGGAGTTGGGGTCTGTTCTGGGTTAGGTCTGTTTAGGTTTTTAGGTTTGGGTCTATTCGGATAATGGGCTTGTTTAATTTGTAAAAGGACTGTACAAGGGACATTTTGGTTATTATTTTTTTAATTTGGGCTTATTTAATGCCCGGGCAAAATTAGGTACTTACAGCTGCCCCTCTTTGCTCATTGTCGTGTAACGAGAATAGAGCAAAGACTATAAAAGGACCAATTTTGCCTGGTCTTGGCCGAGCCTCGACTTCTTGGTCCTCATCTTCTTCAAATGGTTTCCAACTCCATTGCAACTTCAACGGTATTTGGAACTTCATCTTGATTTCGATAAGTCTGATAACTTCAATCTGCTCCATTGCAAACTTCAGGAAGGCAATATCCGCTATCTTCAATCTGCTCCACTGCAAACTCGGGGAGACAGGATCTGATGTCTTTAGTCTGCTTCCTTGCTATCTTCAAGAAAACTTCATTCTTCAGTTTGATCCAAAATCTAAAATTTTCAATTCTTCAGTTTGCTCCACTAGGGAACAAAATCTGAAATTTTCAATTCTTCAGTTTGCTCCACTAGGGAACAAAATCTGAAATTTTCAATTCTTCAGTTTGCTCCACTAGGGAACAAAATCTGAAATTTTCAATTCTTCAGTTTGCTCCACTAGGGAACAAAATCTGAAATTCTCAATTCTTCAGTTTGCTCCACTAGGGAACAAAATCTGAAAATTTCAATTCTTCAGTTTGCTCCACTGGGGAACAGAATCTGAAATTTTCAATTCTTCAGTTTGCTCCACTGGGGAACAAAATCTGAAATTTTCAATTCTTCAGTTTGCTCCACTAGGGAACAAAATCTGAAATTTTCAATTTGGTTCCTTACTACCTTCAGGAAGACTTCATTCTTCAGTTTGATCCACTAGGGAACAAAATCTGAAATTTTCAATTCTTCAGTTTGCTCCACTAGGGAACAAAATCTAAAATTTTCAATTCTTCAGTTTATTGCTCCACTGGGGAACCAAATCTAAAATTTTTAATTCTTCAGTTTGCTCCACTAGGGAACAAAATCTAAAATTTTCAATTTGCTTCCTTACTATCTTCAGGAAGACTTTATTCTTCAGTTTGCTCCACTACCATTTCTAGGGAACGAAATCTGAAATTTTCAATTTGCTTCCTTACTATCTTCAGGAAGACTTTATTCTTCAGTTTGCTCCACTACCATTTCTAGGGAACGAAATCTGAAATTTTTGGTTTTGCTACACCGTCCTCTGAGGGACCTGTCCTGTATATTTGAATGTATTATGGATGACTTTTTTGCATGAATACAGAATGTCATGAGAATGATGATTAGGATGCATGATCAAAATGAATCTAATGCTCCTAACTAAATGATTTTAAGAATGACATTTGCATAAATGTAGGATGTCATGAGAAATTTTTTTATTATGAAAAAACTATTAGGACACCATGATCGAAATGAATCAAATGCTCGTAATTGGAAATGTGAGAATGATCTCTTTTGTGTTTGGGTTGTCGTTGCTCATGGTTCCTCAAGGTTCCATCTCTGATGCGTTACCATGCTATCTTATTCAGCTAGTACCTTTGACAGAAAGCCCAAAGAAACAATCATTTTCTGCTTTCAAGAGCTTGCCCCAATGTAATTTCTGAGTCAGCCCCGCTTGGATCTTGAGACATGAAATTGGTACTTCCCACTACAACTTTGGGGAAATAACATTTGGTTTCTTCCACCCTTCTGTTACCACTCAGAGGTGCAGAACTTGTATCATTTCCAATCAATTTGATCCGTTACACCATTCCCTGGATGTAATGACCAAATGTATGTGTCTGAAATTTTCAATGAATGTAGGGTATTCCAACAATGATCCCCTTTTACATTTGGATTGACCTTGTTCATCATTTGCCAATGTGGTATCACCAACAAAATTTTCTTATCCAATAAGAATCTGAAGAGGTAATCATTTTTCAATGTTTCCAGCCCTTAGGCTTGGTGAGTTCTGAACAATAGTCACGCTTCAGATTCCTCATATTATTTAGAAGCTTCTAGAGTAATATGCGAAACTCCTTTTATGAAAGTGTTATTAGTCCATAAATTGTTATTTCAATATAAAATGCTTGAAAAAAATTATAACAATGGACAAGAAAGAAATTAATCAGGAGCATAGCTCGAAACAAATAAGCTAATCAAAGATAACCAAGGCAATAAATGAAAATTGATTGGTATATCTTAAAAAGAATAAAGTAAATATAGGAAATGCTATAAAAGAAAATTAATTGGGGTGTTTCTTTGCAAAGAATAAAGTAATCAAAGATTTAAAATGGGTAAAATGAAAAACTAGGTGCCCCAGATATCGCGGTCTGAGCTTCTCTGTTCCGATCTCTTGAGGACCATTTTAAACTCAATATGTGTTTAGGGGATCCGGAGTACTCTGTCAATGCCTCAAGACGTAATACTTCCTCATTGCTAATTCAGACATAGCAAGACTACTCAGATGCCCCGCTTTTTGGTCAAAATTTGAGCCGCCTTTTTTGGGTTTTCAACTCAAATCCCCTTTGGTCTCAAAGCGCCCTTTGCGGGTTTTCGCTTTGGCCTCTCATTTTTCTTTTCTTTTCTTTTCTTTTCTCTTTTTTTTTTTTGAATTTGAACTCAATGCGCCCTTTGCGGGTTTTCACCTTGATCTTTCTTTTTTCAGGTAAAATACCTCTTGACTATACCTGAGTTCACCGGATTGGGTACGTCTTCACCTTTCGTCTCGGTAAATATCAATGCTCCTCTAGAACAGGTCCTACATAAGTCCTTCCCAGTTTGGCATATGCTTTCCTCTAAAATTGTTTTGTAGAAGAAAAATCATTTTCAACATCAGGTTCCTTCGTGGAATTCTCTAAGATGAAATTCTTTAACGTAAGCTCATATCCTCTGGCCGTGACAAATAGCTTTTAACCTTTTCTTCAATTAGGTTCAATTGACAAAACGCTTCAATTCCATAAACCAATAGGTAAGATGTTGCCCCCAGCGAAGGTTCTGGCCGACGTTCAGTAAGACAGAAGGTAACAGTAGCTTCTTATGCCAATCCTTACAAGTCTAAGTCACCTTTCACAATTTTTGTTGTTTTTCTTTTTGTAATTTTTCTTTTGGCAACTTTTGTCAGATGTCATCGATCTTTGGACAAATCAGAAACTTTGACTTTGTACAGTTATGCATTCTGTGCTGGCATATGATCTTTTCCTTTATTCTTCATTTTTATTTTGGATTTTTTTTTATTTTTTTGGATTTTTTTTTAAATTTGATGACTGTCGACTTTGCAATGTTGGCATATGAAGCTACTTCCACCCTCTTAGTGAAGTAAACGACGACTACGATAATGAATCGATATTGGTTAAAAGCTTTTGACGAGATTGGCCCCATCACATCCATGCCCCACATATGGAAAATCGGTGAAGAACTAGAGAAGGCACATGAATCTTGTCTCATTTAATACGGCATAACTGATACCATCCCTTTCTATGTAGATCAGCAGTGCCTGATCCTCATGTTTAGCCTACGTCTTAGTAGCCTAGGCATGTCTTGATATAATTGTGCAAAACATTTTTGAATTCTTAAAAACAACTCAATGATGTCTTGCCTTATTTTTGTGGTGAGCTAGGCTTCGATCTTCACCCCTTTTCTAGGATGTCTTGCCTTATTTTTGTGGTGAGCTAGGCTTCGATCTTCACCCCTTTTCTAGGCTCATAATATCCGTTGACCCTTTGTTGAGTAAGGTCAGTTTTTCATCTTGTTAAACCATTCTTAACAAGTTAGAAAATATGTCACAATCTCTGTCATCTTCAAAGTCATGAGATCCCCTAGACCCATATATCGTTCAAAAAGGGAGTCAGTAACAACGTCGCTCATGTCATTGATATCTGGGTACCTAGGTACGAAGACAAACAAATCCAAAAAATAAATGATTCTAATGATGATTATTTGGATAGTATGGTCACAATAAAGAATGAAAGAATATTGGTAAAAAAAATGTACAGTATGAAAAATGAAAAATATTCACTTAAGAAAATGCATTTTATTGAAATAAAATTTCAGACACAAGCCTATTTCACAAAAGGGTTCTTATTGCCTCTAGGCTTAAGGCAATAAGCATGTTTTGAATATTACTCTAGATCAGCTCTAAAAATACAGGGATCTCTTCCACAGTCCCATTATTCAAAACATTCCCAAGCATGTAAGGGCTTAGAAACTTCGTTCTCTGATTCCCTCTTCATTTTTGATTTCTTAAAGGAGTCGCAACTTTCTTGTCTCCTCCTTCAATTACCGCATTTCTTATTAAATTTCAGTCAATTGCCCCTGCATCTGTATTTGCATTTGTTCTATTCTCTCCAACCTTTGCTCCATGTTAACTGAAATATTTTTACCTAATTAAGGTCCTTTTGTAAAAGTCTAATGCAAATGATGCAATGTAATGCAAATGTATGAATGCAAAGAGGTATCGATTCTGATTCAACTTCATTTTAGAAAACTTTATTAGAAAACAAAATCCTTTACATAAAACGGACTACCATATGCTTTTGTCCTAAGTCCTAAAGTTTTGATTTTCCCAAGCAATGGAGCTAGCTCTTGACTATGATCGGACTGTAGCCCATATTTTATGCTCAACATATCCGCCTGTGATGCCAAAGTCTATAGATGATCAGCTACCTCTCGAATCTGAATTATCACTTCACCCATGAGGTAATCTCGACTCCTAACTTGATCATAAGAATGATGAAGCTCTTCTTTCCAAACGCTCCTCTCTTGTTTCAAGAAGCTCAATCCGAAGTTCACAACTGTGTAATGCTGATTCTAACTCTTCAATCCTACCCTTCATTTCCTCAATCTTGTTCAGACTTGACTTCAACTCGATTGCAGAATTACGGCTTCGATGGTAGTGAAGAGACTGTCCGAGCTTAGCATCGATCTTTAGAAAAGTATTGATCATTCACCCTAGCTAGCGCCATACTCAAAGAGGTTCTTCCGCTTCCATGGCTCATAAAAATCAGAATTTTTCCTAGACAAAGAAGGAATCATGAGCTCGGTGAAGTTTAAATTGTATCTGTTCAAACATTTTTCCAACTCTAACCACAAGTGAAAGGCATCTATTCTGCTTCATCTCTTTGAATATATCAAATGGGGGATCAATACGAATTCCTTTAATTTCTCCACAACGAATCAAATCCCTTGCAATGTTGTTTGGATTACAACGAAGAGCCGAGAAGTTTTGGTAGCTGACCTATCATAGGCAAAATTCTTTTCATCCAAATCATTTTTGTAGGTCTCATGCACTCTTTCAGTCACTTTTCTTCCAACACTCTTACCGTCCACAGGGTGACCATCTTCATACCAAAGAGAAATGCTGTACTGGTAGAAGTGTCTATCCGTATTCCCTACGCTCACTTTGAAGTGATTGGTGAGTATAGTTTACCTTTTTCCCTTTAGTTCCAACATCACGCCTTGCTATAGGGTCTTGTACAATCTTTTTCGCATCCGATTCTACTTTGATCGAAACAACATCATGAGGCACAGGTGACTGAGGAGGCAAGGATACCAGTATTACCCCTATTCCCCTCTTGTTCCAACGAATCCATACCCTAAAATCTTCTTTCTCTAATTGCTTTTGCTCTGAACATATACTAACGACTGCATTGTCTTCCACTTTATCAAGGAATTCATTCTCCATAACCAGCTTTCTAACTTAGAAACTGACCGTGAATCGATACCTCTTAAAGTATGAAATGATATGCACAAAATAATAAAACACAACAAGTTAGTATCATGGAATATAAAGCAAGTAAAATAAACAAACACCTATTTGGGTGACCACTAAGGTTTGACATAGTTCTACCTAAGGTGGGTTCTTAGGGTTCACTATATGCGATTTAGTTCTAAGGTTGAGGTACCCGAACTAGCAGATTCCTCGATCCTCACCCATTATAGGCTCATACGGACCGAGCTCGGTTCGAGGGAATACATTTCCCTATGGCTATGCGGAGGTGAAAACCTCACGAAGACATAGGTACAGATGTATCCCTAAGCGATCCACTAGCCCTCATGAGGTGAAAACCTCACGAAAGCATAGTTTCTCACTCCCACTTAAGGGTGTGACCACAATGGTCATGCAGTGCAATGCAAAGAAATATATTCAGAACCACATGCAATAAAAAAATGATCATATTTTTAAATCAAATTTTTAAATTCAAACAGGAGGACATGAAACTATCGATTTTACGGCTTGACTCTCTTATTGGTCCCCAGTGGAGTCGCCAAGCTGTCGAAACCATTTTTAAAATCGGGTTCTAAAAAAATGGGGATCGACTTTTAAAAACGAAAATGGGAGTCGCCACCAATCCCTTTTTACTTAGGTGTGATTGGATCACCTTGTAAAACGTTTTATTTAAAACATTTAATTTTGGTCTACAAAAAAAACAGGAAATAGGTTCGGGAGTCGGTTACATATGAGGAAGGGTTAGCACCCTCATAACACCCAAAAAATTGGTACCTAATCGATAAAATCATGTCCAAATGTTTGAAACTTAAAAGTATTTAAAAATATGATTTCCAAAGAACTGTGAACAATTTGATTTAAAATATGAGAGTTCTTCGATCCGAAGGAATATAAACATCACATCCAGCACGATTGGACATGATATTTTTAAACCCTCGTAACTAAGATCATCTCATAATTTATAAAACTTGTTAAAAGGATATTTAGTTATTTAGCCAAATGGAAAATTGACACCCAGCACGATTGGTCATTATTTCCCGAATTTCTAAATACCAAAACATTGCCTTATTTTCAAAAACCTTGAAATAAAATATTAATTGTAACATCCTAAATTTACGGGCCTATACATTTAGTGTAGGGATAGGTTTACTATGTAAATTTAATTGATAGGGGTCTAAATTTGGGCTTAGAATTAGGCAAAAAGGCCCAGATTAGAGTGGCATCATTAACAGTTAAAAAGAAACAAGTTTTGGGTCGCAAGGAGCCCATGTTTTAGGCCAAATTCGGCACTTTAAATGAAGAGTGGGTGACGCCACACACAAGGAATTAGGGGCCCAAGTATTAAGTTTAATGAGGCCCAAATCTTTTAATTTAAGTGAGTTAAATTTGGCATTAGGGATTAGTAGAGGTGGACGGCTACAAGGCTATAAAATAGGAGATTTTATGTGGATTTTTAAGTGATAATGTCATAGATAAAAAGGAGAAAAGTTAGGAGCTTATCTTCAAAGGAAGTGTTGGCCGAAAATCCACCACCTAGAGGAGTGTAAAATTCGGCTACTGCATGGCAAGGAGGGTGCCGAATTTCTCCTCTCTTTTAGCTTGAATTTTAAGGGTGTTTTCAGTTTTTAGCAGTAGGTGCCAAAATATCTATAAATAGGGGGGGCTAGCTCATTGATTCTGACACTGAAAACCCTAAATTTTTCTCCCATTGTGCCGAAATTCCCTAGCCTCTCCCTCTCCAATTTCTTTTCTCCAATTTCTTTAAAAGCCGAAACTCTTCTCCACTTTTTCCTTCTTGTGCCAATTTCTCCAGGAAGCCGAAGCATCCATAGTCTTTTCTTCTATTCATCCTATTTGAGAATTAGTTCTATACTTCCGGCATTTAAATCTTCCGTGGGAATTGCCGAATCCTCTCTCTAGTGCTAGCCGAATATCCTACGCTAAGGTAAGTGTTGATTTTTGATTAGTTCTCATGATCTATTCCCTGTTTTTGAAAGGCAAAAGCCAAAAGCTAATAGTTTAATGGTTTTATGATGGGCGGTAATTCGGGATTTGAAGAAAGCTTAGTCGACTAGATCTAAAAGTCGAAAATCATAAGTCTCCAATTTCGGGATTTTAAGGTAAGAAGATTTGTTATTCAAATATATAAAATTGGGTAGAACACTAACCATGGCCGAATATAGGAGAGGCCCTAGTTTCGTATCTTTTCGGCTTTTTGAGCAAAGTTGTAGCAAGGGTATCGACATTAATCAGGTGTGTAGATCTCTAACACACTACTAATAAACATGTATGTATGTTTATTTATATATGTTATGGGCTAAAAAGCCGGAATGAGGCTGTGTAGACAGTCGAATGGAACCCTAAAAGGGGTAGGCAAAGATGCCAGGTACGTAAACATAGAACTCCCTATGTGTATCGAAAAGTATATAAGTCTATATGATGTTTTCTTTATGTATGTATGCATTCGGTGGGAATGATGATATTGAAAGGGAAGTGCATGATAGGTCACTTGGTGATCGGTGGTAGAAATCCCACATAATTTAAATGAAAGGTCACATAGTGATCGGTGGCGATGCCACGTTAAATGATTCCTAATTAATAGGAATAGGCAGTACGGCTGTCATTTTGGTGTGTAGCGGATGGAGGGTTGATTGTAGAAATCCCTAAGGTGTGATGGTTGGTACGGGATGGTGTGTAGAGGATGGAAACCTAGGATGGGTTGGGTTTTTCATTATTTATTGTTTATCATGTGATTATGATTGATACCTTTATGCATGGGCCAGGGCTCATAATGTGTTTGTGGGCTCAAGTCGTTGTGTGTTTTGAGATTTATACACTAAGTCTTGGTGACTCACGCTTTCCTTTTCTCTACTCTTCCAGATGAGCAGTAGATCGTGGACATGGGAGCCGAGACGGACTCGAGGGGCCATCAAGCTTTGTTTCTATAAATTATTTTTTTTTTAGGATTTCTTTAAGTATTATTTTATTTTTACTTTGGAATTATCAATGTAATAAGGCCCCATAGTTTTATCCAACTAAGTAGTTTTAATGTTCTGCAACTTATGAGATTATGTCAAAGGTTTAATTATACTTAATACAAGGTTTTATTTTTAAAATGTCGCTTATTTAATTAAATAATGTCTATTTAATTTACGACTTCCAAAACCAACAAGAAAAAAGTTTTTAATGTACAACTAGTAGCATACCAGATCTGGTCGAAACGCATGGGCCGGGTTTGGGGTGTTACATTTTGGTATCAAAGCCCAATTCAAAACTCGGGCTGTGAAATGGGTCTAGTACTGCTTTAAAGTTGATAAGAATTTGGAAAAGTTTGGGTTGAGAAATGGCCTTCGAGTCTACCGGCACCCGATCCACGCAGGTAAGTATTCTGAACTCTTGGATGTGATATGTATGTTGGGCTTGATGGGCTTGATGGACGTAGGCTAGTATATTAGACATTGATGGACTTTAGGCTTAGTTTAAACAACTCTCTAAATTCATAAGATTTAATCCAACCAAACAAACCTGTGAACAAGTCACCGAGATAGGGTGTGGCAACGGGCATACGCATGTCTAGGATTGGATTCAGGGAGAGCTTGGTATTTAAGCAGTCCTAGTGACTCACCTCCTCTTCGCTAGAATCCTACCTGGTGCGTAGTGACTGTTCACCTTAGTCATGAGGACTTGTTGACGGGCCAAAATTTATAATTAAAAACCCGAAAAAGACCAGCCACTCTATTTTGTAAAACTACTAAATTACCCATGATTTATAAATAACCAAAATATCCTTGATTTGTAAAATTACCGAAATACCCCCGAATTGCAAAATTACCAAAATACCCCCAGATTGCAAAATTACCAAAACACCCTTATTTCGTAAAATCACCAAGAAATCCTATTTTGAAAAATTACAAAAATACCCCTGTAGGATAAATTACGAAAATACCACTGGGTAGTGAAATGACTAAAATACCCTATGTGTTGAATGTGGGTTCATGGATGTCGTTTGTATGTTGATGGTTGATGTGTGTGGTTCCTAGAACTAGGAGACAAACTTAAGACTGAAACTTGTAGATGTAATTCCGAATTCGAAAGAACTACTCTTAAACTACCCATAAGACTGTTCGTGGTTAATCAGTGGAAGAAAACTATTAATTCATAAAATTTCTAATCGGATAAACGTCAATCGGAAGAATGAGTACAAGGGAACGAGGACGCTCCAGATGCGAATACCGGTGCGTACTCTATCATATTATCCTAAGTGTTTCTTTTGGCTTTAAAATCGGAGTGCGCAGCGAAAGCATAGTGGTGAGACTTGGGTAGTACGATTAATAGTTAGTTGGAAATTTCGAGGATGAAATTTCTTTAAGGGGGTAGAACTGTAACATCCTAAATTTACGGGCCTATACATTTAGTGTAGGGATAGGTTTACTATGTAAATTTAATTGATAGGGGTCTAAATTTGGGCTTAGAATTAGGCAAAAAGGCCCAGATTAGAGTGGCATCATTAACAGTTAAAAAGGAACAAGTTTTGGGTCGCAAAGAGCCCATGTTTTAGGCCAAATTCGGCACTTTAAATGAAGAGTGGGTGACGCCACACACAAGGAATTAGGGGCCTAAGTATTAAGTTTAATGAGGCCCAAATCTTTTAATTTAAGTGAGTTAAATTTGGCATTAGGGATTAATAGAGGTGGACGGCTACAAGGCTATAAAATAAGAGATTTTATGTGGATTTTTAAGTGATAATATCATAGATAAAAAGGAGAAAAGTTAAGAGCTTATCTTCAAGGGAAGTGTTGGCCAAAAAATCCACCACCTAGAGGAGTGTAAAATTCGCTCTCGCATGGCAAGGAGGGTGCCGAATTTCTCCTCTCTTTAGCTTGAATTTTAAGGGTGTTTTCGGTTTTTAGCAATGAGGTGCCAAAATATCTATAAATAGGGGCTAGCTCCTTGATTCTACGACACTTTGAAAACCCTAAATTTCTCTCCCATTGTGCCGAAATTCCCTATCCTCTCCCTCTCCAATTCTTTTCTCCAATTTCTTTAAAAGCTGAAACTCTTCTCCACTTTTTCCTTCTTGTGTCGATTTCTCTAGGAAGCCGAAGCATCCATAGTCTTTTCTTCTATTCATCCTATTTGAGAATTAGTTCTATACTTCTGACATTTAAATCTTCCATGGGCATTGCCGAATCCTCTCTCTAGTGCTAGCTGAATCTCCTATGCTAAGGTAAGTGTTGATTTTTGATTAGTTCTCATGATCTATTCCCGGTTTTTGAAAGGCAAAAGCCAAAAGCTAATAGTTTAATGGTTTTATGATGGGCGGCAATTCGGGATTTGAAGGAAGTTTAGTCGACTAGATCTAAAAGTCGAAAATCATAAGTCTCCAATTTCGGGATTTTAAGGTAAGAAGATTTGTTATTCAAATATATAAAATTGGGTAGAACACTAACCATGGCCGAATATAGGAGAGGCCCTAGTTTCGCATCTTTTTTCAACTTTTTGAGCAAAGTTGTAGCAAGGGTATCGACATTAATCAGTGTGTGTAGATCTCTAACACACTACCGATAAACCCGTATGTATGTTTATTTATATATGTTATGGGCTAAAAAGCCGGAATGAGGCTGTGTAGACAAATAATGGAACCCTAAAAGGGGTAGGCAAAGATGCCGTGCACGTAAACATAGAACTCCTATGTGTATCGAAAAGTATATAAGTCTCAGTATGATGTTTTCTTTATGTATGTATGCATACGGTGGGAATGATGATATTGAAGGGTAAGTGCATGATAGGTCACTTGGTGATCGGTGGTAGAAATCCCACATAATTTAAATGAAAGGTCACATAGTGATCGGTGGCGATGCCACGTTAAATGATTCCTAATTAATAGGAATAGGCAGTACGGCTGTCGTTTTGGTGTGTAGCGGATGGAGGGTTGATTGTAGAAATCCCCAAGGTGTGATGGTTGGTACGGGATGGTGTGTAGAGGATGGAAACCTAGGATGGGTTGGGTTTTTATTATTTATTGTTTATCATGTGATTATGATTGATACCTTTATGCATGGGCCGGGCCCATAATGTGTTTGTGGGCTCAGGTCGTTGTGTGTTTTGAGATTTATACACTGAGTCTTGGTGACTCACGCTTTCCTTTTCTCTACTCTTCCAGATGAGCAAGTAGATCGTGGACATGGGAGCCGAGACGGACTCGAGGGGCCATCAAGCTTTGTTTCTATAAATTATTTTTTTGGGATTTCTTTAAGTATTATTTTATTTTTACTTTGGAATTATCAATGTAATAAGGCCCCATAGTTTTATCCAACTAAGTAGTTTTAATGTTCTGCAACTTATGAGATTATGTCAAAGGTTTAATTATACTTAATACAAGGTTTTATTTTTAAAATGCCGCTTATTTAATTAAATAATGTCTATTTAATTTACAACTTCCAAAACCAACAAGACAAAAGTTTTTCATGTACAACTAGTAGCATACCAGATCTGGTCGAAACGCATGGGCCGGGTTTGGGGTGTTACATTAATTTTGTAAAAATGTATTTTTTATTTTAAATAAAGATTCATGAGACAATATCACATTTATACATTTATCAAACATAAATATCAAAAGCAATTATAACATACTAACATTTCATATCTATACAAATAATAATGTAATAATAATGTAGAATAATGATTAATAAAAACTATACAATGACAATCATAAATAAATAAATGAGAATGTAAGCAAATAAAATATATACATATAATATAAACGATGTAAAAAAATATAATGATTTTAAATAAATTTTTTCACATATATAATATAAATAATATAAATAGAATATAATATAAATAAATTTTAATTAAAAATAATATATGATATAATATTATATAATGTACAAAATTTTAAAATATAACATCATAAAAAAATAATTTTATAAGTAAATAAAGAAAATAATTAAAATGAAATAATAAAATACTAATAATTAGAAATATAATATAATAAATAATATGCTAATTTATATAATATAGGTAATAAATAATAATAATTACATATATATAAAATTAATACATATAAAAATTATATATATATAAATTTTATACCATAAACAAATTAATATATACATAATAAATATAGTATTTTTTAATAGAATAATAATATTAATGATAATAAAAATAATAAAAAATATGAAAATAATGAATATGGTAATAATATAATAATAATAATATCTATATAGAAATAATATAAAAAAATAATGTTTTAAAAAAAAGGCAAAATAGAAAGAAAAAAAAAAGAAAATAAAGAAGGGACTGAATTAAACTTAAAATGAAACTTTGGGGCGAAATCGGAAATAAATAAAAGGGGAAGGATCGAATTGTAATACACGCGCATAACAGAAGGACCAAAATAAAAAATATCCCCACCCTCAGAAACGGTGTTGTTAGAATGCGGACCAAATTGAAACAGGGGAAAAATTATTGGGCAAAATTGGGAATAAAATAAATTTAATTATATAACAGTAGAAAAGCTAAGGGGCTCAATGTGCAATTAGCCCCTCCATAAAAAACACGCGGATCCTGAGATTGGGTCGGGTCGAGACGCGGGTCAGCCCCCAAAACGACGTCGTTTTAGGCGTTAAGGGGGCTGCCCAAAACGGCGCCGTTTTAATAGGCTATAAAATCCATATTTCCTTCAAAAAAAATCATTTTTGTTAGTTCTTAAAAAAAAGAGAGAGAGAGAGAGCCCCAGAGAGCCCAGCTCTCTGCGATTTCCGGCGAATGCTCCGGTGAGGTCTCCGGTGACGCGCCGCCGTTGCCGGCCACCGCGCACGGTGGTCGGAGTTCCTAAAATATGAGTAAAAAAAATATATATGAGTAAAAAAAAAAATAAAAATAAAAAGAAGTATTCGAAGTATAAAATAATAAATAAATAAATAAAAACCTTTGTGATTTATGAACTGAATATGTCCCTGTATTGTTTTGTGTATTCGTATCTTTGTTTCTGTTTTTTCCTATTTTTACAGATTCTTTGTTAGGCTTTTATAGCCTTTGAAACAAAATGAAAAAGGAAATAAAAATATTGCTATATTTGCTGTCGATTCTCCTTCCTTTTGCAGGTGATTGACGGAGGATCACGGCGCTGATGGTGGTGTGGCTTGCAGGCGGAGGCGTGATCGAAGGCCAGACGAGGATTGCGGCGCGACGATCGAGGGAGTGCGCGAGGCTTGCGGCGCGACTATTGGCCTCTTTGTCTCTCAGCGTCAGCGCCTAGGGTTTCCGAAACCCTGGAAGCTTCACGAGGCTATTTACTTCTTGGGCCTTTTGGGCCGTGCTAGTTTGGGCTATAGGAGTTGGGGTCTGTTCTGGGTTAGGTCTGTTTAGGTTTTTAGGTTTGGGTCTATTCGGGTAATGGGCTTGTTTAATTTGTAAAAGATTGTACAAGGGACATTTTGGTTATTATTTTTTAATTTGGGCTTATTTACTGTCCGGGCAAAATTAGGTACTTACAATAATTATTTAATTAATAACTATCTTTTACTTAATTTTCAAGTAAATAAATAAATATAATACAAATGTATATATTTACATTATTACAATTGTCACTATCCAATTTGTTTATTATACAAAAATCTCACAATTTAATTATTTATCTAATAAATATCTTTTAAATAATAAATATCTATTTATTAATTAAATATAAGTATTGCAAATGTACATACATTTTTTTACAATTGTACAATATCATCACCATCCATTTGGCAAATTTTTTATTTATTCGTATAATATAATATTTTTAATTTATAACTAATATAAATTACCATATAATAAAATAATTATATATAATAATTAAACAATAAAAATCTTAGATTTTTATCAACATTTGCCGCTCTTTTATGGTGAATGGTATATTTTCCATTTTGGTCCCCCTTTCTTTTTATTAATCTATATTCTACTTTTACCCCTTATTCAATTTAGCCCTTTTGCCTAATTTCTCTTAATTAAGCTAAATTCACTTAATTAAAGCCTAATTAAACACACAACTAGCCTCACAAATATTCCTAATAAATATTTACGAACTCGGTTCACTAAGACGGAGGCCCTATAACTCACTTTTCCGATGCCCGTGAATTTTGGGTCATTACATTAGGTTAGTACAAATTTAATTGTTTCAAAGCCATGCAAATACACCATCTTCAAAGGAAATAGGAAAACAAAAATAATTGAGAAGATTGGGTGGTAATGGTAGTCAATAATAAATATTAGCAGATTGTTTCTCAACTCAAAATTCTTTGCATTCATACCTTTGATTATTTACCAGTACATACATCATGGTGCATGCATACAAATAAAAAGCTCAAAGGCGTAGAAATATAAATAAAAATTTAATCTCTGAGGGAAAGATTTAATAATTTATAGGATTTCTCTTCAAATATCCATCAATCATTGTATTATATTTAATCAAATATCTGAAACCCAAAATGATGCTTCTTTTTCTACTCATGTTCAAAGGAAAAGAGTGGGTATTTTAGATAAATGACCCCAAAAAATAAAAAATTATAAAAATGATCCTAATACTAGATTATTTAGAAAAATAACTTAGTTTCTACAGTAAAAGTGGGTTCCTCCACTCCCACGGCGGCATCACCCCAAAATCATTGTGTCATCGTTACAAAAATGATAGGAAGAAAAAAATTAATTATTTTTGTGCCGTCACTTCCCAAGGTGGCACTTGTATAAAATATTGTATTTTTAACCATATTTCCAAAGTTAAACGAAAAATATATATATTTTTTAATATTTATGGTGCCGCCACATTATTTGAAGGAACCAAAATGAAATAAACAATTAATTTTGGATCAGATTCCGTATTATAACAATAAGGTATATTATTTGAATAGTTATAATTAAATGAATAATTATGTGTTTATTTTAAAAACATTATTATTCAGAAAGACACCTATTGATGAAAAATGTCTCTATGAAGAGACATGAAAATTCCTATAAATAGGAATGAGATTTCATTTGGAAATCATACCAACAAATTCTAATATTCTTTCTTTCTTTCCTTCATTTTCTAATATTATTAGATTATTCTATAAAGTATTACTGCAGAAATCCTTTATAGAAATTGAGTTTCTTGTCATACATTGCTCAGTGTGTAGTGGGCTATTCTCGTCAGTGCAAAACGCAAATAGTCATTGCCTTCATTGTATCCTCGAGGTTAATTTGCTTGGAACTCGTTTGCACACCGAAGATAGGTGGAGGCGAATATAACCTTAAAGATAGTGGTTTGATACACGCCTTGGAGCCTTGTCCTATTTCTTCTTCCGTTCGAGTTTCGTTCGTGTGTTCGAGATTTTTCTCACCGGAGATTTGTACTATCAGCCACTTCATATGTGGTTAAATGGGGTATTTCGATAGAGGATGGACTATTAACCGCATAACCACTACCAACAAAAACTCTTAACTACTTAACTACTACTCTAAAAACGACATATTTTTCGTGTTGTTTATATATAACGGTCATGACGAAATAATTTTTTCGCCAAAGAACACCAAAATAATAAATATCTCTCATTTCTTCAATGTAACACATTTTTTTCTTTCAACATAACAAAAAAAAAAGACCTCTATGTGTGCTAAGTTGAGGCTAGAGTATATATAGTTGGTGGTGTCGCCGCCTTTATAGTAGGCAGTAGGGGAAAATAATTTTAAACTATTCTGGAAACACCATTTAAAGCGGTGGCACCAATAAATTACAAAAAAAAAATAATTCAATTTGGGTGCCTCCATGAAAGAAGGCGGCACCAAAAAAACATTTTTTTATTCATTTTGGTGCCTCCAAAAAATGTGGCGGCACCAAAATTTTTTTTTTTATTTCCTATCATTTTTGTAATGATAACACAATGATTAGATTGCTTTTTGGATGGTGCCGCCGTGGGAGGTGGAGGAACCCATTTTTACAGTGGAAACTAAGCTATTTTTCTAAATAATCTAGTATTAAGGTCATTTTCATAATTTTTTTATTTTTTTGGGTCATTTATCTAAAATACCCGAAAAGAGTTATACCCTTCCATTTTATATAACAATATTAAAAGATTAAGAAATAATACCCTCATATTAAAATAATGATTTTTAGTCATTTCCTAACTGAGATTCAAACACTAACTCAATCAGTAGTTTAAATAATAACAAAATTATGGCACACCCAATATGTGAGTGAAAAAACTTTATATAACAAATATATTTATAAAAATTGATAATAAAAAAGGGATAAATTCCAAAACTATACATGAATTATGATTTAAAGTGCAATTGTATACATGAACTTTGATTTTGTGGAATTTTATACATGAAATTTTGATTTGATCCAATTCTTGTAAATTATTAACATAGTTATTGATATAACATCATCTTATATTTATATCTTGCATACATAAATAATTATATTGATCTAATATAAAAATAAACTGATATATTTACTTCTTTAAATGTGTATGATTAAACCAAAATTAAAGCCTCAAGTAAATAATTACACATTAAATCAAAATTCTTGTATAATTTTGAGATTTATCCTTGAAAAAATGAGGTTTTGGTTAATATAGTTAAATTAAGATATTAAAGATTGATGCATTGGGTTCAAGTTTCATCATGTGTTTGTTTTTAAGAATTTACATAAAATAAATGTTTGTTACCTTTTTGGTGATCACTCAAATGAGTTGTGTCACCGATAAATCGAATCTCAACTCAATTAAGAAAATACTAAATACCTTTTCATTTTTATAAAAAAAAAAACATATATTATTTTTAGGGATTTTATGTTTTGTTATTATATTTTGATAAATCTAATAAATCTAAACAAATCCATACATATAAATAGTAATCATAAGATGTGAACTATATACATCATAGTTTTAGCTATCTTTACTTTATCATTTGAACTAAAGCCACATTTAGTTTTTATATTAATTTTTAATTAATTTTGTTAGGTAATTTTTTTCACCAACATTATAGGCGTGTCATAATTTAGTATTAATTATTATAATTATGATTTATAAATTATGGGTAGTGATGCAATCACTCTTCATGAGTTCTTATAATTTTGATTTATAAATTTATTTCAACATCATATATTTACTTATTATTATATAAACTGTAATAAGAACAAGAGTATCTTATGTTATCATAATTTTATGAAAATAGAGATTACAAAATATTAAAGAACTTGCTAAAAAACCAAATTTTATAATAAGAACAATTTAGTAAATGTGTTTCTAGATAATTTTAGATTCCATTAACTGAACACTAAAATATTATATTTCAATCAAATGAACTAAACAAAATATTGTTACATATTTAATATTCCATCTATAATTTTATTATCGAAGGTAATATTCCATCTATAATTATATAGCTTTTTCTCTGTCTTTTGACATGCTTTTCTTCTGGCCTTGATCCTGTTTTGTTTTTTTTTTCTATTTTTGAGTAGTCTTCTGTTCTCTTTAGTCGGAATACTTATGGAGGATTCAATTGCGGGACTGTCACTGGATGATGAAGAGGACGAAGTTATTCAGTTGGAGAGGGAGGAGACTAATCAAGAGTTTTCGTATGAGAATTGTTTGGTGGGAGCAATTCTTACTTCTAGTATTGTTCATTTTCAAGCAATGAGATCAACGTTGGCAAGCATTTGGCATCCAATAGGGGGTGTTTCAATCTCAGATCTGGGTAGGGAGAGATATTTATTTCGCTTTTATTATTATGTGGATATGGAAAGGGTAATAAAGAATGGGCCATAGAATTTTAATTCTTATCTTCTAATTCTCCATCGATTACAGACGGGGGAGGATCCTTTAAGTGTTCAGTTACATAAGGTGGATTTCTGGGTTTTAATATATGATCTCCCTTTTGGTTTCATGGAAGACTCTGTTGCTAATCAGTTGGGAAATTTCATAGGGGAATTCATTGAGTATGTCACTGCTGCTATTCAACTGGAGTATAAACAGATTATGAGGGTCAGGGTCAAAATAGAAAGCCTCTCAAGAGGAAAACGAGGATTGCGCTTAAAAATGGTGAATCTGTTTATGCTCGATTTGAGTACGAAAAGCTGACTTTATTTTTCTTTTTATGTGGCAAATTAGGACATGGAGAAAGTTTTTGTTCGATTAGAGTTATCCAGCCTCAATCAGAATATGTTTTTAATTGGGATATTTCTCTACATGCTCAACCAAGGAAAAATCAATCATGGAAGAGCAGATGGCTTGTGGATGATGATGGAAGGAATACTTCTAATTTTGGTAACATGGGGTTAATGGGAGAAAGAATGAATGTGGGGATCCTGGCATCAAATCTAGTAAATAAATGTGATAATTGGGGGACTAATCCAAAAGATTATGTTTCTACTTCTGTGAAAGGGAAAGAATAGGCTACTGTTAATTTAGGCCCAGTAAAAATTGGGGCTTATTTCGATGAGGAGATGGTAGCCCATGAAGAAGCAAATAGTCCAATAATGTATAGTGATGGACTAAAACGACCCCGAATACAACCTATGGTTTCATGCGTTTCTAAATATGATTCAAATGAAGCTTTTGGTACTTCATTACAGGTACAAAATAATTCTAAATCGGCAGGCCTTTCTAAACAAACCAGCCGGGAGCAATGAAACTCTTAAGCTAGAATGTTCAGGGTTTGGGGAGGCCTCGGACTGTTAATCGTCTCCGGCATATGCTGAGAGATATCAATCCCACGGTGGTGTTTTTAATTGAGACAAAGCTTCAAAGGTGTAAGATGGAGAAGGTCAGGCGCAAGTACGATTTTCTTAATGGAATTGATGTTGACTCGAATGGTAGAAGTGGGGGTTTATCATTAGGCTGGAACAATGATTGTAAGATCACTCTTCGATCTTTTTCAAGTAGGCACATTGATGTTATGATTGATGAGGATGTGGAGGGGAAAGCTTGGAGATGTACGGGGTTTTACGGTGCACTAGAGGAGAATTTGCGTGAAGCATCTTAGAATTTGCTACGATCACTGAATGACTCCCCTCAAATTTCTTGGGTTGTTCTAGGGGATTTCAATGAAATTGCATATTCATTTGAGAAGAAAGGAGGACTTCCAAGGAGGGAAAGACAAATGCGTAGATTTCGGGAAGTTATGGAAAACTGTTCCCTTACTGATAGGGATTCAGGGGTCAGTGGTTTACTTGGGAGAAAGGACGTACGGGAATTAATAATATTCGGGAACGACTTGATAGAGGTATTGCGAATCCTCATTGGTGGGATTTATTTCCTAACTTTAAATTATGTCATCTGTCTCATGCATTTTCGGATCATTGTCTGTTGTTGCTTAATTCAAATTTGGGGAACCACCATTCAAAGTAGTGGCAGTTCAGATTTGAAGCTTCGTGGCTACTGGAAGACTCGTGTGAAAAGGAGGTTAGTAAAATTTGGGCTGAAAGTTTAGGGACTGTTCCAAACAAGATAAAGGCAATGGGAGTGGGTCTTAATGAATGGTTCCAGAAAATTAAAAAAGAGAAGGCTCTTACGCTGACAGAATTAGAAAAATAGTTACTTCGATTGAATAAAGCAATTCCTACGGATGATATTTTGGGCGAGATTGTGGAAACTAAGCTGCAGCTTAACATGGAGGCGGATAGGGAGGAACTTTATTGAGAGCAGCGAGCGAGAGTGAATTGGCTGAAAATGGGGATATAAATGCCGGTTTTTCTACCAATCGGCAACTGATAATCGTCGAAGGAATAGAGTGGAAGAGTTGATGGATAGTGAGGGTATTTCTCATGCGAGTAATGTTGCTTTACTACGGCTTGCTACTGATTATTTTACCTCATTATTTACATCGAAAAGTGTTGGAGATCCAAGTTCTATCTTGGAAGGTGTTGAGCCATGTATTTCTCAACAGATGAATGAGGATCTTGAGAAGAATTTTACATATGAAGAGGTGTGCTTGGCTTTAAAAGCTATTAGCCCTTTAAAAGCTTCTAGGGAAGATGGTTTAGGGGCAATTTTTTACCAACAGATTTGGCACATTGTGGGCAGTGATGTGGCTAATTTCTGTATAGAGACGTTGCAAGGGATGCATAATATGGCTGAGATTAACAGCACAAGAATTGTTTTGATTCCCAATGTTAGTTCTCCTCGGTGCATGACTCAATTTAGGCCTATTAGCCTTTGTAACATTTTATATAAAATTATTTCAAATATGCTAGCGAATAGGCTTCAAAAGATCCTTCGTTTATGTATTAATGAAGCACAGAGTGCTTTTATGCCGGGAAGACTTATTACGGATAATATCATAGTTGCATATGAAACTTTGCATTCTATGAGGAGAAAACGAGTAGGGAGAAAGGAGTCATTTACTTTAAAACTTGATATGAGTAAAGCATACGACTGAGTCGAATGGAATTTCGTGCAAGTTATGCTTCGAATGATGGGGTTCTCGGATTTGTGGATTGAAAAAGTCATGCGTTGTGTGTCAACAGTCTCTTATTCTGTGGCCATGAATGGAGAAGTGGGTAATGCGTTTATTCCATCACGAGGCATTCACCAAGGGGACCCTATTAGTCCTTATTTATTCCTTATATGTGGTGAAGGTTTATCGACTCTCCTTAGAATGGCTGCTTCAAGGGGAGTTCTTAATGGCTTTCGGGTTAATAGGCAAGCCCCTCGAGTCACCCATTTGTTTTTTGCTGATGATAGCCTTATTTTTGGAGATGCTTCTGTTGACGGGGCAAAAGTGATCAAAGATAGTTTAGAGGTTTATGCTATGTGTTCGGGCCAAGAAGTAAATTTTGATAAGTTAGGGATATTCTTCAGCTCCAATGTTGATCAGATTAAAAGAGAGGAGGTGAGTAGGGTTTTGGGGGTTAATCGGAGCTTAAATATAGATAAATACCTTGGTCTCCCTTCAATGGTGGGGCGTAACAAAAAGAAGGCTTTTAAGGAGCTTAAAGAAAAGTTAATCAGGAGAATTTCTAGTTGGAGCTCGAGATTACTTTCCATAGGGGGCGGGAAGTTCTTATTAGAGCTGTGCTACAAGCTATCCCATTGTATGCTATGAATTGTTTCTTGTTGCCGTCATCGGTTTGCAAAGATTTGGAAGCGGTCATGGCTCGATTTTGGTGGCAAAAGAAAGCGGGGAAAAAAGGTCTTCATTGGTGTTCGTGGAAGGAGCTGTCGGTACCAAAAGAAGAAGGCGGGATGGGGTTTCGAGATTTGGCCAAGTTTAATATCGCACTTCTTGCTAAGCAGGATTGGCGTCTTATGGAAAATCCAAGTTCACTGCTTGCGCGTTTGCTTAGAGCAAAGTACTATAGTGATTCAAATTTTATGGAAGCTTCTTTAGGAGAGAATCCATCATTTGTTTGGAAAAGTATCTGGTGTGCTAAAGGTCTTTTAGGCTCTGGTTTGAAGTGAAGAATTGGGTCTAGAACTTCGGTGTCAATATGGCAAGACTATTGGTTGCCAGGGAACGCTCAACGATTGATTTCTACTGTTAGGGTGGCTAGTATGGATTGGGTGGCTGATCTAATTTTGAAAAATCCAAATCGTTGGAATAGAGATCTCATTTACTTGACCTTCTCGGTGGAATAAGCAGATCAGATTGTAAGTTTTCCTATTCCTACTACTGATCAATCTGATAAAGTAGTTTGGTTTAGCGAAAATTCAGGCATCTATTCTATGAATAGTGGCTATAAAATGTTACTGGATGCACCTAATGTGAATTTACATGAGCAAAAACTTCTCAAGCAGATATGGAGTTTAAAGTGTCCTTCAAAAATTCGCATTTGTATCTGGAAATTTGTGAAAAACTATGTGCCTACTTATCAGAACTTACATTTAGGAGATTGACTATCGATAACAAATGTTTGCGTTGTGGCCAGTTGTGTGAATCTTCAACTCATACTGTTCGGGATTGCTTGCCTGCTGTACAGGTTTGGGCCATGTTAGATATCCAGTGGCCAAGGTTAATGGCAAATACGAATTTTAATGAGTGGTTAAGTTGGCTGTTGGAGAATTCAGATAGTAGCAGACAAGGGGTGGTTGCCATTACTATTTAGGCACTTTGGTTCTATCGAAATAAATTTGTGTACATGAGAGAAAGATGCAAAGTTCGGAGGAGATTGTTACCTTCATTAGGGGTTTCAGATTGGAGTATCGAAGTAGCGCTGTGAATTTGAAGCATCCTCAGCCGAGAGCCTTGGTAAGATGGATGTCTCATCCGCAAGGGTGGGTGAAAGTTAATGTAGATGCTGTTGGAAAATTTGGACATCACATATATAATAAGGATAATTACGTGTTATTATTTACTATCATGAAACATTAGCCTAAATTAAAAGTGATCTAATTTGGTTAGAATTTTATTGGGCTTTTAATTATTAAATAAAGTATGGGTCAAATATGTGTAGATACTCTTCTAATCAAATTCTAATTAATGATGGGCTAATTAGAATTTGATTAGAACTAATATGCTAAGGTTATAAATATTAGGGTTATGGTCCCAAAATTATACACAAGATATCTTTTCTAATATCCCATCATTAGGAAAGAGAGAGCATATATTCTTTGAATTTCTTGTGTGCTAATTTGGAAGATCAAATCCCAAGATCCGGCAAAACTTCAAGAAATTCATGAATTCAAGTACGCTTCCGCATTTAGTTTTATTCTTCATTTATTCTTGATGATTTGACATGATAGATCCTGGTTTATTAAGTTTTATTTTAGATTTATTTTACAAATCTAACAAGTGGTATCAGAGCTTTGTCATGTTGAATCATTGAGAAAGAATTTATTCTTTATGGATTTGATATTTTAATTTTTGAGATTCTTGATAAATTTTTGGGTTTTGATTCTTTAAATAAAATTTTAAAGTTTTAAATAAAGTTTTAAGGTTTTAATTTTCGTATAACTGGAAAGATTTACAGTTTTAATTGAGAATTTAAAAAAAAACTGAGGATTTTATGTTGTTTATACAATTTTAATAAATATCTAAAAAGTTGTGTAGGTTTGGGTTCATTAGAAACTTTCTATGATATATATTTGATTATATCAATAGATGGATTGTTAATCGCTAATAGCTTGTTTTACAGTTTTACGGTTATATATATATATATATTGTTTTGGAGACACTTTAGTAATTATGTTCAGGATTTTACATCATGATATATGGTTGGTAAAAGAAATTGCTTCAGGTAAAGTGTCTCTTATATATCGATTGTTTATCAATGAATTCATTATATATGTTTAATCCTTAAGATTGATGGTAATATTTGTTAGTTTTATTTTTTTTATCAATTCAATTTTAGGGCTTCATTATAATCGTTTTTTAATTCAAATCCGGTTCAACAATTGTACAATTGAATTCAATTTTATAATCATTAATTCTTGAATTCAATATATAGTTGATAGAATACATTATTTATTATTGAGTTTATATGCTTATTCTTCTCATACTATTCAGTTTAAGCACATATTTTAAATTTGGATTTACTTGGGATATGTAAGGCAAGTCGATCAGGGTTATATTTTTATGGTGAAATTAGATTTTGATGCAAATTGATGTTAATCATAATATGTGTTTAAATAATTTGGTTTTAAGTTTGGTTCTATAATCCTAAGTTTTGGCATCTTATGGTTTCAAATATTTGGTTAAATTATGATGATTTATTGTATGAATTGTGAGATGTATTGGCTTAAAAATATTTTCAAGTATTCATGTGAATATCTGTTTAATCATAAATACAACTTTAGATTTATATGGTAAATTCAAGGTAAGTTTTTCTATTTGATTATGAATACATGTATATGCGTGAATTGCTTTGGTATTTTTTATCCATGCAAAATTATGAAAACATGTGTTTGTTAATTATTTGGCTTTGAACCACTACATTATTTCTGTTTGGTTTTGATATATATGGTTTTGGAACAAAACAAAAAAAAAGTCAAAAATTAAGGTTTTCATTTTTTTTATTGCATTATTAAGACAACCTTATTTTGGGTTATTTCGGAGTTTATAAAGCAATAAAAACAAATAGTTTTGACATTTGACTATTGGGGAAATTTTAATTTTGAATATTGGTATGTTTATATATATTTTAAAATAACTTAATTGAAGCAATAAGTCACCAAAGTGATTTTTTTTTATAAATTATTTTGTTTTAAAATATAAAAGTTTGTGTGCATGTAACTTAAGTTATGTTGATATTGATCGGCCCAAATGAAGGTTAATAATATTACATGTGCAATTATGGTAATAAACATGTGACGATTATTCGGTTTTACATGTGAGTAATAAATCGGCCCAAAGGAAGATTTATTGTTCGACATGTTGTTATTGTCAATGTTTGATTACTACACCAAGATATCACTTACAAGTTAATATTTTGTCCAAAGATGAAATATTAATGGAGTGTCCGATATCTTAAGATGAGGTTTACCTTTATTCAAATTATTTGGTTTAAATTTGAAGTCCTATGTGAGGTTATTTATGGTTTATGATTTATTCAACTATTATTATATTTGCCAACATCATTGTATGTTGTTTTGGGATAAATATATATACATATATATACTATTATCTTTTAATTTGATTGAAAGATGAAATTAAAAGAGATATTTTGAAACAAATAAATTCATATTTTGGCTTTTAATTAAGGATGTCTAATATTTTAAATAAATTAGTTGAAAAAAAATGCCGCCAAAGTGACCTCTTTTGTGTAGATTAGTTTATTTGAAATATTAAGATGATTATATGTTTTTGTGATTCATGCGTTTATTAATTAACCCAAAGGTAAGTTAATATTTGACAGAATTTCAACAACATCTGTGGTGATAAATGTGTGACAATTATAAAGTATTTTATGTGAGCAATAAGTTAGTCCAAAGATTAATTAATTGTTTGACATAATTTATTGTCAATGTTTGATTGCTACAACAAGAGTGCCGCTTACTGTTAATATTACTGTCCAAAGACTTGATATTAATGTTGTGTTTGGTATCTTGAGATGGGATTAGCCATTATCTTGAATTTATTGTTTACTTATGAATATTGATGTGAGCTTATTTTTATTTATTTTTTGTTCTATATTCAGCTAATTCATATTCTACTGCCACAATATCTGCTAATATAAATTCTATACCCATGCTTAATGGGACTAATTTCAATGAATGGAAAAGGCACTTATTGATAGTGCTTGGCTATATGAACATAGACCTTGCACTAAGGGAAGAACTACTCGCACCTCTCACTGCGGGAATTACCCCCTATATTAAAAGGGATTTTGAGAGGTGGGATCGTTCAAATTGCAAGAGTCTAATGATCATGAAGCACAACATTTCAGAATCCTTTAGGGGCAAAGAATCTAAAAAGATTACTCAGGCCAAAGTTTCCTTGATGAAATTGAGAAACGTTTTGCTAAAAATAATAATGTTGAAATGACATCACTTCTGACTTCTTTGATGTCTATAAAGTTAAGGGTTAAGGAAATTCTGAGCGATCTAAGGGCTATGAGTTTTATGATCCCATAATAAGGAATATTTTTGAGACGGGAACTGCAACATTTTTTGAGGATGTTGAGTTTGGGGGGAGAAATAAGGCTAGAGACATTGCTTTTGAGGAGAAATTGGATTCTAACTCAGTTCCTACTATCACTTTTGACGATGTTCAGGCTCTTATACCTATCATTGATCAAGAAGTGAATCTAGAACCTCTGCAAGACAATGTTGAATAACTCCCCATTCAAAATGAGATAATTGTTCCAGAAGAACAAACTCAACAACCTCAAGAACAAGTGCCATTAAGGAGGTCCACAAGAGAAAGGAGAAATGCTATTCTAGATGGTTATGTTGTATTTCTCCAAGAACATGAGGATGATAATGGAATGATGGAAGATGATCTAATCAACTTTCATCAGGCCATGAAAAGTTCTAATTCTCAAAAGTGGATTGATGCCATGAAAGATGAGTATAAGTTTATGCGAGACAATAAAGTTTGGGAACTTGTCCCATTACCTGAAGGTGCAACACCAATTGGTTGTAAATGGATATTTAAAACCAAGAGGGATGCAAATGGTAATGTGGAGATGTATAAGGCGCGTCTTGTAGCTAAAAGATATACTCAGAAAGAAGGTGTTGATTTTACAGAGACTTTCTCTCCAGTTTCATCTAAAGACTCCTTTAGGATAATCATGGCGCTTGTTGCTCATTTTGATCTTGAGATACATCAGATGGATGTTAAGACTGTGTTTCTTAATGGCACATTGAAGAAACAATTTATATGGTGCAACCAGAAAATTTTGAGTCGGAAGACTCAAAGAATATGGTTTGCAAATTGACAAAATCCATCTATAGACTCAAACAAGCTTCCTGTCAATGGTACCATAAGTTTCATCAAATAATTGTTTCATTTGGTTTTGAGATGAATATTGTTGATGATTGTGTGTATCTCAAATTCAATGGGAGTAAGTACATATTTCTGATTTTATATGTTAATGACATACTGCTTGTTAATAATAAGTATAGCCTCAATCAATACCTTAAGAATGATTTTGAAATTACAAAAATGCATTAGATTTTTTACATTTTAGCAGTGGAAAGTCTAATGTACGTTCAAGTTTGTATACATTGGAATATTGTGTACACTATTGGGATGTTAAGCAGATATTTTAAGCAACCCTGATTTGGACCATTGGATAGCATCCAAGAGGATTATAAGGTATTTTCAGAGAACAAAATATTACATGCTCACATATCGGAGGTCTAATCAGTTAGAGCATCAGGTATATAGACTCCGATTTTGATGGAATATGGATATAAGATTTTTTCACTAAGGTGCAAATTGTGAAAACAAATTGCAATCTTTTATTACAATAGCAACAGGAGCACATCAAAGTAAAAACACATAGACTTTAAGTTCCTGGTTGTTAAAGTAAAAGTTCAGAGTGGTTAGGTGCTTATAAAGTATATTAGGACAAACTCCATGATTGCGGACCCGCTTACTAAGGAATTAAACCTAAGATTTTATAAGAGCACACTGCTCATATGGGTGTAATGTCATTTAAAGGATATTTGGTTTTAGTGGGAGTTTGTATTTTTTTAAATGCTTTTATGTTATAGACACATTTTCAATTATTTCAGTTTAAAGATATTAAGTTTATTTTCTGCAAAAATAAAGTTTATTTGGTTTATTCACACTCTGATTTTGGTAAGGTTTGATCTCACTAAGGAGGACCAGTTGGAAATAGACATGTTTAGATCATATTGCATGTAATTTCCATGCTACACATCCATACTTGATCTATGTCATTTGGTTGTGTTAATATACGTGATCATGGATGGATTTAGTTACGATATATGTAACGAAAGTCGCCTTGGTTCTATGTTAACATAATTAATGGACGAGATTATTCGGAATACCTTTTGGATATGATAGTAAAATTTTGAGCTCATAAGGTTATATAATGACATGTAATTATAAAGTAATTAGTATATATATGTGGTCCAAGTGGGTGATTGTTGGAAAATTTGGACATCACATATATAATAAGGATAATTACATGTTATTATTTACTATCATGATAAGTTAGCCCAAATTAAAAGTGATCTAATTTGGTTAGAATTTTATTGGGCTTTTAATTATTAAATAAAGTATGGGTCAAATATGTGTAGATACTCTTCTAATCAAATTATAATTAATGATGGGCTAATTAGACTTTGATTAGAACTAATATGCTAAGGTTATAAATATTAGGGTTATGGTCCTCAAATTATACACAAGATATCTTTTCTAATATCCCATCATTAGGAAAGAGAGAGCATATGTTCTTTGAATTTCTTGTGTGCTAATTTGGAAGATCGAATCCCCAAGATCTGGCAAAACTTCAAGAAATTCATGGATTCAGGTACGCTTCCGCATTTAGTTTTATTCTTCATTTATTCTTGATGATTTGACATGATAGATCCTGGTTTATTAAATTTTATTTTAGATTTATTTTACAAATCTAACAGATGCATGACTGTCAGTTGCCAAAAAATGAGCAATTTCAGGTTTTATTATTAGAAATGATGAAGGTTTGATAATGGGGTCGGGGTTTCAAGAAAATAACCTGGTTCGTGCGGTGGTGACTGCTGAAGCGCTTGCTGTAATACATGGGCTCCAATTTTCCCTAGATTTGGGTTTCACGAAGGTTATTCTTGAGAGTGATTCGAGATTGGTTGTTCAAAATATTCAACAATTGAGCGAGGATTATTCGGAATCTAGATTGTTTACCTGGGATGCGAAGAATCTGGCGAGGAAATTCAATTTCTGTCGGTTTCAGTTCATTGCACAAGAAGGGAATGGAGCAACGCATGCAATGGCTATTTAGGGTATGCGAACCGAAGGAGATTCGTTCTGGGTTGAAGACGCGCCTTTGAAAGCTTTGGAAGTGGCCGAATCTGATCGTCGGGGTAGTCGACCATCATAATTTTTTCACTGAGGTTTTGCTTGAGTTGAGAAAATTCGACATAGGGTTGCCTGCCTCAACTGCTTCCTTTTCTGGGCGATTCATTGTCGGAATTGGGAAGATTTAGCCATTTATTTGTGGGGGTTTTGTAGACATGAAATGTGCCTGGGAGTTGCTGGTTGGAGAAGATGGTGTTTGCCAGTTTTCTCTTGAGTTGTTTTTTCCGATTTGTTTTTGTCTGTTTGGTTTTGTGATTCGATGTGGACTTCTCTTGTTAACTTTCAGGCCCTAGTAATAAACAGACTAGTTTTTTAAAAAAAAAAAAAAGTGACGTAGGAAAACATCAACAAATTTAAAAAACATGACAAATATTTGTTAAGCATTTTTTGTCATACGTTGAACACACAAAGCATGTTGCTTTTTGTCTTCTTTTTGCGTCTTAGCTTAAACAAATTTCATATTATGGGTGTCGACTATTTTTGACTTGTGTAGGAGATTTATTGAGTGAAGTTTATCATGTTTTTTATGCAATAAAATAGGAGTTTTTTTACAAGAGAAAACTAGAATAATTATCGAAATTTAAGAGTGAGATATTATCTATTTTCTTTTGGTATTATCTTTTGAATTTGAATTTAATGAGAAGATATTTCAATAGTTTATTTGAAAAAAAAATTATAATCAAATTATGTAGGATTTTATAGAGATTTACCAAATTATTAATCAATGCTACGTCTATATAAAGAATGAGTTGATTCCTCCATTCGCGTTGAATTGAGTAAGTATTTTGTGAGCACTAACCTGTCTATCTAAAAGACTTTCTTTGTATCTTTTGTGAGATCTTATTGTAGATATCTTCACGTGTGATTATTAGTTTTATGTAGGAGGGTTTGGGTTGAGTGTGAGTGCATACAAACTATATGATCATTGTGACCGGTTACCAAAATTTATCTTGTAAACATAAATTATTGAATCGAATTGAGTAAACAAATTTTCAAACCTCAAAAAAACTTCACGTTATAAAATGAGTTGCATCTACTAATTAAAACAGGCAGTTTATTTCAATATTAAATTGCAAACTCTTTTTCATGTAACTATGAAACCCACAAATCCTTATTTATTAAAATTCAATCTTATAATGGATTATAATTTTACCTATTTACTTCCAAATTAAATGTATTAAAACTAAATTGCAGGGACTAATTTGCTTCTACATTTATAAATTTATAATACTATCTGCATTAAAATGATTAATTAATATGTATCATGAATCTTGATGGAATTGAATTATAATTTTTTGAGAGTTTAAAGTGTAATTTATCATATATTAATATATGATTTCATTATTTTTAAAGTTAAAATTGAATTTTATCATATACTAACTTATAAATTTAATATTAATATGAGGGAATGTTTCATTTTTTAGGGTCCCTTAAATTCACCCATGTACGTGATTAACACTAGTATACTCAATATTTTAGAAGTACTTTCACATCCAAGTTAGATTATGAAGAAGATATAATTATGAGACTTGAAAATATAAAAAATAAAGAATCGAGACAATATAAGGTATAATTAAGGATAAATTTAAAAATCATCTTCACCAACTTGGTTAAGATAGCTAAACAGTATTTTTAAAAATTTATAATTAAATATAATATTTTTCATATAAATTTTTATTTTTAGTCATTATTGTTTGAATTGAACCAGATTAGTTGATCAGATAGAGAATTGAAATACTAGTTTGGAGAAGGATATTGAACCGATTGATGCAGGAACTAATACAGGCTGAACAAAAAATGATTCATCTGGATTTCTAATATTCTTTTTACTTTTATGATTTATTTAATTAAATCGATTGATTGACTTAAAAAACCAATGATTTGGTCAATTCAATCACCTTTGACTTTAAAAAATTTTAAATTTATTTTGTCCACGTAACATAAATTCACGCCCCTAATTAAGCACATATGCAAAATATATGACATTTCTTTTACTAATCAATTGAAATATCCATACAAGATGAGAGATGAAAGAGGCGTTCTCATTGTAAACCTAGTGAGGTAGATAACCATTTTGTGTTTTCACTTGTGTATAAATTCTATTTTAAGATAATTAAACATATATCACATGGGTAAATCAGGATGACTCGACTGCGTTGCACATCCCTGGATTCCTAACGCACCACAGTGGTTGAATTGGTTCAGCCTTGACCCCTCTACTTACCATCCTATACCTCCACTCGTTCAACCTATCGGTTGCCTCGGCAGACCTCTTTTTCCCAGACTTATCGCGGTTCCCCGACCACAATGTCTCGGCCATTGCTGAAGTTCTTGGCCAAATCCTTGCATCCAAAACTGTAGGATCAGCTTGTTCCGACCACAATGCCACCTCTCCACCAAGCACCAATTTGGCTTCATCTTCACTCAAACCATAAGTTATGTCATAGTCATAAATAGTTTGCCATGTTTTAAATGGTCCACACCAAGACCCCCCATTTAAAGATTCGCCCTCTGCTTTCTGATCATATTGGCTATCATTCCCTAGAAAATCTCCATGGCCACAGTCCAAATAATAGAATTCTGAAGATGACACGATCGCCCGGTATCCGGCTTCAACGATCCTTTTGGTGTTGTTTGTACCATTGTTCCATGTTTGCAAAATGGTATGCTCCTTTGGAAGAAATGAGGAGTCTACTTTCACAATACCATCTAATAAAACATCCTCCCAATAGACCACGGTACGATTGAGGGAAAGAATGTAAGGCAAAGTAGAGTTAACAAAGGTTTCCAGGAGCTGGCTGAGGGTTCCACCATTGGCAATGAAAGATTGAATGGTTGGATCAGCTTTCCAACATCCAGGAACTATCTCATCAGCTCCACCATGGTAGAATGTTTCAGGGAATAAGATGGATACATCACGGATTACGTTCTTGAGAACTTGGTAGGTTTTGGGGTTCAAGGGGTTTAAGTGGCCAGTTCCTGGCTCAGATGCAAGCCTATCACCCCAATCACTTCCGGCTGGCAACCAGAACATGTTTGCACATGCAACTATTTCCGGATAGGCTTCTGCCCATGAACCTGTATGCCCTGCAATTGCAAAGTAAAAAGCTTTTTTATGCGCACTTGATTTTAGTGTAGGGGAAAAAGAAAAGGGTGCTCTGTTTCTTAACATTAGACTTTAACCAATCTTAAAATAATGTTTAGATAAAACTAGCATTGGAATGTTTTAACACACTTGATATGGAAAGGAATCATGGTTTCTTAAATAAAGCTTTCCCGTATTGGTTTGTCTCTTAGTGACATGTGTAAAGAATGGTGGGTCATGTCCATGTGCATGTTTTCTAGTGAGGGACCACGAACGGTTACAATTGAATGCGGTAGATATAGTGGGATAAAGCCAATGAGGGTAAAAATACAGGCCACTCTACTCAAAAAAAATACATTATTTTTTCTCAGACTAGATGAGCAAAATACAATTTGACACTTAGGCTCTGTTTGTTTCACTGAAAATGATTTCCGGAAAATAATTTCTAGAAAATGATTTATTTTTCTGGAAAAGTTAATATTTTCTAGTGTTTAGATGAATCTATGTAAAATATTTTCTGTTGTTTGGTGGATTTCTTAAAAATATTTCATAAAATTTTTTTTCAATTAAACAAACATACATTTGAGATTTTCTTATTTTTTTCATTGTTTAATTGAATTTATTTTTATCTATAATTTTATATTTTACATTGTTTTTGCATATATTAAAAATATTATGTTAAATTTAGATTCATTACAATGTCATTTTTTAATTACATGACTACTAAGTGAGTATTTTTTTATTTAAAAATGTGACATCAAAAAAATTGACAAAAAAATTAACGATGTTAACAATTGGATTTGATTTTTAAGTTTAAGAAGTAAAGGGACTAAATTCTTGAAAATAAAAGTACAATGACTAAATTACAAATCTGTAAAGTGTACATAGACTTATGACATATTTTAACATTTATACTACAAAATATTTATTATTAATATATTTATAATTGTAATAAATATTTATTATTAAAATATTAATATTGAATATTTTCAAGAATAATATTATTTAAGATTATTATTTCTAAAATGTATTATTAAAATAAATTAAAATATTAAATAATTGATTAAAATAATAATTTATATTATTATATTAATAATTTATTATAAGACTAAATATAAATAATTAAATATGTATGTTTAATAATATTAAAAAATATAATATTTTAAATATTTTTAAAAATAAAAATAAAATTTTATTATCAATATAATAATATTAAGCTTGATTTAAGTTAATTTTTATAAAAAATAAAATTATTTATAGATGAATTATTTTCCAAAAAATGACTTAAACTTTTCAAAACGGTAAATCATTTATAAAAAATATTTTCCATAAATTTTTTTACATGTAAACAAACAGACTTTAGTACAAAGACTTTCATAGTACTTTTCCTAAGTGAATTGAGTAAATTCCAAAGCTACACGGTGAATGAACCGTGTTATTAATAATTGATGACAACATATCAAAGGACCCTCTTGATATATATGTTAAGAGCTGCAATAATGACTATCATGAATGGTGGGGAAATTCCAGAAATTTACTTATAAAAAGCTTACCTGGTGAATCGATTTCCGGTAGGACTCTGACCCCATGTTCCAACCCAAACTGAACAATCTTAGCCACATCTGAGGGAGAATATATCATGTCAGGTCCATAAGCTCCCTTGGCAGCAAGCTCAGGCTCCGAAGGCACCATAAGAGGAAATGAATGCGAATCAGTAACATGCCAATGGAATACATTAAGCTTGTTAGCACTCATTGCTTCAATAGTCCTTAATATGTCTTCAACCCCATAATAATTCCTTGATGTATCCAACATGACTCCCCTGTGTGCAAACAAGGGAGCATCCCAGATATACAAGCCAACGGGGACAACCGATGGATTGCCCCATACCAACTGCGAAAACGTCTCTAAACCCCTCATCGCACCCCATGCGGTTTCGGCTGTCAAATAGGCTGTTTCACCTACTTCAGAAATGGAGAGGGAGTAGGTCTCATTGACCCCATGTTGAAGGGATGCTGCGCGATCTGATATATCGATGGAAAGAGTTTGCAAAGGAGGGGATGAGGTGGAAACGTTGACGGAAGGGGTGATAAGGGGGTGGTGGTGCTCGGTCCGGATGAGGCGGAGGTAACGGCTGATAGCCGGTTGGAGGTTTTGATGGTAAGGAGAATTGATGGTGAAGTTTGTAGAAAGGGATCTGGCAAGTGGTTTTGGCCATGAAACCAGCCTTGGTTTAGGCCAAACATTCACTGCAGATTGTAGGGATAAGGTTGGTGGTAGAAAAGGTAATGTTAGGCAGATTATGGTGGCAAGTAATGAGATGGGAGGAACAGAAACTTGGAACATTGACCTTTTTCCTCCACAAATTCTCATTTCAATTGGTTCTTTTCCCCCCTTTAAGGTTTTGTGGTTGAGAGTTAAAGGACCATTCAATGCACTGGTATGCCGTGCAAATCACTCTTCTTTATAGCACTGTTACTCTGTTTCCTTTCCGTTTGGAATTTTTTATTTGACTTGTCTATGCCAAGGACTTCACTTTTCTATTGTCTCTGTGTTATAGGAAAAAACAAAGAAAAAAATGTGCAGAAGAGACATTTTTGTAAACCAAACTGTAGTCATTATCAAGCAAACTCATCGTTAAAGGTAATTTTCTCAGCCAGCCTACTAATTTTGAAATCAACGAAAACCCATTTGTAATACCTCAATTTTGTTCTGAATATCGGTAAACTGTAGTATTAATTACCTCCTTATTGAAATGTGGAGTCGGTTAATAGAAGCCGATTTTGCCATTTGTCAATGATTATTGGAATCCCATGGCCGGCTCTGCTATTTTCATTTATAAATGAGCAGGAAATTATAATCTTATCATTTTTAAACACACCAAACTTAACGTCTTCGCATGTCCTGCAGTCCAATGGACATAGACAGCAACTGCACTTGCTCTCCTTATTTGTTTCTACCTTTGCCAATTGTCTGCAATTATATCAGGTCAACTATTTTCTAATCATTTCATCAAATAATATTATATATATATTTATTTATTTAAAAAATTTACAACTTTTTGATATAATAACTTACTTAGCCTTTTAACTTTATAAAAAATTTTATTTTAGCTCTCCATTTATTTTTTTATCTCTTTTAACTCTTAAATTTACATTATTTGTCAAATCACTCCAAAATAAAAATAAAAGTTAATGTTTGTTAACTTTGTTAATGTGGCATCCATATAGAAGTCCACGCATATGTCGTGTTAATAATTAATTAATTTTTTAAAACATTTTATAATTTTTATACTATTTTGAAAAAAAATTAATTGTTAACGTGACATTCACATGGCAATCCATGTACATGTCACATCAGTAAAGTTAACACATATTAATTCTTTTCATCTATTTTTGGATGATTTAATAGACAACGCAAGTTCAAGAGTTAAAATAAGTGAAAAATCAAATGGAGGGCTAAAATTTTTATTTTATTTTTATTTTTTTGTAATCTGATGGAATTAAGGGAAAATTTTGATTGCAAGACACTTGAAAAAGTAAAGGACACAAAGTGATAATATTATAATGGAGAAACTAAATTTGCCAAGAAAAACATAGTACAAGGGCCTTCTAAGAATTTGACCTTCCATCTATGGTGTAATTTAGGCTAACCTTCCTGGATAATGAAGATCCACCAAAACAAGAAAATTAAAAGGCACATACAATAATGAACTGTCAGTCCAATGTTACAAAACAAACCTATGAATTCATCCGATGCCGAAGTTGGGTGCTGAATATTTGTGCATTAGTGTTTTCCTATGCATGTCGTCGCTTGTTTTGGCTGTAACAGCAGATTCCTGCTTGGTTTTCAACGATGAAATTATATACTTAAAATATGCCATAGCTTTTTAAATTTTAAAATTTAATTTCAATTATTAATATTATTAAATATTTGTTTGTTAAATTTATCTGTAATGACCCAAAATTCACGGGCACCGAAAAAGTGAGTTATAGGGCCTCCGTCTTAGTAAATCGAGTTCGAAGACAATTATTAGAAATATTTAGGAGTCTAGTAGTGTGCTTAATTAGGTTTTAATTAGGTGAATTTAGTCTAATTAAGAATAATTAGGAAAAAGGACTAAATAGAATAAGGTGTAAAAGTTGAATTATAGATTAAAAGAAATCATAATTCATAAAGGATCAAATGGGCAATTAAGCCATATTTGGAATATGAGGCAGCAAACATTAAAACAAAAATCTAAGATTTTTGTTAAGTTATAAATTATAAATATATTATTTTAGTTATAAATTATATTAAATTAATTTAAAATAACTATATTATAAGATTTTTATATGATAAATAAGTTATGATTTTGACAAATGGATGGTGATAAAATAATACATGTGTAAATAAAATATGTATGTAATTGTAGTTTATAGATTTAATTTGCTTATTAATTAAGCATAAGATATTTATTATTTATTATCTATTATTATTAAATTAAAAGATATTTAATAATTAAATAATTAGTATAAGATTTTTGGTTGATAATAAATTATGATTTTGCCAAGTGTATGGTAAAGATAAAATACAAGTGTATTAATTTAAGTATGTACATTTGTAATATTTTGATTTAATTAGTAAATAGATATTTATTATTATTAAATTAAATTTAAAAAAATATTTATGAGATAAATAATTAAATTGTGAGATTTTTGTATAATAAACAAATTAAGTAGTGACAATTGTAATAATGAGAATATATACATTTGTATTATATTTATTTATTTACTTGAAAATTAAGTAAAAGATAATTATTAATTAAATAATTATATTATGAGATTTTTATTTGATAAATAAATTAAGTATATGACAATTGTATGGTATTGATGGTGTACAAATGTGAATATATGATTAAATATTTAATAGATATTTAGAATAAAAATATATTAATATATGTTAAGCTAACAAATAAAATAAAGTAAATAAATTATAAAAGAAATAAAGAACAAAAGATAGAAAGAAGAAACAGAGAAGCATTCGAACGGTGGAAAAGAAAAAGGGAAAGAAAAGAAGAAAAGGAAACTAAGGGATTTGAAGCTTGGAGTTTAATTTGGTAAGTTAATTAGGTCATTTTTACTTAATTTTGATGTTTTAAAAGCTTTAAAACAAGGTTTTATTGAAATTAAGTTGATATTTTAAGAGTTCATAGGTTTTCAAGTTTAGTTTATGTTGAACAAAAAGATGAATTAGGGATTTAATTGAATGAATTTCAAGTTAGAATTGATAAAAGGATTAAATTGTGAAGTAAGCTATAAGTTTTATGTTTTAGGGACTAAATTGAGGAAAATTTGAAATTAGGAAAATATGCTGAAAATTTAATAGTTAAATTCGAGTTTGGATGAAATTTGAATAGAAATAGAGTGTGAATTGAATTAGAAAAGTAAGTAAACTTAGTTAGGATTAAATTTGGAATAAGGTAGGAATTGATTAGAAATTCAATTATTTATTATAATTAGTGCTGTAATTAATAGTATAATTATTTTAATTTCCGTAGCTAGCAAAGAACCCGAGGCATCGGCACCTAAAGGAAAGGAAAAAGTTGTCGATGAATAATCGAAAAAATCCGGGTTTGTATTACTATAATTCAAATTATTTATTATTTGATGTTAAATTTAAATTATGTGTATGGTAAGTAAATAATGAGGTAGGTGACTTTATTGAATAAATTTGAGAAATTGAATTGAATGATGAATATGTGTTAGTATTTAATTATATTTTGATTAGAAAATAGAAAAGTGAATTTGAAATTGAATTGTGATTGAATTGAAAGTGATTCGAAATTGAATTGAGAATTGGAAACCCTATTAACTAGTCGGGCTGGTCGGATATAGTTGGCATGCCATAGGATTGGAAGTGTTCAGGGATACTTCGACCTCGATTCGATGAGACACTGGGTGTCATTATATTACTTCGGATAGATTCGATGAGGTACTGGGTACCAACATTCTTCGGTTTGGCCGATGAGACACTGGGTGTCAAATATTGCTTCGAACTATTCGATGAGGCACTGGGTGCCAATTTGGTGTGTATGGTTGGATCCGTGTATCCGCCAAAGTCTTAGTCCATTAATAGGGTAATTAAATGAAAATTAAAATCGAACGAAATGAATCAGTTGATGTTAGAATTAAGTGACCCGAATCCTTATTTAAATAAAATACAGTGGTAAAATAAAATAAAAGTAAAATCCATATAGAACTACACTTCTTTTATTTTATTTTAGAATAAGGTTTTTTAAATCTTATTAAACTCCATCTATTTTATATTGATTAGAATAAGGTGTTTCAATCTTAGTACACTCCTATTAGAATATGGCTTTACAAGCCTATAAATAGACATAGTCTATTCTTCTTGTAATCATTCGAATTCGACATAGTGAATTTTCTTCTCCTCTGCCTGTGGTTTTTTTCCGAAAGGGTTTCCACGTAAAATCTGTGTGTTCTTTAATTTTTATTTCTTTTTTCTTTGCGATATATTGTCATTACCGACGTTATATTTTTAACAAATTGGTATCCGAGCTTCCAGGTTTTTCATCTCGATCACGGTAATGGCGTCTTTGAAGTATGAAATTTCGCTGTTGGATCGAACACCAGATTCGCGTTGTGGTAGATAAAGATGCAGTCAGTTTTTACACAGATGGATTTAGAGGAAGCCCTGCTAGGGGTAGATAAGATGCCTTCGACATTGATGGAGGAAGAGAAGAAGCGCAAGGATTGAAAGGCGTTAACACAGTTACATCTGCATTTGTCTAACAAAATTTTACAGGATGTGATGAAGGAGAAGACCGCCACTACATTATGGAAGAGGCTGGAACAAATATGTATGTCGAAAACTCTAACCAGCAAGTTGCATATGAAGCAACGTCTTTATGCTCATCGTTTGGAGGAAGGTGCGTCAGGTACACGAACACTTATGATGTTTAAAGAAATTCTCTCAAACTTGGAGGCCATGGAGGTTCGATATGATAAGGAAGATCTAGGGTTGATTTTACTTTGTTCGTTGCCCCAGTCTTATTCAACCTTCAGAGACACGATTTTATATAGCCGCGAGTCTCTCACAGTTGATGAGGTTTATGATTCTTTGACCTCGTATGATAAGATGAAGCATCTTGTAGTTAAACCCAACTCTCAGGGAGAGGGTCTCATTGTTCGTGGGAGACAAGATCAGAATGCTGATGATGATCGTGGAAGGACACAGGAATGGAATCCTCGCGGTAAATCTAAGGGTAGATCTAAGTCTTCAAACAGAGGTAAAACTTGTAACTTCTGCAAGAAGAAAAGGCACATTAAATCTGAGTGCTATAGGCTCTGAGAACAAGATTAAAAGGGAGGCTGCGAATTAAAATGTAAAACAACTTGAGAAAATTTGGTGAAGGCGATGTTGTAGAAGACTACAAATGATGGTGAACTTCTAGTCGCATCACAACAATTCTAAAGTGAGCGAGGAGTGGATACTTGATTCAGTTGCACCTTCCATATGAGTCCCAATCAGGATTGGTTTACAAATTACGAAACAGTGTCTGAATGTGTTGTTTTGATGGGAAATAATGCTTCGTGTAAAATCGAAGGTGTTGGAACAATTAAAGTTAAGATGTTTGATGGAGTTGTCAGAATACTTAGTGATTTACGACATGTTCCAGAACTGAAAATAAATTTAATTTCGTTAAGTACTATTGATTCAAAAGGGTACAAATACACAGCTGAAAGTGGGATTTTGAAGATTTCCAAAGGTTCCCTCGTTGTGATGAAAGGGCAGAGGAAGACCGCCAAGTTATATGTTTTGCGAGGTTCTCTATCATTATTGGTGATGCAAATTTGTCGCTTCCTCTTCCTTGTCGTGTGATGATATTACTAAACTTTAGCATATGCGCCTAGGGCATATGAGTGAGAATGGCATGGCAGAATTGAGCAAAAGAGGACTTCTTGATGGGCAAGGAATTTGCAAACTGAAGTTCTGGGAGCACTATGTTTTTGGGAAGCAAAAGAGAGTTTGATTCACCAGAGGAATCCATAACACGAAGGGGACGTTGGAGTATATTCATTCTGATCTTTGGGGCCATCAAGAGTGCCTTCAAGAGGTGGAGCTAATTATATGCTAACTTTTATTGATGATTTTTCCAGAAAAGTTTGGGCATTCTGTAACACCCCAAACCCGGCCTAGAAGTTAGGCCCGAATCTGGCGTTTCACATTGAGGTGTTTTTCGAAAATCGCATTTTCATTGAAAACCCTTCTTAATATTCAAAAACTAATGTCCCAGTTTGCGATTGTTATTAATAATCGACATTTATTAAGAAGTCATACCTTTAAAACCTTGTTCGATGCGGAAGCTTAATTTAAAACAATTGACTTATGAAAACATGATATTTACAACTCAGTTGCGAAAGCGTAGTGTTTTGAAAACAGATATTGTTTTGGAAAACCGCGTTTAAATGTTGAGCAGATTTAAAACATAATAAACTAAAAATCCCAAACTAAAAACCGAAATTTAAGAGAGGCCTTATTACAAAATATGAACCCAAAATAAAATAAAAATAAGTAGATTACAAAAATTCGAAACTGCTCGTAGTGTGGCCACCTCCGAGTCCTCCAGTAAGTCGAATCGCCTACCGAGGATTACCTGAGAAAAATTAAAAAGAGGGGGTGAGTTTACGAAAACTCAGTGTGTACAACCCTCATCAGTAAGAACATGAATCACAACAATCCGGGCCGAAGCCCATTTCAGTAGCGGTGGCAATTGGGCCTTAGCCCATAAAAGCCTCAGCTGGCCCTAAACCCAAATCATATGTCACATGTCATAAATATCTAGGCCTAAGCCCATCTCAATAATATAATCTGCATATGCAATGCATTAATGCCCATACTAGCCCTGCACTCCGTCTCCTGTCCAACCGTGCATTCTTGTGGAGATTTAATCGACCCACTTATCCGTACACTATCTAATAGCGACCATGCGATCCTATTAGCACTAGATGCATTAGATGCATTAGATGCATTAGATGCATTAGATGGATTTACACAAAACTACTAACCCCTAACTTTAGGGATGTTACAATTCTACCCCCCTTTAAAAAATTTCGTCCTCGAAATTTCCAACTATCTAATAGCCACACAATACCGGTTATACCACTACGCTTCTGCTGCGCACTCTAGTCCTAATTGCAACCTAGATAAATAGCACATTATGGAATAGCACATTACGAGTAAAGTACGTACCAGTATTCGCATCTGGAGCGCCTCTATCCTCTCGGTGACGTGCTGCATAAACCAATGCTGGCTGTCTCACCTCCGCATGACCAGCACCTCTACCCGGAGCTCTACGGCCCAAACTGTTTCCATCCCTTGCATGCCCACGATCTCTAGGCAGTTGCTGTCTACCCCTCAATGGCTGTACGTTACCCCTACCAAAAGCCTGCCTCAGACCTAGTCTTCTAGGACACCCTATGAGACGATGATCCATGGAACCACAACTCAGACAAGCCCTTGTCCTTTTCCAGCACTCGCCCACATGACTTTTTCCCACAAGTAGTACAAGGTAATAACCCGATGCGCGTGGCAATAGGGGCCCGGCTCTGGCCCGACCTGTCTACTCTAGCCCTTCTCTTAAATTCTCTCTGTCGAGTCGAAAATGCTCGGACTCCTCTTGTTTCTGCTCCTTTCTCTTTCCCTATTTAAACGCTCAGAGCGCTTTACATCCTCAGTGATCTTAGCTTTTTCTACTAATGCAGCGAAGTCCCACTCCCTCTGTAGAGCTATCAATACTCGGAGACTGTCCCTAAGGCCATCTTCGAACCTAACAAACGTTCATACTCCGTTGCCATAATTCCTTGAGCATACCGACTAAGTCGCAAAAATTCTGCCTCGTACTCAGCCACATACTTGTCACCTTGAACCAGATTCAAAAATTCTTTCCTACGAGCGTCGACATAGCTAGCGCCCACATACTTTCCCTGAAATGTAGTCTTAAAGAATTCCCAGGTCAATCGATCAGATGAGGTACCCTCTTTTACCGTAAGCCACAACTGGTAGGCTTCATCCCTCAGCAAAGACACGGCACCCTTCAACTTTTGTTCCGGCGTGCAGTCGAGGTCATCCATAATTCTTTCAGTGGCCTCTAACCAGTACTCTGCCACACTTGGGGCCACCCCAGAAATTCCCTTGAAGTTCTCTGCTCCATTGGACCGAAGTCGTTCCGTAATCGACCCACGGCCTCAAACAACGGTATTAGGCTCAACAGACCCAGCAACTCTCTCCAAAATACGAAACATTGCCTGAGATAGCGCGTCATCCTCAGCCGCTCGGTCAAACGACCCTGCCTCAGTTATCGGTGAAGCTGGTGCTTCTCTCGCCTCGACATTGGGCATGTGGTCTGACGTCGAAGACCCAGCCCTAGCACTTTCACGACCTCTACCGCGGCCTCTTGCACCCATTCTAGCACTCATTATCACTTCGTGTATTATCTGAATTAGAAATTTTATGAATTTAGCTCATAGTTCCAATATTTGAACAAATTTTTTATGGAAGTAGTAGTTAAAAGTTGTTCTCGAAATCGCAAGCTCACTACAGTTTTAGACTCCTACGGGCCTCAGTCTTACTCTAACTAAGATTCTTAGTATAGTCTATTATCTAAAGTAAGCCCAGTATCTATCTACAGTATAACAGTTTAAAATAGATAGGAGAACTTACTTGGTCCGACGCCGGAGACTCGGTGTGCCACACAAAAAACCTTCCAAAACCACTTCAAAATCACTTGTAAACATCTTTAAAATAGAAACTAAAGCCCATTTCACAGCCCGAGTTTTATAATCGGGCTCTGATACCACTAAATATAACACCCCAAACCCGGCCTAGAAGTTAGGCCCGAATCTGGCGTGTCACATTGAGGTGTTTTTTGAAAATCGCATTTTCATTGAAAACCCTTCTTGATATTCAAAAACTAAAGTCCCAGTTTGCGATTGTTATTAATAATCGACATTTATTAAGAAGTCATACCTTCAAAACCTTGTTCGATGCGGAAGCTTAATTTAAAACAATTGACTTATGAAAACGTGATATTTACAACTCGATTCGCGGCGTAGTGTTTTGAAAGCAGATATTGTTTTGGAAAATCTGCGTTTAAATGTTGAGCGATTTAAAACATAATAAACTAAAAATCCCAAACTAAAAATCAAAATTTAAGAGAGGCCTTATTACAAAATATGAACCCAAAATAAAATAAAAATAAGTAGAATACGAAAATTCGAAACTGCTTGTAGTGTGGCCACCTCCGAGTCCTCCAGTACGTCGAACCGCCTACCGAGGATTACCTGAGAAAAATTAAAAAGAGGGGGTGAGTTTACGAAAATTCAGTGTGTACAACCCTCATCAGTAAGAACATGAATCACAACAATCCGGGCCGAAGCCTATTTCAGTAACGGTGGCAATTGGGCCTTAGCCTATAAAAGCCTCAGCTGGCCCTAAGCCCAAATCATATGTCACATGTCATAAATATCTAGGTCTAAGCCCATCTCAATAATATAATCTGCATATGCAATGCATTAATGCCCATACCAGCCTTGCACTCCGTCTCCTGTCCAACCGTGCACTCCTGTGGGGATTTAATCGACCCACCTATCCGTACACTCCCTATGTAGCACCGGTTGCGGCACTAACTTATCGGTGCAGCATGGCTGCTCGGTGGCTAAAAAGCCTTCGGTGGATCCACAGTCGTCAAACGACCATGCAATCCTATTAGCACTTCCTCCGTATCAATAATCCCATCCCCATGCAGCATAGTAACGCATGAATGCATCATACAATAATAAACATACCATATAATCATAAATCGCATACAATAATCACCATATAACATGTAGGGGCGTTTTCGTCATTTTGTTCTTCAGGGGCATATCGGTCATTTTACCCTTCAAGGGTAATTCAGTAATTTCACATATAACGGCCTTTCTGGAGGCCTATTGTCGCCTCAAGCGACCCGGGACCCTTTTTAGGTCTCTACGGAACTATTGGGCCTAAAAACCGTTTTAGGCCCAAACGGGCCCACACGCCCGTGTGGCCCAAAACACATGATTTTGGTTACAGGTTTGCAGATTTCGCATTCGGATTTATTACTTAACAATTTTCCATCAACTCCGCCCATGTGGGTCGAATAGCCCATTGGGCCCGCTAAGCCTGATTCGGCCCGGTTAGGCCTGTTACGACCTCGGTATCGCGAGAGTGTTCGTGACACTCTTAACGACTTAACGTCACGATTCGTATCTCAATTTGCCACTACGAGCGCTTGAACGCTCGAGTGGGCACGGTTGCCGGCTTTTCAGCATTTGTCGATCTATAATCAAAATGGTGTGAGTACACACCTGATACGAGCGTAGATTGAATCCTCGAGATTACGCACCAAGAATGTCGGCAACTTCTTGGTATGTTAGCACGCTTGACTACTCCTTTTGATTACGAAGTTGGGTTCCTAACCAAAGAACATAAGTCAATACCGCTGTTCCAAGTTCACAAAGGCAAGGTTATTCGGCCTTAAGAACTCAGCAAAATAAGGGAACTTCCATCTCTAATCGGTCAAGGATACACTTACCAAAGTGTCATAGAATCGATAGTTGCACAATCCAGATCTCGGCTTCTACACAAAAGAAGAGTGAACGAGCACTCCAGATGGAGAAGGTTTCAGATTCGGCCTTAATCACAAAAGCAATAAGGTAAGAGATTCGGCTTTAAGGAAAAGCTAAGAGAAGAAAGAGATGGAATACAACATTACCTTGTGCTCACAACGGTGCCGAAAAGCCAAGGTAGATTCAGCAGAAAATAGTTCCTCACGCTTTAGGCTACTCAAGAAGCACCGATTTGAAATGGGGAAAAACAGAGGTTCGGTTAGTGGAGAAAAAGTAGAGAAGCAAAAAAGAAGAGAATGAGAAGTAGATGAAGAGAGTTTTGATTTTTGAAGAATTGGAGAAAGAGATGAGAGGAAACGTGTGAAGGAGATGGTAAAGTTAGTTTCGGCCAAGTCCCCAAAGAAAGATAATCAAGAATAGAGAAAATAAACCGAGAGAAGAAAAGTAATATGCCAAAGGAAAGAATCCAAAAATGCTTGAATATCAAAAGCCAAAAATGCAAAAATGCCTAGGGAGACTAAAGAAATTCAGCACCTACTCCATACTAGCCGAAAATGCCAAAACACCAACCCTTAGCCGTATTTTCTTCCCCCCAACACTTCCCATATTCGACCAACCACTACTACACTCTACCATCCCCTGATTCTCTCCCCTTTTTACTCCCCAACATGCTCTCCATCACCCATTCAAACTATTTGACCAAGTCTTCCCTCTCTCCTACAGAGTTTGATCTCTATTCAGCCACCTCCCTTGCCTGAGCACAAAAAAAATAAAGCTCCTTTTTGCAGCAGGTGGGATTCAAACACTCTCCCCCTTCCATGCTCCCTTGTGACGCCACCCACTAGGCCACCTTGCTCCTTGTGTCACTTAAACACACAAAATTAAACTTAAGTCCTACTTTTCATAGCCCTCTCCACTAAAGACCAAAAATCCAAAATTTTTTCAAGGCTCAAACTCGAACCCAAGCCTCTATAGGACCCCTAAACCCACTCAAATAGCAAACCAATTAAGCACAACATGGATTTACACAAAACTACTAAACCCTAACTTTAGGGATGTTACACATTCTTCCTGAAGCAGAAAAGCTATGTGTTTTCTGCATTTAAGTCTTGGAAAACTATGATTGAAAAATAGACGGGAAAACAAATAAAATACCTCCGCACAGGCAATGGCTTAGAGTTTTCTTCTGATGAGTTTAATAAACTGTGCAAGTCAGAAGGGATCGTGAGACACTTGACAATTCGCCATACTCCACAGCAAAACAGTGTTGCAAAACGAATGAACAGAACAATCATGGAGAAGGTTCGATGTATGTTGTCAAATCCCAACTTACCAAAGTTGTTTTGGTCCAAAGCAGCCTTTACTGCATGTTTTTTGATCAACCGATCTCCATCCGTTTTCATTGAGAAAAAAACTCCACAATAGGTATGGTCTGGTAATCCTGCTAATTATTCTGATTTAAAGATCTTTGGGTGTCCTGCGTATGCTCATGTTGATAATGGAAAATTGGAATCGAGATCCATTAAATGTGTTTTTCTTGGTTATAAAGCTGGTGTAAAAGGGTATAAGTTATGGTGTCTTTAAAATAGAAAAGTTGTGATTAGCAGAGATGTTGTTTTTGATGAAACTGCTATGCTACCTAACTTATCTCTTAAAAACTCTTCCAATAAAGAAAAATCAAAAGCAGGTGAAGCATCAGATTAATACAAAGTCGACTCCTCAAGCCAATACAAAAATTGAGAATAGGGTTGCTTCTTCACCATAATACTCTATCGCCAAAAATAGAACTAGAAGAGAAATTAAACCTCCAAAGAAGTATGCCGAGGCTGATCTAGTTGCTTATGCTGTAAATGTGGTCGAAGATATAGATGCAAACCAAGAGCCGTCTAATTATTCTGAGGCGGTTAGTTGTGAAGACTCGGAAAAGTGGACGTTTGCTATACAAGAGGAGATGGAATCACTCCACAAAAATAGAACATGGGATCTTGTGAAACTTCCTAAAGGTAAAAAGGTTGTTCGCTGTAAATGGGTGTTTAAAAAGAAAGAAGGGACTCTAGGAGTTGAAGAACCCATATATAAAGCAAGGCTTGTTGTAAAGGGTTACAGTCAAATTCCAAGAGTGGACTTCACAGATGTGTTCTCCCAAGTTGTGAAGCATAGTTCGATTCGAGCTTTGCTTGGTATCGTGGCCATGCATGATTTGGAGCTTGAGCAGTTACATGTAAAAACTGCATTTTTGCATGGAAAACTTGAGGAAGATATTTACATGCAACAACCAGAGGGTTTTACAGTCTCAGAAAAAGAGGACTATGTTTACTTGCTGGAAAAGTCCCTTTACGGTTTGAAATAGTCACCAAGACAGTGGTACAAGATGTTTGATTCCTTTTTGACTTCTCATAATTTTAAAAGAAGTAGTTTTGACAGTTGTGTTTACTTTAAGAAAAATAGTGATGGTTCTTTTGTGTATCTACTTCTTTATGTTGATGACATGTTGATAGCAGCAAAAGATAAAGGAGAGATAAGAAAGGTCAAAGCCCAACTAAGTGAAGAATTTGAGATGAAAGATTTGGGACTAGCAAAGAAGATACTTGGTATGGAGATTCTCAAAGATAGAAAAGCAAGTAAATTGTACCTAAGTCAGAAGGGGTACATTGAGAAAGTTCTTTGTAGGTTCAATATGCAGAGTGCTAAGCCTGTTAGTACTCCTTTAGCAGCCCATTTCAGACTTTCATCGGCTTTGTCTCCATAATCAGATGATGAGATTGAGTACATGTCACATGTTCCATACTCTAGTGCAGTGGGATCTCTCATGTATGCTATGGTTTGTTCATGTCCAGATTTATCGTTATGCGATCGATCACGATTAGCGGATACATGGCGAATTCTGGTAAAGAACATTGAAAAGTAGTTCAGTGGATTTTAATATACTTATGAGGTACTACAAATGTTTGCTTACAGTTTGGAAGAACTAGAGATGGAGTCATTGGGTATGTTGATGTTGATTTTGCTGGAGACCTTGATAGAAGAAGATCTCTCACTAGTTATGTCTTTACAATCGGAGGTTGTGCAATCAATTGGAAAGCTACTTTGCAAACTACATTCGCTTTGTCTACCACTGAAGCTAAGTACATGGCGATTACTGAGGCTTCTAAAGAAGCTATTTGGTTGAAGGGACTCTTTAGTGAGCTCAATGAAGACCTTCAAATCAAAGACACGATATTTTGTGACAATCAGTGCCATCTTCCTTACAAAAGATCAAATGTTTCATGAGAGAACAAAACACATTGATGTTCGGTATCATTTTGTTCGTGATATTATTGCTCGTGGTGATATTATTGTGAGCAAAATTAGTACTCATAAAAATCCTGTAGATATGATGACTAAGTCACTTCCTATAACCAAGTTTGAGCTTTGCTTAGACTTGGTTGGTGTTTGATCGCTGTGAATCAGAGCTATCAAATTTATAAAAAGAATGATCGAACCTGGAAACTAACTCTGACAACGATTGAGGCAAGTGCACCTATCGAACAGTAGTATAGCTTAGGCAAGACCAGATTATCGAACCCAAAGGAACTAAAAGTACTAATACTAACTTTCTTTTTATTATCTAGCCTAAAAACAAAGAGAGATTTTTTATCTAATCTAAATTAATTAACTACTAAACTAAAGACTCTAAGACAAAGAAGAATGAATTTGGAAAATAACTTGGGAAAAACTCAGTTGATTTAGACGATACCCTAGGAAGAATCCACCTAGACTTCACTTGTTATCTAACACTGAACCATACAATTTATTCACTTAGTTTGATCCGTAAGACTCCCTAACGTATATTAAACCTTCTCTCGAGGCGAATAACGTCTAACCCCAGGTTAATTAGTGGAACTCCCGTTCTCTTATAATAACCCCCTAGAATAGCAGTAAATCGATCTATGGAATCCCATATTAGGTTTCACCATAATCCGGTAAAATCTCGTCACCCTATCTCTAGGCGTGCGATCAACTCCAACTTAATTATGTTGGATCTACTCTTAGCGGGTCTATTCCTCCTCCACCTAAGCACATTAAATTTGGATTAAGCTCACATAATTAAGAACAAACTAAGTATTTATCATATGATTCAGAAAACAATAACAAGATTCATCATAGGTTTCATCCCCTTCAGGTATCCGAAGGGTTTAGTTCATAACAATAAAGGAAAACATCTCAAGAGAAAAGATAAAACAAAACATAAGAAATCCCTAAAACCCCCTGAAGGATTTGAAGGAGAGATCCTCCGTCTTGAGTATAATTCTGGCTTCTTGAGATGGATCAACTGGTTATCCCTGAGTGAATCCCCACAAATTTGCCTTCTCTGGCCTAGCACGACACTCCTAGACGATGGCTTTGGGCTCCCCTTTTCAGGTCATACTTAGGGTGTATTTATAGGCTTTTGACATACGTTTCTTTCTCCCTAAGTATCCTTTTCCGAATGAAATTGCTCTTTTCCACGGCAGAGGCACGGCCATGGCGCACACCCGTGTGAATCGTGGCCAGGCCGTGTTCGGATTTCTTTAATGAGACACGGCCGTGTGAGTCGGGGTTTGACCGTGTTCTAGATGATTGACTTGGCACGGCCGTGTGTGTCCACGTTCAGGCCGTGTCGATTTCCTCATTGGTCCGTTTTGAGCCCGTTTCTCGTTCTTTTTATCCTTGGGTGCTTTCCTGAGTATAAGACATGAAAAGAAAGGATTAAAAGCACCTTTTTACATAAATCAAGGGATAAATCATCCAAAAGCATACTAAATGTGGGCCTAAAATATGTTACTATTTCGGTTTATCAAATACCCCCACACTTAAGCTTTTGCTTGTCCTCAAGCAAAATTCTCAACTTACAATTAAAACGAACTTCCTATAATTCATAATAGTCATTGATAGTGTCTCATCATAATTCAGGGATAATTTATACTTGGATAATTCAACTCAAAGAGTCCTAAAAATTCAAACACTATAAGCCTTATATTTTGTAGCTCGAAAATATAGGTGTCTCCCATTATCTAAATAATTACCTTTAATTCAAAATCGACAACGATTGACATCCTCACTAGAGATTCACTCAAAGTGTTTAAGGTTCAAAATTTAGGCACTCAAAAGTCAAACATGAAGAGTTAATCCCATAGGCTTGCATGAAAATAAAATCTCCACCACTGAAATATGAGATGAAACACAAATCAAAAGGTCTTTGTTAGGGTTGTAACGAGGCTCGGGTTAAGGTGTGGAATAAAGGCTGAATTAGAGGGTTAGAATCGAGATTGAATTGACAAATTACCTAACTAAGAACTAATGAACTAATAATTACATCAATTGAAAACTAATAATACTAATAATACGAGCTTCTTCTTCGATACTTGCAATTTAAATGTATAAGCTCGTTTAATCACATTAACTAATAATGAATATACTTCGTTTTTTTTTTCAAAACAAATCACAAATACATAATAAAGGATAAATTACTAAAATTCATAATTAGGCAACAAATCAGATGAAATCTCGATATAGGGGTAGTTAGAAAGAATGGTGATAACAATTACAAAGGGTTTTGGGTTAATATTAGTGGGTGAGTCAATAAATAGGGTTGTTAATATTAAAAGGGGTTCACTAGGGGTTAATTATGAAGGTAGGCTTTTTATGGAGTAAGTGGGTTAAAACCTAGGTGCCTTTATCATCTTTGTGTATCAAATCAAAAGTGTGGTCTCGACATGTATAATCGATGCAAGTTCTAGAATAACAGATCAATGTTGACACACTCATAATCAATAAAATGAGCAAGAAAAAGAATATATGCTCTATAAGGCTCAAAAACTCACAGAAATTATGGGTATTTTGACGTCAACCTCGTAAATTTCAAACTTCAAAGTAATATTTAAACTTAGTTTGACAACCTAGCAAGTTTTTTTTTAATTTCTAAAAAATAGACTTATCATGCTTGATTTTCTAGTATTCTTCAAATTTAATTATCAATGCACAATTATCAATGACTTAATCTAAAACATATCAATAAAAATCATAAATCATCAGAAATTTCATCCTAATTAGTAATATGAGAAATTTACTTTCAAACAAGACTAAATTCAGGATTTTGAGAACAATGCAAAAAGTTTGGTACCTAGTTTCAGAAATTTGAGAATAATGAAAAAAGTTAGGCACCTTTTTAAGTTGTTCACCCCCCACACTTAAGATGTACATTGCCCTCAATGTACAAGGTTAGATAATATAAATATAATGTTCAGATCAGAAGATATGGGGATAAGTGAAACTCCCTGAATTATGGATGAGCTCCTTGGAGGATGTGGAAAATACGTTGAGGGGCCGGTCTGGGTGACGATCCTGCGCTAGATGAAGAAATTGGGAAGCTCATGCAGGATTAGCTAGGATATACTAGTAATAATTAAAACTATACTAATTAACTACTTAAGGAAAAACAAGCTAAAGTGGAGAAAAATAAAGATGAAACTAAAATTAAAAGAAAGGATGGATGGACCGTAGAGTCCTTATTATTGGGTGTGATTTCTGAGGCTGAGGATATGGTGGTAGTCGTGGCGTGATTCCCTAGCAGCCTTTTGAACCTAAAATTAAGAAACTCAGATAAAATAAACTAAATTAAGCATAAGATTGTTAAAGGGAAAGAAATTAAAGCAAAAGAGAAAAATGAAATAAAAACTAGATAGCCTCAAATATCCTTGGCTAGTTGTTTGGATGAAGCTGCCGGCATGAACTCATGTGAATCGGTCTCCTTTGAGGGGAGTGTGATTGGCCTTTTACGCTTCTTTGCCATGGATATGATGTTATTGTAACTCAAGAGTGGTAGATGCTTTGTTTCTAAGGAAAGGGGAGAGAGTTTTGAAAGAAAAAGAAGATGGAAGAAGGTGGGGTAAAGGGGAAGGGCTGTGGGGTTTAAATAAAATTTTGTATCTAATGCTCTCCCACGCCCGTGGACGGAGGGTGTGTCGATTCACACGACCGACTCGCACGGCCGTGTTCTAGGGCGTGTTGGTTCCCCACGCTCGTGTCTAGCCTGTGTTCGAAAAGTCAGAATATTGGCACGGTTTTAAGGTACGGGTGTGTTCTTCCCGTGGTTGGAAAGTCAGTAGCTTCACACGATCATAGGGCACGGCCGTGCCCCATTGTCGGTGCCCGTGGTGTAGTGGTTGGATCGGTGACGTCAAAAAGTGGTTGGAACTGATTCGCACGGCCTCTGCTATGTCAGTACGGGGATTCTTATGGTCCACACAGCCACGGCCACGGCCGTGTGCAAGGCCGTGTGACTTAGAAATCTGCACTTCTGGTTAGTTTATAACTAGGTGTAAAGAAAAGGAGAAAAATAAAAAATAAATTTAAAGCAAAATGTAAAAAATAAATTGTGTTAGTGCTCGGGTTGCCTCCCGAGAAGCGCTCGTTTATAGTCTTAAGCTAGAGTCTCCTCTCGTTTGCATTGTCAGGGTGGTTTGAGGAGTTGAAAGTCCTTCCTCATGCTATCATCTGTGTCTTTGTGAAAAAATTTAAGTCGAGATGTGTTTATAGTAAAAGTACCAAAAATAGGATTACTTACCTCGACTGTTCTGTGTGGAAAAACACTGGTTACCCTAAAAGATATTTATTTATTTGTGCTAGGGTCCGGAGGAGATATTCGAGGATCTGCCTGATCTAACAGTACCCGGTTCCCCTATTTTGAAGTGGTTTTTTGTTCCTATTAGCTCTTTTGGGGGCTCCTTCGGTTTTATCTTGTGTGGTTCCGTTTCTTCGTCGTGTATCCCTAATTTTTTCTTGAAGTGCGTCTTCCACTCGTCTAGCTCATCGATCTCAACCCCTTGTTCCTCATGAGTTATTTCTTTGTTGGCATGGGGTTTAGGATCGGGTTCAGTTGTATTCTTTGGTGGTGCTTCCTGAAAATAAGGGTTAACTAAATGGTTATCAGTAGAATTTACGTTCTCACCTTGATTACTCGATGTTCTAGCCGAGTCGAGAGCTTTGAGGGTGACTGTCTCATTCCCTACACAAAGTATGAGTTCTCTGCATCAACATCAATTTTAGTCCTAGCAGCTTGCTAAAAGGGTCTTCCTAAAATTAGGGGGATCGAATTATCCTCATCCATGTCTAAGACAACAAAATCTACTAGGAAAACGAATCTGTCAATTTTACAAGAACATCTTCGATAATACCCCTAGGAATTCTAACGGTTTTATCACCTAATTGAATGCTCATCCTAGTTTGTTTGGGTTTCCCTAGACCTAATTGTTTAAACAATTTGTAAGGCATGACATTTATGCTTGCCCTAAATCAGCTAACGCATTATCAACAGTTAGTCTACCAATTAAACTTGGAATTGTAAAACTCCCTGGATCTTTTAGCTTTTGTGGTAGTCTATTCTGTAACATTGCTGAGCATACTGCGTTTAATTTCACATGTGGATCCTCGTCTAAATTGTGCTTATTCGTCAAGATATGTTTTAAAAATTTCCTCGAATCTGGCATCTGTGAAAGAGCTTCAAGTAATGGTAAGTTAATATGTAATTTCTTTAAAAGTTTAAGAAACTTACCGAACTGTTCCACTGTATCGTCTCTTGTTAATGCTTCGGGATATGGTATGCGAGGTTGGTACTCCTTGATTATCGGTTTTGGCTTGTCTTGGTTACCTCAACTTTACCTTTTTCTACCTCGTTTCCTTGTGTTGGACTGGGTTTGTCTACTTCTTCGCTTTTTTGAGCTGTTATGGCTTGGATTTGCTCCTTTGGATTAATTTCAGTATTACTCGGTAGACGCCCTTGCGGTCGTTCAGATAATAGCTTCGCAATTTGTTCGACTGACTGGTAATTTCCCCGATTGCCTTTGTAAGTCCTCCAACTTGGTTCTCGATCGTTTTGATCGATGTTTGTTGGGTGTCGAGTGTTACCTTAGTTTTTTGGAGACGGGCTTCTGTGGATGCTATGAATTTGTTCAACGTTTCTTCAAGATTCGACTTCTTTTCCTGTGGATTGGGCTGATTTTTGTAATTTTGAGGAGGTTGTTGTCTTTGATTTCCTTGTTTTCCTTGTCCTCCCCACGAAAAATTTGGGTGGTTCCTCCGACCTGGATTATAATTATTACTATGTGGGTTATTATTAGATCTGAAATTGTTACCTATATAGTTCATCTATTCGCTTTCTGTGCCCGGTTGGTAGGGTGGGTACTCAGGATTCGCCACAGTTCCACTTGCGTCGCACTGTATGACTGGATGTACCTGCGAAGAACACAAACTATCAAGCTTTTTATTCATCATCTCTACCTGATTTGATAGCATGGTTACTGTGTCGAGGTTGTAAACTCTGGCTGTTTTTGTTGGCCTTGTTCTTGTAACTTGCCACTGATAGTTATTCAGCGACATTTCTTCTATAAATTCGTAGGCTGCTTCAGGAGTTTTATTATTCAGAGTTCCACCGGTGGCTGAATCAATTAGTTGTCTCGTTGAGGGGTTTACACTGTTATAGAAAGTCTGGACTTGGAGCCACAAAGGTAAACCATGGCATGGACATCTTCTCAAGAGATCCTTATATCTCTCCCATGCATCGTATAATGTCTCTAAATCCATCTGCACAAAAGAAGATATATCATTGCGTAATTTGGCTGTTTTGGCCGGTGGGAAATATTTTAATAAAAAAATTTCGGTCATTTGTTCCCATGTAGTGATTGACCCTCGTGGTAACGAGTTTAACCACTGCTTGGCTTTATTTCTTAATGAAAAGGGAAATAATCGAAGTCGTATGGCATCATCAGAAATGCCATTTATTTTGAAGGTATCACAGAACTCTAAAAATTTAGCTATATGAGTATTTGGATCTTTGTCCTGCAAACCATCAAATTGAACAAACTGTTGAATCATTTGTATAGTGTTAGGCTTTAATTCGAAATTATTAGCAGCTATAGCAGGCCTAACAATACTAGATTCGGCTCCTATTAAATGAGGTTTAGCATAATCATACATAGTACGCGGAACATTATTTTCTGCCACATCTTGTGGTGGTGGGTTATTTTCATCCATCCCTTCAGTGGGATTGGATATGTCTTCTCGCTCTCCTTCTTGGTAATTTAGGGCTCGCCTAATTTCTCTGTGATTTCTCCGAGCGGTAGCTTCAATATCACTGTCGTATTCTAAAGGTCCTATCGGGTTCCTTCTAGCCATAAACTAGAGGTACCTGCTAGGAAAAGAAAGAAAGAAAATTTAGCAAATTTAAAATTAAAACTAAAAATAAAAATAAATTACGAAAAATAAAAATAATGGCTAAAGTAATAAAAATAGAGCTTTCTTAATATTTTAGTTCCGACAAGAACTACGCCAAAAACTTGATCATTGTGAATCGAGCTTTAAAATTTATAAAAGAATGATCGAACACGAAAACTAACTCGACAACGATTGAGGCAAGTGCACCTATCGAACAATGATAGTATAGCTTAGGCAAGACCGGATTATCGAACCCAAAGGAACTAAAAGTACTAATACTAACTTTCTTTTTATTATCTAGCCTAAAAACAAAGAGAGATTGTTTATCTAATCTAAATTAATTAACTACTAAACTAAAGACTCTAAGACAAAGAAGAATGAATTTGGAAAATAACTTGGGAAAAACTCAGTTGATTTAGACGATACCCTAGGAAGAATCCACCTAGACTTCACTTGTTATCTAACACTGAACCATACGATTTATTCACTTAGTTTGATCCGTAAGACTCCCTAACGTATATTAAACCCTCTCTCGAGATGAATAACGTCTAACCCTAGGTTAATTAGTGGAACTTTTGTTCTCTTATAATAACCCCCTAGAATAGCAATAAATCGATCTATGGATTCCCATATAAGGTTTCACCCTAATCCGGTAAAATCTCGTCACCCTATCTCTAGGCGTGCGATCAACTCCGCTTAATTATGTTGGATCTACTCTTAGGCAGGGTCTATTCCTCCTCCACCTAAGCACATTAAATTTTGGATTAAGCTCACATAATTAAGAACAAACTAAGTATTTATCATATAATTCAGAAAACAATAACAAGATTCATCATAGGTTTCATCCTCTTCGGGTATCCGAAGGGTTTAGTTCATAATAATAAAGGAAAACATCTCAAGAGAAAAGATAAAACAAAACATAAGAAATCCCTAAAACCCCTGAAGGAATTGAAGGAGAGATCCTCCGTCTTGAGTATAATTCGCTTCTTGAGATGGATCAACCGGCTATCCCCGAGTGAATCCCCACAAATCGCCTTCTGCGGCCTAGCACGACGCCCTAGACGATGGCTTTGGGCTCTTCTTTTCAGGTCATACTTAGGGTGTATTTATAGGCTTTTGAAATACGTTTCTTTCTCCCTAAGTATCCTTTCCCGAATGAAATTGCTCTTTTCCATGGCAGAGGCACGGCCATGGCGCACGCCCGTGTGAATCGTGGCCAGGCCGTGCAGATTTCTTTAATGAGACACCGCTGTGTGAGCCGGGGTTTGACCGTGTTCTAGATGATTGACTTGGCACGGCCGTGTGGGTCCACGTCCAGGCCGTGTCAATTTTTTCATTGGTCTGTTTTGGTCCGTTTTGAGCCTGTTTCTCGTTCTTTTTATCCTTGGGTGCTTTCCTGAGTATAAGACATGAAAAGAAAGGATTAAAAGCACCTTTTTACATAAATCAAGGGATAAATCATCCAAAAGCATACTAAATGTGGGCCTAAAATATGTTACTATTTCGATTTATCAGTGTTCATTGTTGAAGTTAAACCCTTAAGGGGTTTTATGGAAGAGGTGGAGAACTTGTTCGTTGAGAGTTCGCGATGAAGAACTTGTTCATTGAGAATTCATGTCAAGGTAGAGATTGTTAGAATTAAGTGACCCGAATCCTTATTTAAATGAAATACAATGGTAAAATAAAATAAAAGTAAAATCCATATAGAAATACACTTCTTTTATTTTATTTTAGAATAAGGTTTTTTAAACCTTATTAAACTCCATCTATTTTATATTGATTAGAATAAGGTGTTTCAATCTTAGTACACTCATATTAGAATATGACTTTACAAGCCTATAAATAGACATAGTCTATTCTTCTTGTAATCATTCGAATTCGACATAGTGAATTTTCTTCTCCTCTGCCCATGATTTTTTTTCTCGAAAGGGTTTCCACGTAAAATCTGTGTGTTCTTTAATTTTTTATTTCTCTTTTCTTTGCGATATATTGTCATTACCGACATTATATTTTTAACAATTGAGTTATTGGAAAGAAATGTGATTATGGAATATGATTTGAAAATGTGAATTGGATTTGAAAACCTGAAGGGAAAGCACGAACTAAATGTTCATGAGATAAATAATGGCTCAATGTGAAAGTATATGATGTTAACTAATAAAAAGCTAAATTGAATTGTAAATATTGAGAAAATGAAAAGTTATATACATGAACTAGTTTGGTAAATCTTAAAGTTATATGATTTAATTTACTTGGTTATTGTATTATAATTTGAATTATGGTAATACCACTGAGTATGAAATACTCAGCGTACGGTTGTTTCCATGTGCAGGTTGATAGGAGTCCAGTGTCCCGGTCCAGCATCCGAACGATCCCGACTCCAGCATAAAAATTTTGGTGATGTTTTCTTCCTTTACGTGAAAGTGGCATGTACATAGGGATTATAATGGTTATTTTGGTATGTTATATAATTTTGTTATAAAGAAAGGTATTTGGTGTTTTGATGATTAAATTAGTGAAATGGTAGAAATTGTTTATGGCATTGGTATTGAATTGAAATGGTTTGAATAGTTTTATGAGCTAATTAGAAATGATAATAGGGTTTTCATTAATTAAGTTGTTAAGTCAATATGTCAGTATATAAATGCATTGGTTGAAATACTGGAATTGGTTTGGTTGCGATTTGAAATTTGCAGGGAAGATTAAATATTTATAAAGGGGTTATATTGAAATTTTTTTAAAAAAAATGAATGAATGAAGTCAATTAACAAAAAATTATATGAATTTATGATTATATTATAATATGATTGTTATTTATTTAAGAATTATTTGTAAATTGTCTGATATGTCCGGTAATGCCTCGTAACCTTGTTCTGGCGACGGTTTAGGGTTAAGGGGTGTTACATTATCGTTATGATTTTTGGAAATGAAAAAAAAATACTCATATAAGTAAAAAATAAAATTGTCATGAATCTGAATTTAACAAATAATTTGAACAGTGTTAATAGTTGGATTTAAATTTTAAAATTTGAAAAGTAGATGGATAGTAAAAGCACCATGGAGGTCCCTTACACTAGGAGCCAGATTGCATTTTGCCATCTCTACACAAAAAATGAGCAAATTAATCCTTATACATTAGATTAAAGAGCAAATTGATCCTTTTGTTAAAAAAATAATCCATTTTTTATGTTAAAAACCAGTCTTTATATATCAGCATGATATATGTGCGGCATGCGATGTGTCACTGTCTGATTATTTTGTTATCCACACCAGTTTTTAACAATAGAGATAATTGAAGTTTTTAACAGTAAAGATGAATGAAATTTTTAACAGAAATAACTAATTTGCTTTTTGATCTAATGTGTAGGGACTTATTTACCCATTTTTGAGGTGGGGGGCAAAAATGCAATCGACTCTTAACACAAGGGCCTCTATAGTACTTTCACCTAAATGGACTAAATTCCTAAAAACAAAAATATATAAACTAAGTTTCAAAATTACAAAGAGTACTACAGAACTTATGACATATTTTAACCAAATTACTTCCATGTAACTGGATTATCTGAGTTCATTAACAAAAACCTAGATTATTTGTCCTAGTTCGTGAGGATTTAAATTTTTTAATATAAATAATTTTAGTTATATTCAATAAAAAGTACTTATATTTTTTATTGTGAAAAAAATAACGTCGGTAATGACAAATATATCGCAAAGAAAAGAGAAACAAAAATAAAGAACACAGAGATTTTACGTGGAAACCCTTTCGGGAAAAAAACCACGGGCAGAGGAGAAGAAAATTCACTATGTCGAATTCTAATCTATTTACAAGAGGAATAGACTATGTCTATTTATAGGCTTGTAAAGCCAAATTCTAATAGGAGTGTAGTAAGATTGAAACTCCTTATTCTAATCAATATCCAATAGATGGAGTTTAATAAGGTTTAAAAAACCTTATTTAAAATAAAATAAAAGAAGTTTAGTTCTATAAGGATTCTTCTTTTATTTTATTTTACCATTGTATTTTATTTAAATAAGGATTCGGGTCACTTAATTCTAACATTTATATAATAATAAATAATTTAAATTACACATTTCTAATAAAAATTATCATTAAAACTGTTTTAAATTACAAAAAAAAAAATCTATCAAATTTCACTTGGTTTCAAATTTAGTAAAAAACTTAATAGAAAATAGAAAAATTATTATTTATAATATATAGTACATATTTTTATATAATTTTAATTATATTATAATTATTTATTATACCGTTTATTAAAATTTCAATATATTTTTATTAAAATAATTATAACGACGGAAATTATTTCTTTACTAATTAAGAAACAATCATTTTAAAAAAATATATCAATTTTTTTTATTAAATCAAACAAATTATGGTTTGTCTATTATATTTGGATTTAGGATTTAATATCTATACTTTAAATTGACATAACTTAGTTTATGTACTTTTATAGTAACAATTTTTCATGTATTTATCATACTAAGATAGATTTGTTGTCTTAAAAAGGCATTTTTAAGAAAAAGTTTTTATAACATTTTAATTGAAATAGTTGAAAATAATTTCACTTTGGATTAATTAATGTCATTATAAAATTAGAGAAATAAATTAAAATATAATGGTTAAATCTCAAAATGAGATAAATAAAGATATCAAAATTGAAATTGACCATTTAAGATAATGACAAAAAGGAAAGGAAAAAAAGTACACGTGTCACAATATGTTAAGCCTTCCATTTAAATATAGTAATATAGATATTTACATTCCATATTGTTATACACAATCATCTTGTAAATCACATCTCCTCATGTCAATCTTTTTAACAAGCAATTAAGACTCACCCAACCAAGGACTTGCCAACATAAGAACTACTACTAGATTATACTAAGTCCCACATGTCACACTAATAATAACTACCAACTGCTTGCAGTATAGGCTATTCATATCCCATCATAGCACAATAATGCCTTCCATAACTTTACCACTAGTTTTCATATCCCATCATAGCACAATAATACCCTCCATAACTTTACCACTAGTTTCACATGCGACTGTCAAGTCACCTTCAAATCAAATCTTGATAGGGCTCTTCATGACCCTACTCCTAACCTTATCAAGCAAGGCACCTATCCCAAGGGATTACCTCTCTTTATAATTCCCCTCTTACACATGAACTTCTCAAGCTCTCTCCCTCTATCACAAGTCCTAAATACACTTCATAATTCTCCAAATCACTATAACTTCTAATAGTGGCTTGACACATTCATGTAAACTAGCTCCAATCAGAGTAATGCCAACATTTAAAACCCATAAGTCCTAGATGATGCTTAGAACCATACTATCCAACTACTCCCTTTAAACCACCCAAAGTACTCGAGCAACATGAACAATCGAGCCAAAGTTATCAAGTTAGGCCTCTCTACAATCCTTATGGTGGAAACTCTAGTATTAACCATATTAATTAATATTTTCCATACCCCAATACCCATGCACCAAATCCAACCACCATTTTTGCTTCAACCTTCGAATACTTGTTTTCAAAATTTCTATCACACCCTATTTCCTTTAAATTTGGAAATTAGGAACAATTTAGGGTTAAATTAAAAGAAGCAGTAAGTTAGCAGCTGTAAACTCTAAATTATATAGGTTTTTTCTAATGGTTTTTATCACCTTTTTACTAAGTAATATTAATCCCAAGTATTTGTTAATTAATTTAGTAAAATTTGCTTAAATCTCGATTATGGACATGAATTTATAAAATATGCAAATTTGAGCTTTATTATATAAGCATAAATTAAATTATTTCATGTTATTTATTAATGTTTTATATTTAATTGTGCAGTGGGACCATGAAGTTGATTTAATAAAGAGTTTATTACAAAGTTGCATGAACATAAGCTATTTATTGTCTATGTTGGACGATAAAACCATGCTAAAGGGGTCATCAAGATGTTACTTTGACCCAGTAAAAAAAGATGATACATGATGGACAAGTCTGCAAGCTTAATGGGTCATGAAACTATCCAACCAATGAGAAGAAAGGCCCAATGTGGAAAATACGTTTGGGTAGCTAAAAATCAACTTTTGGGACAATTATTTGGAGGTCTCTACACTTGGAAAATTATTAAAAATCAGCACATGAAGTTTGTTCAAGAAACCGTCCAACCCATGCCTAAATTTAGCATGATTCCATGCTTGAATCAAGCAACCAACTCACCCTCATTGCCACTTGTTATGGTCAGCCATTAATGGAAGAAAACCAAGGGATCTTTGATGCCATTTTTAGTAAATTCAGCCACCAACCTCAAGTGTAAATACCACTCCACTCTCACATTTTCACCAATCCATCATCCATTCATTCATCAAACATCCTTCATTTTACATTTCTCTAATTTTCTCATTTCCTTTCTTCTTTCCACACCTAGCATCCTATATTTCCCTTTATTTTTATCCAGCAAAATCTTGATAAGGTTTTCTTTTGACCGACCACCTTGAGGAGCCATTAGCAAATGAGCAACACAAGGATCAAAAGAGAACGTTTTCAATCAAAGTTCGTAAAATTGTTAACTCAATAAAGTTTATTCTTTCCTTACTTGCTACTTTAATTTAATCATGTTTGCAATGTACTTTGTGATCTTGTCATCAACAATGGTAGCTTAAATTTTTTTAGCTAGGATGATTACATTAATTCAATTAAGTATATTTAAATCATGTTTATAGTGTGTGTGCCTCGGTCATTCATGTTTTCAATTAAACTCAAGCATGTAACATCTTGAATTAGGGGTATTTGAAAATTTAATTATTTGTTCCCATGTGTGTGAGTGTGTTTGAAGAAATAAATATTATGATTTATTTGGCATGATCTAAGGTCTAGAATTAAACCCGAGCTTGGCCTGACTTAGTATTAAAATTTCTTTTTAAGTACCTGAAAGGAGGGAGCTAGGCGAGATAGGGCTTTAAAGAAATTTGGGTGAATTATGGCACAAAGAATAGGCTTGGCACAAGTGGCTTGGTGCGCCTAAGGGTGATGTAAGGGAGGTCTTGGGTTCGAGACATAAAGGACGCAAGGGGAGTTTTATTTTTAGGCTTTGGCGTTAAAAGGAGAAGGGCCGAGGTATGAAGGCCTTATAATTAAAAGATGAGGACTCATGACATGAAAGTCCAATGGGGAGAAATGGCCTGGGGCGTTAGAGGAGAGGGCTGCAGTGGGGTCGCGGGTTCGATCCAAAGAAATTGCATTGGCGTTTTTTTTTTTTTAAGCTGGCGTGAATTGGCCTGCACATGATTTCTTTGTGTTTTTACATTCAGCTGAAAGGAAAGTGATGAGCACATGGTTTCTTTTATTTTTATTATTTATTTGAAGAGGTGATAAAGGATAATAAGGATAATATTAGTTTCTAAGTGGATTTTACTTGATTAATTCCAAGGAGAAAATATAGGCATTTAAGTATTCAAATTCTTTTGAATTGCTTCAAGTGAGTGGCCTAGAATTATTTTGGGTGTTTGCCCATTGTTGGACTCCTTGGGGGCTGTCCATATTTGATTTCTAATAGCAAAGAAGTGCCAAACTCATCAATTTTTTTTTCTCTCCAAACCGCTAACTCTTTGCGAATTCTCCTAGCCTCCCTTGCCAAAATTCTTCCAAAAGTTCTCTTCTTCTCCTGCTTCTTGTTAGCCAACCTCCCCTCTTTTAGAGAAAATTTCCAGCCCTTCCATCTTGTTTCTTTTAGCCGAATCTACCTCCTTTCTTGAGAAGAAATTCCAGCCCCTCCATTTGTGATAGGCCGAATCTCCCTTAAAGAAAGGGTGCTGTTTTTGATTCCTTTCTCTTCATTGAAGATAGCCGAACCCCTCTCACAACACTAAGAGGTGCTGACTTGTGGAGTTAAGGGCCAAGATAATTATCAAGGGAAGCTTGCGGGATTTATTTTTCCGAGGGTGAGTGGTAAGCACATTCGGCCAAGGGCCTTTGATAAAAGCTTAATTGTTTAAATGCCAAACTAATGTGTGTGCCATGGATTTAGGGGCCAAATAAGGCTTCGGGTTTGTTTGGAAATCAAATCCGCTCAAGGTAAGATCGCAAGAGAGCCCTTGGTATGAATTTTGGTTTGGCCGAATAGGCCTTTGGTATTAACACCGACAATTGGCCGAATGTAGGGTCAAGATCTAGCATCGTAGATCGGCTTCTTGAGATCTAGGAATTACGATAGTAACAGTGTGTAAGATCTCTCTACACACTTTATTAATTTACATGTTTGTTATTATTTGCCTTAGATCTTTTGTTTGTGGTTAGCTTGTGGCATAATCATGGATATCGGGTAAGTCCCCTAACTTGTAATTTTTGATATATGTTTGCATGCCATCACATGATGTTTAATACTATGACATGATTTATGAAATTTGATGTATAAGCATGTGATGGTGGGATTGATGAGAGGAGGGGATGAATTATGGATCGTCGTCGATGGTTTTGACCACAAGATGGGTTGGCCCCATCAGACTATTTGTGACCTATGGTCATAAGTGGTTTTGACCACAACGATTGATTATTTGCAACTAAGTCCCGGTGGTTTGGTACCACCATGGTTTTGACCACATTTGATATATTGTGACCTATGGTCATCGGTGGTTTTGACCACACGATGGGTTGGCCCCATCATTTAAATTGTGACTTTAAGTCATCAGGTGGTTTTGACCACACGGGGTAGAAAAGGAGTATGGATGGCTAGTTGGGTTGCATGAGCATGTTTATTAATGAATTGTGTATGAGATGTATTTTCCGGGTGGGGGATTTACACACTGAGTCTTGGTGACTCACCCATTTCCCTTAATATTTTGCAGATGAGTAGATCGCGGAGATGGAGCCGGATGGACTCAAGGTGGCCATGCAGTGGAAATCTTAATTAGATGAACTTGGATTTTGTTTTATTTTATTTAATGTTGGTTTTATTTTAACTAAGTTGTAATAAGGCCTCCTAGATATATTTTTATTATTCTATGTTTTGGATTAATTTGTTTAAACTATTTCTTAACATTAAATTAAGTCCACATGTTTTCTAAAATTTTAATCGCAAAATGTTTTACCGTGCCATCGGGCACACCGAACCCAGAACAATCGACTTAATGAATATTTTTAAAATAAACCTAAGTATGGTTTTTATACACCTCAAATGTTTTAAATCGGACACTATCTTTTATCAAAAAGTTAATTCGGCCTAAAGGAATTTTTCAAAAATACTTTCTCTGTAGCACACCAAATTCGGTCGTAATGTTTGGGCCGGGTTTGGGGTGGTACAAAATTGGTATCAGAGCCAAGTTCAAAGCTCGGCTGTGGGGGCCCAAGGCCCAAAATGTTTTAGTAGGCCTTTGAGAAATATTTTTGGTTTTGAATAGCATGGCACCGAGTCTCCCAGACCTATCCGCCTGTAAGTACTCCTAACTTCGTATGATTTATTATGCAGTAGAAGGGTAGGAAGCATGGAACGTAGATAGTGATAAGTGCTTTAAACCTTAGGACTAGTTACCCCAACAAAAGACATAAGACTTTAAAAGCCTAATTAAACAAACCTAGGACCAAGTCGCGAGTTAGGGTGTGGTAACCTTGGTGCGCATGTCTAGGATTGGATTCGGAAGAGTTTGGTACTTAAGCGATCCTCGTGACTCACCTCCTCTTGCGGGATTCCTGCAGTGCGTAGCTTCTGTCACCCTAACCAAGAGGACTCGGTCATAGGCCAAACACAATAAATAATACCACGACTTTGGAAATTACGAAAACACCCCAGAGGAAAAAGACGAAACTACCCACAGGATGAGTGAATAAGGATGAAAGATATTAGGGAATGGATGTGCTCTTACTGTGTAACTAGGATAGAGGACTTAAACCTTTGATTGATCGAAAGAATTTCTACTAAACTCTTTTCATAAAATTTAAATCGCGGATAACCAAAGTGAAACACGTACTAATCCATAAAAATTTCTTAATCGGATAAAGCGCAATCGTTAGAATGAGTTCAAGAGGTCGTGGATGTCCGCCGCGTGGCCGTGGTAGGGGGTAGGATGACCTTGTCGAGCCAGCAAGGTGCAGTCACGGTGCGAAATGAGATGCTTGGATCTCGCCGCGGCCGAATTTCAAGATCGGGCGGGTGGTGATGATGTCGTATCTCAAGTCAGTATTACGGGTATTGGAACGAGTTCTTTGAGGCCGGCACGGTGCGGGAGCCCGTAAATCGTGGTTGAACGACTCCGGCTAACGGAGCGTAAGTATTTAGGGAGTTTCCGAGTGGCACCCAGTCTTGCAGTCTTGGTTGGAAGCAATCGAAAGGATCATGGATGACATAGATTTTACTGGTGAGGAGAAATTAAAGGGTGTAATTTCTTTGCTTCGGGATGAGTCATATCGGTGGTGGCTCACTTGTAAGGGATGGAGCGGTGGCGAGAAAATCTCACACAGGAATTTTTCAAGGATGCCTATCAAAAGAAGTACATCGGAACTAGCTACGTAGATGTACAATGAAGGCTTTCTTGAACTGGTTCAAGGCAATAAGACGATGGCGGAGTATGAAGTCAATTCCTTCGGTTGAGTAGGTATGCTCGTGGTATTGTGGGTACCGAGCATGAACGTTGTGTTAGATTTGAAGATGGGGTGAGATGAGCCGAGAATGATGATAGCTCCACAGCGAGAACGGAGTTTGCTTTCATTCTAGTAGAGAAATCTAAGGTTCTTGAGGGGGTAAGGCGATCGGTTAGAGACGGAACCGAGAACGGAATTGGAATAAGAGGAGCTCCGGACCTTCAAAGTTTTCTCGTAATCGGCAAAGAGGGGCAAGGTTTGGTGGGTCGATCAAGGCTGCTAGGCTGCTGCTTTGCCAATACTCAATGGCCGCCACGGTGTGCTCGGTGTGGCAAGCCTCACAAGGGGGAGTGTTGGAATGGTAATCGAGGATGCTTCAATGTGGGTCTATGGAGCATCGAGTTAGAGATCGTGTCCGGAAAAGCAAACAGATCGAGATCCGAGGGTCGGGAGCGAACACCGAACGTAAGGGATAACCAATAGCCTCGGAGGGGTAGTGGTAATGGCGGAGAGGCAATAGTCCTAATAGAGGTCGCGGAATGCGGGGCGGAGGTGCAGCAACACGCAGGTAAGCGGCTGGCTTAGTCTATGCAATGAGGCGTCGCGAGGAGGAGACGCACCTGGGCGTCATAACCTGATGACGTTCCTAATTTTTGGTCTCCCATATGTTGCATTAATAGATGTGGGTTCGACGCATTCATACGTTGCTAGTAGGGTGGTAGAGACTATGAACCTAGATTTTGAGATCGCTTCTAGGAGATGACCGTAATTAGCCCTCTAGGACACTCTGTAGTTGTAAACAAGCTTTATAAAAATGTACCCTAGAACTCCAAGGAGTCGTGTTTGTGGTGATCTGATGGAACTGCCGTTTGGAGAGTTCGATTTGATCCTTGGAATGGACTGGTTGGTTAAGTATCAGGCAAGGTTGGATTGCGCTGCTAAGCGCATGGTTCTTAAAATGGCTGAGGGTGATGAAGTAGTTATGATAGGTAATAGAAGGGATTATCTATCCAATGTGGTGTCTGTGTTGAAGGCAGAGAAGATGGTCAGAAAGGGTTGTGAGGCGTTTTTGGTTCGAATATATGCCTTGGAGGCTAAGGAGTCAGCCGTTGAGAAGGTTCAAACAGTAGAGGAATTTGCTGATGTGTTCCCAGAAGAACTTCCGGGTCTACCTCCAGATCGGGAAGTTGAATTCGGTATAGACTTGATACCCGGAATGGTGCCTGTGTCTATAGCACCCTACCGAATGGCACCAAAGGAATTGGTGGAGCTGAAGGCTCAAATTCAGGAGCTCTTGGATAGAGGGTTTATTCGACCAAGTATATCTCCGTGGGGAGCACCTGTGTTGTTTGTCAAAAAGAAGGACGGTTCAATGCGGATGTGTATCGACTACCGCCAGCTAAACAAGTTGACGATCAAGAACAAGTATCCGTTGCCTCGGATTGATGACCTGTTTGACCAACTGAAGGGGGCATCGTTATTTTTGAAGATAGATCTTAGGTCGGGTTATCATCAACTTAAAGTGAAGGAGGTTGATGTGCACAAGACGGCATTCTATACAAGGTATGGGCATTACGAGTTTCTGGTGATGCCATTTGGGTTGACCAACGCACCTGCAGCGTTTATGGACTTGATGAATAGAGTGTTTCAGCAGTACTTGGATCAATTTGTCGTAGTGTTCATAGACGACATATTAATTTACTCAAAGACGGAAGAGGAGCATGATAAGCATTTGCGAATAGTTCTGCAAGTATTGAGGAAGAAGCAGTTATATGCCAAATTCAGTAAGTGCAAATTTTGGCTAAGGGAGGTGGCTTTCTTAGGTCACGTAGTGTCAGCTGAAGGGATTAGAGTGGACCCTCGCAAGATTGAAGCGGTGTTGGATTGGAAACCGCCTAGGTCGATGGCGAAAATTCAAGTTTTCTGGTCCGCGGTACTATCGAAGGTTTGTGGAAGGGTTCTCTTTAATCGCAGCACCGTTGACTAAGTTATTAAGAAAAGGAGTCCCATTTGTATGGTCGGAGATGCAGCAGGAAAGTTTTGACAAGCTAAGGAAAATCTTGACTGAAGCTCCGGTTCTAGTCTGACACCGAGGCGAAACTGCTCACGGTTTATTCGATGCATCCCATACCGGTTTGGGATGTGTGTTGATGCGGGAAGGGAAGGTAGTGGCCTATGCATCCCGTCAGTTAAGACCGCATGAGGTTAACTATCCGACTCACGACTTGGAGTTAGCGGTAGTGGTATTTGCTTTGAAGATATGGAGACATTACTTGTATGGGGAGAAGTCGATAGTCTATACGGATCACAAAAGTCCGAGGTATCTCTTGACTCGGAAGGACTTGAATTTGAGACAAAGACCGATGGATTGAATCTGTTGAAGGACTATGACTGTTCAATTGAGTACCATCCAGGCAAGGCTAACGTGGTGGCTGATGCATTGAGTCGGAAGGTCGTGACGGACTTAAGAGCGATGTTTGCTCACTTCAGTCTATATGACGATTGAAGTCTTTTGGCAGAACTTCAAGTTAAGCCAACCTGGATCGAGGAGATTAAGGAAAAACAGTTGGTAGACGAAGGGTTGAATGCGATAAGGTTGCAAGTTCAAGATGGTGGTTTGGAAGGGTATAGTTTGACTGAGGATGGCATATTAAGTTTTCAAGGGGGCCTTGTATGCCGAAATATGTGGAATTAAGGCAAAGAATTCTTCAGGATGCACATAGCAGCCCATACACTATGCACCCTGGAGGTAGCAAGATGTATGGAGATTTGCGAAGAACGATTACTTCAGTGGCTGTAGTGCGTGAGGTAACGAATTTGTGGGTAGGTGTCCGACTTGTCGGCCAGTAAAGGCCGAACATCGGTTGCCATCGGGATTACTTCAACCATAAATATCCTCGCGGAAGTGGGAGAGGATCACTATGGATTTCGTCGATGGGCTACTCCTCACGCCCGGCAGAAGGACGCATTTGGGTGATTGTGGACCGTCGACCAAGTCAAGACACTTCATATCGGTAAGGGTGGATTACTCACTTGAAGCTAGCTAAGTCAGTATGTGTCGAGAAATAGTGAGGTTGCATGGAGTGCGGTATCAATCATCTCGGATAGGGATCCCAGATTTACGTCGAGGTTCTGGAAAGAGTTGCATCAAGCTTTGGGTACACGATTGAACTTCAGTACAGCTTTCCACCCACAGTCTGACGGGCAATCGGAAAGGGTTATACAGATTCTAGAAGATATGCTGAGAGGGTGTGTTTTGGATTTCAGTGGTAGTTGGGAAGAGTATCTACCGTTGGCGGAATTCGCTTATAATAATAGTTATCAAGCGAGTATTCAGATGGCACCATACGAAGCACTATATGGACGAAAATGCTGTACTCCTACATGTTGGACGGAGTTGGGTGAACGACAAGTTTTGGGTCCAGGGTTGGTAACAGAAACTAAGGAGAAAGTTAAGGTGATCCGGGCTCGTCTCAAGGAAGCGTCAGATAGACAGAAGTCTTATGCTGATCTTAGGCGTAAGGAAATGGAGTATGCAGTAGGAGATAAAGTCTTCCTGAAAGTGTCACCTTGGAAGAAGGTGTTAAGATTCGGGCGAAAAGGGAAGCTAAGCCCAAGGTTCATTGGGCCGTACACAGTGCTAAAGTGAGTGGGACCGGTAGCTTACCAGCTTGAGTTACCAGTAGAGTTGAGCCAGATACATGACGTTTTCCATGTTTCGATCTTTGGCGCTATCGATCGGACCCTCACACGTAGTGCCGCTTCTGAAATTGAAGTGAACTCGGACTTGTCTTTCGAGGAGGAGCCATTACAAATCTTGGATCGGGATGTCAAAGTTCTACGTAGGAAGTCAGTGCCTTTGGTGAAGGTGTTGTGGCAGAACCATGGTACGGAGGAGGCCACATGGGAACCCGAGGATGTGATGCGGCAGCAATACCCCCAGCTCTTCTGATCCAGGTAATTTCGAGGTCGAAATTATTTTTAAGAGGGGTAGAATTGTAACATCCTGAATTAGGGGTATTTGAAAATTTAATTATTTGTTCCCATGTGTGTGAGTGTGTTTGAAGAAATAAATATTATGATTTATTTGGCATGATCTAAGGTCTAGAATTAAACCCGAGCTAGGCCTGACTTAGTATTAAAATTTCTTTTTAAGTACCTGAAAGGAGGGAGCTAGGCGAGATAGGGCTTTAAAGAAATTTGGGCGAATTATGGCACAAAGAATAGGCTTGGCACAAGTGGCTTGGTGCGCCTAAGGGTGATGCAAGGGAGGTCTTGGGTTCGAGACATAAAGGACGCAAGGGGAGTTTTATTTTTAGGCTTTGGCGTTAAAAGGAGAAGGGCCGAGGTATGAAGGCCTTATAATTAAAAGATAAGGACTCATGACATGAAAGTCCAATGGGGAGAAATGGCCTGGGGCGTTAGAGGAGAGGGCTGCAGTGGGGTCGCGGGTTCGATCCAAAGAAACTGCATTGGCGTTTTTATTTTTTTTTTAAGCTGGCGTGAATTGGCCTGCACATGATTTCTTTGTGTTTTTACATTCGGCTGAAAGGAAAGTGATGAGCACATGGTTTCTTTTATTTTTATTATTTATTTGAAGAGGTGATAAAGGATAATAAGGATAATATTAGTTTCTAGGTGGATTTTACTTGATTAATTCCAAGGAGAAAATATAGGCATTTAAGTATTCAAATTCTTTTGAATTGCTTCAAGTGAGTGGCCTAGAATTATTTTGGGTGTTTGCCGATTGTTGGACTCCTTGGGGGCTGTCCATATTTGATTTCTAATAGCAAAGAAGTGCCAAACTCATCAATTTTTTTCTCTCCAAACTGCTGCTGCCGAATTCTCCCTAGCCTCCCTTGCCAAAATTCTTCCAAAAGTTCTCTTCTTCTCTCCCTTGCTTCTTGTTAGCCGAACCTCCCCTCTTTTAGAAAAATTTCCAGCCCTTCCATCTTGTTTCTTTTAGCCGAATCTACCTCCTTTCTTGAGAAGAAATTCCAGCCCTCCATTTGTGATAGGCCGAATCTCCCTTAAGGAAAGGTCTTGCTTTCGATTCCTTTCTCTTCATTGAAGATAGCCGAACCCCTCTCACAACACTAAGAGGTGCTGACTTGTGGAGTTAAGGGCCAAGATAATTATCAAGGGAAGCTTGCGGGATTTATTTTTCCGAGGGTGGGTGGTAAGCACATTCGGCCAAGGGCCTTTGATAAAAGCTTAATTGTTTAAATGCCAAACTAATGTGTGTGCCATGGATTTAGGGGCCAAATAAGTCTTCGGGTTTGTTTGGAAATCAAATCCGCTCAAGGTAAGATCGCAAGAGAGCCCTTGGTATGAATTTTGGTTTGGCCGAATAGGCCTTTGGTATTAACACCGACAATTGGTGAATGTAGGGTCAAGATCTAGCATCGTAGATCGGCTTCTGGGATCTAGGAATTACGATAGTAACAGTGTGTGTAAGATCTCTCTACACACTTTATTAATTTACATGCTTTGTTATTATTTGCCTTAGATCTTTTGTTTGTGGTTAGCTTGTGGCATAATCATGGATATCGGGTAAGTCCCCTAACTTGTAATTTTTGATATATGTTTGCATGCCATCACATGATGTTTAATACTATGACATGATTTATGAAATTTGATGTATAAGCATGTGATGGTGGGATTGATGAGAGGAGGGGGATGAATTATGGACTGTTGTCAGTGGTTTTGGCCACAAGATGGGTTGGCCCCATCAGACTATTTGTGACCTATGGTCATCAGTGGTTTTGACCACAACGATTGATTATTTGCGACTAAGTCCCGGTGGTTTGGTACCACCAAAGTGGTTTTGACCACATTTGATATATTGTGACCTATGGTCATCGGTGGTTTTGACCACACGATGGGTTGGCCCCATCATTTAAATTGTGACTTTAAGTCATCAGGTGGTTTTGACCACACGGGTAGAAAAGGAGTATGGATGGCTAGTTGGGTTGCATGAGCATGTTTATTAATGAATTGTGTATGAGATGTATTTTCCGGGTGGGGATTTACACACCGAGTCTTGGTGACTCACCCTTTCCCTTAACATTTTCCGATGAGTAGATCATGAGATGGAGCCGATGGACTCAAGGTGGCCATGCGATGGAAATCTTAATTAGATGAACTTGGATTTTGTTTTATTTTATTTAATGTTGGTTTTATTTTAACTAAGTTGTAATAAGGCCTCCTAGATATATTTTTATTATTCTATGTTTTGGATTAATTTGTTTGAACTATTTCTTAACATTAAATTAAGTCCACATGTTTTCTAAAATTTTAATCGCAAAATGTTTTACCGTGCTATCGGGCACACCTGAACAGGTAACAATCTGACTTAATGAATATTTTTAAAATAAACCTAAGTATGGTTTTTATACACCTCAAATGTTTTAAATCGGACACTATCTTTTATCAAAAAGTTAATTCGGCCTAAAGGAATTTTTCAAAAATACTTTCTCTGTAGCACACCAAATTCAGTCGTAATGTTTGGGATGGGTTTGGGGTGTTACAAAGCATGTATTTCATTCATACATGATTGGATGCATTTCAATTAGTTGAGCGATCCTGACCAGACGATGGCTAATGCACACAATAATTGAAAAGTGCATGCTTAATTTAGATCCTAACCCGACTAAATTAAAGGTTCATAACAACTTTGACGAGGTCTATTATCTTGCATAGTTTTTAGATTTATGTGATTAAAATTGTTTCAAACCTGACTCGTCCCTGTTACTTCACATGAATTTTAAAAAACCCTTAGTTTAATATGGTCAGTAAAATGCATGTTTCACTAAGTAAAAGATTCCGAAAGGACTTAATTTGGTTTTCAAACTCATGAAAGATCGAGTTGCCATGAAATATTTTTCGAACACTGTTAAGCATAAGAAGAATGAAATAAGTTGAGAAGTGTAATTATCCTAGCCTATTCATGTTATTGATTATTGAATTTTGTGTTTCTGCTGCTAAACTCATTTAATACATCTCATTCCATACTTTGTATATAGATTAAATTGCATTAGGGATCATCATACATATAGTTTAATCATCAAACATCTTAAAAATATTGTGTTCTTATTTCCAAATTGTTAACTTATAATTTTGCATTTAATTGATTAATATACATAGTTCCTGTGGAAACGATAACTCTTTTACTTACTTTTTTACTTGATAATGATTGTGTACACTTGCACAAATCGAGCATTATAGTGGCCTCTACTGAAAATTTAGGAAAAGCTAAGTGACTGAATTGGATAGTGGTTGAGATCCAATTCTGATTTGGTTGGATTAAAATCAATTGGTTCCTTAGTGGGAGACACAATGATTGTCAATGGATGGATTTTATACGGTTGAAGACCTTTCGACCGTGTGAGAATGTCTATAAATAGTTGAGAAGTGACTTCCAGAAAAGGATTCATCTCGATTCTATTTCATTTTCCTCTCTTCTTTATCTTTTTCTTTGGTTTCTCCAAAGAAGAGATGGTTATGGAAAGCTCTGCATGAAGTGGCGATCGTGAGAATTTAGTCGAAAAAGTAGAAAACCCAAGGAGTTAGTAAGGTTCTAAATCCTTCAGTGTGCATAAGATTTAGAAAACAAAGTTAAGTGTTTTTAAAACCATTTTAGGGGTTCTGCAAGTTTTTGGAAAACTAAGTTTTAAGCTGAGAATACTGATTTTAACTCATGGTTTTGGTTGTCATGCTTAGCTTCCAAGAGAATGAAAGCTCTAGCGTTTGGAAAAGCTAAGTCGATAAAGCAAAGAAGAATTAAGTGAGTTTCTATACTCAATTTCTTAGATGATGTATATCAAGCATAAATCGTTGTTGAGTTCTAAGGTAATGTATGATCTCTACTATTTGAGAGTGTTATGTATGCACATGGTCAAGTAGATAATTGAGTATTCACAAGTGTGCTGGAATGCATAGAATAGTTGTGGTAACACATAGTTAAGTTTTGCATACTCCATGTTATTATGTTTCTGTGCTCATATGTTTGTGCTTGCATGTTTATAGATTGTGGAGCATTGAGAGAAAGAATTGACGGGATAGATGAAGCTAGGATTTAGAATGAGAATTTTTGTTAAATACCGTCATACGAAGTTACTAAGTGCAAACCATGATGTGTAAAGCTCCGGGCCTTGTATAGGGGACACTACGGTGTTCAAGCATTAAGGTTATGAATGAAAAAAATAGAGGAATGGGTGGATGATTAGGGAAATGGAAATTTCATTAAGATACCACCACACAGGGCTGCTGAGTGTAAATCATGATATTCAAAGCTCCGGGCCTTGCGGAGGGGACGCTTTGGTGTTCAAGCATCAAGGTTAAATAAGAAATGAATCGATGTCGATGGCTATTAAGTTCCATGGAACAACATCGTGACGATGGTCATTGTCGAAACCATTTTAAAAGTTTTAGAAAACGGGGTCGACTTTTAAAAACAAAAGTGGGAATCGCCACCAATCACTTTTTACTTAGGTGTGATTGGATCACCTTGCAAAACATTTTATTTTAAAACATCTGATTTTTAGTCTACGAAAAAAAAAAAGAAAACGGGTTTCGGAGTCGGTTACGTATGAGGAAGGGTTAGCACCCCCCATAACGCCCAAAAAATTGGTACCTAATCGATAGAATCATGTCCAAATGTTTGAAATTTGATAACATTTAAAATATGACAAAAAAAACTGAACAATTTGATTTAAAACTTGAGATTTCTTTGTTCTGAAAGAATACAAACATCACATCCAGCACGTTAGGACATTTTTTTTAAACTCTCGTAACAAAAATCATCCCATGATTTAAAACTGAACAATTTGATTTAAAACTTGAGATTTCTTCGTTCCGAAGGAATATAAACATCACATCCAGCACGTTAGGACACGATATTTTAAAACCTTCGTAATCAAAATCATCTCATGATTTACAAAACTTGTTAAAAGGATATTTAGTTATTTAGCCAAACGGAAAATCGCAACCCAGCACGTTAGGGCACTATTTCCCGAATTTCTAAACACGAAACATTGCCTTGTTTTCAAAAGCCTTACCTCGAGATAACATAATGTCACATCCAGCACGTTAGGACACGACATTTTGAATTCCCGAGAATAAGTTTTTATTTAACTTTTTAAAAGGAAAGTAATAGGTTCTTTGAACTCAAGACCCAGTAAGTTAGGGTACGAATTCTTTCGAACCCTTAGAACGCGAAGAATTTATTTATTTTAAAAAAAATCAGGTAAAAAAAGTGATATGATTTTATGAAGAAATGTAAAGTAAATCACGAGAAAATATCAGAAAATAATAGCAAAAATGGAAGCTAATGATGGACTAATAGAAAAAAAAATACTATATAACATAATAAGAAAAATATTAATAAAATAAGGATGATAATAACACGAACACGATAATAATGATAATAAAAGATATTGATAAAAAATATTAGAAATAATAAAAATAATAAAATAATAGTAATAGAAATAATAATAACAACAATAATAATATATAATGATTATATATAAAAATAATTAGTAAATAATATATATAAAAATTTTTAAATAAAACATATATATATATATATATATATATAATATACTAATCATAAAAAATTATATGTTATAAATAATATAAATAAAATAGATCATATAATATAATAAATTTTATACAAACAAAAATTATATAATATAATACTATATAATATACAAGTTAAAATATAATATAATAGATAATATATAAATTATTAAACCAAGTAAAATAATAGATAATAAATAATAATAATTTAATATGTATAAAAGTAATACATAAAAAATAGATATATATATGCATTTCATACAATTAACAAAACTAATAAAATAAAATAATAACACAGTTTAATATAATAAAATAATTAAATATAATATTAGAATAATTAAAAAATAAAATAAAAAGATTTTAAAATGAATAATGATTTAAATAGCAATAAAATAAATAAAAAGGATTAAGTTAGCAAACGCGTTAAACCATGGGGACCTGTTGGGCAATTAGGCCCTTTTTCAAAACGACATCGTAATGATTTTGACCTTTAAAGCAGTTCGAGGGACTAAATCGAAGCAGAGAAAAAATTTCAGGGCTCAATTAAAAAATAAAAAATTCAAATTAAACTTAATTTAAAAAAATAAAATTACGGAAGGGCCAAAATGGCAATTAACCTATTTTTAAACAAAACGCGCGGATCCCTGGAGCGGGTCAGGTCAACGCGCGGGTCATCTCTATACGGCGCCGTTTTGAGGCCACTGAGACAGGCCCTAAATGGCGCCGTTTTGGGCCCTTTATAAAAGCAAAATTTAAAAAAAAAATTAGTCTCCCTTTATTTTCAAAAAAAAAACAGAAAGGTTGCCCCCTTTTTCTCTCGCTAGCAATTTCCGGTGAGTTCCTCGGCGAGTCTCCGGCCGCCGTCTGCCGTCATCGCCGGCCACCGTACACGGTGGCTGGAATTTCAAAAAATGTAAGGTTTTCCTTCCTTTTTTTTCTTTAATATATTTTAAACCCTTATAAAAAAACTAAAAATAAATAAAATAAATAAATAAAGAACATATTCGGGAAAAGAAGAATATATAAAAAAAAACCTTGTTCTTTCTTTGATTTTTTTTGTATTGTATTGTCTATATCGTTGCTTCCCTTACAGTTTTTTTCACAGGCTTTTATAGCCTTTTGAAATAAATAAATAAAAAATAAATAAAATGCTTTCCATATTTGCTACGATCTGCTGCTATTTCCTTCTTCTTTTGCAGGTAGACGAGAAGAATGCAGCGACGATGGGGCATGACCGACGTGCGAATCGCGACTTGACGATGGCGAGGCTTGCGGCGCAAAGGGGTTGGGTGCAAGGCTTGCGGCGCCTAGGGTTTCCAAAAACCCTAGGTTCTCTGTTGCTGTTTAACATTTAGGCCGTTTTGGGCCCCGTATGTTTTGGGTCTGTTGGGTAGTTTAGGATCTGGGCTAATGGGTTTGTAAGTGGGTAAAGGGTAGTTAGGTTTGGGTGATCTATTTGAGTTTAATCTTGGGCCATCAAAATTGGGCTTTGTAAAAGGACTGAAAAAAAACTGTTTATGTATTTTTTTTTTCTTTTCTGAACGGGCCCGGGCGAAAATGGGCCTCTACAATCATTAGGCTCTATAAGGCAACACTTCAAAAGAGGTCTAACGTGTAAGACCATAGTTTGACTATGGCAACTAGTATACTCTGTCGGACAGTAAACACAGGGTAGTCCGCCGGAACAGTAAACATAAGAACGTCTGCCATGACATTAAATATGGGATTTCAAGTGTAAAACCATAGCTCGACCATGGAAGCATATAGGTCCGGCAAAGTGGGTCCATTGTTAGGGCGGTTCACAATGGAGTAATCCAAACAACAGTGCAACCCGAATGTAGGGTGAAATGAGATCTAGTCTGCTAGAGTAGCGTGGGTCATCATTAGCTAAACCCACTGGCGAAGTGTTAGAAAGTCCTACCAGACTAAAGTAAGAAAATAGAGTCTGCCAAAGACTAATCAGGTTTACTATGATTGCCAAGGCAAAACAAAAAGGTTATTAGGGTGGTAGGTAGGACGACTACTGTATAAATTTAAGGTGGAAAAGAGAATCTATATTGGTAACTGACCACCCAACAATGTGATCAATGATTTAAAAATTTTGAGTAGAAGGATGTTCAGGAAAGAAGATGGATGAAGCTGTTGGGACCGCTGGTAAGCCCCATGGCACAGCGAAAAAATTATTCCGACAATCTACAGCCAAGGATCCATATACAATGAATGAATCAGGTTGAAATAGGGTTGAAAATATACCTTTTTTACTGAAAAAGTTGAAAGGATGTTGTTGATTCGATGTCGATTCCAAGCCACAACGAAAATGCCTTGGCCTCTACATAGTCTACCCTGTAAAAAATGAACAACCACTTTCTCTTGAACTTTTCAGAGAGAATTAAAAACGGTTACTAGACCTTTTAAATTATTAAGTTGGTAACCTTAACACACAAATGGATTATCATCCTTTTATCCTCTTTGTTATCACATATCAAAAAAGAAAACCATGATTATTCCCTTATCAATTGAGAAGGCAAATGGAAAGTTAGAAAAAAGAATTATATTCTTTCCAAAAGAATACAAGATTATTTCCTAATGAATAGAGAAAACAAATGGAAAGTTAGAAAAAAGAATTATATTCTTTCCAAAAGAATATTAATTTCCATGTCTTTTATATTTTGACTGAAATTAATTAATATAACTGTTTATATTAATAAATTCAGTAAAATATATACAATTAATATTTTGTATGAATCAAATTCATATATTAATTATATTCTTTCCAAAATAATATTAATTTCCATATCTTTTATATTTTGACAGAAATTAATTAATATAATAGTTTATATTAATAAATTTTGTAAAATATACACAATTAATATTTTGTATGAATCAAATTCATATATTAATTATATTCTTTCCAAAAAAATATTAATTTTTCATTTCTTTTATATTTTTACCAAAATTAATTAATATAACTGTTTATATTAATAAATTCGATAAAATATATACGATTAATATTTTGTATGAATCAAATTCATATATTAATTATATTTATGTTCTCTATTTGTGTACAAGAAGTTTGTACATAAAATGTGTTTAATATTTAACTATCAAATTAAATTAATTGTTACAATTAATTTAATTCACGTGACAACTAAATACAATACCAAATGTATTTTGGATTCTGTTTGTTTCAACTATAGGGTGTGACCCTGTAGGCTCTTGTAACGGTGGTAGTAATACTAGAACATTTCTAACATTAAAACCAATGAGTGGAATCTAGCAATGCATCATTGCCACCCAAGTTAGAAGAAGTCATGATTCGACATAACCTTTCTATGGTAATCTTTTTCATGTATTATATCCTTTTATCCTTAATATCTAGATTGGACACAAGTCATGGAATAGTCACATTTGTATAGTCCAATCTCATATTTCTTGACTTTCTGAACAGACTACAATAAACAAATAAGTGTGATATCTCATATCAATTTATTCGCGTATGACTCTAGTCTCACTCCATCAAGAGGCCTAAGATATTACTCTCATTATGTCGGAGGGATAAATCCTATCTTGATCAATCATATCTCACTACATGGATTGTGGTATATCCAACATCAGTATTTAGAATACAACCTCTTACGATAGACATTTTGATTGTATCAAAATATACAACTTATGATGTCGGGACAATGATGATCTCAAGTCTGAGGACCATAGACATAGTTATCACTATGAGTAATATTGTGACTATTACATAATAATCCAAAAAAACATACTCATAGCGGGTTAGTCCAATATGTTGTTCTCTAACATATACTCATGTATTGATTTTGACATCCTTATGTCAATGAAAAATTTTATCATCAATTAACTACACATTAGTCTCAATGCATTATTGTTGTCCAAGCCCACAATAATACTTGACTAAGGACCTTTTAAGAATAATCATATTTTCTTAGGACTTTATTACAATTTAGTTTATTTAAATACACAAAAATAGAAACTGAAATAATAATGGCAATGTCTTATATTAATAAACAAGGTAAAACAAGTATGTGATTACAATCATCTCATAATTGGTCTTTAGGCATATTCTAACAGAAGGAAAGTATGTACATTAGGAAGGGATAGAGTCCGCAATTATGTGAGACACCTGAGAAACCACCAAAACTTGTTGGATGGTTACAGAGTCAGCCAGGGGAAGATCGCTTAGTTGCCTATTCGCCTATAGATAAGTTCGAGGAATGAAACATAGACCACTTACTCAGACTGAGATGAATAGCTCCAAGATGATCAGAGAGTTAAATGTGTTTAGAATTCTATTTTTGTTACCCCAACAAGTTTCAGGCTATTTTGCATAGAATAGTAAAGAAACTCACTAAGTTCTTTTGAACTTACAGAATCTAGTTTATGTATACAAGACTCATTGCATGAGTAAGAATCTTAAGAAGGACTTAGCCAGACCGAGATATATCAATAAGCAATCATTAGTTTGGTGTCATGCACATAAAAAGGGGTACCTTTAAAGATTTTGCCTAGGGGTCAATATAATGTAGTCAAACAATTCCCTTAAAGCTTGAAATTAGAGATAGTAAGTTTTATTTAGGGGATTCTATTGTAAGAGATATTTATTATTCAATAAAGTGTATCTTAAAATTATTAAGATTAAAATTTGGTATTCATTAAAAACTGGTCCAATTGTGGCACTCTACACCTGGATTCGATGACCAGGTCGAGTGAGGGTGTTACAATTTCATACTAGAAAAATTCATTATTAAGTTGTTAAAATTATTAACATTGACCTGTTTTTTATTTTTATATAATTAGGCTAAAGATCGGGTTTTGGAGACATACATGTACAATCTATCTACAAGGGCACCGCCTGTAATTGAATGATACTTGGAAGAGGCGGGATTCTTGCATGTGTCTCGTATGTGTTGGTCATGTTGTACCAAGAGATGTGTCAGGCGACGCAACCACAAAAAATCAAAGTCGGTGGTTGCATACTCCTTTAGTCATGGGCATAGTTCCGGTTATCACTTTTACGTCCCCGAGTCGACACCTCTTATACTTTCCCACTCATAATAAGGTAAAATTCATTTTATAATATAGTTATCATAATATTTTTTTTCATTATTATATTTTTGAAATAACATACTATTTGAATAGGTGGAACCATCGCGCGAGTTATGTCATACTACCCAATGAGCTCAAAGATATCCGGCTACTATTAGATCAACGATCGGAAGTCGAGGTTAGTTTTTAAAATTTTCAATTATATAATATTTACCTAAGGATTTCAAAATTAATATTATGTAGATAAAAAAATTTTATTTCATACTATAGTTCGAATGTATGTCATACACCAATCTGAGAATTCAAGAATGCATCCGAGTCAAATTTTTGGTCAATTCCAATAATTGGCATGTGAAGTTGTCATTGACAGTTTATGTGACAATGGAGATGCACAAATCCTATCAAGTGATGCGACAATTCGGTTCAGGCAAACTATTGTGCCGCTACCCCAAGACAATGAAGCCCTGCACAATGTCGACTTGTGGGGAAGAACCGACAAAGATTGACCTAAATTTCACAAGTAACATATCAACATTTGGAGCATAGGTATGAATTCTTACCTAGTCATGAACCATTTCTCGTTTCAGAATTGGCAACCTCTCCGGACTACATGCCATGGTTGAGACATCACGACAAGTCATATCTTCTGCTGGAGAAAGCAAGGAGTAGGCAATGTCGTACTAGGAGGCCAAGATGACCCCGCATCAATCTTAGATCAAAAGTGCATGCCTCGGTGAAGTCATCATCAATCCCAACCCAACACAAGGCACCGATGGTGATCTACTGTAATTTGATATGTCAAGTTAGGCTCTCCATTACACATAAGTAAATTAGGTGTATTTTTTTTAAATTTTTAGTTTTGTTGTTAATAAATTGTTTTTGTTAGTTTTATGTCGTTTTTTAAACCCAAATTGGCTAATCGTGTAGAACCTAACAATTTGATTGACTGTTTTAGGGAGTCAATAATGGCCCGAACGTGAAGAAAACATCACTTAGAAGGGGTATTGTGATATCAAAGCATGAAATTCGTGATACCCTTAACAGTGTGGAAATGAAGAAGATTGAGGCTATCTACACTGGTATCACGATACCCATGGTTGGTATCACAATACCAAGACACCTAAGGACCCCCCATTTCAGGACGGATGTGGGTATCTAGATACCCAAGCTAATGTATCGCGATACTACTGCCTACATGTGCAATTTTGCGTCCAAACAAGCTTAAGTTTTTTTCATTTAAGGGCATCATGGTCAATATTAGGTTAAATGTTAGTAGACTGTAAAAACCACTTTATACGCCTTTGATTTCAGATTTTGGTGGTTGAACACTCTCCTAAGGTTTTCATAGTTTTAGGTTAGGGTTTTTCTTTTCTTTTCTTTTCATTTTTTTAGATTAAGTTTTTTCTTTTCTTTTTAGATAGATTTTCTTTTTGCTATATATTTTTTTTCTTGTTGAAGAATATGTAAAAGGGAGAAGATCAAACTCTTGAGTTTCATTGGATTCCAATCAATTAAATAAGTATTTTCTCAAACTTTTTACTTTTATTTTATGCCTACCATGTGTTTGATAAAATTCTTATTTGGAATTTAAGTTCGATTATGCGCTAAATTGTTTTATGATTGGTTGGTTAGCTATTTTTTAGCTTAAGTTCATGTTTATGTTTGATTAATTGATTATTCAATTATACTGAAATGCTTAATACGCTAGAATTGATGTCTCTAATGGAAAATCTAGATAAACAAGACCGATAGGAGAGTTTATCATTAGATAGTTTGATATAATTGTGCCGAATAGTGAGACCGAAAGGAGATCTATATGCCTAGGTGAGATCGAGAAGAAAACCTAGGTGGTATCTTTTAGTCTAAAATGAGACCGAGGGGAGATTCTTAGCTAAAAGTGACAAACAATATAATTAGTATAAGTTTATTAGCTTAGCTAGCAATTAACTAATCAAACAACCAGTATTTTATCATTTACATTGCCTAAAGCAATAGGGAAGTACATTAGATTAGTTAATTTAATTGATAATTTAAATTTAATTTATAAACCATTTATTTTGGAATTTGCATTAATAATTTTTTACTCGATTAGATTAGTAATTGCTTAAGCTGTAATTAACTTGATAAAAACATTTACTGGCAATCCCTTGGGTTCGATCCTTGAAATACTCTAGCGCTCCATTAACACTATAAATATTAAAACTAACAATGTTCGCTTGCAGTTAACACTGCACTTTTAAATTGTTTTATAAAATTGTTTGTTTTCTGTGCACGGGCGCATGCGTTCATATGGCTGCTCCACCTCCCGGTAAATATGACTCGACTTATTCTGGTACTTTCACTAATCTTGTTATTTTCCACAAGCACCACACTATGCACCACTGTACCCTGCTTCAACACCTTCTGCAGGTATGTTTTTTGCTCCACCTCTATCCCCAACACCATATTACACACCAATGCCGACAAAAAAAGATCGACATATTTGCCAACTCTTACAATTCCAACTATTTTCCACAATTGGTTTATGCGACACCATACACTTATCCGCCGATAGTGTAACAACCCAAACCCGGCCCAAACACTACGACCAAATCTGAGTTATTACGAGGTAAAACCTTGTGATCGCTTTTTCGAAAAAAACATTTAATTTTCTATTAAAAACTCCTCGTTTCGGTTGTCTTGTTAAGCTAACCTTGGATCAAATTTGGGATTTTAATTAAGCCCAATTATTATACCAGTTTCAAGTGTACCCGATGGCACGTTTAAATTTCCACGTGTTAACTTAAGAAAACATGTGATTTAATTTGATTTAATGACATAGTTTAAGTCGATATCCAAAATAAAAAAAATAAAATAAAATGCAACTATAGTTTATGGAGGCCTTATTACAACCCAAAATAAAAATTAAACAACTTTAAAGTTCTCAAAATTAAAATCCTTTGCATGGCGCCTCGAGTCCCACCGCTCCTCAACCGCCATCTACGAGTCACTGAAAAATATTAAAGGAGAAGGTGAGTCACCAAGACCCAGTATGTAACCCTTCCCCATTTTGAAGCATATTCATACACATCAAATAACAAATTAATTAAGCAAAGTATCATGTACCCAACCTAGCCAACCAAACACCTTTGTCTACCCCACGTGGTACCAAACCACTTTGGTGACCGTAGTCACGATGTGTTACCAAAACACCGGTGGTGCCAAACCACTTTGGTGACATATAGTCACAATGTGCTACCAAAGCACCGTGTCCAAGACACAAATCGGGTGATGGGGCCAACCCATCGTGTGATACCAAATCACCGCGGCACGATCCCATATCTCAAGTGGGGCCAACCCACGGTGGTGTTAACTCACGAGGACAAGTCGCTATGAGGTACCAAACCTCCGGAGGTACCAAACCTCTGGTGACATATAGTCACGATGTGCTACCAAAGCACCGGTGCTCGTCAAAGACGAATACACCGCCCTCTCCACTCAATCAACCCACATAGTCAACGAATCACATATAGATTTATCATATGTATTATCACAACATGCTTCCCAAAAGCATAAAATAGCAATCATATGCACAGTACTTACGGATCACCCCAAATACCGTGATGGTATTCAAGCCATTGCTACACACATCAAGTTAGCAATCACATTACTTAGCATAAATAACAAGTTAAATGGTGTGTATGTACACACCACACCACGAATAATCCAAATCCCTAATGAAGAAGTCGGCCACCCGGATCCACTAGCCCCTATATTCGGCCAACCATGGGAGTTAGTGATATGGCCCATTCGCCCAAACCAAACAATTTAAAGGGTCCTACTTTGCACTCGCATCCTTACCCAATCGCTTGAGTACTAGTCCTAGCGTCCGATTTGCGAATCTGGTTTACAAACCACACTTGGTCAATTAACAACACTAATAACCATAGCCTTGGCTTTTAAACACCAATATAAGCCTTACCTATACTCACCAAATTCCGTTTGTCAATGGATGCAAGATCTCGATCTCACCGCTTTGAGATCCCTGAGTCCTAGGTGAAATCGGCTTCAATAGAAAGGTTAGCCAACCATTAGTACTTGCCAACTTTCGGCTTTTCCTTTAACTCAAATCGGCATAACATCAAAGATAAGGGAAATTGACATTCGGCTATAGCCCTTTCTTACCTTCTTCAAACCGATTGAAAACCAACTTCCAAGACTTCCACTTCCTTTAGTATTCGGCCAACAACGCCGCCAAGGAGGAGTGTGAGATTCGGTTCTTAAAAGGGGGTGTATTCGGCTATTGGAGGAAGGAAAATAGTGGGGATGAGAGGGAGAGAAGTTTCGCTAAACTGGTTTGGGAGGTTGGAAGAAAAATAAAAGAAGATTGAGAGGAGGAGGGCTAGGGTTTTCGGCAAGTAGAAAAATGAAGAAAAAAAACAAAGAATGATGCTAGGTTGCTCTCTTTATAGGCATTCGGCCCCCCCCTCCTATCAAGCTTGCCGTCCATCCTAAGCAACAAGGAGTTCAACTCCAAGCCGTCCACTCCTCTTCATCAAAGAGTCCCACAATCGGCCATCACCTACTAGCCTTGCCGTCCACCAAGGAGTTCAAAATTCGGCCACTACCTAAAATTTCTCTTGGCCACACATTTGGACTAATTCAAAAATAATTTGAACTAGCCACCAACTACTTTTCCTCTGCCAATTATCTCAACTTAATCTAGTAATAATCCTCAATAATATCCAACTAATAATCTATAATATCCCACCTATTATCCTTAGAATTTTAAGGAAATTAAAGCTCATATTATCTCTTAAAAAAAAGAATTTAAAGAGAGCAAAACTCTCCCTATGTGCCGTCCAACAATAATGCAAAAGAGGGGAATTCGTGACTCAACCAAGGCTCTCCTTGTTCCCCTTGTGGCGTCACATGTAGCTCTTAAGTGGGCTTACTTTGCCACTTATCCAAGGCCTATTTTGTGTTAAAAATACCCACATTTATTCTTATAACACACTCTCGCTAAGGCTTCCGCCTTTAAAGTTAAGAACTAAAATTTCTACCAAAATTGAGACAACCCAAGGCCTTAATTTAAACTCTCTTATTTCATAAATAATATTCATGGTTCATACATAAGAAAAACGAAATTTCAAATAACCCCGTTTTTGGATGTTACGATTCTACCCCTTAAAATAAATTTCGTCCTCGAAATTCCTTAACTAGAAAAGGTGGGGTATTGCCTTCCTCATTACATCCTCGGGTTCCCACGTAGCTTCCTCTATACCATGGTTCCGCCACAAAGACCTTCACCAAGGGCACCGACTTCCTACGTAGAACTTTCTCATCTCGGTCTAAGATCCGAATGGCTCCTCTTCAAAAGATAAATCTGGATTCACCTCGATTTACGCTCTTTGGCACAACGTCGCGAAGGATCTCGACCGATACCGTCTCAACATTGATACATGGAATACGTCATGAATCGACTTAGTTCTGCACAAGGCAACTCTAGTGATAAGCCACTTTGGTCCTATTCGCTTCACACAAAGATATGGCCCAATGAACCTTGGGCTTAACCTCCTTTCCGTCCAAATCTCAACACCTTTTTCCAAGGTGACACTTTCGTAAAGACTTTGTCTCCCACAAAGATACTCCATTTCCTTGCGTTTGAGATCGGCATAAGACTTCGCCTATCCGATGCTTCCTTGAGACGAGACCGAATCACCTTGACTTTGTCTTCCGTCTCGGTTACCAGTTCTGGACCCATAACTTGTCGTTCTCCCAACTCCGTCCAACATGTAGGAGTACGGCACTTTCGTCCATATAGGGCCTCGTATGGAGCCATTTCAATGCTCGCTTGATAACTATTGTTATAAGCGAATTCCGCTAGTGGTAGGTACTCCTCCCAACTACCACTAAAATCCAAGACACGACCTCTTAACATGTCTTCTAAAATCAGTATCACCCTTTCCGATCGTCCAGTCAGATTGTGGATGGAAAGCCGTCATCGAAATCCAACCGTGTACCCAAAGCTTGATGCAACGCTTTCCAAAACCTTGACGTGAACCTCGGATCCCTATCCGAGATAATCGACACTGGCACACCATGCAATCTGACTATCTCAGCCACATATAACCTTGCTAGCTTCGGAGTGAGTAATCCATTCTCACCGGCATGAAGTGAGTGATTTAGTTAGGCGATCCACAATTACCCAAATCGCATCCTTCTTAGTGGGCGTAAAGGGTAGCCCACTAACAAAATCCATGGTGATCCTCTCCCATTTCCATTGAGGATCTTTATCGGTTGAAGTAGTCCCGATGGTGACCGATGTTCGGCCTTAACCTGGCCGACACGTCGGACACTTCCCTACGAACTCCGTTATCTCACGCTTCAACCTCGGCCACCAAAATCAAGTTTCCGCAAATCTCCATACATTTTGCTTCCCCGGGATGCATAGCGTATGAGGGCTGCTATGTGCATCTTGGAGAATTTTACGCCTTAAATCTGGATCCTTTGGCATACATACTGCCTCTTGAAAACAAAGCACTCCATCACCGGATAGATCAGTATCCTTCCAAACCACTGCCTTGAACTTGTACCTCTTAGAGCTCAAGCCTTCATCCACTAACCGCTTTTCTTTAATCTCCTCAATCCATGTCGGCTTAACTTGAAGCTCGGCCAAAAGACTCCCGTCGTCATATAGACTTAACCGAAGCGAACATCGCTCTTAAGTCCGTCACCACCTTCCGCTCAATGCGTCGGCTACCACATTAGCCTTACCCGGATGGTATTCGATTGAACAGTCGTAATCCTTTAGTAGTTCAATCCATCGACGCTGTCTCAGATTCGAGATCCTTCGAGTCGAAGATACTTCAAACTTTTGTGATCCGTAGACCATCGACTTCTCTCCATACGGTAATGTCTCCATATCTTGAGCAAAGACGACCATTGCTAACTCTAAGTCGTGAGTTGGGTAGTTAACCTCATGCGATCTTAATTGACGGGATGCATAGGCTACTACCTTCCCATCTTGCATCAACACACACCCCAAGCCGGTGTGAGATGCATCACAATAAACTGTGAATAACTTTCTGCTTGTTTGTACCAAAACCGAGCTTCCGTCAAAATCTTCCTTAACTTATCAAAGCTTTCTTGCTTTGCTTTTCGTCCATACAAACGGGACACCTTTCCTTAGCAACTTAGTCAATCGGTGCTTGCTATAAGTGAGAATCCTTCCACGAATCTCCGATAGTATCCCGCAAACCCGAGAAAACTTCGTATTTCATGCCATTGTCCTAGGTGGTTTCCACTCCAATCTTCGCCTCAATCTTGCGAGGTCTACTCTAATTCCTTCACCGATACCACATGCCCTAAGAAAGCCACCTCCTTCACCCAAAATTCGCACTTCATGAATTTGGCATATAAGCGCTTCTCCTCAATACTTGCGTAACTATCTGTAGATGCTTGTCATGCTCCTCTTACGTCTTTGAATAAACCAATATGTCGTCTATGAACACCACGACGAATGGTCCAAATCTTCTTTGGAATACTCTGTTCATCAAGTCCATGAATGCCGCCGGCGCATTAGTCAACCCAAATGGCATTACCAAGAACTCAAAATGCCCATCACCGAGTTCGAAATGCCGTTTGTGAACATCACCTCCTTTACCTTAAGTTGATGATAACTCGACCTAAGGTCTATCTTCGAGAACACCGAGGCACCCTTGAGTTGATCGAACAAGTCGTCAATCCGAGGCAGCGGATACTTGTTCTTGATCGTCAACTTATTTAATCGGCGGTAGTCGATGCACATCCGCATAGAACCGCCCTTCTTCTTGACAAACAACACAGCGCTCCCACGGAGATATACTTGGTCGTATAAACCCCTATCCAAGAGCTCCCGAATTTGAGCCTTTAGCTCCACCAATTCCTTTGGTGCCATTCGGTATGGTGCTATGGACACAGTGCCGTTCGGTAGCAAGTCTATACCGAATTCGACTTCTCGATCCGGAGGCAAACCGGAAGTTCTTCCGGGAACACATCGACAAATTCCCCAACCGTTCGGACCTTTTCAACTTCCAACTCCTTAGCTTTCAAAGCACAAATCTGGACCAAGTCGCCTCACAACCCTTCTTAACCATCCTTTCACCTTTCAAGGCGGACACTACGTTGGATAGATAATTCCTCCTATCTCCTATCATAACTACTTCATCACCTTCCGCCGTCTTAAGAACCATGCGCTTGGTCACAAGATCCAACCTTGCTTGGTACTTAACCAACCAATCCATACCAAGGATCAAATCGAACTCTCCAAATGGTAGTTCCATTAGATCGGCTACAAATACTACCCCTTGAAGTTCTAGGGTACGGCTCCAATTGAGTTTATCTACGACTACGGAGTGACCTAAGGGGCTAACTACAGTCATCTCCCTAGAAGCAGTTTCAGAGTCTAGGTCCATAGTTCCTACCACACTACTAGCAATGTACGAGTGTGTCGAGCCCACATCAATCAATGCAACATAAGGAGAACCAAAAATTAAAAACGTACCGGTTATGACATCCGGTGCGTCACCTTCCTCGCGACACCTCGCTGCGTAAACCAAACCAGGCTGCCTAGCCTCTGTGTTGCCTGAACCTCTGCCTTGAGTTCCACGACCTCGGTTAGTACCGTTGTTTCCTCTACCATTACCACGACCCCTCTGTGGTCCCACATTTCTATCTTGTGCACGGTTCTGCCCTTCTGGCTGCTTCTTAGCTAGCTTTTGGGGACAATCTCTGACGCGATGCTCCAAAGACCCACACTCAAAGCATCCTTTATCACCGGCCCAACAACCTCCCCAATGGGTCTTCCCACAGCGATTGCACTGGGTCGGCCTCTGATTAGCAGTTGTGGGCCTTGCTGCCTGATTGGGCCCACTTGGCCTAGCCTTTTTCTGAGCATTTCCGCTTGATCCAGCTGATCCAAAATTTCTCTTCTGATTGTTCTTACTATAGTTCTGCCTTACAGCCTCCTTGATTCCTTCGGCCACCTTAGCCTTCTCCACTAGGGATGAGAACTCACGAACCTGTTGTGGGGCAATCAGTAACCTTAAATCATCTCGGAGTCCATCCTCAAAGCGAACACAGCGCTCATGTTCAGTAGCCACGATGCCCCTCGCATATCTACTCAGCCTTAGAAATTCCGCCTCATATTCCGACACGGACTTAGTTCCTTGAACTAATCCCAGAAAAGCCTTTCTCTGTGCGTCAGTGTAGCTAATGCCCACATACTTTTTCTGGTAGGCGGTTCTGAAATACTCCCACGTCAAATCATCGGCCGTAGCCCCATCTCGAACCGTAAGCCACCACTGATACGCTTCATCCTTTAGAAGCGACACTGCTCCTTTCAGCTTCTCTTCTTCAGTCAGGTCAAGGTCATCCATGATCCTCTCAGTTGACTCTAGCGATGATTCCACGCACTGGGTGCCACTCCTGACACACCTCGGAATACCTCCGCTCCGTTAGATCGGAGTCGCTCGGGAACAGATTTCCGAGCTCCAACATTTCCACCAGCCCCAGCCACCATCTCCAAGACTCGCAACACAGCTTGCGATACCGACTCGCCATGCCCGCTCGGCTCCTCGGCTCTAAAGTAGGAGGTGGTGGTGGTGGTGGCGATACCTCATTCTCTCGAACCTTGTCCCCGACTGACGGGTTCGGACACCGCATCCTACCCCTACCACGTCCACGGCGTCCACGTCCTCTAGAACTCATTCTATCTACCGTGCTTTTAATCGATTAAGAAAATTTTATGCGTTTAGCATTTGTTTCACTTTATTACTCATGAAGAAGTTTTATGGGTAGAGTTTAATCGAGATTCTTTCAACAAACAATGTTTCAGCTCCTATCCTAGTTCACACAAAGAAGTTCATGCATCCATTCCTTAATACTTTCCATACCTATTCACTCATCGGACATTTACGCCCATTTCTAACCCAAGGGTATTTTAGTCTTTTTCCTACCTGGGTATTTTCGTACTTTTCGGGGCCAAGATATTTTACTGATGATTTCCAAAGCTTATTATTGAATGTTTTATAAAATAGTTGAAATTTTTAGGCAAAATCATTGAATCAATATTTTAGGGTCGGGGCATTTTGGTAATTTTTGCTCCTAGGGGTATTTCTGTAATTTTCACAAGTCAAGCTTTCCGAGAAAACATGGTATACCTAGTGTTCTAGGGTTTAAGAGGGTTATTGGACAAGTTTTGAAAACATTAGGGCTTGTTGTTTCCTTCTTTTTTTTGAAAACATGGTGATTCCCTTTTTCGGTTTTAATCATTGTGTTTAGCCTATGACCGAGCCCTCCCAGTCGGGGTGAACCAAAGCTACGCACTGCAGCGAGAATTCAAGTGAAGAGGAGGTGGGTCACGCGGACCGCTTAAATACCAAGCTCTCACTTTGAACCTTTCTGAACATGCGCACGAGGTTACCACACCACCGAGCCTTACGAGTTAGGGTGAACCGAAGCTACGCACCAGGTGGGATACTGCGAAGAGGAGGTGAGTCACGAGGGATCGCTTAAATACCAAGCTCTTCCGGATCCAATCCTAGACATGCGTCTGAGGGTTACCACACCTAGCTCGTTGACTAAGTCATAGGTTGGTTTAGTTCTTTAAGTCTTATGCTTCGTTGTGTTTGAGTAATCTAACCCTAGGGTCCAAGTCCTATAAGTCTATCTACGTTCCATGCTTCCTACCCTTCTACAAAATATATTTCACACAAAGGTTTAGATGTACTTACAGGCGGATCGGTCTGCAGGAGACTCGGGCCATCTTTGCTTAAAAACCCGTAAATCATACCATAAGGCCTACTAAAAACATTTTTGGGCCTTGGGCCCCACAAAGAGCTTTGAACTTGGCTCGATACCAGTGCTGTAACAACCCAAACCCGGCCCAAACACTACGACCAAATCGAGTTATTACGAGGTAAAACCTTGTGATCGCTTTTTGAAAAAAACATTTAATTTTCTATTAAAAACTCCTCGTTTGGTTTGTCTTGTTAAGCTAACCTTGGATCAAATTTGGGATTTTAATTAAGCCCAATTATTATACCGATTTCAAGTGTACCCGATGGCACGTTTAAATTTCCACGTGTTAACTTAAGAAAACATGTGATTTAATTTGATTTAATGACATAGTTTAAGTCGATATCCAAAATAAAAAAATAAAATAAAATGCAACTATAGTTTATGGAGGCCTTATTACAACCCAAAATAAAAATTAAACAACTTTAAAGTTCTCAGAAATTAAAATCCTTTGCATGGCGCCTCGAGTCCCACCGTCTCCTCAACCGCCATCTACGAGTCACTGAAAAATATTAAAGGAGAAGGTGAGTCACCAAGACCCAATATGTAACCCTTCCCCATTTTGAAGCATATTCATACACATCAAATAACAAATTAATTAAGCAAAGTATCATGTACCCAACCTAGCCAACCAAACACCTTTGTCTACCCCACGTGGTACCAAACCACTTTGGTGACCGTAGTCACGATGTGTTACCAAAACACCGGTGGTGCCAAACCACCGTGACATATAGTCACAATGTGCTACCAAAGCACCGTGTCCGAAGACACAAATCGGGTGATGGGGCCAACCCATCGTGTGATACCAAATCACCGCGATTTATCCCATATCTCAAGTGGGGCCAACCCACGGTGGTGTTAACCACGAGGACAAGTCGCTATGAGGTACCAAACCTCTGGAGGTACCAAACCTCTCGGTGACATATAGTCACAATGTGCTACCAAAGCACGGTGCTCACAAGACGAATACACCGCCCCCTCCACTCAATCAACCCACATAGTCAATGATCACATATAGATTTATCATATGTATTATCACAACATGCTTCCCAAAAGCATAAAATAGCAATCATATGCATGTACTTACGGATCACCCCAAATACCGTGATGGTATTCAAGCCATTGCTACACACATCAAGTTAGCAATCACATTACTTAGCATAAATAACAAGTTAAATGGTGTGTATGTACACACCTGTCACCACGAATAATCCAAATCCCTAATGAAGAAGTCGGCCACCCAGATCCACTAGCCCCTATATTCGGCCAACCATGGGAGTTAGTGATATGGCCCATTCGCCAAACCAAACAATTTAAAGGGGTCCTACTTTGCACTCGCATCCTTACCCAATCGCTTGAGTACTAGTCCTAGCGTCCGATTTGCGAATCTGTTTACAAACCACACTTGGTCAATTAACAACACTAATAACCATAGCCTTCGGCTTTTAAACACCAATATAAGCCTTACCTATACTCACCAAATTCCGTTTGTCAGCGGATGCAAGATCTGATCTCACTGCTTTGAGATCCCGGAGTCCTAGGTGAAATCGGCTTCAATAGAAAGGTTAGCCAACCATTAGTACTTGCCAACTTTCGGCTTTTCCTTTAACTCAAATCGGCATAACATCAAAGATAAGGAAATTGACATTCGGCTATAGCCCTTTCTTACCTTCTTCAAACCGATTGAAAACCAACTTCCGAAGACTTCCACTTCCTTTAGTATTCGGCCAACAACGCTGCCAAGGAGGAGTGTGAGATTCGGTTCTTAAAAAGGGGGTGTATTCGGCTATTGGAGGAAGGAAAATAGTGGGGATGAGAGGGAGAGAAGTTTCGCTTAAGCTGGGTTTGGGAGGTTGGAAGAAAAATAAAAGAAGATTGAGAGGAGGAGGGCTAGGGTTTTCGGCAAAGTAGAAAATGAAGAAAAAAACAAAGAATGATGCTAGGTTGCTCTCTTTATAGGCATTCGGCCCCCTCTCCTATCAAGCTTGCCGTCCATCCTAAGCAACAAGGAGTTCAACTCCAAGCCGTCCACTCCTCTTCATCAAAGAGTCCCACAATCGGCCATCACCTACTAGCCTTGCCGTCCACCAAGGAGTTCAAAATTCGGCCACTACCTAAAATTTCTCTTGGCCACACATTTGGACTAATTCAAAAATAATTTGAACTAGCCACCAACTACTTTTCCTCTGCCAATTATCTCAACTTAATCTAGTAATAATCCTCAATAATATCCAACTAATAATCTATAATATCCCACCTATTATCCTTAGAATTTTAAGGAAATTAAAGCTCATATTATCTCTTAAAAAAAAGAATTTAAAGAGAGCAAAACTCTCCCTATGTGCCGTCCAACAATAATGCAAAAAGAGGGGAATTCGTGACTCGAACCAAGGCTCTCCTTGTTCCCCCTTGTGGCGTCACATGTAGCTCTTAAGTGGGCTTACTTTGCCACTTATCCAAGGCCTATTTTGTGTTAAAAATACCCACATTTATTCTTATAACACACTCCTGCTAAGGCTTCCTGCCTTTAAAGTTAAGAACTAAAATTTCTACCAAAATTGAGACAACCCAAGGCCTTAATTTAAACTCTCTTATTTCATAAATAATATTCAGTAGTTCATACATAAGAAAAAACGAAATTTCAAATAACCCTGTTTTTGGGATGTTACAGATAGTGTCTCAAACACTCCCAGTGTCACTATTCTACCAAGGTGACTCATTTTCGCAATGACCTGTTAGTAGAACGGAGGACATACGATGGCAACCTAGGACGACACTGTACTCAACCACGGGGGAAGGAGATGAAGATCAAGATGGAGCTCGAGGAGAAGATGAAGACGAAGAAGATGAGGAGCCAAAACCCCAACTTGTACGAAGAAAGAATCTGTCACGCAATCGACACCCACCGGGTTGTGGCACACATTCGGCCCAACGACATCAATGATTTTTTTAAAGTCTTATCATGTAAATCATCATTTTCTTTGTTAACTTTTAATTTGTATTGTATACAATTATTTTTCATCCATTAGGTATTTAATATCAATAATATATACTTATTTTTTTCAATCTACCAAAAAAAGGAAAAGAATTGTTTATATTCCATTCTTTTGTATTTTACATCAATAATATATCAATATTTACAATTTGTGAAAAATGATAAGAAATTAAAAATGAACAAATTTTCAATAAAATAAATGAATAAATGTGTTAACGAGGTCTTGTCCTCAATGTTTCCCCCAAGTGTGGACATGTTGGTCTAGTATGCCCTGAGTTCTTACAATAACTGCATGTAATTCTCCTTCAGCTTAAACTCCCCACTTTTCGCCTAATTCTTGACCGAAGCTCTGGTATGGTCCAGTTGAAAGCCAATTTTGTTGAATGGGGTAATAAAAAAATGACTCCAATTTCAATGTTACAAATTTCATTGTGCTAATAAATAATGACTTTAACTCGTTGACTCATCTTCAACCAAATAACCTGTTTCACATGTTTAAAATGAAAACATTATGTAGAAAAAAAAAGTTCTAAGTATTCAATAATAACAACAACAACGGAACTTACTTGACCTAATTTAGTTTGTTGGGTCGATTTATGAAATTCAAGTTTTTAATGTAAACAATCTTATCCTTACGCAAATCTCCTAATACCAACAACCTGTTCGATATTTTATTATAGAAGGTTTCTAGCAGAATGGACACTCATTTTATAGTAAAAACTACCCCCGAATATCAAACATAACTTCAATTGGTTGGAAAACATTGGACATAACAAGTCTGAGTGGTTTTTAAAAAAACACGTCTTGTTAGAAGCTTTTTGAAAAAACAAAAGATGTAGTAGGCGAATCTGAAATTATCTTAGGATTCTCGATATGTCTGAAAATTGAGGACTGAGATTCCCTGGTTCTAGAAAGCTTTCACATGTTAAGGGCGGGTTTAAAAAGAAGAGAGGAGCCATGGAGGAAAAGGGGAGGGGCGGTTGAGCCTGAATGAGGGTTTCTTCATCCTTTCCTCCCCTTAAAAAAATACCAAATCGGGCCATAAGCCTATTCCATCAATTTTAAGCCCAAATTATCAAAATAGAAGCCCACTCCTCTTAAATAATGACACAATAATCTAAATAAATTTTCCATATATCAAATGTATCATCATAATAATATTTTCAAAGAATCAAATTACCCTTTTTACAAAAAAAATTTTATTTTATCTCTTTTTACTCTTTGTAAAATTTCTTTTCAATAATAGGAAATTATCAATTCGAAATCTCATAGTCAACTTATAGACTTTAATATAAATCCATAGATGATGACAATTTGCAATCTCTTTTCCTTTCTCGATAAAATTGAAAAATCATAATTTAATCTCTGAATTCTTTAAATTTTCCAATTTGATCTCAAAAATGATTTTGATCACACTTACATTTAATACAACTTATTCTTATCCCACTTAGTCATTAATACCTCACACTTCCTCTTTTGGTCAAATTGCACTTTAATTCTCAAACTTTTTAAAATTTATAATTTAGTCCTTCCTTCATGTTTCCAGTTTTAATTATTTTCATTAAATCCCATCTCAAAAATTAACTTTACTTTCATAATATTTATTTATCTAGCTCATTTCACATTTTCTCACTAATTCAATGTATCTTCACGTGTCATGTCAAGAATTTTGAGATATTACAAAACGGGGCTCGTTTCCATATCCGTATCATCCGATCGTTTAAATTTGGAACTGGAAGTTTCGAAATCTTGGGATATCGTAGTCTTAAGCTTTAGATCACTTGTGGCTGGTTCATTATCAGTTTCCAGTTCAGTCTTACAAATATTCTCTAGACCTCATATTGCAAATTCTCCATTTGGCTGATGTTGTGTATCTACAGCTACATTACCTGCAAAAACAAATTCAAAGACTTCTTTGAGCTGATTGCGTCGGGCTCCAATTACGTTAAACTCGGCTCCAGTCCCATCAACTCCTTCAAAATTTCCCCCCAAAAAAATTGGACCATTTGATAGCCCTGTTAAACCTGTAAGAGTGACCACTTACCTTGGGTGGTTATCAGAAGGTTGTTGCAAAGCATCAAGATAGATATTGCTATTATAGTAAACATCTTGCAATACACCCTCTTCAATGGATGTTCGAAATTTGTTTTCAAGATCTGCAACAGGCCAATTTTCAGTGGTGTCAGAAACAGTAGTTCGAGACCACTAAAATTCGACAAGTGAGCTCGTAAATTTTATTATTTAGTGTTTATGAGCAATTTATGAATTTAGGAAGACTATGAATTAGTGATTTATGCTTTAGAAATAATTATTAGATTAATTGGTTTCGAAAAATAGGTATCAGGACCTCGTCTCTATAAATCGAGTCATAAATATTTTTATAAATATTTTCGGAGTGTCATTAAGATGGCATTAAAGTTTCATTAAAAAATTTAACGTTTCGACAATTAATTAATTAAAAAGGACTAAATTGAAAAAGGTACAAAACTTGCTAATTATAATAATAAAGTGAATAAATGGCTTAATTAATAAATGAGGGAGGACTTAAGAAATAATTATACCTAAATTGATGGATAAGGCGGCATAACTAAGAAAAAAATAATAAAATAAAGCCATTAATGGCAAATTTGTAATTTTGGTGAAATAAAAGACAAACAAATTGAATTTAAAGGTTCTCTAGACATTTCTTCATCAGATTCGGCCAAAACAGCCTTAGGAGAAAGAGTTGAAGCTGGTTCTTCAATTTTTGCTTCATGTAAGTTTAATTTAACCCCGTTTTCAATATTTTTTATGTTTTTGAGATTATTACAATTAAGTCCAATGAAACCTTACCTTTGTTTTTGATTTTGTTAAAGATTTTGGATGTTTCCATTGATGAGAATATATGATTCTTGATTTTAAATTATGAATTTGAGATATTAATTGTTAATTAAAAGTATTTTATTAAGTGATTTTTGATGAATTTCTCAATTAGGGACTAAATTATTGAAAAGGTAAAAATACAAGAGTTTGTTATGAATTTATTGCAAAAATGGGCTGTATTGAATTCCATGAATATTTGGATAGCTTGAATTTGTATGAAAAAAGGTTAATTTGCATGTTTTGAGTTTAAGGACTAAATTGAATAAAAGTAAAATTTTAGAGGCAATTTTGTAAAAATGTCAAAAATACCAAAACGCATAAAATGAATTTTTTTATTGTCTAGATTAATATATATTGAATGAAATTATTAATTTAGATCAAGATCAGGTGGAAAATTGAGGAAAATGGAAAATTACCAAAATGCCCTTGAATATTGGTATTTCTGCAATTTAACCAGGTAAGTTCGTAAGGTTAAATTTTAATGTTTATTTATTAATTGATGAATGTTATAATGTAATTATTCATATTTTTTTATTAAAAAAATAAAATTATTGTTAAATTAGGAAATCGTATTGAATGATTAAATTGAGTAGAACGCGGGATTGAGTACGATCGTTTAGTGGCTAAAGATGAATTGATGGATAAGACCATAACTAGGTTATGGCACTACGAATGTAATACCATGGCAAGGTCATCGCAATGCATTTGTAAGACCATAGTTGGACTATGGCAAAAAGAAAACAATGTACTCATATCCGTAAGTCGTTCTCCGATTTGGAAAGACTTGGTTAAGTGACATGAAAAATTTATGTATATGAAACTTGCCTGTATGTATATTCATGATATGAATTGTTACCAAAATAAATATCCACGAACTCATAAAAATGATGGTACATAAAATATTAATTGTTGTAATTATTATTTAATGTGTATGGTAAGTGGAATGATGTGAGTATTTGATATTATGGTATTGAATTGAATTCTTGAGGATTTGTGATTATTGAATTGAAATGAATATTGTTTGAAATTGAAAAGTGAACTGAAACCTTATTAATTGTATCGGGCTGAATCGGATATAGTTGGCATGCCATGGGATTAGAAGTGTTCAGGGATTACTTCGACTTCGAGTCGATGAGACACTGGGTGTCAAATTTGTTACTTCGGATAAATTTGATGAGGTACTGGGTACCAAATTACTTCGGCATAGTCAATGAGACACTGGGTGTCAAATTATTACTTCGAATTATCTGATGAGGCACTGGGTGCCAAACTGGTGTGTTTTGGTTGGATCCGTGTATCCGTCCAAGTCCAAGTCGTGTTAATAGGGTTAATTAAATGAAATGGCACTATGATTGATATTGGATAGTATTATATGTGAATTGAAATGGGATAGTGAATTGAAATATACAAATGAAATGCATGAATTATGTGTTCATGAAATGGATATGAAATGGATAATATTATTGTTAATTGATATGTGGATCAAAGTGAGAAAAGTTATTATATAGCAAGTGCTGGAAATTGAATATGGTATAAAATAATGTCTTCAAGATTTGAGTATTGTATGAATTGTGTATTAAATTGTGAAAAGCCAATTGAGATAGCAAATTAATGAAAATTGAATGTGCTATGAATGATATATATATATGAATTAATATTGAAAGACTTATGGTTATTATCGGTATATACCTGAAATACTTGAAAATGTTATTTACTTGATATATGGAAAAGTGACATGTAGATATGTGATTATCTTTGATATGTTGATACAAGGAAATTATGTATATGGTGATGAGTAATAAACCCAAAGGTGACATGTCAAGAAAATAAGTTTATCAATATTTAATTTATATGTAAGATGTACAAGTACACTAACTATTATTGTTGCTTGATGTTTAGGCAAGTGTCAAGCTATTGACTGAATTGTAATATGTTTATTTATTTGAAGTATTGAAATGGTAAGTATTTAAGTGAAAATAAGTTAGTGCTCGTGAAAGAATGGTAAGGTTTAAATTATGCAATTTCTTATGGAACAACTTATTATGTGTTCAATTTGAAAAAGGTTTTGGTTAAATGCATTAATTTGTGACCATGGCTAAATGATATGCATATGACATGTATGACATGCATATGGAATAAGTGTGGAAAAGTTAAAGTTATATAAAATTTTACTAAGTTTGGGTAATAAGTATATGTGTGATACTATAGATTTATTTACTTTGTGAATTAATGAATATAGTATTGAGTATTATGGTAACAATATTGGATTATTTTTGGATATGTATAAATTTTATATTTGAAATGAATTAGCATGATTAAAGATTATACGAGCTTACTAAGCATTCATTGCTTATATATTTGTTTTATTTACTTACTTTATATATCGGAAGCTCAAACAGGTTGGAAGCTTATCGGGGCTATATCACACTATCCATTGGTCCTATCGGTAATTATGGATGACTTGATTCTGGTTATAATGGCATGTTTAGGTTTTTTTGATTAAATTTTAGTCTATAGGCGTATTTAGATATTAGTCATTATTTGGCTTGCGTTTTGGTATTATGGTATTTACATGATTTGCCTTATAATGTTGATGGGATAGAATGATGAGAGATAAAATAGTAGTTGAAAATGCATATGAGGTACGTTTTATAGGTTGGTGTGATTTGGCACTATACTATGGTAAGTGTATATATATTTGATGCTATTGAATAAGTAGTACAATTGGTACCAAATAGTAAGTTTTAGTAAATGATTTACATGTTGTGCATTAATACGATTAGACATAAAAGTTGATGGATTACTTGGTTACATGGATTATATGGTTAAACATATTTGTAATTATCATTTAAGATGCCTAAGGGTATATTGGCTTTATGAGAATATACTACACGTTTAGGGATTGATTTTACTTGTTTTGGATGCCAAAATATAATTTGTTTATATGCATACTATTAGCTGAAGGTACATGCCTTGTTGGGTGAGAAAAATGGCTTATAAAATAACCTGATTTCGTCCACACGGGCAGAAACACGGGCGTGTGTCCCCTGTATCTTTTATAAGAATGCAAGTCAGTGAGTTACATGGCCTTAGACACGGCCGTGTGACCCCTGCAGTGTTGAAAATATTAAATGTTTCAAAAAAAAATTCTAAGTTTCGATTTAATCCCGATTTGTTTCTAATGTGTATTTTGGGCCTCAAGGGCTCGTATAAGGGACAATATGTATGATTTTGATTAGTTTTTGACATGAATGTTATGTTATATGAAATGTTGAAATTTCTATCTGTTTGATCTGTAAACTCTGGTAATGCTTCATAACCCGGTTCCGGCGAGGAATACGGATTGGTGGTGTTATAAGATCAACATTATTAGATCGAAATGAAAAATAACATCAGCTTGAGTAGGGGATACATCTTGTTCATCATTATGATATTTCATTTGAGCATCTAGTACATGTTCGACAGGATCATTTGTTTGCAAGTTGTATTCAGTGGTTGGCATTGTATAACCACTCGCATGAGGAGTTCCATCATATGGTGGCAAGCTTTGACTAGGGTCTGACGAGGAAATCGACCTTTCTTATTCATGGACGTGAGGTAAATCATCATAAAAGTATTGAGTAAATGGGTTCATACCTCGTGTTTGTCCTCAATACATCAGATTATGATTAATATAGGTGGAAGCACCATGTCGTTGAGCTCATGATGCACTCATAGAATTGGTGAAATGAGTATGAGTGTTGTCAGCACCAATACAAACTCCAAAGCGTTGTTGGAACATTTCCATATGTATGTTAAACTCTTCTCAATGTCATGGAATGAAGACAAAGGTTATTTTACCTAAATGGCCTGAAAAAAATTGCAAAAATGATCCAAGTTCAAAAATAATCACCAAAATGACCTGAAATGAACAGAGAAAAATAGGGTTGAGAGACTTCAATGGCCGACACCACCTTGTATTTTGGCCCAATCATTGCCTATTGATTGTGTCATGCTTAAAAAATATATTTTTTGGGGTTAGAGGACTTCAATGGCCGGCACCTATGTATTTTTTTTCAAAACGTAACATATTGGTATACATTTATACCAGTATTTGAAGAAAAAAATTGGTTAGGGGAGACAAGTGGCCGACACCACTTTAAGTATTAAAAACTTTTTTTTTTTTGTGCTGGCACATAGATGGCCGGCACCCACTTTATTAGATAAAATTTTTTTATTAAGGGAAATAGATGGTCGGCATCATCTTTTTCGGAACCCAAAAAAAATTTTTGGGTGCTAGGACACTAATGGCCGGAACCCCTTGAATATATATATTTGGAAGCTGTTAGGGTGTGGTATTGTAGTTGGATTATAAAAAACTTGTTGAGAGTACCATAAAATCAAAGTGTTTGGGACTGTACCATAAAATAGGGATACTGTATTTGGAAGTGTATCATCATATGGGTGTGATGTAGTAGGTTGCAGATGAGAGTGTTTGGGAGTGTACAACCGAATTCTGGGGTTGAATTATATACTGTCATTTTGTAACGAAGGTGAATTATATACTGTCACTTGAACCGTAAAGGTTATGCTATCCAAGGTAGGATGACTTCCTACGACATTGATCACGAATAATATAGACCAATTACGGTTAAAGAACATGGCAGGCGAACGTAGACCTGATTCAAGCAGAAGACAACTAATTGTGGAGAAACTACTATCCAAAATGTTCGTATTATTTTTGTACCTTTAAATCAATTTTAGTCTATAATAAACATTTTTCGAATTTTATATTTTTGTATATCAGTTTCGCAACATGAAATGTTAGTATTATATTTGGATATGTAAAAAAAATTAGTCCGTATTTGTTGGTCGCATTTTATATAATCTTATATAAATTTTATAAAATGTTCGTATTAATTTTGTATCTGTAATTCAAAATTCGTCCATATTATTTGTTGATTGAATTTTAAATTTTTGTATATGAGTTAAAATGTTCGTATTTTATAAAATATTTGTATGTTCTTGTATCTGTAAATTTCTTTGTTGCATATTATTATTTGTTCGAATTATAATTTTTTTACTTCATATTTTGTTCTCATGTATGCAAATAAATAATTATGTTAAAAATTCATTTTTCGTCTATTAAGAACAGTTACAAAGTATTTATTTACAAAAATAATCAAAATTGTCTAGATCTCGACGACGTCCACGGTGTCGACGTGTAACAGTCAGGATGCCTTCGTCATCGAGGGCAAGCACCTTGTTGAGGCGTTTGATAGTTGCTTGGGTCAATCTCCGGTGTCCCTTCTAGTGTACTTAAGAAAGTTGTACAATCATATACCCCATCATCGAGGGTGTTGGGGTATTGCGAGACCGGAGGTGCCAAGTAAAAAATATCCTCAATGTTAGGTGCAGCTGCTTGCTGATTGAGGTCTGGGTGGTATGAGGACGATCCAAAGTGTGTCGAATGTTGTGGTTTAGGGTTATGTGATAATGATTCAGATGTTTCATATCGAGGCTCAGGATTGGGGTTTGAGATAGATTATGTGTCCTTGAATGGTGGAACCCGATTACGACGTAGTCGTGTTTCGGTCCTATGCCATCGAGAAGATTTCGGTTGCTCGTGTTCCGGGATGACTATGTATTGACCCTGGAATATGTCGGGCATCCCGTTATTGATGTACCAAGTTATGTACTCGTGCGAAGGAAAGAACTCTATCTCTGAGACAAATAAAGGGGGTTGTCTCTCATGTCGGGCATTTCACAGAATGATGTTCGGAGCATGTTAGTTCACCCAATTGATGGCGTCCCTACCCTTTTTCTCTATCCCATGTATTTTACCTAAATCATGTGGAAGGTCCGGGATAGGTTGCATGCAACCGAACTGTCTCAAGACTCGATCCACTACGTGCCACTCAACCATATGAAAATTAATAAGTGAGATTTTCGACGCGAACATAGCTTGCTGCTCATGAACCCATGATAGTATGATGGTCGCTAATTACTCTTCCGAATACGACATCCATATAAAATGCACAATATAGAGCACACATTTTTAGATAGGTTAAATTTTTTGCAAAAATTGTATTTTGGAAAAAAAATTCGGAAGTGTATTTTACCTTCTCCCCGGAGTGGGTCTCTATCATTTGGTGGTATACAGGCAAGGTATATGATCGTCCGATCCCCGGTAACGTCGCCCATTTGAAATACTCGTTCATATTTTCAATTAATTTTTGCATGCAAAAAGTACTATACTATACAATAAAAAACAAAAAGGTATAATCGAATGATAAATCATCTATTTATGAGTGGCCAGGACAGTGGTTGGTGGCTCACAGATGCAAAAAATGGCATCCGATATAAGGCCCACGATTGCAGTAGAAGGTAGCAATCGTCCATTGTCTTTGTGGATGGCTTTGTCGCTAGACAAACTCGCGGTATAAGCACGCCAGTACTGTAGAGCCTCAACTATAATTCCTTGTTTAGGGCAAGTCTTCCAGTAATGGGAGGTACATGATGTGGACTTTATTTTGATTTACGTCCGGCATCAATACCCAACATATGAGTTGAAGAATAAACGCTCTTGTGGCATAGATAATGTCCATCTACGTTGGATGACTCAGTAGATGTTCGAAGTTACTTCTTAACCACGTAAATTTAATACTGGTTAATCTTACTTCATCATCATTAGGGGTTACTTTACCAAGTAACCGTTGGTAAGCGCCCCATGGATCGACCACTTTTCCCAGCCCGGTAATTGCTTCTCCATCAATAGGCAGTCCTAGTTGGACCACTACGTCTTGCAGTGTAATAGTTACCTTCCCACACAGGAGGTGGATTGTGTGTGTCGCCAGGCACCATCTTTCAATTAGGTCTGATATTAAATCGGCCTGTAAGTCAGGAATCTGAATGAATGCCGCTACCCCAAACCCAACTGTATTCAGAAAAGGCAAAACCCTCTAATCGAGAAAATATCCCTGATCATGGCGTCGATGCCTCACAATCCGGCATCGTTCCTGCAAAAAACAATAAATATAATATTTTTATTTATTATAAAAAAATTATATGGATTTCGCTTAAATTTCAATTGGTCAATAATTTACCATATCACGTGTAAATTTTGCAATGTGACTCTCATCATTTAGAAGTGGTTGAGGATTCATTATGATATGTGCATAAATATCGAATAATTTATTACGAAGGAAATTAAAATTTAAGAAAATATTGAAAAAAAATTTAATTTTTAAAAGAGGTTGTATGAACTTACAGTTTTTAGTACTATAGAAAAAATTGTGAAAAAAAAATTCTGGGGACCGGTGGATGTCGGTGGTGGCTGGCGGTGAGAGCTGCAATGGTCGGCGGTTGTAATGAGAAATTTATATTAGTGGGGGACAAGTTGGGGGGATTGAGGGAAAATAAAGGGAAAAATGAGTAAAACTGAAAAAAAAACCACATGCTCCGTCGGGTCACGTCGATTTTCTGTTTTCCCACAGCAAGACTCCCAATGCTTGCTTCTCTGATGCTGGCCAACAACTTAACGGGCTCGCTTCTCTAGGCCCGTTCAATCCCATCACATTTTCTTCTTTTTTTTCAATATTTCTTTTTTTTTAAAATACCCAAGCCTAGTGTCGGCCAACAACCTAATGGGCCCTCTTCTCTAGCCCGTCCAATCCCATCACCTTTACTTTTTTTAAAATTTCAATCTTTCTCTTTTTAAAAAAAAATACCCAAGCCTAGTGTTGGCCAACAACCTGACGAGCCCCGCTTCTCTAGGCCCATCCAATCCCATCACTTTTTTTTTTAATTTCAATATTTTTTTTCAAAAAAAAATTGTCAGGCCTGATGCCGGCCAACTACTTGACGGGCCTACTTCTCTAGGCCTATCCCATCCAATCAGCTTTTTTTTTAATTTTAATCCATCATCTTTCTTTCTTTCTTTTTTATTTTAACTAAAACTTTAATTTTTTTTTAACTTTAACTTTAATTTTTCGTTTTTAACTTGTTTATTTATTTACAGTTTTTTATCATTTACTTTTTTAACTTTTACTTTAATTTATTACTATTAACTTCATTAATCCTTTAATTAAATTGGTTTAATTTCATTTATTAGTTTTAAATTTATTAGTTGACTTTTAGCTTTACTTAAAATAGTATTTTTTAAATAATCATTTAAATTTATTACTTGAATTTTATCTTTAATTAAAATAAATTGTTTAATTAACCGTTCTTTAATTAAATTCTTATTTTAATTTTAAATAAATAATAAGGATGTTGGTGAATAAAATAAAAAATTTTCTTTACTTATAAGTTTTGAAAATAATCATAAATCATATTCATCGTCTTCCAATCCGGCATTACGGGAAGATTGATTGCGAACATAAACACGATGTGGACAAGTTGATCGGTTGTGGCCGGACGTTCGGTAGACCGTGCACTGTTTGGGTTCGTCCATCTCCCTGATATCCATGTCGTTTCGAATCCTTGTCGACTATGGTCGACCTTTAGGATGTGTGCGGAGACGGCGGTCCAATAACATCTTGAAAGCAAGCTGCGAAACTTCCCAGTTAGAAACATCTCGCATTACGGGAAATTCGTTCCCCAAAATACGCAATGTGCGTTGCAGCATTAGACCTCGTCTATGAATTGTTCGATGTCTAGGTTTTGATTCGCGCATGCTGCATGAACATGCTGTAACACCCTAGTTTTAGGGGTTAGGCATTTGGTGCTAGCTCGAGTGTTGGCACACTTCAGTGTGTGTTTGGGTAAGTTTTAGGGGTCCTGAGAACCCTAGGTAGTGGGGGAACGCTTTGGAAAATTTTTAGTTTTAGGGGCTAAAAAGGAGAACTTGGATAGAGGGGGCTTAAGAGAATTTTTGGTGGAGTTCGGCATAAAGAGTGGCTTGGCGAGTGGCAAGGAGGCGCCACTTAGAGCATGGAGAAGTGACGCCATTTGCGGGGAAGGGCTCGAGGTTCGATTCGCAGGGTAGCATTTGGGGCCTTGTTTTTGCGTCAAGGAGGATAGAAGGTGGGCGGTTTTTGGATGCTTGAAAGGTGGAGAAGACTTGGTCATCTTTTTTAAATTTTGCTAGGTAAAAGTTTGACTTATTCAAACTTTTAAAATGGATGGTGGGGAGGGATTTTAGGAGAAATTTTAGGACTATTTTGGGGGGGTTGGAGCTTGGCTTTTTAGTATAAATAGGGGGAGGGGGGATGCTCATTTCATTCATCCATCTGCCTCTTCTCCTCTCTTCTCCTCTCCTTTGCCGAATTTTGTTCCCCATCTCCAAAGCCTGTTGGCCGAACCCTCCACTCTCCCTATTTCCCTTTCCTTTTCACTTCCAAAACCGAAAGTACACCCCACATTTCTTCTTTCCCTCCTTAAAATACCTCTTTGGCCGAAATTGCTATTCCCTCTCCTTGATTTAATTAATAGTCGAATCTACATCCATCACCCCTTTGCCGAATTTCCTTCTAGCACTTGGGGCCGAGCGTTAACTTAGATCTTTTCGAGTTCCGTGACCGAGATACTTGGGGTTTTAGTGGTTGGCCAAGCCTCCGTTGTAGCAGTCAGTTTGGTCAAGTGGAGGTAAGGTTATTTATTAAGGTTAAGTGCTTAAGCGGTGTTTTGGGGGTTAACCTGTTTACCTGATTAAGCTTTTGCATGGAGGCCACAACCAAATCGAGTGGGCAAGGGAAGGCCCCATGTCCCAAAGTTCAAGAGAAGGCGGTTTCTGGCATGCGTGATTGGCCACCGGGGTATGGGCCACAGAATGTGAAGCGTTAAGCAAATAGCGTAGTTTCGCTAGACGATAGCGTCGAGGATCGAGTCTAGAACTCCTAGTAATAAGGTGTGTAATTAACCATTGTCTCCGGATTTGAGTATATCTCTTATGTTGTATGATGCTAATAAGTGCGATTAAATGTGGAAATGGTACCCTTAAGGGGTATGAAGATGATCGGGTTAGTAGCAAAGTTTGTAATTATGTGAACACCGATTTTATTGTGTAAGTATGCCTATGATTGTGAATAGCATGCACATGCATCATCCTCGCATTATATTATGTTACATGTGCATGGGTGGGTTATGAAAAGAAGGTGCGGGTGTACTTGAGTGCGTGGTTGATGTCGACTTTGTGCTACATCGTGGATTGGCGCCGATCGAGGTCGCGTTGTGGATCTTTGCGATTTAGTTCGCGTGGTTACCTTGATTGATATGAGCTTTATGCCATATCGTGGCTTGATGGATTGCTTTGTGTGCTCCATCGTGGTTTGATGTTAGCTATATGCTACATCGTGGATGGCATTGGTTGCCTTATGGAGGAAAAGGAGAGGGTGACTCGATAGTCCCCGGTGTGTAGGTAAATTTGGATAAGGGGGTGTGTAGCGGATGGACCCTAGGTTTGGGTGGGTTTCATGATTGCATTATTCCGTTCATGAAATAATATGAAAATGGGCCGAGCCCAATGAATAGGTATGTTTTGGGGACATACGTGGACATGGGCCAAACCCAGTGATCAGTGGACTAATGTGAAAAGGGCCTAGTCCAGTATTTGTGTATGACTTGAAGGTGGGCCAAGCCCAGATTGTGGTAATGTCTGAATAATTATACTTGCATGTTGCATTTGATAATTAAGATGTTATGTGGTTAGCATGTGGGTGGATTTCGATGGTTTAGTTACACACTGAGTCATTGTGACTCACCCAATCTCTTATCCAACCTCGCAGGTAGAAGGATGATCGGACCGGGTTGGAGTGGATACAAGGTGGCCCATGCAGAGGACGTTTTAATATTTTCTTTATGCACTTATTTACCAAGTACTTGGAATCATTATGTTGTAATAAGAGCCTCTTAAGTTATTTGGTTTTCTTTTGGTAATTTATGTCTAAAGAGTTTTGGGAATAATGTTACTTTTATGAACCAAGCTTAAACCACTTGAGTCTGATGTTTCAAACGTTTTCCAACCTAAGTAAATTGACAACTAAGAGTTTTAAAGACGAAACTCCGAGATTTCAAAGTAACCTGACGGTTTGCAAACAAACATGCCCAAGATTTCTGCTAGTGAAACTACTCTAAAGGAGTTTAGACAAAAAGTTAAACGGCAACCTGTTTTCGCCAATAAGTTTTTCCCATAACATAACCAGATTCGGTCGTAGTGAATGGGCCGGGTTTGGGGATGTTACAGTTTGGTATCAGAGCCCGGTTCAAAACTCGGCTTTGAGGGTTTTGGGGCCCAAAAACGTTTTCAAAATGGGCTTTTCAAAAATATGGACTTTTAAGAAATTTTTCAGGTTATTCTGGCATGGCACCTGTACCTCCGACCCAAAGTCCACCAGGTAAGTACTTCGGACTTCTGAAGTGATTTGTTTGTATGAATGGTTATGGGTTTATTTGGGCTCGTAGATTAGAATATTAGGGCTATTGGACCCTAGGAATAGTCTACTCAAACATATGCATAAAACTTAAGGTTACTAAACAAACCTGTGATTAAGTCGCCGAGTTAAGGTGTGGCAACCATTGTGCGCATGTCTAGGAGTGGATCCTAAGAGCACAGGTACTTAAGCGATCCTCGTGACTCACCTCCTCTTCGCAGAATCCTACAGTGCGCACTACGGTTCACCTTAACCAAGAGGACTTGTTCATAGGCTAAACCAGTTATTAAAACCCGAAAGGGATTTGCCTCACTGTTTTAAAACCCTTAGTTTTAAAATTTCCAAAATTTACCCCTTTGGTTTGTGAAGCTCTAAATCAGTTTTTGAAAGATGTTTTCTCGATTTGCAAAATTTCCAAAAATACTCCTGTAGGAAAATGACGAAATTACCCCTGGGTAGGAAAAGGAAACTTGATTGCTCGAAAGAACTACTCTCGGAACCTTCATTACATAAAATTGCTCGTGGATAAAACAGTGAAACAATAATTTCTAATTCATAAAACTTTCTAAACAGATTAAATCAAGCGCTAGAGATGAGTTCTAGGGGCGCGTAGAGAGGAAGAATGACGGCTTGGAACCAGTAGGGTCCAGCTATGGGTCGAAAGCGAAGTGCCGCCAGCAGGGATGTAGAGGAACAAGACCCGATATAGTGAAGAGAACGCATGTCGCGAGCTATGTTCACGCGTGCTTCAAAGAAGTGGCAAGAGCTAGTAGGGAAATGGAGCTCGGAAGTCGGTGCGAGAGGCTTAGGTCTAACGGGTGAAGTTTTTAGGGGAGTATCTGGGTAGCTCGAACGTGGCGGAGTATTGGCTAGAAGGAGTCGAGAGAATTATGGACGACTTGGATTGCGCCCGGAGGAAAAGCTAAAAGGTGTTTGTTTCGCTTCTTCGGGATGAGGCTTATCGTTGGTGGCTCAGCACAAACAAGGTGTACCGCAGATCGAGTGGATTGGGACTACTTTAAGGAAAAGTTTGAAGGAAAATACGTTGGAGCAAGCTACTTAGATGCGCAAAGGAAGGCGTTTCTAAACCTGGTGCAAGGAAATAAGTCGATAGCAGAATACGAAGCAGAGTTCGTGCGACTTAGTCAGTATGCTAAGGGAATTGTGGCCACTGACTATGAGAGGTGCGTCCGGTTTGAAGACGGATTACGAGATGAACTTCGAGTGCTGATCGTTCCGCAGAGGGAAAGAGACTTCGCGGTGCTAGTGGAGAAAGCTCGTATAGCCGAAGAAGTTAAGAGGACGGTAAGGGAAAACCGAGAAAAGAAGAGGAACGAGAATAAGAGAAATATTGGGTCGTCAGCATCGTTTGGTAATGTCCAGAAAAGACCAAAGATCGAGAATCCTGCAAGTGTACTTGTACCAGTGGATCGGAATCGTTCTTGTGCTCGATGTGAAAGACCTCACACAGGAGAGTGCTGGGGGAATAGTAAAGAATGTTTTCGGTGTGGGTCTAAGGCACATTTGGTCAAGAATTGTCCTCAAGCGACGAGGGGTCATGGTTCAAGTCATGGAAGGAATGGTTCTAGTCGGAGTCAACCAAGGATGTGATGCTAGGTAAGCTCCTTTGCTTCGGTACTTGCGTTAATTGCTTTGTTTGCTTATGAGTTAGCCTTTCCGGTGTTGCTAAGAGAGGCGTTTGAGTTTTGGCGCGAATTTGGAGATTGTGTAGGCACGATAGCCTTAGTAAGATCGGGTGCGCGCAGATATAGCGTAAGGTGGTAAGATGGGTTGTATGGACGTTTGGTAGTAAAGTAATTTCGAGGACGAAATTATTTTAAGGAGGGTAGAATTGTAACACCCTAGTTTTAGGGGTTAGGCATTTGGTGCTAGCTCGAGTGTTGGCACACTTCAGTGTGTGTTTGGGTAAGTTTTAGGGTCCCGAGAACCCTAGGTAGTGAGGGGAACGCTTTGGAAAATTTTTAGTTTTAGGGGCTAAAAGGAGAGACTTGGATAGAGGGGGCCTTAAGAGAATTTTTGGTGGAGTTCTGGCATAAAGAGTGGCTTGGCAGAGTGGCAAGGAGGCGCCACTTAGAGCATGGAGAAGTGACGCCATTTGCAGGGGGAAGGGGCTCAGGTTCGATTCGCAAGGGTAGCATTTGGGGCCTTGTTTTTGCGTCAAGGAGGATAGAAGCTGGGCGGTTTTTTGGATGCTTGAAAGGTGGAGAAGACTTGGTCATCTTTTTTTAAATTTTGCTAGGTAAAAGTTTGACTTATTCAAACTTTTAAAATGGATGGTGGGGAGGGATTTTAGGAGAAATTTTAGGACTATTTTGGGGGGGTTGGAGCTTGGCTTTTTAGTATAAATAGGGGAGGGGGATGCTCATTTCATTCATCCATCTGCCTCTTCTCCTCTCTTCTCCTCTCCTTTGCCGAATTTTGTTCCCCATCTCCAAAGCCTGTTGGCCGAACCCTCCACTCTCCCTATTTCCCTTTCCTTTTCACTTCCAAAACCGAAAGTACACCCCACATTTCTTCTTTCCCTCCTTAAAATACCTCTTTGGCCGAAATTGCTATTCCCTCTCCTTGATTTAATTAATAGTCGAATCTACATCCATCACCCCTTTGCCGAATTTCCTTCTAGCACTTGGGGCCGAGCGTTAACTTAGATCTTTTCGAGTTCCGTGACCGAGATACTTGGGGTTTTAGTGGTTGGCCAAGCCTCCGTTGTAGCAGTCAGTTTGGTCAAGTGGAGGTAAGGTTATTTATTAAGGTTAAGTGCTTAAGCGGTGTTTTGGGGGTTAACCTGTTTACCTGATTAAGCTTTTGCATGGAGGCCACAACCAGTCAGAGTGGGCAAGGGAAGGCCCCTGTCCCAAAGTTCAAGAGAAGGGCGGTTTCTGCTGTACGTGATTGGCCACCGGGGTGTGGGCCAGCAACAGGAAGCGTTAAGCAAATAGCCGTAGTTTCGCTAGACGATAGCGTCGAGGATCGAGAGTCTAGAACTCCTAGTAATAAGGTGTGTAATTAACCATTGTCTCCGGGATTTGAGTATATCTGCTTATGTTGTATGATGCTAATAAGTGCAGTTAAATGTGGAAATGGTACCCTTAAGGGGTATGAAGATGATCAGGTTAGTAGCAAAGTTTGTAATTATGTGAACACTGATTTTATTGTGTAAGTATGCCTATGATTGTGAATAGCATGCACATGCATCATCCTCGCATTATATTATGTTACATGTGCATGGGTGGGTTATGAAAAGAAGGTACGGGTGTACTTCGAGTACGTGGTTGATGTCGACTTTGTGCTACATCGTGGATTGGCGCCGATGGCGAGGTCGCGTTGTGGATCTTTGCGATTTAGTTCGCGTGGTTACCTTGATTGATATGAGCTTTATGCCATATCGTGGCTTGATGGATTGCTTTGTGTGCTCCATCGTGGTTTGATGTTAGCTATATGCTACATCGTGGATGGCATTGGTTGCCTTATGGAGGGAAAAGGAGAGGGTGACTCGATAGTCCCCGTGTGTGGTAAATTTGGATAAGGGGTGTGTAGCGGATGGACCCTAGGTTTGGGTGGGTTTCATGATTGCATTATTCCGTTCATGAAATAATATGAAAATGGGCCGAGCCCAATGAATAGGTATGTTTTGGGGACATACGTGGACATGGGCCAAACCCAGTGATCAGTGGACTAATGTGAAAAGGGCCTAGTCCATGTTTGTGTATGATGACTTGAAGGTGGGCCAAGCCCAGATTGTGGTAATGTCTGAATAATTATACTTGCATGTTGCATTTGATAATTAAGATGTTATGTGGTTAGCATGTGGGTGGATTTCGATGGTTTAGTTACACACTGAGTCATTGTGACTCACCCAATCTCTTATCCAACCTCGCAGGTAGAAGGATGATCGGACCGGGTTGGAGTGGATACAAGGTGGCCCATGCAGAGGACGTTTTAATATTTTCTTTATGCACTTATTTACCAAGTACTTGGAATCATTATGTTGTAATAAGAGCCTCTTAAGTTATTTGGTTTTCTTTTGGTAATTTATGTCTAAAGAGTTTTGGGAATAATGTTACTTTTATGAACCAAGCTTAAACCACTTGAGTCTGATGTTTCAAACGTTTTCCAACCTAAGTAAATTGACAACTAAGAGTTTTAAAGACGAAACTCCGAGATTTCAAAGTAACCTGACGGTTTGCAAACAAACATGCCCAAGATTTCTGCTAGTGAAACTACTCTAAAGGAGTTTAGACAAAAAGTTAAGCGGCAACTGTTTTTCGCCAATAAGTTTTTCCCATAACATAACCAGATTCGGTCGTAGTGAATGGGCGGGTTTGGGGATGTTCTGATTTAATATCGAGCCCGGTTCAAAACTTCGGCTTTGAGGGTTTTGGGGCCCAAAAACGTTTTCAAAATGGGCTTTTCAAAAATATGGACTTTTAAGAAATTTTTCAGTTATTCGGCATGGCACTGTACCTCAGGCCCAAAGTCCACCGGTAAGTACTTGGACTTACAAGTGATTTGTTTGTATGAATGGTTATGGGTTTATTTGGGCTCAAGTAGATTAGAATATTAGGGCTATTGGACCCTAGGAATAGTCTACTCAAACATATGCATAAAACTTAAGGTTACTAAACAAACTCGTGATTAAGTCGCCGAGTTTAAGGTGTGGCAACCATTGTGCGCATGTCTAGGAGTGGATCCTAAGAGCACAGTACTTAAGCGATCCTCGTGACTCACCTCCTCTTCGCAGAATCCTACAGTGCGCAGCACTACGGTTCACCTTAACCAAGAGGACTTGTTCATAGGCTAAACCAGATTATTAAAACCCGAAAGGGATTTGCCTCAACTGTTTTAAAACCCTTAGTTTTAAAATTTCCAAAATTACCCCTTTGGTTTGTGAAGCTCTAAATCGGTTTTTGAAAGATGTTTTCTCGATTTGCAAAATTTCCAAAAATACTCCTGTAGGAAAATGACGAAATTACCCACAGGTAGGAAAAGGAAACTTGATTGCTCGAAAGAACTACTCTCGGAACCTTCATTACATAAAATTGCTCGTGGATAAAACAGTGAAACAATAATTTCTAATTCATAAAACTTTCTAAACAGATTAAATCAAGCGCTAGAGATGAGTTCTAGGGGCCTTGGTAGAGGAAGAATGATGACTTCCGGAACCAGTAGGGTCCAGCTATGGGTCGAAAAGCGAAGTCTGCCGCCCGATGGATGTAGAGGAACAAGACCCGATAAGTGAAGAGAACGCAGTTGATGTCGCAGGCTATGTTACGCGTGCTTGACAAGTGGCAAGAGCTAGTAGGGGAAATGGAGCTCGAAGTCGGTGCCCGAGAGGCTTAGGTCTAACGGGTGCAAAGTTTTTAGGGAGTATCTGGGTAGCTCCGAACGTAGCGGAGTATTGGCTAGAAGGAGTCGAGAGAATTATGGGCGACTTGGATTGCGCCTGGAGGAAAAGCTAAAAGGTCTTTGTTTAGCTTCTTCGGGATGAGGCTTATCGTTGGTGGCTCACTGTCAAACAAGGTGTACCGGCAGATCGAGTGGATTGGGACTACTTTAAGGAAAAGTTTGAAGGAAAATACGTTGGAGCAAGCTACTTAGATGCGCAAAGGAAGGCGTTTCTAAACTGGTGCAAGGAAATAAGTCGATAGCAGAATCCGAAGCAGAGTTCGTGCGACTTAGTCAGTATGCTAAGGGAATTGTGGCCACTGACTATGAGAGGTGCGTCCGGTTTGAAGACGGATTACGAGATGAACTTCGAGTCTTGATCGTTCATGAGAGGGAAAGAGACTTCAGCGGTGCTAGTGGAGAAAGCTCGTATAGCCAGAAGAAGTTAAGAGGACGGTAAGGGAAACCGAGAAAAGAAGAGGAACGAGAATAAGAGAAATATTGGGTCGTCGGCATCGTTTGGTAATGTCCAGAAAAGACCAAAGATCGAGAATCTGCGCAAGTGTACTTGTACCAGTGGATCGGAATCGTTCTTGTGCTCGATGTGAAAGACCTCACACAGGAGAGTGCTGGGGGAATAGTAAAGAATGTTTTCGGTGTGGGTCTAAGGCACATTTGGTCAAGAATTGTCCTCAAGCGACGAGGGGTCATGGTTCAAGTCATGGAAGGAATGGTTCTAGTCGGAGTCAACCAAGGATGTGATGCTAGGTAAGCTCCTTTGCTTCGGTACTTGCGTTAATTGCTTTGTTTGCTTATGAGTTAGCCTTTCCGGTGTTGCTAAGAGAGGCGTTTCGAGTTTTGAGCGCGAATTTGGAGATTGTGTAGGTACGATAGCCTTAGTAAGATCAGGGTGCGCAGCATAAGCGTAAGGTGGTAAGATGGGTTGTATGGACGTTTGGTAGTAAAGTAATTTCGAGGACGAAATTATTTTAAGGAGGGTAGAATTGTAACACCCTAGTTTTAGGGGTTAGGCATTTGGTGCTAGCTCGAGTGTTGGCACACTTCAAAGTGTGTTTGGGTAAGTTTTAGGGGTCCCGAGAACCCTAGGTAGTGAGGAACGCTTTGGAAAATTTTTAGTTTTAGGGGCTAAAAGGAGAACTTGGATAGAGGGGGCCTTAAGAGAATTTTTGGTGGAGTTACGGCATAAAGAGTGGCTTGGCAGAGTGGCAAGGAGGCGCCACTTAGAGCATGGAGAAGTGACGCCATTTGCGGGGAAGGGGCTCGAGTTCGATTCGCAAGGGTAGCATTTGGGGCCTTGTTTTTGCGTCAAGGAGGATAGAAGTCAGGCGGTTTTTGGATGCTTGAAAGGTGGAGAAGACTTGGTCATCTTTTTTAAATTTTGCTAGGTAAAAGTTTGACTTATTCAAACTTTTAAAATGGATGGTGGGAGGGGATTTTAGGAGAAATTTTAGGACTATTTTGGGGGTTGGAGCTTGGCTTTTTAGTATAAATAGGGGAGGGGATGCTCATTTCATTCATCCATCTGCCTCTTCTCCTCTCTTCTCCTCTCCTTTGCCGAATTTTGTTCCCCATCTCCAAAGCACATTGGCCAGAACCCTCCACTCTCCCTATTTCCCTTTCCTTTTCACTTCCAAAACCAGAAAGTACACCCCACATTTCTTCTTTCCCTCCTTAAAATACCTCTTTGGCCGAAATTGCTATTCCCTCTCCTTGATTTAATTAATAGTCGAATCTACATCCATCACCCCTTTGCCGAATTTCCTTCTAGCACTTGGGGCGGCGTTAACTTAGATCTTTTCGAGTTCCGTGACCGAGATACTTGGGGTTTTAGTGGTTGGCCAAGCCTCCGTTGTAGCAGTCAGTTTGGTCAAGTGGAGGTAAGGTTATTTATTAAGGTTAAGTGCTTAAGCGGTGTTTTGGGGGTTAACCTGTTTACCTGATTAAGCTTTTGCATGGAGGCCACAACCAATCGAGTGGGCAAGGAAGGCCCTGTCCCAAAGTTCAAGAGAAGGGCGGTTTCTGCTGTACGTGATTGGCCACCGGGGTGTGGGCCAGCAACAGGAAGCGTTAAGCAAATAGCCGTAGTTTCGCTAGACGATAGCGTCGAGGATCGAGAGTCTAGAACTCCTAGTAATAAGGTGTGTAATTAACCATTGTCTCCGGGATTTGAGTATATCTCGCTTATGTTGTATGATGCTAATAAGTGCGATTAAATGTGGAAATGGTACCCTTAAGGGGTATGAAGATGATCAGGTTAGTAGCAAAGTTTGTAATTATGTGAACACTGATTTTATTGTGTAAGTATGCCTATGATTGTGAATAGCATGCACATGCATCATCCTCGCATTATATTATGTTACATGTGCATGGGTGGGTTATGAAAAGAAGGTACGGGTGTACTTCGAGTGCGTGGTTGATGTCGACTTTGTGCTACATCGTGGATTGGCGCCGATCGAGGTCGCGTTGTGGATCTTTGCGATTTAGTTCGCGTGGTTACCTTGATTGATATGAGCTTTATGCCATATCGTGGCTTGATGGATTGCTGTGTGCTCCATCGTGGTTTGATGTTAGCTATATGCTACATCGTGGATGGCATTGGTTGCCTTATGGAGGGAAAAGGAGAGGGTGACTCGATAGTCCCCTGGTGTGTGGTAGGCTGGATAAGGGGGTGTGTAGCGGATGGACCCTAGGTTTGGGTGGGTTTCATGATTGCATTATTCCGTTCATGAAATAATATGAAAATGGGCCGAGCCCAATGAATAGGTATGTTTTGGGGACATACGTGGACATGGGCCAAACCCAGTGATCAGTGGACTAATGTGAAAAGGGCCTAGTCCAGTATTTGTGTATGACTTGAAGGTGGGCCAAGCCCAGATTGTGGTAATGTCTGAATAATTATACTTGCATGTTGCATTTGATAATTAAGATGTTATGTGGTTAGCATGTGGGTGGATTTCGATGGTTTAGTTACACACTGAGTCATTGTGACTCACCCAATCTCTTATCCAACCTCGCAGGTAGAAGGATGATCGGACCGGGTTGGAGTGGATACAAGGTGGCCCATGCAGAGGACGTTTTAATATTTTCTTTATGCACTTATTTACCAAGTACTTGGAATCATTATGTTGTAATAAGAGCCTCTTAAGTTATTTGGTTTTCTTTTGGTAATTTATGTCTAAAGAGTTTTGGGAATAATGTTACTTTTATGAACCAAGCTTAAACCACTTGAGTCGATGTTTCAAACGTTTTCCAACCTAAGTAAATTGACAACTAAGAGTTTTAAAGACGAAACTCCGAGATTTCAAAGTAACCTGACGGTTTGCAAACAAACATGCCCAAGATTTACGCTAGTGAAACTACTCTAAAGGAGTTTAGACAAAAAGTTAAACGGCAACTGTTTTTCGCCAATAAGTTTTTCCCATAACATAACCAGATTCGGTCGTAGTGAATGGGCCGGGTTTGGGGATGTTACACATGCACACACGGATATCGAAGAGTCTGGAACCTCCCGCACTCGCAATGCCTATTTCTCATATCAACAACGTACGACCTAGGCAGAAGACCCGATTGACGGCTTACGTACTCTTGAACCCGGAATGTCTCCAAGTCATGCGAATATAGTTCTGTGTTCATCCTCCGTACCCTATTTGCGTTTACTTTCATTGCATTTCGGACGCCCTCAACGTACATATGTCCGGCCTCTATCTGTTTTACTTGTTTTAGCCCCATCTTTGGCATTAATGTGGCTAGTCTATAGAATGTTGCCGAGAAAATACCAGAAATTGGCAGATGACGTGTATGCCTCAAGATCGAGTAACTGCCTTTACGAGATTAGTCATCATTTGACCATCCCGAAACCCATCATCATAACTTTGACTCCACTATCAGTTCTCCATTCTACCTAACCACGGACGGAGACGACGATTTTTGGGTAATGAATTCATCTAAGCTTCAAGCCTCGCGAACCTTTGCTTAAATCTTCGCGATCCTAGCTCGTGCCTTGTGTATGTAATTTCGAACCAATATTTTAAAACAATTGCACAGTTATAAATTTAGGAAAGAAATTTAAAAACAAACTGATAAAATATTATCATATTCAAAAAATATACAAACAAATTTAAAAAATAAAATATGATCAGATCAATTTTGGAACAATGTTTTTTTTACCCATTTTCACGATTTTTCTGCGCCATTCTTTATTCTTATACTCTCTTTGAAAGTTGGACAGATGTGTCGGATGCAATAAACGGACCTCCACAGACCCCCCAAATGCCTTATCGCAGCAGCTAATCCCTTCGATATATCCTAGATGAGGCAAATGTTGTCTTGCCTGACAACGTGTCTCCGCAAATTTGACAAGAAAAATTCCAATACTCAAAGTTCTCACTCTCCATGATGGCAAAAAATGATAGGAAGTGCGTTTCGGTTGCCATCTTGTGTAATCACAATCCAGAGTATTTGCGTGTATCTGTCGTAGAGCCAGGTTCCATCCACCTACACCATTGGCTTGCAGTGAGGAAAGGCCCTAACACATGGCTCGAACATCCAAAACAATTGGTGGAAAATTTGTTTCTCCAATTCTATCTCGCCGTCCAAGCCTTTATACGACAGTATTTGTAAATCAGTTACCATTCCCGATACATACTCTCGCATCACGGCTACCTACCCTTGAAATTCGTTGTATGACGCATTAAAATCACCATACAACTGTTGCATTGCCATTTGCTTTGCCCACCATGCCTTCTTGTAAGAAACCTTGTACTTGAATTGAGCTTGCATGTCCGTACTAAGCGTAGATACAAGGATGGTGGGTGAGTCTTTCACCAATGAGATGGTGCAGTTGCATATGATTTTTGCATCTAACTTTCAATGGTCTTGCGACATACGAGCAACCGTGCATGTGTGAGGACCTTCTATTTTCCATATTGTCCACATATGTGTCTGCTATATTAATGTAGCTCGAACACTCCACAGACAGCCACTTGAGGATTTCCAACATTCTCCAATATATAAAGACTTCGTTGACTTTGTACTTTATAGTGACAAACAGCTTCAAGTTGTACTACTTTATTGCATGTAAGCATTTTTTTTTGTTATCAAATTGTTGTCCTACGAACAACTCTTCAACTTCCGGTTCTTCATCCAGTAGGTGAGCCAACATTATATCTGGATATTCAGAGAACTCACGTGCAAATGCCGCATCAATATCTACATCAGTCATGAAGGCCCCTGGATTATTACGGATAACTATATCGGATCCTATGTACCCGGCTGAATGGGGATGTATATCTTCACCCTCCACTGGGCCTTCATCGCCTTTGTCTTCAGGGATGTCATCCAAATTAGGGTCGGGGCCACTCGAATCTTCACTATCATGGTGGGACTACTCTTCATTATCAGATCATTTATCACTATCTTCTATGGTGGCCAACACCTCTGGATGAATCTCTAAACGATGACACGGGATTGGGACGTTATACGACCATCTATCGTAGTTTGGATTTTTAAGAGCTTGCAATGACCCTCCACAACCCGACTGATCTTCCCGGCAAACATTAAGATCAAAATCAATTTCAGAACGCTGACTTATGAGAATTACAAATTGAATAGATTCTGGTTCAACTATCTCCAAAAATAACTCAACCGGGCTAGGATTATCCATATCAGGGGGCAATAAATTACTATCATTGTCCCTAGATCATCATCATCTACAAGCTCCATTTCCGAGAACTTGAGTGGACCTGTTGAAATCGAAAATTTGTAAAATAATCTCAACATTTGCTTCACGCAACAGGTAGCTATCTTTGTACTGATCTTCTATTTCAAATCTGCCAACAAAATACGCTTGTTGAATCTCATTCTGATTTTCTACCGACTTTGAAAAACACAACCTTCTTCAGTTGTATTTATCATTTCTCCATCGAAATGAATATAAACAAACAGAATTTGGAAACTCATCTTCAACAATTTTTACTTCCTCAACAAATAAATCTGATATTTTTAATATTGATAAAGCAAACAAACAAAACTAATATTTTTGCTTCCTCCTCAATTGATAGAGCAAACAAAAAGCTCAAATGGAAGATTTTAAAAAAAAAGAATCTATATATTGAAGGGGTGTCGGCCATCAGTGTCCCAGCACCTAAATTTTTTTTCAAATCTGATACAAGGGTACCGACCATCAATGTCTCAGCACCCAATTTTTTTTTTAAATTTGATACTAAGTTGTCAACCATCAGTGTCCCAACACTCAAACAATTTTTTTTTTAAATCGGGTATAGAGGTGCCGGCCATTAGTGTCACAGCACCCAAAAAAATATTTTTGGGTTCGGAAAAAGGTGGTGTCGGCCATCTATTTCCCCTAATCAAGTTTTTTATCTGATAAAGTGGGTGCCAGCCATCTATGTGCCAGCACCCAAAAAAATTTTATTTTTTATAAATGTATACCAATATGTTACGTTTTGAAAAAATACATAAGTGCTAGCCATTAAAGTCCCCCAACCCAGAAAGTATTTTTTTATGCTTGACACAATCAACAGACAATAATTGGGCCAAAATACAAGGTGATGTCGGCCCTTGAAGTCCCCCAGCCCTATTTTACTGTTCATTTTAATTTATTTTGGTAATTGTTTTTAAAACTATGTCATTTTTACAATTGTTTATTTTTTTCATGTCATTAAGGTAAAATAAGCGAAGACAAACATTAGTTCCCTGAGTGACAATTATCCGACAATGCAAATAGATTTCACAAATATGTTCATAACAAAAAGGGATCCAAACTTCTACGCCGTCATCACATTGTAAGAAACAACCAGGTAGGAGGGGGTTCCAAGGATTCAAACATACCCGAATCCGCAAGAAGCTAATGTTACGCGGTTTAATCTGTTGCCAATCAACACAAAAAACTTCGCCTAGTAAGTTACCCATTTTTGCTGCAGCACGTGGGTTTTGATACTCAAAAGGCAGCCCCAAAATTAAACCCACACCAGAACTGTTCTGAATAGGTTGTGAGAGAGCATGCAATTCAGAGTCCACGATGTCACAAGTAAGGTGGCGGCGTACACCAACGATAAACCACCATCCAAAACAAAGTGCATGTCATGGCGGCTAATGAATCGTACAACGTAGTAATTATCTGATCGACCAATTACACAAACAGTACCATATAACCACCACATCCGACGTAAAAGAGATTGGAGAAATGGAGACAAGAATTTGCGAATATCATGTAGATAATCAATAGCACAGTAACTACAGTAATCACAAATCAGACGTGGAAAAAGCTATCAGAGGACCACGTTGGATATTTGTATTCAATATAAAAAAATTAATTTTATATATAAATAACAAATTAAATGATGATAGAGTATAAAGAAAACAAATATTGATTTATCTACATAATTTTACATTCATATGCTTTTAAAACTTTGAAATTTTCATTAAAATTATTCAAAACAATAAATTATTAATGTTCAGAAAAAGAAAGAAATTTAAAACCTGTGTGCTAGAGTTTTAATTGTTTGCATTTAAGGCTGCGTTTGTTTGCAGGAATTCATTTTCCGAAAAATATTTTCCTGGTTTTCCAATGTTTGGGTGACTGAAAATATTTTTCATTTGGAAAATATTTTCCAAAACACGCGTAAAATCCCTTACATTTTAGGGAAATTGTCTTACCGTTTCAATTTATGTAAGACATTTTCCTAAAGCTCCGTTTTCATCCAGGCAAATCTCAGAGGCAGATCTTTCCCCTTTTTCCTTCCTTATTCTTTATCAGCCAAATTTCTTTCTCTATTTCTCAAAAATTTTCCTGTTCCTCTTCGGTTGAGAGCGTCAGAGATTCTACCGCAAATGCAAGACTGGTAATCTTCCTTTCTAGTCGTAACACCCCAAACTCGGCCTGGACGTTATGGTCGAGTCTGGCGATGTCACATGATAGTGCTTTAGAAAACGTAACTGCGTTAAAACCATTTTAGGTATCTTAGGATATCGTCAAAACGTGTCGTTTATATATTCATTATCCATTTTCAAAACTTTATACGTTGCGGAAGCTTTTAAAATGATTTGTGAGGTCGTACGTATTTTGATAAAACCTTTGTTTATTTTGAAAACTCGCGTCTTGTCCTCATCGCTAATGATTTATGAAATAATCATCCCAAGTTTTAAACTAAAATCCGAAAGGCCTTATTACATAAAACTTACCCAAATATAACCAAAGCAGAATTAAAAATAAACCATAAATAAGTATCCAGAATCGTGGTCACTGCCGAGTCCTCCGCTGCACCGATCCGCCTACTGCTGGGGATCACCTAAACGGATTAAACAAAAAAGGGTGAGTTTTTGCAAACTCAATGTGTAATCCCCACGGAAAACATACACACAGAGATATCAGATAGCATACATAATCTCACAGTTCGGGTCTGAGCCCATTACAGAAACGGTGTGGACCATAGCCCACTCAGATTCAAAATCATACATATTATAGGGCCTTAGCCTATTTCAGACAGGATATGCAGAGAACAAAGTCCTACCCACAAGTCTCTACACACCAACTCCGTCCAACCCTACACACCATGTGGGGATAAAATCAACCCACCCAGCCCTACACACCATGTTGTACTGAATCGCGCACATAATCGAGAATTTGCACGGAGTTTTTGCGATATGAGCTTAAGAGAATTTCATATACTTCCTCCAATCATAATCAACCCACCCCGATGCAATGCAACATACAAGAATGACATGCTACTATGCAATTTAAACTCATATATTCAGATCAGTATACATGCTTAGTACAAAAATCAGATAGACATATCACTTATATAGGGGTCTAAGTAAAGCTTACCGACCCTACAGTACGTCCACAGTTGACTTGGGCGACCCGTGCAACCTTATAGAACATTTCAGAAAAATCGCTCACATGCCCATATGGTCTGCCCGTGTGGCCCAGACGTCCCAAATTGGCCTTGGCCGTGTGATTCATTTTTAATGTAACCCATGCTAGCTAAATATTCATATATGTTTTCACTATTTACTTATATGTTCATTTAAAGATGTCTACTTGAGTCATTGTCACTAAATTATTTATAACTTGACCTACAGAATTTCAAATTAAGACCCGCTTGATTTTTCTGAAACTAGACTCACATATTTTCTTACCATATAATTTTCAGAATTTATGGTTTAGCCAATAAGTACAGTTAATTCTTAAAAGTCATCCCTATTCTGCTGTCGGACAGTTTCGGCCCTTCTTCACTAAAAATTTATTTTCTCCTAGTATGGGATTAGAATGATGTTCCCGTTTATTTCTCTTGAAAATAGATTCATTAAGAATTTTAAGCATATAAATTATAACCCATAATTATTTTTTTACATTTTTTTATGATTTTCCAAAGTCAGAACAGGGGAATCCGAAATCATTTTGACATTGTCTCACAAAAATTATCATATCTCATAATTTACAATTCCATTGCTTACATTGTTTCTTCCATTAAAAACTAGACTCAATAAAATTTAATTTAATATTTTATTCAACCTCTAACTCAATTTCCATTTTTTTATGATTTTTCAAGGTTAGACTACTACTGCTGTCCAAAACTATTTTCTCTTATCTCCCGACAGCAAGGAATTTCGGCTTTTTACCGAATCCCGTTTTCTGCGTTTAGGGTACACACCTATATCATTTTCGATGTAAAAGCAACTCCAAGCAATCCCCAACCTTCAATTGATCAATTTTCCACTCCATTAATCACTTAAACAATCGAATTGAATTAAACCCGAAACGGGGTATTCATCTATTGAACGAAAAATCATTACCTTCAATCGAATAATCAGGAATTCCACGCCCTTAGAACGCCGTTGATTGATATTCAGCCCTTTGAAAAACCCCTAAACACCAAACAAACCCTTCTTAATATTTGAACAAAACATAATTAAAGTTTAGCCTAAAACTAAACTTACCGAATGCGTGCAGTCCACGAAGCATAACGAAATTGAAAGAAAAGAATCGAAAAAGGAAAGGATGAGGGAAAAATTAAAAGAAAACTCGGCAGCAAGAAGACAATGGAAAAGGGAACGGCAGCAAAGAGGGAGAAGAGGAGAAGAGAAAATTGAAAATTTTGTTTTGTTTTGGGGAAAAGAAAAAAATGAACAGAAACTGATAACCCCAAAATCTTTTCCCTTAATTTTGTCTACCAAACTCCCCACTAAATCCACTACTCAGATTTTTAGTCCATCTCAAACTCTTCTAAACGGACGAGTAAAAATAATGCCCAAGCTAAGATTCAAACACAAGACCTCCTTGACACTAACACTCTACTTAACCACCAGACCAGCAGGCTCATTCTGTTAATTATCTACCAACTTTTACTTAAAAGCCTACTGACCAAAAATAAGGCTTTCTTCAGAAAAATACCAAAATTTAGCCAAAGGCTTGGCTTGAACTTGGGACCTCCCACACACACTCAAAACACTTAACCACTGAAGCAGATACACCATTGTGTGTCAAAATTCACAAAAGCCGAAATTAAAAATTTTGCTACGTTACAACTCTACCCCTTAAAAGAAAATTTTGTCCTCGAAATTTACCTGATCTGAAAAGGTGGGGATACTGCTGGCGCATTGAATCCTCAGGTTCCCACATGGCCTCCTCAGTGCCATGATTCCGCCACAGAACCTTTACCAGTGGAATAGACTTCTTCCGAATAACCTTTACATCGTGATCCGGAACTTGAACCGGCTCTTCCTCAAAGGTCAAGTTTGGCTTAACCTCAATCTTTTCAACAGGAACAATATGGGTAGGATCAGAGCGGTAGCGCCTCAACATAGAGACATGGAACACGTCAAGAATACGATCTAACTCTGGAGGTCGCTCCAACTGATAAGCAACCGATCTCATGCGCTTCAGAAAGAGGTAAGGTTCAATAAACCTAGGGCTTAACTTGCCCTTACGACCAAACCTCAGTACCTTTTTCCATGGTAAGACCTTGAGAAATACGAAGTCCCCCACAGGATACTCAATGTCACGTCTCTTCAGATCCGCATAAGATTCTGCCTATCAGATGCTGCTTTCATACGATCCCGAATCTGTCTAACCTTATCCTCTGTCTCAGAAACCAATTCAGGACCCAGAACACGCCGCTCACCCAACTCAGAATAACATAAAGGAGTGCAAAACTTATGACCATACAGTGCCTCGTAAGGTGCCATCTGGATGCTAGACTGGAAACTGTTATTATAAGCGAACTCTGCTAGTAGCAGATAACCCTTCCAACTACCTCGGAAATCAATAGCACAACTTCTCAACATATCCTCCAGTATCTGAATCACCCTCTCAGATTGACCGTCGGTCTGAGGATGGAATGCAATACCGAAGTCTAACCTCGAACCCAGAGCCTCATGTAACTTTCTCCAAAACTGAGACATGAAGCAAGGATCCCTACCAAAGATGATCGAAACCGATACCCCATGCAGTCTCACTATCTCAGAAATATAAAGCTTTATCAGCTTCTGCAGAGAATAATCAGAACGAACCGGTATGAAGTGGGCGGATGATCCACGATGACACATATTGAATTCTTCTTAGTGGGTGTGAGGGGCAACCCACTAACGAAATCCATAGTCACTCGCTCCCACTTCTATAAAGGAATCTTAATCGCTCACGACCAACTGAAAGGTAATCGATGCTCAGCCTTAACTTGCTGGCACGTCAAACATCTAGCCACAAAATCAGTAATCTCTCGTTTCAATCCTGGCCACCAATATAACTCATGGAGGTCTCGGTACATCTTATTTCCACCAGAATGCATAGTATAATGGCTACCATGCGCCTCTCTCAGTATAGGATGTCTCAAATCAGTATCATTCGGAACACAGATTCTCCCACGAAAACAGAGTACCCCATCACTATTCAGTTCAAAATCCATAGTGCTACCACTCTCAATCTGTCAAAACCGAAGACCCAAAGACTCATCCTCCTACTGCTTTCCCTTAATCTGCCCAATCCATGTCGGCTTAACCTGAAGCTCGGCTAATAGACTACCATCGTCAAATAAGCTATGGCAAGCAAACATCGCCCTCAAATCAGTCATAGCCCTATGGCTTAGTGCATCAGCCACCACATTGGCCTTGTAACACCCCCAACCCCTATCCGTCGCCAAAATAGGGTTACGAGTCATTACCAAAGAGTACAGAACACTTACAGATAATTTGAAATCATTATCTTTACACAAATAGTACACTTGTGGTGTACAGTTCTATAATTATGAATAAACACATTTATCAAACATATTCCATGTTTTTATATATCACAATCTCATATTTCCACATGCATTTACTTTCCACATTATGAACTCAAATAACATATACAAGATATACCAATGTATTTCAAGTACGGTTTCATAATATTTCATTTCAAATTTTAGATTATTTCATATTAGAACTTTTCTCATTAACTCATTTGGAATACCAATTCATACGGATAATACACTCAAGGGTGTACAAATATATAATCACAAATGAACTCATTCATTAACCAAGTTCTATGTACATGTCTCATCAACTCGTATTTCCTTATATCACATAATATATACCATGATTGATGAGTTTATCAATACCATGATTTTCATTTTCTTGTTATTTTTCCATATTTATCCCGTTGAATTTCTCAGAATTTCGATGGATTTTCAGGGGTACACTTTAGTGTACAAACCCAGGTCCGTCAATTCATGTTCATGTACGCACATGTCCATTTCAGAGAGCACACTCCCGCGAACCTCATCCTTATAGCGGGATTACCAGTCCAGGCTAAATCCTCTATAATATAAACTCATAGAGTATTGTCGGGATTACCAGTCCAGGCTAAATCCCCTGCAACGACAATTACTCTAATGAGCTTGGATCTGAATTACCAGTCCAGGCTAAATTCAGACCCTAATTAGGATTACCCGTCTGGGCTAAATCCATTTTCCATATATTCTTCAAGAGGGCTATATCAGGATAGGATCACCCGTCCGGGCTAGATCCATTTTACCGTCAATTCCTTTTCAGAGATCCATCGAATTTTCCTTTCATTCAACCGGGATTTCTTCCCCTTTTTATCAAATATATCAATGTATCATCAATCTTCATACAACGAACATTCAAATTATATTCACATCAATAACATACATTTCAAGCATTTAAGAATATAATTCAAGTTACACGAACTTACAATTCAATTTTTATACCATAACCATAATCTTAGTTTCATAATAAATATTTGAAATAAAACATTACATCATTTCTAATTCAACGTTTATCGATTATAATCAGGCATGTGTTCAATTTATACATAAGTCATTCATATATTTTCCTCCTCCTCCTCTCCATTCCACATCCTTAGTATAAACAACACACTTGTAAGTAACATTATCTATAATTTTCACTATTTACTTATGTGAATATTCAAGTTGTCCATCCGTGTCATAGTCACTAAATTATTTTTATCTTGAGCTACAGAACTTAAAATTAAGATCCGTTAATTTTATTTTAAACTAGACTCATATATATTTTTACTATAATTTTTACAGAATTTTTTGTGTAGCCAATTAGTACAGTTTATTAGTTAAGTTCTCCCCTGTTACACAGTTTGATGGCTCTGACCTCTCTTCGCTAAAAATCAATTATCTCATATTACAATTTTCATATAGTGTTTCTGATTATTTATAATGAAAATAGGATCACTAAGGAATACAAAAATATAAATTTTAACTCATAATTATTTTTGTACAATTTTTAGTGAATTTCTAAAGTAAGAACAGGGGATCACGAAGTTATTCTAAACCAGTCTTAGAAAAATTTAAATATCTTAATATGTAGACTTCTTTTGCTTTCTCTGTTTCTTTTATATGAAAATAGACTCAACAAGATTTAATTCTATATCTCACTCAACTTCTAATTCAATTGCTACCATTTTTGGTGATTTTTCAAAGTTAGACAACTGCTGCTGTCCAAAACTGCTTTAGTGTAACATGTTGATTTCTATTTTGTCCCAAATTCCACAATTCATACAATTCAGTCCTTGCTCAATTAACCCCTCAGTTGAGCTAATTTTCTCATTTAATATTTTTCTCTATCATTTTAAACTACTTCATAACCTTTGAAAATCAGAACTTTAGCATTAGACCTTAATTCCAAACTCTTACACAATTAGGTCCTAAAACAATTTCCATCAATTTTACTTGATAAAATCATCATATATCAAAATTAAAGCTTCAATTCTATGTTTATTCATCATATTCTTCCAACACTCATCCATAGAAACTTTAAAAATTAGCCATAGAATCAAAAACTAATGACATAGTAAGTTGGACCCAATTGTAAAAGTCCAAAAACATAGAAATTTCAAGGAGAAAGCAAGAATTAAACTTACATGAAGCTAGAGTATGAATACCAGCTTGAACCCTCTTCCATGGCTGTTTTTCAGCTGATAAAAATGAAGAGAAGTGAAGAGAATTCTAGATATTCCAATTTGGTCCCATTTTTATTTAGCTAATTTTGACAATTTTCCAATTTTTCCCTTATTTCACCCATTTCCTGATTTTTCTCAGCTATTGCCGCCCAAAATATCTCTTTTGAGCTTATTTGCACTTTAGGTCCTTCCTCATTTGACAATTAAGCTATTCAATCCTTCTAGCAACTTTTACACCTTTTTCAATTTAGTCCTTTTTATTTAATTAACCACCCAAACGTCAAAATTTTCTAACGAAATTTTAATACTACCTTATTAACATTCCGTAAATATTCATAAAAATATTTATGACTCGGTTTATAACACAGAGATCACGATATCTCTTTTTCTCGATTTCTTGACCAAATAAATCTTTATAAAACACAATTTACTATTTCAAAAATATTTTAAAAGCTACATTTGGCTCGTAAATAATAAATAATATATTCTACGAGTTCATTTGTCAGATTTGGTGGTCTCGAACAACTATTTTTGACATCACTGAAATTTGGGCTATTACAACTCTCCCCCTCTTTAAGAATTTTCGTCCTCGAAAATTCCTTCAGTGGATAGAATCAAATATTTTTCACTACTTATACCTTTTCCGATGTTAATTCCTTACACGAAAATTAGAGAAATCCAGATGCCAGAATCACCACGTTTCTATGATCAAACCAAAAGCATAATCATAACAGACATAGTTATCACAAGCTGAAGAACACACTTTAAAGATAAGCCATGATTAATAATTTACGAAGTATGAATGATAGGAAAACCAAGATAAGAAAATTCAAGATACAATACCATACCGGAAATCCGAGAACATAACTCATAAAAAAATAATAAAGATACTGATGATTCCTCAGAGAAAGCCAGAAAAAAAAACACTGCTTAACGACTCTGGACTTCTATCATAACAGAGATAATATATTTCCAAATATTTATATATAAGACAGAATAATATCCAGTAAAAACGGAAGAATATTCCAACATAAATTTTTTTACCGACTTTATTCCAACATAATAAAATAGAATTCCGAAGAGATAAAGAAATACCGATCATAAACAGCTCAATCCATCTACGCTACCTAAGATTCAATTCCTTCTAAGTAAGGAGGTACTTGAGGCTCTTGTGGTCAGTGTAGATGATACACTTCTCACTATACAAGTAATGCCTCCAAATTTTCAGTGCAAAAACCACGGCAGCCAACTCCAAGTCATGCATCAGATAATTCACCTCATGGGTCTTAAGCTAACGAGACGCATAGGCTACCACCTTACTATCCTGTATCAACACACATCCCAAATCGACATGTGACGCATCACTATAAACCGTGAACTCCTTTTCAAGTTCTGGCTGTATCAAAATAGAAGCCTCAGTCAGTACAATCTTGAGCTTCTCAAAGCTCTCTTGCTGTGCATCAACCCATATAAACGGTACACCCTTACGTAGCAGCTTTAGTTAAGGGTGTTGCAATCAATGAAAAGCCCTCCACAAATCATCGATAATAACCCGCCAGTCCTAGAAAACTGCGAATCTCATACACGTTCCTAGGCTGTTTCCACTTCAACACAACCTCAATCAACACATGGCTGCTGTCCAGTAGCAGCAACAGGGGGTCTAACTCTAACTGGCCTATTAGCACTAGCCTTTTTCTTAGGCCTCTGAACCAAACTCGAGGGGTCTGAATCCCTCTTGTTCTTTCCTCTCTCTCTATCTCGGTATTGGCGCTCAGCGCGCTTAACCTCCTCGGTAATTTTTGCCTTCTCGACTAGGGCAGAAAAATCTCGCTCCCTCTACGGGGCTATCAGAACTCTCAAATTATATTTGAGGCCATCCTCAAAGTAGATACATCACTCATACTCAGATGCCACCATACCTAGCGCATAGCGACTCAGTCTCAGAAACTCAGCCTCATACTCGGCCACTAATCGATCCCTCCGTGTAAGATTCAGAAACTCCCTCTTACGAGTATCCACATAACTAGCTCCGACATATTTCCCCTAGAAGGCGGTCTTAAAGAACTCTCGGTCGACGCGTTGGTGAGTGCCCTCCTTAACGATCGACCACCACCATCGATAAGCCTCGCTCATGGCGAAATGAGACTACACCCTTTAATTTCTACTTAGGGGTGCAATCTAGATAATCCATGATCCTTTCTGTGGCCTCAATCCAGTATTCGGCCACATTAGGGGCGACCCCAGTGACACCCCTGAAAAGCTCAGCTCCATTGGACCAGAGTCGTTCCGTAACCAACCATCGGTCCCTGGATCCAGTATTGGACGCAGCGACCCTCTCCAAAATCCTTAGCATAGCCTGGGATAATGCGTCATCCCTAGCCATGCGATCTTGAGACCCAGTCTCAGTAGTAGGCGACACTGGTGTCTCACTCGTATCCAAATTCCGTATGCTACCCAGTGAAGAAGACTTAGCTCAAACACCTCTACGGTATTTACCTCGGCATCTAGTACCCCGTCCGCGGATACCTCGTGCGCTCATTGTCTAATCACGTTTATCTGTATTAATAGTTTTGTGAATCAGTTACAGTTCTAGTGTTTATTAAAAAATGTTTTATGTAAAACAGTATCGATTATTCAGAGTTTGTTTTCGTAAATCGCAGTCTCACTACAGTTTTCAATTTCTCTACAATTTTCAGTATACACTAACTAGAGTGTTTTCAATATAATTTACTACCTATAGTACTTTCAAAATATATTATCCATAATAGTTTCAGTTTAAAACAAATCACAGTTCAGAATACTTACAAGATCGGTGCCGGAGACTCGGTGTACCACATACTCTGTAGAAACATTTTAAATCATTTAAAAAACAATTCTTCAAAAACCAAATTTTAAAACCCATAATCCACAGCCGAGTTTTGCAACTTGGCTCTGATACCACTAAATGTAACACCCCAAACCCGGCCTGGACGTTATGGCCGAATCTGGCGATCTCATATAATAGTGCTTTAGAAAATGTAATTGCGTTAAAACCATTTTTAGGTATCTTAGGCTATTGTCAAAACGTGTCGTTTATATATTCATTATCTATTTTCAAAACTTTATACGTTGCAGAAGCTTTTAAAATGATTTGTGAGGTCGTACGTATTTTGATAAAACCTTTGTTTATTTTGAAAACTCGCGTCTTGTCCTACTGCTAGCAGTTTATGAAATAATCATCCCAAGTTTTAAATTAAAATCTGAAAAGCCTTATTACATAAAATTTACCCAAATATAACCAAAGCAGAATTAAAAATAAACCATAAATAAGTATCCAGAACCGTGCTCACTGCTGAGTCCTCAGCTGCACCGATTCGCCTACTGCTGGGGATTACCTGAACGGATTAAACAGAAAAGGGTGAGTTTTCGTAAACTTGGTGTATAATCCCCACAGAAAACATACACACAGAGATATCAGATAGTAGACATAATCTCACAGTTCTGGTCTGAGCCCATTACAGAAATGGTGTGGACCATAGCCCACTCAGATTTAGAATCAGACATATTATAGGGCCTTAGCCCATTTCAGACAGGATATGCAGAGAACAAAGTCCTACCCACCAGCCTCTACACACCAACTCCGTCCAACCCTACACACCATGTGGGGATAAAATCAACCCACCCAGCCCTACACACCATGTTGTACCGAATGCGGCACATAATCAGAAATTTGCAGCTGAGCATCCAGATAACAGGCTTAAAAGCATTTCAGATACTTCCTCCAATCATAATCAACCCACCCCGATGCAATGCAACATACAAGAATGACATGCTACTATGAAATTTAAACTCATATATTCAGATCAAGATACATGCTTAGTAATGCAAAATCGAGACAGACAGATCACTTATATGAGGGTGCGAGTAAAGTTTACCGACCCTACAGTAGGTCCACAGTCGACTTGGGCGACCCGTGCAACCTTATAGAATATTTCAAAAAAATAGGCTCACACGCCCATATGGCCTGCCCGTGTGGCCCAGACGGCCCAAATTGGCCTTGGCCGTGTGATTCATTTTTAATGTAACCCATGCTAGCTAAATATTCATATATGTTTTCACTATTTACTTATATGTTCATTCAAAGTTGTCTACTTGAGTCATTGTCACTAAATTATTTATAACTTGAGCTACAGAATTCCAAATTAAGATCCGCTTGATTTTTCCAAAACTATGCTCACATATTTTCTTACCATAAAATTTTTAGAATTTATGGTTAAGCCAATAAGTACAGTTAATTCTTAAAATTCATCCCTATTTTGCTGTCTGACAATTTCGGCCCTTCTTCACTAAAAAATTATTTTCTCCTAGTATGGGATTCGGATGATGTTCCCGTTTATTTCTCTTGAAAATAGGCTCATTAAGAATTTTAAATATATAAATTCTAACCCATAATTATTTTTTTATATTTTTTTATGATTTTCCAAAGTCAGAACAGGGGAACCCGAAATCATTCTGACCTTGTCTCACAAAAATTATCATATCTCATAATTTACAATTCCATTGCTTACATTGTTTCTTCCATTAAAAACTAGACTCAATAAAATTTAATTTCATATTTTATTCAACCTCTAACTCAATTTCCATTTTTTTTATGATATTTCAAGTTTAGACCTACTGCTGCTGTCCAATGCTATTTTCTCTTATCTCCCGACAGCAAGCAATTTTGGCTTTTTGTCGAATCCCGTTTTCTGCATTTAGGGTACACACCTGTATCATTTTCGACGTAAAAGCAACTCCAAGCAATCCCCAACCTTCAATTGATCAATTTTCCACTCCATTAATCACTTAAACAATCAAATTGAATTAAACCTGAAACGGGGTATTCATCTATCGAACGAAAAACCATTACCTTCAATCGAATAATCAGGAATTCCACGCCCTTAGAACGCCGTTGATTGATATTCAGCCCTTTGAAAAACCCCTAAACACCAAACGAACCCTTCTTAATATTTGAACAAAACATAATTAAAGTTTAGCCTAAAACTAAACTTACCGAATGCGTGCAGTCCACGAAGCATAACGAAATTGAAAGAAAAGAATCGGAAAAAGAAAGGATGAGGGAAAAATTAGAAGAAAATATGGCAGCAAGAAGACAATGAAAAAGGGAACGGCAGCAAAGAGGGAGAAGAGAATATCGAAAATTTTGTTTTGGGGAAAAGAAAAAGATGAACAGAAACTGATAACCCCAAAATTTTTTCCCTTAATTTTCTCTACCAAACTCCCCACTAAATCCACTACTCAGATTTTTAGTCCATCTTAAACTCTTCTAGATGGACGAGCAAAAATAATGCCCAAGCTAAGATTCGAACACAAGACCTCCTTTACACCAACACTCCACTTAACCACCAAACCAGCAGGCCCATTCTGTTAATTATCTACCAACTTTTACTTAAAAGCCTACTGACCAAAAATAAGGCTTTCTTCAGAAAAATACCAAAACACTTAACCACTGAAGCAGATACACCGTTGTGTATCAAAATTCACAAAAACCGAAATTAAAAATTTTGGAGCGTTACAGTAGTTGAATTTTATTTTTCATTTTTTATCTCCAATTCTGATGCTTCGCATAATCTTGTTTCGCCTTCAACCTAAAACCCCTTTCATTTTTATTTCGGTATTTTCCCCATTTTAAACCCTAGTCCCAAAAATGGATTTTTATGAATGTATATTGTTTTAAATATATGAATCTTAACCTTCACTTTTGTCAGTAATAAATTTTTAAAGTTGTTTTTGCTATTTCTAAAAGCTGCCTTGTTTGTTTTGTGCTTGTTTCCTGGTACCGAAAAAATCACTGGAAAAATTCAGGATTTTGAGATTTTTGGAGGTGTCTTTGGATTGAGTTTTCTGTAGGGGAGAGTAAACAGAAAGGTGGAGTTTCGCAAATTTTGTTGGTGTTGCTCTTTGCTTGCTCTATTGATGTTGAAATGTCTGAAATTCTTTTTCGTGATTTATTCTCAGTATTGAACTTTGTTGCTTTTATTTCTTTCTTCTCTTTTTGGTTGCTGATAAATTGAGGGAAAAGTGATTTTACTATGTTTTTGTCTTAGCAATATCTTTAACGTAAAAGGAGAAAAAAATCGAAATTTCTATCTTCAGCTTCAATTTCTCCGGAAACGAAAAACCAGTAAAGTATTGTTTGGAAATTTGCAATCCAAGTAAATGCAAAAGCCGTGTCGTTTCAATTCTCGCTTCCTTCGCTCCTCCAAGCACACTTCTTCTCCTATCATTGTTAACTCATCGTTTAATAATCTCTTCCATTTTGATTTTTTAGACCCCCGAAATCAGAGCTTTTTCCAACTTATTGCTTTGCATGTGTTAATCCGTTTATAAATATTAGTAGTTAGCTTTTAGTGATATTACATTGTGACTGCAGATTTTATTTTTTTGCGGCAATTGTTAAGGTTCAATTTTCAGTTAGAAAATCATATTAGGAAAAGATAAAGAGAAGAGAAGATCTATTTATTGAAGGATTTAGCTGATTTTTGTGTTTTTAATTGCGGAAAGAATGAAGATTATAACCTCTTTATAACCTTAGTTTACGCATCTATTTCACACAGGCTGTAGAGCACTTTTGAGTTGCTTTAAAATTTGAAAGCTACTGATCTTTTACTGGGAATCTCACAGTTTTTATAATGCCAAATAGTTTCGTATGTGAAATTTTAACTAATATATTTGTTTAGCACACATTACTGCTTGTTGTTTTTTGCTTTTTTGCCAACTACTAAATATTTGAATTATTTACTGGATCCTACTCTTTAAATGCCAATCATCAAGAAAAATCTTGATGTGTAGTTGTGGTGATAAATCTTGATGTTTAAGATGGTTGATTGACTTCTTATTACATAGATGGCATGGATTTTTCTTGTTAAAATAGGCTATTGGTTGGAGTGGAAGTTTTAATGTTTTAATCTTGATGTGTTGTTATTTTTTATTGTCTTTGAAAGGTCTTGCCCCTGAAATTCTCGAGGATTTGTACCACCTTAATTAGAAGGCTGTTGCGATCCGCAAGCATTTAGAAAGAAACAGGGAAGGATAAGGATTCCAAGTTTCGGTTGATTCTTGTCGAGAGCAGGATTCACAGGCTTGCTCATTACTACAAGAAAACAAAGAAGCTTCCACCTGTCTGGAAATAGTAAGTCTGTGCATTTGTGTTTTTATCTAATACTGATCCTTGTTGCAATTAATGTCTATTTAGTGAACTTATATTGTTTGGTTTCTTCCTTGATGCGTGTTTTGTTTGTCTTGCCATGCGATGCAGTACATTATGACGGTATTAAGTTATTACCGTATTTGCATAATCCCATTACGAAATGGTTGTTCAAGTAGTTTGTTTTATATTGTGATTTTCAATCAAATGAATACCCTGCTTGATTTGTTCACGCTCTTTTACCGTGAGCCTTAGAAACAATGTACAGCTTGCTGGTCTTCTTACAGAACCTTTGGAAACTCCCCTTTTTCTTTTTCTTTTTATCTCGTTCTTAGGTCATCTTCATTTTTAGTAAAGAAAAAAGCTGGCTCACTTTAATATAACAACAAATGTGTACAACTATATAATATTTCAAGAATGGAAAAGACTCCATATTATATGTTTAGAGAATAATTCTTTAAAAATATCATATCATATCAATTCTAGTTTTAATTATTTTAAATAATAATTAAAAATAGAGGATGAAATTACTGTTGAAGATTCCAACTGTGATTTGGAAGCCAAATATCTAGGGGGTAACTATTTAATATATATGCTTTTCCCAAAGCATCTATGCTAATATTAAAAGCTAGATGCTGGAACACTCAGATTTCAAGCTACAGTGTGATTAAAAGAAAGGTCATATATATGCTACAAGAATATGCACTTTTTTTCCCCTTAACTCATTCCTGGCATATTCTCCACATTAAAAGAATCAAATGCTTTAAAAAATAAAAATGTAGCTTGAGAATTTTTATAGCTCATATTCACATATTCGAGCTTACCAAGATCCCCAACTTTCCACTTCATGAAACGCATTTCTTGTCACTGTCATGGATGCGCTCTACCAATAATACATGTATAAAAGTTTCTATGTTTTACTTTAAATATAAAATACTTTTAAAACCACGTAATAATATAAATAAAGAACATATTAGACATTGTTAGTAAAAAGGGCGTTGTTGAAAGTAGAATCAACACAATAAATTTGGTTTCGGAACAGCAACAGTCACATTCATGTTGCAGAGTATCTATGCATGTTGAAAGTAGTTTACGATGCACCCAGAGCGCTCAATCTCGTTCAGCACATAGATAAAGAAGTCTGAAGTAGTATAAAAACTCTGCAGTTCCCCATGCATCCTGGTTGTGCATATATAGCTCCTGTTGTAGTGCTTGTGCTTGTTAAGGGACTTGCGGATTTGCCATGAAACCTTGCAAAATTTGGAAAAGAAAAAGAGTTGAAAGCTCTCAAATTGTCTGTAAAATCTGGTGTGTTTGATCAGTTCATGTCTTATTCATCAATATAATGAAAGGTTTAGATGACTTTGCTATATATACTCATTACTGGCTATGAATGCTAAAACCTTAATCAAATTAATACCTTCTAATGGTTTATTCATAGGATTGCACTAGATATAGTGAAAGGACCTTCGATTCGTATCATCTAATTTGTTTTTTAGGATTCTTATATTAAATTCTTTAGCATCATAAATCGGGTTCAAGATCTATTATATGTAATTATATGTATAGGTCCGACCCTATTTATGTTTACAAATTTTAGTTTAATTTATTGGGTTTAATCTGAATTATATTAGTAATCAGTTATTTGTACTATATTGATTTGATTTTATTTAATAACTATTCGCTAATCTGATTATAATAATTTAATACTAATTAAGAAAATTATCATATATTTATAAATAACCCATACTAAGAATATTTTTTAGTGGCAATTCAATTAACTTCCTTTTTTCCATAACATTAAAATAACTTTTTTTATATAACTCTATTGTATATTAATTTCAAAACTTTTAATAATTAGAAAAAACACAGAAGTAATTAAATTAAGAAATAGAGGAAATTAAATTAAATTAAATTAAATTAAATTTGATAATTGTAACATTTCATATATGTATGTATGCACTTTAGTCATGGTAGTTTTATTCATATATGTGATATTTGTGTGGCATTATTTTATGTAGATGGATCATAGTCAAGATCAAAATGCAATTGTCAGAGTCGCGACTTCAGTTTTAGCTTTTGGGGCTCTTTGGATTAAAAAAAAATTAAAAACTAGGAAGGAAATTGCTTCTCACCCTCATGTGAATCGAGATTATGAAAGAGAAAATTATATTAATAGTATTTTATATAGTAGTGATCAACATTGTATTAATGTGATAAGGACGAGACCGATTGCCTTTTTTAATTTGTGTGATATTCTTAGTAGGAATAATTTGTTACAATCAACTAAATCTGTGAATATTAGGGAGCTTATATTTTTACATATAATTGGTCATAATGTAAGGTTTCGAGTGATTGGATCTAAATATTATAGACCAACTGAGACAATTCACCGTTATTTTAGGGTTGTATTGAGAGCTATTTTGGAATTGTTAAAACTAGTTATTAGATCACCTGATGAGTCAACTTTTAGTGAAATAAAAAACAATCCAAGGTTTTATCCTTATTTTAAAGATTGTATTGGAGCATTAGATGGAACTCATGTTCGTGCATCCGTTCCACTTAGCATTCAAGGAAGATTTTGTAGCCGTAAAGGGGGGACGACACAAAATGTATTGGCTGCCATTACATTTGATTTGAAATTTTCCTATATTCTAGCTTGTTGGGAAGGTAGTGCACATGATTCTCGTATTTTAAGTGATGCACTTTCACGCCCAAGAGGATTAAGAATTTCGGAAGGTAATAATTATCATTAAATACCAAATAGTTCTAGTAAGCTCATAATTTATTAGTATTAATTATGTTTTGTAAAATTGTAGGTAAATATTATCTTGTTGATGCTGGATATGGCATCCAAAATGGATATATTACCCCATATCGTGGTGTCCGATATCATTTAAAAGAGTCATGCTCAGGGGCCTGAAAATGCAAAGGAACTCTTTAATTTTCGACATTCATCATTGCGAACCACTATTGAACGTGTTTTTGGGATTTTGAAGAAACGGTTTCGTGTATTAGATGCTGAACCATTTTGGAATTTTCAAACTCAAGTAGATATAGTTTTAGTGTGTTGTATCATTCATAATCATATAATGGGAGTTGATCCTAATGATTTACTTAATCAAGGATTATACGAGGAGCCTGAGTCTGATTTGATAATACCAACTCTTACGGAGCGAGAAGAAAGAGAAGAAGCAAGAGAATGGTCTGCTAAGAGAGACGAAATTGCACAAACTATGTGGACTGATTATATGGCTAGAAATGTTAGGTAGGTTTAGGGCTTAGGATTATTGTTTCTATGTTATGTATGTTTTAGTATTAAAATTGTTTTTTTTAATGCTTGTTGGATAATGATATTGAAATTTTAGTTTGTTGGATTTTGAAATTATTATGTCTTGAATTTGTTAGATATTGATTATGCTTTAAGCTTGTTATATATTGAATTTATTATGTTTTATGCTTGTTGGATATTGAAATGATTGACAATGACAATTATTAATATAGAATGGGTAAGGGCAACAAAGAAGGGACCTCCAAGCAATTTAGGTGGACAAAACCGATGGAACATGTTTTTCTTGAAATTCTAGCAGAGGAGGCCCAGAAAGGAAATAAGCCTTCTGATACTTTCAAACCAGTTTCTATTAATCGAGTTGTCGAAGCTATTTCTGAAAGATTTCAAGTCCAATGCGATGCGAAGCATGTGGAAAATTATTTGAGGATTGTAAAAAACCAGTGGCAGATTATATGCAAAATTTGAGGTGAAAGTGGTTTTGGATGGGATGATAACATGAAAATGATCACATGTGATAGAGCGACATATGATGCAGCAGTGATGGTAATATATGTATATATATGTTAAGTATATTTTAATTGTTTTTTACTTGTTATTCTAATTGTGTATAATATCCAACAGGCACACAAGAAGTATAAACCATTTTTGAATAAAAGCATTGATCATTATGATGAAATGGCTTTGGTTGTTGGCAAAGATATGGCAACAGGGAATTTTGCCAGAACATTTGCTGACATAGATTTGGATGATGGTAACCAAGATTCAGTGCCTATAGACTGCGACAATGAAGAGACTGAAGAGGTAAGAACAAAAGTATCTTCATCTGGCACATCCAAACGTAAAAAAAAAAAATGTTCAAGAAAGTGCCGTAGATGAACAAATTAAATTTGTGGGTGAACAACTTGACAAAATTGCTAATGCTTTGGAACAATTTACTGCGGATAAGACACCATATCTTTACGAAGAAGTGATGTCAATGGAGGAAGAAGGATTTGATGATGACTTCCTGTGTTCTGTGTTTGATTATCTAGTGAGTCATGAATCCAAGACCAAAGCTTTTTTAGTTAAAAGTAAGAAGCATAGAAAAATTTGGCTTCAAAAATTTTCTCAAGGTTGAAGATATTGATACTTTTAATGTGGTGTAATATTAGTTATGCACTTGGACAATGTTGTTGTTATTATGTGGTGTACTACTAATTATGTATTTGGATAATATTATTAATTTTTAGTATTAATTATGGTTTGGAAGCTAATTTATAATTATTCAATCCTTGTTTTTTATTTTTTTATAACACAATTACAAATAATTTATTTGACTTTGGTTGTTTCCAATTTATGACGGTTAATATTCTATCTTAATAATTGAGTATTATTATATATTTAATTTGATTTATTTATTTATAAATAAATCATTGCAATATATGTAAATACAATTTAAAATATAAATTTATTAATATATATATATAAATTTATTAATATATGTAAAAACAGCTTTTCCGGAAAATATTTTCAGGAAATCAGTCATACAACAGAAAATATTTTACACAGATTCAACCAAACACCAGAAAAGTAAATCATTTCCAGAAAAGTAAATAATTTTCCAAAAATCATTTTCAAGAAAATATTTTACTGACAAACAAACGGAGCCTAATTCTTTTGTATAGATTTTGTTTAACCGTTTCATTCAAAAAACATATTTGGTTAATTTTTTTTTCAAAAAAAATATTTAGTTAATTGTAATCTCATTTAACCTTTTAATAATATAATGTTGAAGATTGAGTTTTACTTCGATTGGAATAGGTATTGTTGTTAAGGTAGGAGGATGTCGGCTTGAGTGTGTTTCAACTCATTATCCTTTTTTATGAATTAATTAAAATATAATAAATTTAAAATATTTTATTATATTATTTTAATTTGAAATATCTTATATTCCCAAAAGGAGACACAAGTTTAAACCTTGGAGATAGAGGTGTTCATGGTTTGGGCCTAACTAAAATTTTAGGCCCATTTGCTAGATTCGAGTTTGGCCCGGTCCGCCGATATTATTTTTTTAAATATATATATATATACTTAAGTAACACTAAGATAAGTATAACTTAATAAGCAAATACCTCTAAAATAATAACAAAATTAATAATAAAACAAGAATTATACAATATCCAAATAATAACAACAAAATAGTAGCAATATAATAGTAAAATGATAGCAAAATAGTGAAAAAAAAAAGAATAAGAAGGAAACAATAAAAAAGAGAGTAAGAAAACAATATATTCGGGCCGAGCTCGAGCCAAAAAAACCTTACTTGAAGCTTAACTTGTTTTCTAAACAGGCCTAATTTTTTTACCCAATCCCATTTTTCAGGTCTATATTTTTACCCAAACCCTCCTACTTCTCGGGCAAGCCAAATCGGATGGCCCAACCCATAAACAGGTCTACTTAGAAACAATGAACATGTTGAGTTGTGAAATATTAAACATATTTTATCAAAATTCTATCATGAGTAAAATTATCAAAAAAAATTTACTTTTTTTTTTCTTATAAATAGAAGAGAGAATTTTCGCATAAGAAGTGATATTCTTATAACTATTCATATGTTTAGCAAATTGTATTTTTATAGTTATTAAATAAAAAATTCAATCTATTCCTCGTTCATTACATTTCAACAAACTAAACTACATCTTGCTTGTTAGATCGGGTCGGGTTGGATGAGGCTGTTTTAGTTTTAAACCCTAAAAAACTGTAGAAGGAAACAAATGAGAAACTAACCCTGGTTTGTATATAAAATGAATAGTGATTCAACTCAGTCTTGATATTTCCTCTTTTATCTTCTCATCTCCACTTATTTCTTGTTTTCCGCCGCCAAGATAATTCGATCTCAGCCCGCCCGTAGGCTTAACGCCATCTTCCTCAGTAAACTCAGGCACACTTTCTTTATCAAGGGTTCTTGCTTTTCCATTTTGTTATTTATTTCGTTTTTATGAATTGGAGGTTTTGTTTTGGTCTTTTAACAGATTCCATCGGTTTCACGAGATGGCAACAGAGGGAGGCAAGAGCTTTGCAAGGAGAGACAAACTACTTGAAATCGAGTCAAAGGTTAGAGTTTGGTGGGATGAAAAAGATGTTTTCAAGGCTGAACCTGCTGAAAAACCACCTCAACCAGGTGAAAAATTCTTTGGGAACTTTCCGTTTCCTTATATGAATGGTTTTTTACATCTAGGTCATGCCTTTTCTCTGTCCAAACTCGAGTTTGCTGCTGCTTACCATAGATTAAGAGGTGCGAATGTGTTATTGCCATTTGCTTTTCACTGTACTGGTATGCCAATTAAGGCTTCTGCTGATAAACTTGCTAGAGAAATCCAACAATTCGGTAATCCACCAACTTTTCCTCACGAGGTTGTAGAGGAGGAACCTAACCCAAAAGAAGAATCTGACCCAAATGAGGGTGCCAATGTGGTACCTGATAAGTTTAAAGGGAAAAAGTCTAAAGCAGCGTCTAAGTCTAGTGGACAGATGTTTCAGTGGGAAATTATGAGGAGTTTTGGACTTTCAGATAGTGAGATATCCAAGTTTCAAAACCCATATGAATGGTTGAAGTTTTTTCCGCCATTGGCAGTAGAAGACCTTAAGGCCTTTGGCTTAGGTTGTGATTGGAGAAGGTCGTTTGTGACTACGGATATGAATCCATTTTTTGATTCTTTTGTTAAGTGGCAGATGAGGAAGTTGAAATCGCTGGGTAAGATCGTTAAAGATATGAGGTATACCATATATTCTCCTTTAGACGGTCAGCCTTGTGCTGATCATGATAGGGCAACTGGTGAAGGTGTTCAGCCTCAAGAGTATACTATTATCAAAATGGAAGTAGTGTCACCTTTTCCGGCTAAAATGCGTGTTTTGGAAGGGAAAAAAGTATTTTTGGCTGCTGCAACATTGAGGCCTGAAACCATGTATGGGCAAACAAATTGCTGGGTATTGCCTGATGGGAAATATGGAGCCTTTGAAATCAATGACACTGACGTATTTATTCTGACTGAGAGGGCAGCACTCAACCTTGCTTATCAGAAGCTCTCCCGTGTCCCTGAGAAGCCTACTTGCTTGGTTGAGCTGACTGGTTATGACCTGATTGGGCTTCCAGTAAAGTCTCCTCTCTCATTTAATGAAGTCATATATGCTCTTCCAATGTTGACCATTCTAACAGACAAAGGTACCGGAATAGTCACCAGTGTTCCTAGTGATGCTCCTGATGATTATATGGCCTTACAAGATTTAAAAGCAAAACCTGCTTTTCGGGCAAAGTTTGGGGTGAAAGATGAGTGGGTGTTGCCTTTTGAGATTGTACCCATCATTGACATTCCTGAGTATGGAGACAGGGCAGCTGAAAAGGTTTGTCTGGATCTTAAAATTAAAAGTCAGAATGAGAAAGACAAACTTGCTGAGGCAAAGAGGTTGGTGTACTTGAGAGGTTTTACAGAGGGAACCATGATTGTTGGAGAATATGCTGGAAGAAGAGTCCAGGAAGCTAAGCCACTGTTGAGGAACAAACTGATTGAGACGGGCCAGGCAATAATTTATAGTGAGCCTGAGAAGAAGGTCATGTCAAGGTCTGGTGATGAGTGTGTTGTGGCTCTTACAGATCAATGGTACATCACGTACGGGGAACCAGAATGGAAAAAATTGTCTGAGGAGTGCTTATCCAACATGAATCTATACTCTGATGAGACACGTCATGGCTTTGAACATACGTTAGGATGGCTGAACCAATGGGCTTGCTCACGATCCTTTGGCCTTGGGACTCGCATTCCTTGGGATGAAGAATTCCTTGTTGAGTCATTATCTGACTCAACCATTTACATGGCTTATTACACAGTTGCTCATCTTTTACAAAATGGGGACATGTATGGAAAAAGTGCTGATCTGGTTCAACCTGCCCAGATGACAGATGAGGTCTGGGAATTTCTCTTCTGTGGTGGTCCCTATCCCAAATCTTCAAATATCCCAGCTGCTACTCTTAATAAGATGAAGCAGGAATTTGAATACTGGTACCCGTTCGATCTACGAGTGTCTGGAAAGGATCTTATCCAGAACCATTTGACATTTTGTATCTACAACCACACAGCAATCATGTCCAAAGATCACTGGCCTCATGGATTCAGGTGCAATGGACATATTATGCTCAATTCAGAGAAGATGTCCAAGTCTACTGGAAATTTCAGGACATTGCGCCAGGCAATTGAGGAATTCTCTGCTGATGCTACTAGATTCTCTCTAGCTGATGCTGGGGATGGTGTGGATGATGCAAACTTTGTGTTTGAGACAGCCAATACTGCAATTTTGCGTCTTACAAAAGAGATTGCATGGATGGAAGAGATTCTGGCTGCAGAATCGTCATTGAGGACAGGTCCCCCATCTACCTATGCTGATCGGGTTTTTGAAAATGAGATAAACATCGCTGTCAAGATGACTGAGAAGAATTATCGAGATTACATGTTTCGAGAGGCTCTCAAAACTGGCTTTTATGATCTTCAAACTGCGAGGGATGAGTATAGGTTCTCTTGTGGCAGTGGGGGCATGAACCGTGACCTTATATGGCGTTTTATGGATGTGCAGACTAGGCTTATCACTCCAGTCTGCCCTCACTATGCGGAGTTTGTTTGGAGAGAGCTTCTGAAGAAGGATGGCTTTGTGATAAAAGCTGGCTGGCCATCAGCTGGTTCTCCAGATCTTAAACTCAAGAGTGCCAATAAGTATCTACAGGATTCCATTGTGTTGATGAGAAAGCTGCTGAATAAGCAGATTTTGGGCTCAAAGAAATCTAATAAGAAAGGGGCTCCAGTTACATCACTATCTGAGGACAAGTTAAAAGGCCTAATCTATGTGAATGAGAAATTCGAAGGATGGCAAGCAGAGTGTTTGCAGATTCTCCAAAGCAAGTTTGACAGTAATGCCCGAACTTTTGCATCAGATGGGGAGATAATGAAAGCATTACAGGAGAGCACTGTTGGTCAGGCAGCAGACTTCAAAAAGATCCAGAAACAATGTATGCCATTCTTGAGGTTCAAGAAGGATGAGGCTATTAAAATTGGTGTCCAAGCTCTGGATTTGAAACTTCCCTTTGGAGAGATTGACGTCCTCAAAGAGAACTTGGACTTGATCAAAAGACAACTTGGTCTTGAAGAGGTAGAAGTACTGTCATTCACTGACTCTGATGCTAGTGCTAAAGCTGGTACACATGCATCCCTGCTAAACCAGAATCCTCCATCCCCTGGAAATCCAACTGCCATCTTCTTGCCAAGGTGAGTCATTTTAGCATGCATTGTTTTTCTTAACTTAATCATGTGTTTCTCTGCATCTATATTATGTAGTTGGTATTTTAGCAACAAATGGTCACTTGAATGAAAACTGGAGTTTATTGCTGTATGCAGGTAAGCAAATGTGTTCCAGAAATGTTGCATCCTAATGCTCTCAAGCAGCACTTGTCATTGAAGTTGAAACATTTTCCTGCTATCTGGATCAGATATTTATTTAACTCTCTCATTGGTTGTAATTCCAGTTCTATATATCTGGCTTTACCGAACTATGTATCTGCCTCTCTTTTTTTTTTGGTTCTTTTGATCTTTTTTATCCAGTTTTGTTATTTATTTCCTTTTTACAGTGATGGTGTTTTAAAAGCAAGTAAAAGAACAGATTATATTTCAGTTGATTGAATGTTAGTGGTTCTTCCTTTACCCTGTGTGTTTGGATCGGGATAGTATTTCTTGCGCTTTTCCTCTTTTTGAATTACATGTATGGAAGCTTAAATAGGGTTTAGTACCAATAAAGGCCCATTTTTGAAATTATTTATGGAAATGGGCCGTCTTTAAAAATAATTGATATGGATCGAAAATTAAAAAATGTGTTGACGTGGATACACTTTTACGTCAGTGTTTTTTTTCCTTTTGTCAGGTAAAAGCACTCTGATGTGGATACACTTTTGGCCATGTGATTTCTAGTGGATTATTTGCTAATTAGTGCCTAAGTTTAGGGTTTAGGGTTTAATTAAATTATAAAATTGAAATAAAAAAGTTTTTAAAAATGAAATTAACCTTTATCATTTTCACTTGGTCGACGGAAATTTATTTATCATCACGACGAATTAATTGTCGGGTCATTGCTAACACGATTAAATTTTTTAAAAATTATAAAAAAATAATAATTCAAACAAAAATAAAAAATTTAGAGAGCTTTGAGGGGATAATCTAGAAAAACGCTTTCATGTCAACATTTTTTTTCTTGTGTCAGGCAAAAGCACTCTAATGTGGATGCGCTTTTGTCTGTATAATCCGCAATGGATTATTTGCTAATTAGGGCCTAGGTTTAGGGTTCTTAGGTTTGATTAGGATTTAAGATTTAATTAAATTATAAAAATGAAATAAAAAAATTAAATAATATTAACAAATGAAATTAACTCTTATCATTTCATTTGGTCGACGGAGATATGTTTATCATCGAGATGAATTAATTGTCGGGCCATTGCTAACACGATCAAATTTCTTAGATATAAAAAAAAAATTAATAATTCAGACAAATAAAAAATTTAGAGAATTTTGAGAGCTTTTTTGAAAAATTTAGATAGAAATTGGAAGAATAATAAAATTTGGTGTGAAAAAATGGATGGGGTTTTTATACTTTTTTTTCCTGACCATTGGGGGAAAACACAGCCAAAAGCGCATCTTTGTCAGCGATTTTTAGTAAAATGCGTCCACGTCAGAGCGCTTTTGCCTCACACAAGGAAAAAAAGTGTTAACGTGAAAGCGTTTTTCTGAATTATCCCTTGAAAACGAGTCCAAATCAGCGCGTTTTTGGATTTTCAATCCATACCGATTATTATTTTCAGAAATGACCTATTTCCGTAAATAATTTCGAAAATTGGCCTTTATTGGTACTAAACCCACTTAAATAAGCATATAAAATTGTTAAATATGATGTTTTCGCTTCTAAATCAATATTTATTTGCAGCACTGGTCTAGAGAATGGAGTGAATTTCGGTACTTATTCATTTTTGCTTACATGACCTTCGAAAAAAAAATAATGCCACTTTAATTAATAAATGAATTAAATTTTAAAAATTAAAAATAAAGATATTAAATTTAAGTATTATTAGGTAAGTTTTTATTTTGATCACTTAATTAAAAAAGTTAAAATTTAGTCGCTAAACTCTTCAAAGGTTTTATTTAAGTTACTGAGTTGTTAAAATTAATATTAAATATTTTTTTATTCGTACTGCTTGCACCAATTGAAAGTTTTTTTTTTTTTTACAATTTTACTTTTCATTAAACAACTTTGGATGTGACAATCTACGAATTAAAATATAACATTTCTTTTTTCCGATTTTCTATACTGATTATTAAATCGAGTTGAATCTAATGTATGTTTTTTTTATTCAAAAGTATGTTATTCTACTTGTCGATGGATATTGGTCGATTGTACCGACAATTAATTGTCACTTAGAACTCAGATGATTTTTTAAAAATAAAACCTAGTAAGTAATTTAAATAAAGAATTTTGAATAGTTGGGAGAGTTATTTTAAATAATTTAATGAATACTTTTAATTAGATTATGAAAAGAAAGTTTAGGAAATTAGATTTAGTGATTAAGGAGGTAGTAAATGTGGAAAGGCAGAAGGAAGACGCCTAGAAAAGAAATGGGGGTTAAAAGTAAAAAAATAATAGAGATTATTATTAATAATTAGCTGTGAATGTGATAGTGTGCTCAAAACGGATATATATAAAAAAATAAAGTTTTACCTTATTGGATAATTTCGTTTTAATATTTGTTTAGTAATTTAAGTCCATAAGGACGTATTTGATAAATAATCGGAATTGGACCGTTAAAACTTCCCTCCTTTCTTGCCTTAAAAATAGGATCCTTTGGTTTACCATTCTTCACTTTAAATGTGTCCCCGTAAACTGTTCCATTCCAGTTTCTCATTATTTTCCGCTTTGTGTCACAGAAAAAAAAAAATGTTTGTTTTTCTTACCTTTTACTGGAATTGAGAGTCCTTTTTTAAAAAAAAAAAAAATCATCCTGGTAAGTTTTAAGTTCAATCCATAATTTCAATTTTTTGGGGATTTTAACATACATTGATTTCTGTTTCAATTTTCTTTCCGATTTTTAACATACGATGATGTCTGTTTTTGGTTTCACTTTGTTTATTGTAGTATGGATAGGAGAAGGTTAGCAGGCGAGAGAAGACAGAGCGTCCCGGCGACTCCTGGGGCGCCATCATCACCTCTGCAGCGTCACACTAGGTCTGGATCAAGCTATGGAGGTACAGGGAACCCGAGGAAAGCGCAAACCAAAGCAGCGGCGCAAAGGCTGGCTGCCGTTATGGCTCATCAACAAAACGATGATGATGGTGATGATTATGACCAACTTGATCATAGTAGCGTTAGTAGCACGGGAAGCATTGGATTCTCTGGTGCAAGACCAACGCGTCCTCTCTCCCCTCTGGTAATGTTTTGTTTACATGGATTCGGGAAAGGGTATCCGATACATTAATTTTGAAATCAAAGTTTCGTATCAGTATGAATAGTTAAATGTTCAAGAAGTACTGAACAAATACTATTTAAGAAACAATAGACTAAAAAATATTTATGCCTTCAAAAGGATTAGTAAACTTCCATGGACATTTCTAGTTCTACTAGGCTATACCAGGGCTTCAGATTTCGAAATAGGTCTTTTGAAATTTGAACTACTTACCAGCTGGGTTTTTTAACTTGTAAAATCCAGACTAAAAACGTGGCTCAAAGGCGAGTTCCACAGGCAATGACACCACAAGCTGATGACCACAATGATGAGGACGACCTTATAGTGAGTGGCAGGCCAAGTATAGGGCTTGGTGGTGCAAGACAGATGCAGGCGTGCACTCCTGTGGTAATCATACCGAATTATTTAACACTAATGTTGTTTAGGTTAGACGTATGCTATGTTTGTTAAGTGAGAGGTAGGAGAAGAAAGAGTGAGTGAATTAGGAAAGTTAAAAAGACACTTCCCTTCCATTGATCGTGACTCATTGAGCATTCTGAACACTTCTGTTGTTGCTCTAAACTCTAAGTATGTTCTCTCACCTGGACTTGCATTGTAAAATCTAGATCAAAACTATTCCTCAAAGGCGACCATCACCAGTGATGAAACGGCAACCGTCTGATGATGACAATGATGACGATGTTCCAGTCAGTAACACAGCAAGCACAAGTGTCGCTCCTGCAAGGTCAATTCGGTCACCCTCTCCTGCGGTAATTATCTGATATGAATTTGGTTTTAGCTAAGACCAGCTGCTTGTTTGTCAAGACACATAAACTTCTTGTTATAGTTCAACACATTCCATTTGAAAAGTTTAAAATCATTTTATTTATTTTTGTTGTCACTATTGACAGTTTTATCAATTTATCATATGGCCTTAAGTTCGTTCATGGTAGCATGTAGCTGGCTTCACATTGCAACTAAGTATGTTCTTACCTCGACTTGTCTGGTAATATCCAGAAGAAGAAAAGCTTAGCTCAAACTCGAGCACCGCCACCACCAGCTGATGATGATGAGAATGAAGAAGATGACCTTTTAGTGAGTGGTACAACGAGAATAGGGCTCGGTGGAAGGGCAGTGCGGCCTCCCTCTCCTGCGGTAACTATATGATTACCTGATTTAGATAGGCATGTGTTTGTCAAATGAGCCTTAGAGAAAGAAAATGAATGCGTTTAGAAAAGTAATACTGTTAATTCTGGGATACATTTGTGACAGGTTTTAAATGGAATGGACATATAAGTGATTTTTTCTAATGTTGCTTGAGTTTTAAACTTAAAATTTTAGATTTATCATTTTGTCAATTTAACTTTTGGAGATATGAAGGTGCTGTGTTTTTATAAGCTTACTACTTACATACCACAAGCAAAAGCTTGCTGCTACCAACAAATATGTTTTCAGTTGACTTTGAGTGTATAACTTTGCAGACTAAAAGTATAGCTCAGAAGCGGATGCCACCAGCTGCTACACAGCAAACATCTGACAAGGAAAGTGATGAGGAAGAGGTTTTAGTTAGTGGCAGACCAAGCATTGGTCTTGCTCGTGGTAGGGCAATGCAGCCACGCCCTGCTATGGTAATTGTGTGATTTCCTGTTATGAATTTGTTTTAGCTAATTTCTTAGTTTGTAACGCTAATGTGAGAGAAGAAGCTTGACTTATGATGCGAGTGCAAGGAAAATATTTTACGGTTTTGAATGCTCTGGATTTCTTTGCTACCGAGAAATGAATTCTTATATAGACTTCCATTTGAAAACACAGGTCAAAACCATGGCTCAAAGGCCTGTGCAACAGGTACCCCAGCAACCAAGTGATGAGGATAATGATGAGGATGAGCTTGCTAACAGTGCAGTGAGTGGCAAAGCAACCATTGGACTTGGTGGAAGAGCAAGACCTTCATCTTCTCCCTTGGTAATTTGTCTATAAACAACGTTTTCTCAGTTGTCTAATTTTCTTGTCTGCTTAATGGTATATTACAGATTAATGTAATTCTTACTTGTAACTATAAATTTTCTTTTAGTCAGTTCGCATCCATCAAGATCAATCATCATCTACACGTTCAACACCAGGCAGTCATACCTCTCTATCTGTCAACACTAAGGAGCAACCAGTATCAGCTCACTCCATTAACTCTGTGGAGCAATCCATGTCACCTTCAGCTGGACGATCATCTCTGCAGAGTTCTGTAGAACAACTTCATACTAGACAGGCTTCAAGTGTTGTCCAGCCATCTTCATTAGAACAACCTGTATCTCCTTGTTCCACAGGTCCAGGTCGCCAACAGTTGAGAATCAAGACAGCTCAGGCGGTACCTAAGCCAACCTCATCTGGTACTACACCTGAGGTTTCAGCTGATAGTCGGAGAGAAAAACGGTATTTTTATAGCTCTAAACCGATTTGATTTCAGCTTGAAGTTATCATCCATATCATAATCCCGAGAGACCTTTTTTTGTCACTTTCAGACATCGTGTGAATTTTCCCTTTTAACTTAGCATATTAAGTTTTAGATATATGACAACAAACTTAAGAAAGGTCATATATAATGTAGTTACAAGATGATATATATATATATACAAATGAGGAGTTTAGATTCTCATTCTCTTCAATGACAAAGGCTTTGTCGCTGCTCTTCCAGCTTTTAAGAATGCATAATGCCTTCTCCTGGAAGTTTGTAAGCCTTTTACCATCATGCCTGTAGGTTCTTACCCTGTTTTATATAGTGTTCTAAGATTTACTGTTTAAGCAGATTGAATTCAGATTTTGCGAGTATGGGCGGCGTGAAAGCTAGGGAAAGGCAGCAGTCTGCTTCTGCTCTACAAGATGAGGTACAATAATTTGTTAAGCTATATATATGTTCCTTTCTAGCATCCAATTGCAGTTTTGCTTTGATTTTTCATTTCTAGTAAATTATTTGAAACCTGATGTATACATAACCATATCTTCTTTTTCAAAAATCTTTATAAATATAAATTTTCAAATCTGAACACTTCAAATTTCAGTCTATGTAATCAAACAATGAAAAACTTTGGAAGAATGTTTTTTTAATAATGTGGTGTGGATTTCATGGCAGCTTGATATGCTACAGGATGAAAATGAAAGTTTACTTGAAAAGGTGATTCCAGTAACTCTTTTTCTTCTTTATCATGTAACTTTTTCTAATGTTGAATGTAATGAGGTCTTTAGATAAGTTTTATTTGAAAATTTATATTGCACTCATGCATATCAATTTGGCTCCCCGTCATCTTCAAGCACCAGTCCATTATCCTAAGTTGTTGCAACAGTTATCTTCAAATAACTGGCATAATCTATTTGTTTACTGGCATTTGGATATTGCTGTTGCAGCACCATTTTCTCCCAAAAACTTTGATGTCTCTACTCTAGGTTAGCCAAACAAGCGCTTTGGCCTGTGGAAAATTTTAATAATAGTCATATACTGTTTGTTTTGGTGCTCTATCATGATATTTGCCTTCCCAGCTTCACCTTGCAGAGGAGAGGTTTGAGGAAGCAGAAGCGAGAGTTCGGCTTCTTGAGAAACAGGTGAACGTTTTACAGCTCAAAGGCAACTAGACAAGTAATACGTAAATGAACTTTAAGTAGCTCTGGCCACCAAATGTATGAATATGTTTTAATTTATTCATAACATATTCCAATATAGATTGCTGATCTTGGAGAAGGTGCAACTCTAGAAGCACGTCTTTTAAGCAGGCAAGCTTCACGGCTTACATGTATTTAATTTTATATTTTAATTTATTTTTCCGTTTTTCTTACTTGCTATTTCTTTTTCTCTTCAGGAAGGAGGCAGCCCAGCAGGAGAGGGAGGTTTGTTCTTCTAATGAGTTCCACTATTTTCTTAGCTCGAACTGCTCTGCATGTGTTACCAGTCTCATTATGCATGGAAAATTACATAATAACTATGAGCCATAGAAGACTTTCCTTTAAGTATGTGCTTACTGAGTTAATATATAAAGCGGGCATGTATGTGAGCATAAATAAATGTGAATCTAATATGCAAAAATAAATGCCATCTCAAAGTCAATAGAGGCTTAGCAAAGAAGTTGGTGTGCTTTTAGATCTGTGGAAATGGTAGCGGAATCTTGCTTTATTCACTCTGAACATCTTAAAAAAGTTTCATTGGTTTTGTAGACCTAGCTACTCATGCTTTATTGCTTATAACTGACCTCTTTTCACGAAAACCAATGTGCTGATTTTATTCTTTACTTTTACATGTTAGTCAGGAAATGGTTTATGAACTGCAGCTGAGTAGCATGTGACATGGTCCTTCTTGCAGGCTGCTTCAAGAGGTGGAGCACAAGCTCAGGCTACACTTGAACAGATTGCTGCTCTCCAGACAGAAGCTGAGGTATCTTGAAGTTTTATGTTGTATGTTCTGTTTTTTTTTTTTTTTTTTTTGAATTTTTCCTTTCTTACAAAGGGAAAGTGTCCATGCTAAAAATAAGTCTCTCCCTTCTTAACTTGTGGCCTAGATTGCTAGAGATGAAACAAATTCTGTCCTAGAGAAGCTCAGTGAAGCGGAGTTTGAAATCAAAGCACTGCAAACAGTAACTCAAAGGATGATGTTGACTGAGGAAGAGATGGTTGGCTTTATTTCTAATCTTGTAGACATCATCCTGCCAATTTACTCCTTTATGTCATAGTTACGTAATCTGCAGTTTTCATCTTAGGAAGAGGTTGTTTTAAAGAGATGCTGGCTTGCTCGTTATTGGAGTTTATGTGTGGATCATGGTAAAGTGTTGATCTTTCAATACATGAAGTTCCTGATTGTTTTTGAGTTGATGCTGCTGTATTGGATAAACAGCTGCTTATATATAATCACTCTTTAAAAAGTTAAAATGCTGCAATTCGTTATAATGGTCAAGTGATCCCAGGAGTAATTGAAGTTGTAATTGTAGTCTGTCTCATTAATGTGCTAGTCTATAATTATCTCTCTTACATTTTGCATGGAGCCTGCTTAGATTTCTTGAGGACATCACTTTTTGCAGGTATTCAGGCCGATATAGCCGGGGTGAAACATGAATATTGGTCATCATTTGCACCTCTTCCTGTTGAAATAGTATTAGCTGCCGGACAAAGAGCCAGAGAGGAGGATATTTCAAGTAAGATTTCATTTTATATGCTTTTTTACTTCATCCACTTCCTAAAATATTCCATCTGACTTTTGGTAGGATCTGAAAATCAATCTTTAGATGATCTTTTCCTCCTTTTTTCCTTGCTTCTTAGAGTCTCACATTCCGTTTTTACTCTCTCTGCGGAGAGAACTAAATGTCTCCATTTTTCCCCTTTATCTCCATACTGAACAGCCGGGGATGATCTAGAAGAAAGAGGAAAAGTCCTGCAACACACTAATGAACTATCTGGAGAGAGAAATGTTGAAAGCATGCTTTTAGTAGAGAAAGGTCTAAGGGAACTGGCTTTGTTAAAGGTTTTTTTTCTTTACCCCATATCCTTGTGTTTGCAGTTATGGTACCATCTTTTTTCTCACTTATTATCACAGAATTATGATGTAATATGATCTCATTCTATCCTTCTTTATGGCTTCCTCCCCATAACGCAAAATGATCAGTTTGCTTGTATATTTACAGAATATTTTCCCTTTTAATTATTTCTTTTAAATAATTTATCATTTCTGAAGGTAGAGGATGCAGTTGCATTTGCAATGGCTAAACAGCGACGCCAAAATATGCTAAAAACTGGTATGTTTTTCCTTACCTTTTTGAACATGACATCTATTGATAGTTGGAGTATTTTCTGCTGACACTGTTATCCATTTTCATGGTTGCAGAGGAGGTGAAACTACCTACCGAGGGTCAATTTGAGGTATTTGGTAAGTTAATTAACCTTTTTTTATGTTTACGCTCAGTATCAGGCATGCATTAGTGAATGTAAGAGTTTGTTGTACATCTATTCCCGTATCCTATTTTCTCCCATTGATGATATTTTTCTTCAGAATTGAGCCAAGAGGAGTCTGAAGACGTGCGTTTTAAGCAGGTACAATGTTACCTTGTTCCTGCGTTTTACTACCAATAAAAATTATCATGTCTTAAGGCTCCAAGCTAATCTAAGAAAGATGATTATGTCGTTATGGCTCCAAGCTAGTCTTTGTTTTCTCTTGGACCTTATGTTCATTGCATGTTAAGTTTGAACCTGATTAGTTTCAAGAATCGCACACTTGTGATTTAGAGAAATCAAAAACATTGTGAGATAACAGGTATCATTTTGTATTTTAAAAATGTAGAACAAGTACGATGTTGATGAATCTTATACATATAACAAGAGGAATAGTACCAAGGTTGTGAAATTTTAAAGGCTCATGTAAGCAGGCCTGAAATTCTACCATTAGTCTGCTTGATCGAGTTATTTGTTTCAACTAGACCTTTTCTGTTAGTTTACTAGGTTCTTATTGCTTATGCTTGTGCAGGCTTGGCTTACATATTTCTGGAGGAGGGCAATGAACCATGGAGTGGAAGCTGATATTGCAGATGAACGTTTGCAGTCATGGATCCAATGCAGCTCTCAATGTATTACTTCGCAGGATGCAGTTGATGGTACTTGCTCTCTGTACATCTCTCTTTCTTTGTATGGCAAGCTTAACAACTGAGAACATTATCCAAGTCCCCTGGATGGCCTGCTTTCTTAGACTTTGAGTCACCTCAGCCTGTAGGAATAAGTAGTAGTTTACTTCTTTTGCTTGTTCACCACTATAGCCATTTCAGCTTTACTGACTTTGAGAAAGTATTGACTTCATGAATCTCTTGCATTTTTTTTTCCTGAAAACTAGACAAAAATATAGGCTACATACACGTTATACTATCCGGACTTTTTCAGTTTCCCTAAAGTATTTGTGTTCAAAAACTTGTGAACGACACATATCCATATCCAACACCTCATAAATCCATGTAACATGAGGTATGGTAAATTTTGAAGTAACGTCATGTCATGATTAAAATATATTGATAGTTGGTACTGTATGCAGTTGAGCGTGGGCTTATGGAGATTAGGAGGTTAGGGCTGGAGTCCCAGTTATGGAAGACATCTCGGCGAGGACTGGAGTTAGGGGCTACCGCCAGGTTGCATATTGAGACAGGTTTCTGATACCAAAAATTTATTGTCAATCTTATTCATTCATTTCTAGGAATTACTTTAGATGACCTGAAACTTGGTGAGGTCAGAGTTTATATGCAACCAAAATTTTGTAATATGTTGCTCTCGTTTTGCCAATGAATCTGGTTATGGATGTCCTTGATATATATATATATATATATATAGTTAGTGCAGCTTTGTTATTCCGACTCTTATTTTTCGTAAGTATATTCAAACATGAGTTTTGCTAAATGATCTGTAGAAACTTATTTACATGGTGAGACATTAACATATAAAGGGAAAAGGTAGAAGTTCCTTCTCTTTTTCTTCTTTGCATCAACGTTAACTATAATATATTTGAGAACAATAAGAAATTGGTAAACTCAAAATCATTTTGAAAATGTAGCAAATAAGCAGGTAAAAAAACATTTAAATTTATACTAATCGTAAAAAACTTGATTACGAAAAAAAATTGGTCAAATACCAAGTTTATTATTAGCTTTTCATGAATCAAATTGAAAATCTGTTTTTTTATTTTTATTTAAAATTATTTTGGTTTTATTAGGGATGATATTGAACCACTCAAAGGATTCCAAATATAAAAAAAAAAAAAAAAAAAAATTTTTACAGTTGATATGAAATTATAACTATTAGAAAGTTAAAATTGTAAAAACGTATTATAGAAAACACTATATTTTATTGAGGTGGTAAAAATTAAGTTAACAAAGCTTGAGTAAATCGCCCATATGTAATGAAAATTGAGTCTCTTCTAATATGCATTAAAGAAAATTAACAAACAGTGCAATATATAAGTATTAAACCGTTGTTAGTGAATAAACTAAATGTTTGGAAAGTTGCTAATCGAAAATACAAAGAATACACAGAAATTGTTTATACAAATTGATTTATCTATGTTTGCAGAACCTAGTTCAATGAAAAATATTTACTCTCTTCAACAATTACAAGAAGTAAACTTAACTTATCACACACCCCGTGATGATTCTCTTTACTTTTGAACATTTAAGAACAATACACAAGTAAAACCATAACACAAACGGTTTTACTAACAATTTGCACCCTAAGAAAAGATCATTAACTTGAACAATATAAGTGGTAAAAACTCTCGGTACAATAATCTATACAAGTCTTTCCCTTAAATAGATTTCCATTCAAGACTTATTAACATAGAAGGTATCACAATAATAAAATAACATGTTTGCAATATAATAATAAAGAATAAACCAATCATGGACTCTTAACAGCTAATCTCATAGAGTTTCAGTCCAATCTAAATGTCCAAGTTGCAAGGGCCGTCTCGAGTGTTTAATTTGATCAAATCTTCCATGTGAAATTCTTGAAAACATGACAAGTTTTGTCCAAACTCATTTTTCGAACCTATATTTTTACTCAAACCCTCTCACTTTTCAAGCGAGTGATGATCAGGTCTAATTGTAAATAACTTTACTACTTTAACAACAATTATCCCTTTAATAAATCTTTCAATGTGGTTGTGAGAATAGTTGTAATTAATTTTTGGTACCACATAGAAGTTAGCTTTGGACAAAGAAATGATGTAATATATCTCATTAGCATTCTTTAACAATCCTTGAAAAGGGGATGCAAAATGAGTACTTCATTAAAAATAGGTTTTATATTTTTATCACAAACATATGAATTTTAACGATTATAGTTTCAATCAAATTATTTCTTACATATTTTGTTGTTAGCATAGTATGATGTTTTCCTGTTTAGATTATTCAAGAAGATAGCCAGTGGTCAATTATTTTTATTATTGCAAAATACTCTTTCTTTCACCCACATATGCCATAAATCCAAATTATTTATATTTTAATTTTTTATTACATGACTTAAAAAAATCATGAATGATTTAAAATTAATTAATAAAGTACACATAATATAATTGAAATGTAAATATTATATTAAAATAAAATTTTAGTTTAGTGATAAAGTTAATGTTTTATGAGTAAACTACATCATTAGTCACTAAACTATGAGTAATTTTTTGTTTTAATCACTTAACTAAAAAAAGTTACAATTTGATCACTAAACTATTCAAAAGTTTTCATTTAAGTCACTGAGTTGTTAAGTTTTTTTTTTTTTTTTAAGTTCTACCAGTGAGCTCCAAACGGCGATTTGATGATAGGTACGGTAGATCAGTACCCATCGAAAAGTAAAAGAATGTACCTAAGATCCAAGTCGATTTGAAGACCAATGCCGAAGATTAGAGAAAAAAGTTGTTTGAGTTTTAATTTGCAGATTCGTGACGTCCAAAACTATTTTTATGAAAAAAAATCGAAATGTAGAAGAGAAGGGGAAAGAGAGCTTTTCCTTGGTACAGAACAGAGAAAGTCATATAACATCGAATTTAACATCCTAGTAATTTAAATGAAAACTCTTGAATTGTAACTTCATTTAGTTAAGTGTTCAAAACAAAAAATTTCCCATAATTTAGTTACTAATGGTGTAATTTACCCATGCTTTATTAGTATCAATAGCATGGGCTCAAATCCAACCACATGTAAATTTCTTTTTTGAGTTTTTTTTTTTAAAAAAAGAGAAGATTAAAAGAACCTCAAATAACATAACTTATTTTAATTACATAATTCATAATTTTCCTAACTGAGTTGATGTTTGATGGACTTGTGACACCAACTCAATCAGGAACTTAAATAAAATATGTTGAGCCCCTAAATTCAACAATTTGATCCTTAAATTATTTTTAGTTCACATTAGGTCTGAAGCTTGACAATTTTTCAAAATTTTAATCCAAATGATGATATAACACTTTAATATTAGGCCTTGTCATCGTGACATTATCTCAAAATACCATATCACCAAAATTGGAAAAAGTTACTAAGGTAGACAAAAAATGAAGTTGAAATAAATTGTCATGAGCCCATGACTATAAACTTTCTAAGTTAATATTCCGAGATAATTTTCATAAGATTAAAGTTCATTACATCAGAACTCAGTAGTAAAAAAGGAAAAGAAAATTAAGCACAAACACAGTTTGATGCATTTGGAGTTAGGCACGTTTTTGCCAAGAAAAATAATCTGTAATAGGTTTTTGCCTTGAAGATCTCCTAGGAGGATGACTCGCATTTGCATTTGAGTTCAAACCACTATTATTTCCACAATCTTCCTGTCCAGCACCGTCCGCAGTTTCAGCACATTCCTCTACTGACTTCCTCCCTCTCTTCTTGGCATTTCTCGATGTTCCTGACCCTTTGGGTTTCGTCGCATTAGGCTTAGGCATGTCAACACCTTCCTCTTTGTCTCTTGTGTTTGAAAACCCGTCCACTTTCTGATTAGCTGTAAAACCCTCATGAGAGTTTCCTGCCTTTGGAATATGAGCTGACCCTGCAATTCCATGCGAGAAGTGGCTACCACCATTGCATTGCGAAGGTACTTTACGAGGTCCCTGATTCGGAATCTCTTTCTGATTGGAGAACTGACTCCAAGAGTGGCCGTAAGGACCCAAGTCAAAGGCAATGAAGGAAGACCCACATCTCTTGCAATCTAACGATCTGTTCAAACAATCCAAATAGTACTGGTACTTGATACCACAAGCACTGCAGAGTGTCCAAAATGTTGGATGTTGTGCCTGTTGATAGGAATATGAAGCAGTGAATGTGAACTCATACTGACTATCCATAGAGGCCTTATTCGAAGGGTGAGAAGCCGACTTTGGTGCAGTTTTCACTGAGATTTTGCACTTCAAATCATATTGAGAACGGTTCGTTTGGTCTGAAAGAACCCTGTTTGCTTCCCCAATCAACTTAAAAGCAGCCTCGGCACCAGCAAATTTATTCTTGTCTGGATGGAGCAGTAGTGCAAGCTTTCTGTACTGCTTCTTGATGGAAGTCTCATCAGCTGATTGCTCGATCTGAAGAATCCCATACCAGTCCATTTCCGACCCAAAAAGTTTGTTTTTTGCACAGTAGTGAACATTACATACTGTCAACAACTGTGGTATGTTCTCAAGCTCAGGGAACAACTTTTGGGCCTTTAATGCAAACTTCTTAGCACCCTCAAAATCACCATTTTGCATCTTTTGTTCAGCAATTCCCCTCGCTCTGACAGCCTCTTCTTTGTTACACTCCATGGTTGTTAGGACTCGAAGATTAAAGGATCAAAATTTCAAACCTATTTACCTAACATCCACTATCATCCAAAATATTCCTACACCACAGCAACCACACAATTTTAGTCAAATATATCAACCAACTTCATCAAAAACCTAACCCACCATTATAGCAATAACCACCATATATTAGCTACACTTGATACAGGTACAGCCAATTAACATTGCTCAAATAATTCCTAGCAGCACGCTAAGTAAAATCACAATGCTACTGAAAGCCAAGAATCCAAAATTCAAAGCCTGAAACATAATATAAAGGTAACAAGTAAGGCCATTGCCAAATAAAATTACCAGGATCACAATGTCAAGCAACATAAACATATCAACCAAAACAAAAAAGCTATAGTGTACAAAAATGCAATCTTAAAAATACCAAGGGATCAAATACTGTAAAAAAGAACCTATAACCATTACAATCAACAAATTAACTAGCAATCAACTTAATAATTATAAGGACCAGACAAGGGAGAACCTCAAAAGTTAAAGCATACAAATAATGTAAATTCTGTTTGGTAGAAGAGACATTTTACAAGGAAAAAAAAAAGATATATGAAGCAGCAAAGTCAAAACTTGACCCTTGACATGCACTTATATATTGCCACTAAACTAAAGGAAAAAGAAGGGAAAAAAAACATAGAGACAAACAACCATAATGAACTTGAATACAATGTTAAACTTCTAATTTACTTTCCCAATTTTTCAAGAGCCAAACAAACCACATAACCCAGTAGCAAACCCTAACGCCATCAACCAAAAGCAGATAAAAACACATGCAGACAAAATGAGAAAGACAAAAGCCATGTAACCCACGAATTGACAAACGAAATAAAGCAAGATAAACCAGAAAAATTCTTAAAATTTAACCAAACAGAAAAGTAAAAGAAATAAATCAAACGAACCCATATTGAAGAATGGAAGCTTTGAACAATGAAAAGATGTCATACCCACAAAAACCAAAACGCACGACACACTAAAAATCATTAAATAAAAAAAAAAAAAAACAAATATCAGAACCAGACATTACACACAAGAATGTATTAAAAAAAGGATATTACAAACAAGAAAAGAAACCCAGGAAAAAAGCTTACCTTTTAAAACTGACGCTAATGATGAAGCAAAAAAAGAAAGATTGTAGGTTTTGTTTCCCCGCACCTAGTGGCGTTTAGTGTGAGAGAGGGAACCAAAATACAATGGAAAGAAGAAAGAGGGAAATATTTCGGTTTAGGAGGGAAAATTGAGAAAAGACAGAATGTACCCATGATTTTGACAAAAAAAATATTTTGAGAGGTGTCCCCAGAATATAGTATTTCTTTTTATCATGGGTAAACTACCCATTTGGTCACATCACTTTTAGTGTACTTTCATTTCGGTCACTCAAAATGAAATTCTTGCAATTTCATCACCCAACTTTTACCATGCTTTTATTTTAATCATTCAACTATTATATCTCTAACAAAGGTTAACTATACACTTCACATCACATTTGCACTTTCAATTTTGGTCGCATCACTTTTAGTGCACTTTCATTTTGGTCACTCAAAATAAAATTTTTGTAATTTCGTCACCCAATTTTTAGGTCGCTTTCATTTTAATCATTCAACTATTATATCTCTAACGAAGGTTAATTGTACACTCCACATCATAATTACACTTTCATTTTGGTCACTCAACTTCTAGGTTGTTTCCATTTTAGTTGCCAAAAAAAATATCTTTTTTAAGTACATTAATTTGGGTTAAAAATTAGGATTAAAGTGAAAAAGTGATACAGATAAAACTATTGCATAAAAAAATTTGTCAAATTTTACTTGTTTATCCCATTGTCGAAAATTTTATTTTTTTCAATATTGAAATTTTAAATTTATCAAAATCAATTAAATAAATTGTTGAAAAAATTTTATCCCTTGATAATATCAATCCATTTATTACTGTAATATTGAAATTAATTAAGTTATTTAATTTAATCTCTAATTTTAAAATTTTTAGCTTATGTTTTCAAATTATTCTTAATTAAATCAAATCAAATAACTCATATTTAATAATTTTCTATGAAACTTAAATTTCTTTTAATTATATAATCTAGAATCTTCCGTACTAAGTTTAAAAAAAAAATCTTGGGTTTTGTTTGGAGAAAGAAGTGATGGAAAAAAATCTAAGTTTTGTTTGACATAGAAGATAGAATTAATTAATTTAATTAATTGCAAGATTTTTTTTTAGCTTAGCACGGAAGATTTGAGCTTATATGATGAAAAGAAATTTGATTTTCATAGACAGTTATTAAAAATAAATTATTTGAGTTGAATTCATTAATAATAATCTGAAAAATAAAATAAATTTTAATTTTTTGGGCAAAACTCCAGAAAATACCAAAAAATAACAAAAATTACCGGAAAGTATAGGGTTGAAAATTAATGACCGGAAAGGGCAATTTCCCCAAAATCGCGTCCCCGTCAGGTAGCGTTTTTGGGGAAGAAGCGACTAAAAAGCGGCGTCCCGGGGCGCTTTGGGCCACGTCAACAAAAAACGCCCGTGTGGGACGCCGCTTTTTGCCGACGTGGCCTAAAGCGCCCCGGGACGCGCTTTAGACTTTTTTCCCGGAAATATGGTGGCGGCAAGTGGGAAGAAAATGGCGCCAAAATTAGGCGCCAAAGTTGATGTGATGTGAAAATTGGTATGGGGTAATTGCAATATTGGTCCCTATTTGAATAGGTACTTTGTAAGTTTGATCCCTAAACCTCAACTATAAATAGGCCTAACCATTTCTCATTTTCTTCATCCCACAATTTGCCATTCTCTACTTAAGGCATTGTTCTCTCTCTCCCTATTTGTAAATTTTCACTTGTATTTTTGGAGTGAAATATATTTGTTAGTGCCCAAGACGTAGGCAAAATTTTTTCATATCTTGTGAGTGTGATCGTAGTTATTTATTGTGCTATTAAATTACGATTGAGGGATATTCAGCTAGGAAAGACTTGGTACTTAAGTGATCCTTGTGATCCACCTCTCTTTCCGGGAATTGAACTTAGTGTGATTTTTAGTACAATAATTTTACTCTTTTACACCGTCCACTTGCAATGAGTGAGCGTATTAATCGCTGTTATTTACTACGATGGTGAAGTGCGTGACACCGAAAATGGTGTTGTTTTCTTATCGGAGAACACAGCGCGATTGAGTTTTAATCGGAACGTCGATTTGGTAGAACTTCGCAAAAGAATTAGGCGTAAAATATTCGGAACAACGCTAATGAAAGTTCAGTCTATTAAGTATAGATTTTGTGCTTCGATTGATCCGGTGAGATATGACTCATTCGACATCAAAGGTCCTCGGAGCCTTGAGGCAATGGTGGAGACTCATCTTGCCAGTGGTTCACCCTATATCGAGGTATATGTGGAATTTTCATCTCCAAGTGATCTGGCTGCGACCTCAACATCTAGTATCGTTCGAGGGGAATACACGACCCCAAGTCGACACTCTGTAAGTGGGAGGCAAAACACAGAAGTGCCCGTATGCGGTGGTAGTATGGAAAACATAACCCCTGCACGACACTCGGTTGGTGGATGGGACATGCATATCCGTCAGTCGACGTCCGATGATAGAAATACGTATTGGGGGACGTCGTCAACTTCTAGTGGTTGGCAATCCACATACGATTGGAATCTGTACGAAAGATGTTTAAGGAGGGATGATGTACTCCCGACGACATCCACCGGCGAGGGGCCCTCGTTTGTTGCAGGTTATGGAGGGTCGGACGATGAATCTGATGTGGATCCACCTCGGGAGCCAGGGCCCGACGGTGCGTGTTGGATTATTTTCTCGACCGGAGCCCGCTCCAATTGTACCGAAGACGTTGAGGCGGTTCGGACGAAGAAGAAGAAGATCCGCTATTCGGGGCATACTCACCTCCAGCAGCACATGCATAATGTCGATCTATCTCAAGATGATGCATTGGAGTTTCTGAACTACCACACCGACGACGCGCGTGGCCGTACAAATTCTTTGTTGGATTCGGATCAATTAGAAGTTGGTAACCGCTTTTCCAACAAGAATACTTTTCTTCTTGCATTGAAACAATACAAAGATCGTGAACAGGGTTAACTACACTATGGTTAAATCAAAGCTCGATAGGTATGCGAGGCAAAGTGTGCGAGGCAAGACGGCACATGTTCATGGAAAATCATGGCATCGTTGAGGAAAAGGACAGTGGTAGGAGGTGAAAAAGTACAAAGGTCCGCATACATGTCTTACCGATGACAAGACCACTATGTGTTCAATGATTCCGAATAAGACTAATATTATGTAATGTTGCATTATTTAACGTACTTCATTGATGCAGTGTAACGAAAGATCATCCAAGGATGGATTCGCACATGTTGGTGATTTAATAATCCCGACGGTGAAGGCCGATCCCGAACTACGATCTTGGCCTTAATTGGCAATATTATTCGTAGCCAAATGGGGTACACGCCTCTTACGAAAAGGCTTGGATAGCCAAGCGATAAAGCGTTGGAAAAATTGCATGGTCGGTGGGGCGTTTCATATAATGAAGTGTGGCGGTGGTGTCGTGTCTTTGGAGAGGTATGTCCCGAGCAAAGACAACAGACACTTGAAACGGAATCCGCGTACTACAACGATCGTCGCTCCATGGATGCGCGGTGTTCAAGCGTCTGCTTACGGACATTTAAGCAATGCCGAGATGCTTTTACATATTGCAAGCCATTGGTACAAATTGACGGTACCTTTATGTATGGTAGATATACGCGATCGGCTATTGCTAGCCGTGGCACAAGACGGTTGTGGGAGAATCCTTCCGATTATGTTCGCAATAACACCGGGGAATCGGTGATGATTGGGACTTCTTCCTATCCAGTTAAGGAGGCATGTTTGCCCCAACCCGACATATGCGTTATATCGGATCGGGGCCCCGGAATACTTGCGGCAATAGAACGCCAGGGAAGCATGTGGCATCGCACACACCATCGATATTGCCTGAGGCATGTCGCATCCAACTACTATGGGCAACATCGATCTAAAAGAGAGAAACGGCAAGTGATCGATATGGGTATGAAATATCTAATAATAAAATTTATTTTGATATATTCAATTTATTCGCAATTGAAGAGTGGTATGTAATATTCGCTATCAACGTATATTAGCGGTGGTATGAGATCAATAAAGACCGTTTTCACGAGATGCCGCGATTTGCGCCGATAACGCCGGCGCGCAAGCTACCTTTGCAATATTCCTTTCGAACAGTGGACACAAGCATATGACGGTGGCCTACGATATGGGCATATGACCACAAACCTTGCCGAATGCATAAATTCGGTTCTGAAAGGAACCCGTCATCTGCCGACACAAAGATTGTCACGAGAGACATATTTTCTAAGTTAGCGGCACTATTTCCAAAGAGAGCAAATGAGTTATAGAGGGCAAATGGAAGGAGGCCATGTATGGAGCCGTAAGGTCTTGCAACAAATTAATCGTGGGAAGGCACGCGCGAACACCATGCACACGGTATGTCATGATCGCGACGACCTATGGTTTCGTGTCACGGAGTTTGACAGACCCAACCAAGGTATTGTTGGCGGTCATTATCGTGTACACTTGACAAATAGGACATGCGATCGTGGGATATTTGATGCACTTCGTTACCCATGTGCTCATGTACTTGCGGCTTGTCGAATCTCCGTATTGATCCCATGAGCTATGTCGACGAAGTGTACAAATTAGAAAACATGTACAACGTGTGGAGACACGTATTCCCACCATCCCGGATGAACGTAAGTGGCCATCGGTATCGCGTGCACGTATAAGTCGCTGTTGGATAGAGAATTGAGGCGCAAACCAAAAGGTCGACCTTCCTCGACTAGAATACGCAACAATATGGATATCCGAGAACCGACCAACCAAAGTAAGCGGTGCGGATGGTGTAGGAACCCGGGCCATACATCTCGCTCGTGTCCAAATCGGAATAGTTGACCGTGTTATTAGCTTGTTTGTCTCTTGCTGGCTATGTAATTTCTGTGAACGGTTTATAAAAGAACTCAATTATATTTTAGTGAAGAGGACTAAATTAAAAGAATATAAAATAGGAAATAATTTTTTATTTTATCAAAGAACTCAATTTTCTGCAAAGAACTCAATTATATTTTAGTGAAGAGGACTAAATTAAAAGAATATAAAATAGGAAATAATTTTTTATTTTATCAAAGAACTCAATTTTCTGCAAAGAACTCAATTATATTTTAGTGAAGAGGACTAAATTAAAAGAATATAAAATAGGAAATAATTTTTTATTTTATCAAAGAACTCAATTTTCTCTCAAAAGAACTCAATTATATTTTAGTGAAGAGGACTAAATTAAAAGAATATAAAATAGGAAATAATTTTTATTTTATCAAAGAACTCAATTTTCTGCAAAGAACTCAATTATATTTTAGTGAAGAGGACTAAATTAAAAGAATATAAAATAGGAAATAATTTTTTATTTTATCAAAGAACTCAATTTTCTGCAAAGAACTCAATTATATTTTAGTGAAGAGGACTAAATTAAAAGAATATAAAATAGGAAATAATTTTTTATTTTATTAAAAAATTCAAATTATATTACATACAAAAAAAATACACAACTTTTGATATTAAAATTAAATTACAAACACAAATTAAAAAACAACTTTTTTTATTCAAAGAATAAAAAAATTAAATTACAATTTATAAAATAAAAAAGCCTATCCTAATCAATGTTGATGCCGGTGGGAACCAAAGTGCCACGATCGGGTGGTGGTCGGCGATTCTGTGCTACCGGATTCCTCCTTCTTCTAGCTTCCGTGAGGGGTCGTGGAACCTCGGTGGGATTCGGTTCCTCGGAAGTGGGTCTGCAGTTCTAGGTGTTGCGCGATGACACCACCTTGATAAAATAATGACCCCGGAGGTGTTTGCATAAACCACGGCGGGGTGTGATCGCATCCCGTGCACGGTGAAGGAGCCCGGTAGAAACTCTCGCTCCCCGACGGCACCTCATCTAATCCCACACCCGGTCGGTCTCACGATCGGTGGCCAACGGAGTTGTCGAAACGGACTCGAACTCGGCCATGCATTCCAACTCGGTGGGACAAGGAAAAGGAAACATATATGGGTTAGGAGGATACATATAAGGGGCAAGGTACGCGTACACGCATAAACCGTGGATGCTGTGATGTCGGTGTTGTTAGCTGAACGGATGGGCCCGGTGATCGTAGTAGGCGCCGTTGATGGGCCCGGCGATCGTAGTAGGCCGTTGATGGGCCCGGATGATGTACGCGCTCTTGGGCCCGGTTCATCATCCATTCTCCTTCGATGTAAAGGGCCCCGACGTTCCTTCGCCGCTCGCGAATTAGCCGCTGCCTCTCCTCATCCGACAACAGATACGGCATGCCATGGATTCTAAACCATGGCATGTACTCCGCACGCACGCTAACTCGGAACTATGATCGGTTCCGGTTAGGTATAAAGTCATACCGGTTCTCCCACGTCTCGATATGTTCGACCAAAATCTTGGCCAATCCGCAGCCGCTGCCAGTAAGTCCACTTTGTGCTCATCATCGAGCACCTCGGGAGGCACGGAATCGGTTGCGGCATCCAAATTGCCGCAGAACCCGATCTGACTGGTGCATCTCGACGGTTGAGTAGGTGATTAGCGGGACCTTAACGTGCCAACTGTTCGGATTTTGGAGGTACTCCTCCGGATTTACTGCCCGAATTTCGGGATCCTCGTACGGTGTCCATTGAAACTATATTAACATTACCAACTTATTAGTTATATACATAATATTAGACACTACCTACGAAATACTAAATTATAATAACGAAATTCGACACTTACTTGTGATTCCGACCTTTGGTCCAACAGAGCCGTATATCCTCAAGCGCGTTAGGTATTCCAACATGATCGCTTCCTCGGATGGTTCCACCTAATTAAATAAACTTTTAGCATGCAATTATACTATAAATATACGACATAATTGTAAAATATAATATTAAATTTACCTCGTTATCGGTGGGAATGAATATGGTCGGTCGACTCGAGAGGACGTAAAAATGGAAATCGAAACCATGCCCATGATGCAGTAGTGATAGGCAACCTCCGATTTTTTGTTTACTCGGCAAATCGCGCCTCTACACATCTCCCAGTATAATATCGATAGCACGGCGGACTCCCAACAACTCAATTCACCGGCACGCTGCTCTGAAATCAACAAGTTTCGAGAGCCATCTCGGTGGACGAGGTTTCTAGAGAGGTCCAAGATCGAGATAGCCTCCAATTATCTCAAGTATGTATGCCCGCAAGATACCGTATTCTTTCTTCTTCATCGAACCTTCATTCGGCTGCGGGATTGCGCCTCGTAACCAAGCCAAATCGATCCGAGCTCCTTGAATTTTATCCGAATGGCACCCGAAGCTCGTAGCATACGGCCATCCAATCGAGAGATGTTACGGACCCGTGACTACCGACCCGCCCACCGGTAATCCCAATCAGAATCGCACATCTTCCAAGGTGATGGTACACTCTCCGCATGGCAAATGGAAAGTGTGCGTCTCTCTGGTCTCCACCTCTCTATCATCAACGCTACCGATCAAAGGCGGCTCCAACTTGAACCCCGGCTATCGTGGCCACGTGCCAAAAACCGCTTCCCGCAGTAATTTCGATCAATGGCGATGGGGGGACCGGGCATGTTGCGAATATAACATTGCAACACCCGATCTACAGATCATTTAAAAATTATAAAATTATAAAATTCTAAATTAATTAAAATTGCATAATTAAAAATTTAATAATATTGAAAAATTAACATTCAAACTTACCATTTTCTTTTCTTTGGACGGCAATGTGGTTCTCGCCTAGGCGACATAATTCCCTACCATTGTACTCCGATAAATAATTTAAAAATTTTCCAAAAATAGGTTTAAAAAAATTATAAAGGGCTTTTTATAAATAGTAAAGGACTATTTTGAAATTTAAGCGTAAATTTGAGAGAAATTTGAGAGCAAATTGATAGCAAATTGAGAGAAAAATGAGAGAGGATTGAATTGTGAAAAAATGAAGGGTTGGGGGTATTTATAGGGTTTTTTTTTGACCGTTAGCCCAACGGTCAAAAAATTTTGACCGTTATGCGGCCTAAAGCGCGTCCGGGAGCGCTTTTAGGCCACGTCGGCAAAAGCGCGTCCACGGGGCGCGTTTTTGTGACGTGGCCTAAAGCGCTCCCGGACGCGCGCTTTAGGTCGCCTTCCCCAAAAACGCTACTGACGGGACGCGATTTTGGGGAAATTGCCCTTTCCGGTCATTAATTTTCAACCCTATACTTTCCGGTAATTTTTGTTATTTTTTGGTATTTTCTGGAGTTTTGCCCTAATTTTTTATTATATAATATCGAATCTTCCATACTAAGCTAAAAGAAGGAAAATCTTGGGTTTTGTTTGGGAAAAGAAGTGATGGATAAAAATCTAAGTTTTGTTTGGCATGGAAAATAAAATTAATAAATAGAAACTTTTTTTAACTTAGCATAGAAGATTCGAGATCAAATGAACAAAAAAATTTTGAGTTTCACATAAAATTATTAATGAAATCAATTAAAGATGAGTTATTTGAGTTGATTTCATTAATAATAATCTAAAAAATAAAATAAAATATTAAAAATTTAGAAGAAGATTAAATTAATTAAATTAAATATTATAGTAACAAATCAACTAACACTATTAAAGGATAAAAAAATTTCAATATTTTATTTAATTGATTTGGATATGCTTTGTAATTTAAATTTTCAATATTGAAAAAAAAATTTAGAACTTTTTGCAAGGAGGCAAATAAGTACAAATTGACAAAATTTTAAAGCATTATTTTAATTTCTAGCACTTTTTCAATTCAATCCTTAATGTTTTTTACCCGGTCGACACTTAAAAGAAAGGATTTTTTTTTTTTTGTAATTAAAATGAAAGTATAAACATGATGTCGTTTACCTCTTTAGAAAGCATCCGTGGCGAAGGGATTAGTCACTACTGTCGGCGACACCCTCATTTCGATAAAAAAAATATGATGTGACTTGTACAGTCAATCACTATTAGAGATTTAATAGTTGAGTGACTAAAATAAAAGCATCTTAAAAGTTAAGTGACGAAATTATAAGGATTTCATTTTAGATGACCAAAATGAAAGTATCTTAAAAGTTGAGTGAGCAACTGGGATAGTTTACCTTTTTTATCTTTTACCTCCCAAGTTTTGTAAGCCACCTGATATATAAAATCTTTAGGTTGTATTCTACAAATAATCCCTGTATGCAGATTTAGTCTGATTTTTTTTATGGTTAAGTGAACATTTACACTGGATAACTGTACCACGTACTTTGAATTTAAAAGAAAAAGGCCAAATATTAAAATACAAACCCCCGACCCAAAGCTTTTGTTAAATGTGCACATCTTATCCAAACTCTTCAACAAATGTTTAAATCACATTAAAATTTCCCAAAAACCAAACATAGTCTATTTCTCAAATCTTGAAAGGTTCCGCAATTCCAAATTTCAATTATTATAACCTTGTTTGTTGAAAAAAAAGTTGGTCTTACATTCTTAATACACACATTGTCTTATTTGAATATTTTTATCTCTCGTACTTCGAGAAAAGTTCAAAAGATTCACAGAGCGTATTGCAAATTCCCGTCAATATTGTTAGAAATATTAATGATATATATTGCGCCTGTGAAAACCATCAACTAAATTCCTTACCTTTGCACACTTTATACCACTTGGCTAGAAATCTTGGATGGTAAAAGCAATGGTCGCAAAAAGAGTTTGAGTTTGAAAATCCAAATTGAAAATATTTGAGTTTGAGCTTAATTTGATTAAAACGTCAAAAACTCAAATCTGAAAAAATTTGAACTCGAAAAAGTCTAAACTTAAAAACACACTTGAATTTGAAGAACCCGAACTCGAGACTGACCCAAACCCAAATTTAATACTAATAATAAAATAATGAAATTGTAATAGTTTTTTATTTATAATATTTTAATATTAATTGTATCCAAAAACATTAATAAATTAATTATATATTAGATATTATATATATAATTAAATAGTAGTTTTAAGTAAGCAGGATTACCACAGTCATGTGTAAACACAAAGACTATTTTTTTTAGTTGTCTATTTAATTTTTGCTCATTATTTTTTAGAGTTTTTTTATTCATTATTTTAGTTTTTGATTTGGAAAAATATTTAGTACGTGAAGATTTTAGACTTCACAAGCTGAGTAAGAGATTTACAAGTGTCCTATAGAAGTATAATAAAATATAAAAAAATAAATATTAAAAAAAAACGACATATGACAATTTTTTTAAGAATGTTTGTTAAATAATAAAAAAATACACAGTAAGTGTATCAAATACTCACCCATTTGGCAAAATATTTAGTATATTATTAATAAAGTTTATAGACTCTACAAGTAGAGTAAGGGGTTGACAAATGTTCTATAATGGTATAGTTAAATATTAAAAATAAATATTTTTAAAAAAGTGACATAACAAATTTTTTAAATTGCCTGTGAAATAAAAAAGTACACTGCCTCACCATGGAATTTGTGGACTCTACAAGCAGAGTATGGGGTTGACAAGTGTCTTATAGGGTTATAGTAAAATATTGAAAAAAAAAGGACACATGATAATTTTTTAAAGCTGCTTGTGGAATAAAAAAATACTTTATTTGTGCACCAAATGTACATTAAATCATTTAATTTCTAGTTTAAGTTATTCAAATATAAGAAATAATTATATATTATCTAGCAATGTCTATAATGTTCCAAATTTTCGATAGCATTGTTCAAGAACATGTACAATGAAATTTTGACACAACTTTGAAAACGATCGAATTTAAGAAATGGATTTTGTTATGGAGTTAATTTTGATACTTGGAGAGGAAATTAATGAGGATGAATTATGAGAAATAGGATTGAATTGAAAACTTTGGGAAAGTGTGAAGACTGAAATGTAAATTGACCAAACAAATAGAAGGTAGATCCGTGAATAAAACACACAGAATGCATTGGCATGAAGGAATTGAAAGTATGGGTGAGCAAAACTCGATTCGATTCGAAAAAATCGAAAAAAAATTCGAATTTCGAATTATTCGAATCGAGTTAATCGAGTTAATCGAATCAACTCGAATTTTGAGTTTCGAATTTCGAGTTCGAATCGAGTTAAATTTTCGAATTCGAATAACTCGAATAATTCGAATAAACCGAATATAAATTATATATATTTTTAAAAAAATTTAGACTTTTTTACGACCCATTTCCCCAAGCCCGTCACACTCGGCCCATTTTTTTCCCCAAATCCCAATCCCCCAACCCGATTCCTCCCCCCCAAATCAAACCCCCAAATCAAAAAAAGAAGTTCTCATCTTCTCCGGACTCCAATCGTGCTACCGCGCATTGCCGATTCTTTCTGCGGCTTTACTTCTCGTTCGTTCGCTCGTTCGTTCGTTCATTTCAAAACCTTGCATCTATTTTCTGTTCTCGTTCGATCTCAATCTCAAATTTTCTACATCGCGCTTAAGATCGGGTAAAAGCTTTATTCATTTCAAAGCTTTAGGGTTTCTGAAACTTGAGCCTTTGTTTCCATTTTTTCGCGATTATGTTATCACACTTTGGTTCCGTTGGTTGTAAAATGAGGAAATGAATGATTAATGAAAGTCTTCTTGAGCATAACATTTCTCCGGCTCATTATACAAATTTATGGTTTATTAAGCGACATTTGGATGTTTTTTCGTTTCATTGTTAGATTAAAAACACTAAATTTTTTCTCTCGCTCTCGTGATTCGGGGTTTTATTTGAGCAAAGAAAGCTCCATTACTCTCGACCACGTTATATTCAATGGCGGTGCGTTATTTGCCTACTACGAGAAATTACTTGTCGGTTGGTTAGATTTTTTTATTTATTTATGCATTTGGTTTGAAGTTTTATTTTGGTTACCGGTTGGGTGAATGTGATAGATTGAAAAAATTCTTAAAGATGACGCTAGTGAAGAGAAGGGGAGCGTGCGGGGGCTTTTGAGTTCATGGTCTCGATGATCAAAACTTTGGGCTTTCCTTTGCATTGCATTTTGGATTCTTAAGTACTTTTCCTGTTCTTTAGGACTCAATGAAGTGAATGATCTTTGTGAGTTCAAAATTTCCCAACCTTATGAAGGTTTATATTTGAAGTTTCAAGAGATAATGACTTGGGATTTTCTTGCTCATGATATGATCGTTTACTCTTCATTAGATTAGATATCCTTTTTGCCGTAGCCTCGAACCGAAAGCGAAAAGAACAATAGGCTTGAATCGAGAGTTATAGCCTACATTGAAGAAAGCTAGAAAAGGAATTTTGGTAAACTAAGAATGAAAACTTGATCTTTGTTATTCTCGCATATGATTCTAAATGCACTTTGGTAGTATAATATGCGGTATGGTTTTAGAAACAAATGCATCATTAACCTTAATATGAAATTTTGAATTAAAACTTGAAGCATTTTGTTTTGGAATATTTACTTGATGATGTCTTAGGTGTGTAAAGGACTGAATTTTCCTTTCGGTGTCGATAAGGTGTAAATGATTTTTGTGTTATGGAAAGATTTGCTTATTGGTCTTTCTCTTATATTGCAGTGCATATCGAGGATTATACATTCTTAATCGGGTTTATCGATACTTAATCAACCACACTATGTCCACTTTGATACGTAAGTTTTTTCTCTCTCTCTTTTCTTTTTGAGCATGCACTCTTTGGATGTTCTACATTCGTCATTGCATATGAATTTGTTTATGTCTTATTTTATTTTGTTGGGATTTCTAGGACCTCTTTGTCTACCAATAGTGGTTGTTACATCATTCAAAACTTAAAATTTAGTTGCTATGAATTATGATTTGAATTATTGTCTATAACATATTGCATATGTTGATATGATGATCTTGCTACCATAAAATAATAATTTTACTGTTGGTATCTAGTACGAAAAATAACTGTAATTATAATTCAAAAAGTAATTAGGGTTGTATGATTATTAAATGCTTCAGTTGGTTTTGAAGTCTGGAATTAGCTTTTTCTCCCTGCCTTGCACAATTGGACAGATTGGTGATTGTGGAGTTACTTTGGCAAAAGTCTTTACTCTTTAGCATCCTCCTGGTTATATTTGATTAGCGTCAAGTTGGTTTCGAAGTCTGTACTTAGCCTTTTCTCCTTGCCTTGCACAATTAAACATTAATTACGGTCTGGAAATTATTTTATTTTTTGATTTTTTTGTTTCTGATTTGCCAGCTGGGTTCGTTTCATAGAGTATGGTTAATCTATTTTTAATACCTTGTGCATATATTTGTCTTGGATTTTAATTTCTAATTGCTTGTACGGTCTCTTTAATTGAGCAATATTACAATGGGAGGATTTTTTTTTTTGTCTTGGATTTTTTTTAATACCTTGTGCATATATTTGTCTTGGATTTTTTTTTTTTTTTTTTGCATGGGAGGATATAAAATTGCCAGCTGAATTAGCCAAAATCGATTTGTATAATTTTATTTTTATAAATTGAACTGAATATACATTTTGGAACGGTTCTTAGTTCAGTTAGCAAATAAAAGTTTTATTTAAATCATTATTTGTTTTTAAGAAAATTCAATTATTATATTTGTTTTTTGCTATTGTGGTGAGTCTTAGTCTCAACATTAACCAAAAGTATTTTATTTTAATCATTAGTGATTGCAAAAAATGTTTACTTGCGGATGAGTGATCCAAAGCGAGATTGTTCAACTCAAAGTTCACAAAATTCTTCCCCAAGTAGAGATGATCAAACAACAACCAAGGAAAATGTTCAAAAAGATTACTCCAAGGGCGACTTGTTGGAACCATTTCACCAAGTATGTGACTAAAGAGGGGAGAAGAGAGCAAGGTGCAATGCATGTGATGTTACTTACACCATGGAAACAACTTCGGTTCTACAACAAATTTGAATAACCATTTGAAAACATGCCTAAAAAGACCTCGAGGTAATACTTACGATCCAAGCAATCGAATTAACATTTGTGAATGTTAGCCAAGAAACAACGGATTTATCAACTTGGGTGTTTGATAAAGATGCTATTAGAAAAGCATTGGTTCGTATGATAATTGTGGATGAACTACCTTTTAAAATTGTAGAGGGAGAGGGTTTTAAATACTTTCTTTCTATAGCATGCCCACGTTTTAGTCTTCCATCTCATTGGACAATTAGAAGGGATTGTCTTGATTTATTTAACTCCATGAAGAGTGTGATGAAGAATTGTTTTGAAAAAGATATAAGTAGAGTTTGTTTGACGACAGACACTTGGACTTCATTGCAGAGGATATCTTACATGGTTTTAACAGCACATTGGGTGGATGATGAGTGGAGGTTGCAAAAAAGAATTATAAATTTTTGCCCAATATCCGCTCATAGAGGTGAAAGCATAGGTCAAGCTATTGAAAAATGCCTTCGAGATTGGGGATTGAGAGAGGTCTTCACTATTATCGTTGATAATGCATCCGCCAATAGTGTTGCCATTGAATATTTGAGAAAGAAATTGAATCATCGAAATACTTCATTTGCAAATGGAAGATTTATTCATATGAGATGTGTTGCACACATTCTTAATCTCATTGTGCAATACGGTATTAAGGATGTTTACGTATGCATGGATCGAGTTAGAGGTCTTTGTGAGGTATATAAGAGCATCACCATCGAGGTTGATAAAATTCAACCAACGGGTAAAAGAAGAAATGATAGATAGTAAGGCTCAATTGTGTTTAGATGTGCCTACTAGATGGAACTCAACATATATGATGTTAAAGGTGGCGAAAAATATGAGCGTGCATTTGAATCATATGTGCGTGATGACCATAATTTTTTCTTGACCTTACTCACTGGAGATGGAGTTCCTACATTTGATGATTGGGAAATTGTTCAAGAGTTATAAAAGTATTAGAGCCTTTTATCATCTCACACACTTGAAGGTGTCCTGGATCTTTGCATGTTACCTCTCATTCACTTTTTGAAGTATTGACGGATGTGCATTGTCTTTTTGATGGGTGGCAAAATTGTGGAGATCTAGACATAGTTTCTATGACTTCCAAAATGAGAGATAAATATAATAAGTATTGGGGTGAAGGAAACAAGATCAACATGCTAGTTTACTTGGCGGTCATCTTTGATCCACGATGTAAAATGAGTTTTTTGGACTTTGGGGTCAACTTGCTTTTTCCTAATGTTGCTAATGACATTATGAAAATGATTGATAAAGAATTGCATTGCTTGTTCAACGAGTATTCTTCTAATGCCGGGAGAATTCAACAGTTTGAAGGTAGATCTAGTTCTTCGACAAATCTTTATAGTTCAATGGAAATAGATCGATCGAAATGAATACGGGCTTGGCCAAACAAAAATACCTTGAGAAGAAGAAACAAGTTGGATTAGAAAGCAAATCTGAGTTGGATAGATATTTGGGTGAGGATGAAGAAGTAAACAATTCAAGTTCATTTGATTTACTGTTGTGGTGGAAAATGAACAGTCCTAGATTCCCTATTCTTTCACAAATGGCTTGAGATATTCTTGCTACTCCTATTTCAACATTTTGCCTCGGAAAGTGCATTTAGCACGGTGGGCGTGTTCTTGATAGTTTTAGAAGTTCTCTAACTCCTCTCATGGTGAGGCTTTGGTTTGCACACAAGATTGGCTTGAAATCTAATGATGCCATCAATCTTGAAGATTATGTTGATGAACTTCAAACCATGGAAGATGGTAATATATAAATTTTAATTTATAAAATAAGCTTTTGTGTTCTTTATATAATTATATTAGTAAGCATAATTTAACTAACACTTTTGTTTTTAAATTTGCTAGACTTGTCAAAAATACCTGAAGATCAAAAAGGTAATATACTTAGCATTAGTTTATAAAGTTAAATGTTTATTTAATTTTTTTTTGTAAACATTTTTATCATTTAACTAACTCATTCAATACTTTTACTAGATGTTTCAAGATTATCAATGCCAACGGTGCTTGAAGCACAAGAAGAAACTTAAACTATTCTATAATGGTTTTTGAACTGATGTGTTATTGTTATTAGTTTGGTTTGGTTTGTTGTTGTTGTTGGTTAATTGGACTTTTATTGTGTTCTTTTTTTTGTTTGTTTGGACTGGTGTAGGTTTCTATTACATTTTGGACTTTTACTTATATTTTTTTTATTATAATGTTGTTGTTTACATCGACTCATGTTGTTTACTTGGACTAATGTTATTTACTTGGATTTTTACTTATGTTTTTTTATTATAATCTTGTTGTATTGTTTTTGTTGTTTATTTGGACCCATATTGTTTATTTAGGTTGATGTTGTGTTGCTTTTATTTATTCACTTATTTACTTCAATTTTTGTTGTATGATCATGTTTAAAAACTTTAAAGAAAATTATTTTTTGAAAAATTACATAAAAATAAACAACACTAAAGTCATTTTTTAAAAATTTAACTCGAACAAATATATTCGATTCGACTCGATTCGAATTTCGTCTCACTCGACTCGATTCGAGAAAATTTCAAATTAAGTTAGGATGATAAAATACGATTCGAAAACTCGATTAACTCGAAAATTTTTTATTCGATTCGATTCGATTCGATCGAATGCTCACCCCTAATTGAAAGGAGACTCAAGTGAGGGCTAAAATGAATGAAAATAGAAAGTACAAGAATTACAGTATAATTTTCCATAAAAAGAGTATTTTGGACTTTTCCTAAAGAGATATATTGATTTACGGATATATGCTGAAAAAAAAATTAAATTTCGCCATCTATGTTCGCTTTTCTTTTTCTTCTTCTTCTTCTTTTTTTTTTTTTTTTTTTTTATCAATATATATTTTTTTAGAGATAAAGTGAAAACATGTTTTCACTAATAGGTAATAAATAACTTAACTCTTTTGGTTAGATAGTTAAATATTAGTATTTTTGTCTTTGAATTTTGAGTTTGATTCTTCTCCTATTTACATTTACATTTGTATTTTTTATTTCATTTTGTTTTAATTTTTTTTTAATTTATATTTTTATATATTATTTCTTTTGATTAGATAGCTAGATAATTGTGATTTTGTCTTTGAGTCTCACATTTGACTCATTTTATAAGTTTATTTTTTTTGTATTTTTTATTTCACTTGTTTAAAGTTTTTTTTTTATTTTTAATTAATTTTTATAATTAATAAATATATTATTTTCATTTTTAAAACTTTTAATTAATAACTCTTTTATTTATAAAATCAAATAATAAATATGTAATTATTTTTTCAAAACATCAACTATTTATTTTGATATATTTTTGTTTATATATCAAATACTTATTTTCTCCACCTATATTGTAGGTATGGTGATTTCTAATATGGATTAAAAAATAAATATTACACATATAAAAATTATTTACTAAAAATAGTGATATTTGCAATAATTATTTGATTTTATAAATAAATTGTTATGAATATTTTATCGACTGAATGTACATCAAGATCAAGATAAGTTTTGATGAACTTTAAAATCTAATAGTCATTAGAAGTAGAGTTCTGTTCATTTATACTTCTTATGTCTATAAATATAGACTTTGAAGAAACATTGTAGATATTCCGGATGATCAATAAAATACGCTCTCCCATTGCTCTCTCATTCTCTTTGTTCTTTAATCTCTGTCTTTTATTTTATAATATAAATGAGTTATTAATTAAAAATACAAAAATTGAAAACAATTTATTTATTAATTATAAACATTAATTAAAAAATAAAAAAAAGCTTGGAGCAATATGAAATAAAAAAACATATTAAAATGCTTATAAAAAGAATTGAACCTGAGATTCAAAGATAAAATTGCAATTATCTAACCATCTAATAAAAAAAATTAATGTGTTAAAAATATTAATTAAAAATAAAAAAAGAAGAAGCTTGAGACAACATGAAATAAAAAATAAAAATGTGAAAAAGAGGAATTGAACTCAGGACTCAAGACAAAAATATTAACATTTAACCATCTAACCAAAGGACAAAAATATTAAAAAAAAAAAAACATTTTCAATGAAGACACGCCCTACAAGATGCATTTTCACTTAAATTTTTTTTCAATAAATCAACCTTTAGAAAATTGATATTTGAGCACAGAGATTAAATTTTGGCCACATTATGTGAATAAAGAAATTGATGTGAACCATTTCACTTTGACTTGCAATTTGACTAAATTAGGGTATGTTTGATAAATAATTGAAAATTTTCATTTCGTTAAAAATAAATATTTTTAACATTTAATTTTTTTAATTGTGTTTGATAACAATATTGATATTTTACTTAATCTAAAAATTTCAACATAAAAGTGTTGAATATAATAAGTAGATAGCTACTTATCACTTAATGTGAAAAATATTAAATTAATTTTATTTTGCAAAATCTTATTTTTGAAATAAATTATTTCCTCATTTTATTAAAAAATAAAATATTCAAAAATTTATCTTTTAACTTTTTATATAAAACTGTTCAAAATAAAATAAATAATATCATATTAATAAGATTAAATGTAATGAATTTCCAAAAATGAAAATTTAATATTATCAAATAAGATAATTATATTCCGTGCTTAAATTTTACTAATATATCAAACAAATTTAGAATATAAAATTCAGTACTAAAAAATAAACATTTAATACACCCCTAGTAAATAAAAGAAGGGAAAAGAGAGATTTTAGGAGCCTTCTTCCACAAGTGGCTGACCACCCCAGGAAGAAGGGAGAAGATTTTCCCCTTTGCCTTCTTTTCCATTTCTTTTTTCAATCCAAATCAAAATTCCACTACTTGCTTTGATTCTCCCACTAAATCAAGTAGGAAATCCTCAAATACAGTAAGTGTTCTACAAAGGAAGTTGAGTATAATAATTGAAAGATTAAAATTTTGCACTATGAACTTTGAAAGTTTGCTTGTTTTTTTATTTACCTCGGAGTGTTTTTAATCTTAAATTTTATTTATATCTTTCCATTGATTTGTAGTCATTGGAGAGAGTGTCTAGCAATTAAAAGTATTAAATTCATGGAATAAATGCAATCCAGAGCATATCGATACTTGTAAGAAAAATAGTCATTAAAAGTCCCTGAGCATATAGGCATTGATACCTCTTGAGCAGGCGCCTTGATACTTGATGAACAAATCTTAATATCATGCCCTTCTAGATAGTGTTACGATTGTTGATTTACCATATTTGATGTAACACCTTACATCCAATCCAAAAGACAAGCAAATTTAAAGTGCTACATTCATTGTTGAAAACAATGCAAACAAACGATGATACAATTATTATAGTAATAATGCATTGCTAACATGAAAGAAAAAAATCCACAAGCATGATTAAGATGAGGACGTGTTTATTTAGTTATTTTTAAAAAATTTTAGGGTAAACTACTCAATTAGTCACCTAAAAAAAAATTCTTGCAATTTTGTCATTGTTATTAGAGAAATTTTTCGTTTTAATAATCCAAACGTTAAATCCCTAATGATAGTTGACTATACATGCCACGTCATACCCACCTATTGGTCAAATACCATTATCAAATTCTTCTTTGACTAAGGTGCACCAATCAAATGGTAAAAAACCTCTTTCCTTCTTCTTCCTTAAGCCATTTTTTCCCTAGCATGCCACCCTCTCATGCCCTTACTTCCACACCAACCTCAGTCTGCAACAACTCGTTGCACTTTCTTTCTACCCTTTGCTTCATGCTTCCAGCCACTGTACCCTATTTTCCATCGTCCAACACCTGGTTACAAATGGAAAAAACAATGCTCCACCAAGTTATATCATATTAGTCCTTGCAATTTAGCTTTGTTTCCTGGTGGTTAATTCTAACATATTTTATTTTTTCTATCTGAATGATGTTGCAATTGTTTAATTGTTCTGCTAGGTGAACTGTTGTTGGGTTCAACTAGGATGGGCTTTGCTCCACATGTCACCACCCTTATATTGTTTTGTAACAGATATGTTGAGGCAACCTCAGATGTTTTTGCAAAGCTATATTGAATAGATTTAAGTTTGCCCATTACTAAATCATTTCTTGTGAATGTAACAAATATAAGATTGCATATAAATCACATAATTTTGATGTTTGATATTGTTGAATGGGTCTAGTTTTTATTAATTTCATTGAACAAACTTTCCATTTCCGATATATTTACCTTTTTTACTCTTTCTCTGTGATTCTTCTCTCGATATATATTGTTTTGTATTGATGCATACTCTTGTCTAATATCAAAAACCTTTTCTCTAAATCCAAATGTATCGGATCCACCTATTGAATATTTTACATATGAAATTCATTGACTAATCATTGTTTTCTTTTCTTGAAAAATCCTTTCTTAATTTCCCTTGATACACCATTTTCTTCTGAAACCCAGGTTCAAATTGATTAAATCTCTATTTTTGAATTTATTAAAGAAATCCCTCATAATCTACATGCAAAGTTAAGGGTGCTTAGCTACTAAAGCTTCGTATTTCTCCAATAAAATTACATCTTCAATGTTATTGAAAATGAAGCTTATGGCAATCTCCTTCAATGCCTTGCTTGAACAAATTTTTGAAGCCTCTACAATATCAAAAACATTTTGTGCACTCAATAAATTTCACATGTAACATTGATAAAACTCTTGTAAATATGAAAATCTTGTACTTTGGGATGCACATGTTCTTCCGGTTCTTTAAAAGGCAAGTTTCTAGCGTATAGAAATTCCAAGTGAAATTCAAGTTCTTCAGAGTTTAGCTTTGAGATAATTATGGGAGTTTCACCAATGCCTTGTTTTTTACATTTGATGTTGAGTTGATGAGCTCTTACATGTCCTTAAATATTTCAAGTTTTGTAGCCTACAAAATTATTAAAATTCAAATTTTTCATCCAAAATCGAAAAGGTTACTTAGTTTGGTGTGGGAGGGTGGTGTAAAGGGAAAACATTGGGTTAACGAGAAAAAAGAAGAAAGAAAGAAGATTTTTGACAAAAAAAAAGAAAAAGAATGAAAAATGAATTGGATTGGCTCACCTCGGTCAAAGAATAATTTGATAGTGGGATTTGACCAACAAGTGGGTATGATGTGGCATGTACAGTCAACCACCGTTAGGAATTTAATGCTTGGGTGACCACAATGACATATTTCTCTAATGATAGTAATGAAATTGAAAGAACTTTTTCGGGGTGACAAAAATAAAAGCACCCTAAACTTTAGATGATCAACTAGGTAGTTTACCCAATTTTAAACTTATGTTACACTTTTCATCAGCTAAACCTCCGTTAAGTTTAGGACAGATGGCGGAATAAGATTGTGACACGTGACATAAATAACATTATGATGATGTCATAATCTAAAATAATTATAAATTTTTTTATTTTTATTTTTGACTTTTCTCCAACAAATTTTTTATTTATTTTGTATTTCTCCTTTCTATCTTCCCTTCTTTTTCTTCTCCTTCTCCCTCTTCTTATAACCTTAGCTACTGTCGCCAGAGTCACTGCCATCCATGGCTATCTCCAACCAGTCGACCATCAAAACACTTCTCTCTTCCTCGTCTTCTAAAAATCTTGCCTTGTATTTTGTAGAAAATCTCTTTAAAGTTGAAAAAAAAATCAAAGCTTGATCCTTGTGCTTTTGGAAACCCTAAACCTACTGATGAAAGGTTAAGGAGGCTTCTGGTGAGGCTAAGAGCGAGTTGAGGAGCCAAAGGAAGTTGTAGCACCGCCGCTACAAGGCAACAATAGAGAATCAGTGACCATGTTGTTCATTGGATCCATAGGATTTTTAAGGTTTTCTAAATTCTTGTATTTTTTTTTTGAGTTTTTGCTCTCTTTTTGGGTTGTAAATTTTTTGTTTTCAAATAATTTTAAGTTCTTATAATTTTTTAGATTTTTTCTCCTATTTTGGGTTTTTACTATCATATTAGGTTGTTATTTTTTTTTTCTATTTGAAATGATTTTGGGTTGAAAATGTTATTTCAAATATTGGGGTTTTTTTTGTGAAGATTTTGGGTTCTTTGTTTATTATTTGTTCTTTGAATGTGTTGGGTTCTTTATTTGATTTTAGGGTTTGATTTTTCTCCTATCTTCCTTTGTTCATCTCTTCTGCATATTTGATTTTCCTTTATCTGTCCCATATCTTGTTTATGGGTTTGAATATCGCTCTTTCTTGGTCATGCTCAAGTTCTCAACTAAAACCAAATTGAGATTTAAACTTGGTTTAGGGTGAGTGAAAATCCATGAACATTAAGGGATTTATACAAAAATTAGGGAAACAACGTCTGAAATTGGGAGGAAACAATTGAGGAAGATGAAGAAAAATCGAGGCAAAAGGAAGAAGTAATAGCTTGTGAGGGAATTGGGCGTTGAGCTTAAAATCGCCCAGTTTTTTAACTTGTACTGGACAATATTCAAACCCAAAAATAAGTTTTGAAATGCCCAAAAATCAAATCCAAATATTAATTTTGAATAGTCTGTATTTTGGTGCAATTTTGGATTTGAAGTTAAAATTGTCAGGATCGAAGAAAAACATGAAAAAGAAATTAAAATACAAAATCAGAATGAGATTATGTTGGATGGAGGAAGAAGAAAAAAATACAAGGAACAAAAGAAAAAGGGAAACAGGGAAAAAGAAGGAAAAAAAATGGAAATATTTTTTAAAATATTCTTATTTAATTATTTTAGATTATGACATGATCATGACGTCATTTATGCAAGGTGCCACAATCTTATTCTGCCACCTGTCCTGAACTTAACAGCATTAGACTCAGGTATCGATTTAATTGACAAAAAAAAAAATTCAGGTACCAATTTGAGATTAAAAAAAAAATCATAAGTATCAATTTGGGATTAGTGAAAAAGTTCGAGTACCAATTTTATATTTAACCCTTTTTTTAACAATATATCAAATAATAACTCATTGATATTTATATAATTATGAAAATTAAATTTAAGAAAAATTCTTATATATATAGTACTAAATCCAAAATTTGAATACATGAATTAATTGATTACGAAATTTCTAATATAAAAAATTTTTGGGGTGTTACATTCGGCACCTACAAGGTTGGGTATCGACACTTGGTTACCATGCATTGATACTTGCCTAATAAGGGTGGATACCATACCCTTTGAGAAAGTATTTTTAGATACTATTTGGGGGTATCAATACATACAAGCTAAGTATCAAGACTTAACTTAAAAACTACTTTTGTAACATCTCTAACCCGTCTCCGTCACCGGATTAGGGTCACTAAGTATTACGATAACATTTCAAATATTTAACATTTCATACAATTAATTATGCAATCATAATTACCATTAAGTAATCACATACCATTCATAAACTAATATACATATACGGACCTTAAAATGAGTCGACGAGGCCCTAAAAATAGATTGAAATTTTTTGGAAATAGGGGACACACGGCTGTTTGTCACAACCCAAGCCGTGTGGACATTCGAGTCCAGACATACGACCGTGTCTTAGCCTGTATGTTCGCCCGTGTGAGTTTCAATGTTGGGTCACACGGCCGTGTCGTTGGTCTTGTAACTAACTGTTTTAAGACACACGGCTGTGTGCCAGGCCGTGTGGAACCTGCACCTAAAGACAATAAGACACACGACTGTATGAATAGATCGTGTGGGTCACACGGTCGTGTGGCAACCTGTGTCCCAAGCCGTGTGTACCCCAAATTGCTTCAAAAACAAGGTAATTTTATACCTAACTTGGCTACCAAACCATGCCTAAAACCATACTAAAATCATGACCAAAAACACTCTCATACAAGTCCAAATATACCAATTACCTATAATTCAAGTGTCTAACCAATGTGCCCTCATTGGCACCACATTTCAATATTCATTCAATTAGTTCAAATCTTACTCTTTTATACATCTAATCCATACATTTTATGAACAAATACCAACTCAATAAATCATGCCATACACTTCTCAAAATAACCAATTTTGTTGAACTTATAGCATGAAACATACAGACAGGCAATTTCAACCATCACAAAACATGTTCCATAAACACGTATCTATATATATACAAACCTATAATCACATGTTCAAAAGATTCAACTTCTAGGATATATTTACACCCATTCATAACTATACACTAAAAGTCTAAGACCCCCAAAAAAACATCATTCTAAGTCTAACCAATATGCCATTCAAAGGCACCTCAACCAAGTTCTAAACAATCAAATAGGTCATTTGAATCAATGCACTATCTAACATCTACCATTTGCACCCAAGCATCAACAAAATGACCAAGTACAAATATACATTGTTTCATCATTCCAACTCAAGATGGTAATCAAGTTTTAAGGCAAATACCTAATTCAACATTTCCATGTCAACCAAGTTAGGTCAACAAATTCAATAGGACATATGGCTTATTAAGGAAAACACCATTTTCAAACATTTACATATATATAATTATATCAAAATATATACATCATTTACCAAAATTATAACTTATTTACCATACATGTAACAGTCATAAAAAACTATCCATAGTTAAAAGATTTTAATCAATTAATACTCCCTAGGTACATGCCAAAAACACAAAAGAGAACATCACTGACGTTGAGTACGGGATTCTTGTAGGATGCTGAGTCCGAGTCTACTATTTATCTAACTTGCAAACATGGGAACCAATCCACATTAAGTAGGTTTCACTTATTTAAATAACCACAAGTATATCTAGAGTATTTGAATTTATTCCTCAAGTTTAATAATATAATTTAAGAAATATACCATATCTTTCAATGATTAAATATATAAATAAGTAAATATAATTCTTCCGTAGTAATACCTATAATCAACCTTCTCCAATGGTTCATTTAACCTTGTTGTATGGTCCAATCGATACATGGCACTCGGTGCCTAGCGGATAAACCGCGAAAGAGTTTGCGCCCAATGCTAGTCGGAAAAATGACGAATGTGTGCCCAGCACTAGTCAGATAAACTGATGGAAGTTGCGCCCAGTGCTAGTCGGATAAACCGATGAAATAAATAGTGAGCCCAACTCTAGTTGGATAAACCAACAATATTTGTGCCCAGCGCTAGCAGATAAACCGACAGAAGTTGCACCCAACATTAGTCGGATAAACCGACGAAATAAATAGTGAGCCCAGCTCTAGTTGGATAAACCAACGATATTTGTGCCCAACGCTAGTCGGATAAACCAACAAATGTGTGCCCAGCACTAGTTAGATAAACTGACGGAAGTTGTGCTCAGCGTTAGTTGGATAAACCGACGAAATAAATAGTGAGACTAGCACTATGTTGGATAAACCAACGAATTGTAATTATTTATTTCCACAATTTTCTCATTCATCAATTAACATCATCATTTAGATATATACATAAGATTGTATATCAAGTATTTAAATAACATTAAATAAATAAATAATTAATTAATTAATAGAAAAGTTAAGTTTGAGACTACAAACTTGTCGAAATTACGCTTGCAGACAATTATTCAATAGCCTTCTCTTTTCAACAATTAGCAACGGGATCTCTCGTTTCTCGATCTAGAAATAATAATTTAATTTAATCGATTACACAATAATCATAATCACACATTTAACCATTAACATTTGGTATTCACTCAACCTAGTCCTTGCCACAAAATATAGCTAGTCAATCCAATGTTTATAATAATTTCCTCAATATATATATAAAATCCCCAAGCAATCCTTATACTCTTGAAATTCATCACTTAATACCATGCCATTTTAAATTTTAAAGAAGCTACATCCCTAACAATTAATTCCATCTAAACCCATCCCACATATTAACCAAAACGACAAATGAAATTAACATTCCTTCTTCATTTGTTTTTTCAGCACGCGAACATACAAAGAAAAACAGCCCTTGCATGCCAAAAATTCCACACAACAACATCAAGCTCCATCTAATTATTCAATATTTCACTAAATTTATAAATTATGAGACTTTCTTAACAAATCTTTCCATAAAGTATCCATGCATAGAAGTTCACCAATAGATCCCAAAAATCTTAAAACTTCATCAATGGCATTGTCCACTACTTCCAACAATTTTATATTCTAGCTTATGGATTAGCTAAGTTAAGTTATTTCCAACTCAAAAATGAAAAATCAATTTGAGTAAACTTCAAACCAAATACACAAGCTTTTATCAATGGCTTCCTTTCTCCCTAACTTTTCTCTAATTTCGGCAAAGAAGAAGAAAAATAATTGAAAATAATTTAGTGGACCCTTTTTGTGTTTTACTTAACATGCTTTTATTATTTATTTACTTCTCTGTCCTTTAATAATTTTTTTTTGAGCTTAACACAGATTGGGCTTATATTATTTAATAAACTTTAAAAAAACACAAAAAACCGGATTGAAGTTTGGCCCATATAACAGAGCTAGTAAAACCCAAGCCCTAAAATGAAAAAATATCTTCTGAAAAGAAATGGAAAAATCGAGAAGGCTGCAAACATTTATTGCAACCGTCCTAACGCCCAATCAGCAGTCGCGTCCGTCTGGCATCCATCATCTCCATCAATTCCGTGTTTAATGCCTGATAAGAAAAAGAGGAGTTTTTGAAATTGAAACTGAAATTTCAGATTCATTTACATCCCTCCATTCCATCTTCTCCTTCCGTTCTCTCTTACTATCAGTCCGGCTCCCTTACACTTTCATTCCTTTTCTGGGTTTCGACAAAAAATGGTACTCCCCCCACCAGATAAAGTTCCTCTTTCTGTCTCAAAGTTTCTGTCACTAGCATATGTGCTAAGGTATTCCCTGATCTGGAAATGAAATCGAACTTTATCTCTGAGAAATCTACCTTCTTCTGAAAAATATCATGAATGTATGAACCAATCTGCGATCTATCTGACGAATCATTTCTGCATTTTTTGATTACTGTAAGAGAATCGCCCTCAATGATGACTTTTCTGTGTTGCATGTCAATCCCTAACTGGACCGCTTCTCGACAAGCCAAAGCCTCAGCCGCGAAAGCAGAGGCCACATTCTTATGAACTTTGGACTTAGAAGCGAGAACTTCCCCTTTGTTATCTCTGGCCACGATTCCTGATGCTGATAACTGTTCCTTCATATCATATGCGCCATCGAAGTTGATTTTCACAACCTGATAAGGTGGGTGTTTCCATCTACTTACAACTTTTGGTATTTTGACTGCTTTATTTTTCACCCCGTCCAATTCTTTTATGTAGTTTCTCACAAAAACTGCGATCTCCTGACCTGTTTTGCTTGTTTTTTCATGAACCCGAGTGTTCCTATCTCCCCATATGGCCCATAAAGCACCACATAAAAACCTACACAGATCTAAAGAAAGAAGAGCAGTCGATGAGGTAAGCCACTGTTTGAAATCAGTATTAGTATCCTGCACCAGTTTTACTTCAGATAAATATGACCACATTTCAACTGATATTGGACAATCTCTGAACAGATGATTCAGCGTTTCTGTTTCCAGACCACAACGAGGGCATGAGGCATCTGTGATTAACTTTTTGTGAAGTAGATTTACCCTTGTGGGTAAATAATTCCAGGAGGCTTTCCACATGTTGATTTTTACTTTTGTAGGAAGATCAATGCACCACAATTTTTTGTAAAAATCAATGTAGCTTGGTTGTATCGCATAAGCGTTAGGATCATAACTCTGTAATAGTTTATAGGAGCTTTTGACCAAGAAGACTCCGGTTGGTTCGCCCCTCCATGCCAGTAGATCATCATGCGGATACTTGGCTAAAGGAATGCGAAGGATCTTATCCGCCTCGTCAGCTTCGAAGGTATACTCAACCACTTCCCTGTTCCATTCTCTAGTTTGGCAATTGATGAGTTTAGCAACTTTACTATCATTTGAACCTGTACAAGAAGATAATAATCTGGAATTAACAAGATCTGGAACCCACGCATCATTACCGATAGAGATACTAGTGCCTGTACCCACTTTCCAAATCAGCCCTTTTTCTAAAATACCACTGGCAGCCCATATACTTCGCCAAACATATGAATTTCTATTTCCCAATAGCGAATTAAGAAAATTGCTTTTTGGAAAATATTTTGCCTTGAACACCCAAGCAACTAAAGAAGTTGGATTTTCTAACAAACGACAGCCCTGCTTATCCAACATTGCAATATTGAATTGTGCCATATTACGAAAACCCAGGCCCCCTTCGCTTTTCGATCTGCATAAATGAGCCCATTGACACCAGTGAATACCTTTTCTTCCCTTTCCTTTCTGCCACCAGAACTTGGCAAAAATGCTTTCCATCTTTTTGCATAAAGAAATTGGTAATAGAAAACATGACATTGCAAAAATTGGGATAGCATGTAGGACCGATTTAATGAAAACCTCCTTGCCCCCTTGTGATAGCATTCTGTTACTCCACCCCTCAATGCGCATAGAAATTCTATCAATGAGATTTTGAAATGATTCTTTTTTCTTTCTACCAACCATATTTGGGAGGCCTAGATATTTTTCTGGATTTGTAGCCATTCTGACCCCTAGTAAGTTTGACACGGCTTCCTTATTTTCTTCAGAAGTATTCGGACTAAAAAAGACAGTGGACTTTGAAAAATTCACACATTGGCCTGAACAACTCTCATAATCCTGTAAAATGTCCTTCAAATTTTTTGCTCCTTTAGTAGATGCCTCCCCAAATAGAATACAATCATCTGTAAATAACAAATGCGATATCGCTGGACCCTGTCTGCTAGCTTTAGCACCTTTGAGTAAGCCTCGTCTTTTAGCTGTTCTCATGAGAGATGAAAGACCCTCACTGCAGATCAGAAAAAGGAAAGGAATTAATGGATCACCATGTCGAAGTCCTCTCGATGGCTTGAACAAATTTCCCCTCCTTCCATTAATGTTAACCGCATAGCTGACTGTAGACACACACCTTTTTAGAAGCTCCACCCATTCACAAGCAAAAACCATTTTAGTCATTACCTCTTCGATAAACTTCCATTCCACCCTATCATATGCCTTGCTCATATCCAATTTGACTGCCATAACACCTTTCTTTCCCGTGCGTTTTTGATTAATCGTATGCAGAATTTCGTATGCTAGAAGCACGTTATCTGTAATGAGTCTCCCCGGTACAAAAGCACTCTGAACTTCATCAATACATTTATCAATAATCTTCTGCAATCGATTAGCTATAGCTTTAGCCACCACTTTATAAACAACTGTATACAAACTGATGGGCCTGAAGTTGACCAGTTGCGTAGGATTAGGAACTTTAGGAATGAGGACAATATCTGTTTTGTTGAAATCTCCAAAGTCCTGTTCATTATTCAAAATACCCAAACAGTAATCAGTGACATCTTGACCAACAATGTGCCAATACCTTTGGAAAAACAAAGCTGGAAAACCATCTGCTCCCGGTGCCTTTGTGGGTCCCATTCCTTTAAAGGCTGTCTGTATCTCTTCTTCTCGGAAAGGATCTAATAGGAATTTATTATCCTCCTGCGTTATCGTTCTGTCAATTCCATCTAGTACCTTGCATGAATCTGCCACTCCCTTTGACTTGAAAAGATTCTGAAAAAATAAAGAAGCTGCGACCAAAATTTCAGATTCCTCCTCAATCACCATTTCTTCCTCCGTCACCAATTTTGAAATTGTATTAGCTTGCCTCCGAGCCAAAGCGTATCTGTGGAAATATGCCAAATTTTTATCCCCAAGCTTTAGCCAATTCTGTCTTACTCGCTGCTCCCAATACATCTCGTCTTTATCAATTTCCAGATTCAAATGAATTTTAGTGTCGATGATTTTTGCCAAAGTGTCATCATTCCGTTCACCTTCTAATAGAACTTCCAACTTATTCAGTAAATTCCTTTTTAAACCCTCTTTATTTCTCCTATTTTTTCGTGACCATTCCTCCAAGCAAATCTGCAGCTTTCCTAACTTCTCCAATAACGTACCTTCATTTGCTTCCCAGGAATCCCGAATGGCTTTTTCTAAATCTTCTTCCATGGTCCACCAAGCTTCGAAATGGAATTTCCTACTTCCTTTAGATGATAAAGACTTTTTTGTATTCAAAAGAAGAGGACAATAATCTGAAGTAGAATATGGAAGATGCTGAAGAATACTTAACGGAAAGAGCCTAAACCATTTCTCGTTTGCAACCCCTCTATCTAACCTCTCTCGTATATTAGTTTCCTAGTGATTTCCCCTTTCCCATGTAAACGGACCCAGAAACCCAATATCGACCAAATTGGCATTCCTCTAACGTCTCCTAAAAGCCTCCATTCGCTTATTATCCCTTTGAATTCCTCCACTTTTCTCAAAAGAGTAAAGAATTTCGTTAAAATCACCTACAACCAGCCAAGGATACTCAATCTCTTGACCAAGTCTTCGAAGTATATTCCAAACGACATTTTTGTCTTTAACATAGGGAGAGCCATAAAACCCAGTATATCTCCATTCCTCTTCCACATTATCCTCCTTAATTAAAACATCAACGTGCCATTTGGAAAAACTTCTCAAAGTAACTCTAATGTCTTCCTTCCACGCCAAACAAAGACCTCCCTTAGAACCCTCAGCTTCAACTTCGATTCCAGATACAAAACCACATCTTTTTCGAACTTTTTCCATCCTATTCTTGTCCAGTTTCGTCTCCATTAAGAAGACCATATGGGGATTGTGCTGCTTAACTAAGTAGCACAGTCTCCGGACTGCCCGTGGACTCCCCAACCTACGGACATTCCAACATAGGCTTTTCATTGCGTTCGGTCGACTTGCCTAATGGCAGCCGCCGATTTAAAAGTGTCTGAATCTACATAATCAACCTAAATCTCAATAATATCACTCTCCAGCAGTTCTTTTTCATCACCGACTTTTATCCTTTTCACACTCCCCGATCCTAAACTTCCCTTATAACTTTTGTCACCATTATTGTCATTAAATTTCCTCTTACTTGTCACCTATTCACTCATACTGCTTTCTCCTTTACTTCTCGCATCCATTCTTTTCCAGCTTGATTTTTTGTGTGTTTCTGTATTTTTTTCCAACGACGTGGCTACCACTTCCTGCTCCACCAACTCCATACCCTCTTCCTTATGCTTTAGCCCATCCTCCCAAGATGACAATTGTCTTCCATTAATTAAACTCTCTAATTTTGCTATTGAATCATCCCTTTTGAAAACATCAACGATCCCCTCTTTCGAACCTCCTGTATATGAGCGTTGAACTCCTTGCTTCTTAGTGAATGCTGTGAACTTCATATATTCTCTCCCCAAAACCTTTGATTCAGCTTTTAGTGCAACAGAGAAAGGGGGGTCATCTTTTATATTATTTTTCTCTTCCAGACTTATAACCACACAGTCTTGGAGGCCATGACCCAAGCACCCACAACCGAAACAGAAAACTGGTAATTTCTCATATTTGAAAGGAACCCATGTATTGGCACTATTACCACTGGAAGTAAAGATGCCTCTCCTTAAGGGTTTCTGAACATCTAACATGACTTTCAATCGACAAAAATCATCATAAATCTCAGATCTAATTACCCCACCAAAGGTACTACCGATTGCATGTAAAAGATCTTTTTTGTCAAAATCAGGTAAACAAGGACCAATCTTGATCCAATATGGCGATAATGTAAGACAGATTAAATCTCTATCAATTGGGCTAACTAATCGATCAAAAAGGATAAGGTACTTACAAAATAACCATGGGCGTCCTTCCAAAATCTGTTCCAAATCATCTTCTAGATCAAAAATAATTGAGAATAAATTTTGCCCTTCTAATCTGATCTCAAACTTCTTTTTTGTCTTCCAGATGCTCCTCCGCCTTAAAGCTTTCAGAATTAAATTACTTTTTGGTCCAAACCGAACAGATCAAAGTGGGTTTGTCATTCGGTATTACCATGGATCTCTTTATTGACAGTTGAACGAGTTCTTCTGCTAGCAATGAGATCTCTTCGCCGGAATCCCTCCCTCCGCCACCACTCCCCTCCATCCCAAGCTGCACCAGAAACTGCTCTCTCTAGGACTCTGTGGACAGTACTCTTGGTTTCAGAGGGACTCTCTTTCTGTCCTTTAATAATTATTATACTTACTAATACACCTATCCACAATCATCCACTACCTTAAAATGTGGAAAAATTTTCTTTTAAGTTTAATAGCTTTAATTTCTCCATCTATTTAATCCTTTAACTTATAGTTACCCACTTTTGCATTTTCTTCAATTTCGTCCCCTTTTTAATTAAATTACTCATCCCAAACATCAATTTTTTTTTACAATCTTCATCAATCCCATAAATATTAATTAATTAATAAAACATTAACTTATTTACCAACAATTAAGATCCTAAACCCTCATTTTCGTTAATATAAAAAACGGGTCATCACAACTTTAAAAGACTTAAAAACATTTTTGAAAGGTCTTGGGTTGGGAGCACTCAAAAACTTTTGTACATGTCTAAGGCATTTTAAAAACTTGTTTTTGAGCTTTATAACACTAGAAAAACATTTTAAGTATGATCAATTTAATTTTAAAAATTTTGATTTAAGGGAATTTGAGGATTATTTTGCTATATCAAATCATTTGAAAATCAAATATAATTGTAACACCCATAACCCGTGTCCGTCATTAGAATAGGGTTACGGAGTATTACTGTACAAAACGGAACATTTTATAGCCATAAAAATTACTTTTCAAATTAATTTAATAAATACATAAGAAATTCAAAATGGAATAAACCATGCACTTACGGGCCTTAAATTGAGCCTACGTGGCCTTAAAATTAGCTTTCGAGCAATCAGGAACCAGATCGAAACAAATCAGAACATTTCAGGAAAAACTAAAAAAATTCATCTACAGGGGTCACACGGCTGTGTGTCCAAGCCGTGTGACAAAGCCCAAACCGTGTGGCTATCCCACACGCCCGTGTGACTACCCCACACGCCCTTGTGTCCATCTATGTGCGCTCACCCATGTAACTCACTAACTTGGCTCACACACCCATGTCTCAGCCTGTGTGCTAGCCCATGTGAATCTTGTACCTAACACGCTCATGGCACACACCCATGTGGGATGCCCGTGTGTGACATACAGCCATGCGATAGCCCGTGTGTGCCCAAAAATGACCAAAATCATGCTATTTCCTCACCCAATTGCATAGGTACCTAACCAATTCATAATACATGTTCACAAGTCTAAAAACACACCTTTAAACAACCAAAACATGTCATTTTCAATAACCTAAAACCATACCAAAGAATTATGTACCAAACTCATTATAATGCTCATGCTACTCATGATCAAAGCTATCATATATATGCCATAACATACACTTACCACTTCATGAATACATACACTAACTTGCTTAAGGTTTAACAATAAATCAAAGTGAACATCATCCAAACATCAAGCATACGAAACAACTCCACATAGCTAGGAAATATAATATCATAACCATTTGCCCTATTACATGCCATAAAACCATAATGTTTACAAAATCTACCAAAAAAAGGTCATCGGGATAGTGTGATTCTTCAAGTTGATCCGATCTCCCAATCACAAAATGAAATCTACAAAACAAAGGACAAGGCAAGAGTAAGCTTACTTGAAGCTTAGTAAGTTCGCTAAATTAAACGACAAATCATACCAAATTAACATAACAAATCAAATTATAAGATTAAATAACGAAGTTCTTGTCAAACACAGCTCACAAAGGGTGAGAATTACACAGTGCATTAATTCACATCACATTCTCAGTCGTCGCATTAATAAGATCTAATCTTATGTAATTAGAGGGTATCACTCATTCGAGTTAATTTCAGAGTTTTAACTGGCTAATGATGCTGCTTACACAAGCTGCAAAGAATCCGTAACAAATGCAGTATCTCAAGCTATCGTTATAGTCTGTATCACCTGTACAAATAATCATCGGCTCACGATGCTGCTCACATAAGCTGTAGAGAATCTGCAACACATGCAGGATCTCAACCATTACTACGGTCTGTATTACCGGCTCAAGGCCTGATAGTTAACATTCATATTCATTTATCATGTAATCTCTAATCAATCTATATTTAAGTATAACATTTAATATAATCATAATAAACATGAAATATATAGATATAATATAGAAATAACGATACAAACTCACAGGATTGTTTTGCAGTAACGAATCAGAATATCTTAATCAGTGATCAACGTTATATCAATTCATTATTTCCATTTTCAATTACACACATCAATAATAATCCAACATTATGCAATTAGGTTCATATAATACATTTATAAAGGTACTAAAATTAAACCAAACGAACTTACCAAACTAATCTGCAGTAATGACAAAGTACAAGGGTTATTCAGTAAATTTCTCTTTTCCTCGATTTTCCACTCGTTCAGGATCTAAAATAATAATTCTATTCAATTCACTAATTTTAACAGAAAAATTAATTCATTTTTATGCAATTAAGTCCTTTTTGACATTTTTATGAAATTACCCCCATTATTTTACTTTTATGCAATTTAGTTCTTAAGCTCAAAACTTGCAATTTAACCAATTTCAACTTAAATTAAAATCAGCCGGACAATATATCACTCCATTACAGCCCATAATTTTTTATTATACATCAAGTCCTTGAAATTTTATCACTTTAACATTTTAGTCCTCAAGCATTAAAATTACTAAAAATTACTTTACAAATAATCCCATTTTTCAATCAAGATTAATAATCTATCATAAAAATTCAAGAACACACCAAAATAATTAATGGCATAATCCAAAACATTTGATAGTTTTACAAATTAGTCCCCAGATTAGCTAGATTAAGCTAATACGAGCTCAAAAATATAAAAATTACTAAAAAGGGGCAAGAATTACCTAACCAAATGGAAGCCCTAGCTTGGCCGAATCCTCTTATCTTCTCTAATGGCTAATTTGGCTTTTGTTTTAGCTTAACGAAGAAGATGGTTCTTTTATTTTAATTTTGTTTATAAAGTTTATTTATTTATTTGCCTTTTTCCTATTTAATTATCATTCAAATTTAACATTTCCAAACCCATTACCATCCACAATCATCACCTATGGAAGATTTACCGTTCAAGGGATTTAATTACACAATTGGTCCTTCAATTATTTTAAATTTTAATTAAATAAACTTAATTTCAATTTAATCCTAAACTAATTAGGACTAAATGAGCAAATAGCGCAAAATTTAGTGGATTTAATCATGTCCACCACCGCTTGGACTCTTTGACCATGTTTTAATTACTATTTTGGTCCCTTTACTATTTAAAATCTATAGCAATTAACTTTTACCTCTTTTACAATTTAATTATTTTACCTTAATTAAGCAACCAATTGTCAAAATTACCAGACCCAACTTCAATTCACCTATAATATGACTTTGTAAATATTTAATAAAAATATTTACGGCCTTAAATTACAGAAACGATGTCTAAGTACCTCACTTTTAAAAACCACTCGACTTTTGAACTTAACCACTTATACTAACTTTTAATTCAATTAGTTAAAACTCATCAAATCAAATTTCAATATAAATTTATTATTGACTCGTATAATTTAAATATTAATTATATGAACTTGCTCGTCAAATTTGTGGTCCCGAAACCACTGTTTCCGACAACACTGAAAACGGGTTGTTACAATAATAGTATGACTACTAGTCATCAGATCTCACCAAATACTTTAATGCTATGTTCGGTAGAAGCATTATTTGTTATACATGTTTTAGCATATGAGTTAGCAATAAACTAACTCAATTGATAATATTTAGTCACTCTCATGACTTATTTTTAGCAAAGAGAAGGCAAATTTTTCGTTAATTTTTAATAGGCTTTATTTGTTACAAGAATATGTGCTTATCTTTTTAATTTCAAATTTAAATTTATACTAACTATTCTTTATTTTATATCTAGCTATTATAATACATATGTAATAAACTCGTAACAAAACGAGGCATAAGCGGATGGCTCTAATACCAATTGAAAATACGAAACTGGTAGTGAGATGTGCCAAGAAATATGGATACATTGAATGGTACACCAACAAGCAAACATAGAACGAATAAAAAGATTGAATATAAGAAGTTTTAATTATGGGATACATTGAATGGTCCACGAGGCCTTACTTAAAAATGAATCCATCTTTGCAACAACTAAAACCAATTTATTAAAGAACATTGAAATTCATCTTTGCATCAATGGTCAAACCCTTGAATCAAATAGAAAATTTGCTTTAACTAGAGTTTCATCTTATTAATTTTCCCTGATTTTAATTATTGTTTTCTTCAAATATTAATTTTAGTATTTAAGTTTCTTTAAAACCAAAACCCCTTTATATTTTACTTGTTTTAGTAATCGAGGCTAATGGACCTTCATGCTCATATGAACTAACTTTTCCTCCATTATGCAATGTATAAAATACATTAAAAGAATCAATAGAATACATCCAAAATTCAACACGCTTCAAAAGTCACTAGGTCCGTAAACTTTACAATTTCAATCGACTATGTAGTACCGAACCAAAATTCTCAATTCATCGTTAATTAACAAGCATGAGATTGAAACGTAATTCGCACAATAAACAATTAAGTTCTCTTTCTTTTTTCAAATTTAGGTCACCCCAGTGTGAATGACAACCTAAGTACCCACCCCGAATTGCTCAGTTAATCAAATCTAAACAATCTTTGACTTTACTCATATCCACCTTAGTGAAGCATGATAGAAAACACTGAACCTGTAACACTCTTTACCCAAGAAAACTCGAGCAATGATAAGAAAAATTTGTATCTAAGTTATGTCATTTTTCTCATTTTGGTACCTAAACAATTTTTTTAATCACAAGTGCTAAAATACTCTTTTTTTTTTTGTCTCAAGCTAGGACCTCTATTAATTCAATCGCTAGTCAAACCGTTTAGTCTATTTTTTTTTTTAAAAAGATAACTAATTAAAAATTGTCATGTGACAAAAAAGATAAAAAAAAAGTATTATATATTTTTACTTTATCTTTTTTCTTTCTTCATCCGTTAATCTTGGGCTTGTTTTGCAAGTGTGAGCATTTAGGACTTCATGGTTTGGATCAAGGTTTTCGAAACTGAATCGCTAGTCGAACTGGTCAAACCACCAGCTCCCGGTTTGATCAATTTATCTGATTCAATCAAATAAATTGTTAAAACTCATAAAAATATAAAAAAAATAGAGGAAACAAGTTCAATCGGTTCAACCAATGTTTTTAGTTTGGTTCAACCAGCTTGTATTGGTTTGAGGGTCAATCGATTCAACCTTATCTCTAGACCAATACCCTAGTTGGTTTCCGAGCCAACGGTCCAATTGACCAATCCGATTTTGAAAACGCTGGTTTTGATTAATGAAAGAAATTTTTTGGTCTTGTCAAGTTGAGCAAGCAGACAATGAAATTCGAAAACAAAATTAATCGCCAATGTCTCGACATTAAGAGGGTGAATTTTGAGGATTGCTAGTATTGCCATACATTATAAAGAAAAAGAAAAAGAAAAATAAAAAAATAAAAAAAATAAAGAGAGAAATAATCTAAAAGAAAAGAAAATAATTAATGTGGGGGTGTGTCTCGCATTTATCGAACTCTTTGCAGGCACTTAGAAAGACGAACGACGAGCAACTCAAGAAGGCCCAAAATAGGCCTGACGTCACGACAAGGACCGTCGGGACGACGCGACAACGTTGAAACAACGAAGCAAAGACGACGTCGCGATGAGGTGATTCTCGATGTGGCGAAGTGTTCCCACAAATAGCGAGGTTTTTTCCCCAGTTAAACTCTGCTATCTTTTCCCACTTAAACTATGATTAGTCTAGAAATATTTTAGTCATATTAGGACTTTAATATTAGCCTATTTAAAGTGTTTTTGTAACCTTGTTTAGAGAGTTAATAGAATATCTCTTACGTGAGATTTGATAAAGAGTTTTAGGGAGAGTTATCGAGAGAGCTTTTGGCTTTTGCTCATTTAGGTTATTTTCTCCATCTTGTACTCTTTGTTTACTTTTTCATTAAGTGAAGTTTTCTTTACTCATGGTTTTTATCCTCTTTGAAGGAGTTTTTTATTTAAAATTTGTGTGTTCGATCTTTTATACTTTTCTTGTTCGTTGTTTATACGGGTTAATCCCTAACAATTAAAAAATACTTTCAAAGGTTAAATGACATTGCGATTTTTTACGTAAAATTTGTGTGTTCAATCTTCTTTACTTTTCTTGTTCGTTGATTATATGGATTTATCCCCAACAATTAAAAAATATTTTTAAAAGTTAAATGACGTGGCGGTTTATTATTGGTAGGAAATTTTTTAATAGATATAATATTTTGGTGTAAGTAAAATGGGTAACAAAATAATAGTTTATGTATCAGTTGTTACCCTCCCCCAGAAAAAAGAATAGTTTATGTACCACTTCTGGAAAAGTAGTATTATTTTGGCACTAACTCTAATTATACTAGCTTTCGCTAGGGTTTCAATTTAAATAAAATATTATTTGATCAATAATAAAATTTAATTTCAACAAAAATTATAAAATAATATTTTTTATCTTAAATTACAATAATATTAATATTCAATATTGACTTAATATGTCATTTGTTACCCAAATTTAACACTATTTTTTTCAAATGTGGTACATGTGTTATTGTTTTGTTTAATTTGGTACTTGTATTTGACAAAAGTTATATATTTTGGTACCCCAAAGGTTATAGTGTTAACTTTTTAATGTTCAATTCGGATTTTAGAGTTGATTTGATTAAAGTTTATTGTTAATATTGTTAGTTTTGAATTTTTCATGATTTTGTTAATAGAATAAGTTTAGTGTTAATTATGAATTTGTTTAATTTTGCGTTTAATTTTATCAAATGCAGCTTGATGATGTTATTTGATTCGGATTTTAAAGTTGATTTTATGAAAGTTAATTACTATATCATTAGCTAATTATAAATTTTCATCAAATCAATTTTAAAATCTGAATTAAATATTGAAATGTTAACATTGATATCTTGAAATATCAAAACGTATAATTTTTATTAAAAATAAATAACATATTAGATAAAAAATAACACATGTGCCGTATTAAAAAAGAGAGTGTAAAATCTATTTTTATATGAAGTTTCAAGTCAATTTCACATCTAAGGCTTAGTTTGGATGGGCGGTGTGTTTACCTTCGGTGAGGTTAAAAACAGCGGTGGCGGTGAGATTAGTTACTGTAGCGGTGAGATTGGATACTGTAGCGGTGAGATTAGAAACAATGGTGGAGTGTGTGTTTGGATTCAAACGCAGCTGTAGCGGTGAGGTGAAAATATAAAATGACTATTAAGGACATCAGATTAGAATTGATATATAATAGAAGTTTTTAAATTATTTTACTTATATAAAATTATTAAAATATGTGAATTTATAAATTCATTTAATAAAATATTAAAATGTATCTTCCAATATTTTATTATAAATATTTTAATGAATTATATAATCAATTTAAATTATTTATTAGATAAAATGATTATTATTTTTAATTTTTTATAGTTAAATATTCTTTTATAACAATGATAAATATTATTTTTGCAAATAGTAACATTATACTTGGATCAAAATTTGAAGTATTTAAACGAATGATTTTTAATAAAAAAAATAGTAACATAAGACATAACAAGTTTCATTATTACTAGAAATTAGGTTATGATACAAAATTGTTTTTACAAATATTGATTCATTAAACTATTTGCAATGGTTTCCCTTAACATTGTAATTTCAAGGTCACTTTCACTGTTAGAAGAACTCGATTCACCTCTATCAAAATGGCACAAGAGATTGGCATGTCGGGTATATTCTCAAATTGTCGAAAATCCTCATCATGTGTTGGTTTTTAGCAAAAAACTAAGGAGAAAAATAAAACGAATGCAAATAAGATTAATGTAGCAAAAAACTATAGGATGAACACATGGTATACAGAGATATATGAACACATGAAGAACATAAACTATTGAACTATACTATTTGATTGAATATGTTCGATACATACAGTGATGAAAGTGTCGTCGAACTCCTATTTTAGGGACAACGTGCGAGAAAAGTTCATGGATGCCAACATCCCGAAAGCGAGAATACGATATAAGGATAACTATTTATTTATATAATGAAGAAGAATGAAAAAATAATAATAAATATTTCATAATCAATTGAATAATGTATGCATATATTTACAACTATGAATAATACGATCAAGGAGGAAAAATAAAAGTACAAACAAATTACGCATACCAGAAATGACATCATTACTAGGATCACACATAACATTTGACCAAGTGCAAGGATTAACTTGATTGGGATTCCAGTCTCTCAACCGATCGGGTGAAGCACGGAGTGAAGTCTTCAATGCAAATAAAGCATCTCCTGAAACAAATGATATGAATATTCATAATCCAATTACGCAAACAAATAACACCAAGCCAAACCAGCCTGAAGAGTTGGTATATAAAATCAATAGAACAAAGAAACAAGATTATCCGAGGAATATCATCTCACTATACGCCTCACACATGCGCACATGTTTAGACATCCATATGTCTCTCCCTAGAATTCAGGCAAATATAACTTTTAGGCATATATCGGTTTGTCAACCCGCTAATATCTCAAATGAGAGGAAATATAGTATTATATAGTTTGATTAAAAGCATATATGAAACCAAATCTAGAGCTCATTGAGCAAAATGAAAAGCTTCTAGCATCTTATTGCGTTCCCATTTGAGCTTCTTGGCTAAGTAACATATTTGGTTTACATCTAAATTCTTTAGCATGAATAAAGACCTAAAACTCAAGTAACTAGTATTATGAGAAAAAAAATAGATGTCTATTATCAAATTTATCACACCAAGTGAAACCAGAGAACAATTGCCTCCACATGTGCAGCGTATGCATGTTTGACCAGGAAAAGAAAATTCGGACAAGGAATAACCACATACCTTGTAAATTAGCCGATACAAAAGAAAGCAAGCAAGCTAATATAATAAAACCACGAAAGGATTCCATTTTCAACAAAGTTAGCCCCAATGATCAATGCCATGAAATATAAAATCTCATGAGCATAAAAGTGAATTCCATCTCTGCAAAAACATTCAAGCACAAAAATGTAAGGCACAACACAATTAGCTAAAGAGCTATTCTTGCGGCTTGACCATTACCGAGTTCACAGACACGGTGGGGATTCCCAAGGACAATCACCTCTTTGTAAAATCACTATTATGAGCAAGTAAAACATCTGCTTTTTCTTGAATGCTAAAATTCTTAAGATCTAATTTGGTTCAAAATGAATGAAAAGGAATTGCTAATATTAAGTTAATGGTGCAATGGAGAAATTTCAAAGAATAATAATAATAATATCAATACAACTGTGAATTTAGTTACAACAGGAAGCTACTTATAAACTGTAATAAATATAAATTAGGAAGTAGCAACAACTTTTCCATCAAAACCAAACAATATTCCAATATGCTCAAAAGGCTTCTTCCAGGTTGTAAAGCAGTAAATGCAGGTATTAACATTCAGTACTAGGGAAAATAAATGAAGAACTAACCAAGGAATTCCATTTCAAACAACAATCACTACACCAAAACAGACTTTTAGCGGCGTTTTAAATAAAAACGCCGCAAATATTATACATTAGCGGCGTTTGATGGAAAACGCCGCAAAAAAATAAGCGGCGTTTATCACCAAAACGCCGCTAAAAGAACATATTGCGCGCGTTTATTTATAAAACGCCGCTAAAAGTCTGAGCATTAGCGGCGCTTTTGAGAAAACGCCGCTAAAAGTCTGAGCTTTAGCGGCGCTTTTGGGACAACGCCGCTAAAAGTCTGAGCTTTAGCGGCGCTTTTGGGAAAACGCCGCTAAAAGTCTGAGATTTAGCGGCGCTTTTGGGAAAACGCCGCTAAAAGTCTGAGCTTTAGCGGCGCTTTTGGGAAAACGCCGCTAAAAGTCTGAGATTTAGCGGCGCTTTTGGGAAAACGCCGCTAAATGTCTGAGCTTTAGCGGCGCTTTTGGGAAAACGCCGCTAAAAGTTTTTCATATTTTTTCCTTTTTCTCGCTTTGAATTATATTTTATTTTGATACATTCACTTTTAAGCTATGATAAAATTTCATTTTAGTTACTTAATTATGAAAAGTTACAAATTGTTAACTAAACAATATAGAAGTTTTCATTTAAGTTATAAATTTTGATTTAGGGTTTAACGTTTAGTATATTAATTTCATGGTTTAGGGTTTGTTATTTTGGTGTATGGGTTTAGTGTTTTAAAGTTTGTTGTCTGGGTTTATTGTATAGTGTTTAATATGTTAGTGTTTACTGGTATTAAGGTTTAAGTGTTAGTGGTTAATTAAGGGTTAAGGTTTAGGGTTAGGGTTAGGGGTTTAGAATGAAATGGTTAATGGATTAGGGTTTTAGGTTTAGGGTTTATGGTTTATGGGTTTAGGGTTAGGGATTTGAGGGGAAATAGTTACTGTGTTAGGTTTCTGAGTTAGGGCTTATGGTTTTAGTTTAGGATTTTAGGGTTTAGGGTTTAAGGTGTTATCTATATGACCCGAAATTGAAATCCCTCATGAGGGATTTATGGTTAATGTGTTAGATATTAAAATATATGTTTTGTACTACACTAACATTGGCTACATGAATTCCCAAAAAGTTGGTCTCGGATTATGGTTTAGGGTTTGTAGTTTAGAGTAGTTTAGGGTTCGAGTTTTATGGTCCAGTATTTAAGGTTTGGGGTTTTGAGTTTGGGGTTTAAGGCTAGCTGTTTGTGGGTTAGTGCTTAAGGTCTAAGGTTTATGATTTAGGGATTGATATTGGATTTTTTAGAATATAAATCAAAATAAGATAAATGTAAATTATTATTTATTGGAATATTGGGTTTTTATTGTTTTTTAGAATATAAATCGAAAATTTTCGAAATTTTCTTTAAAAGTTTAATATTCAAAATTTTTAAAAATTAAAATTCAAAAAAATGATAATATCAACAAAAAAAATTGTGAAAGAAAAAAATAAGTAAAGAATGAAAAAAATTAAAATTGGGAATAGTGGCGTTTTAAAAAAAAAGCCGCAAATATGTTTGTGTGTTGTAAATAAAACGACGTAGTTTTGTATATTTTAGTGGCGTTTTTCTTGAAAACGTCGCAAAAAGCTGGGATATAGCGGTGCTTATAAAAAACGCCGCAAATATGTTTTTGTAATGTAAATAAAACGACGTAGTTTTGTATATATTCGTGGCGTTTTTCTTGAAAACGCCGCAAAAAGCTGGGATATAGCGGCTCTTATAAAAAACGCCGCAAATATGTTTGTGTAATGTAAATAAAACGACGTAGTTTTGTATATTTTAGTGGCGTTTTGTTTTGTAAACGCCGCAATAGGTATGTCTGTAGCGGCGCTATTTTATAAACGCCGCAATTCTTGAATTGTGTTAGTGAAAACGTCGCCGTTTTGCTCTCCTCCAGTTCCCCCAACCCTTAAACCCGATTGACTCAATTTCCCCTAGGCTTCTTCTGAAATTCATTTCCCCCTTCTTATAAAATCCCTAAATTTCTAAAGGTTTAGTTTCTTTCATCCCTCTCTTCATTTCATACCTCTCTTCAGTCCGCCACCATCGTACTTCATCAGATCAATAATCTCTTCGTCCTCCACGGCTCCACTATTATCGTCTAAACCAACACTCTTTCGGCTTCAAGCTTTACCTCTCTTTCGCCGGACTGTCGACGCATGCACATCTCAGATTCTCAAAAAGGTAACATGCAAGTGAACAGAATATAGGTTTGGATCTTTGTTATCGACTAGTATTAGTTCTTTGTTGTTTGGTTCTCTGAATTTGTCGGCTCATCATAGAAAGAGGGAAGGGAACGGGACGGTGTAATGTGAATGAAGGGGAAGGGTGGGGCTGTGGGATTATTCATTATAGTGAGAAAAAAATATTCTTTTTAATTGCTGTGGGTTGGTTGAGTGTTTGCGTGAGATGGGGGACCTGTTTTATTACATTCAATTGAGAATTTTGGCTTTTCCCTTGTTCTGGGGCTTGTGGCTTGCTCATTTTCCTTCGGGTGTTTTACACTATGTTTTGATGTTTGGGATGTCGCCTTTGATGCTTCTTCAATCTTGGAACTTCGTTGCAACAGGGCTAGACAGACATCTACGCCCTTTTCGTGCAGTACAGGCCCAAGGACTTCAACATATTGAAGTTTGGACTAATTTGAAATTGTAACAATAGTTAGGGATGTATGGTAAAATTAATCTTTTTGTTTATTGAGCTTTAGGGCGGACATGTTGGCCTGACCCATTTATCTGTTCTCACTTTCGATTTTTCATCGATTGTATCTCGCAAAGACTACGATTTTCTTCTATTCGCTAATTGCTCTATCGAGTTCTCTGACGCTTTTTGGTAAGTTTTTATTCTTTTTTTGGCTTTTTTGTTTGTTTTGGGTTTGAAGTTAAATTTTATTCTGTAGTGAAGTTCATTTCTCGATGCACGAATTTGCTTGTTTGCATTTTTGTTAGAACGTAAAATGTTTGATCATTTGCCTCAATGAAAATTTAACCTTGTTTAGCTATGTAATTTTTATATTCTGTTAAACCCAAGTTCTTTTTTAATTAATCTCAATTTTCTAAATTCGAATCTTTGGTCATTGGGTTTCTGGTTAAGTAAAGCCTTCTCTTTTGAATGAAAGATTTAAGTTCAGATAGAAAATATATGTTGTAGTTTTCTGTTTGTGTTGTTTATGTTGCTTTGCCTTATGCTATACATTTTGTAGTAGTTCTATGCCTTATGCTATACATTTTGTAGTAGTTCTAAGTTAGAAGATTTAAACCCATAGTGGCATTGCTTGAAAGGGTTCAGTACTTGAGGCTCTATAAAATGCTTAATTCACACTTCATGCAAGCATTTGCTTTTTTTCTTGTCACATTTTCTGCTTAATAATTCCTTAAGATTTTATCTATTCACCAACTTCGATTATTTCTTGTTAAAGTTTCATTATATATACCATTATGTAAATTTATCATTTACTTGCTAAATGATTTAAGTCACTATGACATAACCTCTAAACAAGTTTCATTTAGATCAATTATATAATGCCTTTAATACAGGGACGAAGCTATAAGTTTATCTTCGGGTATTGACTTATTTGCTTACAACTTTTATTATACTTTAGTCTACAAACACCAAAGCATATAAGTTATACAAGTGTAGGCATATACTTACTCATGATTAAGGTTATACTTTAGTCTACAGTACGGAATTTGTGGTTTTACAGTCAATTTGACAGTCGAACCTGACCTTTGTCATTTTCTTTATGAACCAAAGATAGATTTACCTTTGTACTTTTAACTCCATATTGAAATTTGTGGTTTTACTTTTATTTGATTGGATTCTAAAGCAACTAATCTGTTATTTTTTTGCTTAATGTAGGAGTTGCTATTTTCTTATTTGTCTTCTGGAATGTCAAGAGAGTGTGTATGATAAATTATCTTTCACTTTCTTGAGATGTTTGCTTAGTTGATGAAACAAGTGCATCTTCCACAAGTGCTTGATTTGGGCTTTCCCTTTTTTTGGTAAGTTTTTTATTCTTTTTTTTTTGGCTTTTTTTGTTTGTTTTGGGTGTGAATCTAAATTCGTATAATTAATGGGAAGAGCGCTGGATATGCAGTCTTGAATTTACGAGAAAAGGGTTTCTCCCGTGAACTTTGCATTATTTCTGAAGAACTCCTGTGAGTTTTTAATTAAGAATTCAATCTAGTTTTCTAAATTTGTTTTTCCTTTTCAACTTTATATTTTACTTCATTTTCTTTTTCTCTATGTTGGGTATATCTTGTTTGTTGAATTCGGTTGCCTCTGTTATTTATGTTCTTTGTTTGCTTCAAGTCTTTCTGGTTTTGTTTTAAATTCTGACTCTTCCTTTTTTTTTGGTACTACAACACTTGTTCTTGTTGTATCGTTTGATTTTTTTATGATTTGGTGAAAACTGAAAAAAGGTGTCTTGTTTGCATATTTGATATGCTTCAAAGTCGATGATGGATTTTTTAAATAAAAATATATATAAGAAAAAACGAGAATGTGATTGTTTATGTCTTTGTGGACCATCCTGTTTCTCCCCCTCAATGAATGTCATACCAGTGTCTAAAAATCTAAATTCTCAAAGCATATATGACCCCACCTAATCAATAATATGCCTTTGCCAATTTGCTATAATGCATCATTGCATGTGCGGTAATATTCAAACAATCGACAAATTCTTGTGCAATAAGACCAATAAATAATAATAATAAACTTATAAAAGCATACACATAATAGATTAGTAGAATTTAGAGCTCCTTTTTGAAATTCTGATGCCTTTTTACTAGTGAATTCTCTATCTCATAACAGTAGATCATGATCAAGGTACAACTTTGAACTGAGATTTAAGATTCCCTCTATAGATGTCTTCCCCTACAAGACCATATATGCATGTTTTTACTATTTCTACCTCTTGAGTGTTGCTGATTTTGGAGAATTAGAGTGTAGAAGTGAATTAGGATATTGTTGCTTTTACCGAAAGAAGTTTGAATTTTCTAAAATTAAGCTCATGTATTGGAAGTTGGAACATGTATGAAATTTTGGCAGTCAAATATGTAGTTAAGAGAGGTTCATGCTCCCCAATTCTTTGTAGTGCATGCCATGCATAATGTTATACACTTATACTGTGTTGGAGCAGCATAGCCTATACAATGGGGATGCTTAATCAATCATCTGAACTTTGTGTTCTTTTATTATGTTGTTGTATTATGCTTAATCAATAGCTTTTGTTAATTCATATGTTGTTTGTATTTCGATTCATCGCTTCCCTCTCGCTTCCTGCAAATCTGCGATTGGATTTGCTGGTGGTAAGATTTTACTGTTCGTTTTAGTTCAAAATTCAGATCAATAACGATTATATCATGATGAATTTGACCAAATTGCTGTCCAAATTGCGGTTTTTATCCCGCTTGGTTGGTATATATGTTGTTTTGTTCTATTGCTGTCCAAAAAAAAAAAAAGATTCAAAGTATATAGGCTTGGAAACCTAAGGGGTTGCCTTATATCTCACTTATGAGATATAATGGATCCTCCCGTGTGTAACAATGCCACGTATGATGAATCTTAAAGAAATTCTGTCTAAATTGTCATTTACTATTGCTATTTATTATTAATAATGTTTGAACAACCTCCAAATTGCTATCTAATCATGCCGCTTAGATTTTTACAAGCTCCCGTGTATTATTTCTTAAAATTTAAGGTACGATGCGATATAAAAATAACATAAACAAAATATAAAAGTTCATTTTTTTAAGAATACTTAGATTTATATGGCTTTTTGGTTTATTACTAATTACTAATTTTTTATATTAATAATGAGCGATTTTAATATTTAATATTTTCAATGTTTTCCAAAATGGTAATAATATTTTGTTATCGATGATAATAATATTGATCATTATTTAAATATGTTTTATTATTAAAAATAAATTATTTTTAGAAGAAGTAATTTAAAAACTTTTAAATTTAAAAACTTATAAATATTTTGTTATCAATATAATAATATAGCTCACTATTTAAATATGTTTTAATATAGAAAATAAATTCTTTTTTAAAAGAAGTAAGTTAAAAACTTTTAAATTTAACAACATCACAACTTTTTAAAAGAAGTAACTCAACTGATTCTCGATTTGAAATTTTAATTTAACTCGACATAATACATAATACATAACTTACATAAAATTATTTAACTTACATAATACATAACTTACATAGCTTTCGTCAAATTATTTAACTTACATAATTCATAACTTACATAACTTACTTGTATAGTTTAAAGAAAAAGATTCAAAGTATATAGGTTTGGAAACTCGACAGTTGCCTTATATCTCATCATTAGATATAATGGATCCTCCTAGGTGTAACAATGCCACGTATGATGAATCTTAAAGAATACATAACTCAACCGATTCTTGATTCAAATTTTAATTTAACTCGACATAATACATAATACATAACTTACATAAAATTATTTAACTTACATAATACATAACTTACATAGCTTTACAAATTATTTAACTTACATAATTCATAACTTACATAACTTACTTGTATAGATTAAAGAAAAAGATTCAAAGTATATAGGTTTGAAACTCGACGGGTTGCCTTATATCTCACTATTAGATATAATGGATCCTCCTAGGTGTAACAATGCCACGTATGATGAATCTTAAAGAATACATAACTCAACCGATTCTCGATTCGAAATTTTAATTTAATCGACATAATACATAATACATAACTTACATAAAATTATTTAACTTACATAATACATAACTTACATTGCTTTCACAAATTATTTAACTTACATAATTCATAACTTACACAACTTACTTGTATAGATTAAAGAAAAAAGATTCAAAGTATATAGGCTGGAAACCTGACGGGTTGCCTTATATCTCACTGTTAGATATAATGGATCCTCCGTAGGTGTAACAATGCCACGTATGACGAATCTAAAAGAATACATAACTCAGTTATATATGTGATCATATTAGTACTTACATAAATTATAAATTAACAATTTAGCCCTGTAATTTATTGTCAACTTTAGACTTCGACAACTACGAAATGGATAGGAGTTGGATGAAATTGTCAAGGGTAAGCAACGGCTATAGAAATGGAGTAGAAACTTTTCTGAATTTCGCATTTCAAAATGCAAGCCAAGAGAATATGATTCTTTGTCCGTGTAAGAAGTGTTGCAATATTAACTGGCATTATCGTGAAGTGGTCTACGAACATCTAGTTGTTGATGGCTTTGTCCGGGGGTACAAAATATGGTTTTTTCATGGAGAGTGTACATCTACTGGAGCATCTTCATCGATGAATCCGGGGTATCCTCATAGTGCTTTCAATCAGAATGTTAGAGACGATAACATGGAAAACATGTTGCGGGATGCTTTTAATATGCGCAGTGGTGGTTTCGCGTCATTTCCACCTGACTTGGGTGCAACCGATGATCATAATTTTGGTGGAAATACTTTCACCGAAGGGGGAAGAAGTGTACCGGATGAACAGCCAAATGAAGAAGCGGCGAGGTTCTACACGTTGCTTGGTGAAATGAATGAAGAACTGTATGAGGGATCAAAATTTTCTAAACTGTCATTCTGTATTCGTCTTTTTCACTTGAAATGTTTGGGGGGTGGACCGGAAACTCGTTGACAATGCTGTTAGAGTTTCTGCAAGAAATGTTCCCGTTTGCAAAAATCCCTCAATCTTCCAAAGACATGAAGAAATTGATAAAGGATTTGGGCCTTGGCTACAACAAATTTCATAGTTGCCCAAATGACTGTATGTTGTATTGGGGCGACCGCATAAACCAACAGTGCTGTCATGTATGCGGCCAATCCCGTTGGATTAATAGAAATACAGAGGACGGTAACGAGGATGAACACGATACACAGTCAAAGAAGCAGCCAGTTAAGATTTTACGGTATTTTCCGCTAATACTAAGGCTTCAACAGCTTTTCATGTCGTCAAAGACAAATTAATCAATGACGTGGCACCGTGATGGACGAACAGATGATGGGTTGTTAAGGCATCCTGCAGATTCTTTAGCTTGGAAATCTTTTGATTCCAAATTTCCAAGCTTTGCAGCGATCCTCGATGTGTGAGGCTTGGGCTAGCATCCGATGGATTTAACCCTTATAAACTCATGAGTACAACGTACAGTACTTGGCCTGTGGTGCTTGTTCCCTACAATTTGCCTCCATGGGTTTGCATGAAACAATATTCTTTTATCTTGTCTATGATTATACCTGGAGAGAAAGGGCCGGGGAATGATATTGACGTCTATTTGCAGCCACTTGTTGATGAGTTAAAACAACTATGGGCTGGTGTTCAGACATACGATGCAATGAGAAAAGAGAACTTTAATTTACGTGCGGCTTTAATGTGGACTATTAACGACTTCCCGGCTTATGCTAATTTATCCGGTTGGAGTACCGGGGGGCGTTATGCTTGTCCGTGTTGTCTTTGCTTGTGACATGTTCGCAATGGTTATATAATGGGAAGAAGTTTTCTTACATGGGGCATCGTCGGTGGTTACCGGAAAATCATACATTTAGATTTCAGAGTGCTCAGTTTGATGGTACTGAAGAGTTCAGAACAGCTCCTTCGCAGACCCGTGGATCCAAAATATTCTTAATGTTGAAAGATATGAATTTCATTTATGGGAAGATGAATCAACCGGCCAACCCGCAAAGAAATAGAAGATCTAGGGATGAATCTGATGATGAATCTGATGAAGAGGATGATCCTCATGAGGCGGACTTGTGGAAAAAAAGAAGTATTTTTTTCGAGTTGCCTTATTGGAAGCATCAGATTTTACGCCATAATCTTGATGTCATGCACATAGAGAAAAATGTCTGCGAGAACATCATTGGGACTATTTTGAATGTCGATGGAAAATCGAAAGATAATCTTCAGAGTCGACTTGATTTAGTCCACATGGGAATTCGGCGTGAGCTTCATCCCCGAGAACTTCCGAATATGAAATATCGATTGCCGCCTGCTATTTTTTCAATGTCGAAGACGGAGAAAGAAGTGTTTTGTACGGTGTTGAAGGATATAAAGGTCCCGGATGCGTATGCATCAAATATATCGCGATGTGTGAGTCTTAAGGATCGAAGACTATATGGCTTAAAATCGCATGATATCACATCTTGATGCAAGACTTACTACCGAGTTGCTATGCGCGTGTTGTATGTCGAAAAAGGTGACGGCTCCCAGTAATTGAACTCACAAATATAATGAAAGGCATTTGTGGTAAAGTTTTGAATGTTCAAGAACTTGAGAGACTACAAGATCGAGCCGCATTGACTTTATGCAATCTGGAGAAGATCTTCCCGCCTTCATTCTTCACTATTATGGTGCACTTGTTAATTCATCTCCCGCGTGAAGCACTTCTTGGTGGACCCGTTTTCTATCGATGGATGTATCCCATTGAAAGGTCTTACTTTACTTGCAAAAAAGTCTGGGCATTTAGCTCAATGCCTTTAGTTGCAACTTCTGATAATGTTGTATACCGTGTTTAGGTTCCTTTCCAAATTGAAGTCATACTGCCGCAATAAACGTTATCCGGAAGGATCAATTGCCGAGGGCTACTTGGCAGAGGAATGTATGACTTTCTGTTCGAGGTATTTGGAAGATGTCGAAACAAGAATGAACAGACCAAGTAGAAATGCTGGGCTCACAGATCATAATTTGGCCGAAACTTATTTATTTCAAAGTTTCGGAGAACCGATCGGCAAAGTTGAAATTGCAGAATTAGACGATAGATCGTGGGTCCAAGCACATCGATACATTCTTTTTCATCACGATTCAATGGAACCATTTCGGACGTAAGTTCTAGAATTTGATAAATACTCATCAATTATAATTTGTTTGTTTTTCTAACAAAGTAAAACCTTTTTTACCGGATAGTGAGTACAAACAAATATTGAGAGCTCGTTCACGATCCCGAAGGTTAAATCGACGAGAAATTAATAAGTTGTTCACAGAATCATTCCATGAATGGTTAAGCCAAATGGTATGCAATTTAAGTTTTCGTTGTCAAGTCATAATGTTTTCTCATAACATTCATAATTACTCGATTTACTTTCCATCAATAGGTTTGGAGTCGGAATGAAGTAAATGACGACGTTAAATGGCTTTCACAAGGTCCAAACAGAATAGTTAAAAGATATAATGGCTTCCTCATCAACGGATACAGATTTCATACAAGGTATCGCGAGAGATTGAGGAGAACCCAAAATTGCGGAATTGTTGTTAATTCTTCGATTACAAGTTATGCTAGTGCTAGGGACAGTAATCCGGTCGAGGGGAATCTGGAGTATTACGGACTTATTACTGACATCATTGAGTTGGATTATTACGGCAAATGCAAAGTTGTCTTATTTCGAGGTGATTGGGCTGATGTGAATACGGCTCGCGGAATTAAAAATGATCAATATGGCTTTACAATGGTGAATTTCTCTCGATTGATTCACACCGGAGAACAACTGATGGACGAGCCGTATGTGTTTTCTTCTCAAGTTAAACAAGTTTTTTACTCCGAAGATCCAACTGATGAGGGTTGGTACGTTGTACTTCGAAACACCCCTAGAGACTTGTTCGACATTGGCAGTGGAAGTAGAGATGACATAGTCGAAAGATCAGAAACTTTGTCTTTTCCGAAACAAGACTTAACCGAAAATATCCCTAGTACTAGTCAACAATTTCAATGGGTTCGTCAGGGATGTGGACGAAGATATTTACTTAAATATGATGTAGTAAGATTTAACGATTTATTATTTATATGTAAAATTATAATTTTCATGTTGGTCATGTTATATAATTTAACTATTTTAAATGTCCTATTATTGTTGTTATTTGTTACTAATATTTTGAACTATTTTATGTGTATTGCAGGAAAAAATGCCTAGAAGACGATTACGAGGTTTAAATATTAGAAATTATACTCCAAATCCGGAAGACGTAAATAGTGGACGGGATACGGTTGTTGGATCTTCTAGTCTGCGGACATAGATGATGAGCATGGAGAATTCCAAAGTAATGTTAAGTTTATTTTACATGTATGTTGAATTTTATTATTGATTCATTTTTCAATTTGAATATAATAATATATCATTTTTCAGTTTGAGGGTGGTGGGGCGCGCAGAGCTCGGGGACGACACGTTACTTACGATTTATATGACTTAGAGCCTACCCAGCGTGTTGAAGTAAGGAGAAACAATCATGGCCACCCTATCGGATCAAGCTCGATTGTTGGCGGGCTATTTGGGCATTATAGCACGAAATTCGAATATGTTGCCCATTAACTACGAATCATGGCATCACATGCCCGATGCCAACAAAAATCGAGCTCGATAATATTAAGGTAATAAAAGGTGAATGCAATTTATAATACTTTAATTTAACCTTCATTTATATTAACTTTTTAAAAAAATTCAGGGTAGATTTGCTTTAGAGGTCTCCGATGACTATGTTAAGAAGACGTTGGGTAAAAATGGAGAGACAATAAAAGCACCTAAAAAAAAACAATATTTTAAGAAAGACATAAGCCTCGATTTAAAAAGCATGAAATGTCCCACGGGAATGTTGAGGTACCAATGGGAAGATCAAGTTAGATTCGGAATTCAAAGAAAGGAGAGGTATTACGTGCTTTCAAAGTCTTAGAAATTTTTCGTTTATCATATTTACTATATAAATAATTTAAATCCCATTATGTAGGACCGTGAGCGAGTTGGAACAAGCGTGACGAAACAACAATTCACGCACACCTACAGGGTTCCGTGTTTTGCTTGTGTAGCCGAGGTGAGGTATTATAATTTATTACTTCTTTCAAATATTAATGATTTATACTATTAAAAATCATTTTTACGCCATAATGTAGGAAGTTTAAATCAGTCAAACAGTTGGGCGCCTTCAACTTTTTGACATTACGCATAGGAAGAAGGATGGATCTCTCATGACACCCAAAGTCACAGAAATTTTGGTATATTTATTTAATAAAATTTGATTTTTATAAATATTTATAATGTTTAATTATAATGGTTTAATTCATCTTTTGTAGTTTTAAATTTCTAATTTTAAGTTATGTTTCATTCCTTTTTATTATATATTTCGTTTCTAACTCTTTTATTAATTTATTAGGATAAACTAAAGGAGAAGAAGCGGAGTATGAAGCGGTTGCTTGTCTATCATTCTGTTAATCTCGAGAGATTGATAACATAATTATTACCGATGTTTTGGGTCCCGAAAGTACGACTCCCTAGCAATACATGCCTTCGATTGATAGTTTTGTTAATCTTGAGTATATTTATAACGAGAATTATCACTAATGTTTTGGGTCTTACAAGGTATGGTCGGGTTCGATGTCAAGGATCGTGTGTTACTCCGACCCAATATTTTGATCCGGCTCCACAATACATGCCTTCCGAGTCAATCTCGTCTTGAAGTTCGAGAGACTGAAGACCGAGATATCTCTAATGGAAGCGAGCACACCGAGCAAATTTCTCGGCTTAGAGCGGAGGCGCAAAGAGAGAGGCGGACCATATTGCTCAACTTAGAGCGGAGGCAAAGCAGCGGGAGGCGCGAGCGAGCGAGAAAGTATGAAGAACTCCACTACAATGCGGACTATGATCTGATTGTTCCAAAGAAAGATTCGCAGAGGCCGCCTCTTAGACATTTCTTTTCTTCTTGTAAGATTTTTTTAACATTGTTACTGATTAAACATTATTGTAAGAATTGTTTGAATTATGTTTCATTTATTAATAAATATCATATATCTTCTATTAAATTTGAAGTATCGTTTAGATTTAATGCTTTTCTTGAGATTTAAATATTTTATTTGCTGCCTTGGGTTGGAATTATATGCAATTGTTCTTTGTTTTTGGTACTGGTTTTTAATGCAGGAGGGTAGGATATTGGAAAAAAGCGCAGAGCAGATCTGTGCAAATTAGTGGCGTTTTTGAAACAGACGCTTAAAAGCCCCTACCTTTCGCGGCGTTTATGCAAAAAGCGCAGACTAAAAGCCCTTACCTTTAGCGGCGTTTTTAAAAAGCGCCGCTAAAATCCCTACCTTTAGCGGCGTTTGTCCTAAAAGTGCCGCTAAAAGCCCCTACCTTTAGCGGCGTTTGTACAAAAAGCGCCACTAAAAGCCCCTACCTTTAGCGGCGTTTTTTTTCTAAAAAGCCGCTAAAAGCCCTACCTTTAGCGTCGTTTGTCCCAAAAGCGCCGCTAAAAGCCCCTACCTTTACCGGCGTTTGTCCCAAAAGCGCCGCTAAAAGCCCCTACCTTTAGCGGCATTTGTACGAAAAGCGCCGCTAAAAGCCCCTACCTTTAGCGGCATTTTTACGAAAAGCGCCGCTAAAAGCCCCTACCTTTAGCGGCGTTTTTTCATTCTTTAGCGGCGTTTTTTGCGGCGCTTTCGAAAGCGCCGCAAATTTTATTAGTGGCGCTTAAAAACGCCGCTAAAAGCCCAAAAAAACGCCGCTAAAAGTCTGTTTTGGTGTAGTGAATACGGAAAAGAACAGCTAAACGGTTCTCACATAATTGAAAGAAGTTCAACTTAATAACTACAAGGAGACACATTAAAAGTCTATGAACTTCCAAGCTAAAACTATCAAAACCCAACACACACACACACACACAAATAAATTAAAAAAAAAAAAAACCCTGACCTTGACCAAACAACAAAGAGAAAACAATAAGATATAGTCACTCAACAAAACCCAAATCTTAGAATCTAAAAAAAAAAATTGGATTTAAAAGAAAGTAGCTTACCTTTGAGGAAGGAATCAAATTGGAGAAGAAACAAAAAGGGGGTTTTTTCATTTCAGATGTACCATGTATCTTCAAAAGTGAAAGAATCAATCTTTGATTCCCTTCTAATCTGTAAATTAGAAGTAATGAGCTGGCTTAGTGAAAGCGATGACAGTATATTTGTTTGAGTTTTTTTCTCTCAAGGAAAAAGAAAAAGCAAAAATCAATAAGAAGCTTCTGTCTTTTTGCTTTTTGCTACTCCTCCTCTCACAAAGCGAAACGAAACAGCAGCCCTGAGAAGAGAAGACATGCGAAAAGCTGTATTGATGCAAAGGAAAAAAGGAAATTAAAAGATGAAAAATAGAAGAAGTAGGAGGAAAGTACTGGATGGAGAAGAAGGAAGATGAAGAACTAGCGCAATTAAGCTACAAATTTCATGGAGATGTTCAAAAATGGGTATTTTTGTGCATTAAAAATACCTCACTTTAATTGCCTTTAATCTGCTGCTCTCATCTCCACTTGCGCTTCAAAGACAAAGAGTTGAGGTTGAAACTAATTTTCTTGCCCGGAATCTTTGAACCAAACAAAGAATATAGTGAGGTTGATATCCCAACTGCACCTCATTGATGTTAAAAGCTCAACCAAAGGCAGCCTAAGTTAATTTGGGTTCTCATTTTAGAACAAATTTATTAAGGAGCCTTTATAAATTAGATATTTTGTGTGTATATATATTTACTTTAAATTGAGATTAGTATTGTATACGTAGAGAAAAAAAAATATAAAATTATGATTCTATATTATTTTTATTCTTTTTTAATAAAAGAATGATAAATTAAATTTTTCTTCTTGATTTTTTTTTTAGTTAGATTTAAATTTTTTAAAACTTTTTTTTTTTTTAAAATGGATAAGAATAATGCGCAATCTCAGTTTTATATAAAATTTAGAAGGAAAAGAAAAAGAATGCGATTGTTGGGGCGTGGCCCCCACCATGATACCATCACCATCACCTTTTCATTTTGCATGGCATCCCATCCCCATTTAGTGGGATGTTGAAAACCCAAATTTTGGGGTGAGCTTTAGGAAGCTTGCACGGAAAAGTAAAGAGAAAAAAAGGTCAACAAGGAAAAACAATTAATTGCCCATGAAGAGCTACACGGTAAGTCAAGGAAGAGGAGAAAAAACTGGCTTTTAAAATGAGAAGAGTTGAGATTATGAGAATAAATGAGAGGGCCAAAACAAGGATGAGCTGAAGCAAAGCTACTGCCCCCCCCAAAAAAAAAAAAAGCTAAGGAAGAAGCCATAGCCCGGAACCATAAGAAGGAAAAGAGAAGAGGAAAGCTTTATCTGGTATATACCTTGTTGTAACTTGCATTCATTTACATTGTGTATGTGTAGCAAAATCTTGTTTGGTGTACCATGATATGAATCAATAAGTTGAAATTTGCACTTTCAAAGTCATATATTTGATCATTTTCCATGATGAATAACTCTTCCTTTTTATGACTGCTCTTTATGCTTAATTTATGTATGATCATTTATGGTTGTTTGAAACGATCCTTGTTGACTAAGATTTCCTTAACCCGTTTGTTTTTCAATCCTATGGACTTAGCCTTTTGTGATATGAAAGCATAAATACATGCATGTCTTCCATATAAAACCTTTTGATTTCCTTCCTTTTAGCATGACACAAGGAAACGTGTAATGTTGATTTAAGATAGGTTGGAACCTTGCTTTTGTTTCATAAGAATTCATGGTCATACATGGACTTTTCATGCATATAATCCTTTGGTTTGTAAGTTGGTATTTATGGTAGCATGCATGGTGGCTTGGTTTGTAGGCAGACACATGGTTAGTTTTGAGCTAATTTGAATAGAAACCCATTATTGTTATAAGCTTAACACGAGTATTGATATATGTATATTATGGCCATGTGTTTTGGGTTTGCATGTATGTCTATGTGGTGGTGATGTATGCTGTGTGATTGTATATTGTTTGGTTGTACATATTTGTAATTATATAAAGTTATGTTTGTCGTTTGTTAGATTGTGTCATAAATCGACGTATATGTCTAAGGATGATTACAAAATTGCTTCTTGAGTTTTTGTGTTTTTTAAAGTAAGGCAATATTCTGAAATTAATTATAAATCATGAATTCATCGCTATGTTAGATACAATTTCATTGATTTTCATCGCTACGCAAATATGAGATGAAATGAGGTTGAGACAAAATAGAAGATAAAATGAAAATAACATGATACTAATTATTCATGTGTAAAAGTTTATATAAATTTAAAATATTTTAAAAATAAAAATATCATATAGGTAATTTTTTTTTTAAATTGACCTACTATGAAAAATTATGTCAAACATATAATAAGTTCAAACACATAATTTTTTCTCAAAATTAAATCATGATAATAAACTATAGAAAACATAATACATACCTAATAAAAACATTAAAAAGCTTATTATATATTTTTTTAAAAATAAAATTTTTAAATTATGTCATTCCCTTTTTTTTTTTTGGAAAAAAAATTATGGATTGTATATAGATAATTGAATAGTATTACAATATTGTAATAGTTAATGGCTTTTAACATAATATTTGTATTAGTTAGATTGGTGTAACTTATAATACAAGTGGAAAATTTAAATTCTTAAGAAAACATTTTAAAAAAATTTAAGAAAATGAGTATAGAGTCAAAATTGAATCATATGATAAAGTATACAAAATAAAAGATGAATTGGAACATAATCTAAACACAACATGAGGAAAAAATATATAAATAATATGACATAAAAAAATTAAAATAGAATATGAATAAATGAGTGTGTACATATTTATATAGAATGAATTATTAATGTGTAAATTATTATATAAATTTATAATATTTAAATAAATAAAAAGATATGTCACGGATACAAATGAATATATTTTTTAGATTGGACCACTAAAATAAACTATGCAAAATATATAATAGATTTCAACACAACAACCATTTTTTTAAAAATCATTTCATTTTGCAAATTTTGACATTATGCAATTTAGTATAAAACAATGATAATTAAGATATAAGAAATCACATAATAGGTAGAACCTTAATAAAATGATTCAATTAATAAAATTAATAACATGCATTAAAGTAAATAGATTTTTAGTTAGTAAATTTATAGTTCACAATAATTATATATGCTGTTAGAGATTGTATGACTTGAATCCCGTCACTTGTTGAAAAAATAAATACAGTGACAAAATAAGGGGATTTGTGGGTGTGAGAGGTCGAAGGTTACGACTAGTAGAACTATACTTCTACTATTTGACTTTGATTAGAATAGGGTTTTTCAATCATTAAATAGATGTAGTTGAAACTCTTCTTATATCATTCGTTTATCAACATTAGTGAATTTCTTCTTCTTTACCCGTGGTTTTTTCTCGAAAGGGTTTACACGTAAAATCTGTGTGTTCTTATTTTTCATTTCTTTTTGCTTTGAAATCGTTCTACTGTCATTATCGATATATATGATAACATATGTAAATAAAAAAATTATGAATAATATGAAAATAACAGCAGACAAAAGAAATTAGAAGAGCCAAATACATTATTCGACATATAGAAATATAAGCTTAATAGTTTTAATTAATGAGATGATTAAATATAATATAGCAAATTAAGAATAAAATAAAAACAAATATATATAATATATTAGAACGAGAAACAATACCTAGGAGTTTGATAATCTTTGTACTTTTTCTTTCTATTGTTTAATACCAAATATTTATTGATGGTTAGTAGGCCTTAATTGTTGCTAATGTATTACAAAATAATTAAAATATTAAGAGAAAAAATTATATAAAAAAATTAACTTAATTTCTTTTTTGTGAATTACAATAATAAAATAAAGTTGAAACAATCAACGTAATTAACACAACTTAAATTTAAATTTAAATATATTTAAAAAAATAAATACCATTAACTATCAGATCATGACACGAGTGAGACTCTTATTTTCTTACATTTTGAATGTTTCACACGGCTCAATTTATAAGCCTTAACAATAGCAGTCCATTAATTACAAAAGAAGATTTAACTGCACCCTCATAAATGCTTTGATGGTTTAAAAACAAGACAAATGAAACCTAAAAAACATATACACGTGTCGAGCATTAACCCACTAGGGATATTTTTTCATGTAAGTCGTAGATTTTAAACTCAGCAGTTAACAAAATCTAATAAAAGTTCAAAAAAACGGCTGAGTTTTCCAAAAACTTCGGAACTTGAAGCTCCATAATTTATGTGTTGCCTTTGGCCATACCCCCAAGTAAACAAGCCATAGAAGAGCCAACATAAAAGACAAAGGTCAAAGTCCTGCTGTAATTCACGTGTATCAAACAGAATATCGAGGAGTATACATATAATAGTTATTTTCCTTTTCCAATCGAATTTCTCTTCCTTACATGCATGAAAATCCATGCTTTACTTTTCCTTGTTATAAATGGATAGGTCCTTGTAACTAGTTGTAGCCGCCCACAACAAAGAAATGGAGAAACCTAAACTCCGGTTGGCCTGCTTCATAGCTCTTCTCATTATTGTTTTCGGTATGTATATGTATATATATATATTTGATCTCTTTCTCTCTTTACTCTACTATTCAATATTACATTTTCTACTAACTAAAAGGTTCTATGGATTTTCATTTTTCATTGCGTATACGTTGTAATGGATTCCTTTGCTAGTTGCAGCCATGACAGAAGCCGAAGCATTGGCCGACGGTACCAAGGGACATCCATGCAGTAAACATAAGGACTGTGTAGATGCCTGTAGTTATCGAGGCCGGTGTCCGGTCCTTTGCGTGTCCGGATCCTGCGTTTGCGACTGTCCGCCGCCGTAGTATTGAGCGGACGGCCTCCTAGCTATACATCTCTTCAAACATGATTATTAATTGTAGCAGCTAGGCAGAAGCTTATTCCCTTAGCATATTATTGTGTTTTGTTTGAAGTAATAGTTTAGTGATATATGTTTTACCTTGTAGGGATTACTTAATAAAGTTGTTTTTCTTTAGGCAGCCTCGAAAAAAAACAAAAAGGAAAATAAGAATTTTTTTTTTTAGCTGTTGGATTGTTAGAGCTTTTGTTTTTTGGGTGTGTACTCATAGTTTCCATTAGTAAAATTTAATTTGCTTCACTAGTTTTGCTCTAAGTTGCTTTTGCTTTGGTATAAATCTCCCGAAACTCCTTTCACTATTCCAAAATCAGCAAATTGATCCTGCTTTAAAAAAAGAAGTAATTTACTCTTTATAATATTCGAAAGTGAACAAACAAAAAGGGTGAAAGTCTAAAAACAGAATAGCTATAATGTATGGAGTTGGCTTTAGCTTCAGAAGACGGAAATGGGCAGGGAGAAAATCTGACAATGGAGGTGCTCAATCGGTCAACAAACAAAGTCACATTAAGAGAAGACGATATTTTGGTTATTTTTCAAAGTGAGAGGATTAAATTGTTTCATTTTTAAAATTCGGACCAATTTATTTAATATCAAAATTGAGAGAAATCAAAGAAGTTTAGATACTGAAGTGGACAAAAAATGTATAGGTATTAAAGCTTACCTAAACCCTAAATTTAGGGATGAAATGTTATATTAATCCATATTTTTATTATATTTTAAGTTGAATAATATTAATGTCAAAATAGTGTCATAGTAATAATGACATTAAAAAAAGTGTAGTTTAAAATTTTAAGTGTTTAATATTATTGTAAAAATTGATTTGAAAAATTAAAATATTCTTTTTAGATGAAAGAATCTCACAAACAAACACAAGAATCTTGAACATTATACTCTAATTTCTCATTAATAATACTGAAGAATAAATTTATACACAACTAAAGAGATATAATCTGTTGCTAATAACATAACAAAATCCTCAACAATATAATTGATTCTCTTCAATTAACTCTAATACTCATCTATCATCTACAGTTTTTGTGACTCGGAGTCTATCCCTTAACCGACAAAAATGGAACGATGACAAAAGTTTGATAAGAACATTGGCCACTTGATCATATGCTGGAACTTCACCCTCCCGCAACTATCTCACAAACAAAGAAGAGGTCAAGTTTAACATGTTTGAACTTTGAGTGGAGAATCAGGTTGACAACAACAGCTACCGCACTCTGGAATTATCACACCGAATATTGGACATAATGTTTGAAAGTAAAAAGTAAGTAATTTAAGTGATATTCAAGTTAATTAACATTATTATAAAATTAAAATTTTAAATACTTTTTAAGCAATTAATTTAAATTATTTACATTATTTTAATTTAGATATATATATAAAATAGTATTTTAAATGTTAAATTCACATAAAAAATAACTCTTACAAATTAATAAAAAAATTATAATTAATATAATAATTGACTCATATTCAAAGTATCGAATAATTGATTATTATTATTATTGATCCTTAATATTAAAATTAGGAGTATAAGCTAAAGGATACAGCCATGGTCTCTTAGTATTAATTTTTATATTTGAAAAAAATCAGTTTAGATTATATAAAATAATAAAAATTATAGTAATTTATTTTTAATATTATAATATATGAAATGTTTTGCACACTTTCAATGGCCTTCAATTTTTTAATTATAATTATATTATAATTATTTATTAAATTTATAATATATATTTATTAAAATAATTGATATAGATTAAATCCTAAACTTTAATAAGAGAGAAGGATCAATACTAAAATTTTATTGTTATCTTCTACTAAAATACTGCTACACAAGGCCTAAATATATTAAAGGTGGGTTTGGATGAGTGCAGTATGTTTAACTTACTTTTTATCTTGCACTTCAGTATCACTATCATATCTAATTTCACTGCTACCGCTATTTTTATACTAACTGTAGATATATATATATATGCCGTCCATCCAAACTCGCCTTAAATCAGTTTTATTTTTGGACTATCAGTTGAAACTCTTCTTAGAAATACTGCTTTCTAAACCCGGCCCAAATAGTAGGATCCATTACCTTTAAATTTAGCCTCAAAATATTAAATTTAAATAAATAAAGATTGGAAACGCGAAATATATTTTAGAGAGAAACTGCTTTCTCCTATCTTCCTTTTGAAAAGAATAGTAAAAACAAAAAATGGGGAGAGAAGTATCAGAAAGCTGCATTGATAGCCTACTAATCGAAATGGTTTCCACATATTGCAACCGTTTTTACGCCAATAAGCCTGAGCTCGCTGCTCGTCGGATCGAAGCCATTGGGTATCAGGTTGGCCACCAGCTCTCTGAACGGTGAACCCTTCTTCATCTTATCAATAATCCAATTTCCCCATTTTTTAGTTAATTCGTATATTTATGAAGCTGATCACTCCATTTCAATTATATTTTTGTCAAATTTGTATTTTATAAAGTGAATTTTAGTTTAAGTTACTGTGTTTTAATGTCTTCTTTTTGGATCTGAGGGAGTGAAACCCCCTCCCCCCACATATTTTGAGTTAATTTGAGTGGAATTTCTAAAACCCAATTCTAATTTTTCCATATTTATTCTACTATAGATATTATGATGCGGTAAAAGGAAGGGTGTTAGTTTTCTTTTGTATGATAAAACTTTTATGATCGAGTAGTGTTCTAAGTGCGCGAGGATTTGAAGTTTTGATTGTTGATGCTAACTGATGCAATGGTTTGGCTTTTATAATTTTCGGCATTGCTTGGGATTGTTGCTATGACTATCTTAGTAATTAGTTTCACCTTTAGTATGCCGTAATGCAAGGTAAATACCATGGCGAAAAGGAACTGAAAATATTTTATTTGCAATCTTGTTGAGAACATAGTTAACATGTATGCATTTGAAGGTAGTTAGAATCAGGGTATTTCTCTGGACAAGATTTATTTTTCAACTTTTTATGTAATGAGCCCTTTAAGTTTGTTGCTATACATTGCACTTGACATCAAAATTTGATATAAAATGGGGCCTTTAAGAATTGCGATAGTAGTAGCAGTACTTAATGTATTTGGTGAAATGCATTTTGATTTCTTGGGTAGATTAATTAACGCAAGTTATGGTTCGAAAATGGATTGTTCCTGATATCCATTCATTAGCGAAGTTAAGATGCTAATTGTTGTAGTGACAAAGCTTAGTTATTGCCAGGTACACGATGGAGAGGCCACGTTTTAGTGATCATTTAGAGGCAATCAAGTTCATCTGCAAGGACTTTTGGTCTGAACTCTTTAAGAAGCAGATAGACAACTTGAAGACAAATCATAGAGTATGTTTAGGAACTGAAGCTGACCAAAACCTGCATGCTATGATGAAGTTTTATGAAATGGTTTAAACTTGTCTTGTAGGGTACCTTTGTATTGCAAGATAATCGTTTTCGTTGGCTTACACGCATGTCAATTGATCAATCACCTGAAAATGGAGCATCTGAAGAGCCTTCTATCATGGCTGATGAGAAGGCTGTGGAAAGCATGCATCTATATTTTCCATGTGGAATCATCAGGGGAGCTCTTTCAAACTTGGGAATACCTTGTGCAGTTTCCGCTGACATATCCAACCTTCCTGCATGTGAGTAACTCGCTTGATGATTGCTATTTTCTGTATAACTTTTTTATGTTGTAAACATTTACATGTTTTTAGATAACGAAATTATAAGTGATTTTGAGTCAGATAATGATAACATCACATGCCACTTTAGGAACTTAACCAATGTTATTTAATACATGAAGCCTATTCAATTTTGGTTTCCTTAATTATAACATAAGTAATGTTAAGCTATGTTGCTCTGACTTATTGTTTTTCTTGAAATGCTTGTGTTCGATGCTCGTACCTGACATGGGCACAGGTAATTGACCCTCCAAAAATCTTTCAAATTAGTAAGAAACTTGGTAAAACTCAACGTACCTGTTTCAGGCAAATACCTATATTTGACACTCGTATCTAAATTTGAGTAACTTAGATGTTAAGTGACTTTTGTATTGTAGAAACTTGAAAAAGGTTGATTTAACGATGATATATATAATACTATTTACTTCATTTGATGGTTCTTTGTTTTTTAATGCAACTTTTGAGTTTCCACCCTTGTTTGTTGATACTCAATCAATGATGATAACCTGTTTCCAGAAGAAATTTAAACATAATGTCAGATATTTGAACAGATTTAACTGTTCCATTTTATTTGTTTAATTTTAATTCATGTAACATGTAAACTTTCTGAGACTTCTAATCTTGCTTCAGGTTCATTTGTCATCCGAATAAAGGCTTGATGAACATATTAAATGAAATGGGGCACCAATTATTGGGTTTTCAAACATACTCATGATGAAAGAAGATGGTGAGAACTACTAGAGTCCCATTTAGAATATAGATGCTATGGGTACTGTTTTTTTGTTTTTTTTTTGGTTTGTTGATGTCATGGTGTTACTTTTGAAGAAATTATGTGGCAAATAGACATTTGGAATATTTGTATATGGATGTTGTTAAACCTTTGTTGTTGGTGAGATTGCTTTATTGAATTTTTTTTTTCTGTGCATATAACCGTGACTTTAAGCAATGCCCTTCTTTTGTTGAACTGACATTTCATTGAAAAGGATCTGTGACTTATACCTCTATTTGCTAGACTCTGATTTGAGTTCTGCAAAACAATTCATGCCAAAGATTTGGTTGTTTTGACTAACCACTGTTCCTCTCCCAGCGTTGCAATTGGCGGCTCATATATGTTTTCTTTGTTTCGAGTCTGAATTCTCCATTCATTCCTCTGGTTCTCTGTTTTTGAATTTTGTGAGGCCCTCAACCACACTCCATGGTTGCTCCTTTATACCAACATTTCTTCATTCCTGTGTCCCAATCCCAATCTGCTGTATAGTTAGCAAAAATCGGGTAGCCCCTCGTACTTAAAGGTGATTGCAATTGGTGTTTTGTTTTCCTGTTTTAGGCTGAATATGGTTTTCTAGAGTTCTTCAGCCTTAACAGCTACCTTTAATCACAAGACTCCTCCCACGTCATTTCTTCTTCCTCATTGAAATCCATTTCTGTTAATTCCGGGAACATTGATCCTATTTTAACAGTGTTTTCCTTTCTAATCTGGGTTAGAGGGATGTTATGTACATGAATTCAGAACTCAAAAGTCAAGAAGTCGATCTCTTCAAGGATGACTTCTAGTGGTCATTCTTTTAGCTAAAGATTATAATACATCACTGACCATGGACTTGCTTAACTACTCGTTTTCTATCTACTTCCTCCTTGAAAGCAGGTTTTTTTGCCGAATTTATTTTATGAAGCTATTTTTTCATGTTTAGTTTTTATTACCATATATAAATTCAAAACTTACAGCGTGCCTGGTTCACTTGAATAGTGATTTCATTCAGGCTCTATTCCATGCAGGGGCAAAGCTAGGAAAATTTGTTTGGATGTCGGAATTAAATTTTATATTTTTACAATAGTAAAAATGTAATTTTATCATTTTAATAGTCTATATCTTTATAATTTTTAGAGGATTAAATTAAACTTTTATCGTTTTTGGGAGTTAAAAGTGTAATTTTATTATTACTAATTTAAAATTTTATAAATTATAAAGAGTTTAAATGGAAAATTTTCAATTTTAGGGCCCTGATACGCCCTTGATTCCATTCTCAATAATAGAACAGTCATTTGGTTAGAAGGAATGGTCAATTCAATAGAATAGTTCATTTCCACCTTATTATCCCTTTGCCTGTAACCAAGAACGGCTATTACAGTTGTGCATAGAATAGCCAAAATATTTTGTTGGTCCGTTTAGCCCTGCCAAGCAGCAAAGAATGAAGGAGAAGGGGAGAGGAGACTACCGCCACCACTGTCTGGTGGGTTTAGAGGCACTTTTTAAGGCGATCAACCCACTAGAGATTTTTTTCTTTTAAATTTCAGAAAGAAAATCATAATATCATGCAGTGTGCAAGCATAAAAAGAAGTGGACATCTCGATAGTGGAATTTTATTAGATTTTTGAAGTTTTTCAATGGGGTTTATGATTAGATTTACTCGTTTAGAAGAAGATTTAGGAAAAACTAAAAAGAAGATAAAAAAGAGAAGGTGAAAATGTGTTTGAGGTGAATTTTCGGAGCCAAAAAGCTTTTGGCCAATAGTGGTGGAGGTCATGCACGACACCTCTTTCACCGGAAATTGGGTTTGCTTTTTTGAAAATTGAAGGAAAAAGAAAAGAGTTGTAGAAATGGAGAGGAGATGAAATAAATGTGGAGAGAGCATATGAATATGAGAAATAAAAGACACTCGAAAAAGAAAATAATAGGATTAATAAGAGAGGAAAAAATATTGAAATCAATTCGAGAGAAGAAAATCAATTTTTATCTACTAGTTTTTTAAGTATTAAATAATATTTATTATCAATTATTTCTAATTATTGCTTTAGTGGTTATATTGCAATATGCTGACAAAATTAAATTTTTAATAAAAAATAATAATAAACTATATTGGAAAATTATAAATACTTTATTATAATAAAATTTATTTTATTAATAATAGAATTTACTTAAAAAATTATAAGACATTAATATATATAAATAATTTTTTTAATACAATGCCTAAACTACTCATAATCCCTCCTAACCTTTGAATAGGAGGATAAAACATGCTTGAGCATGCTTAAACCCACATCTCATGTACTGACAACAATACTAATGTCAATCGAGTTAATATTCAAATTATTTCTCAATATTATTCTAGTGAACCAAGCAATAGAATACTATTACTTGTATATTCCGTTCAGGGTCCATTTGGATAAGCGGTGAGATTGAAAACAAACGACGTCAGTGAGATTAATTATTGTAGCAATGAGATTAGATAAATCAATGGTGAAATATGTGTTTGGATTCAAATGTAACGGTGACAATGGCATAAAGTATAATGAGAAAGCAAAATGATTATTAGGGACATTAAATTAAATTTATATTAAAACATAATTTTATTATATAATTAATTATTCAAATTAATTTATGTAACTAATAATATTTATAAATATATTATTTATATGCTTAATTAATGTAAATAAAATTTTAAATATTATTAGAAAAAAAATGAAATAAAACAAATATACAAATAAGATGAAAAAAATTATAATAAAAAAGAAAAAAAAGTTATCATATTAGAGATCTGCTTTGATCTTTGGCTTAGCATTTTGAAGGCACTCTAAGGGTCCGGTCTTTACGTGGTTAGGGGTGAGCAATCAATTTTTTTCGTCGAGTCCTTTTTGAAACCGATTTAATCGACTTATACCTTACAAAAACTGAACCGACCAATCATATATGAGGAAATCGAAAAAATCTAACCGATATTGAGTTAGTTTAGTTGGTTCGGTCTGTTTTTTCAGTTATTCGATTTCTTTATTATTATTTTTTAAATTTTTTAATGTTTTGTAATGGATAACTTGCTGCAGAACGACGGTGGAGTGCTTGTTGTTGAATGCTGACGAACGGTGAAGCTCCTGCTGTCGAACGACTCCTCCTACTAGTTGCTGAACGGCGGTGAACGACGCCTCCTATTGGCTGTTGTTGAATTTGTTTTGAGGTTTCTTTGCAATGGGATTTTGGGTGTTAGGATGAAATGTCGATGCGAGCAATGAGCTCAGTTTAGCTGAGTGTAGTTTTAAGTTTTGGGTTATTTAGTTGGGTTTTGTTATTAGATTAAGGGTAAATTACACCAACGTCACTCAATTAAATTCGACGAGTAAGTTCGTAAATATTATTATTTAATATTTATGAGTCAAATATGATTTTTAAAAAAGTTTTTGATTTGATAATTTATGTTATATAAGTGATTTATTAAGTTTAAGTGGTTTTAGAAAATGAGGTATCGGGACCTTGTTTTTATAAACTGAGCCGTAAATATTTTTATAAATATTTACGGAGTGTCATTAAGGTGGTATTAAAGTTTTCTTAAGAAATTTTAACGTTTCGATAGTTAATTAATTAAAAAGGATCAAATTGAAAAAAAAGTGCATTCTTGGGACTCCGTTCCCGTAAATCAGACTCGTAAATATTTAAAAATATTTATGAAGCTAGTTGTGTAGTTAATTAGGTTTTGGTTAAGTGAATTTGCTTAAATTAAAAGTAATTAAGTATAAGGACTAAATCGCATATAGGGTGAAAATTGAATTATAGATTAAAGAATAATTAAAAGAACTAAAGAAGCAATTATACCTTATTCCATTAAGTGGAGGGTATTAGTAACTTACATGTGTAAATTTATTTTATATATATATTGTAATATTAAAGTTAAAATATATATTAGAATATGTTTACTTAATTATTAAGTATATATATATATATATTATATAATTATAATAAAACAAAAAAAGTATTAAAAGAAAGGGAGCCATACGAAACAGAAAGAAAAGAAAGAAAAAAAAGAAAAAGAGAAAGAAGAAAGGGAGAAAGAAGGTTCAACGCATGACTTACGGATTTCTAGGGTTTAAAATTTAATTGTATAGTAATTTAGTCAATTTTCTTATAATTTTTATTTTTCTGGAATCTCGGTGTTAAGTATTACCCGATCCATGTCGAAATTTTAGCATTGATTTAGTTTTTAAAGGTTGTTAATGTTGAATAATTTTAGTATTAGGGATTAAATGGATAGATTTTTAAGCTAGAAATGAAAAAGGATTAAATTGTAGAATAAATTGTAGAATTTGAGTAATAGGGGTTAAATTGTGAAAAATTTAAAATTTAGGGATTTAAGTGAAAATAGGGAGTTAAATTTAGTTTAAAGTGAAATTTGTATAAAATATATAGAATTAAATGTGAAGAATAAAAATTAGTCGCGGTTTAGGGACTAAATTGGAAATTAGACAAATATTGAGTAAAAAAAATTGAAATATTCAATATGAAATTGATTTGTGTTGTATAGATGAAATTTTAATTGTTTTAATTTTGTAGCTAACGTTGTACCGGAATCCTTGACTAAAAAGGGGAAAGATAAAGTCGACGTCGAATAGCTTAGAATTCCTGGTTTGTATTTCTATAATTCGAACTAAGTTGTAAAATTATTGCATTTTGATTACTTGTATATGGCGTAAACCCCTATGTTTTATGTTTCTTACTAATCATTAGCAGTTCACTAATCCTTTATATTGTTTACTGATAGATGATACTGGAAGCAAGAGGGAAACCTATTTTGACCATGATGGAAATAGTAAGGGCCAGGATTATGTTGTTGATTGTCAAGAAGAAAGAAGAAGCTGAAAAATGGAAAGGAATGTTGTGTCCAAAGATCAGGAAAAAGCTGGATGTTAATATCAAAGATTCATTGGGGTAAAGTTACCTTTTTTAATCTCTCTGATGCCTTTATTCTGACTTTATGTTGATGGTCATATTCTGTTTTAGTGAGTATTTTTTAATATGCATGCAGTGTTTTTTAATCTGTCTATGTATAATTGTTGGTGGGGCTGGTCACATGTTGTTGACTGTTTTTTAATATGCATGCAGTGTTTTTTAATTTGTCTATATATGATTGTTGGTGGGGATGGTCATATGCTGTTGACTATTTTTTAATATGCATGTAGTGACTATTTTTTAGGTGTGTGTATGATTGTTGGTAGGGATGGACACATGTTGTTGACTATTTTTGAATATGCATGCAGTGACTATTTTTTAATAATATGTATGTAGTGACTGTTTTTTAGGTATGTGTGTGTATGATTGTTGGTAGGGCTACTCACAATGTTGTTTTAGTGATTGTTTTTTAACCAAGCATGGTGACTATTTTTTAGGTGTGTTCTATCACATGCTGGTGGGGACAGGTATCAGGTTGAATGTGGTCCAGACAGCTAGCATTTGGTGGGCCTAGTTGAGAATTCCTACTCCTGCAGGAATTGGGATCTCACTGGCATCCATTGCACTCATGCATTGGCTGTCATTCATCTAAAAGATGAGTTCTCAGAGACCTATGTACAAACCTGGTACACCAAGCAAACCCAGCTTGACATTTACTCCAACTTTATAAGGCCAGTAAAGGGTCCTAAACAATGGGTGTCTTTGTCAAACATGCTGCCAATACTGCCTCTTACACTAAGAAAGCCACCTGGCAGACCTACTAAGATGAGAAGGAAATAACTGATGAACCACAAACAACAGAAAGGTTGAGTAAGAGAGGGGTGGACATGAGGTGCAGTAAATGCAAAAAAATAGGCCACAATAAGAGGAGTTGCAAAGGGGAAGTTGGCCAAAACATTCCAGTAAGTGTAACGCCCCAAAAATGTAGGGTTTGTAATTTTGCATGTTTTTGCTTAAATTTCATGTGTGCTTCAATGGCTAAGTATTTGAGTGTATTTGGGGGTTTTTAGGAAGCCTGGGTTCGAGTCTGGGCCTTGGAAAATTTTTAGTTTTTGCTCTTAAGTGGAGTTGGCTGTTAGCAGTTAGGACTTATGTTTAAATGTGTGTAATTTTGTCACAAAAAGAGCTTGTGGCTTGGTGGTTGTGGCGTCACTAGGATGGCAAGGGAATTGGGGTTCGAATCCCATGGCATGCAATAAGGAGATTTTATTTTACATCTCTGTGGCGTGAGAGGTAGAGTTCGATTCAAACTCTGCAGAGGAGGTTGGAGACTTGGTCATCAAATTTGAATGGGAGGCTGGGAGCAAATCAAGGAGAAATTGGTGGAGAGTTTGAAGGAGTTGGGTTGTGAAGGAGTCATAGCCGAATTTGGGATAGGTTGAGTAAGGGAAATTCGGCCAAGGGTGGGGCATTTGGTGCATTTTCGGCTTTGTGAGAGTGTAGAGGTGCCGAATTTTCTCTGGTAATTTTGGGTGTTGTTTTCACATCTTGGCACATTTTTTACCATTCAGGTCTTTTTCTTTTCATCTTTATTCTCAACTGCTGCCCACTTTTTGCCAGAACATATATATCGAGTGCCTAGTTCTGATCATTCTTTTGAAGTCTTTCTCTCATCTCTTCTTTAATCGTTTCTGCCATAGCCGACCCTCTTTTACTTCCATCTTTTCTTTTTTTCAAACTTCATTTTTCCCTTCTCTGTTAGGTTGAATCTTCATACTCTCTCCCTCTCAAATCTATTTGTTCTCCGTGGTTAGGGTCGAACCTTCTTGACTGACTACTGCCGGAATACATTGGTTATCGATATTGGTAAGGGGTTGCTACAACCACTTTATTATTCCGTTCTTAGCAAAGTTTTCTTTTGACTCTATTAACAAGCTTCGGCTTTCCCTTTTTATTTTTCTACTAGGGGCCGAATGTTTGATTGTTTCTAACAACTTTTGTTGTACCAAATCATGTTAGGAGGGGGAAATCGCCCTTGATCAGCAGAGAGGCGCTAGTATATGTTAGTTCTAGCAATGTGAGTGGTTATGGTTTAAGCAATTAAAGGTGGTGGATTAAGAGTATGCATTAATCGTGTGTTGTGTTGGTTATAGGTTGTGTGCTCCAGAATATTCGCACTCTTCGCTGTTGCAATCAGGTGTGTAATTGTATGCAGCATTCGATAATCGGCTGAAAAGCTGAAAGTATGTAATTGGTTACATTGCTAAGACTGTAGATCGGCTAAATGCCGAAAAGCCGAAAATATGGCGTGTGATGCCACACAAGCGTGCGATCGTGCGTGGGGTAAATCGAGCCCATAAACATGGGTGTTAGACTGTAGAAGCCACCACGAGCGTTCTCGTGGGCTTAGGCCGTAATGGGCCTCGTAGGGCCGAGATGGGCCATGTGGGCCCAATGGGCACATGGGCCCCATATGGGTAAAATTCACGATAGTGACAGATAATGGGTTGGGCTGCGAAGTTCGCATGACCGTGACTGAAATTGGGCTGAATGGGCCACCCGAGCGTGTGGGCCCACTTGGGCCGAATAGTGGGCTTTAGGCCTAATTACACTATTTTGGCCATATTATTTATCCAAGTCGTTCGAGACGACGGTAGGCCTTTGGAAAGGTCGTAACCTGTACCAAAATACCCTCGAAGGGTAAAATTACCGAAATACCCTTATAAAGTAGAATTACCAAAATACCCTAGAAGGGTAAAATTACCGTTTTACCCATAACCGATGAAATAGCCATTATACCCCTAGTGGTAGTTTAGTTGATGTGTGTATGCTATCTATATGACTGTATATGAATATGACATACTGCATACACGTACTATTTATGACACGACATTCTGCATTGGGGTTGGGATTCTGATTTGGAGGGAAGTACTGTACTAGTGGCTCTGCCACGTTTTTACTGTTCTAGTGGCTTCACCACGTACTCTGATTCCAGTGGCTTGGCCACATTTACTATTATTAGTAGCTTTGCTGCGTTACTATTAGCAGCTATGCTGCGATATTGGTGTGTTGGCTGGGTGGGTCGACTTAGTCCTCACATGGTGTGTTGGTTGGTACGGGTGGTGTGTTGGCTAGATTGGGTTGAGTTGCATCTCTGCTCGCGCTTTATTATGACTTTGGGCTTAGACCCACTCATTCTTGTATAGGGCTAAAGCCCGCATCGATCTGATCTTGAATAGGGCTCGGGCCCGGTCATTCTTGTATGATAGGGGATTACACACTTTGAGTTCTCGTAACTCACCTTTTCTTTTTAACTCATGCATGTAATCCCAACCTTAGAGGATTTGGAGTTGCGAGGGACTCGGAGGTGGCCACACGTTCGCAAGTATTTTGATTTATACCTAATTTTTTTAAGTTAATTATTTTGGGGAGATATATATGTAATAAAGCCATTTGAGGTTTTTAACTTTTATTTGGTTTTAATTTTTTTACGTTAACCTGTTAGATTAAGAAACACGGGTTTTCAAAATAATACTTGTTTCAAAGAAAATCACGCATTTTCAAATTTTAAAGTTTACATTTGGAAAAGCTTCCGTGATATTTAATCCTGATTAATAAACTTGTAATAAATGATATGACCAATAAGTGAATAACAAGTTCTGATTTTAGAACCCCAACGTTTTTGAAAAAGGATTTTAAACTATAGTCACGTATTTGCATCGATAAGACCGGTTTCAAATCAACACATTGAGGTGACACATCAGATCCGGTCGTAACGTCTAGGCCGGGTTTGGGGTGTTACAGTAAGTCGTCTGCCTTAAGTTATATTACCTCTGTTTATGAATTTGTTTGATGGATTTTACTTGTTGCTGTATGTCAAAAGACACAAAGTTGGTGTTCACAACCAAGTGGTTGCCCCAACTCAGCAACAGGCTACCTCAAATCAGCAAGAGAGTACCCCAACTCAACAGGTCAGTTACAAACTGCCCCAACTTATCAACAATCTGCCCCAACTCACCAAAAAGATGTTGCCCCAAGAGAAAAGCTCCCATTCAAGAGGAAACCAATCACTGTTAGATGGATGCCTCCTACTTAAGAGTCATCTATGACAGACCAATGATGACATTGTAAATAGACCTTATTTTGTTAACTTTTTGAAATTGTGTAAATTTGTCTGCTACTGATTTATTAACTTAGGCAAATTAATTTTTTTAAATTTGCCTATGATTGCTACTGTTGATAAACTTAGGCATAGTCACTGATTTTTTTTGTAAACTTGGCTACAATTCACACCTGTTCAATTGTGTTGAATTGTAGGAAAATTTGGCAATAATTTGCCCTTCCTTCCTTTTGTAAATAGTTTGACGTTTGGCCTTAATATATGAGCATTGATCCATGAAATTTGTATTATCTTTTCTAACATATGAGTATTGAGAAAACAAATGTGTGAGAATTGAGAAATACAAATGTTTCTCTTTTTTTTTTTTTCTTTTCATCTTGTTATCTCTTCTAACATATAAGCATTGAGAAATACAAATGAAATGAAGATTAAACATTCTTTCAAGTCTTTCAACTTTGAAATGAAATCAAATATTACAAAATAACTTTCTAACCACATATTCTCCCATTACAATTTGTAAGCAACAACAATATGACAAAACAATTTGTAAGCAACAACCATATATTCTCCCATTTTATGTCTTTCAACTTTGAAGTTTGTAAGCAACAACATAAGCTGGTTAGCCATGTATACCAGCAACCATGTATAACAACATAAGCAACAATATACCAGCAACAATATTACAAAACATAAGCTGGTTTTCAGTGCTAACAACAACAACATAAGTTGATTTAGGATTTAAAGAACAACAACACAGTTACAAATACAAGCACCAAAAACCATGTTTTTCTCTCCCTCCTCCTTGCATCCTCCAATGTCCTCACTTTTTTCAGAAGACCTAACAACACAATTTGTGAATGGGGCGTCAATGGTGGATCAAACCAGGTGAAAAAACGACATGGTTTTTGAAACCTACTGCCAAATTTCTTACACCTAAAAAACCTCCTACCTGGGTTGTCATTGGACCAAGACGTGTTTAATTTGGCTAGGTTTCCACAATAGCACATCGGAATCACTTCAGGCATCTTCATTTTTCCTCTTCTCATTCTTCTTCTCCTCCTCTTCTTCTTCTTCTTTTTCTTTTTTTTAACCCTAAATTGGTGTTGGTAGGGCTGTTAAATTGGTGGTAACTGGCCAGTTGGAGGGTTTTTTGACACCAAGCACACTGTCATCTGCCATGTCACTTTGTCATGATGTCTGTGACAGAAAACGACAAAAAGGACAGTTTTGTCACTTTTCTAAAGTTGAGTGACTGAAATGAAACCTAGGTGACTGTTTTGTCAGCTACCCCAAAATTGAGTGACTGTTGGTATAATTTACCCTTAGATTAATGGGTTTAAAATTTAGTGAGTAATGGTTTGGGTTTAATTATGTTGGGTTCAATGGGTATTATATTTGTTATATATCATAAACAAATAAATATATTTTAAAAGATTTAAAAATAATATAATATAAATTGATTTTTCAATCGGTTGGATTCAGAAAATAAAAAATCGAAAATCGACCTATCAAATTGACAAAATCGAATTTCAAACTGAAAAGGTCACAAAAACCGACTAAACCGAAATCGAAAAAATTGATTGTGTCAGTTTTTCCTGTTAAAACCGATTTATGCTTAACCCTATGTAACTATGGCTCACACTCAAAGAACATTTGCTTACTAATAGTAAACGAATGAGGAAAGGGCTTACCCACGACAGTTTGTGGTCAGCTTGTGGCCATGGTCTAGAGAATACATTCCATGTGCTTCGTGTTTGCTGTCTTATTAAGGAGGTTTGGTTTCGTTTCTTCCCACCCGTATACTTCATTCTTTTTTCTTGTTCGATTTAATTCCTTGGATTACTACTAATCCACAGAACTCTTTTTCTCTGAACTTCGTGGATGTTAGTTGGGTGACTTTATTTGGCATCATTATATGGTGATTATGGAAGCAGGGGAATTTGATGATATTCCATGATGAGGAATGGAACATAGCTGTTGCTAGATCGAGAATGTTAAAATGTCTGACGAGAGAACCCCGCTATCTAAAAATATTCCGAGAGATGGGCATTGGGCTCCACCTCTCGAGGATTGGATCAAGCTCAATATACATGGTGGCATGGTGCTTTAAAGACATGGGCAGGTCTTGCTTCAACATGAGCTATTGTATGTAATTGTAGAGGCGAATGGATGTTAAGATATTGCAGAAGCCTTAGGTAGTGTAATGTCCTTGATGTGGAGCTTTGAGGCCTTTTTAATGGCTTACAGTTAATGTGGGAGATTGAGGGGGAGGTCGAAAATGTATTAGTTGAATGTAATAGCTTGAAAGAGACCTCAGTTATATTGAGCTGTAGTTCAAATCTTGTGGATCAGCTTTGGTGTGACAAATATGCAAATTGGTGAAACAACATTGGATGGTAATGATAGAAAACTTGTGGTGCAAGAAACAAAATAAAGTGAAATAAGAAATGATACTTTGAGGTGTGAGTTACCTTCCTTAAAGCTTTATTTTACCTTTAGGATACAACAAGTCATAAAATAATAAAAGAAAAATAATGAAAATAGCATAGTTTGAGTTTTTGTATAGGCACCGAATGATTATACATAAAAAAAATGTATCCCTTGGTACATATATTTTGGCGTAAGGTATATTTTTTCAAGGGTAAATTACTCAGATGATCACATAACTTTTTAGGCGCTTTCATTTTGGTCACCGCTGTTAGAATAATCTTCCACTTTAGTCACCTGACTGTCAAGTCATTAAGGATGTCTGACGTACCACGGCACCTCATTGCCACATGTATTTTTTTCCACGTCAATAGTCTAGGTAATTTGCAACCCTTTATTCATGTCCTTTATCTCATTTCTTTCTCATATTCTTCTTCTTCAACACATTGGGTTAAATGATCATAAACACTTGCTCGCTTCTTTTTCCGGTTCTAGTTCTTCAATTTATATTTAACTTTCCACCTCAACAAACCAACTCACATAACAATTGGAAACTTTGCAAATTAGATAAGAAGAAGCAACATGCAGAACACTAGAATTCTATTGCCATTATAATTTCAAATTTTACAACTTGGGAAATTCTCAGTTTATTCCCTTTCATTTCATTACCCAAAAGTACCAATATTTACCATTCCCAGAAAAATTCTCAGATTTTCCCCACAAAAATCAGCTAACAAAGTTCATAACCTCAACATTCCCACATAATTTCCCAGATTCTCCCCTTCATTTCATTACCCAAAAGCATAACACCAACACAAACATACAATCCACAATAGCATAGTGGGATTTCAGTAGGTTAATCCATTACTACTGTTGAACTTCAATTCTCTACCCCTTTTCTCCCCAGGCTGAGACAAACCATAAAAAAGATGAGAAAGTAACTCTCAATTCTAGGGTTTCACCTTAAGGTAAAGAAAGTAAAATAAAAGGGGTTTGCAATATTTCTTTTAAAATTACTTGGGCTATTAACGTGGAAAAGAAATATATGTGGAAATGAGGTGGCGTGTTACGTTAATGATCTGATGAATGGGCGATTAAAGTGAAAAATTATCCTAACGGTGATGATCAAAATGAAAATTTTTAGTTTTGTACGACTAAAATGAAAGTGACTGAAAAGTTGGATGATCATTTAAGTAATTTTTACCTTTTTTTCATAAAAAAATTATGTTTCTTGGATGGACATGACTTTGGCCTTGAAATCTTTGATCACGTTCTTAGGGGAGCTTAGGATTTTGTTGTGCAAGATTCATAATTAGTTTGTTCCTTTCTCTACCAAAAATGAGAGTACAGAAGAGTAGGTGTTCTGATTACTGTGAAAATTTAGAGCTGCGATGGGCTCATTGTATTGAAACAAATAAAAATGGAACATTAAAAAGGAGTATTTTTAAATCTCAAACAACCAAACTACGTGAACGAATTGTTTCAACTGTGAAACCATGTCTGGTCAAAATTTCATTGATGAACAGTTACGCTCAGCCTTCCAACCATAAAATAATATTTTTATAACCCATGGAATGGAAAACATTTGCCCAATTGTTTACAGCTCCGTACGAGAAAAACTAAAATGGGATCAAATTGACCAGTGTTTAATCTTGCATGGTAATGATGATGAGGCCGAGTGAAAACTGGTCTCCACATAATAGAAAACTATAAACAAAGACCCAAATGAAAAAGTAGTCAACTTGCTTTCGCTGCCATCTGTTTTTAAGTTTAGCTTTCACTGTTTGGACGACCTTTCAGTTTCCTGGGTATTTTCTTTACCCTTTTTCCTTTTCCGGGAATCATCTCTGTTTTCAAGGGAAAAACAAATGAATGATATTGATGATATCTCAGCTGATTTGATCCTGTTAGAATCCCAATGGAAAGGCCTAGTAAACACCCTCGAAAAGCTCCAGTGTGAGGGTGGTTCTTCTTCAGTCTCTTTACTTGCTCTTCAATGCCGAAAGATCCAGGAACTTTCCAGCTCAATCCAAAGTGGAATCCGAACCCGTTTCGATGTGCTTCGATACAAAGAAATTGAGATAGAGAATAGACTCAAAGATCTTGAATTGAGAGAAAATGAATTGGGTAAGCGTTCAAAGTTTAAACTTGACGAGGTGTTGATCGGAGAAGGTTCTTCTTTACTGGGTTTGAAGTTTATTGTCAGTGATGATGGGGAAAGGTTGTTGATGTTCTTGAATGCGCATGAGAATGAACACGGAAAGCTTGCCGATGAGGTTTATAATGTACTTAAAATGTCTAATAATCCTGGAAAACTGGTTTGGCAGGCTGTTAAAAGGGTTTTCATGGAGCAAAGAAATGTTGGGGTTGAGACAAATGTGGAAAGAAGAAGTTGTCTGGTTTTGTTGGAGGCATTGATGAGAGCTAGGCCCGGGATTAAAAAAGGAGTTAAAAAACAAGCAATTTTTGTGGCAAAAGCATGGAAGATAAAGAAGGGGATGCAGGGCGAGGATGATATGGAGATTTTATTGTTTTTGATGCTTGTGGGTGCTTTTGGATTGCTTGGTCAATTTAAATCCAACGAAATTAAGAGTCTTTTTAAGAGGGTTGCACAGCATAAGCAAGCTTCCTTGTTGGGTCATAGTCTTGGACTTTTTGAGAAGGCTGCCCCTGGTAATCTATCTTTACTTTGTCATGTCATGTAAAATTATGTTTGATCAGCAACTTGCCTAGTTGATATTCTTATGTCTCCAAAAGAAAAAGAAAAACATTTAATGATCATGGGGTTTCCTGAGTCAATTGAGATACGTTAATCATATTGTTCCTTTTGGTGGTAAAACTTACCTTCTTTTTCTGTGCTCCCAATTTTTTGTGATTTTGTCTGTTCAGATAGCTGCATCCTCCATTCCCAAGTAAAGATGGAGCAATTGGGTGAGGTTTCAAATGTGATGTCTGAGGCAATAGATGATACAAAGATCAATTCTTCTTCTCCATCTTCTGCTGATTTAAGATTTATTGCAAGTACAGATGCTGATAGGTTGTTGATGTTTTTAACTGAGCATGAGAATGATGACAGGATTGGTGATGATGTTTACAATGCACTGAAAACGTCAGGGAAGCCAGCAAAATTGGTTTTGAATGTAGTTAAAGCTGGAATCTCAGAGAGGGCAAACATAGGAGTTCAAAGAGGGGTGGTCAAGAACAGTTGTGTAATTCTGTTGGAGCAGTTGATGAGATTGAGGCCAGTGGTTAGTCAGAAATTGAGGAAAAAGGCTCTGGGAGTAGCGCAACAATGGAAAGGAAATATAAAAGATAATGGCATTTATGATAAAGAGATTTTGGTCTTTCTGATGCTTGTGGGTGCTTATGGATTGACTAGTGAATTTAATATCAAAGAAATTGAGAGTCTGTTTAAGAGTGTTTCTCAGCATAAACAGGCTCCTATATTGAGTCTTATCCTTGGTTTCGTTGACCAAACCTTTGGTAAGTGTCTTTTCATTGCTCCCATGCAGAGTTGTATCATTGGTTTTGTTGGTGAAATCCCTACAGAAAACATTTTCATTTTACACACTTTGAATTTTATGACCTTTTTGCCTGTTCATTGGCAAATTTGTTTCTTTTACTACTTAGATTTTGTTAAACAATCAGGATTTTCATTTTAGGTTTAATAGTTCTTCATCCTTGTTCTTGATTTAATCAATCAGTGATTGTAATTTGCACATGTTTTTAAATAAATGGAAAGGTACACATGTACTTATAGTTTGTGAAATTTATGGATTGTTGTTTTTCATTCTTGTGATTCTACATTCTGTTACAAGTGTGTCATTATGCTCACAAGTTGATATTCTAACAATTCAGTGAGAGATATCTATCATTCTCAAGTGAAGATTGAGCAATCTGAAGCAGACAATTTTCAATTGGATAGCTCCGTTCCTTCTGAACCAAAGTTTGAGCAGCATATTGATTCTTCATCTACTAGGTCTTGGCCTGAGCTAAAGTTTCTTAGTATCAATATGAATGCAAGAGGTTTAACGCTATTTCTGTCTGAGCGTGTGGAAGATCATAATCTAATGCGAGGCGAAATTTCCAACGCACTTCTATTGGCCTTGGATCCTGCAAAATTAGTTTTGGATGCATCATCATTTTTTTATCGTTCAAAGTCAGGGGATGGGTTTAAGGGAATAGCCTTATCCAATGCAAGAAAGAGTTGTATTCTTTTGTTGGAGCAGTTAGTGACATGTTCAGTCCAGATCGAACCCCATGTGAATGAAGAAGCTCTTAAGCTAGCGGTTGAGTGGAAAGAAAGAATGGATGAGAAGTACCCACAAGGTGTGATGGCATATGGTTTCTTGCAGTTTATAATCACATACCAGTTGAAGTCTTCTTATAACGTTGATGAACTCCTTTGTCTTTTGGTAACTGGAAGTGAGTATAGACAGTCTCCTGATCTGTGTCTGGCTCTTGGTTTGGCTGATAAGATATCGAGTGAGTTTACTCTCTATCCTGATCTTTCTTAGGATCTTGTTCTAGATGCTATATATACTAAGTAGCTTCTTGATATTGTTACTTCTTTTAGCTGTTTTCTTTAGGTTGTTTTCTTATCTGCAGAGCTTATATTGATGCCTTGAGTTGATGCATTGTGCATTGACTAGAACATGGACGTAAGATGTGTACAGCTATTTTACATCTTTTGACTAATTTCAATTCTTGGAAACATAATATCTTTACTGCTTTCATGCTACAGTGGTTGACTGGTAGCAGTATGATTCTGAATGGTCAATAAATGGGATTGGCAGATCAGTATGTTTATATATTTAGTTGTTCATAGTTCTTCAGACCTCTGTTTTATTTTCGCTGTTCATTTTAAAATTCGAAACTGAAGAAGCTATTATGGGAAGCTAAAGCATCACCGGGATTAGAACCAAGCTCCACAAAAGTCAATTTTCGATAAGTATTACATGCTGTTGTCTAGTTGTCATCTTTCTCATTCTTTTGCATTGGAAGTTTTTCCTACTTATAAACTATAAAGCTATTAGTAAGTCGACACTGTGCTTTTTCTTTCAGTAATAGTTTTCTAGTCTCCTTAATGGCATTCTGATTAGAACTGCACTATACGGTTACATTTGACAGTCCTTATCGAGACCCTCATAAATAAGAATCTACGGCTTGAGGCTATTGCATATATTTGTGCTTTCGATCTTGCTGACAAGTTCCCTCCTGCACACCTTCTGAATGCCCACTTGAAGTATTCGAAGATGAGAAAATACCAGAAGGGCAAAAAATCAAATATGAAACTGGTAACCTTTGCACTTTTTGTGTCTCTGTATTCTCAATGGTTAAGCTGGTATCCAGCTGGTGTCCTACATTATATCTTTATGACTTTTAACTCAACATGCTGGCAGAATGAGACCATAGACCAAGAAATTGCGATTATGAGAAGAGTCATTAGATGCGTTGCAGATCACAAGCTTGAATCTCTATACCCTCCTCAGGATCTTGAAAACTACATCCTACATCTGGAAAGGCAGAAAGAACTGGGGAATGATACAGCACAAAGAGAAAAGCAGAAAGCAGAGAAGAAAAAGGATTTGCCAATCCCTTTAACCAAAGCTAAAATGCAGCAGGACGGTGAACTTAATCGGCCCTGCATCAATATGTCAGCTGAGGCTGCACCAAGCCTTTTTGCTAGTGCTGGTGGCAATCTTCACTTAAAACCATCACTGCTTGAGCAACCAATTAGCCCGATTGCTGATCAATCTGTGCCTTGTAGTTTGTGGGGCTCGGCTGCTTTTTGTGGAGACACAAGCTCATTTAATTGGCAACATGGGTGTGAAATCGGTGATCCCTGGAGCTTGGAGCATTTCACTTCAACTAGAGCAGTCGACAAGGCTGCCCCGGGTAAAATCTCTTTTTTATTTATTTAATTTTTTGTGTGGCTATTTTTGCTTTTAATTCTTTTTTACCAAACAAGATCATAATTCTTGGTTTAGATCCTTTTATTATTTTATAATTAAATAATTTTGATAGCATGAAAGGTCCTGCACACGCTTAGAGTTTAGCAAGTATCTTTTTTGGTTTTCTATTTTTTTACTCTAAATTTTCACTTACGAGTTCGATATATGCTAATCAGTTGATTCTCGAACCATACAGAAAGCAGTATCCATCACGCTCAAGTAAAGATTGACCAATGTCAATCAGACAATTTTCATTCAGATGCCTTTGTTCCTTCTGAACCAAAGTTAAAGCATTATACCACTTGTTCATCTACTAGTTATGGGGTTGACCTACAATCTTATTGCACCAGTATGAATGCAATGGGTTTAATATTGTTTCTATGCAAGCATGTGGAAGATCACAATTTTATGCGCTGTGAAATTTCTGACGCTCTTCAATTGGCCCCGGATCCTGCAAGACTTGTTTTGGATGCAATATCAACTTTTAATAAACCAGAGTCATCGAATACACATGAAAAGAAGTGGAATGGGTTTAATTCTGGAAACTTATGCCATGTGAGAAAAAGTTGCATTCTTTTGTTGGAGCAGTTAAGGACATTTCCATTCCAGATTGATCCCCATGTAAACGAAGAAATTTTGAAGCTGGCTTTCGATTGGAAAGAAAGAGCACTGAAAGGTGTGGTGGCCTATGGTTTCTTGCAGCTGATAGTCACCTACTCTTTGATCTCTGCTTACGAAGCAGATGAGCTTTTTGGTCTTTTGGTAATTGCAAGCGAGTATCATCAGTCTCCTGCTTTGTGCCTGGCTCTTGGTTTGACAGATAAGATCCATGGTTAGTCTACTTTTTCTAGTTTATCATTTCCCTCGTTTTAGTTGATTCTTTTAGCTGTTAGATGAAGTTATCCTTGTCTTCTCTGCTTAGCTCTCACATATTGCTAGTTTATAACGACAGCTTCTGATGATGATGCATAGTGCAGGAATGTCCCCTAGAATGGGTTATTTCTATTGAATCTAAGATGCTACTGGAGTTCTTTGGTTGCATCCTGTACTTAATTGGCACATGAAAGGAATCAAAGGGGGTCCTTATTGGTAAAATATTAGCTTGTTATTTTTCAGAATCATCTAGATTTTGGTTTCTTTCATGCATTCAATGTCAGATTGAAACATATGAAGGTCAAATAATTGAGCCGAAGGTAAGAACAAATTGAGAAAATATATTATGTTCTGGAAAAAGAGCATTCAAATTTGACAGAACTCCTTAGAAGGCGTCAAGAAAATATACCGTATAAGAAATTTCTAGTAAGGAGCATTTACCTTAAAATTTTTGATTGGTTCGTAAAGGGTATGTTTCTTTATATGTAGTGAGTTTCTGATAACTACCAATCTTGTTGTCAATTTTTCATTTCATTCGGTCATTTGCTTGGAAATATTATGATATCTATGAATTAGAAAACTAACCTATGAAGTTCGGTGGTGTTTTTTTATGAGCATAAAACCTGACGGTAGTCTAATGCCACCTGCAAAATCTGCTTTAAATTTGACAGTTTTGATCGAAACACTTGTAAAGAAAAACCTACGGCTCGAGGCTATTGGATACATATGTGCATTAGATCTTGTTGACAAGTTCCCACCTGCACAGATTCTGAAAGCTCACTTGGAATATTTGATGCAGAGTGTGCATCAAGAGGCCCAAAAATCACATTGGAAACCGGTAAGTTTTCCTTATTTCTTTATATTCATGCGTGCCCAAAGATTTGCTGGCTAATGAACTATCATCCTGTGTCCGTGTTTTTATTTGAATGGTCTCACAGCATCAAATTAGAGATAAGAAAAAAGGTGCGGTGGGAAAAGTCATCGGATGCATTGCTAATCACAAGCTCGAAAAACTATTCCCGCGGAAAAAACTGGAAAACTACATTAGGCACCTGGAAAAGCAGAACGCGGAAGCAAATGTTGCTGCACGAAAGGAGAAGCAGAAAACAGGCCGGAAGAAAACACCGAAAGCCCCATCTGCAAATACGAAACCACAACATGAGTCTGGAACTAAGCTACCCTCCCCGACCACCACTTCTACTACTGGTTCCACTACTAAATTGTCACCTCTGCAGCTACTCGAAACCTTCTTTGCAGATCAAGCTGTATCGCATGGGTTACGGGACCCTGCTACTTTCTCCGCAACCTCAAACCTATTAAGTGATAATCAGCAAACGGATGTGGCCGCCATTAACGATGATGGGAACTCTGACTAGGATTGAAATGAGCAAAACTCAATGAATATTTTGCACTGTGAGCTTGCTGTTGGGCTTTGGTCAATGTTTGATTTATATGGGAGATCATGAAACCTTGCTTGACAGTTATATTACAAATGTTTGATGTGGGTTTGTTTACATTTTTCCTTTCAAAAAGTTATATAAATAATTAACGAATTTATATAACTATTAATTATTCTATTTTATGATAAAGAGTATTATGATTGGGATCTTGAAATTAATTTTTTTTTTTTTGCCAGAGAAATTGAAAATTGATTATGAAAATTTAACATTTTTTATTACTAAATTATAAATATTTAATTTTTATTTCGAAAAATATATTTTTATATAACTTAATATTAACTACAGAATAACATTGATATATTTTTTTTTATTATTTCAAAAGTTTGGATAAAATTTCTTAATAGTAAGGTATAAAGTAATTGGATAAAAGTGTAATTATTAGGGTGGTAGTTAAATTTTATTGTAATTTCAAAAAAGAGTTGTATTTCCCTAAACGTATTTGACATATAGTGTAATTATATTATAATTTATTATGTATGTTTGGTAGTACAAATTATAACTATATAATTACATAATTAAAAAAATAATTATTATAAAAAGTTATCAATACAATAAAAGAAATTTCTTAACGACTAACACAAATTAAAATCAAATGATCATAAGTAATATATTATCCAAGAAAGTAGTCAATAATACAGTTAATAATAAAAATAACAATAAAAATAAACATCATATGTAATTTTATCTAATTTCTCAAACATTCCATATTTGTTGGGTTATTCCTCTTTAACATTTTAACATATACTCATCATTTCCTTCTTCCATTTTCTCTTCAAAGTATGGATTACCCAATTCTACCTACGAATGAAGTTATGAAATATACACCATACTTGATAAGTGCTAAAAGTAACATGTTTTAATCTCATTCTTAATGCAATTTTGGGTGATTATTCAATGTTAATGGTGAATTTTATGCTCCTAATCCTTTAAATTCACGTTTTTATACTTAGAAGAACATTTGGGAGAAAAAGGAGTGAAAATCCAAGTAAGCTTGTAACGCCCCGAATTCTGGGCCTAGAAGTTTTGAGTTTTAAGCGTAGGGACAGTGGGGAGGTTGCACATATGTGTGTGGATGTGCAGTTTAGTGTCAGAATGGGCCTGCTGGTCTGGTGGTTGAGAGAGTGTTATGGAACCTCATGGTTCTGGGTTCGAGTCTTAGTGTGAACGTTTTGGTAGGTATTTTATTTTGTTTTGTTTTTAGTTAATAATTATAATTATTTATAATTATTAAATTATTAGTTTTATGACTAAAGCTGTTTTTATTTTTTTTTATTTTTATTTTTTTGGCTTTTCTGTTTTCAAGTTCTCCTCTCCTCCCCTCTCTTCCGCTTTCTGAATATTTCTCAAAACGGTTGATTTGTGGATTCGGGAATTTTGCGCCTCTGCCGTATTCTCCGATCGCAAACAGGTGTGGGACTCAAACTTTTACTACACTGTTTTATTCTTTGCAAAGTCTGTGACGGTTTCCCTTGACTATAGGCTAAACCGTTGGATTTGGGGTTTTAGTCGATGGAAGTGATGGAAAATCGCCACTTTTTGATATATGTTGAAAGGGCGAAGGTTAGGGACGGTTCTGGTGGCTAAAACGACGGTTTTGGGGCTGTTGTAGGGTGGTTTCGTGATCGCCTCGACGGCTACACGGGCGTGTGCCCTAGCACACGGCCGTGTGGATTTGGGAGTTAGGGTTTTCGAGCAAAATTGGGTGCCACACGGCCGTGTGGCTAATTTGGGGATTTTTCTCGACTTTCACACAGCCGTGTCCCTCGGGCACACGGGTGTGTGAGATTGGGAATTAGAGTATTAGAGTTTTGGGGTCACATGGCCTGGCCAGATGGCCGTGTGACTGATTTGGGGATTTAGGGATTCCACACGGGCGTGTGTGTAACAACCCGGTTTAGACCCTAGTCGGAACAGTGGTTTCGAGACCACAAATTCGAGGTCGAAATAATATTTTAATATTATTCTTTGTGTTTACAGTATGTGATTTAGCCTGTGTGAAATTTCCGTGTGAAGAATTTTATCGATTGTGTGTTTAATTTGCGAAAAGGAATAAATCGCGTAAAAGGTAAAAGTGGCCTTCTATTTGATTGAATGGCCTAATTGATGTGTCTTCTTATATATGGGGATTTATGTTGCAATTTAGCCAAATGTGAGAGTGGTGGATGGCATGTTGTTTAATACATGGTTTTTATTTATTATTTATAAAAGATAAAAGCATGATATCATATTATAATGTGATAATAAAACAAAGAGAAATAGATAGTGGGGTTGTTCATTCATTCTTAGTGCCGAAAAACAAAGAAAATAAAAAGAAGGAAGAACCCTAAAGTTTCGGCTAGCTTTTAATTCAAATTCAAGGTATGATTTGCTTCGGTTTTTGATAATTTCTACGTTTTTGTAATCGTTGCTTCGTGCTCTAGATAACCCATGTCTTAATTTTGTGAATTGATGATGTTTTTGAAATATGCCATTGATGAACATGTGAGTTCTTGAATGTTTGATGGTGGAAAATGAAAGATATGTGTTTGATTGATATAGTTTGTCTTTGGAGTTTTGATGAATTTGTGTAATTTGGGCCTAATTGAGAAAAGTGTAAATTGGAGGGACTAAAATGTGAAATAAATGAAATGTGTGGGCTTGTATTAGCATGGGAAGAATTCGGCTAAGCATATGTGATTTGAAATTATGTGTATTTGATGATTTTAGGAATTAGGGACTAAAGTGTTAAAATGTGAAAATGTGAGGGCTATTTTGTAAAATGCCCTAAATTTGTGTGTGTGGACTAAATTGAGTAAATTGGTGATTGAATGGGTTGAATTTGAATGTGTATAGACCAAGAAAGGAGAGGTTCGGATCGAGATCGAGGCATAGACAAAGTGCTCGATTAATCGACCGTTTCGGTATTTCGACGTCCTAGGTAAGTTTGGACATAGTACAAGTTGTTAATTTACCTTCTATGTGATATGAATTGAATGATAGATATTGAATTAGAAATGTAATGAATGAAATTGAGTAACGAGGCACTAAGTGTGCGTAATTGAATTGAGACAGAGTTGATTAGCACTGTGTGTGCGAAATAACAGAAGCTTTGGCTTCATAGTTGGCACTGTGTGTGCGATTCCGAATTACGTTCGGTTTTGTATTGAGGCACTAAGTGTTCGATGTTATATAAGCTTCAGCTATGAATTGAGGCACTAAGTGTGCAAAGTTAATTTAGTTTCGACTACAAATTGGGCACTAAGTGTGCGATTAAACCTAATGAATAATGAAGGTTGGATCGAGATACAATATCGAGCATAAATTAGCTTGGATGGTGAGTAACCATGTGTTGGCTAAGGTATGTATTGAACCTTTGTGGTTGAGGAGATTGTGTATGACTTCATGAGTGGTTGAGTAAGATTATTGGCTATGAATGATATGGTAAAAACGTTTGGAAATTGATCTATGTGATGAGTTCTTGTTGTGCATTGTATTTGAATTATTAAGTTGAATGTATTATGTTACGAACTTACTAAGCTTTTGAAAGCTTACTGTGTGGTTTGTTTCTCTGTTTTACAGTGCCAATAAAGCTAGCTCGGATCCGGGGATCGTCAGCATCTCTATCACACTATCGACAATCTATTTTGGTACTCTTGAAGATGTGTATATTTGAATATGGCACGTATAGGCTAGTTGTTTTGAACCATGATTGAGATGTGTAAATAGCCATGTGATGTAGCTAGATAAATGATGGCAATGTGCATGTGTGATTTTGGTATATGATGCATGTTATGGTATGGCTTGATGGCAATGAACATGACTTATGAATGGTAAGTTTATTGATGGATTGATGCCATAGTGACTTAGTGAAATTGTGGATGAATCATGCTTGGTTTTACATATGAATTGGTTGAGTTATTTAGCATATAAGATGGTATGCTAGAAATGAGATTGAATTGGATTAATATGATGAATATTTTGATGTGTTTTTGGTTGCTATTGATACATGGAGAGATGCTTAATTGTGCTTGTAGGGATGACCCTTGTTGGGTGGCAATTTGTCATTGCAAATGGCCTATTTTGAATACACGGCCAAGGGACACGGGCGTGTGTCTCTGCCATGTGGCTCAAGGGCCACTTCGAAGTGTGCCTAGGCAAGTTACACGGCCGTGGCACACGGGTGTGCTTGGTGGCCGTGTGACCAAGTTTGTAGTTAGCCTAATTTTACACGGCCAGGGCACACGAGCGTGCCTGGTGGCCGTGCGGACAAGTTAGTATGTATGCTCTGTTTTGGCACGGCCTGGACACATGGGCGTGTCTGGTAGCCGTGTGAGGTAGACGGCCTGACTGCACAGGCGTGTGACCTCTGCAGTTTTGAAGAATGTTCAAATTTCCAAGAATTTTCGTATGTGTTCGGTTTAGTCCTGACCTCTTTTTAACACATGTTTAAGGTCTCGTAGACCGTAATAAGGGACTATATGTTTATATTTGAATATGTTTGATTGATGATTAACTTTGTGTCGTCAAATGGTTGTGAAATGTTCCGATTGATCGATAACGCCTCTTAACCCTATTCCGACGACAGTTTCAGGTTAGGGGTGTTATATTTTATTGGTATCAGAGCTACGGTTTAGTCAATTCTCGGACTAACGTAGCGCGTGTGAGTCTAGCTATACATGCCATATATGAAATTGCGATAGTGTGATGAATCCTAACAGTTATAAATGTGTTTTCATATAGTAATGGTTCCCGATCGGCGATTCTTGTGATGTTGAGAGTAACGCGCTTTGCTCCCGCTCAAGGGACGATGCTGCCGCCCACATCTAGGCCGAATGATAGTAGTGAGGGAGGAGAGGCTAAGCAAGCCTTCTTCCGAATGATGAGTGAGAGGTTTTCGGAGTTCGTTCGAATGAATTCGGCTGCTCTACAACCTCCACCCCCACAAGTACCTATTGTGCCTCAAGTTGTAGATCTGAATCAATTGAATAAGCCTCCTGCGAATAAGATCAGAAAGTACGGGGCCGAAGAGTTTAGAGCCACAGTTGATGATGATGCTGAGCGAGCCGAGTTTTGGCTCGAGAATACAGTCCGAGTGTTTGATGAGATGTCGTTGACCCCTGAAGAATGTATTAAGTGTGCAGTTTCCTTGTTGAGAGATACGGCATATAACTAGTGGAAAACGTTGATTTCTGTGGTTTCGAGAGAGAGAATCACTTGGGATTTCTTTCAAGTTGAATTTAGAAAGAAGTATATCAGTCAACGATTCATAGATCAGAAACGTAATGAGTTTCTAGAGCTGAAACAAGGCCGTATATCCGTTACTGAGTATGAACGGGAGTTTGTGAGATTGAGCTAGTATGCACGGGAATGTGCTTCGACCGAAGCTACTATGTGTAAACACTTTATAGAAGGGCTGAATGAAGATATTAAGTTGTTGGTCGGGATACTTGACATAAACGAATTTGTTGTGTTAGTTGAAAGAGCCTACAAAGCCGAGGAGCTCAGTAAAGAAAAGAAGAAAGCCGATTTTGAAGCTCGAGATGAAAGAAAAAGATCGATGAGTAAGTTGTCTCAACCTTCGACGAAGAGATTTAGAGATGTAAGCAATTGATCAAATGCTTCGTTTGGACATCCGAGTAGAGATCGTGTGAGACAAAGCATCGGTCCACGAGTTCAAATTCCGACTGAATCAAGTGTTGGAAGTGCCAAAAGCAACAAACCTGAGTGTAGACAGTGCGGAAGACGACATGTGGGAGAATGCTGGGGCAAGTATAATAATCGAACTTGTTATAAGTATGGATCACGAGATCATTTCATACGAGATTACCCAAAGTTAGCTGAGGAAGAAAATTTTCAGAACGTGAGATCGAGTAATGTGACAGTTAGGGATAGACCACCCAGAAACACCGAAAATGTGAGTGAAAGTCAGAGAGGGACTTTGGATACAACTGTGAGATCCGAGGCGAGAGCACCTGCCCGAGCCTATGCTATATGTGCGCGAGAAGAAGCGGCATCTCCAGACGTCATCACTGGTACTTTTACTTTATTTGATACTAATGTGATTGCATTGATAGATTCAGGTTCTACTCATTCCTATGTGTGTGTGAATCTAGTATCAAGTAAGACTCTGCCTGTTGAGTCTACTGAATTTGTGATTAGAGTATCGAACCCTTTAGGCAAGTGTGTTTTGGTGGACAAAGTGTGCAAGAATTGCCCATTGATGTTCCAGGATGCTTATTTTCTGGCTAATTTGATGTTGCTACCATTCGATGAATTTGATATTATTCTGGGTATGGATTGGCTCACTTTGCATAATGCCATTGTGAATTGTAAAAGAAAGAGTATTGAATTGAGAAGTCAGAACGGTGAGATAGTTCGAATTAAATCCAGTGATATGAAAGGGTTATTAGCTGTTGTATCTGCGATGAAAGCTTTGAACTATGTGAGAAAGGGTTGCGAAGCTTATCTAGCATATGTGATTGATACAAAAGTGACAGAAAAGAAAGTTAAATCTGTGCCTGTAGTTTGTGAATTCCCTAATGTATTTCCTGAAGAACTACCGAGACTACCTCCAATACGGGAATTTGAATTTGGCATTGAATTGGTGCCGGGAATAGCTCCTATCTCAATAGCTCTGTATAGAATGGCACCAACGAAATTGAAAGAGTTGAATTCTCAGTTGCAAGAGTTGATCGATAAAGGATTTGCACGATCGAGTTTCTCGCCCTGGGGTGCTCCTGTGTTGTTTGTGAAAAAGAAAGACGGCACCATGAGAATGTGTATTGATTACCGACAATTGAACAAAGTAACGATAAAGAATAAATATTCGTTGCCTCGTATTGATGATTTGTTTGATCAGCTGAAAATAGCTACAGTGTTTTCTAAGATAGATTTGAGATCGGGCTACTATCAGTTGAGAGTTAAAGAATCCGATGTGCCAAAACGCTTTGAAATGAGAATGCGGACATTGTGAATTCTTAGTGATGCCTTTCGGACTAACGAATGCTCCTGCAGTGTTTATGGATCTGATGAATCGGATATTCAGACCGTATTTGGATCGCTTTGTGGTGGTGTTTATTGATGACATTTTGATTTATTCATGTGATGAGACGCAACATGCCGAGCATTTAAGAATTGTGTTACAGACTCTGCGTGAGAAGCAATTGTATGTAAAATTCAGTAAATGCGAGTTTTGGTTGCGTGAGGTTGGAATTCTGGGACATATTGTATCAGCTACGGGAATACGAGTTGATCCGAATAAAATTTTAGCTATTTTGGAGTGGAAGCCTCCGAGAAATGTGTCAGAAATTCATAGTTTTCTGGGACTAGCGGGATATTATAGACGGTTTGTGAAAGGCTTCTCGATGATTGTGACTCTGTTGACGAAGTTGTTACAGAAAGATGTTAAATTTGAGTGGTCAGAAAAGTGCCATCAGAGTTTTGAGCAGTTGAAAGCGTTGTTGACGAAGCACCAGTGTTAGTTCAGCCTGAATCGGGTAAAGAATTTATAGTTTACAGTGATGCATCGTTGAATGGTTTGGGCTGTGTGCTGATGCAAGAAGGCAAAGTTATTGCTTATGCTTCGAGGCAGTTAAAGCCACATGAAAAGAACTATCCGATGCACGATCTTGAATTAGCCGCGATTGTGTTTGTGTTAAAGATTTGGCATCACTACCTATTTGGTGAGAAATGTCATATTTATACCAATCACAAGATTTTGAAGTACTTGATGACTCAGAAAGAATTGAATTTGCGACAGAGAAGATGGTTAGAATTGTTGAAAGATTACGAACTTGTGATTGATTATCATCCGAGCAAAGCTAATGTTGTTGCTGATGCCTTGAGTCGAAAGTCTTTATGTGCTTTGCGAGCTATGAGTACTCAGATAGATCTGTGTGATGATTATTCAGTTTTGGCTGAGTTGAAAGTGAGGCTGAAGTTCGTAAGTCAGATTTGCGATGCTCAGAAAAGTGATGAGGAGATAATAGCAAAACGAGCTCAATGTGATTTGAATTCCAATTCAAAATTTCGAATCGATAGTGATGATTGTCTGAGATTTAGAGATCAGATTTGTGTTCCAAAGAATTCAGAGTTGATTCAGTTGATTTTGAACGAAGCTCACAATAGTTGCTTGACTGTTCATCCAAGGAGTACGAAAATGTATAACGATCTGAAGCAGTTTTATTGGTGGCATGGTATGAAAAGAGATATTTCTAACTTTGTGTCGAAATATTTAGTTTGTCAGCAAGTTAAAGCTAAACATCAGGTTCCATCCAGTTTGTTACAACCGATTATGATTCCTTAGTGGAAATGGGAGAGAATCACAATGGACTTTGTGTTGGGATTGCCTTTGTCTCCGGGGAAGAAAGATGCAATCTGGTGGTAGTTGATAGATTAACGAAATCAGCTCATTTCGTTCCGGTAAGAACATATTTTTCACTCGATAGATTGGCTGAATTATATATTGCTGAGATTGTAAGATTACACGGGGTGCCATTATCTATTGTATCTGACAGAGATCCGAGATTTACCTCGCGATTTTGGAAGAAATTGCAAGAGGCTTTAGGCACAAAATTGCATTTTAGCACTGCTTTTCATCCGCAAACGGATGGACAATCTGAGCGGATCATTCAAGTTCTTGAAGATATGTTGAGGTGTTGTATTCTTGAATTTGAAAGTACGTGGGAAAAACATTTGCCGTTGATCGAGTTTGCGTACAATAATAGTTTTCAATCTAGCATTAAAATGGCACCATATGAGGCTCTCTATGGTCGAAGATGTCGAACTCCATTGTATTGGACTGAGCTGAGTGAGAATAAGATTCACGGAGTTGATTTGATAAAAGAAACTAAGCAGAAAGTAAAAGTGATTCGAGATAGTTTGAAAGCGGCCTCAGATCGTCAGAAGTCTTATGCAGACTTGAAGCGGAAGGATATCGAATTTGAGATTGGTGACAAAGTATTTCTGAAAGTGTCTCCGTGGAAGAAAATACTTCGATTTGGCCGAAAGGGCAAGTTGAGTCCGAGGTTCATTGGACTATATGAGATCATTGAACGAGTTGGGCCGGTTGCTTATAGATTGCTGTTACCATCTGAATTGGAAAAGATTCATAATGTGTTTCATGTGTCGATGCTTCGACGGTACAGATCTGATCCGTCTCATGTGATTACTCCTACTGAGGTTGAAATTCAGTCAGACTTGTCGTATAGTGAAGAACCGATTCGAATTTTGGCACGAGAGACCAAAGAGTTGAGAAATAAGAGAATATCCTTAGTGAAAGTGTTGTGGCACAACCATGGAGTAGAAGAGGCTACGTGGGAGCCTGAGAACATTATGAGAGAGCAATATCCATACCTATTCACTGGTAAGATTTTCGAGGACGAAAATACCTAAGGGGGGAGAGTTGTAACAGCCCGGTTTAGACCCTAGGCGGAACAGTGGTTTCGAGACCACAAATCCGAGGTTAAAATAATATTTTAATATTATTCTTTGTGTTTACAGTATGTGATTTAGCCTGTGTGAAATTTCTGTGTGAAGAATTTTATCGATTGTGTGTTTAATTTACGAAAAGGGCTAAATCGCGTAAAAGGTAAAAGTGGCCTTCTATTTGATTGAATGGCCTAATTGATGTGTCTTCTTATATATGGGGATTTATGTTGCAATTTAGCCAAATGTGAGAGTGGTGGACGGCATGTTGTTTAATACATGGTTTTTATTTATTATTTATAAAAGATAAAAGCATGATATCATATTATAATGTGATAATAAAATAAAGAGAAATAGATAGTGGGGTTGTTCATTCATTCTTAGTGCCGAAAAACAAATAAAATAAAAAGAAGGAAGAACCCTAATGTTTCGGCTAGCTTTTGATTCAAATTCAAGGTATGATTTGCTTCGGTTTTTGATAATTTCTACGTTTTTGTAATCGTTGCTTCGTGCTCTAGATAACCCATGTCTTAATTTTGTGAATTGATGATGTTTTTGAAATATGTCATTGATGAACATGTGAGTTCTTGAATGTTTGATGGTGGAAAATGAAAGATATGTGTTTGATTGATATAGTTTGTCTTTGGAGTTTAGATGAATTTGTGTAATTTGGGCCTAATTGAGAAAAGTGTAAATTGGAGGGACTAAAATGTGAAATAAATGAAATGTGTGGGCTTGTATTAGCATGGGAAGAATTCGGCTAAGCATATGTGATTTGAAATTATGTGTATTTGATGATTTTAGGAATTAGGGACTAAAGTGTTGAAATGTGAAAATGTGAGGGCTATTTTGTAAAATGCCCTAAATTTGTGTGTGTGGACTAAATTGAATAAATTGGTGATTGAATGGGTTGAATTTGAATGTGTATTGACCAATAAAGGAGAGGTTCGGATCGAGATCGAGGCAAAGCCAAAGTGCTCGATTAATCGACCGTTTTAGTATTTCGACGTCCGAGGTAAGTTCGGACATAGTACAAGTTGTTAATTTACCTTCTATGTGATATGAATTGAATGATAGATATTGAATTAGAAATGTAATGAATGAAATTGAGTAACGAGGCACTAAGTGTGCGTAATTGAATTGAGACAGAGTTGATTAGCACTGTGTGTGCGAAATAACAGAAGCTTTGGCTTCATAGTTGGCACTGTGTGTGCGATTCTGAATTACTTTCGGTTTTGTATTGAGGCACTTAGTGTGCGATGTTATATAAGCTGCAGCTATGAATTGAGGCACTAAGTGTGCGAAGTTAATTTAGTTTCGACTACAAATTGGGCACTAAGTGTGCGATTAAACCTAATGAATAATGAAGGTTGGATCGAGATACAATATCGAGCATAAATTAGCTTGGATGGTGAGTAACCATGTGTTGGCTAAGGTATGTATTGAACCTTTGTGGTTGAGGAGATTGTGTATGACTTCATGAGTGGTTGAGTAAGATTATTGGCTATGAATGATATGGTATAAACATTTGGAAATTGATCTATGTGATGAGTTCTTGTTGTGCATTGTATTTGAATTATTAAGTTGAATGTATTATGTTACGAACTTACTAAGCTTTTGAAAGCTTACTGTGTGATTTGTTTCTCTGTTTTATAGTGTCAGTAAAGCTAGCTCGGATCCGGGGGTCGTCAGCATCTCTATCACACTATCAGCAATCTATTTTGGTACTCTTGAAGATGTGTATATTTGAATATGGCACGTATAGGCTAGTTGTTTTGAACCATGATTGAGATGTGTAAATAGCCATGTGATGTGGTTAGGTAAATGATGGCAATATGCATGTGTGATTTTGGTATATGATGCATGTTATGGTATGGCTTGATGGCAATGAAAATGACTTATAAATGGTGTTTATTGATGGATTGATGCCATAGTGACTTAGTGAAATTGTGGATGAATCATGCTTGGTTTTACATATGAATTGGTTGAGTTATTTAGCATATAAGATGGTATGCTAGAAATGAGATTGAATTGGATTAATATGATGAATATTTTGATGCATTTTTGGTTGCTATTGATACATGGAGAGATGCTTAATTGTGCTTGTAGGGATGACCCTTGTTGGGTGGCAATTTGGCCTTGCAAATGGCCTATTTTGAATACACGGCCAAGGGACACGGGCGTGTGTCTCTTCCGTGTGGCTCAAGGGCCACTTCGAAGTGTGCCTGGGCAAGTTACACGGCCGTGGCACACGGGTGTGCTTGGTGGCCGTGTGACCAAGTTAGTAGTTAGCCTAATTTTACACGGCCATGGCACACGGGCATGTCTGGTGGTCGTGCGGACAAGTCAGTATGTATGCTCTGTTTTGGCACGGCCTGGACACATGGGCGTGTCTGGTAGCCGTGTGAGGCAGACGGCCTGACTGCACGGGCGTGTGACCTCTGCAATTTTGAAGAATGTTCAAATTTCCAAGAATTTTCGTATGTGTTCGGTTTAGTCCCGACCTCTTTTTAACACATGTTTAAGGTCTCGTAGACCGTAATAAGGGACTATATGTTTATATTTGAATATGTTTGATTGATGATTGACTTTGTGTCGTCAAATGGTTGTGAAATGTTCTGATTGAACGGTAACGCCTCTTAACCCTATTCCATTGACGGTTTCGATTTAGGGGTGTTACAGTGTGTTATGGGACACACGGCCGTGTTTGATGGCCACACGGGCGTGTGACACCTTCACAAGGCCGTGTCTGCACTGCACTTGATTTTATCAAAATTTGATAGTGAGTTACACGGCCTGTTCACACAGCCGTGTCCCTGCACCACATGGGCGTGTGCCTCTGTCACACGACTGTGTGCTACCCCTTACACGGGCGTTTGGATCCCCACATGGCCTGGATTTCTCCACATGGTCGGAGCACACGGACGTGTGGCTCTAACGCGCCAAATCTTGATTACAAGGCGATTGAAGTGCAATCGCCATTCTATGTGTTCCAACCCTCGACTAAGCATACTGAGGGTTGACATGACTCTGCCTTGACTGCGTTTTAAGTGTTATTCGTACTTGGTTGTATGAAATGTTATGTATCAAATCTGAGTACACAAGTGTGCACGTTTCTGTAACTGAACGACTGATTGTAAGTGACTGCTTCTGGATGATTATCTGAAATTGAATTCTGAATTGGTGCATCCGCATTCATACATCTGCATACATACATTTGCATACATACATTTGCATATAAAGTATTTTGGGTTGGGATTTTGAAAAGAAGGGAGATTTACGATCTGATCTGGCAGTTTTACTGCAACTCATCGGTATAGAGGATTACCGTATTGCACTGTACCACATGTACGTTAGCTACGCTACGTACCACTATCTGATCTGGCAGTTCATACTGCACGTCTGTACCACAGTTTACCATATTGCACAGTACAGCTTATACGCTAGCTTTGCTGCGTAATTTACGATTTGGCAGTTTATCTGCATTCTGATAGCCCAATTCCCAGAGGGTCGAGGGCGATCCCAATTCCCTGAGGGTCGAGGACAATGCTGATGATCATCGTTGCCAGGCAACCCGGGATGACATCATGTGGAGTATAAGGTTGGATGGGCTTTTCGAGGTCCTACTCAGAGTCTATGGATGGGTGGGTTGATTAAATCCCCACAGTAAGTGTAGGGTTGGACGGAGATGGTGTGTTGGCTGGATAGGTGGGTTATTTTGTAACTCATGTGCACGCATATGCATCTGATTGACACTGTGACTGAACGCGATTCTTTGATTGAATTTGATTGAATGTTTGACTGAAAAATTTGAATGACTGATTGACGAAATGTTTGATTGTATTGTTCGACTGAAAGGCACTCGTGCCTAAGAGAACCTGGTGTGATGGGCTAAGGCCCGATCTAATTCTGATTCTGGAAAGGGATTAGGCCTAGGTTGTAACTACTGAGAATTACTGCTACCGTTTTCGATTAGGCCATATGACTGTAGAGTTACATATGGTGTACGTTTGGTTTGGGGTGAATTCGCTTAACTGTAATTTGTCTGTAAGTATGTTCTGGTTCTAAACTGCTCTAGTTCTCTGTTTCTGCTTCTGTAGTTTAGCTAGTTTGATCTCACACTGAGCTCGTGTAGCTCACCCCCTCTTCTGTTTCCCTTTCAGGTACAGTTCTAGATTATGTAGTTGGGCTCAGTACGCGGATGTCTCGGACAGTTTCGATGGAGTGGATTATCCGGTTGTGATTTTTAGTTTTTATTATTTGTTTAAGTTTGAACTGTAAGGAATTTTATAATGCTATGGTACAGTTTCTGTTTTATGATTTTATTCGTATATTAAACGGGTTTTATATTGAGTTTTATTGTAAATCTTTATTGGTTGGTTTTTAAACGATTTTAGATAATTTTGGTCCACTGAGATAAATTGTTTTGTAAAAATTTTCCCATGATCACTTCGGTGATCAATGTAGCATTCCGAATTCGGTCTAGACTCATAGGCCGAGTTTGGGGTGTTACAAAGCTACAGCAGCCACATGGGCTGACCCATTCCACATGTCCTGACCACAGGACCGTGTGGGTCACATGACCATGTGGTAGGCCGTGTCAATTTCGCGAATTTGCACCCTAAACTGCGGGAAATCACGTTTTTTAGGTTTTTTGGGCATTCTAAGACGTATATATGACAAAAATAAGAAGATAGGAGTGGGCCGTCATATAATATTTAAGAAAACAACTCGAAAAACACCATTAAAGCCGACTCTGAAGTAGATTTCCTGTAATACCCCAAAAATTTCTACAATAAGATATGATCTTTGATATAGTAAAATAAGGAAATAAAGCGACAAAAAGGAAAATTTTGAGTTATGACAACATTGGGAAGTATATTATGATATATTGATTCAAGAAAGGACTAAATTGTAAAAGTGAGAAAAGTTTTGTTGCCTAAAGTAAATACTCAAAACTTGAGGGGTTAGAGTGTAAATATAAAAAATTTGAAGAACCAATAGTGAAAATATTTTAAGGGTGGAATGATCTAGAAACTAAGGAAAATGGATGAATTAGGACCACATTGAATAGGTGAAGAATTATGAGGGACTAAATTGTAATTTTATCAAATTAAATATGACTCAAGGATGGAATTTTAAAAGATAATAAAGGGCAAAATGGTCAATTAAAAAGAAAGAGAAATCTAGAAGGCAATGATGATATTTTATAATTATTTAATTAGATAAATATTATTTTATTAATGAGATATTTTATTATTATTATTATTATTTTATTATTTCATTATTGTGTTATTATTATTTATTTAGTATAAAAGGAAGGAAAGATGAAGAATTATCCTCCTTCCTTTCCATGCATCAACGTGAGAACAAGAGAGAAAGAAAGAAAGTTTTACTTTCTTTACAATTTGGTCCTTTCACCAAAAATTCACCATTTTCACTTAGAAATCAAAAGAATTTCTATAGCCATCAAGAGAGAAAGATGACAAGGAGACTATGGGGAGCTAGAATATCAAGTTAGATTCAAGAAATAGAAGCTGGAGGAGAGAGAAAATCAAGTTAAAGATTGAAATCAATAAGAAAAGGTAAGAACATCAAGATTTCAATATATTTTTAAGTTTGATATTATTGAAAAAGCATGGAATTGCTGTTAACGTAGAGTTTTATTATATAAGGTTTTATGTTATTGATATGTTAGTGAATAAAAATAAGAGAAAGTGATAGGAAATATTGTAGAGAAAAGAAATAGGGGTGTTATAAACTTAGTAATCAACATTTTGCACTAAAACAGTTTTGGACAGCAGCAATAGTCTAACTTTGAAAAATCACAAAAAATTGTAGAAAACAAATTAGAGGTTGAATAAAATATTAAATTAAATTTTATTGAGTCTAGTTTTTCATAGAATAAACGGTGTAAGCAATGTAATTGTAAATTATGAGATATAATAAATTTTGTGAGACAAGGTCAGAATGATTTCGGGTTCCCCTGCTTTGACTTTGGAAAATCATTAAAAATTGTATAAAAATAATTGGGGGTTTAAATTTGAATTTTTAAATTATTAATGAGTCTATTTTCAAGATAAACAAACTGGAACATCATCCGAATTCCGTATTAAGAGATAATTAATTTTTAGTGAAGAAAGGTCGAAGCTGTCAAATAGCAGAATAGGGATAAATTTGAAGATTTTACTGTACTTATTAGATAAACTATAAATTCTGAAATTTTTATGGTAGAAATATATTTGAGTCTAGTTTCTAAAACATCAAGAGTATCTTAATTTAGAATTCTGTAGCTCAAGATATAAATAATTTAGTGACTATGGCCCAAGTGGACAGTTTGATATGAACATATAAATAAATAATGGAATTATATGTATATTGAGGATGTGGAATGGAGGGGAGGAGGAGGAAAATATATGAATATTCATCTAGTTGGTTTTACTTTAAAAATGACTAATTTGCATGTTTTAGGCTCAGGGACTAAATTGAATAAAAGTAAAACTTTAGGGGCAACTTTGTAAAAATGTAAAAAAAACCAAATTGAAGGAAATGAATTGTTTTAGCGTTTAAATTAATAAATTGAATGAAATTACTAATTTAGATCAAGATCGGGTGAAAAATCGAGGAAAATAAAAAAAATTCCCAAAATGCCCCTGAATATTGGTATTTCTACAATTTAGCCAGGTCAGTTCATATGGTTGAGATTTTATGATTGAATGTTAAAATTTGAGATTATATAATGTATTATTCCATATATTTATTATGATAAGTATGATAATATGAAAATCGAAGCAAGAGTTCAAATTGAGCAGAACGTTGGATTGAGTACGATCGTTCCATGACCAGTGATGAATTGACGGATAAGACCATGGCATTTCAGTGAAAAGACCATAACTGGGTTATGGCAATTGTGAACGTAAGACCATGGTTGGACCATGGCAATATATGTGTGTACGTGTAAGACCATAGTTGGGCTATGGCATCGTAATTAAAGTGAAAGACCATAGCTGGGCTATGGCATTGTGATAAAGTGTAAAGACCATGGCAGGGCCATGGCAATATATGTGCAAGATCAAAGTGGATTGTCGCATTAAGAAAACGACGTGCTCAAATCCGTAAGACGTTCTCTAATTTGACAAAGATTGGTAAGTGACATGAAATTAATATTGAAAGACTTATGGTTATAATTGGTATTGATCTGAAATATGTGTACCCATTGATATTTAAATAAATTCAACGGGTAAAATCCTGACATGAGAATATACGAGTACGAAATGAATTATTACCCGTATATGCCTGAAATATAATGATTTGTACATGTTATATGGACACACGGTGTGGAAAGTATATGTACATGGAATTTGAGTAATGTTAAGTTCGAAATAAACTATTACCAGAATAAATATACATGAAAATGATGATACATGAAATATATATATACATATACATTAATATATTGATATGTTGATACATGAAAATTATGTAAGTTGAGATGAGTAATACATTCAAGTGTGACATGTTGAGATAATAAGGTTATTGATGTTGAAATTATATGAAATATGTTATTGAATAAATGGTAAGAGTTTGACATGTATGATGACATGTATATACGATTATCTTTGATTGATTTCAGGTATAAATATTATATGAAGCGAAATTTTTGTTAAATGATCTGTAAATCCTAGTAACGCTCTGAAACCCTGTTTTGGCAACGGATACGGGTTAGGGGTGTTACATTTCCGTCAAGATTGAAGATTCCCAGTTGATTTCTTAGGAGATTATAATTATATTCTTTATTTCTTTCGGTTATACTGTGTCTTGGATGTTTTTATTTTCAAGCATGAACTAATTTTCTAAATACCTAGGGAGATGAACCCTATGATGGATTCTGTTGTTTGATTTTTATTTTATGCAATAAATTGATTGTGAGTATGTCAACTTGATTTTTCATTCTAAAACTTGCTTCATTTGTATATATTTCGAGACCACATTATTGATTTGATATACTGAGATGATAGAGACACTTAGAATTTAACCTATTTAACCTTTAAATAGCTTACCCGTTGAATTAACCCCTAGTAAACCTCGTTGATCCTAACACATTTTTTTCTATCACCCGTTAATGTTAACTTGTAACCTATATCTATGTTAACCCTTAACCTAAGCCCCTTTACATCCTTATAAAGACCTCTTGATAGGTGTGTCATCCCATTTATATAGTGGTGGAGATTTGATTTTCAAGCAAGCATATGGTAAAAACATTTCTCGTTCGACCGTTGAGTGCATATTACTTGAACCTTAAACACTTTGAGTGTTTTGAGTGAATCTTTAGTGAGGATGTTATTTCTTGTTGATTTTGAATTTCAAGTAATTATTGAGATAGGGGAGATGCCTAATGTTTTTAAAGCTTAAAATTCTCTGCTTGGATTGCTTGTGCTGTTTAGTGTCATTTTATTGTGAATTTCCACTGCATGATTATTTGTAAATTATCCTAAGACATTATGGGTGAAAACAATAAATTGAGAGAAGTTAACTTGAATGTGGGTTGAGAATTTTGCTTGAGGACAAGCAAACGCTAAAGTGTGGGGATATTTGATAAGTGCTAAAAGTAACATGTTTTAATCTCATTCTTAATGTGATTTTGGGTGATTATTCGATGTTAATGGTGAACTTTATGCTCCTAATCCTTTAAAATAATGTTTTTATACTTAGGAGAGCATTTGGGAGCAAAAGAAGTGAAAAACAAGCAAAAATTAGAGCAAGCTATAGGAGCCACACGGGCTGGCCCATTCCACACGGACTACCACATGGCCATGTGATAGGCTACGTCAATTTCGCGAATTTGAACCTAAACTATTGGGAATCATGTTTTTTAGGTTTTACGGGCATTCTAAGACGTATATATGACAAAAATAAGATAGGAGTGAATTGTCATAGAATATTCAAGAAAACAACTCAAAAAACACCATTGAAATTGACTCTGAAGCATATTTTCGTCAAGATTGAAAATTTCCAGTTCTGTACTTGCACCAAATATATAAAGTTTATAATATATTATTTTATAAAAAAAATTACAAAGTGTCCAATAATTTTCGTAACATTTCTTATAAATAATATAATTTTTGCCATAACGTTATAAAATTATTTTTTAGAATAGGTTTAATTATGCTATTAGTCACTAAACTTAGCAAAAGTTGTGGATTTAATCATTGTACTTTTGTTTGGTAATTTTTAGTCCCTATACTTTTTAAAATTTAAAATTTCAATCCTCCCCAAACGATAATTATTAAATTCATTGAGTAAAATTCTACTATTTTCAAAATTTGATGCACCAAATATATTGTCATATGTGTAATGTCATGTTGGCTTATTATTGCCACATACTACTCATTAAAAATCCAAAAATTTCAAAATTCGAAAAGTATAATGACTTATAATAATCCAATTAGAGAAAATGAATTAAATCTACAATAGTACCCATAGCATAGAACTAATAATTGAATTTAACCAAATGAATTTAATTGTTATTGTTTGGGCCATGACAAAAATTTCAAAAATTGAAAAGTATAAGGACTAAACTTTATCAATGCGACAAGTATAGAGACTAAAATTAATCAAATAAAAGTATAGGGACTAAATCCATAGCTTTTACAAAGTACAGAGACTAATAATAGAATTTAACCTTATAAATAAGTTATGACTCAAATTATAAATTTTTTTATTTTATAAATACGTATATTATTTTTTATAATATATAGCTTGGACATGTAAATAAAATATTTTAATACTTTTTTGTCATAATTTTTTATAAATAAATATACTATAACACTTTTATCACAAGCAAATTATTTTTTATAATATATTTCTTGGCCATAATTTTATAAAAATATGCTTAAAATTCTTTTATAATATAATTTTTTAGGATTTATAATATAACTTTAGAATTTTTTTTTTGCCATAACCATCCCAAAAACTCGTATGTGTTCTGTCAAAACCATTTTAAAAGTTTGATTTAAAACGGGTATCGACTTTTAAAAACAAAAGTGGGAGTCGCCACCAATCCCTTTTTACTTAGGTGTGATTGGATCACCTTGCAAAACATTTTATTTTAAAACATTTAATTTTGGTCCACAAAAAATAAGAAAACGGATTCGAGAGTCAGTTACGTATGAGGAAGGGTTAGCACCCCTATAACGCCCAAAAATTGGTACCTAATCGATAGAATCATGTCCAAATGTTTGAAATTTAATAACATTTAAAATATGACAAAAAAAAAACTGAACAATTTGATTTAAAACTTGTGATTTCTTTGTTCCAAAAGAATACAAACATCACATCCAGCACGTTAAAACACGATATTTTTAAACTCTCGTAACAAAAATCATCCCATGATTTAAAACTGAACAATTTGATTTAAAACTTGAGACTTCTTTGTTCCGAAAGAATACAAACATCACATCCAGCACGTTAGGACACGATATTTTTAAACTCTCGTAACAAAAATCATCTCATGATTTACAAAATTTTATTTAAAGGATATTTAGTTATTTAGTCAAATGGAAAATAGAAACCCAGCACGTTAGGGCACTATTTCCCAAATTTCTAAATACTAAAATATTGCCTTATTTTTAAAAAAAATATTTAGGTGAAATATAGTAATTTTGTAAAAATATATTTTATTCTAAACGATGATTCATATGAAAATATCGTATAAATATAAAAAACAATCATGAAATACTAGCATTAATATAGACAATATAAAATAACAACTATTAAGATAACAACATTTAGGCAATTAATAATAAATGAAAGAGTATGTAAAAGATAAAATATAAAACAATAAAAAAAAACAACAATAAAAGGATAATAAGAAATGAATGTAATAAAGTGGTAACAAAATTAATTATAAATAAAATACCAAAAAAAATGATAGTAATGGTAATATTAAAAGAATAATTATAATAGTAAAATAATAATAATACTAGATTAGTAACCATATGTTAAAAAACAGAAAACAATAATGGTAAATAGAATGATGATAATGAAGAAAATAATAATAAGGGAAAAAAGAGTAATAATAATATTAATAGTAAATAAAAAAAATAATAAAAGTAATAGTAGGAAATAGTGTTAGAAATAAAATAATAGTAATAATATTAGAAATAAAAAATAATAATGAAAAACAAAAAAACGATAATATAAGGAATATAAGAAATATGATTATAGTAACAATAATATTATATATAAAAAATGATGGTAATAGTAAAATAATAAGTATAATAATAAATGTTAAAAATAATTAATTTGAAAATAAGGTAAAATAGGTAAAATAGGGATTAAATTGAGTTTAAAATAGGAATTTAGGGGTCAATTATAAATAAAAAGAAAGATATGGGCTAAATTGCAATGCGCTAAAACACAAGGGGCGAAAAAGGGAAATATCCTCGGCTCATTATGCTGTGATTTTACCCAAGGGACTAAACTGAAAAATAAGTAGAATTACTAGGGCAAATTTTAAAATAAAAGAACGAAATTAAAAAACTAAAAAAATACGGAAGGGCCAAATGCGCAATTAGCCCAAAACAAGAAAACACGCGGATCATTCCCCCCCGTGCGGGTCGGGTCGCGGGTCAGAAGCCCAAAACGACGTCGTTTTGGCCTCGACCCCATTTTCAAAACGCAATGCCGTTTGGTGAGGGTATAAAAGATAGTTTTTTTTTTTTTTTTTTTTTGAAACTTCATTCTCTCATTCCAGCAGAGGAGAGGAAAAAAAAATTCTAAATGCTCTCTCCTTGGCCTGAATGCTGGCCATGGTCCGATCGCCGGACCTTCCCGATCTTTATAGCTTGTCGTTGTCACATGCATCACCACACATGTGGCGAAAAACTCAAAATAGGTATTTTTTTAATTTTTTCACTTTTTAATATATATATATATATATATAGTTTTTTAGAAAAATAAAAAAACCTTAAAAAAGAAAATCGAAAACAAAAATAAAAAAATGTAAAAACCTTTGTTGCGCTTATACTCTGATTTTTCGAGTAAAATATGTTTGAATCTCTTCTTGTATTGATTTTGTGTATCTCAATCTCTCTGTCCATCCGCCTTTTACGAATCTTTGGGGTTTTTATAACCCGAAAAATAAAAATAAAAATAAAAAAGAAAACAAAAATATTTGCCATGTTTTGCTGTGTTTCTTTCTTTTTTTGCAGGTCATCGGCGAGGATCTCGGCGGTGGGAGCGTAGTTCGCGCGGATTGCGGCGCGGCTGGTGGCTTGGTGTCGGGGCTGCTTGCGGCGCGAGGGTTTCCAGGAAACCCTAAGTTTTTGACATTAGTTAGGTATTGGGCCACTCTGGTATTGGGCCATTTAGTTGGGTTTGGGCCACTGGGTGTAATGGGCCAATTGGGTTTAGATTGGGTCTGAGATAATTTGGGCTGCTGGTGGACTGTAAAAAAAAAGGACTGTTTAAAGACATTGGTTTTTATTTTTTATTTATTTTGTTTTTGTCTGAATGGAATGGGCCCGGGCTAAATTGGGCTCCTACATGTTCATGCTTATGATATAATTTTCTTATCTTAAACTTGTATAAAAATTAATTTTTAAAATCATATATGAGTATTTGGAAAGCTATAAGGTAATTAGATTTTGGTGTAATTTTCCGCGTTATTACTTCAATTCCTCACGCTCTCCCTAAAAATTGGAAAATGTAATTGGGGTGCTTCAATTACACCAGATTTAGTAGACCTACCAATTACAATGGCTACCTAAACATGCCACCACTGTGTAATTATAAACAATTACATCCAAATTCAATTACTAGTAGCTTTCTAAACACTACCTAAAGCCTAAAAGTAATTTATTTCAAATAAAATTAAAAACAAAAATGTTGGATTTGTAGTATCTTACATTTTCTATTGTAATTCAAGATTTTGAGAATGCGATTATCATGTTTGGATTTCAAACATTCATAAGAGACGTAATCTCACATTTACAACATTTACAAGATTATGAATATAGGCAATAATTTTAATACTACCTCTTTTTTAGTTAATCTTATATTCAAACAAAAATATTAAATTTTAAACAATTTGGCCCTATACTTTTATCATTTTAATCAATTTCAAATAAATATAAATCTAATTAAAAAATTGTCGATTTTACTATTTTATTAATATGTTTATTATTAATTAAGAGTAATTATTTGATACACTGTAAACTCTAATTCATATAGGTTTTTTTTAGTAGTTTATAACACCTTTTTACTTAAAAATAATATTAATCCCGAGTATTTGATAGTTAAAAGTGTGAATTATGTTTATATTTAAATAAAGGGCATGATTTAGTAAAGAATGTAATTCTATGCTATATTGCATTAAATATGTGCATAATTTAATTATTTTATTATTTTATGTGACATATTAAATTTGATTTAATCTTTTGCAGTTGGACAAAGGAATTATGAATGGTTTATTTGTTAAATCCACATGGACATAAGCCTCTTTTCACTCTAGATGGACTACAACATCAAGCAAATTAGGGTCAGGATGCAATTAACTTGATCCAATGTATCCTGGTGTAATTGATGAACAAGTTTCGCAAGCATTTGGGTTGACCCGTCCAAATAAGGGAAAAGGAAGCCCAATTCCACAAGGGCATTTGGGCAACTCAAAATTCACTTTTGGGATATTTATGCGGAGGTCCTCACACTTGCAAAACATTCAGAAATCAACCATCAACAATTACCTTGAAATCGTCCACCACCTTGCTTGATTCAGACATGATTTCAAGCATGAATCAAGCAACCAACAACCACTCCCTTCCACAATATATGGCCGGCCAAGCATGAGAGCATATCATGGGGTTCAAAATGCTATTTTTAGCAAACCTACTAGCCAACCCTCAGGTATAAATAGACCTTTTCTTTCCACTATTCAATCATCCCTTTATAATTCCTCGTTTCATCCTTTAACACACATTCATCCATCCTTTCATTTCTCTCTATCTTTCATTCTTTTCCTTTAGCTAAGTAATTCCTAGAGAGAAAACTTTCTATTGGCCAACCACATTAAGGAGCAGTTTGTGGAGGAGCAACTGTGAGAATTGGAGGAAGCTGTCATGATTAGTGACCACACTTATCAAAGAGTTTTTCTTCCTTTTTGCTCTTCCCTAATTATTCATTATGTTTGCAAGTTGCTTTGTTGTTTTTTCATTAATGATGATAGATTAATTTTATTTAGTTAGAATGATTGCATTCATTTAATAAAGTTCATTTGAGTTATGTTCATAATATTCTGTGCCTCAATCAATCATGCTTTCAATTAAAATCATGCATGTATTCCATTCATTAAAATGTGATTGAATGCATTAGAATTAGTTGACCGATCCTGATCAGACGAAAATTAATGGACGCAATAATTGTAAGGTGCATGCTTAATTTAGATCCTGATCCGATTAAATTAAAAGCTCGTAATAACTCGGGAGAGCTCTATTACCTTGCATAACTTTTAAGGTTGTGTGATTAAATTGTTTCAAACCTTATCCGTCCCTGTTACTTCACATAAACTATAAGAAACCTTTAGTTAAATATGATCATGTTAGTATGTATGTTTTTCTAAGCAAAAGATTCTGAAAGGACTTACTATTGGTTTCGAAAAGTTCATGAAAGATCGAGTTGCCATGGAAGATTTTCCAAAACATTATGAACATGATAAAAATGAACCGAGTTGAATGATGTAATTATTCTAGCCTATTCATGTTATCATTGTTGAAATCTTGTAAATTCTGCTGCTAAATCCATCTCATTCATTTTATTTCATACATTGCATTTAGGGATCATCTTGCATTTAGTTCATTTAAGTTAATTTAATCATCAATCAACACTCAGAATTATTGTGTTTCTTTCACCAAATTGTTGAATATTAATTTTAGAAAATATTGATTATCATATACAGTCCCTGTGGAGACGATAACTCTTATACTTACTTATTACTTGATAACAACTGTTTACACTTACACAAACCACACATTAGTAGTTTTTGGCACCGTTTTCAGGGAATGTTGCCTTAATCATTTTTGTGAAATTATTCTTTGCAATTTGGTTTTTATTTTATTTCTAACTTTACTAATTAATTCTTTATTCTTTAATTTTTTGTGATTTTATTTTCAGGTGTTTATGAGCATAGATTGAATAATCGATTTATTACCTATAGACCCTGAAATTGAGTGGACATTTAGACAAAGAAGACGCGAAAGATTAGCTCAAAAACAAGCCAAAATTGACCTTGGAAATCGAAATGATGTTTAAGGGAATGAAGCCGCTAATGTTCAAAATCTAGTCCTTATTGCTGATGATAAGGATCGTGCCATAAGATAGTACGCTGTGCCACTTTTTAACGAGTTAAATCTGAGAATTAGGAGACTAGAGATTGAGGCACCGTAGTTTGAATTAAAACCTGTGATGTTTCAAATGCTTCAAACCATGGGCCAATTTAGTTTTACGCCCAAAAAAGATCCACACCTTCACCTTCGCCTATTCATGGAGGTGAGCAATTCATTTAAGATAGTCAGTGTAACTGAAGACGCATTGAGATTGAATTTGTTTTTGTATTTATTGCAAGATCGAGCACGAGCACGGCTTAATTCGTTGCCACCCTATTCAATATCTACTTGGCAAGAATTAGCTGAGTTCTTTCTGGTAAAGTATTTCCCACCTAGCAAAAATGCTAAGTTGCGAAATGAGATCACCACTTTTCAAAAATTGGATGACGAGTCCCTATACAAGGCGTGAGAAAGATTTAAGAAGTTACTTTGTAGATGTCCTCACCACGGGATTCCACACTACATCCAGTTGGAGATGTTTTTAACGGTCTCAACTCACACATAAGGTTGGTGGTAGATGCTTCTGCGAATGGTGCTCTTTTGTCAAAGTCTTATAATGAGGCTTACAAAATCATTGAGAGAATAGCCAGTAACAATTACCAGTGGCAGAAAAATCGAGCAGTTTCAGGAAGATGAGTAGCTGAAGTGCATGAAGTAGATGCCCTTACTTCACTCTCAGCTCAGGTATCTTATATCTCTTCAATGCTGAAATAGTTTGCTACTAATGGTTTTAATCTTGTTGCAGCCCAACCATCAAGTCAATTCGAGGTTATTTCCTGCGTATATTGTGGGGATGGTCATTCTTTCAAGAATTGTCCATCAAATCCCGAGTCAGTTTACTATGTAGGAAATCAACACCAAAATAAAAGTGGACAAAGACCACAGTCCAACTTCTACAATCCTTCGGGGCATAATCATCCAAACTTTTCTTGGATTAACCAAGGAAATGGATCGAACAACACTTATATGCAGTATAGACCAAGTCAATCCCAAGGGTTTAATCAACAAGTTTCAAAACCACCACCAGCTAAATCATCCAATAGTTTGGAGAATTTGTTGAAGGTGTACATGGAGAAAAATGATGCCTTAATACAAAGTCAATCAACACTGAAAAATTTAGAGAACCAAATGGGTTAGTTAGCTATGGAGCTTCGTAACTGATCGCACGAAGCCTTGCCAAGATATACAGAAAATCCAAGGAATTTAGGTAAAGAACATTGCAAGGTAGTTGCGTTACAGAGTGGTAAGATTTTGGAACCCAAAGTAGTTGAGGTTGAAGAAGAACATACCAAGGGAGAGGAAAGTCAACCAACAGTTGAAATTCTTGCACCAGAAGAGCCAGGACTTATAAAGTTTGATGAGGTAAAATTTAAACTAGTGAATTCTGATAAGCTAACATTTTCTTTAGATGCAGATTTATCTCCTCGGAAAAGTTGTCCAGTCCCAACCAAAGTTCCATCACTTCCATATCTTCAAAAATTCCAACCAAATAAGTAGAAACAAGAGGTACAATTCAAGAAGTTTTTGGATGTTCTAAAGTAACTTCACATCAATATACCATTGGTGGAGGCCTTAAAACAAATGCCCAACTATGTGAAGTTCATGAAAGATATTCTATCCAAGAAGAAGAGACTTAGTGAGTTTGAGACAGTAGGTCTAACGAAGGAGTGCAGTACATTCTTACAGAACAAGCTACCTTTGAGACTAAAGGACCCCGAAAGCTTTACTATACCCTGTAATATTGGATAATCTTACTGTGGTAAAACTTTGTGCGACTTAGGAGCAAGCATCAACTTGATGCCAAAGTTTATTTTCAAGCTGTTGGGAGTAAGTGAAGTGAAACACGACTGTGACACTCCAATTGGCGGATCGATCTTTAGCATATCCAGAAGGAATGATTGAGGATGTTTTCATAAGAGTAGATAAGTTTATTTTTCCTGTTGATTTCATTGTCTTAGATTTTGAAACAGATAAGAAAGTGTTGATCATCTTGGGGAGACATTTTCTAGCCATGGGAAGAACATTAATAGACGCGTAAAAAGGTGAACTCGCCATGAGAGTTCATGATGATCAAGTAACATTTAATGTTCTTAAAGCAATGAAGTTTCCTGATCCGATGGAGGAATGTTCAGTGATGGAGGAGCTAGAAACCTTAGTTTCTATGGAATGGGAGAATAGTTTTATTAAATACCCATTGGAGAACACTTTAGGGTCTCAATCATTGGAAGATGAAGAAGGTAATGAAAATATGGCTTTGATGGAGGCCAATTCGAGGAACTATGTTCAACCAGCACTGTTTGAACCCTTAGAGTTAGAAGTTTGAGAATTCACACAACCGAAGTTCTCAATCGAAGAACCGCCCAAACTCAAACTTAAGGTACTTCCTTCCCATTTGAAATACGTTTATTTGGGTAACAGTTCTACTTTGGCTGTGAATGTTTCAGCAGAACTAACAAAACACCAAGAGGAGCAACTGGTCGAAGTTTTAAAGAAACTTAAAAAGGCATTTAGTTAGACCTTAGCTGATAATCGAGGAATAAGCCCATCCTTCTGTATGCACAAGATTATCCTAGAGGAAGGCGAGTGAGCTATAATTGATGGGAAAAGGAGACTCAATCCAATCATGAAAGAAGTAGTGCAAAAGGAAGTTATCAAATGGTTAAATGCGGGTATTATCTACCTCATCTCAGATAGTTCATAGGGTAAGTCCAATATAGTTTGTACCAAAGAAAGGTGGAATCACAATTTTTGAAAATGAATGAAATGAGTTAATTCCAACGACGACGGTCACGGGTTGGAGAATCTGTATTGACTATAGAAAATTGAACAAAGCTACTCGTAAGGATCATTTTCCGCTGCATTTTATGGATCAAATGTTGGACCGACTAGCATGTAATGGATTTTACTGTTTCATAGATGGATATTCGGGATATAACCAAATATTTGTAGCCCCGGAAGACCAACAAAAAATGACTTTTACTGGTCTGTATAATACATTTTCTTTTAGGTGAATGCCTTTCGGATTATGTAATGCACCTACCACATTTCAGTGATGCATGACGGCAATATTTACTGATATGGTTGAAATTTTTGTTAAGGTATTCATGGATGATTTTTCTATTTTTGGTAATACTTATGATGTTTGTTTGAGTAATTTGGCTAAGGTACTAAAGAGATGCGAAGAGACAAATCTTGTCCTTAACTAGAAGAAATGCCACTTTATGGTTAAGGAGGGAATTGTCTCAAGACACAAAATTTCTAGAAACAATATTGAAGTTGAAAAAGCAAAGGTGGTTGTAATTGAAAAATTACCACCTCCAGTTAGTGTGAAAGGAGTTAGAAGTTTCTTAGGCCATGTCTATTTTTACTGAAGGTTCATCAAAGATTTTTCAAAAATTTCTAAACCTTTGTGTATGCTTTTAGGGAAAGACACCATTTTTGAATTTAACAAAACATGCTTTGAATCTTTTGAGGAATTAAAGAATCGATTAATCTCAGTCCTAATAATTATTACACCTGATTGGAACTCACCTTTTGAGTTAATGTGTGATGCTAGAGATTTCGCTGTTATAGCTGTGATGGGTCAAAGAAGAAACAAAGTGTTTCATCCTATCTACTATGCAAGCAAAACTTTGACAGGAGCCTAGCTTAATTACACGGTAACTGAAAAAGAACTCTTTGCTATAGTTTTTGCTTTTGGCAAGTTTCATTCTTATCTCATAGGTACCAAAGTTAAAATATTTATTGATCATGCAACCATTAAATACTTACTCACAAATAAAGATGCTAAACCCAGACTGATTCGATGGATACTTTTACTTTAAGAAATTGACCTTGAGATCCAAGATAGAAAATGTAACATCTTGATTTTGTGGCTAGTCAGAATAGTGGTTTTGAGACCACAAATTTGAAGTAGAAATATTTGTTTTATGATTGTTTTGATGTCCATGATATGTTTGCTTGATTGTGTGAAAGTTTCATTAAGAAATTTTGTTGATAGAGTGTCCAATTTGATTTTTAGGACTAAATTGCAAAAGTTGCAAAATATACATTCTAGAAGCTTTGAGCATGAAATTGCCATGGATTTTTAATTAGAGGGTCTTAAATAGAAATTTGACCAATTTCTATTTTTATGGACAAAAATGGACATGGATAGGTAAAATTTCAAAGAAAGGCATTAAGGGCATTTTGGTCATTTGGTTAATAAAAGAATTAAAAGGGAAAATAAAGTCAAAATTGATGTCCATCGTCTTCAACATAGTCAAAATTCTCAAGCTCTCCATAGCTAGGGTTTCTTCAACTTTCAAGCTTGATAGTAAGTGCATCCTAGTCCCGTTTTTAATGTTCTTTACGTTTTTGAAGTTGTTATCGACCGATCTAGCTATTTCTACCATTTATTTGAGCTAGGGTTGATGTATAGGGTTTGGCCCATGTGTGACATGCATGTACTTTGATGTTTCATGTTAGATTATGAAAGTTTGATGTGTGATGAACATCTTTTACTAAGTGATTTTTGATAAAAACACCTAAAAAGGGCTTATTTGTAAAACATGTAAAATGTGTAGTAAAAATTTGATTTGAAGGAAAATGTGGGCTGTTTTGAGCATGTGTTAGGTTCGGCTAAGCTTAGGTAATAAAGAAAATGGATACATTTAATTTTACGAGACTAGGGACTAATTTGTAAATATGTGAAAGTCTAAGGGCAAAAGTATAATTTTTCCAAAGTATGGTTTTTGGACTGATTTGAACAATGTGATAATTAAATGAGCTAAATTTGCTATTATAGATCAAGAAAAATGGAGTCCGGACCTAAACCGAAGAAAGAACAAGGTTGTGGACTAAATCGAATAGTTAGCCATATTTTGGTACCGAGGTAAGTTAGTGTGTAAATAATGCAACTTATATTATGTATTTAATATTTTGTTATTGCATGACTTGTACAATTATCATTATGGATTCGTTCGGCAAAGATTCGATACGGCGAAACTCCCGGTTGAACCTTAGGAATAGTTAGGATACAAATGTCATGACATTAGGGTTATGAGTTTATGTGTAAGACCATATCTGGGATATGGCATCGTTATGAGATTTCGTGTAAGACCATGTTTGGCACATGGCATCGATATGAGAATCGTGTAAGACCATAGCTGGGCTATCGACATCGATATGTGATCCCATGTAAGACCATATCTGGGATATGGCATTGGTATGATTCTATGTGTATGTGATTCCCGAGTATCCTTTAGTATTCCAAGTGGTTCAACGGGTAATCCAAAGATTATGTCAACGAAATGACAAGGTATGATCATGTTGAAAAGGTACAGGTATGTACACAAAGCTCATAATTATTGAGATTATAAATTGATGAGACCTTGGTAAGAAGTGAATGAATAAATCATGATCACGAGTTCTATTATACATTATGTAAATGACACGATTTAAAATGTATCTATGATACTTGATGACATTGTGATAAATTATATTATGTCATGTGTACAATAATGCATGGTTAATGTTGTTAATTATCTACATGCAAACTTACTAAGCTTTATGCTTACTCCCCTTTCTTTTCTATTTCTTATAGTATCGCCAAGCTAGCTCGGAGATCGAAGGACATCAGAGATTCGATCACACTATCAATTGGAACTTTTGGGTATAGTTAGTCTCAACATTTTGAGTATGACATGTATAGGGACTTGGTCTTTTTGTTATATGTCATATTGGTTTAGCCAAATGTGTTGGCTTATGATGACATTTGATTCATTTTGTATAAGGCTATGGGATGCGGCTCATATTGATTATTGGGTTGTAAACCTATTCATATATGCATGCATGTGCCAATGTCATTATGATATGGCCTATGGTTATTGATGGTCGTATGATGATGTGTTTCATGTGATTTACTAAACTTGAGTTGGATGAAGGATGGTAGTTTTGTGTGAGTATATGTTGGTATGAAAATGCATGCATGAAATCTAGGGAATGATGCTTATTTTTATATGAGTTGGTAAAATTGGATTTGTCATAATATGGAGTCTTAAGCAATTATAAATTGATAAGAAGTTGCCATGTATGAGCCATGTTTATGAATGTTTAAGTGCTTATTTATGCCATGTTAGATGTCATTGAGATGTGTAAGTGTGCATGTGTTATTGAGGGTGACAAATGATTTGGAAAATAGCCTCAAAGTTGTCCACATGGGTTGACACACGAGCATGTGTCTAGGCCATGTGTGACACACGACTTGCCTCAAGGGCGTGTTTTCTGGCCGTGTGTCCCTTGCACCTTAGTTTTGAGAAACAGAATGCTCAGTAGTAAACACACGAGCACGAGACACGGCCGTGTGTCTCGGTCGTGTGAGAGACACAGCCATACGACATGGGCATGTGCCCAGGCTGTGTGAAGTCTGCACTTGATTTTTGAAATTTAATTTGCCACACGGCCTAAGGACACGGGCGTGTGCCTCGGCCATGTGACCTTATTTGGTTGATGACATCATAAACAGAATGTCCCTTATTTTGGACATGGCCTGAAGCACGGGCGTGTGATATGCCACACGGGTGTGTCCCTTCACCCACACGGGCGTGTGGATCTGGTTCATGATGAAAATTTTCTAAGTTTCCTGAAAATTTCTAAAGTTCTTGGTTTGGTCTCGAACCATTCCCAATGTATGTTTCGGGCCTCGTAGGCTCATTTTAGGGACAATATGTATGCTTTTGAAAAGTTTTAAATTTGAGTGGAAATTCTTATATCAGTTTTGTATGATTGCTTGCGTATAAGTCCAGTAGTGCCTCATACCCTGTTTCGGCGTTGAATACGGGTAAGGGGTGTTACATTTAGTGGTATCAGAGCTACGGTTTAGTTGATTCTCGGACTAACGTAGCGTGTGTACGGGTCTAGCTATACATGCCATAAATGAATTGTGATAGTGTGACGACTCCTGACCTTTTAAATTGTGTTTTCATATAGTAATGGATCCCAATCGAGCTGAAGCTGATGATGTAGAAAGTAATGCATCGGCTCCTGCTCAAGGGGCAGCGCCAGTTGAAAGTAGACCCGTAACTGTGAGTCAGAAAGGAGGAGAAGAGGCTAGGGAAGCCTTTCTCCATATGATGAACGCCTGGTATACGGAGTTCATTTGAACGAACCCGAACGCTCAACCCCCTCCACCCCCACCTATTCCTCAGCCAGTTCCCGTAGCACCTCAAGGTATGGACTTCATGAGATTGAATAGACCTCCAGTTGATGAGATTCAGAAACAAGGAGCAGAAGAGTTCCGAGCTGGTATAGATGATGATCCCGAAAGGGCAGAATTCCGGCTTGAGAATACCATCAGGGTATTTGATGAGTTGTCCTGCACACTGGATGAGTGTTTAAAGTATGCCATCTCACTTTTGAGAGACTCGACTTATCAGTGGTGGAACACCCTTGTGTCGGTTGTACCAAGGGAGAGAGTTAATTGGGAATTTTTCCAAGAAGAGTTCCGTAAGAAGTACATTAGCCAAAGGTTCATCGATCAAAAACGAATGGAATTTCTGGAGTTAAAAAAGGGCCGAATGACAGTGACAGAGTATAAGCGTGAGTTTGTGAGGCTTAGCAAATATGATCGAGAGTGTGTATCAACTAAAGCCATCATGTGTAAGAGATTTGAAGACGGACTGAATGAAGACATTAGATTGTTGGTTGGCATTCTAGAATTAAAAGAATTTTTTGTACTTGTTGAGAGAGCTTGCAAGGCCGTGGAATTGGCTAAAGAGAAAAGAAAAGATAAAATTGAGTCTCGTGACTCGAGGAAAAGACAGATGGGTAAGTCATTTCAATCCTCATCTAAGAAACCGAGAGAGTTTAATACTCGATCAAGTGCTTCAGTTGGGTTTTCAAACAGAAACCATGGGAAACAATATTCGGGACATAAGGCTCAGACTACTTCGATAGCGAGTATAGGTAATGCTCGACCTAATAGACCTAAATGCCTGCATTGCGGTAGACGTCACCCCGGTGAGTGTCGAGTGAATGATCGAACTTGTTTCAAGTGTGGTTTCCAAGATCATTTCATTAGAGATTGCCCTGAGATGGCTGAAAAAGAGAAATTTCAGAGTGCGAGACTTGGTAATACTGCTCCTAGAAGGAGGCCACAGAGAAATACGGGAAATGGAGCGAGTAGCAAGAGTGCACCTAGAGATCCAGCAGTGAGGCCCGAAGGTAGAGCACCTGCGAGGACTTATGCCATTCGCGCTCGCGAAGAGGCTTCATCTCCTGATGTGATTATGGGTACTTTTTCTCTGTATGATACTTCTGTTGTTGCTTTGATTGATCCGGGATCTACCCATTCGTATGTTTGTGTGAAATTGGTGTCTACTATGAATATGCCGGTTGAATCTACAGAATTTGTGATAAAAGTGTCAAACCCATTAGGCAAGTATGTGTTAGTTGACAAAGTATGTAAAAATTGTCCTTTGATGATTAGAGGTCACTGTTTTCCGGCTAATCTTATGCTTTTTCCATTTGATGAATTTGATGTAATTCTTGGTATGGATTGGTTGACCATTCGTGATGTGGTAGTAAATTGTGGAAGAAAAATTGTTGAGTTAAAATGTGAAAGTGGTGATATTCTTCGGGTTAAATCAGATGAATCGGATAGATTGCCAGTTATTGTCTCTTCTATGACAGCTCAGAGGTATATGAGAAAAGGGTGCGAATCTTATCTTGCCTTTGTGTTGAATACCAAAGTGTCTGAGTTAAAGATTGAGTCAGTACTGGTAGTATGTGAGTATTCGGATGTGTTTCTGGAGGAGTTGCCCGGATTGCCTCCAGTTAGAGAAGTTGAATTTGGTATTGAGTTAGTCCCTGGTACTACACCTATTTCAATTGCTCCATACAGAATGGCTCCGACCGAATTAAAGGAGTTGAAAGCTCAGTTGCAAGAATTGTCGGATAAAGGTTTTGCGAGACCTAGTTTTTCTTCGTGGGGTGCACCGGTATTATTTGTGAAAAAGAAAGATGGGTCTATGAGGCTTTGCATTGACTACCGATAGCTCAATAAGGTGACCGTAAAGAATAAGTATCCTTTACCGAGATTTGACCAATTGGAGGGAGCCACAGTATTTTCCAAGATCGACTTGAGGTCCGGTTACTACCAGTTGAGAGTTAAAAACTCGGATGTGCCGAAAACTGCTTTTCGGACGAGGTATGGTCACTATGAATTTTTAGTTTTGCCTTTTTGTTTAATGAATGCTCTTGCTGTGTTTATGGATTTGATGAACGTATTTTTCGACCGTACTTGGATAAATTTGTTGTTGTTTTTATTGATGATATACTGATTTATTCTCGTGATGAGGCCGAGCATGCCGAGCACTTGAGAACGGTTTTACAAACTTTGAGAGATAAACAGTTGTATGCTAAGTTTAGTAAAAGTGAGTTTTGGCTTCGAGAAGTCGAATTATTGGGGCACATTGTTTCGGGTGATGGTATTCGAGTTGACCCGAGTAAGATTTCGGCTATTATTGAATGGAAACCGTCGAGGAATGTGTCAGAGGTTAGAAGCTTTCTAGGCTTAGCCGGTTATTACAGAAGGTTTGTTAAAGGATTTTCCACGATTGCTACTCCGATGACGAGGTTGTTACAGAAAGATGTCAAGTTCGAATGGATAGAAAAGTGCCAACAGAGTTTTGAGAAACTAAATGCATTGTTGACTGAGGCTCCAGTTTTATTACAACCTGAACTGGGAAAAGAATTTGTAGTTTATAGTGATGCAGCCTTGAATGGATTGGGTTGTGTACTTATGCAAGAAGGCAAGGTAATAGCTTATGCCTCAAGACAGCTGAAACCACATGAGAAAAACTATCCGACACATGATTTAGAGCTAGCCGCCATTGTGTTTGCATTGAAGATCTGGAGACACCATCTGTATGGCGAGAAATGTCGGGTATTCACTGATCATAAAAGTCTAAAGTACTTGATGACTCAAAAGGATTTGAACCTAAGGCAACGGAGATGGCTAGAGTTGATAAAAGATTATGAGCTAGTGGTTGACTATCACCCGGGAAAGGCGAATGTGGTCGCCGATGCCTTGAGTAGGAAATCCTTGTTTGCATCGTGGGCTATGAATACACGGTTGGCTTTATCAGATGATGGTTCTATTCTAGCTGAGTTGAGAGCTAGACCGATGTGTCTCTAATATAGTTGTGAAACTCAGAAAGGCGACAGTGATTTGCAAGCTAAAAGAGTTCAATGTGAATCGGGTATGGAGTCAGACTTTTGGATCAGTTCTGATGGATGTTTGATGTTCCGAGATAGGTTCTGTGTACGAGAGATGATGAGCTTATTCGAAAAATTTTGCACGAGGCACATAGTGGATGTTTATTTATTCATCCGGGCAGTACAAATATGTATAATGACTTGAAGAAAATGTATTGGTGGTCGGGAATGAAAAGAGACATTTCAGAGTTTGTGTCGAGATGCTTGGTTTGTCAACAAGTAAAGGCCGAACACCAAGTACCTTCGGGTTTACTTCAGCCTGTAATGGTTCCCGAGTGAAAATGGGACAGAATTACTATGGACTTTATGACGGGTTTTCCCTTGACACCGAAAAAGAAAGATGCCGTTTGGGTTGTGGTTGATAGGCTTACGAAATCGGCTCATTTTATTCCAGTACGTACTAACTATTCACTTGATAAGCTAGCCGAATTGTATATTTCTAAAATTGTGAGATTGCACGGAGTGCCTTTGTCGATTATATCGGATAGAGATTCGAGGTTCACTTTGCAGTTTTGGAAAAAGTTACAAGAAGCTTTGGGTACGAAATTGAATTTTAGTACCGCTTTCCATCCAAAAACTGATGGTCAGTCCGAACGAGTAATTCAAATTCTTGAAGATATGCTGCGGTGTTGTATTCTTGAGTTCCAATGTAGTTGGGAAAAGTTTTTACCGTTGGTGGAATTTGCCTACAACAATAGTTTTCAGTCGAGTCTGAAAATGGCGCCTTATGAGGCATTGTATGGGCGTAAGTGCCGAACACCCTTGTATTAGACCGAACTTAGAGAGAATCAGATTCACGTAGTTGATTTAGTCAGAGAAACCGAAGAAAAGGTAAAGATAATACGTGATTGTCTGAAAGCCGCTTCAGATAGACAGAAATCCTACGTAGATTTGAAACGGAAAGAGATCGAGTTTCGGGTCAGTGATAAGGTATTCTTGAAAGTATCTCCGTGGAAGAAAGTTTTGAGGTTTGGCCGGAAAGGAAAATTAAATCCACGCTTTATTGGATCGTATGAGATTACTGAAAGAACAGGGCCGACAGCATATCGGTTAGCTTTTCCATTTGAGTTGGAAAAGATCCATGATGTGTTCCACGTGTCTATGTTGCACCGTTACCGATCAGACCCTTCGCATGTAATTTCACCGACAGAGGTTGAGATTCGACCGGATATGACTTATGGCGAAGAGCTTGTTAAGGTTTTAGCTTGGGAAGTCAAACAGTTGAGGAATAAAAGTATAGCCCTTGTGAAAGTATTATGGCAAAGACATGGGGTTGAAGAGGCTATATGGGAACCCGAGGAAGCCATGAGAAAATAGTACCGAAACCTTTTTACCCGTAAGATTTTTGGGGACGAAAATTCCTAAGGGGGAGAGTTGTAACATCCTGATTTTGGGCCTAGTCGGAATAGTGGTTTTGAGACCACAAACCTGAAGTAGAAATATTTGTTTTATGATTGTTTTGAGGTCCATGATATGTTTGCATGATTGTGTGAAAGTTTCGTTAAGAAATTTTGTTGATAGAGTGTCCAATTTGATTTTTAGGGCTCATTGCAAAAGTTGCAAAATATACATTCTAGAAGCTTTGAGCATGAAATTGCCATGGATTTTTAATTAGAGGGTCTTAAATAGAAATTTGACCAATTTCTATTTTTATGGACAAAAATGGACATGGATAGTTAAAATTTCAAAGAAAGGCATTAAGGACATTTTGGTCATTTTGTTAATAAAAGAATTAAAAGGGAAAATAAAGTTAAATTTGATGTCCATGTTCTTCACCATAGCCGAAATTCTCAAGCTCTCCATAGCTAGGGTTTCTTCAACTTTCAAGCTTGATAGTAAGTGCATCCTAGTCCCGTTTTTAATGTTCTTTACATTTTTGAAGTTGTTATCGACCGATCTAGCTATTTCTACCATTTATTTGATCTAGGGTTGATGTCTAGGGTTTGACCCATGTGTGACATGCATGTATTTTGATGTTTCATGTTAGATTATGAAATTTTGATGTGTGATGAACATCTTTTACTAAGTGATTTTTTATGAAAACACCTAAAAAGGGCTTATTTGTAAAAGTTGTAAAATGCGTAGTAAAAATCTATTTTGAAGGAAAATGTGGGCTGTTATGAGCATGTGTTAGGTTCGGCTAGGCTTAAGTAACAAAGAAAATGGATACATTTCATTTTACGAGCCTAGGGACTAATTTGTAAATATGTGAAAGTCTAAGGGAAAAACTACAATTTTTACAAAGTATGGTTTTTGGACTGATTTGGACAATGTGATAATTAAATGAGCTAAATTTGCTAATATAGATCAAGAAAAACGAAGTCTGGACCTAAACCGAGGAAAGAACAATGTTGTAGACTAGATCAAATAGTTAGCCATATTTTGGTACCGAGGTAAGTTAGTGTGTAAATAATGCAACTTATATTATGTATTTAATATTTTGTTATTGCATGACTTGTACAATTATCATTATGGATTCGTTCGGCAAAGATTCGATACGGTGAAACTCCCGGTTGAACCTTAGGAATAGTTAGGATACAAATGTCATGACATTAGGGTTATGCGTTTACGTGTAAGACCATATATGGGATATGGCATCGTTATGAGATTTCGTGTAAAACCATGTCTGGGACATGGCATCGATATGAGAATCGTGTAAGACCATAGCTCGGCTATAGGCATCGATATGTGATCCCATGTAAGACCATATCTGGGATATGGCATTGGTATGATTCTATGTGTATGTGATTCCCGAGTATCCTTTAGTATTCCAAGTGGTTCAATGGGTAATCCAAAGATTATGTCAATGAAATGACAAGGTATGATCATGTTGAAAGGGTACAGGTATGTACACAAAGCTCATAATTATTGAGATTATAAATCGATGAGACCTTGGTAAGAAGTGAATGAATAAATCATGATCATGAGTTCTATTATACATTATGTAAATGACACGATTTAAAATGTATCTATAATACTTGATGACATTGTGATAAATTATATTATGTTATGTGTACAATAATGCATGGTTAATGTTGTTAATTATTTACATGCAAACTTACTAAGCATTATGCTTACTCCCCTTTCTTTTCCCTTTCTTATAGTATCGCCAAGCTAGATCGGGGATCGAAGGACGTCGGAGATTCGATCACACTATCAATTTGAACTTTTGGGTATAGTTAGTCTCAACATTTTGAGTATGACATGTATAGGGACTTGGTCTTTTTGTTATATGTCATATTGGTTTAGCAAAATGTGTTGGTTTATGAGGACATTTGATTCATTTTGTATAAGGCCATGGGATGTGGCTCATATTGATTATTGGGTTGTAAACCTATTCATATATGCATGCATGTGCCAATGTCATTATGATATGGCCTATAGTTATTGATGGTCGTATGATGATGTGTTGCATGTGATTTACTAAACTTGAGTTGGATGAAGGATGATAGTTTTGTGTGAGTATATGTTGGTATGAAAATGCATGCATGAAATCTAGGGAATGATGCTTATTTGTATATGAGGTTGTAAATTATGATTTGTCATAATATGGAGTCTTAAGCAAGTATAAATTGATAAGAAGTTGCCATGTATGAGCCATGTTTATGAATGTTTAAGTGCTTATTTATGCCATGTTAGATGTCATTGAGATGTGTAAGTGTGCATGTGTTATTGAGGGTGACAAATGGCTTGGAAAATAGCCTCAAATTTGTCCACACGGGTAGACACACGGGCATGTGTCTAGGCTGTGTGTGACACACGGCTTGCCCCAAGGGCATGTGTTCTGGCCGTGTGTCCCCTGTACCTTAGTTTTGAGAAACAGAATGCTCAGTAGTAAACACACGGGCACGAGACACGGCCATGTGTCTCGGACGTGTGAGAGACACGGCCATAGGACATGGGCATGTGCCCAGGCCGTGTGAAGTCTGCACTTGATTTTCAGAATTTAATTCACCACACGGCCTAAGGACACGGGCGTGTGCCTCGGCCGTGTGACCTTATTTGGTCGATGACGTCATAAATAGAATGTCCCATATTTTGGACACGGCCTAAAGCACGGGCGTGTGATATGCCACACGGGTGTGTCCCTTCACCCACACGGGCTTGTGGATCTGTCTCATGATGAAAATTTTCTAAGTTCCCTGAAAGTTTCTAAAGTTCTTGGTTTGGTCCCGAATCGTTCCCAATGTATGTTTCGGGCCTCGTAGGCTCGTTTTAGGGACGATATGTATGTTTTTGAAAAGTTTTAAATTTGAGTTGAAATTCATATCTCAGTTTTGTATGATTGCTTGCGTATAAGTCCGGTAACGCCTCGTACCTTGTTCCGGCGTTGAATACGGGTAAGGGGTGTTACAGAAAAGGTGTTGAAAACCAAATAATTGGCCATCTATCGAGGTTGGAACAAAGCAAGGTAGCTCATTCACTTGTTCTAATCAATGAGAATTTTTCAGATGAGCGTACTTCGATGTATGTCGAATTCATGAAATTTTATGGTTTGTTGATTATGTGAATTATTTAGCATGTGGAATAGTTCCTCGAGAAATGACATACCAACAAAGGAAGAAATTCCTTCACGATAGTCGGTATTATTTTTGAGAGAATATGTTTTTTTTTAAACAATGTGCAGATAACATAATCAAGAAGTGTGTAGCTGGAAGTGAAATTGATGAGATCTTGTACCACTGCCATTCATCTCCAAGTTGGGGACACTATGGTGGTTCCCACACTTCAGCGAAGATTTTACAAGCAAGATTCTTTTAACCTACAATGTTCAAGGATGCGTATGCGTATGTGAAAAATTGCGATAGAGGCCAAAGGACTGAGAACATATTAAGGAGGAACGAGATGCCCTTGAAAAACATTGTAGAGGTAGAATTATTTGACGTATGGGGCATTGATTTTTTCGGACCGTTTCCTTCTTCTTATGGTAACATGTATATCTTAGTAGCTGTGGATTATGTATCCAAGTGGTTTGAAGCCGAGGCATACCCGATGAACGATGTTAAGGTTGTCCTGCGATTCCTACATAATGTTTACATGATTTGGGACTCTGAGAGCTATAATTAGCGATGAATAATATCATTTTGTAAACAAATGACTTAAGTGGTTGCTTGACAAGTATGATGTGAAACACAAAATTGCCACTACCTATCATCCACAACCAAATGGGCAAGTTGAAAGGGTAAACCGTGAGATCAAAGGTATTATTGGAAAGGTAGTTCGACCTAACAGAAAATATTGGTCCCGAAGGCTTGATGATGCTCTATGATCCTATCGAATTGCTTTTAAGACACCATTGGGAATGACTCCTTATCAGTTAGTCTTTGAAAAAGCATGTCATTTTCCACTTAAGTTGGAAAATAAAGCTAATTGGGCCTTAAAACAATTAAATTTGGATTTAAAGCAAGTTGGTGAGAGAAGAATGTTACAGCTTGATGAGCTTGAAGAGTTGAGCTTATTTTCATACGAGAATGCCAAGATGTATAAACAAAAGACTAAAAGATGGCATGACAGTCGTATACAACCTCGAGAATTCAGAGAAGGACAAAAAGTGTTGTTGTTTAATTTGAGGCTAAGATTGTTTTTGGGAAAACTTAAATCCTGATGGAAAAGACTTTACACCATTCGCAAAGTTTATCCATATGGACTAGTAGAATTGCACAACAATGAGGGGGTACATTTAAAGTTAACAGTCAACGTCTCAAACACTTTTGGGATAGTGAAGTTGAGCGAGTTGAAACCTCGTTTAATTTAATAGACCCTTGATTTTTCATATTTTTATTTTTAATAAATGACATACTTAGAAATTATTTTTCTTAAATTAGTATATTAAATTAAATCTATCTCAGGAGATTGGAACTTAAGCAGGACCATTTGTGTATAACACCCCTAACCCGTATCTATCGTCGGAATAGGGTTACGGAGCATTATCAAAATTTACAAATCAAATATATAGATACATCATATCATATAGCATTCATATCATAAACTAATCAAAATCAATCATATTGTCCCTTACATGAGCCCTCGAGGCCCAAATTACACATTAGAAACAAGTCGGGACTAAACCGGGTAATCAGAAAACTTTTCAGAAAACATCACAATTTTGCCTAGGTGCAGGGGACACACGCCCGTGTGGCCAGGCCGTGTGTCTCACACGGTCAAGAGACACACCCGTGTCTCAGGCTGAGTGGACATTCTAATTAGGGACACACGGCTGTGTCCCAGCCCGTGTCCAAATATGGGAGCTCACTGACTTGGGTCACACGGCCAAGCCACACGCCCGTGTGCTAGGCCGTGTGAGCACACTGACTTGCATTAAATAGGTGCAGGGGTCACACGACCAAGCCACACGCCCGTGTGAATATTTTGAGCATTCTATTTTGCAATTTAAAAGATACAAGGGACACACGGCCAAACCACACACTCGTGTGACACACAGCTGAGACACACGCCCGTGTCTCTTCCCGTGTGGACGAAATAGGCCATTTTTCTCGCCATATTTCTCACCCAATTAGTCTTCAAGCTACACCAATACTTGTGCACAATAACAAGACATAACAATACATTCAAATCAAGCCAAAACCATGATTTATACATGATATATCACCACATATATCCAAGTTTACATACTTACCATATTGAACATTTCAATTCAACCATCATTATGCCTATATGTTTTTCCTTCATTCAATATATCAAACAGACACATCAAACATGTTAAAGACATTTATATACATATTAAAATGTATCAATGACAAGCCATACCAATGGCTAATTTCAACCAAATATTTACACTCCATCATTAGCCAAATTTAGCCTATACATGCCATTATAACCAAAATTAATTTACTATTTATACCGAAATGAGCTGATGGATAGTGTGAGATATCTCCGCCAAGCTTCTAACCCAACGAGCTTCTGAATTACTATAAAATAGGGAAAATAAAACAGAGTAAGCTTTAAAGCTTAGTAAGTTCGTATAATAAGGGATTTAACTTACCATTTAATTCACATTTATGGTAAGCAAACAAAACATGCTCAAACCAATTTGGCCAAATGCCTAAACACATATCCTCATCAAGCATGTTAGTCATGTAATTCATATAATAACTCATAAACATAGATGAACAAAGTTATTAAGCAAGTTTCATACACATGTATCTTTTATCTCATTTATCCACACATCAAGTAACATCATTTTCATATGTTTCAGACATATACGGGTAATAATTTATTTCGTTTTCATATTATTCACATCAGAATTTTGCCCGTTGATTCATTTAAAATATCGATGGATACACGGGGAGTACACACTAAGTGTACAAAATTGTAATCCGTCAATTCTTATAATATCCGTCAATTCATGTACATGTATGTTTATACAAACATGTAATCGAGAAACTCTTCTGAGCCATATAACAGGAAGCTTATGTGAGCCATGTAACGGAAAGCTCATAAGAGCCGTAATTAGGAAGCTCATACGAGCCAATATCGGGAAGCTCATAAGAGCCATTAATCGAGAAGCTTATGAAAGAGCCTTTAATCGGAAAGCTCCGGAAAGCCATATATCAGGATGCTCATAAGAGCTATGGTGTGTCCACAACACATGTAGGATCACAACCAATCGAGATGCTCATAAGAGCTATTAACGGGAAGCTCGTGAGAGCCATATATCAGGAAGCTCAAGAGAGCCAATATCGGGTTGCTCATGAGAGCTAATAACGGGACGCTCTTGCAAGCTGTGGTGTGTCCTCAACACATGCACGACCACAACCAATTCGGGAATCTTGTATCCATCAATTTCATTTGTTCAAATAGGACTTAATAGTTGTCGGTTATTGAAACACCCCAAACCCGGCCCACGAGCCTGAACCGAATCTGGTATGTTCCTTAAGTAAACCGGTTTCAAATTCTTTTGTTCCTTAGGAAAAAACTTGTGCGATTTTAAAAAAAATATTGATTTAGGTTGGGCTTGTGTTGAAAACCAATTCATCTTATATTGAAATCCATTAAATAGGGTGACAAAACGATTTAGGGTTTATTTTAAAGGAAATAAATTTTTAAACTTAACTTTAATTGAAAATAATTCGTAACATAGTAATTAAAAATAAAAGTAAAGAAGTGTAACTTATGGCCTTATTACATCAAGTAGAATCCCAAAATAAAATTCTAAAATACTTAAATAAAATTAAATATCTATATTGAATAAAACTTCAAGCTGAGCATGGCCATCCCTAAGCTTCCGCCGAACCCGGTCCATTATTGATCGTCACCTGAAAAATAGTCCCACAACGGGGTGAGTCAATAGACTCAATGTGTACACAACACTAAAATTCAATAGATCAGGCATACATTTTTCATATCCAATACTTATTCATATAACAGATAAAAATGATGATGCCACCCAAACCCAAACCTAGGTGCCATTCGCTACACATCCCCGTACCAACCTGCACACAGTGGGACTACTAAGTCAACCCTCCATCCGCTACACACCATCGAAGGCGATCATTTGCGATCGACGTGCTCATCGCCCATATAAAATTTGTGGCATAGCCACCGAATAATTGAGTCATGAGACACCACATTCGGATAATGTAACCGGTTACCACATTCGGATAATGTGACCAAGTCACCACATTCGGATAGTGAGACCGTAGTCATCATATTCACTTCCCCTTTTTCATATATCCCGAATGACCCATATTATTCATAACATGCATATCCTACTTAAATTCACATTCTTATAAATTTTCACATGTTATAAATAACATATTTCATAATCTTAGTGGAAGTAGGAAACGTACCTGAGTACTTTGTACCATATTATGGTACCTTGGCCACATTCTTATAAACATGCATATGTTACATATTACCATAAATCTTATTAAAAGTTAGTGTGGGGTACACACCTGATTCGTTTAACGAAGTCCTTGAAATCCCGAAAAATCGATCTACTGATTTAGATCCTTAACTCCTATATTCGGCCAATCATTTAAACACATTAATAAACCTTTTTGGCTTTAAACCCAAATCCTAGTAGGATTTGTATACTGAAAACCTACCTTGTTGCCGATTGAATCAAGTCCCAAAACTTTGTTGTATTCCTTCTTTGTGATCTCAAATCCCGAAAAGTATCCTTGCTTTCCTAGGGATGTCGAAATTCCTATAATCACATGTTAGGTTTAATCTAACATTAAAACTTAAAACAAGACCTTTGGATCTTATAGTTTCTTACCTTAGATCCCGAAATATTCCTCCTTGTAGTCGACAGTTGTAGAAACCCGAGAGATCCCCTTAATACTTCAGTCGACTGCTTCCTTGCTTAGATTCACAGGGAGATTCGGCTATGGCTTCTAATGGAGAGGAAAATATTCGGCTAGGTTCCAACAATTACTTAATTTCGGCTTGACAAAAGAAAAGAAAGAAAAGAAGAGAAGAGAGCACTAAGAATTCGGCAGAGAAAAGAGGAAGCAAAAATTGATGAGTAGCCCTCCTTCCTTCCTTCCTTTAATAGCCGAAATTATCATCTAAGGAGTCCCTTACTTGGCCACCACTCTTCTATCTGATAACTTTATCCTTTAATTATCATAAATAAAAGAGTTTAAATCCAACATTTATCTCTTCAAAATAATCCAATTTAAAAATCCTTTATTTATCACCCTTTTAATTGAATATTTATGAAAATAAAACACCTCCTTTCTAGAAGCATGTGCCGTCCACCTCGGTCTTAAGAAGCAAAAATAAAACCTCCTTTATTTACTTCCCAAGTGAATCGAACTCGTGCCCATTCCTCTTGCATATGGCGCCATTTCCATAGGCCCTAAGTGGCATCTTCGGACCACTTTTCCAAGCTGTTTGTGTGTCAAATTTCACAAACTTTTTCTTTTAAGGCCACCTTGCCTTAATTTCCCTTTTAAACCTTAAAACTCATCATTTCTAGGTCATTTCTAAGTTTCCAAAAATTTCGTTCGCTCAGAAACTTGACATTTTCTTACATTTCCAAGTTTCCGAAATGTGCACTTTCCTATTTTGAATCATTTCCAAATCATTCCCATCCATTTCCATACATTTTCAGTTTCCAAAAATGTTCAAAATTTATTCTTAGTACATAAAACATGTTACTTCGTACAACTAAACCGAAAATGCATAGGCCCTTTCGAGATGTTACAATTCTACCCCCTTAAAATAATTTCGTCCTCGAAATTTTCTAACTAAAATAATTGAGGGTATTGTTGTCGCATTGCCTCTTCTGGTTCCCACGAAGCTTCTTCCGATCCATGATTGCACCATAATACTTTGACTAGAGGAACTGACTTCCTACGTAACACTTTCACATCACGTTCCAATATTTGAATTGGCTCTTCCTCATACGATAAGTCTGGCCTTAGCTCCACTTCTTCAACTGGTACCACATGAGACGGATCCGATCGGTAACGACGTAGCATGGACACATGGAATATGTCGTGCATCTACTGCAACTCTCGTGGCAACTCCAATTGGTATGCCACTGGCCCAACTCGCTTCAGTACTCTATAGGGCCCTATAAACCTTGGGCTTAACTTCCCTTTGCGACCAAACCTCATCACCTTCTTCCAAGGCGAGACTTTCAGAAACACTTGGTCTCCCACTTCAAACTCTATTTCCTTCCGCTTAAGGTCTCACAGCATGCGACTTACGCCTATCGAGGCTTACTTTAACCGTGCTCGAATCATCTCAACCTTCTCTTGATTTGGCCACTAACTCGGACCCAAAACTCGACGTTCTCCTAACTCAGTCCAACAAGTAGGAGTTCTACACTTCCGACCATACAATGCTTCATATGGTGCCATCCGGATGCTAGCCTGATAGCTGTTGTTGTAGGCGAACTCAGCTAAAGGCAAATAGTCTTCCCAACTTCCTCGGAAATCCATCACACACCCTCTCAACATATCCTCCAACACTTGTATAACTTTCGTTGATCGCCTGTCTCGATTGTGGATGAAAAGCCGTAGTGAAGTCCAACTTAGTGCCTAAAGCTTGATGAAGTGCCCTCCAGAACCGAGACGTAAACCTTGGGTCTCTGTTGGAGATGATCGATACTGGTACACCATGTAACCTCACAATTTCCGCCACATATAACTTAGCCAGCTTCTGAAGAGAATAGTCAACTCTTACCGGGATGAAGTGCGCGGACTTAGTCAAACGGTCCACTATCACCCATACCGAGTCCTTCTTAGTAGGCGTAAGGGGAAGCCCACTAACGAAATCCATGGTAATTCTCTCCCACTTCCATTGGGGAATCTCGATTGGTTGAAGCAATCCCGATGGAACTTAGTGTTCAGCCTTAACTTGCTGACACGTCAGACATTTTCCCACGAATTTAGTAACTTCCCGTTTAAGATCAGACCACCAAAATTGTTCCCTTAGATCCCTATACAGCTTAATGCCTCTGGGATGCATAGCATAAGGGCTACCATGTGCCTCCCGAAGAATCCTTTGTCTTAACTCCTCGTCTCTTGGCATACAGACTTTACCCTTGTAGCACAATACTCCTTCATCATTGACGCCATAGTCCTTTAATTCTCCGTTCTGTACTTGCTGAAACTTAGCACTTAGGTCCTTATCAGCCAACTGTCCCCTTTTCACCTCATTCAGCCATGTGGGCTTGACTTGCAATTCTGCCAACAGGCTTCCATCATCATATAAACTCAAGTGAGCGAACATAGCCCTTAGATCCGACACAACCTTCCGACTTAAGGCATCAGCTACCACATTTGCCTTGCCCGGGTGGTACTCTATCGAGCAGTCATAATCCTTTAATAGTTCCACCCACCTTCGCCGCCTCAAGTTCAACTCCTTCTCGAGTCAACAAATACTTAAGGCTCTTGTGGTGCAGTGTAGATTATCGACCTTTCTCCATAAAGGTAGTGCCTCCAAACCTTAAGGGCGAAAACCACGGTTTGCCAACTCTAAGTCATGAGTTGGGTAGTTAACCTCATGAGGCCTTAGTTGCCGAGACGCATCGCGACTACTTTTCCATCTTGCATTAGCACACATCCTAATCCCGTGTGCGAGCGTCACAATACACCACAAAATCCTTGCACGCCTCCTACTTGGATTAGCACTGAGCTTCCACAACACCTTCTTGAGCTTTTCAAAGCCCTCTTGTTGCTTATCCGTCCATTCAAAGGGTAATTCCTTCCTTAGCAACTTTGTCAAAGCGCGGCTATTGACGAGAACCCTTCCACAAACCTTCCAGTAATAGCTTTGCCAAACCTAAGAAACTTGAATCTCACCACGGACCTAGGTGGTTTCCAATCCAACACCGCTTGATCTTCCTAGGGTCCACTCTTATTCCTTCTTCTGGATACCACATGTCCTAAAAATGCCACCTCCTTAAGCCAAAATTCACACTTGCCGAATTTGGCATAGAGCTTCTTCTCCCTTAATACTTGCAAAGCACAATTCGGAGGTGTTCATCATGCTCTTCTTGGACTTGGAGTACACCAAAATATCGTCGATGAACACAACGACGAACCTATCCAAGTATGGTTGGAAAACCCGGTTCATCATATCCATGAACGCGGTGGAGCGTTCGTCAATCCAAACGGCATCACCACAAACTCAAAATGGCCGTATCTTGTCCTAAAAGCGGTCTTATGGATATCCGCCTCCTTCACCTTCAATCGGTGATATCCCGACCTTAAGTCTATCTTTGAGAATCTGCGGCCCTTTCACCGTGATCGAACAAGTCATCGATCCTTGGCAAAGGATACTTGTTCTTGATGGTCGATTATTCAATCGACGGTAATCTATGCACATACGCATAGTTCTCCCTTCTTCTTTACAAATGAATGGTGCTCCCCATGGAGACACACTTGGGTCGTATGAACCCACGATCCAACAACTCTTGGATTTGAGCCTTGAGCTCAACTAACTCCTTTGGCGCCATTCGGTATGGAGCGATTGACACAGAGGCTGCTTCACGGCAAAGAAGTCTATTCCAAATTCCACCTCCCTATCCTGGGGTATTCACGGTAATTCTTCCGAAATACATCTTCAAAGTCTCTTACGCTTCTAACTCCACCGACACCTTCTTCCTTTCCACCCAACGCACTTACTTACGAAGGCTAAGAACGCCTTGCACCCTTTCTTAACTATTTTCTCGGCCTTCAACGCCGAAACTACGTTGGACAGGTAGTTTCTTCTCTCTCCGATCATTACTACTACTTCATCCTCTGGGGTCCTTAGTTCCATTCGTTTAGCCACACAATCCAACACGGCTCGGTGCTCTACTAGCCATCCATTCCAAGTATAAGTTCAAACTCCCGAAAGGTAGTTCCATTAAGTCACCAAAGTTCACTCCCGAATCTCTGAGGGTACATTCCGAAAAGATCTTATCCACCACTACGATTAGGCCTAATGGGCTTACTACGATCATCCGCCTATCGAGAAAGTTCGAGTCTAGGCCTAGTGTTTCCACTACACTACATGCAACATATGAATGGGTCGAGCCCACATCAATTAAGGCATAATAAGGCTTGCCATAAATAAGGAACGTCACCGGTTATAACATCCGGTGCGTCTCCGAATCTCTCTGGCGAACGCATAAACTAACCCCGGTTGCCTTGCCTCGGCGATTAGCAAACACCTCCGCCTCGTGCTCCATGTCCTCTACCAAAGACCGTTACTCGATTACTCGAACCACGACCTCGTTGAGGTTGCGTCCTCCTCTACCAACCTCGACTAACATTACGAGCGGTGGTCGACTTTCATCCGGTTTCTTAGGACAATCCTTGAGCATATGGTCCTTGGACCCACACCAAAAACATCCTCCGTCTTTTTCCAAAGACTCCCACAAGTGCTTCTTTCCACAATGTTCACAAGGACGACATCGCCATCCTGCACCCTGGGCCTTGCGATTTTGCGGCCCATCAACTCTAGTCCTCTTTTGAGCCTTCCCGCACGATCCAAAACCTCTTTTGGGCCTATTCCGATCCACGATCGGCTTTGTAGAATCTTTGATTCCCTCACCCACCTTGGCCTTTTCTACCAAAGCGAAAACTCCACGCTCCCGATGCGGTGCTATCAACGATCTCGATCATCATCTCTTAGTCCGTCCTCAAAGCTTTGACACAGCGCTCATGCTCGATTGCCACTACTTCTCGGCGTAGCGGCTCAACCTCGAGAATTCACTTCATATTCCGCAACGGACTTGTTCCCTTGAACCACCCCGAAAAAGCCTTCCTTTGCTCATCTCAGTATACCGGTTCCCACGTATTTCTTCCGAAATGCTTCCTTAACATATTCCTGTGTCGGATCCTCGGTGTGGCACCATCCCGAACAATTAACCACCAGCGATCGCTTTAATCGCGCGTAACGGTGCCACCATCCCTTTCAACTTTTCCTCAGGGCTCAGATCAAGCTCATCCATGATGCGCTTGCTTCCAACCAGTACTCAGCTATACTGGGTGCCACACCCGATACTCCACGAAACATTTCGGCTCCATTAGCTCGAAGCTGCTCAGGCACAGACTTACGGGTTCCCGAATTTCCTCCTGCACCAGCCACCAACTCCAAAACTCGCAGCACAGCCTGCGACACAGCATTTTCTCCCGTCTGGAGCTTGCTGCTCAACACCCACAGCTGGGGGTGGTGGTGGCGGTGGTATCTCGTTGTCAGACCCTTGACCCGATCTAACGGGTTCTGACACCGTCATCCTTCCTCTACCTCGTCCACGACGACCACGTCCTCTAGAGCTCATTTCTAACGTCGTAATCTGATTAAGAAGTTTTATGAATTAGTCTTTCTTTCACTTGTTTACCCGCGAAGAAGTTTTATGAAAAAGAATTTAGGAGTGGTTCTTTCGTATTCATACATGCACACAGTCTTTCCATTCATTCGTACATCCATCAAACAATTATGAACTTTCGTTCATTCAGAGAAACGTTGTAGTTTTCATTGTTATTGTTTCTCCACTACCTAGGGTATTTTCGTAATTTTGTCCTCTGGTATTTTGAAATTTTTCCAAAAGAAAGAGTTCTTTGGTGATTTCGTCACAAATTATTTTGGTATTTTTAAATTCCCGGGGTATTTTGGAAAAATTTTGAAATTCGGGGGTATTTCGGTAATTTTAGACCTCGGGGGTATTTCGGTAATTTTTCACAAATAGGGGTAAATTTGTAAAATTTACTAAATCAGGGATATTTCAAAAGTTGCAAAACTTTGAGGGTTCTTTTTGAAAATTGTACTTTCCAAAACAGTGATGTTGCAAAAATTTTAGAAATCAGGGTCATTTTGGTAATTTTGTAAGTTAGGGGCAATTTTTGTAATTTTCCAAAATCAAGGTATTTTTGATATTTTGCAAATTAGGGTTTTTGAATGTTTATGAAATTTTGGTAAAACTGTTGGGTAGTTGAACATTTTACAAACCAAGGGCATTTTTGGTAATTTTACCACTAGGGGCATTTTTGTATAAATCGGAAATCTTTCGGAAAATTTTGTAAAGATGGTTTTCACAAATTTAAAAGAAAGTTTTAAGAGTTTTAAAGCTAGGGTTTTGTTGTTTTTATTAAAAACACGGCTAGTTCCCTTTCGGGTTTTAGTCATTGTGTTTAGCCTATGACCGAGCCCTCTTGGTCAGGGTGAACCAAAGCTACGCACTGAGCGCGAATTCGAATGGAGAGGAGGTGAGTCACGCGAATCGCTTAAATACCAAGCTCCCACCAAAACCATTCCTAGACATGCGCATGAGAGGTTGCCACACCCTCACGAGCCCTGCAGGTTAGGGTGAACCGAAGCTACGCACTGGGTAGGATTCTGCGAAGAGGAGGTGAGTCACTAGGATCGCTTAAATACCGTGCTCTTCCCTGATCCAATCCTAGACATGCGCACGGGGTTACCATACCCCTAACTCGGTGACTTAGCCATAGGTTTGTTTAACGTTCCTTAAGTCTTATGTGTTTGTGTTTGAGTAGACTAGTCCTAGGGTTCAAGTTCCTATCATGCTTTTCTACGTTCCATTCCTTTTCTACCCTTCCATATTTCATAACACATAATCACACAATTAGTTAGGGGTACTTACCTGGTGGACTGCGGGTCGGAGACTTAGGAGCCATGCCAGAAAACCTGTTTATAAAATTCTTTCAAAAAGCTTACTTGGCTCGATTTGAAAACATTTTGGGCCTTAGCCCACAGGCCGAGAGTTTAAAACTGGGCTCTGATACCAAACTGAAACACCCCAAACCCGGCCCATGAGCCTGAACCGAATCTGGTATGTTCCTTAAGTAAACCGGTTTCAAATTCTTTTGTTCCTTAGGAAAAAATTGTGCGATTTTAAAAAAAATATTGATTTGGGTTGGGCTTGTGTTGAAAACCAATTCATCTTATATTGAAATCCATTAAATAGGGTGACAAAACGATTTAGGGTTTATTTTAAAGGAAATAAATTTTTAAACTTAACTTTAATTGAAAATAATTCGTAACATAGTAATTAAAAATAAAAGTAAAGAAGTGTAACTTATGGCCTTATTACATCAAGTAGAATCCCAAAATAAAATTCTATAATACTTAAATAAAAGTAAATATCTATATTGAATAAAACTTCAAGCTGAGCATGGCCATCCCTAAGCTTCCGCCGAACCCGGTCCATTATTGATCGTCACCTGAAAAATAGTCCCACAGCGGGGTGAGTCAACAGACTCAATGTGTACACAACACTAAAATTCAATAGATCGAGCATACATTTTTCATATCCAATACTTATTCATATAATGAGATAAAAATGATGATGCCACCCAAACCCAAACCTAGGTGCCATCCGCTACACATCCCCGTACCAACTTTGCACACTTGTGGGGACTACTAAGTCAACCCTCCATCCGCTACACACCATCGAAGGCGATCATTGCGATCGACGTGCTCATCGCCCATATAAAATTTGTGGCATAGCCACGGATAATTGTGTCATGAGACACCACATTCGAATAATGTAACCGGTTACCACATTCGAGATAATGTGACCGAAGTCACCACATTCGGATAGTGAGACCGTAGTTATCACATTCACTTCCCCTTTTTCATATATCCCGAATGACCCATATTATTCATATCATGCATATCCTACTTAAATTCACATTCTTATAAATTTTCACATGTTATAAATAACATATTTCATAATCCTAGTGGAAGTAGGAAACGTACCTGAGTACTTTGTACCATATTATGGTACCTTGGCCACATTCTTATAAACATGCATATGTTACATATTACCATAAATCTTATTAAAAGTTAGTGTGGGGTACACACCTGATTCGTTTAACGAAGTCCTTGAAATCCCGAAGAACCGATCTACTGATTTAGATCCTTAACTCCTATATTCGGCCAATCATTTAAACACATTAATAAACCTTTTTGGCTTTAAACCCAAATCCTAGTAGGATTTGTATACTGAAAACCTACCTTGTTGCCGATTGAATCAAGTCCCAAAACTTTGTTGTATTCCTTCTTTGTGATCTCAAATCCCGAAAAGTATCCTTGCTTTCCTAGGGATGTCGAAATTCCTATAATCACATGTTAGGTTTAATCTAACATTAAAACTTAAAACAAGACCTTTGGATCTTATAGTTTCTTACCTTAGATCCCAAAATATTCCTTCTTGTAGTCGACAGATTGTAGAAACCCGAGAGATCCCCTTAATACTTGAAATGACCTTCCTTGCTTAGATTCACGGGAGATTCGGCTATGGCTTCTAATGGAGAGGAAAATATTCAGCTAGGTTCCAACAATTACTTAATTTCGGCTTGACAAAAGAAAAGAAAGAAAAGAAGAGAAGAGAGCATTAAGAATTCGGCAGAGAAAGGAGGAAGCAAAAATTGATGAGTAGCCTCTCCTTCCTTCCTTTTATAGCCGAAATTATCATCTAAGGAGTCCCTTACTTGGCCACCACTCTTCTATCTCGATAACTTTATCCTTTAATTATCATAAATAAAAGAGTTTAAATCCAACATTTATCTCTTCAAAATAATCCAATTTAAAAATCCTTTATTTATCACCCTTTTTAATCGAATATTTATGAAAATAAAACACCTCCTTTCTAGAAGCATGTGCCGTCCACCTCAGTCTTCTGGAAGCAAAAATAAAACCTCCTTTATTTGCTTCCCAAGTGACTCGAACTCAGGCCCATTCCTCCTGCATATGGCGCCATTTCCATAGGCCCTAAGTGGCATCTTCAGACCACTTTTCCAAGCCTGTTTGTGTGTCAAATTTCACAAACTTTTTCTTTTAAGTCCACCTTGCCTTAATTTCCCCTTTTAAACCTTAAAACTCGTCATTTCAAGGTCATTTCTAAGTTTCCAAAAATTTTCGTTCGGCTCTGTAAACTTGACATTTTCTTACATTTCCAAGTTTCCAGAAATGTGCACTTTCCTATTTTGAATCATTTCCAAATCATTCCCATCCATTTCCATACATTTTCAGGTTTCCAAAAATGTTCAAAATTTATTCTTAGTACATAAAACATGTTACTTCGTACAACTAAACCGAAAATGCATAGGCCCTTTCCAGGATGTTACAGTTATCGTTGGATGTGTGATTAATTTCATATGCATTGCAATAATACAATCACATACATACAATTGAATTAATACATATAAATTCTCAGTTTAGTTACACGACCTTACTTAGACAATGTTCGTGTACACAAAAGCTACTAATCCGTTACTTTCTCTTTTCCACGATCTAACTCTGTATTTGATCTATCCAGATCTATACGAATGAATTTAAAATAAATTTATATTCAATTCACATCTTTGGCAACATTACCATTTTTCCCCTATACTTTTAATTAAATACGATTTCATCCTTAGGCTCGGAAAATAAAATTCATGCAACTTAATCCTTATTCCAAGCCTATTCGATTTTTACATGTATCAATAGCAGCACATGTATTTCACAAAATTTAGAATTTTTCCATAAATTTTACATCTTTTCAATTTAGTCCCTAAATCATAATTTCATCAAAATTCCCTTTACAAAAGTTGTTTATCTATCAACAACCTTTCATTTTCTACAATAAAATTTCATAATTCATGCATACTCATCCATGGCAAACCCTAGTACTTTGATAGTTTTGCAAATTAGTCCGCAAGATAGCTAAATTAAGCTATTACGATATCGAAAACATAAAAATCATTAAAAACGGGACAAGAATACATACCTAATTGAGTAAAATAAGTTTGCTAATATTAAAGCTTCAATGGCTAGGGTTTCCATATTTTTGTTTTAGGAAAGATGATGAAATGATGATATTTTTATTATTTAATTCATTTATCATCTTTATTTTATCATCTTTCCAGTTTAATCATTTTCTTTTCTTAATTTTCCAATAATGAATAATCATCCTTATCTACTAACTCTTCTAAATGGTCTATTTGCCATTTAAGGACCTTAAATTTTGAATTCCAAAGCTATTTGGTACCTTTAACTACTAGAATTTAACTTTTGCATTTTATGTAATTTGGTCCTTTTATCGAGCTAAGCATGTAAACAGTGAAATTTCTTAACAAAATTTTCATGCGATATTTCTATCATACTATAGACCATAAAATAATATTAAAATAATTTTTTTCAGACTCAGATTTGTGGTCTCGAAACCACTATTTTGATTTAATTAAAAACGTGCTGTTACAACTCTCCCCCTTAAGAAATTTTCGTCCTCGAAAATCTTACTAGTAAAGAGGTTCGGATATTGCTTTCTCATAGTTTCTTCAGGTTCCCAGGTAGCTTCTTCTATTCCATGTCATTGCTAGAGAACTTTTACTAAAGCTACATTTTTATTTCTCAATTCTTTCGTCTCACATGCCAAAATTCTGATCAGTTCCTCGCTGTATGTCATGTCAGGCTGAATCTCGACATCTGTCGGGGAGATAACATGTGAAGGACCTGACCAATACCGTCGTAACATAGATACATGAAAAACATTGTGAATTCTGTCAAGCTCTGGCGGTAAAGCTAATCGGTACGCAACAAGTCTGATTCTTTCAATAATTTCATACGACCCGATAAATCGTGGACTCAGTTTTCCTTTACAGCCAAACCAAAGAACTTTCTTCCAAGGTGAAACTTTCAGAAATACTTTATCACCAACTTGAAATTCTACCTCTTTACATTAAGATCCGCATAGGATTTCTGACGATCAGAAACTGCTTTCAAGCTGTCTTGGATCACTTTCACCTTTCCTTTAGTCTCACGGATCAAATCAACTCCATGTATCTTTTTCTCACTGAGCCCAGTCCAATACAACGGAGTTCTACATTTACGACCATACAGAGCCTCATACGGTGCCATATTTATGCTTGACTGATAACTATTATTATATGCAAATTCAACTAAAGGCAGGTACTTTTCCCAATTGCCTTCGAATTCTAAAATATAGCACCGAAGCATATCTTCAAGAATCTGAATCACGCATTCAAATTGACCATCAGTTTGAGGATGAAATGCGGTACTGAAATGTAATTGCGTACCCAGAGCTTCTTGTAACTTGATCCAGAATTGGGATGTGAACCGTGGATCTTTGTCTAAAATAATGGAGACTGGTACTCCATGTAGTCTGACAATTTCTGAGACATACAATTCTGCTAATCTGTTCAGGGAGAAATCAATATGTACCGAAATAAATTGTGAAGACTTCGTTAAACGGTCGATGATTACCCAGATGACATCTTTCTTTTTCAGAGATAGGGGTAACCCTGACACAAATCCATAGTAACTCTATGCCACTTCCATTCCAGTATTGTCACTGTCTGTAACAGCCCTGAAGGTACCTGATGTTCAGCTTTAACTTGCTGACATATCAAACATCTAGATACAAATTCAGGAATGTCGCTTTTTATTCCCGGTCACCAGTATATCTTTTTCAAATAATTGTACATTTTATTACTTCTCGGATGAACAGACATAGTACCATTATGAGCTTCGTGCAAAATTTTCTGTACAAGCTCTGAATTCTTCGGTACACAAACTCTGCCTCTGAATAACAGACAATCATCGGGTCCTATTTGAAATTCTGAATCAGAAGTTGAATCACATTATACTTGTTTAGCTTGTAACTCATCATCATTTTTCCAAGCATTGCAGATATGTTGTAGAAACATCCGTTTAGCTTTTAACTCAGCTAAGATTGAGCCATCATCAGATAATGACAATCGAGTATTCATTGCTCGCAAGGCAAATAGAGACTTTCTACTCAGAGCATCAGCAACCACATTTGCTTTTCCCAGATGATAATCGATAACCAAATCATAATATTTCAACAATGCAAGCCACCTGCGCTGTCTCAGATTCAAATCTTTTTGTGACATCAGATACTTTAAACTTTTATGATCAGTGAATATATGACACTTTTCACCGAACAAGTAATGTCACAAAATTTTTAGTGCAAAAACAATAGCTGCCAATTCTAAATTATGTATCGGGTAATTCTTTTCATGCGATTTTAGCTGTCTGGAAGCATAGGCTATTACTTTACCTTCTTGCATCAAGACACAGCCTAAACCATTCAATGATGCATCACTGTAAATCACAAATTCCTTACCCGATTCAGGCTGAACTAGAATTGGTGCTTCGGTCAACAGGGCTTTCAAATGGTCAAAAATTTTCTGACATTTATCAGACCATTCAAATTTCACATCTTTCTGTAATAATCGAGTCATCGATGTAGCTATCATTGAAAACCCTTTTACAAACTTTGGTAATAACCAGCTAATCCTAGAAAACTTCTGACTTCAGACACTTTTTTTAGTGGTTTCCAGTTAATAATTGCTGAAATTTTATTCGAATCCACTCTAAATCCTTCAGCAGATACTATATGTCCAAGAAAACCAACTTCCCGAAGCCAAAATTCACATTTGCTAAATTTAGCATACAGTTGTTTCTCACGCAGAGTTTGCAGAACAATTCTCAAATGATCAGTATGTTCATTTTCATCTCAGGAATATACCAGAATATCATCAATTAACACCACCATAAATCTGTCCAGATACGGTCTGAAAATTCTATTCATCAAATCCATAAATACCACAGGTGCATTAGTTAAACCAAACGACATCACAAGAAATTCATAATTCCCGTACCTGGTTCTTAAGGTTATTTTTAGCACATTTGAGTGTTTCACTCGTAATCGATAATATCCAGAACAAAGATCAATATTTGAAAACACGGTGGCATCTTTCAACTGATCAAATAGGTCATCAATGCGGGACAGTGGATACTTATTCTTGATTGTGGCTTTATTTAACTGATGGTAATCGATATATAATCTCAATGATCCATCCTTTTTCTTGACAAATAGAACCGGTGCACCCCAAGGTGAAAAACTAGGTCGAGTAAAACCCCTGTCAGTCAGTTCTTGCAACTGTGCTTTCAACTCTTTTAGCTCTATAGGAGCCATTCTGTATGGTGCTATAGATATAGGTGTTGTTCCCGGTACAAGATCTATAGCAAATTCGACCTCTCTAATTGGCGGTAATCCAAGTAATTCCTCTGGAAACACATTAGGATACTCACAAACAACTGGAACTGATTTAATCTTTAATTTAGACACTTTAGTATCCAATATATAAGCAAGGTAGGCATTACACCCTTTTCTGACATATTTCTATATTGACATGGCAGATATTACATTAAACAACCCATCCATCGTATTTGATTCAATACAGAGCATTTCACCATTCTGACATTTCAATACAATATGTTTTTGTTTACAATTTACCACGGCATCATGCAAAGTTAGCCAATGCATACCCAAAATCACATCAAATTCATCAAATGGTAATAACATCAAATCAGTCGGAAAACATAAAACTCGTATCATTAACGAACAATTCTTGCAAACTTTATCAACCAACACATATTGGCCTAGGGGGTTTGATACTTTAACCACTAATTTAGTGGACTCAACAGGCAAATTTTTACTAGTCACTAAATTCGTGCAAATATATGAATGTGTTGAACCAGAATCAATCAAAGTAGTTATATCAGTATTAATAAAAGAAAATGTACCAGTAATAACGTCTGGTGCAGAGGCATCTTCACGTGTACGTATAGCATATGTTCTAGCTAGTGCTCGTGCTTCATATTTTACAGTTGACTCTTTTGCTGTACCTCGACTACCACTCAAATTGCCGAGATTACGAGGTGGTCTACCTCTGGTAGCTGTATTGCTCGACCTTGAAGTTTGAACAGTATCTCTTTCAACTTTCTCCAGACAATCTCTGAGATAGTGGTCATAGGAACCACATCTAAAACATACTCCACTCTTCATTCTACATTCACCAAAATGTAATTTATTACAGTGTTTGCACCTGGGTTTGGTGTTTCTAACACTACCCGCGCTCGTTCTAGATGTAGCCTGAGATCTTGGACTAGAGCATCGAATGCTTTTATCTCTCTCAGAGTACCCCGCAGAGGTGGTAGAACGATCATGATATCTTTTTGATTTCTTTGAAGCCGTCTGGTGTGACTTTCCCGTAAATCTTTTACTTGAAGTTCTGGCTTCAATCTCAGCTTGCCTTTTCTCTTTACTAAGCTCTTTGACTTTATAAGCTCGGTCAACCAGCACAATAAATTCTTTTATTTTAAGAATCCCAACTAACAGTTTTATGTCTTCATTTAAACCGTCTTCAAACCGCTTACACATTTCAGTTTCAGTTGGGATACATTCTCTGGCATATTTACTTAACCGAACAAATTCCTGTTCATACTCAGATACAGTCATGCGACCCTGTTTATGTTCCAGGAATTCTTTACGTTTCTGATCAAGGAACCTCTGGCTAATATACTTCATTCAGAATTCGGTATGGAAAAATTCCCATGTAATCCTCTCTTTCAGTACAATAGAAATTAAGGTGTTCCACCATTGGTATGTTGAATCTTTTAACAGAGATACAACACATTTTAAACATTCATCCGATGAACAAGACAATTCATCGAGAACTTTTATGGTATTTTCTAACCAAAATTCAGCTATTTCTGGATCATCATCAGCGGTAGCTCTGAATTCTTCTGCACCATATTTACGGATTTTATCAACAGGAGGCTTACCAGTTTTAATAAGTTCTATACCTTGAGGCATATCAGGAACCGATTGAGAAATAGGAGGGGGTGGAGGTTGTTGTACAGTCGGATTTGTTCTTACAAATTCTGTAAACCACTCATTCATCATTTGGAAGAAGGCTTCTTTAGCCTTTCCTCCTCGGCCCTCAGATACGTGCCTTCTACTACTCGAAGATGCTCTTTATACAAAAGCTTGATCATTACTCTCAGCTTCTTCAGAATTAGCTCAGTTGGATGACATTGCTATATGAAAAACATGTTTTAAAATGGTCAGGAGATATCACACTATCACAGGTTTTAAAATGGTCAGGAGATATCACACTAACCCGTATCTATCGTCCGAATATAGTTATAGAGCATTACCGAAATTTACAAATAAAATATACTGATAAATCATATCATATAGCATTCATATCAGAAACCAATCAAAATCAATCATATTGTCCCTTAGATGAGCCCTCGAAGCCCGAAATACACATTAAAAATAAGTCGGGACTAAACCGGGTACTCAGAATTTTTTTTGGAAAACATCACAATTTTGCCTAGGTGCAGGGGACACACGCCCGTGTGGCCAGGCCGTGTGTCTCACACGGTCAAGAGACAAACCAGTGTCTCAGGCCGTGTGGACATTCTAATTAGGGACACACGGCTGTGTCCCAGCCTGTGTCCAAATATGAGAGCTCACTGACTTGGGTCACACGGCCAAGCCATACGCCCGTGTGAGCATATTGACTTGCATTAAATAGGTGCAAGGGTCACACGGCCAAGCCACACGCCCGTGTGAATATTTTGAGCATTCTGTTTTGCAACTTAAAAGATGTAGGAGACACACGGCCAAACCACACGCCCGTATGCTAAGCCGTGTGTGACACACGGCTGAGATACACACCCGTGTGTCTGTCCGTGTGGACTAAATAGGTCATTTTTCTAGCCATATTTCTTACCCAATTTGTCTTCAACCTACACCAATACCTTTGCACAATAACAAGACATAACAAGACATTCAAATCAAGCCAAAACCATGATTTATACATGACATATCACCACATATATCCAAGTTTACATACTTACCATATTGAACATTTCAATTCAAACATCATTATGCCTATATGTTTTTCCTTCATTCAATATATCAAACACTCACATCAAACATGTTAAGGGCATTTATATACATATTAAAATGTATCAATGACAAGCCATAACAATGGCTAATTTCAACCAAATATTTACACTCTATCATTAGCCAAATTTAGCCTATACATGCCATTATAACCAAAATTAATTTACTATTTATACCGAAATGAGCTGATGGATAATTTGAGATATCTCCGCTAAGCTTCCAACCCAACGAGCTTCTGAATTACTATAAAATAGGAAAAATAAAATAGAGTAAGCTTTAAAGCTTAGTAAGTTCGTATAACAAGGAATTGAACTTACCATTTAATTCACATTTATGGTAAGCAAACTAAACATGCTCAAACCAATTTGGCCAAATGCTTAAACAAATATCCTCATCAAGCATGTTAGTCATGTAATTCATATAATAACTCATAATCATAGATGAACAAAGTCATCAAGCAAGTTTCATACACATTTAACTTTTATCTCATTTATCAACACATCAAGTAATACATTTTCATGTATTTTAGACATATACGTGTAATAATTCATTTTGTATTCATATTATTCACATCAGAATTTTGCCCATTGATTCATTTAAAATATCGATGGATACACGGGGAGTACACACTAAGTGTACAAAATTGTACTCCGTTAATTCTTATAATATTCATCAATTCATGTACATGTATGTTTATACAAACATGTAATCAGGAAGCTCTTCCGAGCTATATAATAGGAAGCTCATGTGAGCCATGTACCGGGAAGCTCATAAGAGTCGTAATCAAGAAGCTCCGGAGAGCCATTAATCGGGAAGCTCATGAAAGAGCCTTTAATTGGGAAGCTCTGGAGAGCCATATATTAGGACGCTCATAAGAGCTACGGTGTGTCCACAACACATGCAAGATCACAACCAATCGAGATGCTTATAAGAGCTATGAAAGGAAAGCTCGTGAGAGCCATATATCAGGAAGCTCAAGAGAGCCAATATTGGGATGCTTATTTGAGCTAATAACGGGATGATCTTACGAGCTGTTGTGTGTCCGCAATACATGCAGGACCACAACCTATTCGGGAACCCTGTGTCCATCAATTTCATTTGTTCAAACGGGACTTAATATTTGTTGGTAATCGTCGGATATGTGATTAATTTCATATACATGGCAATAGTACAATCACATACATACAATGTAACAGTCCAATTTTGGGTCTGGTCGGAACAGTGGTTTCGGGACCACAAATCGAAACAGTAAAATTTATTTTTTTATATTTTTATGGTCTAAAATTTTATGGAATGATTTCATGAAAATTTCGTTCGAATATTTTGATGATTGGGTACTCAATTTAGTTAAAAGGACTAAATTGCAAAAGGTGCAAAAGGTGTGTTCTAGAAGCTAGAGGTGTCTAATTGCTATGAAATCTTAAATTAGAGGTCCTTATATGGTAATTAGATAATTACACTTTAGTATGGACAAAAATGGATATGGTTAGATGAAATTTCAAAGTTATGCATTAAGGGCATTTTGGTCATTTGGTAAATAAAGCCAAAATAACTAATAAAAAGATGTCCATCTTCCCAATTTCATCCCCCATGGCTGAATTTCACAAGAGGAGTTCATAGCTAGGGTTTGTTCATCTTCCAAGCTCGATTGTAAGTCCGTTCTTATCCCATTTTTAATTATTTTTACATTTTTGAGATCGGTGTAACCTAATCTAGCTATTTCAAGGAATAATTTGAAAGAAAATTAAAGTCTAAAATTTTACCCATGTTACTTGTGTATTTTGATGTCTAATGGTAGAAAATGAATGTTTGGTGTTAGATAAACAACATTTACTAAGTGATTTTTGATGAAAATGCCAAATAGGGACCTATTTGTAAAAGATGTAAAATGTGTGTAAAAAAGTGAATAAAGGAAAAATGTGGGCTGTTATGAGCAAGAAATAGGTTTGGCTAGGCTTGGGTGTGATGAAATTGAATGAAAATCATTTTACGAGCCTAAGGACTAAAATGTAAACGGTTGAAAAGTTAGGGGCAGAATGTAATTTTTGTCATAAGGTATTTTTGAGATTAAATTGAACAAAGTGATAATTAAATAAGCTAAATTTGATATTATAGATTAAGAAAGACGAGGTTCTGACCTAGACCGGGGAAAGAATAAGATTGTGGACTAAATCGAACAATTATCCATTTTGTACCGAGGTAAGTTCGTATGTTAAAAATAGGCTTTAGAATAATTTTATTTAAATGCTTTAATATTGCATGAATTGTGTGTTTGATTTTGTGAGTGAGTATAATCCTACGAACAAGTCCGAAGACGAATTGACAAGCAAGAAATCCCGTTTGAACCTTAGGAATATGTTAGGATACAAGGGGCATGTCACTAGGGTCATTATGTGTAATGTGATTATGTGATTCGGGTGCTGGTCTCGTACGTCCTACCAGTGGCTGAGAATACCGGCATATGTTGCGGATACTTGACAGCTTGTGTGAGTAGCACCGTGTAGCTACGTCTTGACTGACAGCTTGTGTGAGCAGGCCTGTCGATAGCTCGAGAGCAAGCGATTATGTGATATGAGACTTAGGTAGCTTTGGCTACATATGTGGCACTTAGTGTGCAAATCTTCCCGAGTATCCGACATTATTATTCCGAGTGGTTCACAGGTATGTCAAAGATGAAAGTATGTGTACATTCATTTCGAGATGGCTCAGGTATGTACGTAAAGCTTATGCTTATTAAATGCGTGAAGTGATGAATATGAGGTAAGTTTTGTGATGGAATAGATTGTGAGTATGAAACTATGGTAGGTTTACATTTAATTATGTTATGTTATTTGAATGTTATGTGCATGGTAAGGTTGCTTATTTCTTGCATACGAGCTTACTAAGCTATATAGCTTACTTCGTTTATTTTCCATGTTTTTATAGTGTCGCCAAGTCAACTCAGAATCGGGGATCGTCGGAGATTCGGATCACACTATCAAACTCTTACTTTTGGGTATTTGATGATCTTGGCATTTTGAATGTATGGCATGTATAGGGACTTGGTCATTTTGTTATATGTGTCAATTTTAATGTGGCCAAATGTGTTGGCTTATAATGGTTAATGATTTCATTTTGTATATGGCCATAAAATTTGGCTAAGGTTGGTTATAAGTATAATTTATATGTTGATATCGTTCATGAATATGGAAACTTGCATGACTTGTGTTGATAGATCATGATGTCTATGCATGTAGATGTTAGTATGTGGATGTGATGTTAATACCTTGGTTGTGGATGTTTTGGTTGCCTAAGTATGCCATGAATTGTGCCATTGAATTGGTGTAAGTGTAGGTGTAAATGAGGGTGGCAAATGGCTTGGTAAATAGCCTTATTTTTGTCCACACGGGTAGACACAAGGGCGTGTGTCTAGGCCGTGTGTGACACACAGTCTACCCCACGGGCATGTGTTTTAGCCTTGTGTCGTTGCAAAACAGAATGTCCAGAATTGAGGACACGGGCAAAGACATGGGCGTGTGTCTCGGCCGTGTGCTACACGGCCTAGAACACGGGAGTGTGTCCTGACCGTGTGTGCTACACGGCCTAGAACACGGGCGTGTGTCCTGACCGTGTGAAGTCTGCACCTATTTTATGAAAAATTATGAAAATTAAATCGACCACAAGGCCTAGCACACGGGCGTGTGGCACGGCCGTGTGGCACAAGTCAGAGAGCACCCTAATTTGAACACGGCCTGTAGCACGGGCGTGTCTCAGGGTCACACGGCCGTGTCCCTTGGACCACACGGGCGTGTGACCCCTGTAACATGAAAATTTTTATGTTTTGTAAAAATTTTTAAAGTTCTCGGTTTAGTTCTGAACTACTTCCAATGTACATTTTGGGCCTCGTAGGCTTGTGTTAAGGACTTTATGATTAGATGCAAATGGTTTTAATTTGGACGCAAATTTATGACTCGAAATTGTATGATTGCTTGTGATGTGAGTCCGGTAATGCCTCGTACCTTGTTCCAGCGTCAAAATACGGGTAAAGGGTGTTACATTTAGTGGTATCAGAGCTACGGTTTAGTCGATTCTCAGACTAACGTAACATGTGTAAGAGTCTAGCTATACATGCCATATATAAATTTTGATAGTGTGACGACTCCTGACAATTTAAACTGTGTTTTCATATAGTAAATGGATCCCGATCGAGAAGTGGCTGATGACGTTAAAAGTAACGCACCGGCTCCCGCTCAAGGGACTGCGCCATCTGAATGTAGACCTGTGACAATTAGTCAAGGAGGAGAGGCTAGGGAAGCCTTCTTCCAAAGGTTGAATGAGTTGCTTCCCCAGTTTGTTCAGAAAAATTCGGCTGCCCAACATCCTTCACCCCCACCTAACCCTCAACCGGTCCCCGTAGCTCCTCAAGGTATGGAAATGGTAGCACTGAAAAAACCTATAGTCGATAAGATTCGAAAGCAATGGGCTGAAGAATTTAGAGCAAATGTCGATGATGATCCTGAGAGGGCAGAATTCTGGCTTGAAACTCTATCTGGGCATTCGATGAGCTTTCTTGCATGCCGGAGGAGTGCTTGAAATGTGCTATATCACTTCTGAGGGATTCGACATATCATTGGTGGAACACTTTAGTATCGGTTGTACCAAGGGAAAGAGTTACTTGGGACTTCTTCCAAGAGGAGTTCAGAAAGAAATATATCAGCGAACGGTTTATTGATCAGAAATGCAAAGAGTTCTTAGAGCTGAAACAAGGCTGAATGACCGTGACTGAATACGAGCGAGAGCTTGTTAGACTCAGCAAGTATCTCGAGAATGTGTTTCAACAGAGGCTATCATGTGTAAGATATTTGAAGATGGGCTAAATGAGGACATCAGACGGTTAGTTGGGATTTTAGAGCTGAAAGAATTTATTGTGCTAGTTGAACGAGCCTGCAAGGCCGAAGAGTTGAGTAAAGAAAAGAGAAAAGATGAGTTTGAGGCTAGGGACTCGAGAAAAAGGCCGATGAATAAGTCATTTCAGTTTTTGTCAGAGAAATCGAGGGATATGCATACTCGTTCGAATGCTTCAGCTGGGTATCCCAACAGAGATCGTGGGAAGCAATATTCAGGTTCTAAGGCCCAGACTACGTCTATAGCGAGCGTTGGAATACGGGAAATGGAACCAGTAGCAGAATGTAATAAGCCTGATTGCCAACACTGTGGTAGGCGACACCCCGGTGAATGTAGGATAAACAATCGGGCTTGCTTTAAATGTGGCTCCCAAGATCACTTCATTCGAGATTGCCCCAGAATGGTTGAAAAGGATAATTTCAGAATGCAAGATCGAGTAACACTACTGCTAGAGGGAGGCCAGTGAGGAATACGGGAAATGGAACCAGTAGCAGAGGTGTATCCAAAGATTCAGCTGTGAGATAGGAAGCGAGAGCACCTGCGAGAGCTTATGCCATTCGTGCTCGTAAGGATGCGTCCTCCCCTGATGTGATCACTGGTACATTTTCTCTTTATGATACTAATGTAGTTGCATTAATTGATCTTGGATCGACTCATTCTTATATTTGCATGAATTTGGTTTCTAGTAAGAATTTACCTATTGAGTCTACTGAGTTTGTTATTAAGGTGTCAAACCCCTTAGGCAAATATGTATTAGTCGATAAATTTTCAAGGGTTGTCCTTTGATGATTCGGGGTCACTGTTTTCCGGCTGACTTAATGCTTTTGCCATTTGATGAGTTTGATGTGATACTTGGAGTGGATTGGTTTACTCTACATGATGTAGTAGTGAATTGTAGACGAAAAATTATTGAATTGAAATGTCAAAACAATAAAATTCTTCTGGTTGAATCAGATGAGTCGGGTGAATTGCCTATTGTGATTTCGTCGATGTCGGCTCAGAAGTATGTAAGAAAGGGTTGTGAAGCATTTCTTGCATATGTATTGAATACGAAAGTGACTGAAATAAAGATTGAATTGGTACCGGTAGTTTGTGAATATTCGGATGTGTTCCCAGAAGAGTTACCAGGATTACCACCGGTCAGAGAGGTAGAGTTTGCTATTGATTTGGTACCGGGGACTGCACCGATATCGATAGCTCCGTATAGAATGGCTCCAACTGAGTTAAAGGAATTGAAGTCTCAGTTACAAGAATTGACAGGCAAGGGTTTTGCGAGACCGAGTTTTTCACCATGGGGTGAACCGGTGTTATTCGTCAAGAAGAAAGACGGATCCATGAGACTTTGTATCGATTATCATCAACTCAACAAGGTTACGATAAAGAACAAGTATCTTTTACCGAGGATCGATGATTTGTCGACCAATTGAAAGGGGCAACAATGTTTTCGAAGATAGATTCCGGCTACTATCAGTTGGGAGTTAAAGATTTGGATGTACCGAAAATCGCATTCAGAACTAGGTATGGGCATTATGAATTCCTTGTTATGCCTTTTGGATTAACCAATGCTCTGCTGTTTTTATGGATTTAATGAATCAGATCTTCCGACCTTATTTGGATAAGTTTGTGGTTGTATTTATTGATGACATTTTGATTTATTCTCGAGATTAGTCTGAGCATACCGAACATTTAAAAATTGTATTGCAGACTTTGAGAGATAAGAAATTATTTTCTAAATTCAGTAAAAGTGAGTTTTGGCTCCGAGAAGTCAGATTTTTGGGACATATTGCTTCAGAAGATGGTATTCGGGTTGATCTGAGTAAGATTTCGACAATTATTGATTAGAAGCCACCGAGGAATGTATCCGAGGTTAGAAGCTTTTTGGGCTTAGCCAGGTATTATTGACGTTTTGTAAAGGGATTCTCGATGATTGTTACACATATGACAAGACTATTACAGAAAGATGTTAAGTTTGAATGGTCCGAGAAATGCCAAAAGAGTTTTGAACAATTGAAAGCATTGTTGACTGAGGCACTGATTTTAGTGCAATCGGAGTCGGGAAAAGAGTTTGTGATTTTCAGCGATGCGTCTTTGAACGGTCTTGGATGTGTGTTGATGCAAGAGTGCAAGGTGATAGCCTATGCCTCGAGATAGTTAAAACCACATGAGAAGAATTATCCGACCCACAATCTAGAATTGGCTGTCATAGTGTTTGCTTTGAAGATTTGGAGACATCATTTGTACTGTGAGAAGTGTCGTATCTTTACCGATCATAAAAGTTTAAAGTATTTGATGACTTAGAAAGATTTGAATTTGCGGCAACGGAGATGGCTCGAGCTACTAAAAGATTATGAGTTAGTAATTGACTACCACCCTGGAAAGGCGAATGTAGTTGCCGATGCTTTAAATAGGAAATCTTTGTTTGCTTTGAGAGTAATGAATACGTAATTGACTTTATCTGATGATGGTTCGATTCTAGCTGAGTTAAGAGCTAGACCGGTATTTCTTTAGCAAATTTGTGAAGCTCAGAAGTGTGATACAGAACTTTAAGCTAAGAGAGTTCAGTGCGAATCGAATAGTGATTCAGATTTTCAAATTAGGGCTGATGATTGTTTGATGTTCTGAGGCAGGATTTGTGTACCAAGAGATAATGAGCTTATTCAGAAAATTCTTCATGAGGCACACAGTGGTTGTCTGTCTGTTCATCCGGGAAGTACGAAGATGCACAATGATTTGAAGAAACTGTATTGGTGGTCAGGTATGAAACGAGATATCTCTGAATTTGTATCGAAATGTTTGATTTGTCAACAAGTAAAGGCTGAACACCAAGTACCTTCGGGTTTACTTCAACCAGTGATGGTACCCGAGTGGAAATGGGACAGAATTACGATGGATTTCGTAACAAGTTTGCCTTTGACTCCGAAAAAGAAAGATGCTGTATGGGTTGTGGTTGATAGATTGAGAAAATCGAATCATTTTATACCGGTACATATCGACTATTCACTTGATAAGCTAGCGAAATTGTACATTGTTGAAATTGTTAGATTGCACGTGATGCCCATTTCTATTATTTCGGATAGAGATCCGAGGTTCACTTTGTGTTTTTGGAAAAAGTTGCAAGAAGCTTTGGGTACGAAGTTGAACTATAGTACCGCATTTCATCCGTAAACCGACGGTTGATCGCTGTGAATCAGAGCTTTAAAATTTATAAAAAGAATGATCGAACCTGGAAACTAATTCTGACAACGATTGAGGCAAGTGCACCTATCAAACAGTAGTATAGCTTAGGCAAGACCGGATTATCGAACCCGAAGGAACTAAAAGTACTAATACTAACTTTCTTCTTATTATCTAGCCTAAAAATAAAGAGAGATTGTTTATCTAATCTAAATTAATTAACTACTAAACTAAGACTCTAAAACAAAGAAGAACGAATTTGGAAAATAACTTGGGAAAAACTCAGTTGATTTAGATGATACCCTAGGAAGAATCCACCTAGACTTCACTTGTTATCTAACACTGAACCATACGATTTATATACTTAGTTTGATCCGTAAGACTCCCTTACGTATATTAAGCCCTCTCTCGAGGTGAATAACGTCTAACCCTAGGTTAATTAGTGGAACTCTCGTTCTCTTATAATAACCCCCTAGAATAGCAGTAAATCGATTTATGGATTCCCATATTAGGTTTCACCCTAATACGAAAAAATCTCGTCACCCTATCTCTAGGTGTGCGATCAACTCCGCTTAATTATGTTGGATCTACTCTTAGGCAGGGTCTATTCCTCCTCCACCTAAGCACATTAAATTTGGATTAAGCTCACATAATTAAGAACAAACTAAGTATTTATCATATAATTCGAGAAAAAACAATAACAAGATTCATCATAGGTTTCATCCCTTCTGTATCCGAAGGGTTTAGTTCATAACAATAAATGAAAACATCTCAAGAGAAAAGATAAAACAAAACATAAGAAATCCCTAAAACCCCCTGAAGGAATTGAAGGAGAGATCCGCTGTCTTGAGTAGAATCCCGACTTCTTGAGATGGATCAAATGGCTATCCCTGAGTGAATCCCCACAAATCTGCCTTCTCTGGCCTAGCACGACGCCCCTAGACGATGGCTTTGGGCTCCCCCTCTTAGGTCATACTTAGGGTGTATTTATAGGCTTTTGAAATACGTTTCTTTCTCCCTAAGTATCCTTTCTCGAATGAAATTGCTCTTCTCCATGGCAAAGGCACGGCCATGGCGCACGCCCGTGTGAATCGTGGCCAGGCCGTGTTCGAATTTCTTTAATTAGACACGGCCGTGTGAGTCGGGGTTAGACTGTGTTCTAGATGATTGACTTGGCACGACCGTGTGGGTCCAAGTCCAGGCCGTGTCGATTTTGTCTTTGGCCGGTATTGTCCGTTTTGAGCCCGTTTCTCGTTCTTTTTATCCTTGGGTGCTTTCCTGAGTATAAGACATGAAAAGAAAGGATTAAGAGCACCTTTTTACATAAATAAAGGGATAATTCATCCAAAAGCATACTAAATGTGGGATTAAAATATGTTACTATTTCGGTTTATCAAATACCCCCACACTTAAGCTTTTGCTTGTCCTCAAGCAAAATTCTCAACTTACAATTAAAATGAACTTCCTATAATTCATAATAGTCATTGATAGTGTCTCATCATAATTCAGGGATAATTTATACATGGATAATTCAACTCAAAGTGTCCTAAAAATTCAAACACTATAAGCCTTATATTTTGTAGCACTAAACATAGGTGTTTCCCTTCATCTAAATAATAACCTCTGATTCGAAATTGTCAAGGATTGACATCCTCACTAAAGATTCACTCAAATCACTCAAAGTGTTTAAGGTTCAAAATTTAGGCACTCAAAAGTCAAACATGAAGAGTTAATCCCATAGGCTTGCATGAAAATCAAATCTCCACCACTAAAATATGAGATGAAAGACAAATTAAAAGGTCTTTGTTAGGGTTGTAATGGGGCTAGGGTTAAGGTGTGGAATAAGGCTGAATTAGAGGGTTAGAATCGAGGTTGAATTGACAAATTACCTAACTAAGAACTAATGAACTAATAATAATAATTACATCAATTGAAAACTAATAATACTAATAAAACGAGCTTCTTCTTCGATATTTGGAATTTAAATAAATGTATAAGCTCATTTAATCACATAACTAATAATGAATATACTTTGTTTTTTTAAGTACATAATAAATACATAATAAAGGATAAATTACTTAAAATTCATAATTAGGCAACTAATCAGATCAAATCTCGATATAGGGGTAGTTAGAAAGAATGGTGATAACAATTACAAAGGGTTTTGGGTTAATATTAGTGGGTGAGTCAATAAATAGGGTTGTTAGGATTAAGAGAGGTTCACTAGGGGTTAATTTGTGAAGGTAGGCTTTTAATGGAGTTAGTGGGTTAAAACCTAGGTGCCTTTATCATCTCTGTATATCAAATCAAAAGTGTGGTCTTGACATGTATAATCGATGCAAGTTCTAGAATAACAAATCAGTGTTGACATACTCATAATCAATAAAGTGAGCAAGAAAAAGAATATATGCTCTATAAGGCTCAAAAACTCACAAAAATTATGGGTATTTTTGACATCAACCTTGTAAATATCAAATTTCAAGGTAATATTTAAATTCAGGTAGACGACCTAGAAAATTTTTAATTCAGAAAAATAGACTTATTATGCTTGATTCTCTAATATTCTTAGAATTTAATCATCAATGCACAATTATCAATGACTTAATCTAAAACATATCAATAAAAATCATAAATCATCAGAAATTTCATCCTAATTAGTAGTATGAGTAAATTACTTAGAAACAAGACTAAATTCAGGGATTTTGAGAATAATGAAAAAAGTTTGGTACTACATCTAAGATTCACCCCCCCACACTTAAGATGTACATTGCCTTCAATGTACAAAGATAGATAATATAAATGTAATGTTCAGATCAGAATATATGGGGATAAGTGAAACTCCCTGAATTATGGATGAATTCCTTGAGTTGGATGAACGATATGTTGGAGGGGTCGTTCTGGATGACGATCCTATGCTAGATGAAGAAATTGGGGAACTCGTGAAGAATTAGCCAAGAAATCTAAAGAAACCTTAATAATAATATAATTAAAGACAAGAAAGATAAAGAGAAAGAGACTAAGAAGGAAAATAAACTAAGTTTAAAAGATAAAGGGGCTTGAGAATCCTTATTGGTAGATGGTTCGAGAGGTGGGTGTGACTTTGAAGGTGACGGAGGTGTTGGTGATGGTGGAAGTGGAGTGATTCCCATGCAGCCTTAAGAACCTAAAGATAAGAAACTAAAACAAAATGAACTAGATAAAGCATAAGACAGTCAAAGGGAAGGAGAATGAAAGGAAAGAGAAAAGAAAAATAAAAATTAAATGGTCTCAAAGACCCTTGGCTTGTTGTTTGAATGAAGCTGTCGGCATGAACTCATGTGAATCGGTCTCCCTTGAGGAGATTGGCCTTTTACGCTTCTTTTCCATGGATATGATTTTGTTGTAGCTCAAGGGTCTAAGGATTTATTAGGAAAAAGATAAAAAGAAAAAGAGGGAAAAGAAATAAAGAGAGAAGAAGGAGAGTAGGTAAGAAGAGAAAGGAGAGGGGCATGGTGTTTAAATAGAATTTCAAGTCTGGCAGTTTCCCACGCCCGTGGGTTGAGGGTGTGTCGATTCACACGGCCGCATCGCATGGCCGTGTTCCTAGGCGTGTTGGTTACCCCACGCTCGTGTCTAGCCTGTGTTCGACAAGTCAGTATGTTGGCACGGTTTTAAGGCACGGGCGTGTTCTGCCCGTGGTTGGAAAGTCAGTAGCTTCACACGGTCATGGGGCATGGCCGTGCCCCTTTGTCGGTACCCGTGGTGTAGTGGTTGGATCCGTGATTTCGAAAAGTGGTTGGAACTAATTCGCACGGCCTCTGCTATGTTAGTACGGGGATTCTTATGGTCCACACGGCCACAGCCACGGCTGTGTGCAAGGCCGTGTGACTTGGAAATCTGCACTTCTGGTTAGTTTATAACTCAGTGTTCAGAAAGAAAAGAAGAAAAGAAAAATAAATTTAAAGCAAAATGTAAAAATAAATTGTGTTAGTGCTCGGGTTGCCTCCCGAGAAGCGCTACTTTATAGTCTTAAGCTAGAATCTCCTCTCATTTGCATTGCCAGGGTGGTTTGAGGAGTTGGAAGTCGTTCCTCATGCCATCATTTGTATCCTCGTGAAAAGATTTAAGTCGAGATGCGTTTATAGTAAAAGTACCAAAAATAGGATTACTTACCTCGACTGTTCCGTATGGGAAAACACTGGTTACCCTAAAAGGTATTTCTTTGTTTGTGTTAGGGTCCGGAGGAGATATTTGAGGATCTGCCTGATCTAACAGTACCTGGTCCCCTATTTTGAAGTGGTTTGTTGTTCCTATTAGCTCTTTTTAGGGCTCCTTCGGTTTTATCTTGTGTGGTTCCGGTTCTTCGTCGTGTATCCCTAATTTCTCCTTGAAGTGTGTCTTCCATTCGTCTAGATCATCGATCTGAATCCCTCGTTCCTCATGAGTTATTTCTTTGTCGGCATGGGGTTTAGAATCGGGTTCAGTTGTATTCTTTGGTGGTGCTTCCTGGAAATTAGGGTTAACTGAATGGTTATCAGTAGAATTTACGTTCTCACCTTGATTACTCGATGTTCTAGCCGAGTCGAGAGCCTTGAGGGTGACCGTCTCATTACCTACACAAAGTATGAGTTCTCCTGCATCAACATCAATTTTAGTCCTGGCAGTCGCTAAAAAGGGTCTTCCTAAAATTAGGGGAATCGAATTATCCTCATCCATGTCTAAGACAACAAAATCCGCTGGGAAAATGAATCTGTCAATTTTTACAAGAACATCTTCGATAATACCCTTGGGAATTCTAACAGTTTTATCAGCTAATTGAATGCTCATCCTAGTTTGCTTGGGTTTCCCTAGACCTAGTTGTTTAAATAATTTATAAGGCATGACATTAATGCTTGCCCCTAAATAAGCTAACGCATTATCAACAGTTAGTCTACCAATTAAACATGGAATTGTAAAACTCCCTGGATCTTTTAGCTTTTGTGGTAGTCTATTCTGTAACATTGCTAAGCACACTGCGTTTAATTCCACATGTGGATCCTCGTCTAACTTGCGCTTATTCGTCAAGAGATGTTTTAAAAATTTCCTCGAATCTGGCATCTGTGAAAGAGCTTCAAGTAGCGGTAAGTTAATATGTAATTTCTTTAAAAGTTTAAGAAACTTACCGAACTGTTCCTCTGTATCGTCTCTCGTTAACGCTTCGGGATATGGTATGCGAGGTTGGTACTCCTTGATTACCGGTTTTGGCTTGTCTTGTGTTACCTCAACTTTACCTTTTTCTACCTCGTTTCCTTGTGTTGGACTGGGTTCGTCTACTTCTTCACTTTCTTGAGCTATTATGGCTTGGATTTGCTCCTTTGGATTAATTTCAGTATTACTCGGTAGACTCCCTTGCGGTCGTTCGGATAATAGCTTCGCAATTTGTCCGACTGACTGGGTAATTTCCCCGATTGCCTTTGTAAGTTCTCCAACTTGGTTCTCAATCGTTTTGATCGATGTTTGTTTGGTGTCGAGTGTTCCCTCAGTTTTTTGGAGACTGGCTTCTGTGGATGCTATGAATTTGTTCAACGTCTTTTCAAGATTCGGCTTCTTTTCCTGTGGATAGGGCTGATTTTGGAAATTTTGAGGAGGTTGTTGTCTTTGATTTCCTTGATTTCCTTGTCCTCCCCACGAAAAATTTGGGTGGTTCCTCCAACCTGGATTATAATTATTACTATATGGGTTATTATTAGATCTGAAATTGTTACCTATATAGTTCATCTGTTCGCTCTCTGTGCCTGGTTGGTAGGGTGGGTACTCAGGATTCACCACAGTTCCACTTGTGTCGCACTGCATTACTGGATGTGCCTGCGAAGAACACAAACTATCAAGCTTTTTACTCATCATCTCTACCTGTGTTGATAGCATGGTTACAGCATCTATGTTGAAAACTCTAGCCGATTTTGTTGGTTTGGTCCTTGTAACCTGCCACTGATAGTTATTCAGTGACATCTCTTCAATAAACTCGTAGGCTGCCTCAGGAGTTCTATTATTCAAGGTTCCACCGGTAGCTGAATCAATTAGTTGTCTCGTTAAGGGGTTTACACCGTTATAGAAAGTCTGGACTTGGAGCCACAAAGGTAAACCATGGTGTGGACACCTTCTCAAGAGATCCTTATATCTCTCCCATGCATCGTATAATGTCTCTAAATCCATCTGTACAAAAGAAGAGACATCATTACGTAATTTGGTCGTTTTGGCCGGTGGGAAATATTTTAATAAAAATTTTTTAGTCATTTGATCCCATGTAGTGATTGACCCTCGTGGTAGCGAGTTTAACCAACTGTTTAGCTTTATTCCTTAATGAAAAGGAAATACTAACCAAGTCGTATGGCATCATCGAAAACGCCATTTATTTTGAAGGTATCACAAAACTCTAAAAATTGGCTATATGAGTATTTAGATCTTAGTCCCATAAACCATCAAATTGAACAAACTGTTGAATCATTTGTATAGTGTTAGGCTTTAATTCAAAATTATTAGCGCGCTATAGCAGAGCCTAACAATACTTGATTCGGCTCTGTTAAATGAGGTTTAGCATAATCAAACATAGTACGAGGAGCATTATTTTCTCCCACATCTTGTGGTGGTGGGTTATTTTCGTCCATCCCTTCAGTAGGATTGGATCTGTCTTCGCTCTTCTTCCGTGTAATTTAGGGCTCGCCTAATTTCTCTGCGATTCTGCGAATCGGTAGCGTCAATATCACTGTCGTATACTAAAGGTCCTCTCGGGTTCCTTCTAGTCATAAACTAGAGGTACTGCTAGGAAAAGAAAGAAAGAAAATTTAGCAAAGTTTAAAAAAACAATAAAAATAAAAATAAATTATGAAAATAAAAATAATGGCTAAAGTAATAAAAATAGAGCTTTCTTAATATTTTAGTTCACCGCACATGGCGCCAAAACTTGATCGCTATGAATCGTAGCTTTAAAATTTATAAAAGAATGATCGAACACGAAACTAACTCGACAACGATTAAGGCAAGTGCACCTATCGAACAAAGTATAGCTTAGGCAAGACCGAATTATCGAACCCAAAGGAACTAAAAGTACTAATACTAACTTTCTTCTTATTATCTAGCCTAAAAATAAAGAAAGATTGTTTATCTAATCTAAATTAATTAACTACTAAACTAAGACTCTAAGACAAAGAAGAATGAATTTGGAAAATAACTTGGGAAAAACTCAGTTGATTTAGATGATACCCTAGGAAGAATCCACCTAAACTTCACTTGTTATCTAACACTGAACCATACGATTTATTCACTTAGTTTGATTCGTAAGACTCCCTAACGTATATTAAGCCCTCTCTCGAGGCGAATAACGTCTAACCCTAGGTTAATTAGTGGAACTCTCGTTCTCTTATAATAACCCCCTAGAATAGAAGTAAATCGATCTATGGATTCCCATATTAGGTTTCACCCTAATCTGGCAAAATCTCGTCACCCTATCTCTAGGTGTGCGATCAACTCCGCTTAATTATGTTGGATCTACTCTTAGGCAGGGTCTATTCCTCCTCCACCTAAGCACATTAAATTTGGATTAAGCTCACATAATTAAGAACAAACTAAGTATTTATCATATAATTCAGAAAACAATAACAAGATTCATCATAGGTTTCATCCCCTTCGAGTATCCGAAGGGTTTAGTTCATAACAATAAAGGAAAACATCTCAAGAGAAAAGATAAAACAAAACATAAAAATCCCTAAAACCCCTGAAGGAATTGAAGGAGAGATCCGCCGTCTTGAGTAGAATCACGGCTTCTTGAGATGGATCAACTGGCTATCCTGAGTGAATCCCCACAAATCGCCTTCTCTTCGCCTAGCACGACGCCCTAGACGATGGCTTTGGACTCCCCTCTTAGGTCATACTTAGGGTGTATTTATAGGCTTTTGAAATACGTTTCTTTCTCCTAAGTATCCTTTCCCGAATGAAATTGCTCTTCTCCACGGCGGAGAGCACGACCATGGCGCGCGCTCGTGTGAATCGTGGCGGGCGTGTTCGGATTTCTTTAATGAGACACGGCCGTGTGAGTCGGGGTTAGACCGTGTTCTAGATGATTGACTTGGCACGACCGTGTGGGTCCAAGTCCAGGCCGTGTCGATTTCCTCTTTGGCCCGTTTTGGTCCGTTTTGAGCCCGTTTCTCATTCTTTTTATCCTTGGGTGCTTTCCTGAGTATAAGACATGAAAAGAAAGGATTAAGAGCACCTTTTTACATAAATCAAGGGATAATTCATCCAAAAGCATACTAAATGTGGGATTAAAATATGTTACTATTTCAGTTTATCAACGGTTAATCTGAGAGAACGATTTAGGTTCTCGAAGATATGCTTCGCTGTTGTGTTTTAGAGTTCGAAGGTAGTTGGGAAAAATATCTACCTTTAGTCGAATTTGCTTAAAACAATAGTTTTCAGTCGAGTATAAAGATGTCACCGTATGAGGCATTGTATGGTCGCAAGTGTCGAACTCCATTGTACTAGACTGAACTTACTGAGAAATAGATTCACGGGGTCGATTTGGTTAGAGAGACCGAAGAAAAAGTAAAAGTAATTCGTGAATGTTTGAAAGAAGCTTCCGATAGACAAAAATCATACGCGGATCTGAAACGAAAGGAGATTGAATTTTAGATTGGTGATAAAGTATTTCTGAAAGGATCTCTATGGAAGAAGATTCTGAGATTTGGCCGTAAAGGCAAGTTAAGTCCACGTTTCATTAGGCCGTATGAGGTTATTGAAAGAATAGGGCCAGTGGCTTATCGGTTAGCTTTACCGACAGAGTTGGAAAGGATTCATAATGTGTTTCATGTGTCAATGTTGAGACGATATCGTTCTGATCCTTCACATGTAATTTCTCCAACAGAGATTGAGATTCGACCGGATATGACATATGGTGAAGAACCGATCAAGATCTTAGCTCGGGAAGTTAAACAATTGAGAAATAAAAGTATAGCCCTAGTGAAAGTTTTATGGCAACGACATGTGGTCGAAGAGGCTACGTGGGAACTCGAGGAAGCTATGAGAAAATAGTAACCAAACCTCTTTTCCGGTAAGATTTTCGGGGACAAAAATCCCTAAATGGGGGAGAGTTGTAACAGCCCGATTTTGGGTCTGGTCGGAACAGTGGTTTTGGGACCACAAATTTGACACAGTAAAATTTATTTTTATTATATTTTTATGGTCTACAGTTTTATGGAATGATTTCGTGAAAATTTCATTCGAAAATTTTGATGTTTGGGTACTCAATTTAGTTAAAATGACTAAATTGCAAAAGGTGCAAAATGTGTGTTCTAAAGCTAGAGGTGTCTAATTGCTATGAAATCTTAAATTAGAGGTCCTTGGATGGTAATTAGACTATTATACTTTAGTATGGACAAAAATGGATATGGTTAGGTGAAATTTCAAAGTTATGCATTAAGGGCATTTTGGTCATTTGCTAAATAAAGCCAAAATAACTAATAAAAAGATGTCCATCTTCCCAATTTCATCCCCCATGGCCAAATTTCACAAGAGGAGTCCATATCTAGGGTTTGTTCATCTTCCAAGCTCAATTGTAAGTCTGTTCTTGTCCCATTTTTAATTATTTTTACATTTTTGAGATCGGTGTAACCTAGTCTAGCTATTTCAAGGACTAATTTGAAAGAAAATCAAAGTCTAAAATTTTACCCATGTTAGATATTTGTGTATTTTGATGTCTAATTGTAGAAAATGAATGTTTGGTGTTAGATAAACAACATTTACTAAGTGATTTTTGATGAAAATGCCAAATAGGGACCTATTTGTAAAAGATGTAAAATCTGTGCAAAAATGTGAATAAATGAAAAATGTGGGTTGTTATGAGCAAGAAATAGGCTCGACTAGTCTTGGGTGTGATGAAATTGAATGAAAATCATTTTACGAGCCTAGGGACTAAAATGTAAAAAGTTGAAAAGTTAGGGGAAAAATGTAATTTTTGCCATAAGGTGTTTTTAAGATTAAATTGAATAATGTGATAAATAAATAAGCTAAATTTGATATTATAGATCAAGAAAGACGAGGCTCTGACATAGACCGAGGAATGAACAAGATTGTGGACTAAATCGAACAATTATCCATTTTGTACCGAGGTAAGTTCATATGTTAAAAATAAGCTTTAGAATAATTGTATTTAAATGCTTTAATATTGCATGATTTGTGTGTTTGATTTTGTGAGTGAGTATAATCCTACGAACAAGTCCGAAGACGGATTGACAAGCAAGAAATCTCGTTTGAACCTTAGGAATAGGTTAGGATTTAGGATACAAGTGACATGTCACTAGGGTCATTATGTGTTATGTGATTATGTGATCCGGGTGCTGGTCTCGTACGTCCTACCGGTGGCTGAGTATATCGGCATATGTTGCGGATACTTGACAGCTTGTGTGAGCAGCACCGTGTAGCTACGTCTTGTCTGACAGCTTGTGTGAGCAGGCTCGTCGATAGCTCGAGAGCGAGCGATTATGTGATATGAGACTTAGGTAGCTTTGGCTACATATGTGGCACTTAGTGTGCAAATCTTCCCGAGTATCCGACATTATTATTCCGAGTGGTTCACGGGTATGTCAAAGATGAAAGTATGTGTACATTCATTTCGAGATGGCTGAGGTATGTATGTAAAGCTTATGCTTATTAAATGCGTGAAATGATGAATATGAGGTAAGTTTTGTGATGGAATAGATTGTGAGTATGAAACTATGGTAGGTTTACATTTAATTATGTTATGTTATTTGAATGTTATGTGCATGGTAAGGTTGCTTATTTCTTGCATACGAGCTTACTAAGCTATATAGCTTACTCCGTTTATTTTCCATGTTTTTATAGTGTCGCCAAGTCAACTCGGAATCGGAGATCGTCGGAGATTCGGATCACACTATCAAACTCTTACTTTTGGGTATTTGATGATCTTGGCATTTTGAATGTATGGCATGTATAGGGACTTGGTCATTTTGTTATATGTGTCATTGTTAATGTGGCCAAATGTGTTGGCTTATAATGGTTAATGATTTCATTTTGTATATGGCCATGAAAGTTGGCTAAGGTTGGTTATAAGTATAATTTATATGTTGATATCATTCATGAATGTGGAAACTTGCATGACTTGTGTTGATAGATCATGATGTCTATGCATGTAGATGTTAGTATGTGGATGTGATGTTAATACCTTGGTTGTGGATGTTTTGGTTGCCTAAGTATGCCATGAATTGTGCCATTGAATTGGTGTAACTGTAGGTGTAAATGAGGGTGGCAAATGGCTTGGTAAATAGCCTTATTTTTGTCCACACGGGTGGACACACGGGCGTGTGTCTAGGCCGTGTGTGACACACGGTCTGCCCCACGGGCATGTGTTTCAGTCGTGTGTCCCCTACACCTTAATTGTTGCAAAACAGAATGTCCAGAATTGAGCACACGGGCAGAGACACGGGGTGTGTCTCGGCCGTGTGTGCTACACGGCCTAGAACACGGGCGTGTGTCTCGGCCGTGTGAATTCTGCACCTATTTTATGAAAAATTATGAAAATTAAATAGACCACACGGCCTAGCAATGGACGTGTGGCACGGCCTTGTGGCACAAGTTAGAGAGCACCCTAATTTGAACATGGCCTATAGCACAGGCGTGTCTCAGGGTCACACGGCCGTGTCCCTTGGACCAAACGGGCGTGTGACCCCTGTAACATGAAAATTTTTCTAAGTTTTGTAAAATTTTCTAAATTTCTCGGTTTAGTTTCAAACCACTGCCAATGCATGTTTTGGGCCTCATAGGCTCGTATTAGGGACTTCATGATTAGATGCAAATGGTTTTAATTTGGACGCAAATTTATGACTCGGAATTGTATGATTGCTTGTGATGTGAGTCTGATAATGCCTCGTACCCTGTTCCGATGTCAAATACGGGTAAAGGGTGTTACATACAATTCAATTAATACATATAAATTCTCAGTTTTGTTACACGAACTTACCTCGACAATGTTCGTGTACACAAAAGCTACTAATCCATTACTTTCTCTTTTCCTCGACCTAACTCCGTATTTGATCTATCTGGATCTATACGAATGAATTTAACACCAATTTATATTCAATTCACATCTTTGGCAAAATTACCATTTTGCCCCTATACTTTTAATTAATTACGATTTCGTCCCTAGGCTCGGAAAATGAAATTCATGCAATTTAATCCTTATTCCAAGCCTAGCTAATTTTTACATGTATCAATAGCAGCACATGTATTTCACAAAATTTAGAATTTTTCCATAAATTTTACATCTTTTCAATTTAGTCCCTAAATTATAATTTCATCAAAATCCCCTGTACAAAAGTTGTTTATCTATCAACAACCTTTCATTTTTTACCATAAAATTTCATAATTCATGCATGCTCATCCATGGAAAAACCCTAGTACTTTGATAGTTTTGAAAATTAGTCCCCAAGATAGCTAAATTAAGCTATTACGATATCGAAAACATAAAAATCATTAAAAACGGGACAAGAATACATACCTAATAGATCAAAATAAGTTTGCTAATATTCAAGCTTCCATGGCTAGGGTTTCCATATTTTTGTTTTAGGAAAGATGATGAAATGATGATATTTTTATTATTTAATTCATATATTATCTTTATTTTATCATCTTTCCAATTTAATCTTTTTCTTTTCTTAATTTTCCAATGATGACAATCGTCCTTATCTACTAACTCTTCTAAATGGTCTATTTGCCATTTAAGGACCTTAAATTTTGAATTCCATAGCTATTTGGTACCTTTAACTACTAGAATTCAACCTTTACATTTTATGCAATTTGGTCCTTTTATCGAGCTAAGCATGTAAACAGTGAAATTTCTTAACAAAATTTTCATACGATATTTCTATCATACTATAGACTATAAAATAATATTAAAATAAATTTTCTTTCAGGCTCAGATTTGTGGTCCTGAGATCACTATTTTGATTTCACTAAAAACGAGCTGTTACATTGTGACCCCTGCAACCTTTCTTGGGATATTAATTTAATGTAATTTTTCGAGAATTTTTCATAAGTAATCTAAAAGAAAATTTCAATTTTAATTATTTATGTTTAATAAAGGGGTTCTGTAACATCCCAAAAATTTGAGTATTATTTGTGTTGGCTCGGGTATGAATTTTTGTGTGTTAGCATAGTCTTGTGAAGGCTTGATTATATTTAGGAAGCTAGAATAAATTTTAGTATGGTTTATTTAATGAAGTGGATTAAGTGAGCTTAGCACTTAAGTTAATTTAAGTGTTAATTAAAGCATAAGAGGAGTAAGTGCCAAGTTGGTTAAGGAGCTTGAAAGGTGGCTTGAGGTTAGAGGTTTGAGTATCATGGAAAGCATTTTTGAAGACTTTATTTTGTGTTCTAACATTGATGGACGGTCAACCTATGTTTATGATAGGTTGGACCTTAAGTTTTTGGTAAGTTGAATTTTGGAAAAGGAAAGCATGAAATAGGGGATAGGAATCTTAAGGTTATGGTATGATGAGGGGACAAAAGGCATGGAATATGGAGGATATTTTGGAAAGTAATCCTAGGCCTTTAGTGCATGTATGTGGACGGCATGGGTGTCTAGGGGGTGGCCGAATGTTGTTAGGTGGCCAACCTTTGCTTGTTGTGCATCTTTTGTATTGTTTTCTTTCTATCCAAAAACTCCCCTCCTTGGCCGAATGTGTACTATGCTTTTAGTGCAAAATTCCTTTTGGTTTTAGCCTTATTTTGTTGGAACCAAATCCTACTTTTTCTTTCTTTTCATTCATCCTTTTGAAACCGAAACAACATTTGATTTTTTGGGCATTTTGTGCACATTTCTTTTAGGCAAAATAGTGTTTGGCCGAACCTCTCTCTCTCCCACATCTCTCTCTTTTTCTTCTTTGACATTGGTTCATAATCACATTTCTCCTACTTTCTCTTGGCCGAAACTTTCATCTCTCCATCTCTCTTTACTTTCTTTTATTTTATTCAAAGTCATAAACATTCCTCTCCCATTGAAATCTCTTCCATCTTCTTCTTTTGTTTTCCTCTCTCTTTCTCAACTTTAATCGAATCCTTATTGTTAAATCAAATCAACCATAGCCGAATTTCTTTGACCATTTAATCATTTTGCCGAAATTTTTCCTTTCTCTTATTGTTTTGTTTTGGCGGAATATTCAAGGGTAGATTCTCTTTGATTTTTCTTCAATCGATTTTGGAAAAGGGTAAGTGTTCACGGTCGATTCTCTTTCAATTCTTTTCTCGTTTCCAAGTTATTTTCTTGTGGTCAAAGGCTGAATCTATGGGCATTGGTTTGCAAGGTTCTAATCATTCTTAGAAACCGATCTCTTTTAGGCTTCTCGGGACGTTGGAAGCAATCAATCTAAACCTCGTTTCTTTATCAATCGATTTGGGTAAGTTCAGGTAAGATTTGGTATTACAAGTGATAACTCTTTGGGATTTAGTAGTATGGCCGAATGGCCTTTGTTCATAATTTTAGTATTGGCCGATTGTAGGACAAGGTGTTCTAGTGCGGTAGATCAGATTCGGGAGTTAGTTCTTGCGTTGGTGAAAGGTGTGTATCTTACACACTTTATAACTTGGTTTATATATGTATATTTGTATGTTATAACTAATCATATTATGAAAGTGGGTAAATCGATGAGATTTGGATATGATACCATGATGGTATGAATGAGGATTCGGGTAAGTCCGTTTCAATATGTTGTTAATACATGTGGATTGAAATCATGATCTACGATTTATGATATATTCATTATGAGATACATATCAAAGTTTATTGACATGATTTGTTTATCTATTGCATTGGTATGGGCAATATGAGAGGAGGGGGAAGATTGATGATTCGTGTCTTCGGACAGTAGTGGTTTGGCACCACCAGTGATTTGGTATCACATTCGTGTCTTCGGACACCAGAGGTTTGGTACCTCATAGCGACTTGTCCCTGTGGTTAATTCCACCGTGGGTTGGCCCCACTTTTGAGATATGGGATCATCTACCAGTGATTTGGTATCACACGTGAGTTGGCCCCACAACTTGATGATTCGTGTCTTCGGACACCAAAGGTTTGGCACCACCAAAGATTTGGTATCACATTCGTGTCTTCTGGACACCGAGGGTTTGGCACCTCATAGCGACTTGTCCCCGTGGTTAATTCCACCGTGGGTTGGCCCCACTTTTGAGATATGGGATCGTCTCGCGGTGATTTGGTATCACACGTGGGTTGGCCCCACAGATGGATTATTCGTGACTACGGTCACTAGTGATTTGGTATCACATTTGTGTCTTTGGACACCGGTGGTTTGGCACCACCAAAGGGTTTGGTACCACACGGGTAGAAAAGGAGTTATGGATGGCTAGGTTGGGTGCATTATACATATATGTTGCTTTGTTATAATTTGTGTAAGTATGTGGTATTTACCCTGGGAGAGGAATATGCACCGAGTCTTGGTGACTCACCTTCTCCCTTATCTTTTCAGTGATTCGTGAGATCGCGGATATGGAGCCTGGATGAACTCGAGGAGGCCATGCAATAAAGTTTGGTTTTACATGAACTTCCATTTGGGTACTTTATTTTAATTTGGTTTTCATATTTTATGGATTTGTAATAAGGCCTCTTTAATTATGGGTTTGAATTATTTATATGCTTTGGGATTTATTCTAAACATGTTTAAGTATATCACTTGATTAATTTAATAATTGAGCTCAAAGTTTTCTAAACTATAAACTCGCAATGGTTTTAAAAATCTTACCATCGGGTAATATGAATAGTTCGATAGAAAAATTACAAGTTAAGTGTTTTCAACAAATTAAGTGATTTCCAAAAATTCAAGTTTCTATACTCAATTGCAAACGGATTTTCAAAGTGATATTTCAAATTTTCTTAAAAAGATATAAATGTTTTCTATCCTATGATTTATCAACTAAGTTTTAAAGTTTTATGTAATTCAAAGTAAATCTCGCTTTTAACTTATTTTCGACAAATAAAGAATTTCAAAGAGTTTTTCACAAAATTTAATTGTTAATTCGATTCTTTCAAAAATATTTTCCTTAGTGACATACCGTATTCGATTCGTGGCGTATTGACCGGGTTTGGGGTGTTACAAATTGGTATCGAGCCAAGTTCAAAAGCTTCTACTGTGGGCCGAGGCCCAAAATGATTTAAAGTATGGTCTTAAAATGTTTTGTTTAAAATTATATGGTTGGAAAGGCATGGCCCCGAGTCTCCGACATCAATCATACAGTAAGTACATCAAACTGTTGATTTTGATGATATGATTATAATGATGTTGGCATGACTGTATAGTAGTAGGAACTACTCTAGAGACCCAAACTATAGGTTGAATGTACTCGCGAAACAACTTCTTATTAAAATTATTCATAAAACTGTGTTTTAAGAAAGTGGAATAATGATTAATGCATAACGCTTTTTAATCAGATAAGTCGAGACTTTAGACATGAGTACTCGTGGTCGAGGTCGTATGATTCGTGGACGCGGTCGGGTAGGATGGTCGTGGTTCGCGAGCGAGTGAGGTCCTGGTCAAGGATCCGAAAATGAGGTACCACTACCCCCACCACCAGCGGTTGGAGTTGAGCAACAGGATCAAACGGGGGATGACGCAGTGTCTCAGGCAATGCTGCGAGTTCTTGAGAGGGTAGCCGGAATAGGTGGAGGCGCGGAATTCGTAAACCGTATCTCGGCGACTTGAGCCAATGGAGCCGAGGTATTTCGAGGTGTTTCGTGCGTGGCTCCTAGTGCGGCTGAATATTGGCTAGAGGCGACGGAGCGAATCATGGATGATTTGGATCCGAATGCCGAGGAAAAGTCGAAAGGGATCGTACGCTTCTTCGGGGATGAGTCATATCGGTGGTGGCTCACGATGATGAGAATAGTCTTTGCAATGGAGGATCTCACTTGGGATTATTTCAAGGCGCGTGACGGCGGAAATCGTTGGGTCTAATTACATTGATGTGCGGCGTAAGGCATTTCGAGTTTGATCCAAGGTAGTAAGTCCGTGTCGTAATATGAGGCGAATTTTTTAAGACCGAGCCGGTATCTTTGGAGGTATTGTGGCATCGAGCACGAGCGCGATGTGTTCGATTTGAAGATGGTTTGAGGGACGAGTGAGATTGTTGATTGCTCCACATCGAGCGCGAGTTTGCTTTGCTTTGGTTGAAAAGGCTAAGATAGCCGAAGGAATCAAGGAATCTACAAGGCGAGTTACGACCGGAACAAGCATAAGAGAGGTTACGGATCATCGGGATCACCCAATTCTCAAAAGAGGGCTAGGCAAAGTGGGCCGAATCGATGGGAGGCCATCATATCGCTAATCGTGGACCAAAGCACGGTGTAACCGGATGTGGGAAATATCATTGGCGCGAATGTTGGACCGGAGGGAAAGGATGTTTCGAGTGTGGCTCATTGGATCATCGTGGTGAGAGACTCGCCCACGTAAGCTAGCCAGAATCGGTCGTGAGGGTCAAGGTCGTGCTCGGTTCGAAATGAGGACCGCCACCACATAGAGGTCGTGGTAATGGTAGAGGAGGTAATGGTTCTGGTCAAGGTCGAGGAGCATATGGCGGAGGTGCCGGGCAACACCGAGGCAAGACAACCCTAGTTTGGTGTATGCAATGAGAGACGTCGAGAGGAGGCGACGCACCGACGTCATAACCGATGACGTTCTTAATCTTTGGTGAACCATATCTTTGCTTTGATAGATGTGGGTTCGACACATTCGTATGTTGCCGATAACATAGTAGAGACTATGAATCTAGACTCTGAGACTACTTCTAGGAAGATGACGATTTAGTCCTCTGGGTCACTCAGAGTAGAAGTAAATAAGTCAGATAGAGATGTACCCCTAGAACTCCAAGGGGTAGTGTTCGTAGCTGATCTGATGGAATTGCCATTTGAGGAGTTCGATCTGATACTTGGGATGGACTGGTTGGCCAAGTACCAAGCAAGTTTGGATTGCGCTGCTAAGCGCATGGTTTTGAAGTCAGTCGAGGGCGAAGAGGTGGTCATGATAGGTAATAGAAGAGATTATCTATCCAACGTGGTATCTGCGTTGAAAGTCGTGAAGTTGGTTAGGAAGGGCTGTGAGGCATTCGTGGTCCATGTGTGTGCGTTGGAGGCTAAGGAGTCTAATGTGGGGAATGTCCGCACGGTAAAGGAATATGTTGACGTATTTCCTGAAGAACTTCCGGGACTACCTCCGGACCGTGAAGTTGAATTTGGTATAGATCTGATACAGAACAGCGCCGGTGTCTATAGCTCCGTATAGGATGGCACCGAAGGAATTAATGGAATTAAAGGCTCAGATTCAGGAGTTGTTGGATCGAGGTTTCATTCGACCAAGTGTTTCGCCTTGGGGAGAGCCGGTACTCTTCGTCAAGAAGAAGGATGGTACGATGCGGATGTGTATAGACTACCGCCAGTTGAATAAGCTGACGATCAAAAACAAATATCCTTTCTTGAGGATAGATGACTTGTTTGATCACCTTAAGGGGCGCAGCTTTCTCAAGATTGATTTAAGGTCCGGATATCATCACTAAAGGTGAAAGAGGTGATATCCATAAGACGACTTTTCGCTTTCGGTATGGGCACTACGAGTTTCTGGTGATGCCGTTTGGGTTGACTAACGCACCGGTAGCATTCATGGACATGATGAATTGAGTATTCCAGCAGTTTTTGGATCGGTTTGTTGTGGTTTTTATAGACGATATTTTGGTATACTCAAAGTCGGAGGAGGAGCATGATGCGCATTTGCGAGTAGTGTTGCAGGTCTCGAGGAAAATCACCAGTCGCCAAATTTAGTAAGTGCGAGTTACGGCTTAGGAGGTGACTTTCTTGGGTCACGTAGTATCACCGAGGGGATTAGAGTGGATCCTCGGAAGATTGAGGCGATGTTGGATTGAAAGCCGCCTAAGTCGATGGGTGAGATTCGGAGTTTTCTAGGTCAGCGGTATTATCAAGATTTGTAGAGGATTTTCTTTGATAGCAGCACCTATGACCAAGTTATTGAGGAAAGGAGTTCCATTTGTGTGGACCGAGAAGCGCAAGGAAGTTTCGACAAGTTGAAGAAGATTATTGATCAAGCTCGGTTTGATTCAACTCGAGGCGGGCAAGGAATTCACGGTTTATTGTGATGCATCGCATCTTGATGCAGGATGTGTCTTTGATGCAAGAAGGGAAGGTAGTGGCTTATGCATCTCGGCGCTTGAAACCACATGAGGCTAATTATCCGACGCATGATCCGGAATTAGCCGCATTGGTTTTCGCTCAAGATTTGGAGACACTATTTGTATGGAGAGAAGTCGATAGTCTACACGGATCACAAGAGTCTTAAGTATCTTTTGACTCGTAAGGACTTGAACTTGAGGCGGCGTAGATGGATCGAGTTGTTGAAGGACTACGATCGTTCGATTGAGTACCATCCGGGCAAGGCTAACGTGGTGGCGGGCCGCGTTGGAGCCGTAAGGTTGTATCGATTTAAGATCGATGTTTGCTCGACTTAGCTTATACGATGATGGGAGTCTTTTGGCGTAATTGCAAGTCAAGCCGACTTGGTTAGATCGAGATCAAGGAGAAGCGGTTAGAGGATGATGGTTTAAATGATCGGAGGTTGCGTGTTGAGCGGAGGTTTAGAGGAATATAGTTTGTCCAAATGATGGAGTATCGTGTTTTAAAGGGAGAGCTTGTATGCCGAAGGATGTTGAGTTGAGGCAAAGGATTCTTCGGATGCACATAATGCCCATATGCTATGCATCCCGGAGGAAGCAAGATGTATCGGGATTTAAGAGAGCGCTTTGGTGGCCGTGTCCGGCGTGAGGTAACCGAGTTTGTGGGTAAATTTCGACGTGTCGCAGGTAAAGGCGAGCATCGGCTACCGTCTGGTTACTTCAACGATGAAGATTCCACAATGGAAGTGGGAAAGGATCACTATGGACTTTGTCGGTGGATTACCTCTTACGCCTAGTAAGAAGGATTCGATTTGGGTGATTGTGGATCGTCGACTAAGTCGACTCATTTCATTCCGTAAGGATGGATTATTCGCCTGAAGTTAGCTAAGTTGTATGTGGCGAGAGATAGTGAGGTTGCACGGTGTACCAAAGGTGTCGATCATCTCGCATGCAGAGATCCTAGATTTACGTCGAGGTTTTGGAGAGCGTTACATCAGGCTTTGGGTGCAGCGGTAGGATTTTAGTACCGCATTTCATCCACAATCGGCGGGCGATCGGAAAGAGTTATACTGATTTTAGAGGATATGTTGAGAGGTTGTGTATTGGACTTGAGAGGTACTGGAAGAGTTTTTACCATTAGCCGAGTTCGCATACAACAATAGTTACTGGACAAGCATTAAGATGGCACCATATGAGGCGTTATATGGTAGGAGGTGTCGCACACCTACTTGCTGGACAAAGTTGGGTGAGCGTCAGATGTTAGGACCAGAGTTGGTTGCGAGGCGAGGATAAGGTTAAGATGATTCGGGCTCGTCAAGGAAGCTTCGGATAGGCAAAAGTCGTATGCCGATCTCAAGCGGAGGGATATAGAGTTTGCCGTGGGTGTCAAAGTTTTTCTGAAGGTCTCGCCATGGAAGAAAGTGTTAAGATTTGGGAGAAAAGGCAAGTTAAGTCCAAGGTTCATTGGACCGTATAAGGTGTTGAGACAAGTGGGACCAGAGCCTATCACCGAGTTGCCATCGAGTGAGTCGATTCACGATGTGTTCCATGTCTCCATGCTTAGACGCTATCGTTCGATCCATCGCATGTTGTGGCGATGAGGAAATAGAGGTGAGTCCAGATCTGACGGTAGAAGAAGAACCTGTGCAGATCCTAGATCGAGATGTGAAAGTTTTGCGTAGGAAGATAGTTCCTTTAGTGAAGGTTTTATGGAGGAGTCATGGCGTGGAAGAAGCTACGTGGGAACCGGAGGATGTGATGAGGCAGCAGTACCCTCAACTCTTTTGAGCAGGTAATTTCGAGGACGAAATTTTTTTTAAGGAGGGTAGAATTGTAACATCCCAAAAATTTGAGTATTATTTGTGTTGGCTCGGGTATGAATTTTTGTGTGTTAGCATAGTCTTGTGAAGGCTTGATTTTATTTAAGAAGCTAGAATAAATTTTAGTATGGTTTATTTAATGAAGTGGATTAAGTGAGCTTAGCACTTAAGTTAATTTAAGTGTTAATTAAAGCATAAGAGGAGTAAGTGGCAAGTTGGTTAAGGAGCTTGAAAGGTGGCTTGAGGTTAGAGGTTCGAGTATCATGGAAAGCATTTTTGAAGACTTTATTTTGTGTTCTAACATTGATGGACGGTCAACCTATGTTTATGATAGGTTGGACCTTAAGTTTTTGGTAAGTTGAATTTTGGAAAAGGAAAGCATGAAATAGGGGATAGGAATCTTAAGGTTATGGTATGATGAGGGGACAAAAGGCATGGAATATGGAGGATGTTTTGGAAAGTAATCCTAGGCCTTTAGTGCATGTATGTGGACGGCATGGGTGTCTAGGGGGTGGCCGAATGTTGTTAGGTGGCCAACCTTTGCTTGTTGTGCATCTTTTGTATTATTTTCTTTCTATCCAAAAACTCCCCTCCTTGGCCGAATGTGTACTATGCTTTTAGTGCAAAATTCCTTTTGGTTTTAGCCTTATTTTGTTGAAACCAAATCCTACTTTTTCTTTCTTTTCATTCATCCTTTTGAAACCGAAACAACATTTGATTTTTTGGGCATTTTGTGCACATTTCTTTTAGGCAAAATAGTGTTTGGCCGAACCTCTCTCTCTCCCACATCTCTCTCTTTTTCTTTGACATTGGTTCATAATCACATTTCTCCTACTTTCTCTTGGCCGAAACTTTCATCTATCCATCTCTCTTTACTTTCTTTTATTTTATTCAAAGTCATAAACATTCCTCTCCCATTGAAATCTCTTCCATCTTCTTCTTTTGTTTTCCTCTCTCTTTCTCAACTTTAATCGAATCCTTATTGTTAAATCAAATCAACCATAGCCGAATTTCTTTGACCATTTAATCATTTTGCCGAAATTTTTCCTTTCTCTTATTGTTTTGTTTTGGCCGAATATTCAAGGGTAGATTCTCTTTGATTTTTCTTCAATCGATTTTGGAAAAGGGTAAGTGTTCACGACCGATTCTCTTTCAATTCTTTTCTCGTTTCCAAGTTATTTTCTTGTGGTCAAAGGCCGAATCTATGAGCATTGGTTTGCAAGGTTCTAATCATTCTTAGAAACCGATCTCTTTTAGGCTTTTCGGGACGTTGGAAGCAATCAATCTAAACCTCGTTTCTTTATCAATCAATTTGGGTAAGTTCAGGTAAGATTTGGTATTACAAGTGATAACTCTTTGGGATTTAGTAGTATGGCCGAATGGCCTTTGTTCATAATTTTAGTATTGGCGATTGTAGGACAAGGTGTTCTCTCTGCGCGTAGATCGATTCGGGAGTTAGTTCTTGCGTTGGTGAAAGGTGTGTATCTTACACACTTTATAACTTGGTTTATATATGTATATTTGTATGTTATAACTAATCATATTATGAAAGTGGGTAAATCGATGAGATCTGGATATGATACCATGATGGTATGAATGAGGATTCGGGTAAGTCCGTTTCAATATGTTGTTAATACATGTGGATTGAAATCATGATCTACGATTTATGATATATTCATTATGAGATACATATCAAAGTTTATTGACATGATTTTTATCTATTGCATTGGTATGGGCAATATGAGAGGAGGGGGAAGATTGATGATTCGTGTCTTGGACACCGTGGTTTGGCACCACCGGTGATTTAGTATCACATTCGTGTCTTCTGACACCGAGGTTTGGCACCTCATAGCGACTTGTCCCCGTGGTTAATTCCACCGTGGGTTGGCCCCACTTTTGAGATATGGGATCGCCCGCGGTGATTTGGTATCACCGTGGGTTGGCCCTACAACTTGATGATTCGTGTCTTCGGACACGGTGGTTTGGCACCACCGTGATTTGGTATCACATTCGTGTCTTCTGACACCAAAGGTTTGGCACCTCATAGCGACTTGTCCTCGTGGTTAATTCCACCGTGGGTTGGCTCCACTTTTGAGATATGGGATCGTCGGCCAGTGATTTGGTATCACACGTGGGTTGGCCCCACAGATGGATTATTCGTGACTACGGTATCCAGTGATTTGGTATCACATTTGTGTCTTTGGACACCAGTGGTTTGGCACCACCAGTGGTTTGGTACCACACGGGGTAGAAAAGGAGTTATGGATGGCTAGGTTGGGTGCATTATACATATATGTTGCTTTGTTATAATTTGTGTAAGTATGTGGTATTTACAGGGAGAGGGAATATGCACTCGAGTCTTGGTGACTCACCTTCTCCCTTATCTTTTCAGGTGATTCGTGAGATCGCGGATATGGAGCCGGATGAACTCGAGGAGGCCATGCAATAAAGTTTGGTTTTACATGAACTTCCATTTGGGTACTTTATTTTAATTTGGTTTTCATATGTTATGTATGTGTAATAAGGCCTCTTTAATTATGGGTTTGAATTATTTATATGCTTTGGGATTTATTCTAAACATGTTTAAGTATATCACTTGATTAATTTAATAATTGAGCTCAAAGTTTTCTAAACTATAAACTCGCAATGGTTTTAAAAATCTTACCATCGGGTAATATGAATAGTTCGATAGAAAAATTACAAGTTAAGTGTTTTCAACAAATTAAGTGATTTCCAAAAATTCAAGTTTCTATACTCAATTGCAAACGGATTTTCAAAGTGATATTTCAAATTTTCTTAAAAAGATATAAATGTTTTCTATCCTATGATTTATCAAATAAGTTTTAAAGTTTTATGTAATTCAAAGTAAATCTCAGTTTTAACTTATTTTCGACAAATAAAGAATTTCAAAGAGTTTTTCACAAAATTTAATTGTTAATTCAATTCTTTCAAAAATATTTTCCTTAGTGACATACCAGATTCGGTCGTGGCGTATTGACCGGGTTTGGGGTGTTACAGGTTCAAAATTAGCCTAAGTACTAATTAGTTTATTTTGTTGAGATCAGTTAATTTTTAAGTATAGTTTGGGCTCAAGGCCCAAAACAGTGAAGAGGAGAAATACCCACTCATTGTCATCCATAAGACCCCCCAAAACCCTAATTTTTCCACCACATATATTTCCCTCCATACTTGCCGCCCAAGTATTTCCTTGTAGCTAAATTTTTTGCTACAAAATTGCCATAATCCATCACTATATAAACCCTTTCACACCTTAATAAAAGTTACAACACCTAAACAATTAGCTTTCACCCTAATTTTCTTTCTCTTAGCCATCAGCTTCAAGTCCCAAAAGCCTCTCCCCAATTTTTCTTTCTTGTCGTAAAGCCCTCCTTTCACCATCACAAAGCCTTCACCAAAGTAACCTTATCGCCACCACAATTCTGTCATTGCTGCAATTCCACTGTCCCCGCAATCTTTTACCTTTACACTTTGTTGATCCCTTCTTCTTCCTTTTGCCAAAATTTTCCTTATTTTTCAGGAAAAATCACCATTTCTCACAAAAGAATTTGATAATCCAAAATTACTTTAGAAAATCCGATTGTGATTCAAGATGAGGAAGCGAGGGAAATATTTTATTCTATCTTCAAAAATCAATTTATAATGCCGAAAAAAGGTTTCAATTTGGAGAGTAATGACAAGATGGTTATGCCATTGTCAATTCGAAAGACAATTGATGCTTTGAATTGGAATCAATTTTGTGATGCACGATCAATGCCTGAAAAGGATTTAGTGCGAGAGTTCTATGCCAATTTGACCATGCTAGATGCTAATGAAGTTCTTGTTCGTAAAAAGAAGGTACCCGTTACTTCTAAGTCCATTAATGATTTGTTTAACTTACGTGATGTTGAAGTAGATGAGTACTCTGCTATGATGACCAATATCAATTGGGGTTTTCTTCAACAAGTACTTAATGTTGTTACAAATCTGGGATCCCAATGGATTATAAGGAAGTACGATAGTCATTCTTGCCGAAGGGAGTATTAAAACCCAGTAGCTAAGGTATGGTTCTACTTTATTCGATATAGCTTCATGCCTATCTCACATAGTTCAACCATCTCGATGGAATGAATGTTTTTGTTGTATGCGATTATGACAGAAAGGTCTATCAATGTTGGGAGAATTATTCTCTAAGATTATGCTCGAAAAAAAGCAAGAGGTGCCTACTTTCTATCATTGATTACTTCACTTTGCTTGAGGGCCCAAGTAAGATCGAAGGCAAACTTGAAGGGTCGTTATGTTCAAGGTTTCATAACAATGCATGACCTTGAAAGTTCAGTGGAGAATGTTGAATTGTTGAACCAGGCTGAGCCAGATGGGCTTAATGAACCAGAATCTGATGAGTCGTCAACCAAAACTGAACCACAAGCTGACTCAGTAAATGACACAGAAGAAGCAGAAACTGAAGAGGAACCAAACAACCTTAAACCAAGGGTGGAACCAAATTTTTCTAAACCAGTGGAGCCAAGTGTTAATCTTGAGTTGACCATTTCAATGCCCACTTCTTAAAACACTATGAAGAAATAAAAATTTTCAACTATGATGGATATGTGGAAATTCATGCATAACTAACAACAGACTTATTGGATATATGCAAAAATTAGATATGATTCCATACGAAATACTTTTAAGAATATCTTTAACACTTTTGTTCTTGAGTTCCCAGATCATATCTTTGAGACATGGCAAGAAGAGATTGAGGGATCAAGTGCAACCAAGAAGGGAAAGGAGAAATACAAGGAGGAAATTTCTTTTTCTTAGTACTTTTTCACTTTCTTAGTTAGTATTTTGCTTTCGCATAATAAAAATTGCAAACATGAATAAATCAAGCTCAATACCTCTTCATAATAACAAGCAAAGTAATGTGGTAATGAGAATGAACATGTCTAGGATTGGACTGTTAAGAAAGACTTGGTACTTAATCAGTCTTCATGACTCACCTCTCTTTTCTTGCTATCCTACTTGGTGTTTAGTTCTCATTCATTACTTTGTTTCCGCAATGAGAACATTGCTTTTTTTTAAGGGAAGTAACGCAATATTTGCATGAATTTTAAATTTTGTTCTTAAGTATGATTCAATGTCTACACATAAGTATGCTAAAATAAAATGATGTTCAGGAAAAAAAAATTGTTCATGAGTTAGCTCAAATGCAAGTATGATTTTTTATTTTATCTGAGTTTTTTTATGTTAACTTGAGCTATGGAATGCTTATATGTTCTTAGGTCTTATGTAGTTTTTTCCATGAAAAATTAATTTCCTTAGAAGTAGACATGCATGAAGGTTTAAGTCCTTAGAATTGACTTAGTAACTTTCTTGAGGCGAAATCCTAGAAGGCATAAGAATCTAAACATGATATAGGCACATTTTCTTTGCATCGTTTGAGCCTTTCAAGCCTACCATATGAATTTGACCATTGGAACTTTAGTTTGAGCCTTTAAGCCTATTTTATTTCTATTCACCTACATCATAAGCCATATTACCATATTTTTAAGTTTTATCCTACTTTTGCACCTATCTTAACTATATTGTTTTGGTGAGCAAAGATCGAGGAAAAGTTCAAAAAGATGTATATGTTTTATGTATGTTCAAAAAAAAGAGAAAAAAATCTTTGTTTAATTTCAAAGCAAAAAGAGCAAAATAAATAATCAAAATATTGAGAAGTATTGTTGGGCATAAAGCTTCAAATTAAGTTTGGGAGTGGTAAAACAAGTTAGTACGAAGGATGTACCTCGAAAAGATCCAAGGCAAAGTTAGGGTTAAGACTATTGAACCTAAAATTCACTTCTTTTTATCCCTACCTTGAGCCTAGCCCCATTACAACCCTATAAAAGACCTATTGATTTTGAAAATTATGCTGACTAAATTAGTAGAGAGGAATTGCTAAGTTCAACATATGAGGACCATTAATTAAACCTTGTGATTGTTTTGTTTAATTGATGAGGAAACTTTGATTTAATGGTGAATATTATGTATGACCTTGAAAAGCATGCACTCTATGACTTATGTTAGCATTTTTCCTCACTTAGTATAAAATTATGAAATAATGTTTGCATGTGAGCGACCTATCAACAAAAAGAGTTTGTGAGCATGACTTTGTTGATGTATGTTTGTGTGGAAAAGTTTCTTCTACTTAGAAAATCTATTTAAACTTATTGCAAGATTTTCTTACCTAAATTTTTGCTTTGCATTACTCGGGACGAGCAATGGATTAAGTTATGGGGTGTGTAAACTCTAATTCATATAGGTTTTTTTAGTAGTTTATAACACCTTTTTACTTAAAAATAATATTAATCCCGAGTGTAACATCCCGATTTAGGGCCTAGTCAGAATAGTGGTGCGAGACCACAAATCTGAGGCATAAGTATGAGTTTTTGAGGTCTATGCCATGTTTGCATGCTAGTGTGAAAGTTTCATGAAGCAATTTTGTTAAATTGCGGTTGAACTGTCCAAAAGGACTAAATTGCAAAAGTTGCAAAATGTGAGATTCTAGAAGCTATTTGTGTGAAATTGCTTTAGAATATCAATTAGAAGTCCTTAATGAGTATTTTTCACAATTTCTAATTTTTGGACAAATTTGGGCATGGATGAGTTAAATTAGGAAGTTTGTCAAAAAGGGTATTTTGGTCATTTGACAATTAAATGATTAAAATAGGAGAAAAGATGACAAAATTCATTCATCTTCTTCTCCAAGGCTGCCGAAAATTTGAGAGAAGCCATTGTTAGGGCTCTTCAACTTTTCAAGCTAGCTAGTAAGTGTATTCTAGCCCGTTTTTGATATTCTTCGTATTTTTGAAGTCCTAGTAGCATGAGTAGGCTATTTTTAGCTATATGATAAGCTAAAATGGATGTTCAAAAATGTACCCATGTATGACATGCATGTACTTTGATGTTTTATGAAAGAATATGAAAGCTTGATGTTGTAGAAACATCTTTTACTAAGTGAATTCCATGAAAAATGCATGTAGGGACTAGTTTGTGAAAGTCTTGAGTTTGGTCATACATGTGAGAATTAGTGAGAATTGATGATAGCTTTAATTGAGTAAGTGATTCGGCTAAGCATGAAAGGCTAGAAAGTTGAATAAAAATCACTTTACGGGCCTTGGGGCAAAAGTGTAAATATGAGAAAGATTAGGGGCAAAATGGGGATTTTGCTAAAGTATGAGATAAAGGTCAATTTAGTCAATGTGTGTATTGAATGTGTTGATTTGTCATTATAGATCAAGAAAGACGAAGCCCGGATTGAAATTGGGGCAAGGGCAAGGTCGTGGACTAAATTGCACATCTCCATACTTTTTGAGTACCGAGGTAAGTTTATGTACAAACGATGCATTATGCGTATACTTTGTAAATGCTAGCTAGAGTATAGCATGGTTGAGAACCTATATGGTTCATGTGGAATGAATGAGTTAGTTATAGTGAACGAATGAATGAATGAACTACAAAGTAGATATGTGAATGTGTAGTGATAATGCTTGATGGTAAGCTAAGTGCGATACCCCAATACTTAGCAACGATTAGCTAGGCTATGTGCGATGCTAACGCTAAGTATATCGTTTAGTGGGCTAAGTGCGAGACCACTATGATTACCTTATTGGTAGGCTAAGTGCGATACTATCTTATTATATCGATTGTGGTAGGCTAAGTGCGAAACCATCGAGAGAGTAGCTATGTGGATGTATTAGTGAGTAGTGTAGATGTGTGGATGTGTTATTGTGAAATAATGTTGTGTTGTATATTGTGTAAATGCGATATTGAATGCAGGGGTGCATGTCAATGGTTATGAGTATGTGACTCATGATGTGTTGGAAATGTGGTAAGGGATAGAAAGAGTAAGCATAGTTGTGAATTACTTATGTTAGTATAATGCTAATTGTTGTTTAGCTTATATTGTGATGCTTATTTGTTTATGTGTAAACTCACTAATCTCAAAGCTTAATCCCTTTCTTTTCCCTTGTCTTATAGAATAATAGAGTTGAATTGAGATACGTGGATCAATTGGAAGATCGCCCACACTATCAGCACACTCTAGTACATTGGATTAAACGTTTTGTATATGGCATGTATAGGGGCTAGACAAGTTAGTGATTTTTGGTTGTAAATGGCTAAGTTATGTTGGCCTTTAGATGGATAATCTATTTTGTATAATGCCATAGTTTTTGGCTATTTTATTATAAGAAATGATGTAGTTATCCATGTAAGATTGTGTGTCAAATTGAGTTGTAACACCCCATACCCGATTCCGAAGCTAAAACCGGATATGAGACATTACTAAGCTTGAACTTCCTTAAACATGTACTTACGGGCTATAAAATTTTGCTACAAATTAAAACTTCTCTTCCTTAGTCAAATCATTCATATCGTGGGCCTACGAGGCCTTAAACTTGCATTCGAAAACTTTTATAAGCTAAAGGAAACTTTTCTTTAAGACAGGGGCCACACGCCTGTGTTGGTATAGGGACACACCCGTGTGCCCTTAAGACATGCCCGTGCCTTCCACCCGTGGTCGACACTGACTAAATCCACACGGCCTGGACACGCCCGTGGCTCTGGCCCGTGTGACAATTAAATTTCTAAGTGTCAAGTGCAGACTTCACACGACCTTGGCACATGCCCATGTGCCAACCGTGTGTATCACACGGCCTGAACAAACGGCCGTGTGACCAGCCCGTGGTCTATTCTGACTTAAGACATTAAGGTGCAGGAGACACACGGCCTAGACACACGCCCGCGTGTCTATCCGTGTGGGCACTTAGAGGCTATGTTACAAACCTTTTACTACTCTTGTTTGCATACATTCATATACTTCTTCAAAACATTTTCTAATCATCAATTGAAACTCATAAATTAACACATCTTGTTCATGAAAATAAAGTTTTCCTCTCATACACTGGGGAGAATTGTTCCCACAACATTTACAACAACTTAAGCCATCATCACTGGCTATACACAACCATTCTATAAATTCTCTTAGGCCAACAACATTTGGCTACAACAATTAGACTTCATCAACTTTAAATGAATCCCTATACATGCCATGACTCTTAAGGACTTGATACCTCATACCGTGTGTAATCGCTCGATAGTGTGAAAACATCTCCCATGATCTCCAACCCGAGCTAAGTAATGAAACCTATAAGAGATGAGAAAAGTAAAGGAGTAAGCAATAATGCTTAGTAAGTTCATCTGCATAATCTGACAAATATTAATATTCACTGAATATACATAACCCCAAGGCAATATGCCGAGTTTTTCTCATCAATTCATGGTTACTTACTCAATCATTCTTGAATCTTACTCATTCTATCTCTTACCACATTTCTACCCTACCACAAGCCAATTCGCTCGTTTAATTAGCATACATTCCTGCACTGATCATCACAACATCATACAAAACAACACATCAAGCATTTTCAATAAGTCACTCATACTACAAATCTCTCGGTGGTTACGCACTTAGCCCACCATTGAATCTCTTATAGGGTGGTATTGCACACAGCCCACCAATCATTTATACCTATGTTGATTTCGCACTTAGCTCACCAATCATTTATAAGCGATGGTATCGCACACAGCCCATCGATTACTAATCAATCAGGTGGTAACGCACATAACCCACCAATCATTTATAAGCGATGGTATCACACACAGCCCATCGATTACTAATCAATCAGGTGGTAACGCACACAGCCCACCAATAAATAATATAGTTGATGGTATCGCACACAGCCCATCACTAACCATTAATAAGGTGATATCGCACATAGCTCACCATTATTTACATTCATGGATAATAATCCACAAGTATATCTCTATTTTAAATGTTTATTCGAGAACATCCTCACATGCTTCTATTCTTACTTAACTTTCTATGGTACTCGTTATCATTCACACAGTACATCAATAAATCTGTCTCATGCAACTAAGGTGCATCAACTACACATACCCCACTAGGGGTTCATCATATATTGAATTCATCTTAATTCAGTTCTACACATACTTGTGCTACTCATGGTACAACCACATACATTCAACATATACATTGAATCATTCGAATTGTTAAATAACTCTCTTGAGTCTCATGCACATAGTTCTCATTATCATCATACCCCAATTGGGTCTTACATACACTAACATATTGACGCCACATCCCTGACATGGTCTTATATGAATTCTTACGCCGAGGCCATATTCCAATATGGTCTTATTCGAGACTTTAACCATTGTCCTATCGTGCTATACACCTTTCCCATTTCTCTAAATTTAATTCCATTGACATCTCATCAAGAGACATTTCATACATTCATATAGTAATATACATTCCATACAACATTGGAATACTAAATCAGCTCATACGTAATTGCAACATTCGCACATGAACTTACCTCGATGTCGAAAGAGCCGAAAAGGACTTTTTGCCCACATTTCCCTTTTCATCCGTTCTAGGTCCGAAACTCATTTTCTTTGATCTAGAACAATGAAATTTACTGATTTAATCACTTATAAATCATGATATACCATAATCCAAACTTTAGGCAAAAATGACTATTTTGCCCCTACACTTTCGCAAAATTACTATTTTGCCCGTAGGCTCGTAAATAAATTTTCATCACATTTTCTTGTTAAACAAGCCTAGCTGAACATTTAATCCTCTTACAACTATTTTCAATTCCATCAATTTCATGCTTAAAAGAACAAATTACAACTTTTGCATTTTAGTCCCAATTAGGTGTTTTCATGACAACACCTTTCACAAAAGTTGTTTCTCATCATCCTATCATTCATTTTCTTCAATAAAAACTCATCAAACAACATGAACTCTATCATGGCAAGTCCCTAGACTTTCAACCATATTGCAAACTAGTCCTCTCTTTAGAAAGCTTAAGCTTTGGGGACTCCAAAAGTACAATTTTCTTCAAGAAATACCATCAAAATCACTTACTTGAGTGAAGAATTGCTTGCTGAAATTTTAAGCTTCAAAAACCCCTCCCATGGCTGCTATTTTCGGTGGAGGAAGAGAAGAAATAAAAAAAAAAGATGATAGCTTTTCTTTTTGTCATATTTTATTCATCTTTTCTCACCAAATTTTGACTAAGCATTAAATGCTCTTGTCTCCCATACCACATGGCCAGCCATCACACTCCAAAATGGCCTATTTGCACTTTAAAGACCTCTAATTTATAAACCATAGCTTTTTGGTACCTCTAGCAATTAAAATGGAACTTTCGCACTTTATGCGATTTAGTCCTTTTTTTACAATTTAGCTAGAAACCGCTAAAATTAAGGCACCAAAATTTTCATGCATCCTTATAAACATGTTATAACACATAACATATCATGAAAATAATTTTCTCTAACCTCGAATTAGTGATTCCGAGATCACTGTTTCGACTAGCCCCTAAATCGGGCTGTTACATGAGTTGATTATGGATGTGTTGAATGAGTACATGTTGTGTACGCTAGAGGGGTGAGAAGGGGCATGAAAAATAGCTTTGTTCTTGTCCCTGTGGGTAGACACACGGGCGTGTGTCTAGACCATGCGTGACACACGGTCAGCCAATGGGCATGTGACTTGGTCGTGTGTCCCCTGCATGTTAGTATTTTAAGTCAGAATAGACCACGGACAAGTCACACGGGCGTGCGCCTAGGACGTGTGAGTTATTCAGTGTTGGCCACGGGCTAGCCACACGGGCGTATGTCTAGACTTTAAGGCCGTGTGAAGTAGCCAGTGTTCATCACGGGTGGTGAACACGGGCGTGTAACCTAGCCGTGGGACTTTGGCAGAATGGTTGAGTTTTGTGCACGCATTGTGGACATGGGCGTGTGTGACTACACATGGGCGTGTATCATCTAGCACGGGCGTGTAGTCCCTGTCTAGATGGAGAAAATTTTTAAGATAGTAAGAGTTTCTGATATGGTCTCGAGAGCCCTCGTGTGTTTGAGTAAGGCCTCGTAACTCGAAAATGAGGTTGTCATGGTGACTTAAGGAGAGTAGTCACGTTGAGCCTAAGTGGCGATCAAGTAGTTTTAATCCGGTAACGCCTCAGACCCGATTTCGGCGGGGATTACGGGTAAGGGGTGTTACATTTAATGGTATCAAAGCTATGGTTTAGTCGGTTCTAGAACTACCGTAGCGGGTGTAAGAGTCTAGCTATACATGCCATAAGTGTACAATGATAGTGTGGTGGTTTCTGATGATTTTAAACCTTGTTTTATATAGTATATGGATCCTAATCAATCGATCGCGATGAAGCGACTAGTAATCTTGCCGCTCTCTGCGCAAGGAACCGCGCCTATAGAGAGTGGACCCGAGGTTAGGGGTCAAGGGGAAGAGGCTCGGGAAGCCTTTCTCCAGATAATGAGTAATTGCTACTCGAATTATGTTCAAGCGAACCCTAATGCTCAACCTCCTCCACCTCCTCCTATGCCTCAGCCAAATCCAGTGGCTCCTCAAGGTAAAGATGTAGTGAGGATATCGAAACCCCCGGTGGATAAGATTAGGAAACATGGGGCTGAAGAGTTTAGAGCTAAGGTAGATGATGACCCTGAAAGGGCGGAGTTATGGCTAGAGAACTCAATGAGAGTGTTTGATGAACTCTCATGTACACCTGAAGAGAGCTTGAAGTGTGCTGTATCTTTGATGAGGGACTCGGCATACCATTGGTGAAAGACGTTGACGTCAGTAGTCCCAAGAGAGCGGGTGACGTGGGACTTCTTTCTGGAAGATTTTCGGAAGAAGTACATAAGCCAACGATTTACTGATCGAAAAAGGAAGGAATTCCTTGAGTTGAAGCAAGGAAGAATGTCAGTAGCAGAATATGAGCTTGAGTTTGTTAGACTTAGCAAATACGCCCAAGAATGTGTGTCGACGGAGACCATTCTATGTAAGAGGTTCAAAGATGGACTGAATGAGGATATCAAACTCCTAGTTGGTATTTTGGAGTTGAAAGAGTTTGTTGTGTTGGTCGAGAGGGCAAGTAAGGCCGAAGAGTTGGGTAAAGAAAAGAGAAGGGCAGTGAGTGAAGCACGAGATGCGAGAAAGAGGCCAATGGGCAAGTCGTACCAAGCCCAGTCAAAAAGATCCAGGAAAGTGAATCCTCGGACGACAGCATCAGTGGGATATTCACATCGAGACTTGGACCACACTCGTCCGGGTTCAAGAGTCCAAGCTACCTCGATGGAAAGTGTGGGCAATACGAAAAACAAACCGGAGTGTCCAAATTATGGTAGATATCACACCGGAGAGTGTTGGGGAAACAGCCAAAAATGTTATAAGTGTGGTTCCCCTGACCACTTTATCCGAAATTGCCCTGAGAGGGATGATAAGGAAGAGAAACAAGAGATGAGACCTAGTGATGTGTCTGCAAGGGGTAGACCACCAAGGAACCCGAGAGGTGGGAATAGTGGTAGAGCTGCGTCCAGAGACTCTGCTGTTAGACCGGAGGGTCGGGCACCTGCGAGGACTTATGCAATTTGCGCCTGCGAAGAGGCATCATCCCTAGATGTGATAACGGGTACTTTTTCTCTCTATGACACCTTTGTTATTGCTTTAATTGATCTAGGGTCTACTCACTCTTATATTTGTATGAGATTAGCATCTAGTTTGAGTATGACCATTGAGTCTACGGACATTGTGGTTAAGGTGTCAAACCCGTTAGGAAAATACGTGTTAGTGGACAAGGTGTGTAAGAATTGTCCTCTGTTGATTAAGAGTCTTTACTTTCCGGCAAACCTTATGTTGTTGCCGTTTGATGAGTTTGACTTAATCCTTGGCATGGATTGGTTGACTACCCATAGTGTCTTAGTGAACTGTGGTAGTAAGTTTATCGAATTGAAATGTGAGAGTGGAGATGTTGTTCGGGTTGAATCGTGGATCGGATAGTCTACCGGTGATGATGTCTTCCCTAGTGGTGAGAAATGTTTGAGAAAAGGGTGTGAGTCCTATCTCGCCTTTATTTTGAATACTCAAGAGGTTGGAGTAAAGTTTGATACAAATCTTAGGTGGTATATGAGTATCCGGATGTATTTTCGGAAGAGTTACCCTTACACCTCCCAGAGAGAGAGTCGAGTTTGGGATTGAGTTAGTTCCGGAATGAACCTATTTCAATTGCTCCGTATAGAATGGCACCTTTAGAGTTGAAAGAACTGAAGGTTCAATTGCAAGAGTTGATAGATAAGGGTTTTGCAAGACCGAGCTACTCACCGTGGGGTACTCCGGTACTATTTGTGAAAAAGAAAGATGGATCTATGAGGTTGTGTATAGACTATAGGCAACTTAACAAAGTGACGGTGAAGAATAAGTATCCTTTACCAAGGATTGATGATCTTTTGATCAACTCAAAGGAGCTACAAGATGTTCTCCAAGATCGACTGAGGTCCGGTTATTACCAGTTGAGAGTGAAAGAGCAAGATGTGTTGAAAACTGCATTTCGAACAAGGTATGGCCATTATGAGTTTTTGGTTATGCCGTTTGGTTTAACGAATGCACCTGCGATTTTTATGGATTTGATGAACCGTGTCTTTCGACCGTATGTGGATAAGTTTTTGGTTGTCTTTATTGACGACATATTGATCTATTCTCGGGATGAGAACGATCATGAGGAACATTTGAGAATTGTCTTGCAAACTTTAAGAGATGAACAGTTGTATGCTAAGTTTAGCAAGAGTGAGTTTTGGCTCTGAGCGGTTGGAATTTTAGGACACGTTGTGTCGGGTGATGGTATTCGAGTCAACCCGAGTAAGATTTTGGCTATTGCAGATTGGAAACAGACGAGGAATGTGTCAGAAGTTAGAAGCTTCTTGGGACTAGCGGGATATTACAAACGTTTCGTAAAGGGGTTCTCAGTGATTGCTACCCCGATGACGAAATTGTTGCATAAGGATATCAAGTATGATTGGACGGAGGCATGTCAATAGAGTTTTGAGAGATTGAAAACATTGTGGTTTTTAGTGACCCGTTGTTTAATGGTCTCGGTTGCGTGTTGATGCAAGAGGGTAAGGTAGTCGCTTACGCCTCGAGACAACTAAAACCGCATGAGAAGAATTATCCGACTCATGATTTGGAGTTGGCTGCGATTGTTTTCGCGTTAAAGATTTGGCGACATTACTTATATGGTGAGAAGTGTCGAATCTTTACGGATCACAAGAGTTTGAAGTATTTGATGGATCAAAAGGATTTCGACAGAGGCGGTGGCTCGAGTTATTGAAAGTCTATGAGTTAGTCATTGATTACCATCCTGGAAAAGCAAATGTGGTTGCGGATGCCTTGAGTAAGAAATTCTTGTATGCTCTAAGAGTTATGAGCACGAGTTTAGCATTGTCTGATGATGGTGCTATATTGGCAGAGTTGAGAGCTAAGCCACTATTTGTTCAACAGATATGTGAGGCTCAAGAAAATGATAGTGAGATGCAAGCTAAGAGAGCTAAGTGTGGATCAGAAAGTGACTCTGATTTTCGAGTGGGTTCGGATGGCTGTTTATTATACCATGACAGAATTTGTGTACCTAGAGATGAAGAATTGATTCGAAAGGTTTTGCATGAGGCACATAGTGGTTATTTATCATTACACCCGAACAGTACGAAAATGTACAATGACTTGAGGAAATTTTATTGGTGGCCGGGTATGAAAAGAGATATCTCTGAGTTCGTGACAAAGTGTCTGATTTATCAACAAGTGAAAGCTGAACATCAAGTGCCTTCGGGATTGCTTCAGCCAGTGATGGTTCCCGAGTGGAAATGGGATCGAATTACCATGGATTTTGTGACGGGGTTGCCTATGACTCCGAAAAAGAAAGATGCTGTGTGGGTTGTTGTGGATAGATTGACAAAGTCGGCTCATTTTATTCCAGTACGTGTTGATTATTCACTGGACAAGTTAGCCGAATTGTATGTCGCAGAGATTGTGAGGTTACATGGTGTGCCTGTGTCTATAATATTGGATAGAGATCCGAGGTTTACTTCGAGGTTTTAGAAGAAGTTGCAAGGGGCCATGGGTACGAGGTTAAATTTTAGTACTGCGTTCCATCCACAAACTGATGGTCAGTCTGAAAGAGTGATTCAAGTTCTTGAAGATATGCTTCGATGCTGTGTGTTAGAATTCGAAGGTAGTTGGGAAAGATATCTACCTTTGGTCGAATTTGCTTACAACAACAGTTATCAGTCAAGTATACAGATGGCTCCGTATGAGGCCTTGTATGGTCGTAAGTGTCGGACTCCATTGTATTTGACTGAGCTTAATGAAAAGCAGATCCATGGGGTCGATCTAGTGAAAGAAACCGAAGAGAAAGGTAAAGTAATCAGTAATAGTCTGAAAGCTGCTTCGGACCGACAAAAGTCGTACGCGGATCTGAAAAGAAAAGAAATTGAGTTTGAAGTGGGCGACAAAGTGTTTTTGAAAGTGTCCCCATGGAAGAAGATTATGAGATTTAGACGAAAAGGAAAATTGAGTCCAAGATTCATAGGGTCGTATGAGATTACAGACAGAGTTGGGCCAGTAGCTTACCGGTTGGCTTTGCCGGTAGAGTTGGAAAAGATTCATAATGTGTTCCATGTGTCGATGTTGCGACGGTATCGCTCCGATCCTTCACATGTGATTCCTTCGACGGAAATTGAGATAAGACCGGATATGTCTTATGATGAAGAGCCGATTAAGATCTTGGCTCGAGAAGTGAAACAGTTGAGAAATAAGAGCATAGCACTTGTGGAAGTGTTATGGCAGAAACACGGTGTGGAAGAGGCTACGTGGGAAATGGAAGAAGCTATGAGATAGCAACATCCAAACCTCTTTACTGGTAAGATTTTCGGGGGCGAAAATCTCTAAAGGGGAGAGTTGTAACATCCCGATTTAGGGCCTATTCGGAATAGTGGTGCGAGACCACAAATCCGAGGTTTATGAATGAGCTTTTGAGGTTATGCTATTTATGCATGCTAGTGTGAAAGTTTCATGAAGCAATTTTGTGAAATTGTTGTTGAATTGTCCAAAAGGACAAAATTGCAAAAGTTGCAAAATGTGAGATTCTAGAAGCTATTTGTGTGAAATAGCTTTAGAATATTAATTAGAGGTCCTTAAATAGCAATTTTTCCAATTTCTAATATTTGGACAAAATTGGGCATGGATGAGCTAAAATAGAAAGTTTATCAAAAAGGGCATTTTGGTCATTTATCAATTAAGTGATTAAAATAGGAGAAAAGATGACAAAATTCATTCATCTTCTTCTCCAAGGCTGCCGAAATTTGAGAGAGCCATTGTTCGGGTTCTTCAAAATTTTCAAGCTTGCTAGTAAGGGCATCTAAGCCCCGTTTTTGATATTCTTTGTATTTTTGAAGTCCTTGTAGCATGAGTACGCTATTTTTAGCTACTTTTGCAATTTAGTCCTTTTGGACAGTTTAACCGCAATTTAACAAAATTACTTCATGAAACTTTCACACTAGCATGCAAACATGGCATAGACCTCAAAAACTCATACTTATGCCTCGGATTTGTGGTCTCGCACCACTATTCTGACTAGGCCCTAAATCGGGATCTTACAACTCTCCCCCCTTTTAGAGATTTTTGCCCCGAAAAATCTTACCAGTAAAGAGGTTTGGATGTTGCTCTCTCATAGCCTCTTCCGTTTCCCACGTAGCTTCTTCCACACCGTGTTTCTGCCATAACACTTTCACTAGTGCTATGCTCTTATTCCTCAATTGTTTCACTTCTCGAGCCAAGATCTTAATCGGCTCTTCATCATAAGACATATCCGGTCTTATCTTAATTTCCGTCGAAGGAATCACATATGAAGGATCAGAGCGATACTGTCGTAACATCAACACATGGAACACATTATGAATCTTTTCCAACTCTACCGGCAAAGCCAACCGGTATGCTACTGGCCCAACTCTATCTGTAATCTCATATGGCCCTATAAACCTTGGACTCAATTTCCCTTTTTGTCCAAATCTCATAATCTTCTTCCATGGGGACACTTTCAAAAACACTTTGTCGCCTACTTCAAACTCAATTTCTTTTCTTTTCAGAATAGCTAAAAATAGCGTACTCATGCTACAAGGACTTCAAAAATACAAAGAATATCAAAAACGGGGCTTAGATGCACTTACTAGCAAGCTTGAAAATTTTGAAGAACCCTAACAATGGCTCTCTCAAATTTCGGCAGCCTTGGAGAAGAAGATGAATGAATTTTGTCATCTTTTCTCCTATTTTAATCACTTAATTGATAAATGACCAAAATGTCCTTTTTGATAAACTTTCTATTTTAATTTAACTCATCCATGCCCAATTTTGTCCAAATATTAGAAATTGGAAAAATTGCTATTTAAGGACCTCTAATTAATATTCTAAAGCTATTTCACTCAAATAGCTTCTAGAATCTCACATTTTGCAACTTTTGCAATTTTGTCCTTTTGGACAATTCAACAGCAATTTCACAAAATTGCTTCATGAAACTTTCACACTAGCATGCATAAATAGCATAACCTCAAAAACTCATTCATAAACCTCGGATTTGTGGTCTCGCACCACTATTCTGAATAGGCCCTAAATCGGGATGTTACAACTCCCCTCTTTAGAGATTTTCACCCCCAAAAATCTTACCAGTAAAGAGGTTTGGATGTTGCTATCTCATAGCTTCTTCCGTTTCCCACGTAGCCTCTTCCACACTGTGTTTCTTCCATAACACTTCCACAAGTGCTATGCTCTTATTTCTCAACTGTTTCACTTCTCGAGCCAAGATCTTAATCGGCTCTTCATCATAAGACATATCCGGTCTTATCTCAATTTCCGTCGAAGGAATCACATGTGAAGGATCGGAGCGATACCGTCGCAACATCGACACATGGAACACATTATGAATCTTTTCCAACTATACCGGCAAAGCCAACCGGTAAGCTACTGGCCCAACTCTGTCTGTAATCTCATACGGCCCTATGAATCTTGGACTCAATTTTCCTTTTCGTCTAAATCTCATAATCCTCTTCCATGGGGACACTTTCAAAAACACTTTTTCGCCCACTTTAAACTCAATTTCTTTTCTTTTCAGATCCACGTACGACTTCTGTCGGTCCGAAGCAACTTTCAGACTATTACGGATTACTTTCACTTTCTCATCGGTCTCTTTTACTAGATCGACCCCATGGATTCGCTTCTCACTAAGCTCGGTCTAATACAAATGAGTCCGACACTTACGACCATACAAGGCCTCATACGGAGCCATCCGTATACTTGACTTATAACTGTTGTTGTAAGCAAATTTGACTAAAGGTAGATATCTCTCCCAACTACCCTCGAATTCTAACACACAACATCGAAGCATATCTTCGAGAACTTGAATCACTCTTTCAGACTGACCATCGGTTTGCGGATGGAACGCAGTACTGAAATTCAACTTTGTTCCCAAATCCTTTTGCAACTTCTTCCAAAACCTCGAAGTAAACCTCGGATCCCTATCTGATATTATAGACACAGGTACACCATGTAACCTCACTATCTCTGCAACATACAACTCAGCTAACTTATCCAGTGAATAATCAACACGTACTGAAATAAAGTGAGCCGACTTCGTTAGTCTATCCACAACAACCTACACAGCATCTCTCTTTTTCGGAGTCATCGGCAACCCCGTCACAAAATCCATGGTAACCCTATTCCACTTCCATTCGGGTACCAACACTGGCTGAAGCAATCCCGAAGGCACTTGATGCTCAGGGTTCACTTGTTGACAAATCAGACACTTTGTCACGAACTCTGAAATATCTCTTTTCATACCCGGCCACCAATAAGACTTCTTCAAGTCATTATACATTTTCGTACTGCCCGGATGTACTGACAAACATCCACCGTGGGCCTCATGCAAAACCTTTCGGATTAACTCCTCATCTCTTGGTACACAAATTACATCACAGTAAAGAGAAACAATCATTCGAGCCCACTCGAAAATCGGAATCACTTTCTAATCCACACTTAGCTCTCTTAGCTAGCATCTCACTGTCATTTCTCTGAGCCTCAGATATCTGTTGAACATATAGTGGCTTAGCTCTCAACTCTGCCAGAATAGCACCATCATCAGACAATACCAAACTCGTCCTCATAACTCTTAGAGCATACAAGGATTTCCTACTCAGGGCATCCGCAACCACATTCGCTTTTCCCGGGTGGTAATCAATGACTAACACATAGTCTTTCAACAACTCAAGCCACCGTCTCTGTCGCAAAATTAGATCCTTCTGATCCATCAAATATCTCAAACTCTTGTGATCCGTAAAGATTCGGCACTTCTCACCATATAAATAATGTCGCCAAATCTTTTATGCGAAAACAATCGCAGCCAACTCTAAATCATGAGTCGGATAATTCTTCTCGTGCGGTTTCAACTGTCTCGAGGCGTAAGTGACTACCTTACCCTCTTGCATCAACACGCAGCCGAGACCATTAAACGACGCATCACTATAAACCACATACTCTTTCCCCGATTCTAGTTGAACCAAAACCGGTGCCTCAGTCAACATTGTTTTTAGTCTCTCGAAACTCTATTGACATGTCTCAGTCCATTCAAACTTTACATCTTTGTGCAATAGTTTTGTCATCGGGGTAGCAATCACAGAGAACCCTTTTACGAAACGTCTGTAATACCCCGCTAATCCCAAGAAACTTTTGATTTCTAACACGTTCCTTGGCGGTTTCCAATCCACAATAGCCGATATCTTACTCGGCTAAACTCTAACACCATCACCCGACACAATGTGTCCTAGGAATCCGACCTCTCGGAGCCAAAACTCACTCTTGCTAAACTTAGCATACAACTGCTTATCTCTTAAAGTTTGCAAGACAATTCTCAAATGTTCTTCATGATCGTTCTCATCCCGAGAATAGATCAATATGTCGTCAATGAAGACAACTACAAACTTTTCCACATACGGTCCAAAACACAACATCGATCCATAAAATTGCCGGTGCATTCGTCAAACCAAACGGCATAACCAAAAACTCATAATGGCCATACCTTGTCCGAAATGCAGTTTTCAACACAAAGGTGAGTAGGACTCACACCCTTTTCTCAAACATTTATCAACCACTAAGGAAGAAATCATCACTGGTAGACTATCCGATCCACCTGATTCAACCTGAACCACATCTCCACTCTCACATTTCAATTCAATAAACTTACTACCACAGTTTACTAAGACACTATGGGTAGTCAACCAATCCATGCCTAGGATTAAATCAAACTCAGCAAACGGCAACAACATTAGGTTTGCCAGAAAGCAAAGACTCTCAATCATCAAAGGATAATTCTTACACACCTGGTCCACTAACACATGCTTACCTAACGGGTTTGACACCTTAACCACAAAGTCCGTAGACTCAACAATCATACTCAAACTAGATGCCAATCTCATGCAAATATAAGAATGAGTAGACCCCGGATCTATTAAAGCAATAACAAGGGTGTCAAAGAGAGAAAAGGAACCGGTTAACACACGGGGAGGATGCCTCTTCGCGAGCGCGAATGGCATACGCCCTTGTAGGTGCCCGACCCTCCGCCTCACGGCAGAATCTCTTTTGACGCACCCTCTACCACTATTCCTGCCTCTCGGGTTCCTTGGTGGTCTACCCCTTGCAGACACATCACTGGATCTCATCTCTAGCTTTTTTTCCTTATCATCCCTCTCGGGACAGTTTCGAATAAAATGGTCGGGGGAACCACACTTATAATAGCTTCGACTGTTACCCCAACACTCTCCGGTGTGATATCTACCACAACTTGGACACTCCGGTTTGTTCTTTGGATTGCTCACACTTTCCATCGAAGTAACTTGGACTCTCGAACCCAAACGAGTATTGGCCAAGTCTCGATGCGAATAACCCACTGTTGCTGTCGTCCTAAGACTCACTTCCTTAGACCTTTTCGACTGGGCTTGATACGATTGCCCATCGACCTCTTTCTAGCATCTCGGGCTTCACTCACAGCCCTTCTCTTTTCTGTACTCAACTCTTCAGCCTTACTTGCCCTCTCGACTAACACAACAAACTCTTTCAACTCCAAAATACCAACTAGGAGTTTGACGTATTCATTCAGTCCGTCTTCGAACCTCTTACACAATATGGTCTCTGACGATACACATTCTTAAGCGTATTTGCTAAGCCTAACAAACTCACGCTCATATTCCGCTACTGACATTCTTCCTTGCTTCAACTCAAGAAATTTCTTCCTTTTTCGATCAGTAAACCTCTGGCTTATATACTTATTCCTAACTCTTCCGTAAAGAAGTCCCATCATCACCACTCTCTCGGGACCACCGACATCAACGCCTTCCACCAATGGTATGCCGAGTCACTCAAAGAAGGATACGACACACTTCAAGCTCTCTTCGTGTGTACAAGAGAGTTCATCAAATACTCTCATCGAAGTTCTCTAACTGTAACTCGCCTCTCGTGGTCATCATCAACCTTAGCTCTAAACTCCTCAACCCCGTGTTTTCTAATCTTATCTACTGGGGGTTTCGATATCCTCACTACATCAATACCTTGAGGAGCCACAGGAATTGGCTGAGGTATAGGAGGAGGTGGAGGAGGTTGAGCATTAGGGTTCGCTCAAACATAATCTGAGTACCAATTGCTCATCATCTGGAGAAAGGCTTCCCGTGCCTCTTCCCCTTGACCCCTAACCTCGGGTCCACTTTGAACAAGCACGGTTCCTTGTGCAGGAGCCGACGCATTACTAGCTGCTTCATCAGCAGTCAATGGATCGGAATCCATATTCTATATAAAATAAGATTTAAAATCATCAGAAGCCACCACACTATCATTGTACACTTATGGCATGTATAGCTAGACTCTTACACCCGCTACGGTAGTCCTAGAACCGACTAAACCATAGCTCTGATACCACTAAATGTAACACCCCTTACCCGTATTCAATGTCGGAACCGGGCACGAGGCGTTACCATAATAAAATCCTCAAGATCGCCACTTAGACACAACATGACCACTCTCTTTGGCCATCACAACAACCTCAATCTCGACTTACGAGGCCTCTCTCAAACACACGAGGGCTCTCGAGACCATATCGAAAAATCTTACGATCTTTAAAATTTTTCCATCTATACAGGGCTCACACACCCGTGTAAGATTTGGCACGCCCGTGGATGTCACACACGCCCATGGTCACTACCCGTGCATGAAAACTCAAGCATTCTGCCAATGCCCCACGGTTAGGGAACACACCCGTGCCCTCTGCCCGTGGTGCACACTGACTACCTTAACACGGCCTTGAGTCTAGACACATGCCCGTGTGGCTTGCCCATGGCCAACACTGATTAACACACACGTTCTAGGCACACGCCCGTGTGACTAGTCCGTGGTCTATTCTGATTTAAAATACTAATATGTAGGGGACACACGGCTGAGTCACACGCCCATGGGCTGGCCGTGTGTCACACATGGCCTAGACACACGCCCGTGTGTCTATCCACATGGACAAGAATAAAGCTTTATGCCAAGTTCTTTTCACCCCTCTAGCATACACAACATGCACTCATTCAACACATCTAATAATCAACTCATAATCTTACAATCTCACATAGATAACTACATCTTTTCATATAATAAAGTAGCCAACAACTGTGGCATTATACAAAACAGATTATCCATTTAAAGGCCAACTCATCTTAGCCATTTACAACAAAATTCACTAACTTGTCTAGCCTCTATACATGCCATATACAAAACATTGAGTCTCATGTACCAGAGTGTGCTGATAGTGTGGACGATCTTCTAATTGATCCTCGTATCTCGATTCAACACTTTTCTCTATAAGACAAGGGAAAAGAAAGGGAGTAAGCTTTGAGCTTAGTAAGTTTACACATAAACAATTAAGCATCATAGTATAAGCTAAACAACAATTAGCATTATACTAGCATATAATGTACAACTATGCTTACTCTTTCTATCCCTTACCACATTTATTCCAACACATCATGAGTCACTTACTCATAACCATTGACATGCACCCTTGCATTCAATATCACATTTACACAATATACAACACATCATTATTTCTCGATAATACATCCACACAGCTAATTCACACAAATTTAATCCACACAAACTAATCCACACACGACTAATGTCTCGGTGGTTTCGCACTTAGCCCACCACAATCAATTAATAAGGTAGTATCGCACTTAGCCTGCCATGAAGGTAATCATAGTGGTTTCGCACATAGCCCACTAGATAATATACCTAACGATAGCATCGCACATAGCCTGCTCATCGTCATTATGCCTTAGGATGGTATCGCACTTAGCCCACCATTTAGCATTATCACTATACATTCACATATCTACTTACTCAATCATACATCCATTCACGATTTCTACCATATTCATTCCAAATAGGTTCTCATTCATTCTCAATCATGTTGCTACACACTAGCTAGCATTAACAAATTTTAAGTATGAATGCATTGTTTATGCATAGACTTACCTCGATACACAAAAGTATAGAAACGTACAATTTAGTCCACCACTTTACTTTTGCCTCGGTTTCGATCCGGACTTCTTCTTTCTTGATCTATAACGATAATTCAACTCATCAATATACACATTAACTAAATTGACTCACATCTCATACTTTGGCAAAATTACCCTTTTTGCCCCTAAACTTTATCATATTTATGATATTGCCCCAAGGCTCATAAAGTGATTATTATTCAACTTTCTAGCCTTTCATGCTTAGCTGAGTCACTTACTCAACTAAAGCAATCATCAATTCTCACTACATCACACATGTATGACCAAACTTAAGACTTTCACAAACTAGTCCCTACATGCATTTTCTATAGAAACTCATTTAGCAAAAGATGTTTCTACTACATCAAGCTTTCATATTCTTCCATAAAACATCAAAATACATGCATGTCATACATGGCCACATTTGGAACATCCATCATAGCTCATTAAATAGCTAAAAATAGCTTACTCATGCTACAAGGACTTCAAAAATACAAAGAATATCAAAAACGGGGCTTAGATGCACTTACTAGCAAGCTTGAAAATTTTGAAGAACCCTAACAATGGCTCTCTCAAATTTCGGCAGCCTTGGAGAAGAAGATGAATGAATTTTTTCATCTTTTCTCTTATTTTAATCACTTAATTGATAAAATGACCAAAATGCCCTTTTTGATAAACTTTCTATTTTAACTCATCCATGCCCAATTTTGTCCAAATATTAGAAATTGGAAAAATTGCTATTTAAGGACCTCTAATTAATATTCTAAAGCTATTTCACACAAATAGCTTCTAGAATCTCACATTTTGCAACTTTTGTAATTTAGTCCTTTTGGACAATTCAACCGCAATTTCACAAATTTGCTTCATGAAACTTTCACACTAGCATGCATACATAGCATAACCTCAAAAACTCATTCATAAACCTCGGATTTATGGTCTCGCACCACTATTCTGACTAGGCCCTAAATCGGGATGTTACAGTGTTGATTTGTCATTGTAGATCAAGAAAGATGAAGCCCGGATCGAAATCGGGGGAAGGCCAAGGTCGTGGACTAAATTGCACATCTCTATACTTTTTTAGTACCGAGGTAAGTTTACGTATAAACGATGCATTATGCGTATACTTTGTAAATGCTAGCTAGAGTATAGCATGGTTGAGAACCTATATGGTTCATGTGGAATGAATGAGTTAGTTATAGTGAACGAATGAATGAATGAACTACAAAGTAGATATGTGAATGTGTAGTGATAATGCTTGATGGTAAGCTAAGTGCGATGCTACCCCAATACTTAGCAACGATGAGCTGGGCTATATGCGATGCTATCTCTAAGTATATCGTTTAGTGGGCTAAGTGCGAGACCACTATGATTACCTTATTGGTAGGCTAAGTGCGATACTATCTTATTGTATCGATTGTGGTAGGCTAAGTTTGAAACCACCGAGAGAGTAGCTGTGTGAATGTATTAGTGAGTAGTGTAGATGTGTGGATGTGTTATTATGAAATAATGATGTGTTGTATATTGTGTAAATGCGATATTGAATGCAGGGGTGCATGTCAATGGTTATGAGTATGTGACTCCTAATGTGTTGGAAATGTGGTAAGGGATAGAAAGAGTAAGCATAGTTGTGAATTACTTATGTTAGTATAATGCTAATTGTTGTTTAGCTTATACTATGATGCTTAATTGTTTATGTGTAAACTCACTAAGCTCAAAGCTTACTCCCTTTCTTTTCCCTTGTCTTATAGAGTAATAGAGTTGAATCGAGATACGTGGATCAATTGGAAGATCGCCCACACTATCAAAGACACTCGCACATTGGATTAAACGTTTTGTATATGGCATGTATAGGGGCTAGACAAGTTAGTGATTTTTGGTTGTAAATGGCTAAGTTATGTTGGCCTTTAGATGGATAATCTATTTTGTATAATGCCATAGTTGTTGGCTATTTTATTATATGAAATGATGTAGTTATCCATGTAAGATTGTGTTTCAAATTGAGTTGATTATGGATGTGTTGAATGAGTACATGTTGTGTATGCTAGAGGGGTGAGAAGGGGCATGACAAATAGCTTTGTTCTTGTCCATGTGGGTAGCCACACGGGCATGTGTCTAGAACATGTGTGACACACGGTCAGCCCATGGACGTGTGACTTGGCCGTGTGTCCCCTGCATGTTAGTATTTTAAGTCAAAAAAAACCACGGACTAGTCACACGGGCGTGCGCCTAGGACGTGTGAGTTATTCAGTGTTGGCCACGGGCTAGCCACATGAGCGTATGTCTAGACTTTAAGGCCGTGTGAAGTAGCCAGTGTCCACCACGGGTGGTGAACACGGGCGTGTGACCTAGCCGTGGGACTTTGGCAGAATGGTTGAGTTTTGTGCACGGGTTGTGGACATGGGCGTGTGTGACTACACACGGGCGTGTATCATCTAGCACGGGCATGTAGTCCCTGTCTAGATGGAGAAAATTTTTAAGATAGTAAGAGTTTCCGATATAGTCTCGAGAGCCCTCGTGTGTTTGAATAAGGCCTCGTAACTCGAAAATGAGGTTGTCGTGGTGACTTAAGGAGAGTAGTCATGTTGAGCCTAAGTGGCGATCAAGTAGTTTTAATTCGGTAATGCCTCAGACCCGGTTTTGGCGGGGATTACGGGTAAGGGGTGTTACACCGAGTATTTGATAGTTAAAAGGGTGAATTATGTTATATTTAAATAAAGGGCATGATTTAATAAAGAATGTAATTCTATGCTAATTTGCATTAAATATGTGCATAATTTAATTATTTTATTATTTTATGTGACATATTAATTTTGATTTAATCTTTGGTAGTTGGACCAAGGAATTATGAATGATTTATTTGTGAAATCCACATGGACATGAGCCTATTTTCACTCTACATGGACGAAAACATCAAGCAAATTTTGATCCAATGTATCCTGGTGTAATTGATGAACAAGTTTGGCAAGCATTTGGGTCATCAACCTATCCTATTAAGGGAAAAGGAAGCCCAATTCGGCAAGGGCATTTGGGCAACTCAAAATTCACTTTTGGGATATTTATGCAGAGGTCCTCACACTTGCAAATCATTCAGAAATCAGCCCTCAACAATTACCCTTAAAACTTTCCACCACCTTGCTTGATTCAAGCATGAAAAATCATGCTTGAATCAAGCAACCAACAACCACTCCCTTCCACAATATATGGCCGGCCAAGCATGGAGCATATCATGGGATTCAAAATGCTATTTTTAGCAAACCTACTAGCCATCCCTCAAGTATAAATAGACCCTCTCATTCCACTATTCAATCATCCCTTAATCATTCATCATTTCATCCTTTAACACACATTCATCCATCCTTTCATTCCTCTCTAACTTTCATTCTTTTCCTTTAGCTAAGTAATTCCTAGAGAGAAAACTTTCTCTTGGCCGGCCACATTGAGGAACAATTTGTGGAGGAGCAGCCATGAGAATTGGAGGAAGTTGTCACGATTAGTGACCACACTTATCAAAGAGTTTTTCTTCCTTTTGCTCTTCCTTAATTATTCATTACGTTTGCAAATTGTTTTATTGTTTTTTCGTTAACGATGATAGATTAATTTTGTTTAGCTAGAATGATTGCATTTATTTAATAAAGTTCATTTGAGTTATGTTCATAATATTTTATGCTTCAATCAATCATGCTTTCAATTAAAATCATGCATGTATTTCATTCATTAAAATGTGATTGAATGCATTAGAATTAGTTGATCGATCCTGACCGGATGTCGATTAATGGACGCAATAATTGGAAGGTGCATGCTGAATTTAGATTCTGATCCGATTAAATTAAAAGCTTGTAATAACTCGGGAGAGCTCTATTACCTTGCATAACTTTTAGGGTTGTGTGATTAAATTGTTTCAAACTTGATCCGTCCCTGTTAGTTCACATAAACTAAGAAACCCTTATTTAAATATGATCATGGTAGTATGTATGTTTTTCTAAGTAAAAGATTCCGAAAGGACTTAATATTTGTTTCGAAAAGTTCATGAAAGATCGAGTTTTCATGGAAGATTTTCCAAAACATTATGAGCATGATAAAAATGAACCAAGTTGAATGATGTAATTATTCTAGCCTATTCATGTTATCATTGTTGAAATCTTGTGAATTCTGCTGCTAAATCCATCTCATTCATTTTATTTCATACATTGCATTTAGGGATCATCTTGCATTTAGTTCATTTAAGTTAATTTAATCATCAATCAACACTCAAAATTATTGTGTTCCTTTCACCAAATTGTTGAATATTAATTTTACAAAATATTGATTATCATATATAGTCCCTGTGGAGACGATAACTCTTATACTTACTTATTACTTGATAACGATTGTGTACACTTACACAAACCACAAGTTACATACACCTACAGTGAAGTTTTTTAGACTCCACAAGTGAGTTGAGGGTGTGACAAGTGTCACATTTATTTATGTAATTATTTTTTATTACACTCTATAATACACTTGTTAAACCCTTAAACCGCCTGTGGAGTCTAAAAAACTCCATTGACGGTGTATCAAATGATTTTCCATTAATTATTATCTATACTATATAGGGTGAATATTTGGTATACTGTAATGTACTTCTTTTATTCTACAAGCAACCTTAAAAAATTGACATGTGTCTCTCTCTTTTTTAATTATTTATTTTTTAATATTTCACTATACCCTATAGGACATTTATCAACCCCTAACCTCACTTGTGGAGTCTAAAAACTCTACTGGAAGTGTACCAAATAATTACGCTACTATATATTACTGAGTTGGTGTCATTCATCAACCAAGTTCCAACTTAATTAGTAATTACAAAAACTTGTTTATTTTACAAAGCAACACATTATTTGAGGATACTAAATCTTTTTATATTTGATAAAGCTAGAAAAATATATACATAATTAAAAAAAAATCAAATTTGAATCTAAGACCTTATATTTTTCATTGTCACAACTTTATCATTTCAACCAAAGTCACATTTGTTTTTATATTATTTTATTATAAATTTATTTACTTAAATGTTTACACCCATATCGTGAGTGTACCATAATCTAATATTATATAATTGGATTATTTTTTTAGTTTCCAACCATTTTAAGGGTAAACTAATTAATGATATAATCATTTTTTCATGAATTATTGATTTATAATTTTTTTCAATATATTTATTTTTAATATGTAATTTGTAATAAAAATAAAAACAATCATAATTACTATAATTTTAAATAAATTGAGAATTAAAATATTAAAATAAACTTATAAAAAGTAAAATTTTATAATAAAGATAATTTAATAAAACATACATTTTTTAAATAATTTTACATTCCAAAAATCAAATAATAATATCAAATTAACACTATAAATTAATATAAGTTAAAATATGTCATAAGTTGCTATACTTTTTCCAGATTTAAAATTTAGTCTTTATACTTTTATTTTTAAAAATTTAATCTCTCTATTTTTAAAATTTTAAAATTTTAAAATTCAAGTCCAATTATTAATATTATTAAAATTATTTTGTAGTTATATTTTTAATTACCGAGTATTTCTTTTATTTAAAAAAGAAATTTAAAAAGATTAAATTCGGAAAGAATATAATAACATATCCGTTCAACTGTTATATAATTTTACATTATCTATAATTACGTATCTTGAACCAGTCTCACCCTAGCCAAGATGTTCTTTTTCGGGTCTCTCTCTCTCGAAAAGAAAAGAGGCTCACAGATTTTGCTTTTATTCTGTAATTTTAGGTCGTAAGGGTTGTATATGCGTGGAGTATTGAAGTTTAGGTGTTTGGTTTGAGTTACTTAATGGAGAAGTTAACTGATTTAGAACTCATTGAGTTGCACAAAACCAATCTGCGAAGAACTATGAATGAGATTCAAGATCGCGCTTCTTCCGTTCTTTTACTTAATCTGCAATGGAAAGAAATGGAGGAAGTTTTGGACTCCGTTCAAAGTTCAGTCGAAGAACGACTCAAAGAAGTGATTTCAAAAGAAGGTGAGATTAAAGAAGGTGCTAACAGGATTGAAAGAAATGAGAAATTTGTTAAAGAGCAGTTTGAAACGCTTAAGGTTAAAGCGGAGGAATTAGGGAGGCAGTTTAGGGATTTGGAGGCGGGAAAGAAGTGTTACGAAGAAAGGCTAAGAGAAGTTGAGTTAGCGCAGAAGCAACTTGAAGAGAAACAGGAGGAGTTTGTGTTAAAGCAAAAGGCTTTTTACATGCGTTGTAGGGATTTTGAGTTAGAGAAGAAGGAAGTTGAACGACATCGTAAATATCTTGAATTAAGCGTAAAACGAAGTGAGAAGCAACGTGAAGAGGTTAAGTTGATGAAGGAACTGGTAAAAGATAAGTTGGAGGAAGTTAGGTTGAAAAAGAAAGATTTGGAGAAGTGCTTGAGTGAGTATGAGTTGAAAGAAGAGCAATTTAGGTTGAAAGAGAAGAGTTTTGAGCAGCGGTGCATGGAGTTCGAGTTGCAAGAAAAGGCTATGGAAGAACGTCGCAGAGGTAAGCATTCTTTACAATGATAGCTAGACATCCCAATTCTTTTTATAGGTTCCTACTTAGTCCTTGTCATTCTTTATACTGCAAGCTTTTTGGTTTCTTGCTATTAGTGGTTGTAGTTTATGCAGACAAATTACAAACTGTTCACTATGATATGACATTTGTTGGCGTTTGTTAAACCCTTAACTTCATCCATTTCTTCATCTTGACTCTTGAGTTTAGTGCTAATCATTAACAAATTATGTTGCCATCAGTTTTCATATGCCTTTTCTATTTGTTTATAAACAAGTCTCCCTTACCGATACTGAAACTGAAACTGAAGATGCTGTTTGTCCTACAGTCAAAGCTGGAGAGTCTAAAGGGGAGGAAGAGGAACCTGTTAGTAAGACTGATAATGTGTCCCCGGTTATTAGTCATTCAGAATCAGGTGCAGGTGTGATCCTCTCTTCTGAGGTGCTTGAATATCCAGATCCAGAGTTCAGTGATTTTGAGAAGCAGAGGGCAGAGAACTGTTTTGCTATTAATCAAGTATGGGCTATATATGATTCATCGGATAGCATGCCAAGATTTTATGCATGGATCAAGGAGGTATTCAATCCTGGCTTCAAGTTACGAATTACTTGGCTCGAGCCTGACCCGGACGAGGAAAATGAGCAGAATTGGGTTGATCAGAATCTGCCTGTTTCTTGTGGTAAGTACTGCAATGGATCAACAGTGGTATGTGTAGAACGTCTAGTGTTCTCTCATCGGATTGATCCCTTAGAATCTTTTGGTAAGTACTGTTGCTTGGTGTACCCTAAAAAGGGGGAAGTTTGGGCTCTCTTCAAAGATTGGGATATTAAATGGGCTTCTGAGCCAGAAAACCATCAACCCGCGTACCGGTATGATATTGTGGAGGTTCTCACTCAAATTGGCAAGGAAATGGGCATTTGGGTCTCTCATTTGGACAAAGTGAAAGGGTTTGTTAGTATTTTCAAACAAACTGCACGATATGGGGTTCTTTATTTTCATATGTCATCACGGGAGCTATATAGGTTTTCTCATCAAATTCCATCAGTTAAAATGACTGGTAATGAGAGAGAAGGTGTTCCTGTGGGATCATTTGAGTTGGATCCTGCTTCTCTTCCTACCGACTTTTATGAGTTGCTTGATCCTGCTGAAGACATTCATGATGGAAACCTCAATCAGACCAAAGGAAGTTCTACTTCAGTTGATGCAGTTGAGGAGATGAACACCCCAAAGTTCTACTTCAGTTAGGTGACTGAGAGATTTGGGCAGAAAAGGGAGTCAAGTAAATGCAAACCAACACAGCTCCCAGGAAGATAGCAAGAAGCATTCAGATTCCAACAAATATGAAAAGCATGAAACATTTGGTAATACAGTAGGATGACAGTGCAAGTGCTGTTACTAAAACTTGAGTCGCTGAAAATGGAAAGAAGTTGAAAGAAACTTAACGAAATTGATTTAGCTCTCCTTATGTTGGAAATCAAGCATGACCTTGACCATTAACCATTTTATTTTGCCAAAGTTGATGTAAACTTGCAGTGATGATGAATTCTTAAATCTGCATCAGAGTAAACCTTGAAGATTTATCTTTGGGTTATAACATGGTGTCTCTTTCATGTTTATTTTTGCTCCCTAATCATGTTCTACTATTGAACGTCTACAGAGCATTTAGAGATTATCATCAATTTCAGGTATTGTCTTCTTGATTTCCTTTAAAAATGAACACATTTTCTTTGTTTCGTCCTGGGCTCTTGGCCAAGAAAAATTGAACAGCATCAAATCTTTGAATGGACTAGTTGTATGCATGATAAGGTAACTTTCATGAATTTCTATTTTGGATGCTGTCTTCTCTTGAAGGGTACATTTTTCATCTTTACCAGAAAATCTCTTTTATCCTCTTTGTTATTAGATTTTTTTATATAAAATATTTGTATACTTTTGAATTTCTAACATAAATATAAGAGTTTGATATTTCAAATTAAAAAAGAAAACTTAGAAAAAATTGAGAGCATATTTACTTGCTACATGATTTTTTGGCAAACATGAAAAATTTGTTTGCAACCAATTGAATGAAAGGATGAAAAGAGGATGCATGTTGGTTGCTTTCCTTGTGCAGGCCTAAACATAGTTTGTAATCTTGTTAGTTAGGTTGAAAATGAAACTGAATATGAAAGGAAATACCCCTTTCATATGGAAGCACAGTTAGAGCCGTTTTATGTTTTCATAGTTATTGGAATGCACATTTATTGAAAATGATGATCATCATACTTTTTTTTTTTTTTTCTTTGTTCAAATGCGTAGGATGAATCTCAAAGCCAGTTTCGGTTTTTGTTTTTATATCTATCTCTATTCTCTACCAACCATAGTACTTGAGAAATGTAAGAAAGAATGATTTCTTTGTTTGGGGTTCCGAACAAAGACATAACAAATGCTACACAGTCGTGAAATAAAATCATGAATATACAAGCTTACAACTAAGCAACTAAACATTATTTTGAAGAAAAAAAAATAGTAAAGGAATAAATGACTACGACATTCCCTTTGGTTGGATTAAGCAAGCACAAAAACATCTCCGTCAAAATGTTGATTGAAGTTGACAAAATTTTGGATAATTCGTCACAATTTAAAATAAAAATTCATATCATAAATGATAAAAATATCATGGATATCTTTGTACCAAGAATTAGATTGCATTTTGCTCCCTTCACTAAAAAAATAGACAAATTATGTTAGATTAAGAAGTAAATTGATCTTTCCATTAAAAATTTCATTCATTTTTATCATTAAAATGTTAATGTGACTGACAGAGCAAGTAGCAAAATGTAGTATATACATGCACCTCATGTTGATATGACATTTTACCACATCAACAAATATTTTAAAAAATCTTTTAAAAAAAATTATAATGATTTGAAAAACCACATCTAGGATGAACTTGGACAAATGGTTGTCCAAGTTCAAATGTACTTGGACAACTATTTATCTAGGTTTATTTTGGATGTAATTTTTTAAATAATTATTAAATAATTTTATTTATTTTTAAGAAAGGTATTTAAAATTATTAAGAATTATAAGAAACTTTAAAATTATTAGTTAAAATTAATAAAAAAATTTAAAAATTATTCTTAATTTAATTTAATTTTAATTTATTATTAAAGAAAGATATATTTTTAGGTGACCAATTACACCAAACCAAAAAACGACGGGTGGTGACTCCATTTTTATAAATGTCGTTTGGTGGACTTAAAAACTGTTTTCACCAACAAAAAAAAAACGTTATGACAATATTGAACCACATAATATGGTGAAATAAAACCTTTTGCATTTGAAAAACTAGCATATACTACATAACATTCGGGTTAACAATGTAAATATTCTGTAGCTCTGAGTACAAAAACTTACAAGGCTTTTTTTTATAGCGTGTTTGTCTCTGGTGAGGTTTAAAACAATAATTGTGGTAAGATAGTTACTATAGCATTGGGATTGGATACTATAGCAATGAGATTAAAAATAGCAGTGTGTGTGTTTGAATTCAAACGTAGCTGTAACAATGAGGTAAGAATGAAAAATGATCCTATTAAGGATATTAGATTAGATATGATATTTAATAAAAGTTTTTAAATTATTTATTTTTATGAAATTATTTAGAATATGTGAATTTGTAATTTTATTTAATAAAATATTAACATGTATCATAATATTTTTTATAAATATTTTAATTAATTGTATAATCATGTTTAGTTATTTATTATATTAAATAATAAATATTTTAAATTATTTTTATAGTTAATTCATTTCTGTGTAACAATGTGAAGCATTATTTTCACAAATAATAATATTAAATAAATTTTTAAAGTGTCTACTTTGATTTTTTTTTAAGACTTGAGAACATTTTAACATAACAGACAACCTGTTTTATTAATATTGAAAATTAAATTAGGATAAAGAAGACAAACTCATTAAACTAGTTGCAATAATTTCCTGGACATTTCGATTTCAATATCAAATTCACAATTCACCTCGATCAAAATGACTTCTAGGAGCTAACATGTCATGCATAATCTTAAGTTTTCTAAAATCTTCATCATCTGATTTGGTATGTCTTCAAATGTAATTATGCAAAAACCATTGTTACATTAACAATAAAACTTGCTTATAAAATGAATAACTTGTAATATCTCTTAAAATTGAAAATTTTTTATTCCATACTCCAAATGTTCATTCTATCACATAGTGTGACGAAGAATGTCAATATAAACTCATCCTCCCAAATAGTTGTGCTAAGCTCCTATTGCCCTCTACAAAGTTTTGTGTTCACCATCTATAAAAAGAATTTAAATCCAAAGAGTAATGAGTTATTTTATATAAAGCGTTGGAAAATCGGGTTTAGAAAACATAACGGGAAATAAATTTAGGAAAAACAGAGTTTTAAAAAAATTTCTAAAATAATATCTTGGTTGTAATATCTAAAGTAATAAACAAGTAATCAAGTGCTTCGACCGAGTAGTTTTCTCCAATATCCTCAAGCTCATATCTGTCGAGTGTGGGCTCGCTTCGAATCAGAAAATTTTTCACAAAAATTACTAGTGGGGTAATTTTGCAATTTCTCTAAACTTTTGAGTCAAGTTGTAAATCAGAAAAATATATCTAGAACTTTTCTAAAATAATCTCTTCAGATAATTCTCTCTACAACTTTCTCCTGAATTCAAGTGTGTGAAAATAATGACTTAAGACTCTCTTTATGTAGGGAGAGTTTAGAGAGTTCAATTATAATTAAACTTAATCAATTTAATATTAAATTAATATAATAATTATAAATATTAGATTAAATTTAATATTAAATCTTATTAAAATAATAGAATATTTATCTACAGATAAGTATTAAATTAAAATTAAACTATTAAAATAATATTATTTTTGGAATAGTTAATTTGAAATCAAATTCTCTGGTAGAGTCCCAGTAGGAGTGTAACTTTTCAACTGCTCAACTATCAAAGACCAATCACCGCCGGCTACTGGAACACTGTCTTCAGCACCTTCGTGTCCGGTGATGCAGGTGCGACACCCTTACGACACCCCGAGCTGGTTCGGTCTGGGTCAATGATGACCCGATTAGTCCAGTCTAGCCACTGGTTGGACCATCGACTCGATTTCACATATCGGGTCCAGTTCGACTATTTTTGGGTCTTGGTTTCAATTTTGAGCTCCCAGGCCTAATTTACAATTTCAGGTCCAATTTTCAAATTCAATTACCCATTGTGCCAATTGTCTAACTTGAAAATTAATTTCTAAAAATATCATATTAATTTTAATTAATTTGATTAATTTAATTTTAGTTGATCAAAATTAATTTTTCCAAAAATACTTAGATTTTTCAAATTTATTTTTCAAGAAAATTCTTTAATAAAATTATCTAGTTGAACAATTCTCACGATCACTTAATTTAATTCCACATCAAATAAATCGACTCAATTAAATTTAATTCCACATCGAATAAGTCGACTCAATTAAATTATTTCCAAAATCGTTGAATTTTCTTCTAATTCAAATGCAGTTCGATCGAACTTTTGTTGAGCTAGCAGAGGGACCAATCAGACATATACAATTAGACTCTAGTAATTGCAATTATGTCCGTAAGCATCGTTCCGATAATTCTCAATTACTTAATTATGGAGTCAGCCCACAAGAAGTACTATGATTGAAAACTCCTTGTTGTATACTCTTTACGAAAATAATTCATCCAACTGCTTTATCCAATGACCTCGTCATGTGTGTGTTACCCTTATGATATCCTTGATTCCTTTGAGTTAAATCCGTTCACTCAGCACAATCATATTTTATCTCATTGCCACTATTGTGTCTTCTTAATGATTAATATGATCATTATTAACAAATGAATGTGATAAATTGCTCGTTCGAGAACTAGCAACCAATGGCCACATTCCATATTTATCATTTCACACAATGCCAATGAGAGGATATCATTAACTCTTTAATTGAGCTATGAAGTCTACTGTTGCTAGTAAACCCATGCCATACACAAGTCATGTACCCAACATACTTGCTATGGGCTTAATCATCTTTAGAGCATAAGCCTCCACTTATATCAAAGCACATAAGTTGCATATCCATGGCCAGTGACTAACTCAGGATTTAGGTAAATCACACCATGAACGTCACAAGTGAATTAATTCACAAACGGATTCAGAATTAATTCATCTTGGGTCTAGTCCAATGTATCATTCTATCAATGAATACACCTATGTCTCTACCCGTGGAGTCAACTGCTCTGATAGCCAAGACTAACCATCTCCCCAATTGGAATTGTAGGTGACATAATAATCATTCTCAGTATTTGAATCAAATGCTCACTTTGATTATTTTACTGGATTACAGACTCATTTAGATTATCTACTGAAGTAAGTTGACTTTCTCGTAATGTAAACGTTCTTACACACATATCTTTAGTTTGAACTTAGACAATCAATAAGCTAATATTTGCTTGCCACAATTTCGCTATGCATGCGAAATATGAAAGAAAAAAAATACAAAAAACATAATAGTGAAATATAGAATTAATTTTATTTATTTATTTATCGTTCAAATAAATAAAAAACAATTATATGTTTACTACAATATGATCACATTTCCTAACATAAAGTTAGTTAATTTATCTTCTAATATCAGTTATCATCGTGCAAATGATTAATTTATAGTAAACACGAGCAAACATAGATCTGAACAAATACTCAAAACGATATGCCTTTCAAAATCAAAAGCTAATGAAAATAAACAAATTATTTGTAAGAAATATATATTAAACTAAAATCTATCAAGTAGGAAAAAATAACCAAGAAATGAGCAAAAGAGTGAGAGAAACCAACATCAATGTGGCTAAGTTCCCAAATATGAAAACAAAGAAAATAAGGTTCGGTAAGAAAATATTTTAACTTTTCAGGATAAAAAGGGAAAATTATAGATAAAAGCATGAGAATTATTGTTAAATTTAAAAAAAAAAAAAAAAAACCCAACCTTTTCACCGTCTCTGCCGGAGGTTTTGGTTCCAGAAGGCTGACTGATGAATCAGTGAGATTTGTGATTTTCCACTGCACTAACCACTTACATCCAAACAACAGTGCAAGTACAGAATTGGTTCAGACATCACCTCAATAGTAGAAAAGGTTGAGCCAAAATGCGAGAAAGATTTATTTTAAGTTATAATCCTAAATTAGGTTACAAATAATATAAAGTTTATAATAATATATAACTTTTATAAAAAAATTTATAAAGTATACAATAATTTTCATAATCTTTCTTATAAATAATATTATTTTTGTCATAATTTTATAAAGTTAATTTTTAAAAATAGATTTAATTCTGCTACTAGTCACTGTACTTAGTAAAAGTTGCGGGTTTAAATACTGTACTTTTGTTTCGTAATTTTTAATCCCTATACTTTTTAAATTTTAAAATTTCAGTTCTCGCCAAACGATAACTATTAAATTCTTTAAGTGAAATTCTACTATTTTTAAATTTTGATGCACCAAATATATTATCATATGTGTAATGTCATTTCTGCTTATTATTGCCACATACTACTCACTAAAAATTTAGTTAATGGATTACTCACTATTATTTGCCTTAAGATTGAAATATCAAAATTTGAAAAGTATAAGGACTTAGAATAATCCAATTAGAGAAAATGGATGAAACCTACACCAATACGGATAGTATAAAACTAATAATTGAATTTAACCAAATGAATTTAATTTCTATTGTTTGGGCCAAGACTAAAATTTCAAATTTTGAAAAGTACAATGACTAAAATTTACCAATTCGACAAGTATAGGGATTAAAATTAATCAAATAAAAGTATAAGGACTAAATCCATAACTTTTGCAAAGTACAAGGACTAATAACAGAATTTAATCTTATAAATAAGTTATGGCCCGAAATTATAACTTTTTTTTATAAATACATATATTATTTTTTATTATATATAGCTTGGACATGTAAATAAATTATATACATACTTTTTTGCTATATTTTTTTTATAAATAAGTATATTATAACACTTTTATATTACTTTTATCACAAGCAAATTATTTTTTATAATATATTTTTTCTTCATAACTTTATAAAAATATGTGTAAAAATTTTGTATAATATTTTTTTTAGTATTTATAATATAATTTTAGAATTTTTTTTTTTGCCATAACCATCCTAGACACTCGTATGTGTTCATGCTTATAATATAATTTTTTTAACTTAAACTTGTATAAAAAATAATTTTTTAAAGTTAAATCATATATGAGTATTTGGAAAACCATAAGGTAATTAGATTTTTGTGTAATTATCTGCGTTATTACTTCAATTCTCACGCTCTCCCTAAGAGTTAGAAAGTGTAATTGGGTGTTTCAATTACACTAGATTTAGTAGACCCACCAATTACAATGGTTACCTAAACATACCACCATTATGTAATTACAAACAATTACATCCAAATTCAATTTCTAATAGCTTTTCAAACACTACCTAAAGTCTAAAAGTAATTTATTTCAAATAAAATTAAAAATAGAGATGTTATTTTTTTGTTTGGGAGTATGCTCGTTGTGTAGCATTCTTTGTAAGCCTATTTTGTGGCTTTTTCATATTCATTATTGCGCTTTTTTCCAAATTTTAATTTTGTCAGTATTATGGAAGAAGTGCTGACAGATTTGCGAAGATGAGGAAGAAAGTGGGGAAGTGGAAGCTTGGGAGTTTGATCAAGGAGAAGGATCATCGGAACAAATTTCAAATTTTTGCCTAGTGGGATGTTTTCTTACGGCCACTGCGGTGAATTTCCAGTCGATGCGTACGGTAGTGGCAAATATTTGGCACCTTCTAAGCGAAGTAACGATTACTGAATTGGAGAGAGAAGATTTCTTTTTCGTTTCTACTGTGAAGTGGATCGTGATAAAGTGATCAATGGGTCTCCTTGGACTTTCAACAATCATCTATTACTTCTCCATGTTCTAAAAGATGACGAAGATCCTTTAGAGGTTTCTCTACTCTATAACACTTTTTGGGTTCAAATACAAAGCCTCCCTACTGGTATGTTCTCGGAAGCCATGGCTAGGCAAATTGGAGATTTTATAGGAACTTTTCTGGATTATGATGAAAAAGTCGTTGCAGCGGAATTAAGGAAATTTATGTAAATTTGGGTCCAGATTGACATCCGAAAACAGTTGAAAAGAGAAATTTTAAATTGCCAAAATGAAAGAATTTTTTGCTACTTTCAAATATGAAAAGTTAACCACATTTTGCTTCTTATGTGGTAAACTAGGGCATGGTGAAAGTTTTTGTCCAATTCGAATGGTGGAAGTAGAAAAGAGTTGCCGATGGGATGAGACATCTCATTGAAGGCACCACCGCGACGGATGACGGTCGACGGTAGTATCTGGCTAAGGGAATCATGATCTGATTGGGGAGAGTCAGGAGGAAATCAAGGGTCAAATCTTAGAAATCTTAGTCTTCCAATATTTATTTGTAATGATGCAGTGAATTTCGGGATAAATTTGGTAGGAAAATCTAATTTACCAAATGTGAACTATATGGACAAATCAACCAACATTGATGACATAAATATGCATGGGAATCAACCTATTCTGATTATGGATGGTAAAAAAAAATTCCTAAGACCAATAGTATCACGAATGTTTCTTTTGCTGCAGATTCGAACAAGATATCGAAGAAGCGGAATGACGTTTGCCAAAATGAATTCTCGGGCTAAACTTGCAGGACAGGTTAGCCAGACATTATGAAAATCTTATGTTGGAACGTCCGTCGACTGGGGAATCCACGGTCTATTCAGAGAATTCAGCATGTGCTAAAAGAGTGTCGGCCCCATATTTGTTTATTTATAGAATCTAAACTGGATGTCATGAGAACGGAAAGATTTCGTTGGAAGTATGGTTTTCAGAATGGTATCGATGTTCCGGCTAATAGGTCTTGTGGGGGACTTTTTTGGGGTTGGAAAAGTGATTGTAATGTTACTCATTGTAGCTTTAATGAAGCTTATATTGATGTGATGATCGTGAATGAGGAGAATGGGACTGAGTCGCGTTTCACCAGTTTCTGTAGAGCACCTGATACTAGACAAAGATCAACATCTTGGGATTTACTCAAACGTTTAAGTTATAATTATAATGGCCCCTGGCTGGTCATAGGAGATTTTAATGAAATTCTCTCATACAGGGAAAAGCAAGGGGGACATATCTGATATCAGAGACAAACGGGAGCTTTTCGATAAACATTAAAAATATGTGATTTAGTTGACTTGGGGTACCATGGTCGATGGTATACATGGGAAAGAGGGAATTTTGCTTCCAACAATATTCATGAGAGATTGGATAGGAGAGTAGCCAACCCAAGCTGGTACCATTTGTTTCCTAATTATAGATTGACTCATTTGAACAGTCCTTGCTCAGATCATTTACTGATTTTATTGGATAAGTAAGCTATGGCAATTTCGGGTAACAAAGCTCCCAAGCCAAAGTTCAAAACAACCTTGCTATTGGATGATTACTGTGAACGAGAGGTAAAATCCCTTTGGGAAGCAACCACCCATCTACAGATTCCGAAGCGTCTTCAAGTGGTTGGACGGGGTTTACATGATTGGGCTTTGAAGAGGAAAAAAGGAAAAAAGAAAAGCTTCAATGCTTACAAAGTCGACTTAATGCTTTGTATGGTGTTAGGCCATGTAACACCCCTTACCCGGGTTCTACGCCGGAACCGGGCCCGAGGCGTTACCGAACTCAAACCACTTGATCGCCACTTAGGTTCGTCGTAACTACTCTCTGAAGTCATCTCAACAACCTCATTCTCGACTTACGAGGCCTCACTCATACACACGAGGGCTCTCGAGACTAAACCGTAACTTTTTCCAATCTTAAAAATTTTCTCTTTATACAGGTCTCACACGCCCGTGCAAGATTAGACACGCCCGTGCATAGACATACACGCCCATGTCCCCAGACCGTGCCTAAAAACCCATCATTCTGCCAATGCCCCACGGCCAAGGCACACGCCCGTGCTTACCACCCGTGGTGCACACTGACTACTTTAACACGGCCTAGAGTCTAGACACACGCCCGTGTGGCTAGCCCATGGCCAACACTGGATAATCCCACAAGCCCTAGACACACGCCCATGCAGCTAGTCCGTGGTCTATTCTGATTTATAATACTAACATGTAGGGGACGCACGGCCAAAGCGCACGCCTGTGGGCTGACCGTGTGCCACACATGGCCTAGACACACGCCCGTGTGTCTATCCACATGGACAAGAACAAAGCTATGTGCCAAGCTCTTTTCACCCCTCTAGCATACACAACATATACCCATCTAACACCATCATAATCAACTCAAATTGAAGTGCATTCTCACATACAAAACTACATCTTTCTTTCATATAATGTAATAGCCAACAACCATGGCATTATACAAAATAAGCTATCCATCTAAAGGCCAACACATCTTAGCCATTTACAACAAAATCCACTAACTTGTCTAGCCCCTGTACATGCCATATACAAAACATTAAGTTTTATGTACCAAAGTGTGCTGATATGTGGGCTGTCTTCTGATGATTCTCGTATCTCGATTCAACGCTTTTAATCTATAAGACAAGGGAAAAGAAAGAGAGTAAGCTTTGAGCTTAGTAAGTTTTCACATAAACAATTAAGCAGCATAGTATAAGCTAAGCAACCATTAGCATTATACCAACAAGTAATTCACAACTATGCTTACTCTTTCTATCCCTTACCACATTTCCAACACATCATGAGTCGCATACTCATAACCATCGAAATGCACCCCTGCATTCAATGTCACATTTACACAATATACAACACATCATTATTTCTCAATAATTCATCCACACAGCTAATTAACTTAATTATACATCCACGCAGCTATTTTACTCAATGATGCAATTACATGGTTAATCCACACAGTTAACCCAAACAGCTAATGTCTCGGTGGTTTCGCACTTAGCACACCACAATCGATTAATAAGGTGGTATCACACTTAGCCTACCACAAAGGTAATCATAGGGGTTTCTCACTTAGCCCACTAAACGATATACCTCACGATAGCATCGCACATAGCCAGCTCATCGTTAATATGCATTAGGATGGTATCGCACTTAGTCTACCATCTAGCATTATCACTACACATTCACATGTCTACTTACTCAATTAAACATCCATTCACAATTCTACTACATTCATTCTACTTGGACCACATAGGTTCTCAATCAATCTCGAACAAGCTACACACTAGCTATCATCAACAAATTGTAAGTATGAATGCATTGTTTATGCATAGACTTACCTCGATACTCAAAAGTATAGAAATATGCAATTAGTCCACCACCTTACTTTTGCCTCGGTTTCGATCCGGGCTTCGTCTTTCTTGATCTATAATGAATAAATCAGCTTATTCAATACATACATTGACTAAATTGACCCACATCTCATACTTTAGCAAAATTACCATTTTTCCCCTAAACTTTCTCATATTTACACTTTAGTCCCAAAGGCTCGTAAAGTGATTTTTATTCAACTTTCTAGTCTTTCATGCTTAGCCGAACCACTTATTCAACTAAAGCTATCATCAATTCTCACTAAACCACATATGTATGACCAAACTAAAGTTTTTCACAAACTAGTCCCTACATGCATTTTCATGGAAAATCACTTAGCAAAAGATGTTTCTACTACATCAAGCTTTCATATTCTTCCATAAAACAACAAAATACATGCATGTCATACATATGTACATTTTTGAACATCCATAATAGCTCACCAAAAAGCTAAAAATAGCTTACTCATGCTACTAGGACTTCAAAAATACGAAGAATATCAAAACCGGCTTAGGAGCACTTACTAGCAAGCTTGAAAATTGAAAGAGCCCTAACAATGGCTATTGAAATTTTCTAGCAGCTTGGGGAGAAGATGAGTGAATTTTTTTCATCTTTTCACCTATTTAATCACTTAATAACTAAATGACCAAAATGCCCTTTTTGATAAACTTCAAATTTTAACTCATCCATGCCCATTTTTGTCCAAAAATTAGAATTTGGATAAATTACTATTTAAGGACCTCTAATTAATAATCTAAAGCTATTTCACACAAATAGCTTCTAGAAACACACAATTTGGAACTTTTGCAATTTAGTCCTTTTGGACAATTCAACCACAATTTCACAAAATTGCTTCATGAAACTTTCACACTAGCATGCATACATAATATAAACCTCAAAAACTCATTCATAACCCTCAGATTTGTGGTCTCGCACCACTATTCTGACTAGGCCCTAAACTGAGATGTTACAACTCTCCCCCCTTTAGAGATTTTCGTCCCCGAAAATCTTACCAGTAAAGAGGTTTGGATGTTGCTCTCTCATAGCTTCTTCCGTTTCCCACGTAGCCTCTTCCACACCATGTTTCTGCCATAACACTTTCACTAGTGCTATGGTCTTATTTCTCAACTGTTTCACTTCTCGAGCCAAGATTTTAATCGGCTCCTCTTCATAAGACATATTCTGTCTTATCTCAATTTCCATCGAAGGAATCACATGTGAAGGATCGGAGCGATACCGTCGCAACATCGACACATGGAACACATTATGAATCTTTTCCAACTCTACCGGCAAAGCCAACCGGTATGCTACAGTGCCCAACTCTATCTCAGTAATCTCATACGGCCTATGAACCTTGGACTCAATTTCCCTTTTCGCCCAAATCTCATAATCTTCTTCCACGGGGACACTTTCAAAAACACTTTGTCGCCCACTTCAAACTCAATTTCTTTTCTTTTCAAATCCGCGTTTACTTCCTCATCCGGTCCGGCGAAGCGACTCTCGGACTATTACGGATTACTTTCACCTTCTCTTCGGTTTCTTTCACTAGATCGACCCCATGGATCCGCTTCTCACCGAGCTCGATCCAATACAAAGGAGTCCGACACTTACGACCATACAAAGCCTCATACGGTGTCATCTCAGATACTCGATCGATAATCGTTGTTATAGGCGAATCGACCAAAGGTAGATATCTCTCCCAACTACCTTCGAATTCTAACACACAAAGATCGAAGCATATCTTCCAAAACTTGAATCACTCTTTCAGATCGACCATCGATTTGCGGATGGAACGCAGCTTTGAAATTCAATCTCGCACCCATGGCCTCTTGCAACTTCTTCCAAAATCTCAAGTAAACCTCGGATCTCTATCCGATATAATAGACACAGTACACCATGCAATCTCACTATCTCTCGCCACATACAACTCAAACTAACTTATCCAAAGAATAATCAACACGCATCGAATAAAGTGAGCCGACTTTGTCAATCTATCCACAACAACCCACACATCATCTCTCTTTCTGAGTCATCGGCAACCCCACACAAAATCCATGGTAATCGATCCCATTTCCATTCGGGAACCATCACCGATCAAGCAATTCCAAGGCACTTGATGCTCAAATTTTCACTTGTTGACAAATTAGACACTTTGCCACAAACTCAAAATATCTCTTTTCATTCCTGCCACCAATAAAACTTCCTCAAATCGTTGTACATTTTCGCATCGCCCGGATGTAATTGACAAACATCCACTCGTGGGCCTCATGCAAAACCTTTCGAATCAACTCCTCATCTTTAGGAACACAAATTACATCACGAAACATCGGACAACCATTCAAATCAATTCAAAAATCGTAATCACTTTTTGATCCGCACTTATCTATCTTAGCTTGCATCTCATCATCATTTTTTTTCGAGCCTCACATATTTGTTGAACAAATAGCGCTTAGCTCTCAACTCTGCCAAAACAAAGCACCATCGCCGACAATGCTAAACTCGTGCTCATAACTCTTAGAGCATACAAGGATTTCCTACTCGTGGCATCCGCAACCACATTCGCTTTTCCCGGTGGTAATCAATGACTAACTCATAGTCTTTCAACAACTCAAGCCACCGTGATCGCTCGGATCCGCATCCTTCCGATCCATCAAATACTTTAAACTCTTGTGATCCGTAAAGATTCGACACTTCTCACCATACAAGTAATGTCGCCAAATCTTTAACGCAAAAAACAATCGCACCAACTCTAAATCATGAGTCGGATAATTCTTCTCGTGCGCGCTTTAGCCGCCTCGAGGCGTAAGCGACTACCTTACCCTCTTGCATCAACACGCAATCGAGACCATTAAACGACGCATCACAGAACCACGAGCTCTTTCCTTGATTCTCGTTGAACCAAAATCGGTGCCTCGATCAACATTGTTTTCGGTCTCTCGAAGCTCATGACATGTCTCACCCATTCAAACTTGACATCTTTATGCAATAGTCTCGCCATCGGGGTGGCAATCACAGAAACCCTTTACGAAACGCCCGTAATATCCCGCTAATCCCAAGAAACTTCTCGATTTACGACACGTTCCTCGGCGGTTTCCAATCCACAACAATCGATATCTTACTCGGGTCAACTCGACACCATCACCGACACCATGTGTCCTAGGAATCACCTCTCTGAGCCAAAACTCACTCTTGCTAAACTTAGCATACAACCGCTATCTCTCAAAGTTTGCAAGACAATTCTCAAATGCTCTTCGTGATCATTCTCATCCCGAGAATAGATCAATATGTCGTCAATGAAGACAACTACAAACTTGTCCACATACGGTCTGAAAACACGGTTCATCATATCCATAAAAATCACAGGTGCATTCGTCAAACCAAACGGCATAACCAAAAACTCATAATGGCCATACCTTGTCCGAAATGCGCTTTTCAACACATCTTGCTCTTTCACTCAAATGATAATAACTTGCACCTCAAGTCTATCTTGGAGAACACTATAGCTCCCTTTAGTTGATCAAAGAGATCATCAATCCTTGGTAAAGGATACTTATTCTTCACTGTCACCTTGTTCAGTTGTCTATAGTCTATACACAACCTCATAGACCCATCTTTCTTCTTCACGAATAATACCGGAGCACCCCACAGCGAGTAGCTCGGTCTTGCAAAACCCTTATCTGTTAACTCTTGCAACTGAACCTTCAGTTCTTTCAACTCTACTGGTGCCATTCTGTACGGAGTAGTCGAAATAGGTGCCGTTCCCGGCACCAACTCAATTCCAAATTCAACCTCTCTCTCTGGAGGTAATCCGGGTAACTCTTCCGGAAATACATATGGGTACTCACATACCACTGGCACTGTTTCAAACTCTACTCCAACCTCTCGAGTATTCAACACAAAAGCAAGATAGGACTCACATCCTTTTCTCAAACATTTCTCAGCCACTAGGGAAGAAATCATCACTGGTAGACTATCCGATCCACCTAATTCAACCCGAACCATATCTCCACTCTCACATTTCAATTCAATAAACTTACTAACACAGTTCACTAAGACACTATGGGTAGTCAACCAATCCATGCCTAGGATTAAATCAAACTCATCAAACGACAACAACATAAGGTTTACCGGAAAACAATGATTCTCAATCAATAAAGGACAATTCTTACACACTCTGTCCACTAACACATGCTTTCCTAACGGGTTTGACACCTTAACCACTATGTCCGTAGACTCAACGGTCATACTCAAACTAGATGCTAATCTCATGCAAATATAAGAATGAGTAGACCCTGGATTTATTAAAGCAATAACGAAGGTGTCATAGAGAGAAAAAGTACCCGTTATCACATCAGGGGAGGATGCTTCTTCGCAAGCGCGAATAGTATACATCCTCGTAGGTGCCCGACCCTCTGGTCTCACAGTAGAATCTCTGGGCGCACCTCTACCACTATTCCCGCCTCTCGGGTTCCTTGGTGGTCTATCCCTCGTAGACACATCACTAGGTCTTAGCTCTTGCCTCTCTTCCTTTTCATCCCTCTCGGGACAGTTACGGATAAAGTGGTCAGAGGAACCACACTTATAACATTTTCGAATATTTCCCCAACACTCTCCGGTGTGATACCTACCACAACTTGGACACTCCGGTTTACTCTTTGTATTGCCCACACTTTCCATCGAGAGAGCTTGGACTCTCGAACCCGAGCGAGTATTGCCCAAGTCTCGATGCGAATAACCCACTGATGCTGTCGTCCGAGGATTCACTTCCTTGGATCTTTTCGACTGGGCTTGGTATGACTTGCCTATCGGCCTCTTCCTAGCATCTCGGGCTTCACTCACAGCCTTCCTCTTTTCTAAACTCAGCTCTTCGGCCTTACTTGCCCTCTCAACTAATACCACAAATTCTTTCAACTCCAAAATGCCCACTAGGAGTTTGATGTCCTCATTCAGCCCATCTTCGAACCTCTTACACAAGATGGTCTTAGTCGATACACATTCTTGAGCGTATTTGCTAAGCCTAACAAACTCACGCTCATATTCCGCCACTGTCATTCTTCCTTGTTTCAACTCAAGGAATTCCTTCCTTTTTCGATCAAGAAACCTCTCGGCTTATATACTTCTTCCTAACTCTTCCGTAAAGAAGTCCCACATCACCCGCTCTCTCGGGACCACTAACGTCAACGTTTTCCACCAATGGTATGCCGAATCTCTCAGCAAGGATACGACACATTTCAAACTCTCTTCAGGCGTACATGAGAGTTCATCGAACACCCTCATCGAGTTCTCCAACCGAAACTCGCCTCTTAGGGTCATCATCTACCTTAGCTCTAAACTCCTCACTCCCGTGCTTCCTAATCTTATCCACCGGGGGCTTCGATATCCTCACTACATCCATACCTTGAGGAGCCACTGGATTTGGCTGAGGTATAGGAGGAGGTGGAGGAGGTTGAGCATTAGGGTTCGCTCGAACATAGTCCGAGTACCAATTACTCATCATCTGGAGAAAGGCTTCCCGTGCCTCTTCCCCTTGACCCCTAACCTCGGGTCCACTCTCAACGGGTGCGGTTCCTTGCGCAGGAGCCGGCGCATTACTAGCTGCTTCATCAGCAGTCAATGGATCGGAATCTATATACTATATAAAATAAGATTTAAATCATCAGAAACCACCACACTATCATTGTACACTTATGGCATGTATAGCTAGACTCTTACACCCGCTACGGTAGTCCTAGAAATGGCTAAACCATAGCTCTGATACCACTAAATGTAACACCCCTTACCCGGGTTCTACGCCGAAATCGGGCACCGAGGCGTTATCGAACTCAAACCACTTGATCGCCACTTAGGCTCGTCGTAACTACTCTCTGAAGTCATCTCAACAACCTCATTCTCGACTTACGAGGCCTCACTCATACACACGAGGGCTCTCGAGACTAAACCGAAACTTTTTCCAATCTTAAAAATTTTCTCTTTATACAGGTCTCACACGCCCATACAAGATTAGACACGCCCGCAGCATAGACATACACGCCCATGTCCCCGCATCGTGCCTAAAAACCCAAAGATTCTCGCCAATGCCCCATCGCCAAGGCACACGCCCGTGCTTACCATCCGTGGTGCACACCGACTACTTTAACACGGCCTAGAGTCTAGACACACGCCCGCAGTGGCTAGCCCGTGGCCAACACCGGATAATCCCACATGCCCTGACACACGCCTGCGTGCAGCTAGTTCGTGGTCTATTTTGATTTATAATACTAACATGCAGGGGACGCACGGCCAAAGCGCACGCCCGTGGGCTGACCGTGTGTCACACATGGCCTAGACACACGCCCGTGTGTCTATCCACATGGACAAGAACAAAGCTATGTGCCAAGCTCTTTTCACCCCTCTAGCATACACAACATATACTCATCTAACACCATCATAATCAACTCAAATTGAAGTGCATTCTCACATACAAAACTACATCTTTCTTTCATATAATGTAATAGCCAACAACCATGGCATTATACAAAATAAGCTATCCATCTAAAGGCCAACACATCTTAGCCATTTACAACAAAATCCACTAACTTGTCTAGCCCCTATACATGCCATATACAAAACATTAAGTTTCATGTACCAAAGTGTGCTAATATGTGGGCTGTCTTCTGATGATCCTCGTATCTCGGTTCAACGCTTTTAATCTATAAGACAAGGGAAAAGAAAGAGAGTAAGCTTTGAGCTTAGTAAGTTTTCACATAAACAATTAAGCAACATAGTATAAGCTAAGCAACCATTAGCATTATACCAATAAGTAATTCACAACTATGCTTACTCTTTCTATCCCTTACCACATTTCCAACACATCATGAGTCGCATACTCATAACCATCGAAATGCACCCCTGCATTCAATGTCACATTTACACAATATACAACACATCATTATTTCTCAATAATTCATCCACACAGCTAATTAACTTAATTATACATCTACGCAGCTATTTTACTCAATGATGCAATTACATGGTTAATCCACACAGTTAACCCACACAGCTAATGTCTCGGTGGTTTCGCACTTAGCACACCATAATCGATTAATAAGGTGGTATCGCACTTAACCTACCACAAAGGTAATCATAGGGGTTTCTCACTTAGCCCACTAAACGATATACCTCACGATAGCATCGCACATAGCCAGCTCATCGTTAATATGCATTAGGATGGTATCGCACTTAGTCTACCATCTAGCATTATCACTACACATTTACATGTCTACTTACTCAATTAAACATCCATTCACAATTCTACTACATTCATTCTACTTGGACCACATAAGTTCTCAATCAATCTCGAACAAGCTACACACTAGCTATCATCAACAAATTGTAAGTATGAATGCATTGTTTATGCATAGACTTACCTCGATACTCAAAAGTATAGAAATATGCAATTTAGTCCACCACCTTACTTTTGCCTCGGTTTCGATCCGGGCTTCGTCTTTCTTGATCTATAATGAATAAATCAGCTTATTCAATACATACATTGACTAAATTGACCCGCATCTCATACTTTAGCAAAATTACTATTTTTCCCCTAAACTTTCTCATATTTACACTTTAGTCCCAAAGGCTCGTAAAGTGATTTTTATTCAACTTTCTAGTCTTTCATGCTTAGCCGAACCACTTATTCAACTAAAGCTATCATCGATTCTCACTAAACCACATATGTATGACCAAACTAAAGTTTTTCACAAACTAGTCCCTACATGCATTTTCATGGAAAATCACTTAGCAAAAGATGTTTCTACTACATCAAGCTTTCATATTCTTCCATAAAACAACAAAATACATGCATGTCATACATATGTACATTTTTGAACATCCATAATAGCTCACCAAAAAGCTAAAAATAGCTTACTCATGCTACTAGGACTTCAAAAATACGAAGAATATCAAAAACCGGGTTTAGGAGCACTTACTAGGAAGCTTGAAAAATTAAAAGAGCCCTAACAATGGCTATTGAAATTTTTAGCAGCTTGGGGGAGAAGATGAGTGAATTTTTGTCATCTTTTCACTTATTTAATCACTTAATAACTAAATGACCAAAATGCCCTTTTTGATAAACTTCAAATTTTAACTCATCCATGCCCATTTTTGTCCAAAAAATAGAATTTGGATAAATTACTATTTAAGGACCTCTAATTAATAATCTAAAGCTATTTAACACATATAGCTTCTAGAAACACACATTTTGCAACTTTTGCAATTTAGTCCTTTTGGACAATTCAACCACAATTTCACAAAATTGCTTCATAAAACTTTCACGCTAGCATGCATACATAATATAAACCTCAAAAACTCATTCATAACCCTCGAATTTGTGGTCTCGCACCACTATTCTTACTAAGCCCTAAACCGGGATGTTACAGGCCAACTGATGATATCTTAAGAAGATTGTTGAGAGACAAAACTTGATTTTAGATTGGAAATTGATAAGTAAGAGTTGCATTGGGAGCAAAGGCTCATTCGAATTGGTTGAAGTATGGCGACCACAGCACCAAATTATTTCATAGTTTGGCCTATCAAAGACGCCGCACTAATAAAATCACCGGCCTAAAAGATGATACGGGGGTTTTGTGTACGGAAGACTCAGATATGTTGAATATTGTTGTTTGTTATTTTAAAATTATTTTCACAAGCATTAGTGAGGTAGAAAATGATGGGATTTACAAGGGGGTTACTGCCAGAATTGATTTGACGATGAATGAGTTTTTGTTGGCCGATTATAAGGAGGAGGAGATGCGGATAGCAATAAAAGAAATGTGAGCTACGAAGGCGCTGGTTTTCGATGGTTTTCATGCGATTTTTTATCAAATATTTTGGCACATCATTGGTACAGACGTAAAACATTTTTTTAAGCTTTAAACTGAGAGATCTCTTTGGAGGAGGTAAACTTTACAAACATTATTTTAATTCCAAAAGTTTTTAAAGCAGATATGATGTCTTTGTTTCAACCAATTAGTTTATGTTCTATTTTGTATAAGATAATTTCCAAAGTTATTGCAAATAGACTTAAACTTGTACTTGATCAGTGTATAGACGAGGTGCAATGAGTGTTTGTGTCAGGCCGCTTAATTTCTGATAATGTTTTAATGGCTTATGAGGTTCTTCATACTTTAAAGATGAGACGTAAAGGGAAGAAAGAATCATTTATTCTCATTCTCGATATGAGAAAAGCTTATGATAGAATGGAATGGGACTTTCTAAAAAGGCATGATGAAAAAAATGGGTTTTGTTGATAGATGGGTTGAGTTAGTGATGCATTGTGTTTCATATGTATCTTTTGTAGTGAACATGAATGGTCTTTCAAGTGATCCTTTTCTTCCGAGACGAGGGCTTTGACAAGGAGGTTCGTTAAGACCCTATCTTTTCTTACTATGTACGAAAGGCTTTTCTTCACTTGTACACTCGACTAGAGTAGAAGGCTAGTTAAAGAGAGTTAAAGTTTGCAGAGGAAGCTCAGAGGTGACACATCTCTTTTTTGCAGATGATAGTATTGTTTTTGGAGATGCAAGTGATGAGGGGGATAGGTTCTACAAGCCATTTTGAATAAATATAGACAAGTCTCGGGTCAACAAATCAACTTTTAAAAGTCATTGATCTTTTTTAGCTCCAATGTCTCTGAAGAGGTGTGTAATTAGGTTATGGCTTCCTTGGGTGTTAGGAGAGCGTTTTGCATAGAAAGATATTTGGGCCTTCTGACAATGGTGGGTCGTAGGAAGAAAGAGGCCTTTAAACAGATTTGTGATCATATGCAAAAAAGAGTTAATAATTGGAGGGCTCGTTTTTTATCTCAAGGCGGGAAGGAGGTTTTTTTGAAGGTCGCTTTACAAGCACTCATTACTTATTCTGTCTTGTTTCCTGCTTTCGAAATCTGTGTGTTCAGAGTGAGAGGGAATAACGAGTCATTTCTAATGGAAAAAAGGCTCGACTCAGAAAGGTATTCACTGGTGTAAATGGGCTGATGCCTATATAAGAAGAGTGGCATATGGGTTTTCGTGATTTGGCTAAGTTTAATATTGCCCTTTTAGCGAAATAGGGTTGGAGGTTGATTATGAATCTAGATTCACTAATTGCGCGTATCTATAGCACTAGATATTATCCAAATTCTATGTTTTGGAATGGAATATTAGGATATTACCCCCTATGCTTGGAAAAGTATATTTGCAGCGCAAAAGGTACTGGAAGATGGTGTGGGATGGAGAGTGGGATCTGGTACTCAAATTGCTATATGGACCAATAGGTGGCTCCCTTGATGGGCTGGTGGTCGAATCAAGAACACTAGAATCAATAATAGCTATAGTCAAGTATCAGAGTTTATTGATCACTTAAATTGAAGTTGGAAAGAATGGCTCATTACCAGTATTTATCCCCTGAGGAGGCAGTGGCTATTTGTTGTATTCCTTTGTCCGAATGTGCCGAGGCTGATAATATTGTCTAGAGTGGTGAAACTTCTAGTGATTTTACAGTTCGGAGTGGATATCGAGCTTTGACCAACTCTCAAACTACAACTGATGATTTACAAAGAAACAAAACTCCATACAATAAGCTTTGGAGTTTACAAATTCCCCTTAAAGTAAAAATTGCTACTTGGCGCATTCTAAATAATCTCCTTCCTACATCTTGGAACCTATACAATAAAAGGATTGCGCCTACTCCGATATGTCCAAGATGTGGTGGTGAACCCGAAACCAATCTTCATGTTGTTATTAAGTGCGGCCCTGCACATGAGGTTTAAGATTTAATAAAGATAAAGTGGTCTGATGATGTTATTGTAAACTCAAAATTATATAGGGTTTTCTATATATTTTTACCACATTTTTACTTAATAAATGTGTTTATCTTGAGTAATTATTGTTGAAAAAAGTGAATTTTACTTAATTAGTAATTTTAGACATGAATTTAGAAAGTATGCGAAAATATGCTTAATTACATGATTTTCATGCATATTTTGTACTAATTCATGTTAATTTAGTAATGTATGTGTTTTTCACTATGTAGGAGGTCCATTGGAGACAAGATTTAAATAAATAAAACATGGACATGTACAAGTTATCCATGCGGATGGCAAGACAATGCAATTTAGGGCATGAGGTTGACTACTTAACCCAATAAAGAAGATGATGAAAGATGGACATGTCTGCTAAGTTTTTGACTGAAGAACCGTCCAACAAGGGGAACTAAGATCCAAAATTCGGAAATTAAAGGTGGCTGCCCAAAATATGTTTTGGAATTATTAATTAAAGGTCCTTATAGTTTGAAAATAATCAGAATTCAGCCCAACAACTTCTCTGTTGAAACTGTCCACTCTATAGCTATTTTTAGCTTGAATTTGAAATTCAAATGGAGAAAACTTGGTCATCCCTTATTCCTTGAAGCATGCTCGGCCACATGAGAAAAGGAAGGAAGGAAATCTAAACCTATTTTTAGTAAACTCAAACCCTTACCTTTACCTATAAATACCTTGCCATCCCTCAACATTCCTCTCTCACTCTCACTAGTTTCATCTCAATTCTTTTTCCTTTTTGCCCTTGTATAGCCGTCCATCCCTCATCCATTCTTTAGCCTTAAAAGCTTTGTCAAAAGTACTTCTTAGCCAGCTACCCCTTAAACACTTAGCAAACGAAGCATCAATCAGAATAGAGGAGCACTTCAGTCAGAATAGATCCAAAAGGCTACTGAACTGAGTCAATCAGAATAGATCCAAAAGGCTGCTGAACTGAATAGAGTTTATTCTTTCCTATTGTTATTTTTTTTAATCATGTTTGCTTTGAGTTTTATGTTTTTAACATCAACTATGAAGTTTTAATTCCTATCTACTAGGATGATTATATTAATTTAATAAGATTTATTTAGTTCATGTTAACATGTTTTGTGCCTCAATCGATTATGATTTCAATTAATATCATGATGCATTTTATTCATACGTGATTGAGTGCACTCAGATTAGCTGAGCGATCTTAACCAAACGACGGCTAGTAGACGCATAATTGAAAAGTGTAATGCTCAATTTAGGTCATTAAACCCGACTAAGTTGAGGTTCATAATATCTTTAGTTAGATCTATTATCTTGCACGGTTTTTAGGTTTATGTAATTAAACTGTTGCAAATGTAAATGTCATTGTGACCTTGCATGAATTCTAAAAAACCCTTAGTTTAATATGATCAGTAACATGCATATTTCACTAAGTAAAAGATCCGAGAGGACTTAATTTGGTTTCCAAACCCATAAGAGATCGAGTTGTCATGGAAGTAATTCTGAACATGTTAAGCATGATGAAAGTAAATTGAATTAATAAATATAATTATCCTAGCCCATTTAATGTTGATTTTTTTTGTTGTTAAAGTCATTTATTCATACATTTAGGTAAATTGCATCTAGATTAGAATTGCATAGGGATCAATCTTTGCATCTAATTAATTTTACTTAGTTTAATCATTACCATCCAATTGAGTTTTTACATCAAATTGTAAATTATAATTTTGCAACTAATTGGTTAAGCTTATACAGTCCCTATGGAGACGATAACTTATTTTTACTTACTTATTACTTGAACGACTACGTACACTTGTGTAAATCCCGTTACAAGTTTTTGGCGCCATTGCCGGGAAATGTTGCCTTAATTATTTTTGTGAAATTATTTTTACAATTTGGTTCTTATACTTTTTCATTTTATTCAATTTCTAACTCTACTAATTTATTCTTTATTTTTTATTTTTTTGTGATTTATTTTCAGGTGTTTTAAAAGCATAGATCGAATCATTAACCTATTACCCGTAGACCTTGAAATCGGGCAAAGTTTTAGACAAAGAAGACGTGAGAGATTTGCTCAAAGACAAACCGAGATGGACCTTGAAAATCAAAATGATGGACAAGGTAATGGAGTCAATCAAGTGCACAACTCAATCCTTATTGTTGATTATAGGGATCGTGTCATCATACAACACGTTGTGTCAATCTTCAATGAGTTAAATCTGGGAATTGGAAGGCTAGATATCGAGGCACCCCAATTCGAATTGAAACTAGTGATGTTTTAAATGCTCCAAACGGTGGGCCAGTTCAGCCGTATGCCCACGGAAGATTCACACTTACACCTTCGATTATTCATAGAGGTTAGTGATTCTTAAGTTAGCTGGTATGACTAAAGACGCACTGAGGTTAAAATTGTTTTCGTACTCGTTACGAGATCGAGCACGAGCATGACTGAATTCATTGCCACCAAGTTTAATATTTACTTGGCAAGAATTAGCAGAAAGGTTTCAAGTAAAATATTTTTCACCAAGTAAGAACACAAAGTTGTGTAATGAGATAACAACTTTCCAACAATTGGATGACGAATCTTTGTACGATGCGTGGGAAAGATTAAAGGAGTTACTTTGTAAGTGTCCTCATCATGGGATTCCACATTGTATCCAATTGGAGACGTTTTATAACGGTCCCAACGTACATACAAGATTAATGGTGGATGCTTCTGCGAATGGTACGATTTTATCTAAGTTTTATAACGAGGCTTACGAGATCATTGAGAGGATCGCAAGCAACAATTACCAATGGTCGATAAATTGAGCAATTACCAGAAGACGAGTAGCTAAAGTGCATGAAGTGGACGCATTGATTTCACGTTCTGCTCAGGTATCTTCTATTTCCTCTATGTTAAAACAGTTTACCACTAATGGCTTGAATCATTTTGCAGCTCAATCACCAAGTCAATATGAAGTAGTTTCTTGTTATACTATGGGGATGGTCATTCTTTCGAGAATTGCCCTTCAAATCTCGAATCAGTTTATTACGTAAGGAATCAATATCAAAATAGAAGTGGATAATGGCCGCAGTCCCACTTCTACAATCCTTCATAGTGGAACCATTCGAACTTTTCTTTGAGTAATCAAGGAAATGGACTGAACAACAATCAAATGCAACATAGGCCCAACCAAACCTAATGGTTTAACCAACAAGCCCAACCTGAATCATCAAATAGTTTAGAGGACTTGATCAAGGAGTATATGGAAAAAAATGACGCATTGATCCAAAGTCAAGCAACAACGATCCAAAGCCAAGTAGCAACACTAAAGAATCTAGAGAACTAGATGGGTCAATTAGCTACTGAGCTTTGTAGTAGGCCATAACGAGCCTTGCCGAGCGACACAGAAAATTTGAGAAATTTGGGTAAGGAGCATTGCAAAGTGGTATAATTACGAAGTGGTAAGATTTCGGAACCTAAAAAGGTTGTGGTTGAAGATGAGCCTACTGAAAAAGAGGAAAGTCAACCAACAATTGAAGTTCCTACAACAAAAAAATTAAATGCTAAAAAATCTGATGAGGTAAACCCTAAACTAGTGAATTGTGAAAAGCTAACACCCACTTTTGCAGATTTACCTCCTCAAAAAAGTTCTTCATATCAACCTAGAGTTCTATATCCTTAAATATTTTAGCAGAATAAGCATAAAAAAGAGGTACAATTTAAGAAGTTCTTGGATGTTTTAAAGCAATTACACATCAACATCCCATTGGTGAAGGCTTTAGAACAAATGCCCAACTACGTGATGTTTATGAAGGATATCTTGTCCAAGAAGAAACGACTGAGTGAGTATGAGACTATCTCTTTGACGAAGAAGTATAGTGCGTTTTTACAGAACAAGCTACCTCTGAAACCGAAGGATCCTAGAAGCTTTACGATACCTTGCAACATTGGTGAATCATATTGCGGTAAAGCTTTCTGTGAATCAGGAGCAAGCATCAACTTGATGCCCAAATCTATTTTCAACCTGTTGGAATAGGTGAAGTAAGACCCACTACAGTGACACTTCAACTTGCGAATCGATCATTAGCATATCCTAAAGGAAAGATCGATGATGTTTTGGTAAGAGTCGATAAATTCATTTTTCTTGCTGATTTCATTATTTTGGATTTTGAAGTAGACAAAGAAGTTCCGATCATCCTGGGGAGACCTTTCCTAACAACGGGAAGAACGTTGATAGATGTGCAAAAAGGCAAACTCACGATGTGAGTTCAAGACGATAAGGTAACGTTTAACATTATAAAGGCAATGAAATTTTCCGATTCAATATAAGAGTGTTCAGTAATGGAGGAATTAGATACCGTAGTTTCTATGGGAAGCAATTCTGAAGAAGATCCGTTGGAGAACGTTTTAGAGTCTGAACCATTCAAATATAAAAAAGGTAATCAAGGTTTAGCTTTGATGGAAGCCAATTAAAGGAGTTATATTCAACCACCGCGGTTCAAACCACTGGATTTGGAAGTTCGAGAATTTACACAACCCAAATTGTCAATCAAGAAACTGCCTAAAGTTGAACTAAAGGCACTTCCGTCTCACTTAAAATACATTTTATCTTGGTAATAGTTCTACTTTGCCTGTGATTATTTCAACGGACTTAACAGAACATCAAGAGGAGCAATTGATTGTTGTTTTAAAGAAGTTTAAAAAGGCAATTGGTTGGATAATAGCTGACATACAAGGTATAAGTCCTTCCCTCTGTATGCATAAAGTTATTTTAGAGAAAGGTGAAAAAGGTAAGATTGATGGGCAAAGGAGACTTAACTCTATCACAAAAGAAGTGGTTTGGAAGGAGGTAAGTAATTAAGTGGTTAGATGCAGGAATTATTTACCCCATCTCAGATAGCTCTTGGGTAAGTCTGGTACAATGTGTACCGAAAAAAGGTAGAATCATGATCGTCAAAAATGAACGAAATGAGTTAATCCCAAGGAGAACTGTCACGGGTTGGAGAATCTGTATTGACTATAGAAAGTTGAACAAAGCCACTCGTAATGATAATTTTCCTTTACCTTTTATGGATCAAATGCTAGATCGACTGGTAGGTAACGGATTTTATTATTTTTTAGATGGATATTCGGGATACAACCAAATAGTTGTAGCCCCGAAAGACTAACATAAAACTACTTTTACCTGTCTATATGGTACAATTACTTTTAGGCGAATGCCTTTTGGCTTATGTAATGCACCTGCTACATTTCAGCGATGTATGATGACAATTTTCATTGATATGGTTGAAAATTATGTTGAGGTTTTCATGGATGATTTCTCTATTTTTTTTAGTACTTACGATATTTGATTGAATAATTTGGCTAAGGTACTCAAAAGATGAGAGGAGATGAATCTCGTTCTTAAATGGAAGAAGTGCCATTTTATGGTTAAGGAGGGAATTGTCTTAGGGCACAAAATTACCAAGAAGGGAATCGAAGTGGACAAAATAAAGGTAGACGTAATTGAAAAATTACCGCATCAAATTAGTACGAAAGGAGTTAGAAGTTTTTTAGGTCACGTTGATTTTTATCGTAAATTTATGAAGGATTTTTCAAAAATTTCTAAACCATTATGTATGCTTTTAGAAAAAGATATTGTTTTTTATTTTAACAAAGCTTGAAAATTTGAAAAATCGGTTAATGTCAGCCCCAATAATTATCACACCTGATTGGAACATGCCCTTTGAGTTGATGTATGATACAAGCGATTTTGCTGTTGGAACTGTGATGGGTCAAAGAAAGAACAAACTGTTTCACCCTATCTACTATGCAAACAGAACTTTGACAGGAGCCCAGATCAATTAAATGGTAACTGAAAAAAAACTTTTTGCTATAGTTTTTACTTTTGACAAGTTCCGTTCATATCTTGTAGGTACCAAAGTTATAGTATTTACCAATCATGCTGCCATTAAATACTTACTCACGAAGAAAGATGCTAAACCGAGGCTAATTTGATGTATACTTTTGCTCCAAGAATTTGACCTTAAAGTCCACGACAGAAAAGGTGTTGAAAATCAAGCAGCCAATCATCTGTCAAAGTTGGAACAAAATGAGGTAACTTCTTCATTTATTCCAATTAATGAGAATTTTCCTAATGAACATATCTTTAAGGTAAGACAAATCTATGAAACACCTTGGTTTGCTAATTTTGCCAATTACTTAGCATGTGAAATAATTCCTCGAGAAATGGCACACCAACAAAAGAAGAAATTCCTACATGATAGTCGGTATTATTTCTGGGAGGATCTGTTTTTGCTTAAACAATGTGCAGATAACATAATCAGGAAATGCGTAGTTGGAAGTGAGATTGACGAGATTTTGTACCACTATCATTCATCTCTGAGTGGGGGACACTTTGGTGGTTCTCGTACAACAGCAAAGATTCTACAAGCTGGGTTCTTCTGGCCTGCATTATTCAAAGATGCTTATGCATATGTGAGAAACTGCGATAGATGCCAAAGAACCAAAAACATATCAAGAAGGAACGAGATGCCATTAACAAATATTTTAGAGATAAAACTTTTCGATGTATGGGTCATTGATTTCTTAGGCCCATTTCCTTCTTCTTATGGGGACAAGTATATCTTGGTAGCTGTGGACTATGTGTCTAAGTGGGTTAAAGCCGAGACATACCCAACTAATAACGCTAAGGTAGTCATGCGATTCCTACAGAAGCACGTATTTACAAGGTTTGAGACTCCTAGAGCTATAATTAGCGATGAAGGATCTCACTTCGTAAATAAGTGGCTTAAGTGATTGCTTGACAAGTATGATGTGAAACATGAGATTGCTACTACCTATCACCCATAATCAAATGGGCAAGTTGAAAGGGTGAATCGAAAAATCAAAAGTATTCTTGAAAGAGTAGTGCGCCCTAACAGAACAGATTGGTCTCGAAGGCTCGATGATGCACTATAAGCCTATCGAACTACTTTTAAGATGCAGATAGGAATGACTCCCTATCGGTTACTTTTTGGAAAGGCATGTCATTTGCCTTTTGAATTGGAGAATAAAGCTCATTGCGCTTTAAAGTAATTGAATTTTGATCTTAAGCAAGCCGGTGAAAGAAAGATGTTACAACTCAAAGAATTGGAGGAGTTGAGGTTATTTTCATACGAGAAAGCCAATATGTGTAAAGAAAAATATAAGGGATGGCATGATAGTCGTATTCAACCTCGTGAGTTCAAAGAAGGTTAGAAAGTGTTGTTGTTTAATTCGAAGCTATGGTTATTTCCTGGAAAGCTCAAATCTTAATGGAAAGGACCTTATACCATTCACAAAGTTTATCCATATAGAACTGTAGAATTGTACGACAAACTGTGGAGGTACGTTTAAAGTTAATGGTCAACGTCTCAAGCACTATTGGGATGGTGAAGTTGAGCGAATTAAAATCTCGTTCAAATTATTAGACCCTTAATTTTTCATAATTTTAGTTTTTAATAAAAATTTAGAAATCATTTTCTTAAATTAGAACATTTAATTAATTCTGTCTAAGGAGATTGAAACTTAAGCAAGACCGTTGTGACCCCTCCAACCTTTCTTGGGAATTAATTTAATGTAATATTTTGAGGAGAAGATTTCTAATTAATTTTAAAACTTTTATTTTTATATTTTATTTTTATCTTTGCCTTTAATTTTAATTTGTTTATGTTTAATAAAGAGGGTCAAATTGGCCCAAGTACTAATCAGTTTATTTATTTTTAAGCAGTCTAGTTTGTAAATACAGTTTGGGCTCAAGGCCTGAAACAGCAAAGAGGAGAAATTTACCCATTGTTGCCGTCCATAAGGGTTCCCCAAAACCCTAATTTTCGCCACCACTTTTTGTAACAGCCCGATTTTGGGCCTAGTCAGAACAGTGGTTTTGGGGCCACAAATCCAATGAGGAAAATCTTATTTTTATTTTATTTTTATGGTCTATGATTTCACTGAAAGATTCCAGGAAAATTTCATTCGAAAATTTCGACGTTTGGGCACTCAATTTAGTCAAAAGGACTAAATTGTAAAAAAGTGCAAAAGTTGAGTTCCACATGTTAGAAGTGTCCAATTTCTATAAATTTTAAATTTGGGGTCCTTAAATGGAAATTAGACCATTGGTTAAATTGTTGGACAAAAATGGACATTAGATAAGTGAAATAGGATATTTTTAAGTTAGGGGCATTTTGGTAATTTGGTAATTAAATGGACTAAAAGACAAAATAAAAGCCAAAAACCTTTTTCCATCTTCTTCCTTGGCCAAATTTGGCATGGGGGAAGCCATGGCTAGGGTTTTCAAGCTTTCAAGCTCAATAGTAAGTGCATCCAAGCCTCGTTTTTAATGTTCTTTACATTTTTGAGATCCCCGTAACTCAATGTAGCTATTTCTACCATTATTTTGAGCTAGGGTTTGTGTTTAAAAATTTACCCATAGATGACATGCATGTGATTTGATGTCTAATGGTAGAATATGAATGCTCGGTGTGTAGTAAACGACTTTTACGAAGTGATTTTCGATGAAATCCCATAAAAGGACTAATTTGTAAAAAGTTGAAAAATGTATGAAAATGTGTGAATGAATGCAAATTGGGGACTGCTATAGTTATGAAAATAGTTCGGCTAGGCTTAAAATACAAGGAAATCGAATAAAAATCAATTTACGAGCCTAGGGGCAAAAGTATAAATATGACAAAGTTTAGGGGCAAAAATGTAATTTTTCCATAGTATATTTTTGGGTCACAATGAATAATGTGACTAATAAGTAAGCTAAATGTGATGTTATAGATCAAATAAAACAAGGTTCAGACTTAGAACAGGGGGAAAAACGAGAAACTGACGGTTAGGTCCCTTCTTGCCATTTTGATATCGAGGTAAGTTCGTGTGTAAATAATACAACATTATATTATGTATTTAATATTTTGATATTGCATGAATTGTATATATATGTTTCTACGGATTCGATTGATGATGATTTGGCGAAAAATCGAAGAATGAGAGTCCCGGTTGAACCTTAGGAATAGTAAGTATACCATTGTCGCGACATGAGATAAAGGAAGGTCACGTATAATACCATGTCTGTGTAACAGCCCGATTTTGACCCTAATCAAAATAGTGGTTTCGGGACCACAAATCCGAGTCCGAAAAATATTTTAAAATTATTTTTCGTGTTTATTATGTGTGAATTTGTTGGTGTTAAATTTTTGTGACTTAATTTTGTCGTTTAGGTGCCCGATTAAATAAAAGGACTTAATCGTGTAAAATGTAAAAGTTACAAATTAAAGTGTAAAGTGCTAATTTGATAGTCGCTTTTTAATATGGGGTCCTTAAAGGGCAATTAGCCCACTTTAAAGATAGTGGACGGTACATGGTCTTAAATGACCTTGGAAATTATGTTATATAATATTATTATTAAAGGTTAATAAAGTAAATAGGTAATAAACTAATATAAGTTAAATAAAACATAATTAAAACAAGTTGTCATCTTTATTTTTGCTTGGCCGAAAGTTGAAGAAAGAAAAGAAAGAAAAACTTAGCATATTCGGCACTTTGGAGCTTGAATTTAGATCAAGAATTAAAGAAATCAGATTTGGATCGGGGAAAGAAAAAAGTGGTCGAATAGCCGATTTAACAGTCGTCGACATCCTAGATTTTGGATACGTTACGAGCTCGGAGATCGTCAGTAAGACTATCACACTATCGACAGTCTCCTTTGGTATTTTTACTAAGTTGATTTTGAGTATATGGCATGTATAGCATAGTAAAAGGTTGAATACGAGATAAGTACTTTTGAATGTAATTAATAGCCATGCGAAGATGGCTTATCTTCTTTTGATTGATTTAGTTTATATGTTTGTGATTGGAGATGGTCTTTGAAAATAGGTTTATACTTATGCTTATTTGATTATAGTATATGTTCAAAAAGGTAAGTATGTGCTATGTTTTAAAACTAGAAATATTGAACTTGGATATGTGATTATTACTGGTACATTGGTTATGTTTGGTATGATGAATTGAATTAGTTAAAATATGGACTTGAACCAAAGGTAAACATGGATATTTTGGCTATGGGTAAGTGATGATATTAGGGTCATGTTGAATTCGATTAAGTGTTATGTAATTGTATATTTGTTATGCATTATATAAAGCTTGATTTACTTACTAAATGAACTATGGTTGAATGTATCTTTGTGTGTGTATATATATATCAATTGAATGATGTTAAATGAAATGTATATGTAATAAGTATTAGTAAGTATGCAAATTAATAAGTTGGGATTTAGTATTGATGATATATATATATATGTTCAAATACAACAAATAGGTATGTGGTCATATTAGTCATCAAGTCTTGATAATTGAAATTGAAATGATAAGGTTAAAATACATATGTATTCGGTAATGTTGTGATAATATAATGGATGAATGCATGTGATACAAATGAATTTGGTTTTATAATTTGTTTATGAAATTAGTGAATATTATATGTAATTATGGTTTGTGAAATAATGGATATGTTCATGATCAATTTGTGATTTATAATGTGGCAGAAATTCGAATAGAAAAAAAATTCATGTCGGCATGTGTATGTGCAATCGGCTTAGGAATGTGATTAAGAAATTATGTATGTGTTTGCATGGATATTCAGCTATACTTGTTTAAAACATTTGATTGTTGATAATGGTTCGTTATTTATGGGATAGTTGTTAGATGATGGAAAAATGATTATTATGTTATATAATATTATGTGGGTACTAGTTCTGAAAAGGTAATGTAATTAGGTATATCATCTGCCTTCTTAAATGATTGGTATATATATATAATATATTATTTAAGTTGTTAAACTTGATATTTGAATGTCTCAAGGAATGAGTGACTAAACATGTGATTCATTTGGTTAATGATGTGTAATAATTTGATTATGCATAAGTTGAGTTTGATACTCGTTTAATAAATGAAATAGAAATATTGAATGTTAAGTATGTGTATATGGTCTGTAAATTTTAAAAAAATATAAATATATGCCTGTTTTGAGTTGTGTTTTATTCGGTAATGCCTCGTAACCCTAGTCTGGCGACGGATACAGGTTAGGGGTGTTTTGATTGGTATCAGAGCTACGGTTTAGTCGATTCTAGGACTAACGTAGCGCGTAAGAGTCTAGCTATACATGTCATATTTTATACTGCGATAGTGTGATGACTTCTGACATCTAAAAATGTGTTTTTGTATAGTAATGGATCCCGATCGAGCCGTAGCTAATGATGTCGAGAGTGTTGTGCCTGCTCCCGCGCAAGGGACAGCGCCGATAGATTCTCGACCTACTTTGAGTAATCCAGAGGGGGAGGCTAGACAAGCCTTCTACCAAATGATGAATGATTGGTTTACACAGTATATCCGAACTAATTCGGCTACACAACAACCTCCACCCCCGATTAATCCATCTGTAGTACCTATTATACCTTCGGTGAGTGATCCGATGAGATTGTCAAAGCCACCTATTGATAAAATAAGAAAACATTGAGCCGAGGAATTCAGAGCCATTGATGATGATGATGCTGAGCGAGCCGAGTTCTGGCTTGATAATACCATCCGAGTATTTGATGAATTATCCTGCACCCCTGATGAGTGTTTGAAATATGCTATATCTCTGTTACGGGACACTGCATATCACTGGTGGAATACACTAGTATTGGTGGTTCCAAAGGGGCGAGTGACCTGGGAATTCTTTCAGACAGAGTTCCGTAAGAAATATATCAGCCAAAGGTTTATTAATCAGAAACGTAAAGAATTTCTTGAGCTGAAACAGGGGCGGATGATAGTGACAGAATACAAGCAGAAAATTTGATAGACTCAGCAGATATGCCAGAGAGTGTGTTTCATCTGAAGCTATTATGTGTAAGAGATTTGAAGATGGGCTGAACAAAGACATTAAACTGTTAGTTGACATACTTGAGATAAAAGAGTTCGTGGTACTTGTTGAGCGAGCTTGTAAAGCCGAAGAGCTTGGGAAAGAGAAAAGAAAAGCTGATTCTGAAGCTAGAGATTCACGCAAAAGACCATTCAGTAAGCCATTTCAGTCGACCTCAAAGAAATTCTGAAATGATACTAGCCATTCGAAGAATACTGCGGGTCATTTCAGACGAGATCGAGATAGATCACCTATGACCTCGAGAGCTACCTCTGTAGCTAGTGTGGGTAATGTCAGATCAAATCAACTCGAGTGTGAACATTGTGGTAAACGACATCCCGACAGTTGTAGATTGCATGATAGAGCCTGTTTTAAATTTGGATCCAGAGATCATTTCATTCGGGAGTGTCCAGAGTTGGCGGATCAAAATCTGGTTCAGAATACTAGATCGGGTAATACTGTAGTTCGAGGTAGACCACCCAGAAATACGGGTAATGTGAGCGGCAGTCGGAGAGGGACCAAAGATTCAGCTGTTAGATTTGAGGCTCGCGCACCTGCCAGAGCCTATGCTATTCGTGCACGCGAGGAGGCTTCATCCTCAGATGTCGTTACTGGTATTTTCACTCTCTATGATACTAGTGTTATTGCATTGATTGACCCTGGTTCGACTAATTCTTATGTGTGTGAGACTTTAGTATCCAGTAAGACTTTGCCTGTAGAGTCTACTGAGTTTGTGATTAAAGTATTGAACCCCTTAGGCCGGTGTGTATTGGTTGATAAAATATGCAAGAATTGTCCGTTGATGATTCGAGATTCATGTTTTCCAGCTGATTTGATGTTGTTGCCATTTGATGAGTTTAATATAAATCTGGGTATGGACTAGTTAACTCTGCATGATGCTATTGTGAATTATAAACGGAAGACTATTGGTTTACGGTGCCAGAATGATGAGATTATTCAAATTGAGTCTAATGATCTGAATGGTTTACCAACAGTGATATCTTCTATGGCAGCTCAGAAATATGTGAGAAAGGGTTGTGAAGCTTATTTTGCTTATGTGCTTGATTCTAAAGTGACAGAAAAGAAGATTGAATCAGTACCTGTTGTATGTGAGTATCCAGATGTGTTCCCTGAAGAATTACTGGGTTTGCCACCTATTCGAGAAGTTGAGTCTGGGATTGAATTAGTACCAGGGACGACTCCGATTTCTATAACTCTGTACAGGATGGCACCTACAAAATTAAAAGAATTGAAAGCACAGTTGCAAGAGTTGACAGATAGGGGATTTGCACGACCGAGTTTCTCTCCTTGGGGCGCACCAGTTCTGTTTGTGAAAAAGAAAGATGGAACCATGAGAATGTGTATTGACTATAGGCAGCTTAATAAAGTGAGCATAAAGAACAAGTATCCGTTACCAAGAATTGACGACCTGTTTGATCAGCTGAAAGGGGCTACAGTGTTTTCAAAGATAGATTTGAGATCGGGATACTATCAGTTGCGAGTTAAAGACTCTGATGTTCCAAAGACTGCTTTCCGGACGAGGTACGGACACTACAAATTTCTGGTTATGTCTTTCGGACTTACTAATACACCTGTTGTTTTCATGGATCTGATGAATCAGATTTTCAAACAGTATTTGGATCAGTTTGTGGTAGTGTTTATAGATGATATTTTGATCTACTCCCAAGATGAAACCGAGCATGCCGAGCATTTGAGACTTGTGCTACAGACTTTGCGAGATAAGCAGTTGTATGCAAAGCTTAGTAAGTGTGAGTTTTGGTGACGTGAAGTCAGTTTTCTGGGCCATGTTGTATCAGCATCAGGTATCAGGGTTGATCCAAGCAAAATTTCAGCTATACTTGACTGGAAACCACCGAAAAATGTTTCTGAAGTTTGAAGCTTTCTGGGACTTGCTGGTTACTACAGGCGGTTCGTGAAGGGTTTCTCTATGATTGCTACACCGTTGACAAAGCTGTTACAGAAAGATGTTAAGTTTGAGTGGTCAGAGAAGTGTCAGAAAAGTTTCGATCAGTTGAAAGCTCTTTTGACCGAAGCTCCAATGTTAGTTCAGCCTAAATCAGGTAAAGAATTTGTCATTTATAGTGATGCATCTTTGAATGGCTTGGGTTGTGCTTTGGTGCAGGAAGGCAAAGTCATAGCTTATGCCTCGAGACAATTGAAGCCACATGAAAAGAACTATCCGACACATGATTTGGAACTAGCAGCCATTGTGTTTGCGTTGAACATTTGGCGTCATTAACTATTCGGTGAGATTTGTCATGTTTATTCTTATCACAAAAGCTTGAAGTATTTGATGACTCAAAAAGATTTGAATTTGAGACAACGCCGATGGTTAGAGCTGGTGAAAGATTACGAGCTAGTGATTGACTACCATCCAAGAAAGGCTAATGTTGTTGTTGATGCTTTAAGTCGAAAGTCATTATTTGCTCTCTGTGCAATGAACGCGCATATGATTATATCTGATGATGGTTCGGTAATAGCTGAATTAAAAGCAAGACCGTTGTTTGTTCAACAAATTTGTGATGCCCAGAAAGTTGATAATGATTTGTTAGCAAAGCGAGCTCAGTGTGAAACTAATGTTGAATCAGAATTCTGAGTTGATGAAAATGGTTGTTTGAGGTTCAAAAACCGAATATGTGTTCCGAGAAATTCCGAGTTGATTCAGATGATTTTGAACGAAGCTCACAGCAGTCGGTTATCTGTTCATCCGGGTAGCACGAAAATGTATAATGATCTGAAACAGTTCTATTGGTGGCCTGGTATGAAACGAAACATATCTGACTTTGTTTCGAAATGCTTAGTTTGTCAACAAGTAAAAGCCGAGCATCAGGTACCTTCTAGGTTACTTCAACCGATCATGATACCTGAGTGGAAATGGGACAGAGTTACGATAGATTTTGTATCTGGTTTACCGTTGACACCGAGCAAGAAAGATGCAATCTGGGTTATTGTGGATAGATTGACTAAATCTGCTCATTTTGTTCCGATTTGCATAGATTATTCACTTGATAAATTGGCTGAATTATATGTTTCTCAGATTGTGAGATTACATGGTGTGCCTATTTCTATTGTTTCAGACCGAGACCCGAGGTTCACATCGCGGTTTTGGAAGAAATTGCAAGATGCTTTAGGTACGAAACTACACTTTAGCACAGCTTTCCATCCGCAAACAGATGGCCAGTCCAAACGAATCATTCAGATACTTGAGGATATGTTGAGATGTTGCATTCTCGAGTTCGAAGGTACGTGGGAACGATACTTACCTTTGATTGAATTTGCTTTTAATAATAGTTTCCAATCTAGTATCAAAATGGCACCCTGTGAGGCTTTGTACAGTCGTAAATGTCGTACACCATTGAATTGGACTGAGCTCAGTGAAAATAAGATACACGGGGTTGACTTCATCAAAGAGACTGAACAGAAAGTGAAAGTGATTCGCGATAGTCCAAAAAACATCGGATCGATCGTCGAAATCATATGCTGACTTGAAACGAGAAGATATAGAGTTTCAGATCAGAGATAAAGTGTTTTTGAAAGTCTCACCGTGGAAGAAAATACTCAGATTCAGTCGTAAAGGCAAATTGAGTCCGAGATTTATTGGGTCGTATGAGATTATAGAGCGTATCGGGCCGGTTGCTTATAGACTGTTATTGCCACCTGAGTTAGAAAATATTCATAATGTATTCCATGTTTTGATGCTTCGTAGATACCGATCTGACCCTTCACAAGTTATTAGTCCGACAGAGATTGAGATTAAGTCCAATATGACATATGAAGAAGAACCGATTCGTATTCTGGCTCGTGAGATTAAAGAATTGCGAAATAAGAAAATTCTGTTAGTTAAAGTACTATTGCATAAGCACGGAGTTGAGGAAGCAACTTGGGAGTCAGAAGATACAATGAAAGAGCGTTATCCAAACCTATTCATCGGTAAGATTTTCGGGGACGAAAATCCCTAAGGGGGGAGAGTTGTAACAGCCCGATTTTGACCCTAATCGGAATAATGGTTTCGGGACCACAAATCCGAGTCTGAAAAATATTTTAAAATTATTTTCCGTGTTTATTATGTGTGAATTTGTCGGTGTTAAATTTTCGTGACTTAATTTTGTTGTTTAGGTGCCCGATTAAATAAAAGGACTTAATCGCGTAAAATGTAAAAGTTACAAATTAAAGTGTAAAGTGCTAATTTGATAGTTGCTTTTTAATATGGGGTCCTTAAAGGGAAATTAGCCCACTTTAAAGATAGTGGACGGTACATGGTCTTAAATGACCTTGGAAATTATGTTATATAATATTATTATTAAAGGTTAATAAAGTAAATAGGTAATAAACTAATATAAGTTAAATAAAACATAATTAAAACAAGTTGTCATCTTTATTTTTGCTTGGCCGAAAGTTGAAGAAAGAAAAGAAAGAAAAACTTAGCATATTCGGCACTTTGGAGCTTGAATTTAGATCAAGAATTAAAGAAATCGGATTTGGATCGGGGAAAGACAAAAGTGGTCGAATAGCTGATTTAACAGTCGTCAACGTCCGAGATTTTGGATACGTTATGAGCTCGGGGATCGTCAGCAAGACTATCACACTATCGACAGTCTCCTTTGGTATTTTTACTAAGTTGATTTTGAGTATATGGCATGTATAGCATAGTAAAAGGTTGAATACGAGATAAGTACTTTTGAATGTAATTAATAGCCATGCGAAGATGGCTTATCTTCTTTTGATTGATTTAGTTTATATGTTTGTGGTTGGAGATGGAATTTGAAAATAGGTTTATACTTATGCTTATTTAATTATAGTATATGTTCAAAAAGGTAAGTATGTGCTATGTTTTAAAACTAGAATTATTGAACTTGGATATGTGATTATTACTGGTACATTGGTTATGTTTGGTATGATGAATTGAATTAGTTAAAATATGGACTTGAACTGAAGGTAAACATGGATATTTTGGCTATGGGTAAGTGATGATATTAGGGACATGTTGAATTCGATTAAGTGTTATGTAATTGTATATTTGTTATGCATTATATAAAGCTTGATTTACTTACTAAATGAACTATGGTTGAATGTATCTTTGTGTGTATATATATATCAATTAAATGATGTTAAATGAAATGTATATGTAATAAGTATTAGTAAGTATGTAAATTAATAAGTTGGGATTTAGTATTGATGATATATATATGTTCAAATACAACAAATAGGTATGTGGTCATATTAGTCATCAAGTCTTGATAATTGAAATTGAAATGATAAGGTTAAAATACATATGTATTCGGCAATGTTGTGATAATATAATGGATGAATGCATGTGATACAAATGAATTTGGTTTTATAATTTGTTTATGAAATTAGTGAATATTATATGTAATTATGGTTTGTGAAATAATGGATATGTTCATGATCAATTTGGGATTTATAATGTGACAGAAATTCGAATAGAAAAAAAAAATCATGTAGGCATGTGTATGTGCAATCGGCTTAGGAATGTGATTAAGAAATTATGTATGTGTTTGCATGGATATTCGGCTATACTTGTTTAAAACATTTGATTGTTGATAATGGTTTGTTCTTTATGGGATAGTTGTTAGATGATGGAAAATGATTATTATGTTATATAATATTATGTGGGTACTAGTTCTGAAAAGGTAATGTAATTAGGTATATCATCTTCCTTCTTAAATGATTGGTATATATATAATAGATCATTTAAGTTGTTAAACTTGATATTTTAATGTCTCAAGGAATGAGTGACTAAACATGTGATTCATTTGGTTAATGATGTGTAATAATTTAATTATGCATAAGTTGAGTTTGATACTCGTTTAATAAATGAAATAGAAATATTGAATGTTAAGTATGTATATATGGTCTGTAAATTTTAAAATATATATATATATATGCCTGTTTTGAGTTGTGTTTTATAAAGTAATGCCTCGTAACCCTAGTCTGGCGACGGATACGGGTTAGGGGTGTTACAGTCTGGGACATGGCATCGGCACCAAAGGAATGTCCCGTATAAGACCATGTCTGAGACATGGCATCGGCACCAAATGAAGGTCCCGTATAAGACCATGTCTGGGACATGGCCTCGGTACCAATTGGAGATCTCGTGTAAGACCATGTCTGGGACATGGCATCGACATCGATATGAGATCCCGTATAAGACCATATCTGGGATATGGCATCGGCATCAACATAAGATCTCGTGTAAGACCATATCTGGGATATGGCATCGACATCGATATGAGATCCTGTATAAGACCATATCTGGAATATGGCATCGGCATCGGCATGTGATCCCATGTAAGACCATTTCTGGGATATGACATTGGCATCTTACTACGTGTATGACGATTTTCGAGTATCCTTCGATATTCCAAGTGGTTCAACTGGATAAAGAATTAAAGTTTATGTTAAAGACGGGAAAATGAATAAAGTGTCAATGAATATGTGTGTGCGACGATTAAGTGCAAGAATATGTATGTATACACTCACGAGCAATGTGCTCGGCATGTGATCAAATTTTGGTAAGAATATAAACGAGTAAGTTATACATATGAGAATGATCTTGTGATGGCCTTGTGATTATAAGTCCATGCTTATGATGTAAGAATGTGTGGGAAATGTGAATGATAATCATGTGTGAGGCTTTTAAGCCAAATTAAATTGAGAAATGAAATGTTCAAGTCTTTGTTGTTGATGTATAAGTTAAATTGGCCAATGAATGGCTTGTAAATATTTGATGATGACTAGCTATTGGCATGGCTAACTATGGATATACATTAGTGTTATAAGTGTGTAAATGAGAATTAATACAAAGAAAACATGATAGAGTAAAATTAGCAATAAAATAGTTTGGACAGCAGTAGTTGAATCATTTTGAAAATTCACCAAAAATGGTGGAAATTGAATTAGAAGTTGAGTAAGATATGAAATTAAATATTATTGAGTCTATTTCCACATAAAAGAGACGTTGTAAGCAAAAGAATTTCATATTATGAGATATTTGAATTTTTATAAGACAGGGTCAAAATGATTTTGGAATACCCTGCTCTGACTTGGGAAATTCATTAAAAATTGTAAAAAAATAATCAAGGGATAAAATTTATATTCTTTAATTTCTTAATGATCTATTTTCAAGATAAACAAACGGGAACGTCTTTTGAGTTCTGTGCAATGAGAAAATAAAATTTTAGAGAAGAGGGGTCAGAATTGTCAGACAGTGAAACAGGGGAAATTTTAAAGAATAAACTGTACTGATTGGCTAAACCAAAAATTCTAGAAGTCTTATGATGAGAAGATATATGAGTCTAGTTTCAAGGAAAATTAGCGGATCTTAATTTGGAGTTCCGTAGCTCCGAATAAAAATAATTTAGTGACTGTAACTCGAGTAGACAGCTCAAGATGAACATAAATGAATTGAGAAATTTTATGCAATAATGATGGCATTATCTTGAGAACTCATAATAAGGATTGTTAAAAGCATGGTAATCAATTGTTTATTATTTACATACGTACTTACTAAGCTTTATAGCTTACTCCCCTTCCTTTCTCATATCATGTAGGGTTTTATGCTAGCTCGAGTTGGAGATCGCTGGAGATGCTATCACACTATCAAGCTATCATGTTGGGTATAAGTGAATGCAAAACCTTTTGAGTTTATGGCATGTATAGGGACTTAGTCAATTGTGTATGTGCCATTTGATTTGGCCAAATGTGTTGGTTCATAATGGTAGTATGATTCATTTTGTATATGGCCATGAGATGTGGCTCATATTGGTTAATGAGTTGTAATGCCTATTTATACGTGTGTGCTTATACTAAATGTTTTATGTGACGTGGTTATGTGTGTTTGGGATGGATGGATTGAAGTTGTGTTTAAGTATGTGCAAATGAGGGTGCCAAATGGTCTGGTAAATAGCCATTTTCTTGGCCACACAGGCAGAGACATGGCCGTGTGTCTCAGCCGTGTGGAGAACACGACCCCAGGACATGGGCGTGTGCCCGGGGCGTGTGAAGTCTGCATCTATTTTTTAGAATTTAATTCGTCACACGGCCTAAGCACACAGGCATGTGACTTGGCCGTGTGACCCAATTTTGTTGATGATGTCATAAACAGAGAGTCACACGGGCTAAGGACATGGGCGTGTGTGACCACACGGTCTACCCACATGGGCGTGTCCCAAGCCACACAAACGTGTGACCCCTGTTTTGATGAAAAATTTTCTAAGTCTTCTTAAACTTTCATAAGTTCTCAGTTTAGTCCCGAACAGTTCCCAATGTATGTTTTGGGCCTCGTGGGCCCATATAAGGGGCAATTTGCATGTGAATGAGGAATGTTAAATTGAATGAAATTTTATAGCTCGGTTTTGTATAAAGGTTTTTGTTGAAGTCCGGTAATGCCTCATATCCTGTCCCGAAGTCGGACACGGGTAAGGGGTGTTACATTTAGTGGTATCAGAGCTATGGTTTAGTCGATTCTCGAACTAACCTAGCGTATGTGAGTCTAGCTATACATGCCATATTACTACTCGTGATAGTGTGATATCTCCCGGCTCTAACGAAATTGTTTTGTTAAGACAGAGATGACTTCAACCAAGCTATTTTCGATAATGCTGAAAAATGATATTGAGGTGATTGAAATGTGTTTGTGATGAGACGAAACTTAGAAAGGTATGAATAGAAGTTCATGATATGTATGTGTTAATGTACGAAGTGAGATAACCATGAGTTGAGAAATGTGGAAACGTGGAATAAAATGAAAATTTATGTGGTGATAAGCCCATTCATGTTTGATTGGCATGCATATGATGATATATGGCCAACCTATTTGATTAAGTGAATATGATAAGTACACCTACACAAATTGACGGAATGTGTGTTTATGTACACTTGTTTGAATAAGTGTAATCAATATGTTAATGTGGTTGAATTTTATGTTTACTTGTTAAATTACAGATAATATGATGTTATGTTTTACGTCTTTGTTAACGTAGGAAATGAGTGCGATCGTTCAATGATGAATTGACGGATAAGACCATGGTTGGACCATGGCAAAGTATGGAATATAAGACCATAGCTGGGCTATAGCATTTCAGTGAAAAGACCATAACCGGGTTATGGCATTGTGGACGTAAGACCATGGTTGGACCATGGCAGTACATGTGTGTACGCGTAAGACCATAGTTGGACTAAGGCATTGTAATAACGTATAAGACCATAGCTGGGCTATGGCATTGTGATGCGTGTAAGACCATGACTGGGACATGGCATCGATATGAGACTTTGTGTAAGACCATAGTTGGACTATGGCATCAAGTAAACAACGTACTCAAACTCGTAAGGCGTTCTCTAATTTGACAAATGTTAGTAAGTAAATTCATTGTTTGAAATTGTGGATGGCAAAAAACATTCGTAAAATGAATAAGTATATTAAATTGTCTGAAGTGAATTATGTGATTATGATGATATTACGTTAATGATGAATGCTAAGTCATATGTGTGTATTTATGAGAGTCAAGTTAGAGGCTTTACGACCTCACCCCCTTACCAGTGATGCTTTATGGCAAAATTTTACGAGAACCATGTTGAATAAGTTCATAAGTGTGAAACTAAAGAGTTTAGTAATGAAATAATTGGTAATGTATACAGAGATGAGAATAGTTTGGAAAGTGAAAACAACTTTAGAAGAAATATCAGAATGTTTTAAAGATTACATAGATTATGCAATGTCACAGATAAATAAGAAGCTAGTCTCGGCTATTCAATTCAATTGAGTTATGTGTATTTAAAGTATCCTCAAGTATAGTAATGAATTTTGTGCATTCATGAGTATATAGACAGATAGTCTGAATGAGGAAATTATATTCTGGAAAGTATGATATAGAGATATGTCTATTGGATTGTTCTAATCGAATGATGTTATTATGAGTCAAAGTTGTACCGATTGATAAAGTCATCACATTTATGAAAATTTGAATGATCTATGCATGTCAGCAAAGTTCTAAACAGTTGAAAGTATTATTAACCGATGCTCTAGTTTTGAGTTCAGTTTGAATTGAGTAAGGAAATTGCAATTTTTCAATGATGAACTATTGAACAGATCAGAATATGTTTTAATAAAAGAATGTAAAGAAGCAGTTTGCACTTTCAGACGGCTAAATTCACATGAAAAAGAACTATTCGACTAATGATTTAGAGACGGCCACTTTTATATCTGTGTTGTGAATTGGATGATTTCGTATGTTTGACGAAAAATGTCATATGCTTCCTGATTCTAATGGGTTAAAGTATCTAATGTCACAGAAAGATGTGAAATTAAGACAACGTGAATGTTTTGAGATGTTAAAAGACTGTGAGTAATTATCGACTTACCTTTTGGAAAGCAAGTATGGTTACAGACGCTTGAATGGAAAATCTTTGTTAATTTTTGTGAGTACTGGTTACTTTATTGATCTTATTTGATGATGGACTAGTTCTAGCTAAGTTAAAAGCTTAAGCGATGCTTTCTTTGTGAGTTGAGAAGCTCAGAAATGTGATAGAGAGTGGTGAACTAAACGAGTAAGTGTGAAACGACTTTCTATTCCGAATTTCAGGTTGGACCTGATTCCTGTTAATATTATTATTCTGAGATAGAATTCGCGTACTGGGTAATCTAGAGTTTGTACAAAAGTTTTGTACAAGACTCAGCAGTAGCTTGTCGGCTCATCCAAGAGTAATAAACTGTGCAGTCATATAAATTAGATGTGCTAATGAATGTGTATGTTACATGATATTTTGGATCCGTATTCAGATGACGATATGTTAACAGATAAAAGTCGAAAATCAAATGTATTCAGGACTAATATAGTCCGTGGTAGTGCGAGAGTGATAATGAGATAGAGTTACCATAGATTTCATATCATGATTGTCATTATCCCCGAAAAGAAAGATGTTAATTGGTTTATGGTTGATCATTTGACAAAGAAAGATCCGTATGATCATTTCATTATGTACAGATTTCTTATTTGACAGATTAGCCGAGTAATATGTTTCTGAGGTTATTCGATTACGCAGAGTGCCAGTTCCATTATGTCGGATAGAGATCCGGAGGTTACATCGCAATTATGGGATGAGCCATAGGAAACTCTGAGTATGAAGTTGCATTTTGGCATAGTAATTTGTTTTTATATCAATGATAAGTCTAAGAGAGTAGTTCAGATTTTGACGGTGTACTCCGGCATTGTGTGCTAAAGTTTAAAGGATGTTGGAAAGAGGTATATGAAATTGAATTGATTTGTAATTCTGAGAAGATTAGTGAAAGTGTTTCAGGAGAGTTGAAAGCAACTTCTTCTGGTAAGATTTTCGGGGACGAAAATCCCTAAAGAGGGGGAGAATTATAACAGCCCAATTTTGGGCCTAGTCGGAACAGTGGTTTTGGGGCCACAAATCTGACGAGGAAAATCATATTTTTATTTTATTTTTATGGTCTATGATTTCACGGAAAGATTCTGTGAAAATTTTGTTTGAAAATTTCGACGTTTGGGCACTCAATTTAGTCAAAAGGACTAAATTGTAAAAATTGCAAAAGTTGAGTTCCACATGTTAGAAGTGTCCAATTTCTATGAAATTTTAAACTTGCGGTCATTAAATGGCAATTAGACCATTGGTTAAATTGTTGGACAAAAATAGACATTAGATAAGTGAAATATGATATTTTTAAGTTAGGGGCATTTTGGTAATTTGGTAATTAAATGGACTAAAAGACAAAATAAAAGCCAAAAACCTTTTTCCATCTTCTTCCTTGGCCGAATTTGGCATGGGGGAAGCCATGGCTAGGGTTTTCAAGCTTTCAAGCTCAATAGTAAGTGCATCCAAGCCCCGTTTTTAATGTTCTTTACATTTTTGAGATCCCCGTAACTTAGTGTATCTATTTCTACCATTATTTTGAGCTAGGGTTTGTGTTTAAAAATTTACCCATAGATGACATGCATGTGCTTTGATTTCTAATGGCAGAATATGAATGCTCGGTGTGTAGTAAACGACTTTTACTAAGTGATTTTCGATGAAATCGCATAAAAGGACTAATTTGTAAAAAGTTGAAAAATGTATGAAAATGTGTGAATGAATGTAAATTGTGGACTGCTATAGTTATGAAAATGGTTCGGCTAGGCTTAAAATACAATGAAATCGAATAAAAATCATTTTACGAGCCTAGGGGCAAAAGTATAAATATAACAAAGTTTAGGGGTAAAAAGGTAATTTTTCCATAGTATATTTTTGGGTCACAATGAATAATGTGACTAATAATTAAGATAAATGTGATGTTATAGATCAAAGAAAACGAGGTTCGGACTTAGAATAGGGGAAAAACGAGAAACTGACGGTTAGGTCCCTTCTTGCCATTTTGGTATCGAGATAAGTTCGTGTGTAAATAATACAAAATTATGTTATGTATTTAATATTTTGATATTGCATGAATTGTATATATATGTTTCTACGGATTCGATTAATGATGATTTGGCGAAGAATCGAAGAATGAGAGTCCCGGTTGAACCTTAGGAATAGCAAGGATACCATTGTCACGACATGAGATAAAGGAAGGTCCCGTATAACACCATGTCTGGAACATGGCACCGGCACCAAAGGAAGGTCCCATATAAGACCATGTCTGGGACATGGCATCGGCACCAAATGAAGGTCTCGTATAAGACCATGTCTGGGACATGGCCTCAGCACCAATTGGAGATCTCGTGTAAGACCATGTCTAGGACATGGCATCGACATCGATATGAGATCCCGTATAAGACCATATCTGGGATATGGCATCAGTATCGACATAAGATCTCATGTAAGATCATATCTTGGATATGGCGTCGACATCGATATGAGATCCCGTATAAGACCATATCTGGGATATGGCATCAGCATCAGTTTGTGATCCCATGTAAGACCATATCTGGGATATGGCATTGGCATCTTACTACGTGTATGATGATTTCCGAGTATCCTTCGATATTCCAAGTGGTTCAATGGGATAAAGAATTAAAGTTTATATTAAAGACGAGAAAATGACTAAAGTGTCAATGAATATGTGTGTGTGACGATTAAGTGAAGGAATATGTATGTATACACTCACGAGCAATGTGCTGATCAAACTTTGGTAAGAATATAAACGAGTAAGTTATACGTATGAGAATGATCTTGTGTAACACCCCAAACCCGGTCAATACGCTACTACCAAATCTGGTATGTTACAGGAAAAGAAGTTTAGAAATTTTTACCAGAACATCATAATTTAAAAAAAAAAAACTTTTTGATTAGTGTTACCATCTTGAAAATCATTGAAAGTTTCTTACCAACTTCTTATTAGATTGAACTAAAAGCCGTATACAGTTTTGTTTTACGAAAATTAGGAAATTTTATAAACGTGACATTTGAAAACAATGTTAAGATTTTAAAAAAATCTCCGAATTAATTAGTTATTCGCATGTCATCTTTTGTTATCACCCTTTTTAGAAAAATGATGGTTTATGGTTTTATTTTAGAAAAAACTCCATACTTGACAATTCATAAGATATGCAATAACCAATTTAAAGAAAAAACCCAAATTAAAGTTATGGAGGCCTTATTACATTGCGAAATCCCAAAATTAAAAAGTAAGTTCAAATAAGAAACGAAAGTTTACGAGAAAATAATGCATGGCCACCTCGAAGTCCACCTCGGCTCCAAATCCAAAACTAAGAGTTACCGCAAAAATTAAGCGAAGGGGTGAGTCACCGAGACTCATGTGTGTAATTCCCCTTATAACGCAAATCGGGCTCTAAGCCCACAAATACACATTGGGCCCTAGCCCTCACAATGTAGCATATTAAAAATGTATGCCATGCAACCCGGTGACCCTAGTTTTCCATCCTCTAGGTCACTGAATCGACCAAACACCCGTGGCATTATGCCACCGTGGCCCCAGAACCAACGTGGTCCCGCACCACTTGTGACAGAGTCACAGAATATATAAACGTGGGGCCAACCCGCTGTGGTCCCAGACCACTGTGACAATCCCTGATAAGTATACATGGGGCCAACCCACTATGGTCCCGGACCACTGAGATGAGTCAGCGATAAATATATGTATACGTGGTTCCAAACCACCGTGGTCCCAGAACCACTTGTGACAGAGTCACAGAATAACACTTCCCCTTTCATTCATATCCCAAGGCCCATGCAACAAGTTATCATATTGAGATGAATGCAAACATACTTTCAAGGTACATCAAATAATTAATTCATACATGCTTATCTTTAAAAATAAAATCTTAATGGTACTTACCTGGTGTCTCCAACCTTACCCACAAGGGTATCTCATTGTCTCAACGATGCGTTTGGCTTTCAGCCAACACAGTTACTAACGCAAATAATAAAGAAAAGTGTGAGCGTTACACACCTGATTACGCGTAAGGCTAAACTCTCTACGTCGACACTCTCACTAGCAGGAATAACAGCGATTTGCCTATCCCACACCGATGTCGGCTCTCTTCCACAACCTGGTGAAAAATCACGAACTGCCGACACCGCACGACGTTTGAATGATGGATTAGAGACTACGAGCACACTCCCCTCAGACTCCTTAGACGCACCCTCTTTGGATCGGCTAGCACTCATATCCATGATGAAAAACCTTGATCAATACAATACTATAGCGAAAACAGGGATTGCCCCAACAAGGGGTTTGATTATGACAGAGTAATGAATAGAGGCTGATCACAAAGAACAAAAGAGGGCTCCTTACCTTAAAACCCGAATGGAAAGGTAAGATTCGGAAATCAACAGATCCTCAGGCTTCAGACTTCAAAACGTTCAGCTACTGGGGTTTCCCGGAGTAAGCATTCCAAAACGAGAGAGGAGATGAGGGATTAGCTGAAATCTAACCATCAAAAAAAAATAGCCATTCGGCTATGACCACACAGAACCGAAAAAGAATGAGAAAGAAACGAAAGAGTCTCCCTTACCTTACACGATAGAACCTGATTGAGGAGGAGATCTTCGACAAACCACAGGGACACTTCTTGCTAAACGGCTTGAAACAAAAAGAGAATAGAGTAGGATGAAGGAGTAAAGAAGAAAGACAGGATTCGGCTATGGGGAAAAACAAGTTGTAAAAGATGAGCAAAGGTGGTTCGGCTCAAGAGAGAAACAAGGAAGACGAAAAGAAAACGAAGAAGATAAAAGTAGTGTGGAAGAGAAAGGGGGTTTCGGCTTAATGAAGGATGTAGAGAAAATGAAGAAGAAAGGTTTCGGTTATGATGAGTAGAAGGTGAAGGAAAGGTTCGGCTAATGTGAGCCTAAACAAAAAAAAAAAGAATAAACTTCGAGTGGGAGAAGAAGAGGATTCGGCTATGTTGGAGTACTTCGAGAGGAAAGGATGAAAGTTGAAAGAAAGTGCAAAAGAAGAAAGAGTTCCTAAATGAGTTTCGGTTGCACTCTTCTTTTTTTCTAAATGGCATAAATGGCACACCCCCTCCCCTTATGACCGAATATAATAAGTTAGAAAAGCCTAAGACTGATGAGAAGTTCGGCACACCCCTTAAGCAGCAAAACCGAAATGCTCCTCACCCAAGACCCCTTTCTTGACCGAATTTGTAACACCCTTAACCCGTATCAGTCGCCAGATTAGGGTTACAAGGCATTACCGAACATAGCACAAATCACATCAACTATTTACTGCTCTTATAGACAAAATCAAATGCATTAAAAGTATTGTACTTTCATTTCATACTTAAACATCAGTATACATATTTTTATCCGATTAGCCAAGTTCAAGTAAAAGCATTTTTCAACAAATTAACGAGGTCATTATTCATTTGGTCACCTAATTTTTTTTTTCTTTTATTCTTAATAAGTTATCAATTATCATAGCTAAGTAAACATATATGCTAACAAGTATAGACCTTGTTTAATTTAATCTAACATATAATCAAATTTATTACCATTTCAACAGCAAATATATTTAAAACAAGACATAGATCATTACTCTTTCATAAACATAGTCGAAATTAGTAAACCAAACATATATCGTCCATAGTCCACAACTCACGAATTTAAACCTTTTATAAGCATGTATAAATGTGTATCTTAACTGAATATACCTACCAAGTACATATCTTTTAATTCCACATCTTGCCGAATACAAAGATTAAAAAGATTTTATAAAGTTGATTCATGTCTCCATATTACACATCAAAAATTATGTATCTCGAATCTTAATCCAAACTTATTTAAACTACCACATATGTTAACTTTCCAAAAGAGCTAGCAATGATTTATAAATGGTGATTTCATACCCAACATACATATACAAACATAAATACTTAGCATGGATTATAACACATTCATACTCACCATCCAAGCAAAACATACACGCATACTATAATCAAGATTGGATAATTTTAGATTATTAACTTTTAAGACAAGCCATTTTCGCATGGCTTATATACATCATCAAAATATCATTCAAGTATTAAGCTAGCCTATACATGCCTTAAGTTCAAAAATCTAAACTTTAAAGGTACCAAAGTAAGTCGATAGTGTGGATGACTTCGTTGACGATCCCCTGAGCTCGTAGCTTGACCAAAATCTATAAAGAAAAATAACAAAATAACAAACACACAGAGTAAGCTAACTTAGCTTATTAAGTCTTAAGCAAACTTAACAAATAAATTGGATATTCAATCAAATTAAACCGAACAATTTATAACATTAATTTAATAACATAACACCTATAGATTATCATAGCCGAATGCCTATGTTCTCACATAGCAAAACATTTGTCATTACTTACTTTAAATGTAAAACTTAGCAAATGTACATCAATGAATTAAATATATATATTCACATATACCATCGAATATCAATTTCCATGTACATGTAAAATAATCCCCCATAACCGAATGTGCCTATGTATATATATAAATATATATATATACATCTATTAAAAGAATTCATGTTTGCAAATAAATAATATCAACTCCTTATCATTTGATCCACATTCTAAGAAACCGAAAATACAAGCACATTTACCTATCAACTTACTTACTCAATCACATCACATGTATCACACACACATATATAAATACATACCTTATGGTCGAATATGATCTAATTCCTTTAAATAGGCATTAGCTTGCTCAATTTCCACCACGACTTAATCATTTCATATGCGTAAGCTTGTATTACAGTTCACCGGTATAAAACCTGCTAGGCATAAGCCTGAATCACACACCGGCACTAAGCCTACTAGGCATTAAGCCCGATAAATTCACCAGCCCAAGGCTTGCTAGGCTCAAGGCCTGAATAGTAATGCTTCAAATTGTCTCACACGAATCATTTCATATATGGAACTCTTTTTCACATTTCAAACTCACTGTACGAACATTCAAAAGAACATATAACAATCAAATTACTTAACCAAATCGATTATTATATTTAGCCATATTCGGCTATTCCATAATATATTTACCATGTTGCCAAAATTCAGCATATACTAGTTTACATATATAATTTACGATGTTTTATTGCTTAAAGACTTACCTCGGATATCGTCGGACAACAGAAACCGGCTATTCAATAATTTTCGCTTTTCCCCGATCGAAGTTCATTTTCTTTTGTTCTTGATCTGAACATGTTCAAATTAAGCTCATTCAAACATATTTCCATTCAATTTAGTCCTAAAACACATAAATGGACAAATTACGATTTTTCCCCTAATATTTCACACTTTTACAATTTAGTCCTATTTGCACAAAACACAAAATGCACAAAATTTAGCTAAATACCCTAAGGGCCAAATACTACCCATGCTTATACAAGACCATACAATTCATTTATTTTGCAATTTAGTCCCAAAATTTATTTTTACAATTTAACCCAAATTACTCCATTTCATCAAATATTCAAAGATAAAACTTGTTAATCTAACACATACAATTAATATATCATCATTAAACAACAAAAACAACCAACTCCCTTCAATTGCAACTTACGAAATACACATCAAATTCCAAAATTTCAACATGGGCTTACTAAAACACTAAGCAACGATCTCAAAAACGTAAAATTTATCAAAAACTAAAACCGAATCATACCTAAATTAAGCTTGGGAAGTGCCGAAACCCTTGAAGGTTTTTCTCTTTTCTTTTCTCTTTAAGTTTCGGTCAAAAGAATAAAAAGAAGATGAGCATGCAAACTTTTTCCTTGTTTTTGTTTTATTACAATATGTTTTTAATATAAAATATTATCATTAATAAAATTTTAACATATAAAGCAACATATAATGTATTATAAAGGCACATTGCCGTCCACTATCATGCAAGATGGTAAATTTACAACCTAAGTCCACATATTAAAGAAGACAAATCAATTAAATCACTCAATTTAATAAAAGGCTACTTTTGCCACTTATGCAATTTAATCCTTTTTCTTAAATTGAACACACAAACAGACAAATTAACCCACGATATTTTAACACATGCTCAAGCATATAACATAGATGTCAAATATAATATTAAAATATTTTTCTTATTCGGATTCGTGGTCCCAAAACCACCGTTCCGATCAGGGTCAAAATCGGGCTGTTACAACTCTCCCCCCTTAGGGATTTTCGTCCCCGAAAATCTTACCAGTGAATAAGTTCGGATAACGCTCTTTCATCGTGTCCTCTGACTCCCAAGTTGCTTTCTCAACTCCATGCTTTTGCCACAGAACTTTAACTAAAGAAATTTTCTTATTTCTTAATTCCTTTATCTCCCGAGCCAAAATACGAATCGGTTCCTCTTCGTACGTCATATCAGACTGAATCTCAACCTCTACCGGACAAATCACATGTGAAGGATCGGATCGATACCTTCGAAGCATCGAGACATGAAAGACATTATGGATCTTTTTTAGCTCTGGTGGCAACTGCAGTCTATAAGCAACCGGCCCGATACGCTCTGTGATTTCATACGGTCCAATAAATCTCGGACTCAACTTGCCTTTACGACCGAACCTGAGTACTTTCTTCCACGGTGAAACTTTCAAAAATACTCGATCTCCAATCTGAAACTCAATGTCTTTACGTTTCAAATCTGCGTATGACTTTTGACGATCTGATGTTCGGCCTTTACTTGTTGACAAACTAAGCATTTCGAAACAAACTCAGTTATGTCCCGTTTCATACCAGAGCCACCAATAGAATCAATTTGAGATCATTATACATTTTCGTACTACCGGATGTACGGACAATCGGCTCTTCGTGAGCTTCATTTAAAACCATCCGAATTAAATCAAAATTTCTCGGAACACATATTCGGCCTTTGAACTTTAAGCGATCATTCTCATCAATTTGAAACTCGACTCAACATCACTTTCACATCAACTCGTTTAGCCATCAAATCCTTATCGACTTTTTGGGCCTCACCAATTTTTGAATAAACAACGGTCTTGCTTTTAATTCACTACTAACGAACCATCATCGACATCACCATATGCGCGTTCAACGCATCGAAGAGCAAATAATGACTTTCGACTTAAAGCATCCGCAACAACATTAGCTTTTCCCGATGATAGTCAATCACTAACTCGTAATCTTTCAAAGCACTCTAACCACTGTGTTGTCTCGAGTTCAAATCTCTCTCGAGTCATCAAATACTTCAAACTCTTGTGATCTGAATAAACATGACATTTCTCACCGAACAGATAATGACACCAAATCTTTAACGCGAACACAATGGCTGCGAGCTCTAAATCATGTGTCGGGTAATTTCTTTCGTATGGCTTCAATTGTCTCGAAGCATAGGCTATGACTTTGCCTTCTTGCATCAAAACGCAACCCAAACAATTCAAAGATGCATCACTATAAATAACAAATTCTTTACCCGATTCTGGCTGGACTAACACTGGAGCTTCGGTCAAAAGAGCTTTCAACTGATCGAAACTTTTCTGACATTTATCCGACCATTCGAACTTAACATCTTTCTGTAATAGCTTTGTCAACGGCGTAGCTATCATAGAAAAATCTTTCACAAATCATCTGTAGTATCCGGCAAGTCCCAGAAAACTTCGAATTTCAGAAACATTCTTCGGTGGTTTCCAATCGAGTATAGCCGATATTTTATTCGGATCAACCCGTATACCTGATGCTGAAACAATGTGGCCCAGAAAACTGACTTCACTCAACCAGAACTCACATTTACTAAACTTTGCATACAACTGTTATCTTGCAAAGTTTGTAGCACAAGTCTCAGGTGCTCAGCATGTTCGGTTTTATCTCTGGAGTAGATCAGAATATCATCTATAAACATTACCACAAACCGATCCAAATACTGACTGAAAATTCGATTCATTAGATCCATAAAAATAGCAGGTGCATTAGTAAGTCCGAAAGGCATAACCAAAAACTCATAGTGTCCGCACCTCGTTCGAAAAGCAGTCTTTGGCACATCGGAATCTCTGACTCGCAACTGATAATAACCCGATCTCAAATCTATCTTTGAAAACACTGAAGCCCCTTTCAACTGATCAAACAAGTCGTCAATCCGTGGTAACGGGTATTTGTTCTTTATAGTCACCTTATTTAACTGTCGGTAGTCAATGCACATTCGCATAGTTCCATCTTTCTTTTTCACGAACAAAACTGGCGCACCCCAGGGAGAGAAACTCGGTCGTGCAAAACCCTTATCTGTTAACTCTTGCAACTGTGCTTTCAGCTCTTTTAATTCTGTAGGTGCCATCCGATACGGAGCTATCGAAATCGGAGTCGTTCCTGGTACTAACTCAATACCAAACTCTACTTCTCGAACAGGTGGCAAACCTGGTAATTCTTCAGGAAACACATCCTTATACTCGCACACAACTGGTACAGATTCAACCTTCTTTTCAGTCACTTTACTATCAAGCACATAAGTAAAGTAAGCTTCATACCCTTTTCTCACGTATTTCTGGGCTAACATCAAAGATATTACTGCTGATAAACCATTCAGATCATTAGATTCAATCCGAATAATTTCACCGTTCTGACATCTCAAATCAATGGTCTTTCTTTTGCAATTTACAACAGCATCGTGCAAAGTCAACCAGTCCATGCCCAGAATTATATCGAATTCATCAAAAGGCAACAACATCAAATTGGCTGGGAAGCATGAATCCTAATAATAATCAACGCAACTTTTACACACTTTATCAACTAGAACGCATCACGACCCAAGGGGTTTGATACTCGAATCACAAACTCGATAGACTCAACGAGCGAGTCTTCTTCGGATACTAATGTTTCACACACATAAGAATGAGTCGAACCAAGATCAATCAACGCAATAACACTAGTATCATAAAGAGGGAAAGTACCGGTAATGACATCTGGAGAAGAAGCATCCTCACGGGTGCGTATAGCATATGCTCTAGCAGGTGCACGAGCCTCTGATCGAACCGCTGTATCTTTTGTTCCTCTCTGACTGCCACCTACATTACCCGAATGTCTGGGTGGTCTGCCTCGTGCTGACACGTTGCTTGATCTCGTATTCTGAGCAGTGTTTTGCTCGACTAATATCGGGCACTCCCGAATAAAATGATCCATCGATCCACATTTAAAACAGGACCGATCATGCAATCTACAACTCCCAGAATGCCATTTTCCACAATGCTTGCACTCAGCCCGGTTCTGCTGAACATTACCAACGCTAGCCATCGAAGTAGCTCGGGAACCCGCAGAAGGTCGATCTCGGTCTCGTCTAGAAAATTCTAAAGTAGCTTTATGTCGACTGGGTTCATCTTTGAACTTCTTTGATACTGAATGAAAGGTCTTACTCGATGATCTTTTACGGATGTCTCTAGCTTCAAATTCGGCTTTTCTTTTCTCTTTCCCAAGCTCTTCGGCTTTACAGGCTCGTTCAACAAGTACCACGAACTCTTTAATCTCAAGTATGCCGACCAGCAACTTAATGTCTTCATTCAGACCGTCTTCGAATCTTTTACACATATAGCCTCAGTTGAAACACATTCACGAGCATATCGGCTTAATCTCACAAATTTTCGTTCATACTCCGTCACGGTCATTCGACCCTGTTTCAATTCCAGGAATTCTTTACGTTTTTGGTCGATAAATCTCTGACTGATATATTTCTTACGGAACTCAGTCTGGAAAAATTCCCAAGTCACTTTCTATTTCGGAACCACCGATACTAGTGTATTCCACCAGTGATATGCGGTGTCCCGTAATAAGGATATAGCACATTTTAAGCATTCCTCCGGAGTACATGATAGTTCGTCAAACACACGGATAGTATTATCAAGCCACAGCTCAGCTCGTTCCGCATCATCATCATCATTTGCTTTAAACTCTTCGGCCCCGTGTTTCCTGATTTTATCAACAGGAGGCCTACTAGATCTCATCGAATCTATCATCGGAGGTATCATAAGTATCGGAGATGGATTATTCGGGGGTGGAGGTTGTTGCACAGCCGGATTAGTACGAATATATTGAGTGAACCATTCGTTCATCATCTGATAGAAGGCTTGCTTAGCCTCCCCCTCATGGCTACTCGAGATAGGTTAAGATTCTACCGGCGCTGTCCCATGTGCGGGATTAGGCGCTACGCTCTCAACATCATCAGCTACGACTCTATCGGGATCCATTTACTATATAAAAACACAATTTAGTTGTCAGAAGTCATCACACTATTGCATTATAATTTAAGGCATGTATATCTAGACTCACACGCTCTACGGTAGTCCTAGAATCGACTAAACCGTAAGCTCTGATACCAATCAAATGTAACACCCTTAACCCGTATCCGTTGCCAGATTAGGGTTACAAGGCATTACCGAACATAGCACAAATCACATCAACTATTTACTGCTCTTATAGACAAAATCAAATGCATTAAAAGTATTGTACTTTCATTTCATACTTAAACATCAGTATACATATTTTTATCCGATTAGCCAAGTTCAAGTAAAAGCATTTTTCAACAAATTAACGAGGTCATTATTCATTTGGTCACCTAATTTTTTTTTCTTTTATTCTTAATAAGTTATCAATTATCATAGCTAAGTAAACATATATGCTAACAAGTATAGACCTTGTTTAATTTAATCTAACATATAATCAAATTTATTACCATTTCAAGAGCAAATATATTTAAAACAAGACATAGATCATTACTCTTTCATAAACATAGTCGAAATTAGTAAACCAAACATATATCGTCCATAGTCCACAACTCACGAATTTAAACCTTTTATAAGCATGTATAAATGTGTATCTTAACTGAATATACCTACCAAGTACATATCTTTTAATTCCACATCTTGCCGAATACAAAGATTAAAAAGATTTTATAAAGTTGATTCATGTCTCCATATTACACATCAAAAATTATGTATCTCGAATCTTAATCCAAACTTATTTAAACTACCACATATGTTAACTTTCCAAAAAGCTAGCAATGATTTATAAATGGTGATTTCATACCCAACATACATATACAAACATAAATACTTAGCATGGATTATAACACATTCATACTCACCATCCAAGCAAAACATACACGCATACTATAATCAAGATTGGATAATTTTAGATTATTAACTTTTAAGACAAGCCATTTTCGCATGGCTTATATACATCATCAAAATATCATTCAAGTATTAAGCTAGCCTATACATGCCTTAAGTTCAAAAATCTAAACTTTAAAGGTACCAAAGTAAGTCGATAGTGTGGATGACTTCGTTGACGATCCCCTGAGCTCGTAGCTTGACCAAAATCTATAAAGCAAAATAACAAAATAACAAACACACAGAGTAAGCTAACTTAGCTTAGTAAGTCTTAAGCAAACTTAACAAATAAATTGGATATTCAATCAAATTAAACCGAACAATTTATAACATTAATTTAATAACATAACACATATATATTATCATAGCCGAATGCCTATGTTCTCACATAGCAAAACATTTTTCATTACTTACTTTAAATGTAAAAATTAGCAAATGTACATCAATGAATTAAATATATATATTCACATATACCACCGAATATCAATTTCAATATACATGTAAAATAATCCCCCATAACCGAATGTGCCTATGTATATATATAAATATATATATATACATCTATTAAAAGAATTCATGTTTGCAAATAAATAATATCAACTCCTTATCATTTGATCCACATTCTAAGAAACCGAAAATACAAGCACATTTACCTATCAACTTACTTACTCAATCACATCACATGTATCACACACACATATATAAATACATACCTTATGGTCGAATATGATCTAATTCCTTTAAATAGGCATTAGCTTGCTCAATTTCCACCATGACTTAATCATTTCATATGCGTAAGCTTGTATTACAGTTCACCGGTATAAAACCTGCTAGGCATAAGCCTGAATCACACACCGACACTAAGCCTGCTAGACCCGAGGTTTGATATTCATTCACCGGCAATAAGCCTGCTAGGCATTAAGCCCGATAAATTCACCAGCCCAAGGCTTGCTAGGCTCAAGGCCTGAATAGTAATGCTTCAAATTGTCTCACACGAATCATTTCATATATGGAACTCTTTTTCACATTTCAAACTCATGCATCATTTAACATTCAAAAGAACATATAACAATCAAATTACTTAACCAAATCGATTATTATATTTAGCCATATTCGGCTATTCCATAATATATTTACCATGTTGCCAAAATTCAGCATATACTAGTTTACATATATAATTTACAATGTTTTATTGCTTAAAGACTTACCTCGGATATCATCAGACAACAGAAACTGGCTATTCAATAATTTTTGCTTTTCCCCGATCCAAATCCGTTTTCTTTTGTTTTTGATCTAAACATGTTCAAATTAAGCTCATTCAAACACATTTATATTCAATTTAGTCCTAAAACACATAAATGGACAAATTACGATTTTGCCCCTAATATTTCACACTTTTACAATTTAGTCCTACTTGCACAAAACACAAAATGCACAAAATTTAGCTAAATACCCTAAGGGCCGAATACTACCCATGCTTATACAAGGCCATACAATTCATTTATTTTGCAATTTAGTCCTTCCAAAATTTATTTTTATAATTTAACCCAAATTACTCCATTTCATCAAATATTCAAAGATAAAACTTGTTAATCTAACACATACAATTAATATGTCATCATTAAACAACAAAAACAACCAACTCCCTTCAATGGCAACTTACGAAATACACATCAAATTCCAAAATTTCAACATGGGCTTACTAAAACACTAAGCAACGATCTCAAAAACGTAAAATTTATCAAAAACTAAAACCGAATCATACCTAAATTAAGCTTGGGAAGTGCCGAAACCCTTGAAGGTTTTTCTCTTTTCTTTTCTCTTTAAGTTTCGGTCAAAAGAATAAAAAGAAGATGAGCATGCAAACTTTTTCCTTGTTTTTGTTTTATTACAATATGTTTTTAATATAGAATATTATCATTAATAAAATTTTAACATATAAAGCAACATATAATGTATTATAAAGGCACATTGCCGTCCACTATCATGCAAGATGGTAAATTTACAACCTAAGTCCACATATTAAAGAAGACAAATCAATTAAATCACTCAATTTAATAAAAGGCTACTTTTGCCACTTATGCAATTTAATCCTTTTTTCTTAAATTGAACACACAAACAGACAAATTAACCCACGATATTTTAACACATGCTCAAGCATATAACATAGATGTCAAATATAATATTAAAATATTTTTCTAATTCGGATTCGTGGTCCCGAAACCACCGTTTCGATCAGGGTCAAAATCGGGCTGTTACAGAATTTCCCCTTCAAAGACCCCCACATTCGGCCACCACTTCCACCAACTTGAATCCCACGATCCTCTCCTTGTTTTACTCCCCATCACCCATTCAAACCTGTTGACTCATTCAAACTCCTCCAAGCCCTCATGTCCATCCATTTCAAATGCTTTGACTCCTTCAACAACCACCATGAAGAGTCCCAGCCGAAAGCCAACACTCCACCATCTTGAGCATAAAAATAAAGTTCCACATGCTGCAGTTGAGACTCGAACTCCTTCACCCTTCATGCTCCCTTGTGACGCCACTCCCATGCTCCTTAAGTGGCGTCTTCTTGCCAGTCTACCACACTCCTTCTTGTGTCAACAAACACAAGGAAAATATTCTTAAAGCCTACTTCCACCAGCTCTCCCCCTAGAGTGCCCAAAAAGCAAAATTCCGCCAAGGCTCTGGCTCGAACCCGAGCCTCCCCAGGACCTCCAAACACAACCAAAACACAAGAAGAACAAGCCAAGCACACAGAAAACATAAAATACAAAACCCCTAATTCCAGGATGTTACATCTTGTGATGACCTTGTGATTATAAGTCCATGCTTATGATGTAAGAATATGTGGGAAATGTGAATGATGATCATGTGTGAGGCTTTTAAGCCAAATTAAATTGAGAAATGAAATGTTCAAGTCTTTGTTGTTGATGTATAAGTTAAATTGGACAATGAATGGCTTGTAAATATTTGATGATGACTAGCTATTGACATAGCTAACTATGGATATACTTTAGTGTTATAAGTGTGTAAATGAGAATTAATACAAAGAAAACATGATAGAGTAAAATTAGCAATAAAACAGTTTGGACAGCAGCAGTTGAATCACTTTGAAAATTCACCAAAAATGGTGGAAATTGAATTAGAAGTTGAATAAGATATGAAATTAAAGCTTATTGAGTCTATTTCCGCATAAAAGAGACGATGTAAGCAAAAGAATTTCATATTATGAGATATTTGAATTTTTATAAGACAGGGCCAGAATGATTTCGAAATCCCTTGTTCTGACTTGAGAAATTCATTAAAAATTGTACAAAAATAATCAAGGGATAAAATTTATATGCTTGAATTTCTTAATGATCTATTTTCAAGAGAAACAAACGGGAACATCTTTCAAGTTCTGTGCAATGAGAAAATAAAATTTTAGTGCAGAGGGGTCAGAACTGTCGGACAGCGAAACAGGGGAAACTTTAAAGAATAAACTGTATTGATTGGCTGAACCAAAAATTCTAGAAATCTTATGATAAGAAGATATGTGAGTCTAGTTTCAAGAAAAATTAACGGATCTTAATTTGGAGTTCCGTAGCTCCGAATAAAAATAATTTAGTGACTGTAACTCGAGTAGACAGCTCAAGATGAACATAAATGAATTGAGAAATTTTATGCAATAATGATGGCATTATCTTGAGAACTCATAATAAGGATTGTTAAAAGCATGGTAATCAATTGTTTATTATTTACATACGTACTTACTAAGCTTTATAGCTTACTCCCCTTCCTTTCTCATATCATGTAGGGTTTTATGCTAGCTCGAGTTGGAGATCGCCGGAGATGCTATCACACTATCAAGCTATCATGTTGGGTATAAGTGAATGCAAAACCTTTTGAGTTTATGGCATGTATAGGGACTTAGTCAATTGTGTATGTGTCATTTGATTTGGCCAAATGTGTTGGTTAATAATGGTAATATGATTCATTTTGTATATGGCCATGAGATGTGGCTCATATTGGTTAATGAGTTGTAATGCCTATTTATACGTGTGTGCTTATACTAAAAGTTTTATGTGACGTGGTTATGTGTGTTTGGGATGGATGGATTGAAGTTGTGTTTAAGTATGTGCAAATGAGAGTGCCAAATAGTCTGGTAAATAGCCATTTTCTTGGCCACACAGGCAGAGACACGGCCGTGTGTCTCAGCCGTGTGGAGAACACGACCTCGGGACATGGGCGTGTGCCCGGGGCGTGTGAAGTCTGCATCTATTTTTCAAAATTTAATTCGCCACATGGCCTAAGCACACGGGCGTGTGACTTGGCCGTGTGACCCAATTTTGTTGATGATGTCATAAACAGAGAGTCACACGGGCTAAGGACATGGGCGTGTGTAACCACACGGCCTACCCACATGGGCGTGTCCTAAGCCACACGAACGTGTGACCCCTGTTTTGATGAAAAATTTTCTAAGTCTTCATAAAGTTTCCTAAGTTCTCGATTTAGTCCCGAACAGTTCCCAATGTATGTTTTGGGCCTCGTGGACCCATATAAGGGGCGATTTGCATGTGAATGAGGAATGTTAAATTGAATGAAATTTTATAGCCCAGTTTTGTATAAGGGTTTTTGTCTAAGTCCGGTAATGCCTCGTATCCTGTCCCAGCGTCGGACACGGGTAATGGGTGTTACACTTTTTACCTCCATCCATACTTGCCACCCAAGTCACCTTAAATAGCTAAAATTTTGCTACAAATTTGCCCTAATTCAGTACTATATAAACCCCTCTCTACCACCATAATTTTCACAACCCTTCAAGCAATTAGCTTAAGCTCTAACCACTCATTCTTTTTCCTCTTAACTGTCGGCCTAAATCCCGAAACTTTTCCTCAAAATCCTTCATTTGTCGCAAAACCCTAGTCTTGCCACTACAAGCTTTTTGCTAGAGCAACACTTCTGCTGCCGCACTCCTATCGCCGCAACATCCTATCATCGTCGCAAGCTGTGCACCACCGTAATTTCGTTGCTGTCGCAAGCTGATCGCTGCCGCAAAAGCTTACTCTTAACCATTGTCAAATCATCTCCATTCCTATTGCCAAAATTTTTCTTACTTTTCAGGAAAAATCACCATGTCTCGCAAAAGAACTAGATCTTCCAAGACCTCTGCCGAAAATCTCATTGTGATTTAAGATGAAGAAGTGAAAAAAAGGTTTGATTCAATCTTTAAAAAACAACCTATGATGCAGAAAAAATGTTTCAACTTGGAAAACAATGATAAGATAGTTGTGCCTTTGCCGATTCGGAAGACAATTGATGCCCTCAATTGGAATTATTTTTGCAATGCACGATCATTACCCGATGAGGGGTTAGTTTGAGAGTTCTATGCCAATTTGACTAAGCCGGATGTTACTGGAGTCATTGTTCGCAAGAAAAAGGTACCCCTAACTTCTAAATCTATTAATGATTTGTTTTACCTACTTGATGTTGAAGAAGATGAGTACTTTGACATGATGACAAACATAAATTGGGATTTTCTTCAACAAGTACTTAATGTTGTAACAAATTTGGGATCCTAATGGATTATAAGTAAGTATGGTAGTCATTCTTGTTAAAGGGAATATCTAAAGTCATTGACTAAGGTATGGCTTTACTTTGTTTAACATAGTTTCATGCCTATCTCACACAGTTCCATCATCTCAATGGAGCGAATTCTTTTGTTGTATGCAACTATGACAGAAAGGTCTATCAATGATGGGAAAATCATTCTTAAGGAGATCCATGATTGTGCCAGAAAGAAGACTGGAAGTGCTTACTTCCCATAATTTATAACTTCACTTTGCTTAAGGGACCGTGTTAAAACAAAAACAAACTTGAAGGGATCGTATGTTCAAGGTTGCATCGCAATCCATGATCTTGAAAGGTCAGTGAAGAATGTCCATGAGTTAAATCCACTTAATCCGAGTGAACCAACAGAATCAGAAAGTGATGAGTCATTGAACGAATCCGAAACGGAAGCTGACTCAGTTGATGAGACAGAAGAAGCAGAATTTGAGGAAGAACCAAACAATTCAAAACCGATAAAGGAACTTGAAGTCTCTGAACCAAGATAAGAGTTGAATGCTGATGAGCAAGTTGACCCAAGTGTTGATCTTGAGTTGACTATTCCTAGGCCTACTTCTTCAAATATTGTAAAGAAATCAGAATTGTCAATTATGATGGTTATGATAAAATTTATGCACAACCAACAACAGGCTTATTGGAAATATGCAAAAGTTAGAGATGATTCTGTAAGAAATACTCTTAAAAATATCTCTAACAATTTTGTTCCTGAGTTCCCAGATTATATCTTCCAGTCATGGAAGAGAGAAGAGAATGCAAGCGAGGATGAAACATCAAAGGAGGAAGACAAGGAGGATAAGTCAAATAAATAAAAGGGGGGAATTTCTTATCTTTAGTTCTTATTTCTTTTTAGATGTTTATTTTTATTTTTATTTCTTAGTTAGTATTTTGCTTTAACATAATAAAATAACAAGCATGAATAAAATAAGCTCAATGCCTCTTCAATAGAGAAAATAAAGTGATGTGGTAATGGGAATGAGCATGTCTAGGATTGGATTGTGAGAAAGACTTGGTACTTAAGCAGTCTGTATGACTCACCTCTATTTTCTTGCAACCCTACTTGGTGTTCAGTTTTGATTCATTACTTTGTTTTCACAATAAGGACATTGCTTCTTTTTAAAGGGGGTAAGGCATTTCGCATGAATTTTTAATAAGATATTTCGCATGAATTTTGAAGTATGTTTCAATCTTTTTACTTAAGTATGTTAAAATAAATGAATGTTTAGAAAGAATTTTTGTTCATAAGTTTGTTCAAATGCAAGCATGATCTCTGATTTTATATAAGTTATTCGTATATTATATTGAGTGATGGAATGCTTGTATGATCTTTAGTCTTATGTAGTATTTTCCATGAAAATTTGATTTCTTTGGAAATAGACATGTATGAATGTTTAAATATTTAGAATTGACTTAGTAACTTTCTTGAGGCGAAATCCTAGGAGGTATAAGAATCTAATATGATAAAGGCACACTTTCTTTGGATCATTTGAGCCTTTGAAGCCGACCTTATTAAATTAACCCTTGAAACTTAATTTTTTAGCTTAATGGCCTATTTATTGCAAATTACCTACATTATAAGCCACATTATCATCTTTTTCATTTTATCCTATTCTTTTGCACCTATCTTAACTAAATTTGTCTTGGTGATCAAAATTTGAGGAAATATATGAAAATATGTACATGCTCTTCACATTATTCAAAAAAAAAAAAGATGAATGTAAGTTTGTTCAGAAGAATAAAAAGCAAATAAAAGATTGCTCAGAATCTCAAAAACAAAGAGCAATGTTTGTTCAAAGTCTGAAAAATGATAAAGGTTGAGTATGAGCTCGAAATAAGTTTGGGGTGTTCCAAAGACCCAATTATATGAAGGTTTAACGCAGAAAGATCCAAGACAAGTTAGTGTTAAGATGACTGAACCTAAAAAACCACTTCTCTTTATCCTTACCTTTAGTCTAGCCTCATTATAAACTAATAAAAGACCTATTGATTGGATGATTATACCGACTAAATTAGTGGAGAGGAATTACTAAGTTCAACATATGAAGACCACTAATTAAACCTTGGGATTGCTATGTTTAGTTGATAAGGAAAGCATATTGATTGGTAAATGTTATGTATGACTTTGAAAATGCATGCAAACTATGATTCATGTTGACATTATGATGTACTTAGTATAAAGTTAGAAATAATATTTGCATTCGAGCTACTTATCAATAAAGAATATTTTTGAGCATAATTTTGTCGATGCATAATTATGTGCAAAGATTGATGCTACTTTATTATTTTGTAAAAATTGCCTTAGGAAAATTTGTGCTGTGCATGAACATTACTTGGGACAAGCAATGATTTAAGTTTGAGGGTGTGTAAACTCGAAATTGTATAAGGTTTTTCTATATATTTTTACCACCTTTTTACTTAATAAATGTGTTTATCTTGAGTAATTATTGTTGAAATAATTGAACTTTACTTAATTAGTAATTTTAGACATGAATTTAGAAAGTATGTGAAATTATGCTTAATTACATGATTTTCGTGCATATTTTATATTTATTCATGTTAATTTATTAATGTATGTATTTTTTACTATGTAGGAGGTCCATTGGAGACATGATTTAAATAAATAAAACATAGACATGTACAAGTTTTCCATGTGGACGGCAAGACCATGAATTTGAGGCACAAGGTTGACTACTTGACCCAATAAAGAAGGTGATGAAAGATGGTCTACTAAGTTTTGAACTGAAGAATCATCAAATAAGGGAAACTAAGAGCCCAAATTCGGCACTTAAAGGTGGCTGCCAAAAATATGTTTTGGGATATTAATTGAAGGTCCTTACAGTTGAAAAATAATCATAATTCAGCCCAACAACTTATCTATTGAAATCGTCTACTATATAGCTATTTTTAGCATGAATTTGAAATTTAAATGGAGAAGAATTGGTCATCCCTTATTCATTGAAGCATGGCTGGCCACATAAGAGAAGGAATGAAATAAATTTAAACCTATTTTTAGTAAACTCAAACCCTTATCTTCACCTATAAATACTTTGTCATCCTTCAACATTCCTCTCTCGCTCTCACTAGTTTCATCTCAATTCTTTTTCCCTTTTTCCCTTGCATAGTTGCCCATCCCTCTTCCATCCTTTAGCCTCAAAAGCTTTGTCAAAAGCACTCCTTAGCCAGCTACCCGTTAAACACTTAACAAACGAAGCATCAATCAGAAATGAGCACCTCAGTCAGAATAGATTCGAAAAACTGCTGAACTGAATAGAGTTTACTCTTTCTTCTTATTGTTTATTTTAATCATTTTTGCTTTGAGTTTTATGTTTTTGACATCAACTATAAAGTTTTAATTCCTATATGCTAGGATGATTATATTAATTTAATAAGATTCATTTAATTCATGTTAACATGTTTTGTGCATTAATCAATTATGTTTTCAATTAATATCATGATGCATTTCATTCATACGTGATTAGGTGCACTCAGATTAGCTGAGCGATCCTAACCAGACGACGGCTAGTAGATGTATAATTGAAAAGTGAAATGCTCAATTTAGGTCATTAAACCCAACTAAGTTGAGGTTAATAATATCTTTATTTAGCTCTATTATCTTGCATGGTTTTTAGGTTTATATAATGGCCTGAAATTTACGTTTATCAGAAAGCGCATTTTCAGGTCACTGTTTTCGAAAAACGGATTCGTAAATATTTATTAAAAATATTTACGAAGATAGTTGTGTGATTAAATAGGTTTTGGATAGGTGAATTAGCTTGAATTAAGGTTAATTAGATAAAAGACTAGATTGAATGTAGGGTAAAAGTTAAATTTTTGATTAAAGAAAAATTGAATGACTAAATTAACAATTAAGCCATAGGTGTGACAATTGTATGGTACAAATAAAATACATGTGTAATAAATACATACATACATTTGTAATGTATATGTGTATTTACTTATTATTTAAGAAAATAATAATTATCAAGTAATATAATATTATATTAATATAATATAACTAAAATATAAAATAAATAAAAGAAATGAAATAGAAAAGAAGAACAGGGAAGAAACGAAATTGGGGAGAAAGAAAGGAGAAAGAAAAGAAAAAGGGAAATTAAGGATTTTAAGGTTCTAAGTTTAATTGGTAAGTCAATTTAGCCCATTTTCTTGTAAATTTGATGTTTTTGGAATCCTAGAGAAAAATACTACTTGATTTATGTTGAAACTTTGAAAGTTAATGAATTTTTAGAAGTAGTTCATGTTAATTAAATTGAAAAAATAGGGGTTAAATTGATAGAATTTCAAGTTAGAAGTGAAATAGAGATTGAATTGTAAAAAAAATCATAAGTTTTGAATAATAGGGACTAAATTGAAATAATTTCAAAATTAGGGTTTTATGGTGAAATTGGGGATTGAAGTTAGTTTAAAGTGGGAATTGAAGGAAAATATGAAATAGTTTTGGAAGGAATAAAACTAGTATTGATTTAAGGACTAAATTGAAATTTGGGCAAAAGTTATGTATAAATTGAAATAATTAATATGAAATTGTGTTGTATTAATAATTTTTAATTGTTTCGATTTCGTAGCTAACGTTGAGCCGGAGACCTCGACTAGGAAAGGGAAGGAAAAAGTTGACGAGGAGTAACTCGGGAAAATTACAGTTTGTATTTCTATAATCCGAATTTAACAATTATTTGTTGTATTAATTATTTAATGTGTGATAAGTAAAACTAAGGTAAGTACTGGTAATGTTGATATTGAATTGAATGCAAGTGAAATTGTGATTAATGTGAATGTAAATGTTGAATATTAATTGTATTGAAGTATGAAAATTGAATTGTATTGAATTGAATTATGAGATTATTTGAATTGTGTATTGATTGAGAATTGAAAAGTGAATTGAATACCCTATTAACTGTATCGGGCTGAGTCGAATATAGTTGGCATGCCATAGGATTGGAAGTGTCCAGGGATACTTTGACCTTGAGTCGATGAGGTACTGTAAGTGTCGTATTGTTACTTCGGATAATTCCGATGAGGTACTGAGTACCATACTGTTTTATTTCGGCGTAGCCGATGAGGCACTGAGTGCTGGTTGGATCCGTGTATCCGCCGAAGTCCACGCCTTGTTAATAGGGGTAAATAAATGAATTGTCAATATGAGTGATATTGAATGATTTGAACATGAATTGAATTGAAATATTGAATGGAGAAATGAAGTTGAATTGTATGAACAATGAGTTCATGAATTGGTGATTGCTATAGGTATGATATGTGAATTGTGTATCTTATTAAGAATTGCTACATGAGATAACAAATGATGAAAAATGAAGATGTGTTAAAAGACTTATTGTAGAGTTGATCAATTGATAGATTATGCTTATTATATGAATTAAGTGTATATGTTATGTTCTTTTGTTTAAAAGTATTCGGTTTATAGAAATACCACTGAGTTTATACTCAGCGTACGGTTTGTTTCCGTGCACAGATTAGGTTAAAGTCAGACTGTTGAATCAGCATCCAAGGCCATCCCGAACTCAAAAGTTGTGAAGTATTCTCTCTTTTGAAAATGGCATGTACCTAGGTTGTCTTTTGATGTCGATTTTGAATAGTGATTGTAAATGATGTTATAAGATGTTATAAGTTAATTTTATACTTGAACATATGTAAGTTATGTTGAAGTTATAAATGGCATGTTTAAATTAAAGTATTTATAAGTATGAAATAGGTAAATTTGGAGTGAAATTGATATAAATTGGAAATGGCTTGAATGATGATTTGTTGGATTGTTTAGCAATATAAGTATAATAATTATAAGAGATTATTTCATTAGGCACTTAGAATATCCATTTTAACATGTTTTAGAGATATTTGAATGTGTTTTGGACTTGTTGAAATATTAAATTTTGAGTTGCTTGTTGTTCAAGGTTTGCAGGGTTGGTAAACTTGATGTATAAGGCTCATTTTAAGTCCACACGGCTTGGCACATGGTCGTGTGACCAGACCGTGTGAGACACACGGCTTACACATGGGCGTGTGGTTAGGCCGTGTGTCCCCTGCAACCTAAAATTTTAGAAATAGAATACCTAGGTATTGCCACGGGGGAGAGAGACACGGGCACGTGTCTCGGTCATGTAATTACGGCCCGGCACACGGGCATGTGTGCGGCGTGTGTGCTGCATCTAAAATTCGAAAATTAAATTGACCACATGGCCTAGCACATAGGCGTGTGGCTTGGCCGTGTGAGGTAAGTCAGAGAGTTATACGAGGTAGGACACGACCTGAAACACGGGCATGTCATAGGGTCACACAGGCATGTCCCTAGACCACATGGGCGTGTGTGCCCTACACTTACGAAAAATTTTAAAATTTCGCGAAAAATCCTCTGAGTCTTCGATTAAGTCCCGATTTATTTTCAACGTACATTTTGGACCTCGAGGGCCCATACAAGGGACAATATAATTAATTTCTGATTTAAATGATAATTATTTTTGTACTATTAGTATTTTGAATTGTAATGACCGGTAATGCTCCGTAATCCTATTCTGGTAATAGAAAAAGGTTAGGGGGTATTACAATTTATGTAATTAAATTATTGCAAACGTAAATGTCCTTGTGACCTTGCATGAATTTTAAGATACCCTTAGTCTAATATGATCAGTAACATGCATATTTCACCAAGTAAAAGATCCGAGACGACTTAATTTGATTTCCAAACCCATAAGAGATCAAGTTGCCATGGAAGTAATTCCGAACATGTTAAGCATGATGAAAGTAAATTGAATTAATTAATATGATTATCCTAGCCCATTTAATGTTGATTGTTTTTGTTGCTAAAGCCATTCATTCATACATTTAGTTAAATTGCATCAAAATTAGAATTGCATAGGGATCAATCTTTGCATCTAACTAATTTTGCTTAGTTTAATCATCACCATCCAAACTATTGAGTTTTTATATCATATTGTTAATTATAATTTTTCAACTAATTGGTTAAACTTATACTGTCATTGTGACGACCATAACTCATTTTTAGTTACTTATTATTTGAACAACTACATTCACTTGCGTAAATCCCGTTACAGTTATTGTGGAGGGTTTTTGGCAGTGGTTTTCCTCAATTTTTTTTGTCTGCTGATAGCAACGCAATAAATTTTATCGCCCTTACAATTTGGACTCTTTGGCAGGCTCGTAATAAGTATGTTATGGAGGGTTAACAACAAACAGTCAGCGATATTAGCTCTAGAGTTTTTAGCCTTGCCAATGAAATGAAAGAGTTAATCCAGAAGTTACCTGCTCCAAGAGATCTATGTTGCAACGATGGCAACCTCCCTAGGACCCGGTGGTCAAATTAAATTTTGATGCAGCTTTCAAACCCCATATTCACCATTCCAGTTTGGGGTTTGTTATTAGAAATGGTCTGGGACTAGTCATGGGCGGCGGGGCTATCGTGAATGGTTTTGTTTCCAATTCTTTTTCTGCTGAAGCCCTTGCATGTCTGCAGGCCATCAAATTTGCGGCGAAGATGGGCTTTCGACAGACTGAAGTCAAGGGCGACTCGCACTACAATCGCCAAAATTAAACAGGGAAAGCAGACAGATCAGAAATGGGTATTTTTGTGGCGAAATAAAAAATAGGGCTACACAATTTATGCAAATATCTTTCCATCATGTTGATTGCAGGGCGAATATGGTGGCTCATCTAATTGCCCAAGAAAGATTCAAGATATCTAATGATAGGTTTTGGGTGGAGGATGTACCTGAGGGGGCGATCGTTGTGGTGAACGGTGAGATTTCGACCCTGACACTGCCAGATTAAAGAATTATGAGTCTATTTTGCTCTTGCAAGCTGGAAGCTGGAGTATTAACATGCATAATTTGCTTTGGGGTTGAAGGGGATGCACTTCTCTGGTTTTGATGTTTCATTCCCCCAACTACCGGGATTTTGTTTGTTTTTCCCTAAAGTGTCTTTGCTATTCTTTACTGTTAGGTAGGGATGTTTTAGGGTTTCATTAATTGTTGTATTGGTACTCGTTTGTTTTAAATTTTTTATAATGATGATCTCGGTTTTCCGTAAAAAAAAAAAAAAAAAATAGAGATGTTAGGTTTGCAGTATCTTACAAATTTTTATGGTAATTCAAGATTTGGAGAGTGTGATTATCATTTTTAGATTTCAAACATTCATAGGAGATGTAATCTCACATTTACAACATTTACAAGATACCAAATATAGCCAATAACTTTAATACTACCTCTTTTTTAGTTAATCTTAGATTCAAACCAAAATCTTAAATTTTAAACAATTTGGGCCTATACTTTTACTATTTTAATCAATCTCAAATAAATATAAATTTAATTTAAAATATTGTCGGTTTTACTGTTTTATTCATATGTTTATTATTAATTAAGAGTAATTATTTGATACATCTTAAGTGAAATTTTTTAAACTCTATAAGTGGGTTGAGGGTGTGATAAGTGTTACATTTTTTTACTACATTCTATAATACACTTCTTAAACCCACTCACGAAGTATCAAATGATTTTCCATTAATTATTATCTATACTATATAGGGTGAATATTTGGTATACTGCAATGTACTTTTGTTTTTCCACAAGTAACCTTAAAAAATTGACATGTGTCTTTCTCTTTTTTAATTTTTTTTTAATATTTTATTATACTGCTATGAGACACTTATCAACTCCTTGATCTTACTTATGGAGTCTAAAAACTCTACTGGAAGTGTACCAAATAATTACCCGACTATATATTACCGAGTTTGTGCCACTCATCAACCAAGTTCCAACTTAATTTATAATTACCAAAAATCCATTTATTTTACAAAGCAACTCATTATTTAAGAGTACTAAATCTTTTTATATTTGATAAATTTAGAAAAATATATTTATAATTAAAAAAAATCAAAATTGAATCCAAGACCTTATATTCTTCGCTGTCACAACTTTATCATTTCAATCGAAGTTACATTTGCTTTTATATTATTTTCTTATAAATTTATTTACTTAAATGTTTACACCCATACCCTGAGTGTATCATAATTTAATATTATTTAATTGGATTATTTTTTAGTTTCCAACCATTTTAACTGCCAACTAATTGATGGTATAATCGTTTTTCATGAATTATTATAATTATGATTTATGCATTTTTTCAATATATTTATTTTTTAATATGTTAATTGTAATAAAAAATAAAAACAACCATAATTACTATAATTTTAAAGAAATTGAGAATAAAAATATTAAAATAAACTTATTAAAAAGCCAAATTCTATAATAAATATAATTTAATAAAAGATGCCTTTTTAAATAATTTTATATTCCAAAAATCAAACAATAATATCAAATTAACACTATATAAATTAATATAAGTTAAAATATGGCATAACTTCCTGTACCTTTTATTTTTAAGAATTCAGTCTCTGTATTTTTCAAATTTTGTTAAAATTAATTTTTTATATTCGGATTCCTTATAAAGTTATATTTTTAGTTACATATTGAATGAGTATTTCTTTTATTTAAAAATATCACACCAACAAATATTTTAAAAAAAGAAATTTAATAAAATTACTAATTAGTATTAAAATTTAAAAGAAATTCGGAAAGAATATAATAACATCTCCATTCAAATGTTATATAAGCTTGCATTACCTAAAATTACATATCTTGAACCAGTCTCACCCTAGCCTAGCTGTTCTTTTTCGGGGAACTGTATCGTCTCTCTTTCTCAAAAAGAAAAGAGGCTTACAGATTTTGCTTTTATTCTGTTATTTTAGGTCGTTAGGGTTGTATATGCGTGGAGTATTGAAGTTTAGGTGTTTGGTTTGAGTTACTTGATGGAGAAGTTAACTGATTCAGAACTCATTGAGTTGAACAAAACCAATCTGCCAAGAACTATGAATGAGACTCAAGATCGCGCTTCTTCCGTTCTTTTACTTAATCTGCAATGGAAAGAAATGGAGGAAGTTTTGGACTCCGTTCAAAGTTCAGTCGAAGAACGACTCAAAGAAGTGATTTCAAAAGAAGGTGAGATTAAAGAAGGTGCTAACAGGATTGAAAGAAATGAGAAATTTGTTAAAGAGCAGTTTGAGAGGCTTAAAAGTAAAGCGGAGGAATTAGGGAGGCAATTTAGGGGTTTGGAGGCGGGGAAGAAGTGTTACGAAGAAAGGCTAAGAGAAGTTGAGTTAGCGCAGAAGCAACTTGAAGAGAAACAGGAGGAGTTTGTGTTAAAGCAAAAGGCTTTTGACATGCGTTGTAGGGATTTTGAGTTAGAGAAGAAGGAAGTTGAACGACATCGTAAAGATCTTGAATTAAGCGTAAAACGAAGTGAGCAGCAACGTGAAGAGGTTAAGTTGATGAAGGAACAGGTAAAAGATAAGTTGGAGGAAGTTAGGTTGAAAGAGAAAGATTTGGAGAAGTGCTTGAGTGAGTATGAGTTGAAAGAAGAGCAATTTAGGTTGAAAGAGAAGAGTTTTGAGAAGCGGTGTATGGAGTTCGAGTTGCAAGAAAAGGCTACGGAAGAACGTTGCAGAGGTAAGCATCTAAAAGGTTCAAAACAAGGTAAGCATTCTTTACAATGATAGCTAGACACCACAATTCTTTGAATAGGTTCCTACTTTGTCCTTGTCATTCTTTATAATGCAAGCTTTTTGGTTTCTTGCTATTAGTGGTTACAATCTGTTCACTATGATATCACATTCGTTGGCGTTTGTTAAACCCTGAAGTTCATCCATTTCTTCATCTTGACTCTTGAGTTTAGTGCTAATCATTAACAAATTATGTTGCCATCAGTTTTCGTATGCCTTTTCTATTTGTTTATAAACAAGTCTCCCTTACCGATTAGATCTCTTATTTTCAGTTTTTCATAACCATTATTGCTTTTAGACGTGTTTTTTTAATTATGTTCAGTGTTTTACAGCTAAACAGAAAGTGGTTGAGTTTCCAAATGCGAGAGACGGAAAGAAAGGTGTTGACATGCCTATGCCTAATGCAGCGATGCTCAAAGGGTCAGGAACTTCAAGAAATGCGAAGAAGAGAGGGAGGAAGTCAGTAGAAGAATCTGATGAAAATTGTGAGACTGATAGTGAAGCTGAAACTGAAACTGAAGAGGCTCTTGGGACTACAGTCAAAGCTGGAGAGTCAAAAGGGAAGGAAGAGGAACCTGTTAGTAAGACCGATAAAGTGCCCCCGGTTATTAGTCATTCAGAATCAGGTGCAGGAGTGAACCTATCTTCTGAGGTGCTTGAATATCCAGATCCAGAGTTTAGTGATTTTGAGAAGCAGAGGGCAGAGACCTGTTTTGCTGTTAATCAAGTATGGGCTATATATGATTCATTGGATAGCATGCCAAGATTTTATGCACGGATCAAGAAGGTATTCAATCCTGGCTTCAAGTTACGAATTACTTGGCTCGAGGCTGACCCGGACGAGGAAAATGAGCAGAATTGGGTATATCAGAATCTGCCTGTTTCTTGTGGTAAGTACTGCAATGGATCAACAGAGGACTGTGTAGATCGTCTAATGTTCTCTCATCGGATTTATCCCATAAAATCTTTTGGTAAATTCGGTTGCTTGGTGTATCCTAAAAAGGGGGAAGTTTGGGCTCTCTTCAAAGATTGGAATATTAAATGGGCTTCTGAGCCAGAAAACCATAAACCTGCATACCGGTATGATTTTGTGGAGGTTCTAACTAATTTTGACAAGGAAATGGGCATTTGGGTCTCTCATTTGGACAAAGTGAAAGGGTTTGTTAGTATTTTCAAACAAACTCCACGAGATGGGGTTATTTGTTTTCGGCTGTCATCACGGGAGCTATATAGGTTTTCTCATCAAATTCCATCAGTTAAAATGACTGGTGAGGAAAAAGAAGGTGTTCCTGTGGGATCATTTGAGTTGGATCCTGCTTCTCTTCCCACCGACTTACTACTTGAGAAAGAATGATTTCTTCTACTTTAAGTTTTGAGATAAATAAAGTAAGCTCAAATATATAAAAACTTCTTGCATAGTGTGCTGATTCATTAGCCTTCAGAATCTAAAAAATCATAACATCTTAATCATTTTAAGGCAGTGTATTAAGATATGAAAACATCATTCTCCAGACTTCCCAATTCAAGATAAAAATCCGGACCCATAAAATATAAAAGGAATAAATGAGTATCATTATTCGGTACTCATTCTACTCCAACATTTCTTTTGGTTGGGTTAAGTACGTTGACAAAATTTTAGATAATCCATCGTATTTCAAAATAAAAATTCATATCATAAATGATAAAAATACTATGAATGTCTTTGTACTAAGAATTAGTTTTTATTTTGCTCTCTTCACTAAAAAAATAGATAAATTAATTTTTGTACATTAGATTAAGGAGTAAATTGGTGTTTCTATTAAAAAGTTCATTCATTGTTACCGTTAAATGTTGATATGGCTAACAAAGCAAGTAGTGAAATGTGGTATACCACATGCATCTTACAATGATGTGACATTTTGTCACATTAGCAAATATTTAAAAAAAATTAAAAATTCTTTAAAAAAAAATTTATAATAATTTAAAAGACCACATCTAGGATAAACTTGGACAAAGTTCAAATGCACCCGAATAACTATTTATCTAGGGTTATCCTAGATATAATTTTTTAAATAATTATTAAAAAACATTTATTTTTAAGAAAGTTATTTAAAATTGTTAAGAATTATAAAAAAAACTCTAAAATATTATTTAAAATTAATAAAAATATTTAGAAAATTAATCTTAATTTAAAATAAATAATCAAAATTAAAATAACCCTCACTAAAACACAAATCCAAAAAAAATATAACTATAACCTTTTATTTTCAATTAATCTTTATATTTTATGCAATTTACTTTGAACATATTCCTTTACATGTTGATTTTTTTTTTTCAAATTTGTGATATATTTTCTTAGATTGGTCTACTTAGCAATGGACAGAGCAAACAACTGCTTAGAACAAAAGCTTTCAATTCCATTAAATTTTACACTATTTTCAATTTATTTGTCATTTCAAATTTTTTATATTTATAATAATTCATCATAATAATCATAAATATTTAAATAAATTGAAACTCAATGATGATAATTGATTCGTAATTTGAATTTTATTGTAATTTTAAATATTTCTTATTATTTCTAATATTTTTTAAATATTTTCTTATAATTCTTAATAATTTTAAATAATTTTCTATATTTTAAATTGATATAATTTTGAACTAAATGTTACATAAATTGATTGAAAATAAACTCAAACATTCAAAATTGAAAAATTTTCTGTGGGGTGTGCCTCACATTTATCGAAAAGTTTGCGAACACTTAAGAAGATGTTCGACGATTTACCAAAGAAGAGTTGAAAATGATGTCGCGACATGAAGACAAGTGACATCTCGATGAAACCCCAAACGAATGTGGCGACAACATTATGACGAGCATGCATTGGACTTCACGACGTCATGACGATTTCTCCAAGTTATGTAGCCGCGTTTTAGACTTTAAGTAGGACTGTTTCTCCTAGTTGGACTCTGATTATTTCAGGGATATTTTAATATGATTAGAACTCTAATCTAAGCCTATTTAAAAGGGGACATTGTATCCCTGTTTTTGATATGTCAATCAGCAAAGGCTTTTCTTTGAGTGCGACAAGATGTAGTCGCATATGAGTTTTGGTGAGAGTTTCGTGGTAACTTTGGGGAGAATTTTGTTCCTGAGTTATAACTTTATTTTTGGGGTTTTGATATTGTACTTTTAGTACATTTAGGTTTATTTTCTTCATAATGTACTCATTTAGTGAAAAGCTGAAGCCTCATTTGCCCGTGATTTTTATCCTCTTCGGAGGAGTTTCTGCATAAAATATTTGTGTTCGATCTTCTCTATCTTTTTATATTTCGTCGTTTATACGGGTCGATCCCCAACAAATTGGTATCAGAGCCAAGGTTCAGCTTTCGCAAATCAACTCGTTTAGTGACAAAACAACGATTTTGGATATCAAAAAGTTTGATGGATCACAAATTTTAGTTTCTGACAGTTTCAGATAATAACGGAGGTAGCTGATGTGGTCGAGGACAAGGGTGATGATTTGTTACTCTCCACATAATCTAGTTGAAGTTAAAGTCATGTTAGATTTCAGACATGTGTCTAATTTAGAGAAGAATCTAATCCCCTTTTTAGTCTTTAGGACTAGAATGGTTTGTAGAGTGTTTGAGGCAAGGTTGGTCGCAGAGGATTACAGTTAGGTGGAGAGAGTTCATGCTTTCTCTCATGTGCGGTTATTACTGGCCCTTGTTGCATATACAACTTTAATTTGAAGACTAAGAGTCTTTCAGTTTCCAATTTTGAACACGATTTTGACTTGGTTGACATTTTGCAAAATTCGAGTTTGGCCTGTGACGGGGCATGGAAAAGGAAGCATGATAAATACAAGTCAAGGTGGAGATTTGTGGGCTGTGCCTCACATTTATCAAGAAGTTTACAAGCATTTAGGAAGATGTTCGAGGATTTACCAAAGAAGAGGTAAAATAGAGGGACGTTGAGACGAAACCCCAAATAAACGTGGCAGCGACATCGTGACGAGTATGCATGGGACATCATGACATCACGATGATTTCTCCAAGTTATGCAGTCGTGTTTTAGACTTCAAATATAACTGCTTCTCCTAGTTGGACTCTGATTATTCTAGAGATATTTTAGTATGATTAGAACTCTAATCTAAGCCTATTTAAAAGGGGACACTGTATCCCTATTTTTGATATGTCAACCAACAAAGGCATTTCCTTGAGAGCGACAAGATATAGTCGCATATGAGTTTCGGTGAGAGTTTCGTGGTAACAATGGAGATAATTTTGTTCTCGAGTTAGGACTTTATTTTCGGGGTTTTGGGGTTGTACTTTTAGTATATTTAGATTTATTTTCTCCATATTGTACTCTAATTTGTTTACTCATTTAGTGAAAAGACGAAGCCTCTTTTGCTCGTGGTTTTTATCCACTTCGGAGGAGTTTTCCACTTAAATATTTTTGTTTGATCTTCTCCACCTCTATCTATTTCATCCTTTACACAGGTCGATCTCCAACATTTTCCTATTTGAAAATTTGGGAACTATGATAATTTAGCATGTCTCGAGACAAGAAACATCGAAGCTAAGGGTCCAAAACAAGGGAGCTAAGTCTCGAGACACAAGGGTCATTATCTTGAGATATGAACCCTAATACCTCGAGACAACCAACTTCGAACCTAAAGGCAGAAAACAAGGGAGGCATGTCTAAAGACATGGCTTTACTGTCTCAAAACACATTATTCAATTTTGATAAATTGAGTTAGGATTCGTATCTTAACACCATGTTTGACCACATGTAACCTCGAGTTACTACGACTGGCTTATTTGATCCTGTGAATGTACAATTCTTTCGTACAATTTGAAAATTGTGATACATGCCATTTTTATTGATTCATTTACCAAGAAAATGAATAAAGTCAGAGTAGTTATGGTAATGGAATGTGACATCTCGCATTCGAATCTGACATCCGGGTCGGGTGTGACATGTTACAATCAACCCTTTTGTAAATAAATCAATTATGGGAATAGCTTGATAGTTAACCCTTACTAATAACCTTGAAATTAGCTTCTACAATTTAATTCCTCGACAACTTTGCAAATTAGAAGAACCCAACTTAAATCAAAGGCCTCAATTGCGTGGGTCATTTAAACTTTGATCGTTAATTCCTTTGATGAATCTAATCATTCACTCAATTGGTCACATCAATTTATTCTTTAGTGAGACGAATATGACAATTACGGGTTGTATCTATTCACTAACGATATATCATCCAATACCAAACCAAAGAGAATCGATAAATATCAAAGTGAAAAGTGAGTACGAATTCAAATCTCACCATTCTAACACTAAATTAATTATGAACCTAAAGCTAAAATAATGATTTAGCTATACACGTTCCTTTAGATCCAACATAAATTTAATATTGAAAGAAAATGAATAGAGATTAAAAAGGGGAAAATTATTCAAAAAATGGGGACGCACCTCCACTAATATATATAAAATAAACATTAAAAGAACAAAGTGTGGCATTCTGCCGCCCCACCTCCACTAATATATATATATATATATATATATAAATATATCCTAAATTAATCTTTTTTTTTAAAAAAAAAGATGGCCACATCTTTGCCAACAAAATAAAATTTTATCAAATTAAGTGGAATATAAAATATAAAATCACCATTTTACCTAAAGGCCTATTTCCAACTTTATTTATGGAAATAAGTCAATTCTTTTATTATTTATTAGAAAGAGCCGAAAAATACAAAATGCGTCCACGTAGGAGTGTTTTGGGGGGAAATTTTAGCAAATCGCGTCTCTGAGGGAACGATTTTGCCATGTCAGCACAAAATGTGCTGACGTGGATGCGCTTTACCCCGTGTCAGCAAAAACGCCCTGACGTGGACAACACCATTTTTTTGAAAAATTATAAAAATAGACCATTTTTTTGAAAAATTACTAGAATAAGCCTTTATAAAGATCCAAAGTGACAACACCATTTTTTTTTTATTTTAAGGTGTCACCAATTAATATGGAAATAAAACTTAGAAAGCAGATCTTTATATAGACCCAAAGTCTCATTTCCCTTGTTTTCTTAAGCAATGTAGGATATGAGACGTGTATATATAGACTCATGAATAGGCTTGCAGTTTGTTCCTAAACAATGTGGGATTCCTTCATCTTTTAACTAACAACATAAGATTAAAAGCTACACTATATTTTATATTTTTTTACTTATAGAGTTTAAATTTTTTTACAAAAAGTTAACATTTGTTACATTATAAATAAAACTTTTAAACTCTATATGTAAAAAAAATAAAAAAATATAAAATGAGTATGGTAAAATATTAAAAAATAAATATTTAAAAAACTACTAATAGTTGAGTGATCATTTTGTAAGTTTTTATAATTCAATAGCCAAAAAATCATAGTTAAGTGACTACTAATGTAATTTAATCTAGATATAAAAATATGAAAAACAATTATTATATTTTATGTATATTATATATTTCTATAAAAAAACTTATTTAACATAATTATATACTATGTTTAAATAGATTATCTATCTAGTCAAAATACATCTGAAATAAATTTATCAGCATTCGTTAGGTGATGAAAATTAAATTAAAATTAGGATTAAAAAATTAATAAGTATAGTAAAATATTAAAATAAATAAATATTTAAAAAAGATATATCAATTTTTTAAAATTACAAAAAAAATATACTATTTGAGTACCAAATACTCACAATTTATTTATTAATCAAACATTCATAATATAAAATAAAATAAATAATAAAAAAATTAAAAGTATAACTTCTAAATTTAAATAATGGAAAATTATTTTAAAAATTAGAATTGCATGGATATTAAATTCGAACATTTAAAATTGAATAGAATATTATTGCATGTACAAGTTTCATATGTGCAATTTATTCTCTTTTTTTAATAGTCCTTTTGTATATGCTAACAATTCTAAAATGCAACAAGATTAAAGATCTCAAAAGATAATTTTATAATATGAGAAAATGTTAACAAAATATATAAAAAAAAAGAAATTGTTTTGTAAAAAAACTATAAAATATAGTGTAGCCTTTAATCTTATATTGTTAGTTAAAAAAGGAAGGAATCCCACATTGTTTAGGAACAAGCTGCAAACCTATTCATGAGTCTATATATACACATGTCTCATATCCCACATTACTTAAAAAAACAAGAGAAATGAGACTTTGGGTCTATATAAAAATCCGCTTTGTAAGTTTTATTTCTATATTAATTGGTGGCACCTTAAAATAAAAAAAATAGTGTTGCCACTTTGAGTCTTTATAAAGGCTTATTCACGTAAATTTTCAAAAAAATTGATCTATTTTTTTAAATGACCTTTTTTGAAAATTTAATCTGAGAACGGGCAAAAGCGCGCCCACGTCAGCGTCTTTTTGCTGACATGGGGTAAAGAGCGTCCATGTCAGCGCGTTTTGTGTTGACATGGCAAAATTGCTCTCTCAAGGATGCAATTTGTTGAAATTTCCCCCAAAAATGCTCCTAAGTGGACGTGTTTTGTAGTTTTCGACCCTTTCCGATAAATAATAAAAAAATAGCCCATTTTCGTAAATAAAGTTAGAAATGGGCCTTTATTGGTAAAATGGTCATATAAAACACTAATAATTTCAATCCTAATTAATTTCAACAAGAGATAACTTCCCCACCCAATTTTTTCAAAATATTGTAAAAAGGTTAACCATTTGAAATCCCATACCATGCTCCCTGTTGGATCTGGTGTCCCGAGTATAGTATATTCTTTTGTAAATTTGTAATTTTTTCGAATAGATTGATTAATAAAATAAACTCATATATTTTGTATTATTATCCTCAAAGACTTTTGCACGTAAAGGAAAATAGAAGCAAATGTTTCTCATTGATTGTCTAATGTTTAATTAATACTAAGCGATATTACGTGGTCGGATACGAAAAGACAACTTCTATTAGTAGACAAACCTAACCTGTCCTTAGTGTAACACCCCTAACCCAAATCCATCGCCAGAATAGGGTTACGGAGCATTACCAGAGTTTACGGATCAAGTAACAGACATTTAACAAACATTTAGGTATTTTTAACAGATTTCAATCAATTTTCATCATATAGTCCCTTACATGAGCCCTCGAGGCCCAAAACATGCATTTGAAATAAATCGGGACTAAACCAGAAACTCAGAATTTTTTTTGCAAAATCTCAAAAAATTTCTTAGGTGCAGATGTCACACGTTTGAGTGGTCAGGCCGTGTGGTTCACACGGCCAAGGACACGCCCGTGTCTTAGGCCGTGTAACTCTTTGACTTGGGTCACATGGGCAAACCACACGCCCGTGTACTAGGCCATGTGTGGGTGTAGGGGTCACACGGCCAAGCCAGACGCCTGTGTGCCAGATCGTGTGATCAATTTTGGGCATTCTGTTTTGACATTTTAAGATACAGGGGACACATGGCCAAATCACACACCCATGTGCTAGGCCGTTGTCACACACGGCTGAGACACACGCCCGTGTAGACGAAAATAAGCTATTTTCCAAGCCACATTTCTCACCCATCTTGTCTTTCACCTACACCAACACTTAAACACATACACAAACCATTTCAAAACATTCAAAACAAGACCAAATCATGTCTTGATCATGACATAATATCACATACAACCAATGTACCCTTAGGTACCTTAGATGACAATTTATTATCATGGTAATCTATTATTCATATTTATCTAGTTATCAAATGCATATATGCATAATCACATTCATTTTTCAAACATGATACCATTTATAAACATATCAAAATATATCAAACACAAGCCATTCTAATGGCTAGTATCATTCAAAACATTTATATGCCATTATTGGCCAAATAACCTATACATGCCATTATAACCATAATTGATTTACCATATATACCGAAACGGACTGAGGGATAGTGTGAGTGATCTCCTCCAAGCTTCTATTCCAACGAGCTTCCGATTTACTATAGAACAGAGGAAAATAAAACAAAGTAAGCATATTATGCTTAGTAAGTTCGTATAACATGGTAATTAACTTACCACTCATTCATATTCAAGATAAACAAGCAAGGTACATTCAATCAATTTGCTCACGAGCCCTAACACATATCCTCGTCACCCTTGTCAGTCATATTGTAACAGCCCAATTTAGGGGCTAGTCGGAACAGTGATCTCGGAATCACTAATTCGAGGTTAGATAAAATTATTTTCATGTTATGTTTTGTGTTATAACATGTTTGTAAGGATGCATGAAAATTTTGGTGCCTTAATTTTAGCGAATTTTAGCTAAATTGTGAAAAAAGACTAAATTGCATTAAGTGCGAAAGTTCTATATTATTTGCTAAAGGTGCCAAATAGCTATGGGTTATAAATTGGAGGTCCCAAATGTGCAATTATGCCATGGGAATTAGTTTGGCCGGTCAAGGAAAGCTAAAGGGGACAAGAGCATTAAATGTGGTCATGTTAGGTGATTAAAAAAGAAATAAAATAAGGTGAAATAAGCAAAAAGCTATCATCTTTTTATTTTTTCTCTTCTTCCATCGAAAATACAAACAAGAATGGGGGTTTTTGAAGCTCAAAATTCCAGCAGCTCATCTCCTCTTCAAATCAAAGAAAATGAGTTTCGGACCTAGAACGGGTGAAAAGAGAAATATGGGCAAAAAGTCCCTTTCGGCCCTTTCGACATCAAGGTAAGTTCATGTGCAAATATTGCAATTAAGTACGAGTTAGTTTAATATTCCAGTGTTGTATGGAATGTATATTTACTCTATGAATGTATGAAATATCTTTTGACGAGATGTCAAGAGAATTGAATTTAAGAATATTGGGCAATGTATATAGCATGATATGATGATAGTTAAGGTCTCGTGTAAGACCATATTGGAATATGGCCTCGGTGTAAGAATTTGTATAAGACCATGTCGGAGACATGGCATCGATATGTTAATGCAAGTAAGACCCTAATGGGGTATGATGTCAATTTGACACTATGTGTATGAGACTCAAGAGTGTTATTTAACAACTTGAGATGAATTCAGTATATGATGAACCTCTAGTGGGTTATGTGCAATCAATACACCTTAGTTGCATGAGATAGATTTATTAATGCATTGTGTGAATGCGAACGAGTATCGTAGAAAGTTAAGTAAGAATAGAAGTGTGTGAGGATGTTCTCGGATGAACATTTGAAATAGAGATATACATGTTGATTACTATCCATGAATGTAAAATAACGGTGAGCTATGTGCGATATCACTTTATTGATAGTAGTGATGGGCTGTGTGCGATACCATCAATTATATTATTATCGGTGGTCTATGTGCGTTACCACCTGATTAATTAGTAATCGATGGGCTGTGTGCGATACCATCGCTTATAAATGATTGGTGAGCTAAGTGCGAAACCACCATAAGTATAAATGATTGGTGGGCTGTGTGCGATACCACCCTATTAGAGATTCAATGGTGGGCTAAGTGCGAAACCACCGAGAGATTAGTAGTATGAGTGGCTTATCGAAAATGCTTGATGTGTTGTTTTATATGATCATGTGGTGATCAGTGCAGGAATGTATGCTAATTAAACGAACAATTGGCTTGTGGCATGGTAAGAATGTGGTAAGAGACAGAGTGAGTAAGCTTCAAGAATGGTTGAGTAAGTAACCATGAGTTTATGAGAAAAACTCATTATAATATCTTGCAGTCATGTATATTCAATGAATATCAGAATATGTTAGTTATATGTAGATGAACTTACTAAGCATTTTTGCTTACTCATTTTCTTTTTTCCCATCTCTTATAGGTTTTTAACTAGCTCGGGTTGGAGGCCGCCGGAGATGTTTTCACACTATCGAGTAGACTCCTGGTATAGTGTTTCAAGTTTTTATGAGTCATGACATGTATAGGGATTCTTTTAAAGTTGATTAAGTTCTAACTGATGTTGTAACACCCCATACCCACATCCGAGACTGAGACTGGATACGAGACATTACCATACTTGATCTTAAGGAAACATGAACTTACGGGCTGTAAAATTTTGTTTCGAAATAGAAACTCCTCTTTCTTAATCAAAACATACGTTTCATGGGCCTACGAGGCCTTAAACATCTATCCGGAAACATTCGGAACTCAATCGGGAACTTTTCCTTGAAACAAGGGTCACACGCCCATGTGACTTGGGACACGCCCGTGTACCCCTAAGACATGCCCGTGTCTTCCACCCGTGATCGACACTGACTAATTTCACACGGCCTCGACACACCCGTGGCTTTGGCCCGTGTGCTAAACTTTGGCATTCTGACTTATCCACACGGTCCATACACACGCCCGTGTACTTCAGCCGTGTGACAATCCAATTTACAAGTGCAAGGTGCAGACTTCACACGGCCAGGGCACACGCCCATGTGCTAACCGTGTGTCACACACGACCTAAACATACGACCGTGGGACTAACCCGTAGCCTATTCTAACTTAAGGTACTAAGGTGCGAGGACGCCTTGCGGCCTGACACACGCGCTGCAGTGTCCATTCGTGTGTGGCACATGTAGGCTATTTACCAAGCCAATTGCCACCCCGAATCATGATCAATCTCATACTCAATTCAACAACTCAAATTACTACACCTTTCATGAACAACACTACATGATTCATTGATATCAATAAACATACATACTTAGTCAATTTTGGCAAATCGCTTAGCCATATACAAAAGAATAATGAACTTGATAGCCCATACTATTGCCCCTTTTTAAGACATATTCTCAAAATGAAATGTTTCCTATACATGCCATACTTAATATGAACAACATGGCTATACCAAAATAGTGATTGATAGTGTGATTCGCGTAACACCCCAAACCCGGTCAAAACGTTACGACCAGATCCGACATGTCACATAAAAGGGTTGTTTAAAAATTGCGCGTTTGTTAAAAATTTCGAGTTTAATTATGTATTCGCTTGTTATCCTTTTGTTAACATTTTGGAAAACGGTTATTAAGGGTTTAGGAAAATCCCGTATTAAACATTTAAGAATAATAGGTAGTATCATATTAAAAGCTAAACCAAATAAAATACCAAATTTAAAGTTAAAGCGGCCTTATTACAAAATATTAACCCAAGTTAAAAATAAGTAAAATACTAAAGTCCAAAACTGCTCGTAGTGTGGCCACCTCCAAGTCCTCCAGTACGTCGAACCGCCTCTCGAGGATTACCTAAGAAAAATTAAAAGAGGGGGTGAGTTTACTGAAAACTCGGTGTGTAATTCCCCTTACGAACAAAATCTGTAAGAACATGCATCAAAATAATTCGGGCCCAAGCCCATTAAAGTAACGGTGGCAATTGGGCATTAGCCCAAAATAGCCTCGGTTGGGCCTTAACCCAAGTCAAATGTCACATGTCATACATATAAATCGGGGCCTAAGCCCATCTCAGTAATATAATCCGGATATGCAATGCGTTAATGCCCATACCAACCACACACTCCGTCCCGTCCAACCGTACACTCCTGTGGGGATTTAATTGACCCACCCATCCCTACACTCCTTATGTAGCACCGGTTGCGGCACTAACTTATCGGTGCATCATAGCTGCTCGGTGGCTAAAAAGCCTTCAGTAGCAGTATTACAATTGGCACAAAGCCATCAGTGACTGGATTATATTTGGCACATAGCCATCAGCGACGGTAATATAATCGGCACACAGCCTTGGGTAAATATGATCGACACAGAGTCATTGATATATAAGTTAGGCACATAGCCACGGTAAATACGATTGGCACAAAGCCATAATATCGGCACAGAGCCTTCGGTATTGGCACAAAGCCCATAATTACGACACGAAGCCATATTAATGGCACACAGCCCTCAGTAACATTATCGGTGCAGCATGGCTACTCGGTGGCTAAAAAGCCTGCGATGGCTATAAAGCCTTCGGTGGATCCACAGTCGTCAAGCGACCATGCGATCCTATTAGCACTTCCTCCGTATTAATAATCCCAACCCCATGCAATATGTCGTGTATGTCATGCTCAATCATTACACGTGTATGCAAAATGGCCATGCTCACTAACAATTATTTAAACATGTAATAAAAGCATATCAGTCATACAACCACAGCCAAATTAGTCCACTCATTGCACAAGTCGAACATTTACCTACAAGGGCAAATCAGTCATTTTACCCTATAAGGGTATTTCTGTAATTCTACCCTACAGGGGTAGTTCGGTAATTCTACTCATAACCAATCCATGTATGCAACGCATCTCAAGCATAATCAATCATACAATTAACACATACAACGCTAGTACTACCACGAGGGTACAACGGTCATTTTGTCGTTTAGGGGTAAAACGATAATTTTGCAAACCGAGGGTATTTCAATAATTTCACAAACCGAGGGTATTTTGGTAATTTTACAAACCGGGGGTATTTCGGTAATTTCACAAACCGAGGGTATTTCGGTAATTTCACAAATTGGGGGTATTTCGATAATTTTGTAAACCAAGGGTATTTCAGTAATTTTGTAAACCAAGGGTATTTTAATAATTTTGTAAACTAAGGGTATTTTAGTAATTTTGTAAACCAAGGGTATTTTAGTAATTTTGTAAACCAAGGGTATTTCAGTAATTTCGCACCTGCAATGGCCTTTCCAAAGGCCTAATGTCACCTCGAGCGACTCAACTACCATTTCCGGTCGTATCGGACTATTGGGCCTAAAACCCGATTTCGGCCCATTCGGGCCCACATGCTCGTGTGGCCCACCTAACACAAATCTAGCCACGTATATGAGATTCACCTAGTCTAGTTCACTATATACTACACCATCATACATTTTATTCAATTGGGCCCACGGGCCCACTTCGGCCCATCGTGGCCCAAGCAGCCTCAACCCACAAGAATACTACTGATGGCCTCAACTATCGCGTCGAAGCCCCACACGTGCATTCGCACGCTCGTGTGGCTACTAATGCCGTGACCGGCACTTCGGCATTTGCTGCTCTACAACTAGAGTAGAGAGAGTTACACACCTGATAGGTATCTGGTGCTAATCCGCGCTCCGACCACTCCTGTGCCCAAACGCCCTCCAATGTATCCTTCCACTTATCATAGAATGCTCTATATATAGCTAGCTTCTCACCTTCCTTCTTTGTATCTTTCCGATGTGGGATCCCTTCGTCAGTAGAGTTTAAATCCAACTCAAACTCTTGCCGTCCAATTCGCAAAATAAATACTCCCTTGCTTTTCATGAGATTCGAACCCAGGCTCCCTTGTAGCATAATCCACACCGGTAACCACTTGGCCACAAGCTCCTCTTGTGTCTTGAAACCATGCGCAACTAAATATAAATCTATAGCCAAATTCTAAAGTCCATTTAAAAAGAAAACCAAAATGCAAGAGCCAAGACTTGAACCTTGGACCTCCTTCCTTCCCTGTGGCGTCACTCCCTTGTCTCTTATGTGGCGTCACTTTGCCACTACACCACACACTCCACTTATGTCATTTTTCTCCACATTTTATTCTTAAAGCCTACCTACCAACTCCCATGGTTTTTTTCACCTAAAACCAAAATTTTCCTAAAGCTCAAGTTTAATCCCGGGACTTCATAGAAGCCCCCTAAACTTCCAAAATCACTCACCTAATAGGTCCAACAAGCCGTTCTCTTGTTCTTAAAAATTTTAAACGCTACTACGCCCAAGGCTCATTGGGCCCAATTCTCCTAGGCCCAATTTCGGGATGTTACACTTCGAGCTCCGATGACGATGATGCACGAGATTAGCTTGGCGGGACTACATGGAAAGAAAGAAATAAAGACGTAAGCATTTAGCTTAGTAAGTTTTCAAATAATGCACATAGAAACATACTCGCTTAACATAAACCATTTGGCATCATAAATTTTAGCTATTAAAGCTTACTTACTCTTACTAATTATTACATATCTCATGATTCTTACAAGTCTCATGCTCGTGAGGTAAACAAGGTACCTGTATCACTTGATCGCATAGATCAGTATACTTTACTATAATAATCATAATCTCTAATTCATTATTCATAACATGAATAATACTCATTTTCAACTTGATAATAGCTTTACTTATTTTGCTCGATGAATTACTATGAATAACCGAGGATACTGAATCTCATCTCACATATAACTCGATGCCAAAGCCGTATCCTAGATATGGTCTTACATGGGATCTCTCATTTGGTATCGATGCCATGCCTTGACATGGACTTACACAAAGTCTTACTTATATGTTCCCTTGGGAACTTACCATTGCCATGTCTTGACATGGTATTATTTGGTATCTTTACTTGTGAACTGGTCAATGCCTAGCCTTGGCTTGGACTTACATGAAATCTCTATCTCATGATAACTTTTCAATGCCAAGACTTGTCTTGGACTTACATGACATCTTTGCTTGGAGACTCACCAATGCCATGCCTTGGCTTGGGCTTATATGGGTCTTCATCTCATAATAACTCTTCAATGCCAAGACTTGTCTTGGTCTTACATGATAACTTGCTTGATTGCCGATGCCATGCCTTGGCTTTGTCTTATACGGACTTTCTTGTCTCATGTGATAGATCGAGTATCCTAAGTAATTCAACTTCAATCGGGACTTTCTCATGCTTAATCTCATTGATTTCTTTGTTAACATATCATTAAACATTTTCATGGTAATATTGTACATTATACTAAGAAATTTAATGATATTAATCATAAAGCTTAGAAATCATACAAACTTACCTCAATGTACAAAATATAGGTAGATATGCAATTTAGTCCTCGACTTTGTTCTTGCCTCGATTTCGGTCCGGGCTTCATTTTTCTTGATCTATAATAATAATTTAACTCATTTAATACTCATATTGACTAAATTGACTCTTAACACATACTTTGACAAAATTACTATTTTGCCCCTAAACTTTCTCATAATTACACTTTTGCCCCAAGGCTCGTAAAGTGATTTTCATTCAACTTTCTAATACTTCATGCTTAGCTGATTAATAGTCTCAACTATTGCAATATCAAATTCTTACAATTTCTACCATGTATGACAAATTTCATAAATTTTACAAACTAGTCCCTACTAGCATTTCTCATGAAATTCACTTAGAAAAAGATGTTTATCTAACATCAAACTCTCATAATCTTCCATAAAACATCATTTTACAAACATACCATACATGGGTAGATTTTTGAACATGCATCTTAGCTCATCTTATAGCTAAAAATAGCTAATTCATGTTACAAGAAATCCAAAAATACGAAGAATATTAAAAACGAGGCTAGGATGCACTTACTATGAGCTTGAAAAATTGAATAAACCCTAGCTATTGAGTTCTTCAAAGTTTCGGCCAAGCTTGAAGAAGATGAACATAAATTTTGACTTATTTCATCCTTTTTAATCAATAAAAAGCCAAATGACCAAAATGCCCTTTTTACTAAACTTTCAAATATTACTAACTCATGTCCATTTTTGTCCAAAAATTATAATTTGGGAAAATTGCTACTTAAGGACTTCTAATTACCAATCCAAAGCTATTTCATACAAAAAGCTTCTAGAAACTCATATCTTGCAACTTTTGCAATTTAGTCCTAATGGACCCTTTAATGGAAATTTTCATAAAATTTCCACATGAAACTTTCATAATATCATGCAAACATTTCAAATACCTTAAAAGCTCATTTTACTAACTCGAATTTGTGGTCTCGCACCACTAATCCGACTAGACCCTAAATCGGGCTGTTACAGATGTAGCCAAATTGAGTTGGCCTAAGAGAAATTATAGTTTGGATGTGTATAGCCATAGATGATGGCTTAAGTTGTTTGTAATTGTATTGGATATAGTTCTCCCTAGTGTATGGGATGAAGAATTTATATCTCTTATGATTAAATGTATTTAATTCAAGAGTTATAATGAAGCTATGTGAATTTATGTGATGATATATGAATGTATGCAAATGAGAGTGGAAAAGGGCTTGGTAGATAGCCTCTAAGTGCCCACATGGATAGACACACGGGCGTGTGTCTAGGCCGTGTGTCCCCTGCATATTAGTACATTAAATCAGAATGAACCATGGGCTTACCACATGGCCGTTTGTATAGGCCATGTGTGACACACGGTTAGCACATGGGCGTGTGCCCCAGGCCGTGTGAATAAGTCAGAATGTCAAGGTATAGCACACGGTCTAGGTCCACGGGTGTGTCAAGGCCGTGTGTAATTAGTCAGTGTCGACCACGGGTGGAAGACACGGGCATGCCTTAGGGATACACGGGCGTGTCCCAAGCCACATGGGCGTGTGACCCCTGTTTCGAGGAAAAGTTTTCGATTGAATTCTGAAAGTTCCGGATAGGTGTTTAAGGCCTCGTAGGCCCATGAAATGTATGTTTTGACTAAAAAAGGGAAGTTTCTAATTCAGAACAAAATTTTACAGCCCGTAAGTACATGTTTAAGTAAGTTCAAGTATGGTAATGTCTCGTATCCAGTCTCAGCCTCGGACTCGGGTATGGGGTGTTACACATATATTTCATATAAATATATCCAGAAACATGTATGGACTCAACAATAATCAGATTTCCATGTTCATATACTTTTCACATCACAATTCATATAACATATACAAATCATATCCATGTATTCCACGTAACTTTCATATTAATTCATCTCAAGATCAGATTAATTCATGTCAGAACTTTGCCCATCAATTCATTTGGAATATTGATATAAACACAGGAAAGTACACTCGGGGTGTACAAATCTATAACCATAGATGAACATATTCATCATCTTTCATTTCCATATATCATGTATCACTATTTCCATGTATTTCAGGCAGATACATGTAATAATACACTTTGTGATCATATTTTCTCATGTCAGGATTTTACCCGTTGAATTTATTTGAAATATCGATGGATGCACATGTAGTACACTCGAAGTGTACAAATCAGAAATTCATCAATTCATATTCAGGGGTACCCATCAGGGCACATAATCAGGGAGCACACTCTCAAGCCACATATCAGGATACACATATGAGCCATGTAACCATGTGGCAAAAAGCTTATCCGGGCTAAATCAGGAGTGCTCACAAGAGCCACAATTCAGGAATTTCACAAAGAACTTTTAACCAGGTAACTCACGAGGAGTTTATTAGAGTTGCTCACAAAGAGCCAGGTAATAGAAGCACCGGATAGCCATATCTCAGGGAGTTCAAGCGAGCTTAACAGGACGCCCACGAAGAGCTGCGTTTGTGTCTACAACATATGCAAGATCACAACCGATCGAAGTACAGGATGCTCACATAGAGCTGCAGTAGTGTGCAACTCATGCAAAATCACTACTGATTAAGATTCTCATAGAAACTATATAACAGGATTACTCGTCCGAGCTAAATCCCGTCTGCAATATATGCTCAAGAGAGCTTAATCAGGATTACCCGTCCAGGCTAAATCCTATCTGCAATATATGCTCGAGATGGCTCATATCAGGATTACCCGTCCGGGCTAAATCCTATCTGCAACATATGCTCGAGAGGGCTCATATCAAGATTACCCGTCCGGGCTAAATCTTACCTGCAACATATGTAGAATCATATTAATTTCGGGAAATCACATATCCATTGATTTTTATTTATTCAAACGGGATTTAAGATTTTTTTTCAGGTTTTATCAGGCTTGTGATTATTTCATACATTTATAATATTCATATAACTCAAACAAACACATTTCACATTCATTGCAAGCATTACAAGTAACATTTTTATCTTTTTTTTCGGGCATTATCATTTATCGGGTTTTGTCAGATATGTTTTCAATGTTATATATATGTGATATTTATACAATTCACATACACAGCATTTAACTCAAGCATATAAATATACACAATTTAGTTAATGAACTTACCTCGACAAATGTTCGTGTACGAAAAATTGACAAATCTGACATTTTCTCTTTTCCTCGTTCTAACTCCGAATTTGATCTATTCGGATCTATACGAGTAAATTTTACATCAATTTAATAAAATTTAAACTCAATTCAGTCCAATTCACATCTTAGACAAAATTACCATTTTGCCCCTAAACTTTTAATTAATGACGATTTCGTCCCTAGGCACGGAAAATGAAATTCATGCAATTTAATACTTGTTCCAAGCCTAACCGATTTTTACATGTAAAATTTACAGCCCATGTATTTCATAAAAATCAAAATTTTTCCATAAATTTTACAACTTTTCAATTTAGTCCCTAAATCATGTTTTCATCAAAATTCACTTTGTAAAAGTTGTTTATCTATCAACAACCTTTCATTTTCTACCATAAATTTCAAAATTTCAGCATATTCATCCATGGAAAAATTTGCATACTTTGTTATCTTTACAAATTAATCCCCAAAATAGATAGAGTACATTATCCCGATTTCGAAAAATATAAAAATTACTAAAAACGGGACTTGATTACTTACCTAATTTGGCCAAGAAAGCTTGCTTTCTCTTTCCTAGGGTTTCCATGTATTTTTGGGAAGAAGATGACATAAAATGATGATATTTTCTTTTCTCTTTTTTTTTTGTCATTTATCATCTTTATTTTTCATCTTTCCAATTTTGTCCTTTTCTTTAATTTTATTTTCCATGGATGAATCATCATCCTTAACTACTAAGCATTTTTAATGGTTTAATTACCATATAAGGACCTCCAATTTAAATTTCTATAGCTATTTAATCCCTTTAGCTATTAGAACTCAACTTTTGCATTTTGTGCAATTTGGTCCTTTATCAAAGTAGATATATAATCGATAAAATTTCTTTACGAAATTTTCATATAACATTTCCATCATACTATAGATCATAAAAATATATTAAAATAATTTTTATTTCTAGACTTAGATCTGTGGTCCTGAAACCACTGTTCCGATTTTACCGAAAACGGGCTGTTACACTTAGTCTAATCGAAAATGAGCAAACCGATTGAAAGGCTAATACGTTGTGATGCGATTCTGAAGGTCCAATTTTAGATCCATGGATGTGATGGACTTACACTACCTCAAGGCCCAACCAAGCTGTCAATTTTCGAGCTGAAAAGATTAGTTAACTTGTGATAAATATTTGTATGGGATCTATACATTTATGGATTAAGATGTCTTCATAGAGTTTGAAGATGTATCTCTTAGCTTCGAAACACTTTCAATCACTCAATTTTGAGTTTGAGAACTCAAGTTATGACTATTTTAGTAAAGACTGCACCAGTAGAATTTCTAGACGGCATTATGATGGAAATTAAGAGTTTCGGGCTTTTAATTCGAGTTTAAATAATTTTTGGTACGAGTTTTAGGCTTAATTTTTATTATATATGAGTCCAATATTGTATTTATCAGCTCTTATTATTTTATTTTTATTTTAACCCGAATTTTTTATAATTATGAAGAATTTTAAGTTATTTAGGAGTTTTATGTCAATAAGAAAGTTTAGTTTAAAACTACTTCTTGTTTAGGTTAATTAGAGTTCTAGTATACTTAAGAATTTTATTTAGATTTATTTAGCTAGCCTATATAAAGGTCTTTGCATTATACACTGGAAATCAATTGATTATTATTCAGTTTCTCTTTGAGTTAATAAATTCTTTTTGAGTTTTTCTTTCAAGAATTTCTCTTGAGTTTTCTTTTAGAAGAGTTTTAACAATTTTTTTAGATTGTGGGTGTAACGCCCCAAAAAACCTTAATATTTATTTTCGTATGTTTGTGACACAATTGTGTGTCTGCTTCAGTGGTTAAGTGTTCTGGGAAGTGTCTGAGAGGTCCCAAGTTCAAGCATTAGCTTGGGAAAATTTTTATTTTTAAATGAATAAACCCCTATCTCAGGTCAGTAGGCTTATAATTAAGTGTTGGAAAAACATGCCAGAATGGGCCTGCTGGTTTGGTGGTTAAGTAGAATGACAAAGCGCTGGTGGTCTTGAGTTCGAGTCCTGGTATGCGCAAGGGAGTGTTTTATTTTGCTACTTGTGCCGTGTGTGTGTTCTAGTTTGACCGAAATTCTGAGAGTTTGAGGGCGATGGGAGTGTGTTGGATGGCTTGGGAGGGAAATAAGGGATTTGGGGAGAAAAGTAAGGAGTGGAGGCGTTTGAGATGTACTGGGATGCTGAGTGGTTGGAATGGATGTGGTTTAGTGGAGTAAATCAAGGAGTTTGGGGAGTTACCCTTTGATTCCGAAAATCTCTGCAGAATTCTCCTCTACCATCTTTCATTTTTTTTTATTTTCCAGCCGAAATCCCCCATTGCTGTCGTTTCCCCCCTCCAATTCTCTCTTTTTGTTGCCGAAATTTCAAGTGTTTCCCCTTATCTTTCATTTTCGATCTATCATGCTCCTCGGCTTTTGTTTCCGTGCGACAACAGTAAGTAGTGTTGTTGTGTTCTTTTAGTTTTGGTTTCAGAAGATGTTGATTCTGTTGTTTGTGCATAGGGGACGATCGTGAAGCGGTTTTTCTTCCCAACGAATTGATTAGTACGAGTAGTCGGGGGTTATTGCGGTAAGTGAGTGCATTTGGCTCATTTTGGTGTTGATTAAATTGTGTTGTAATTGTTAAATTCAAGATTGGGTACGTTGTTTGTAGGTTCCAGAAGGTTAGGAAGTGCTTAAGCATCGAGAACGACCCAGGTGCGTAAACACAACTCTATAAATGGAAATCGGTGAAAAGCTGAAAAGGGAGATTGTTGACACCACACGAGAGTATGGCCGCCCGTGTGGTAGGCCGTGTGATCGGACACGGACGTGTAACACCCCTTACCCGTATTCAACTCCGGAATCGGGTACGAGGCATTACTGGACTTATCTTGCTTAAACATATAACTTTGGGCTATAAAATTTCATTTCAACTCAAAACTTCTTATTCACATTCATAACATCCTTATTATGGGCCTGCGAGGCCCTAAACATGCATTCAGAGGGTTTCAAAATTTAACCGAAAACTTTTGCGTACTTAGAAAATTTTTGCCTAAACAGGGCCACACGCCCGTGTGAAATGGGACACGCCTGTGTGGGCAGGTCGTGTGGCCACACACGCCCATGTCCCTAGCCTGTGTGGAATTTATTTTTCATTTCGAACCTACAGGGGTTTTCACACGGCCGGACACATGCCCGTGTAGATGACCCGTGTCCCTCACACGGCCTAGACACGCCCGTGTCCTCACCCATGTGTGAAATCTTGGGTATTCTGTTTATGACGTCAGCAACCTCTTAAGGAGCACACGGCCTAGGCACACGCCCATGTGCTGGCCCGTGTGACGAATCGAATTCTCGCAATTTGGTACAGGGACACATGGCCTATCAACAGACCCATAGGGATTAACCGTGTGTCACACATGGCCTAGACACACGCCCATGTGTCTACCCGTATGGACAATTAGAAGGCTATTTTCCAAGCCAATTGCCACCCTGAAACATAAACACACTTATAACAACACAAACAATACATAACATGGCAATGTTACACTATGAAAGAACACTAATCATCGTCCATACACCTCACATTTTACTCCATCATTTTCATGAACTTTCACTTCATAAAACTCATCATCATTAAAGTATAAAACTTGAAAAATATTGGCCTATTCCCAATGGCCATTTACAAAATGTGTGTATAACATTAATAGCCAACACTTTGGCTTTCAAATATTACATAACACAAAATGACCAAGTTCCTATACATGCCATACTCAAAATAAAACAACTTTACTATACCAAAAGAACGATTGATAGTATGATCCGAGCTCTGACGTTCTACGATCCCCGAGCTAGCTTGGCGATACTACAAGGAAAAGGGAAAAGAGAGGGGTAAGCATATAGCTTAGTAAGTTTGCATGAATTAAAGTAACAATATGAGTATTCATAGTAAAATCCCTTCATCTCATAGAATAAAAACAACACAAGTTCTCAAGTACTTTGACATACTTACTCATACTTATTCTTACCCATCCCATATCACATTACGGTTATCATGACTCGTATTTTACTCATGGTACCTATATCACTTAGCACTTATGCTATCTTGAACATAAACTTAAATTATTATCATTCTTAACTTGAATGGAATTATTTGTCATCCTTGAATGGAATTCTTAACTTACTCATACTTATTCTTACACCTATCTTTACATACTTAGCTCTTTTGCCCGTTGAACTACTCGGGATATCGGAGGATACTCAATCTCATCATACATGTATCACGATGCCAATGCCATAGCCCAGATATGGTCTTACACGGGATCTCTTAGCTCGATGTCGATGCCATGTCCCAGACGTGGTCTTATACGAGATCGTACATGGATGTCGATGCCATGTCCCAGACATGGTCTTATACGAGATCCTCCTTTGGTGCCGAAGCCATGTCCCAGACATGGTCTTATACAGGATCTAAATTCGGTACCGATGCCATGTCCCAGACATGGTCTTATACGGGACCTTCCTTATCTCATGTTGTGACATAGGTATCCTCGTTATTCTGAACTTCAACCGAGACTTTACTTAGCATATTCTCATTTATTTTCTCATCAAGACATTATTAATCAACTTCATGGAAATGATATGCATTTCTCAAAATAATAAGTAATTTAAACATAATAACATATGTAGCCTTAATTTCACGCAAACTTACCTCGGTACTCAAAATAGGTGTAGATGTTCGATTTAGTCCACAACTTTATTCTTGCCTCGGTTTCAGTCTAGGCTTTGCGTTTCTTGATCTATAATAACAATTTCACTTGTTTAATACTCACAATGACTAAATTGACTCATAATTCATACTTTGGCAAAATTATGAAATTGCCCCTAAACTTTCACATAATTACACTTTTGCCCCTAGGCTCGTAAAATGATTTTCATTCAACTTTCTTGTATTTTAAGCCTAGTTGAATCATTCTCTTAACTACAAAAGCCTTCAATTTCAACTATTTCACTCATGTATGACCATTTTTATAACTTTTACAATTTGGTCCTTTTATGCATTTTTCATGAAAATCACTTAGAAAAAGATGTTTATCCTACATCAAACTTTCATATTCTTCCATAAAACATCAAAATACATGCATTTCATACATGGGTAAATTTTTGAACATAAACCCTAGCTCAAAATATAGCTAAAATTAGCTAATTCGAGCTACAAGGATCTCAAAAATACGAAGAACGTTAAAAACGGGGCTAGGATGCACTTACTATCAAGCTTGAAAGTTGAAGAAACCCTAGCTATGGCTCCTTAGTGAATTTCGGCTAAGGGAGAAGAAGATGAAAACAATTTTGACTTCTTTTTCCCTTTTTAATTCATTAATTAACCAAATGACAAAAATGCCCTTAAGACCCTTTCTTGAGATTTTTCCTTCCCATGTCTATTTTTGTCCATCTTAACATATAATGGTCTAATTGCTAAATAAGGGCTTCTAATAATTTTTATGATGCTATTTCATAGTTAAATCTTCTATAATCTCATATTTTCTAATCTTTGCAATTTAGTCCTAATGGACAATTTGATCACTAATTAATAAAATTTCTTCATGAAATTTTCACACAATCATGCAAACACCTCATAAGCCTCATAAAAATCATAAAACACGTATTTCTACTTCAAATTTGTGGTCTCGCAACTACTAGTCCGACTAGGCCCTAAATCGGGCTGTTACAGGGCGTGTGATCGACGAGCTAGGCCATGTGCGATTCATGAGCCGAGTCGAATTGGGCCGTGTGGGTCCCACACGGGCGTATGGGATTATTGGGCCAGGTCGTGTGACCCACACGGCTAAGGCCATTTTGGGCCTAGTGGGCCACACGGGCGTGTGGGCCCACATGGGCAATTACATGGGCTTGTGGGCCCATTTTTACTGTTTTGACCGCTAAGGTTGCACGGGTCGCCCGAGTCGACTGTGGACCTACTGTAGGGTCGGTAAGATTACCTTGACCCCTAATTGATTGAATGGCTGTTATATCCACATACGATTCATATATATGTGAGAGTGTATATTGAGCATGTTGTTAAAACCGTACTGAATACATGTACGATACCATGATTTGGCATGACATGTTTGTATGATGCATTGCATGGGGATGGGTTGTTATTGATTGGAGGAAGTGTACTGAAAGGCTTCGAGCCTAATTTACTGGCAGCTCAGCTGTAAATTACTGTCTGGTGCCGCTTTCGGTACTATTTTGGAGTGTAGGGATAGGTGGGTTGATTATATCCCCACATGGAGTGTAGGGTTGGATGGAGATGGTGTGTAGAGGCTGGCTGGGTAGGACTTGTATACTGCATAATCTGTTACTGTACTGATCACTGATATTGTAATGGGCCAAGACCCAGATGCATGACTACTTTTATACTGAGATGGGCTAAAGTCCAAACTGATACCGTCACTGATACTGAAAAGGGCTTAGACCCAGACTGAGTTTATTCTATGTACTATCTGTTTGCCTGCATGGGGAATTACACACTGAGTTTTCGTAAACTCACCCTTCTATTTTATCTGTACAGGTAATCCCCAGACTTAAGCGGATTGGAGCGGCGGATGACTCAACGGTGGCCACACGACCCTTTTTTCGTTGTTTCGTCTTTAATTAGGTTTTCAAAGTTTAATTTGGGGTATTTTGCTATAATAAAGGCCTCTATGGATTTTCGCTTGAAATTTGGATTTTATATTTGTCTTATGTTTATATCTTCTAGAGGTAGGTAAAATACGAGTTTTTAAAAGAAATGCATGTGTTTTAGCAAAATACCCACAAGGACACAAACTATTTAAAAAGCTTCCGCAACGTATAATGTTTTGAAAACTAACGACTGAATAAGAATCACGATTTTAAAATTAATAAAAGACAATGGGGATTTCTAAACAGAAAATGTTTTAAGCAAAGTTACGTTTTTCCAACACAAGCTACGGTTTTCAAACACACTACTATGTGACATCGCCAGATTCGGCCATAACGTCCAGGCCGGGTTTGGGGTGTTACAGTGGCGGTTATATTCAAACTTTTTCTTGCCAAACTTTCTTTCTTGGAGGGGAAATTAGATCTGCTTGAAGGTAGTTGTGGTTTCTTCTTGTTTTCAAAGCTTCTTAACACTTCTACACACCATGTTTTATCTTTTACATCTATCTTTCTTTTCTTCTTTATTGTTCTAATCTTTGATTTATCGTTCTATTTTATTTATCTTAGTTTTTATTTAATTGTTTTATCTAACTTGGATTTTATTGTGTTTTAGGTTGTGTCAGAATCCAAGTTTCGTTCCAAACGTCTAGAGCCTTAAGTCAAATTCGCGACTTGAACAAACTTTACGATCCTCTTCTGTATTCATTCGTACTCACATCCACAAACTTATTCGTTATCATTTAGTATCAGATTCTTGGGTGTTTTAGGTTTTCTTTGTGTTCTTATAAACTAATTTCTAGCAAATAGCCTCAAAACAATTTTTTTACCTAGAAAGTTTTCGAAAAAAATATTTTTCAATGGGAAAACATTTTTCAAACAATGTGAAATTTTACATACTATTTCTTGGAATTATTTTTGAAAATAAAAAATATTTCCCACAAAAAAAGTGATCTAAAAACTGCAAAAATAGAAAAATACAAAAAAATTTAAAAAATATTATGTGGATTGAATTTTGTGCCAAAAATTTCCAGATCAAATATAAATTATTTGAGGATGCTCTAGTTTAAATTTTTTTATTTTTGGAAATTGGGAACACCTCGAAAGAAGTTTGTCAAGTTGTTTCGCAATTTTTCGAGTTTTCGGGTTTCAGGGATTTTCATTGACTCTTAGCCTTAGGTTTTCATTTTTTTTGCTTTTTATTATCCTTTACGCATTCTAACACTTTATTGTTTCTTGTGTTAGTAGGTTAAAGCGTGTTGCACATTCCTTCCTCTGTGCAACACAATTCTTTGTTGTCTAGCCGATTTTAGACTTATAGTGCTACTAGGTTTGCTTTGTTTAGTTTGATTCTAATACATTTGATTAATTGATATAAACACTTTTATAAGACTCACAAGATTAATTCTTACCTCATTGAGAATTTAATTTTATTTCTGAGTGCATAAGGTGAGGTTTGCTTAATTTTTGTTTTGAGTGTTGTGTTTTTCCAGGCTTTCACAGTGGCTCGTGACACTTATAACCGTAAAATCCATGATGAGACACCATCCGATGATAAAGAACAAGATGTTACATTTGACAATATTGTGGGGATGGTAATTTGTCGACATCAACAATTGAACGAGTTATGTGATACAATTGAGGCCAATTTGACTAAGTTTCGAACGGAACAAAAAGGGAGCATTACTCAACTTGCCAATCAAATTCAAATGCTAACTCAAGTTGTTGCTCGTTTCGAGACTTATTCGGACCGACGATCTCATGCTAGTGGCAGTGATGATGATGGAGACAATGAAAAACCTTGTATTCGTTCTAATACTAGTAGACGAGGATATTGTCACACTAATGAAACTTTGGCTACTCATGATTGTGGCTAGTCTTCTTTGGCTAAACCAAAGTTCTCAATTCCATAATTTCGTGGAAAGAATGATCCCGAAGCATATTGTGAGGGAGAATAAAAAATTGAACTTATGTTCCATTATTATAAATTCCCAGAAAAGGAAAAAGTCTCGTTGGCGACCCCTGGATTTTCGGATTATGCATTAAGTTGGTGGATTCAACTTGGAATTAATCATCAAATAAACTACAAAAGGGCAATTGCAACATGGGACGAGTTGAAACAAGTGAGGCGAAAGTGTTATGTTCCTTCTCATTAGTACAGAGAGGTTAAAATGAAATGTCGACGCCATGTTCCAGTTAACCGATTAGTTGATGAGTACTTCAAGAAGAGATGGCCAAATGAAAAGAGGAGTACAACTGATCTCTCATCTGTTTTGAAATGTTATTGGTGTAGTTCAAAAGATCATAAGGGTATCCAATGTCTAATCAAATATCCAACTAAAGAAGAAAGTAAGTATGACTTCATGCCTTCTATTAACTTTTACTCTTGTAGAAAAGAGATTTGTGATGACGAACTTTGTGAACAGGAAAAAGATGATAATGAGATTTTTTTCCTTCAATTTATGGAGTTAGATGATATAGAAACATCATGTTCTCCCACTGAGATGTATTGCACTGAATTGAATATGCATAATACTTGTGAGGGGGATATGAGAAGTGAGGAAAAATCATGTGAAAAGAATGAGAGAAAAGAGACATTGAATGATAAAAGTCTACTTGATGGTCTAAATTTGGTGAGTGAAAATCCATATGAGGTAAAATTGGAGAGTTCTCAAGTGGAAAAAGAAAATGAAAAGTAAGAAAATACCTCTACAAAAGTTAGGAATGATTATGTTTTAATTAACATTAACTTTAAATTTTTTAGTGGTGTTTCTTCATTATCAGACTTCAAGGATCCATTGAGAGACTTCCAATTATATTACTCTACCATCGATAGACAATTTTACTTGTAGGAAAGAGGTAAGTTGAACATTGATAATTCTCCAAAGCTACTGCAAGGTACGAAAGGAAGGAAACAATAGAATTGATTTAAGAAGGAATACAATGAATGTTTTCTATAAGTATGATACTGGTTTTTTTTTTTTGTAAAATATTTCCTTACAACATGCTTTGTTGTTGGTCAAATTTCATTAAACCTTGGTCTAAAAGTGTAATTGATTTTATGGATTTATCTAGATTTGTAAAGGTTAAAAGTAGTAATTTTGTTGCACTAGATATGTTTCTTATAGCATTTACTACATTTTCTATCTTGACCTTTAACGATGAATTTTTACATAATCTTAACCTTCTTGATTTTTATAATTATGTGAATTTCTTGACAAATCATTGAAAATTCTTATGGATGACCATGCATATGCAAAGAAAGTTACATGTTATTTTTTACTTGAACACTCATGTGCCTAATATTTCTTTGTTTAGTATTAATGGTTTGTTTTTGAAGGAGAGGTACTTGATCCATGCTGATTTGGGATATCAAAACCATACCTTTGATCTTGGAAATAGTTTTGGTGCACAAGAAAGCTTAGGTAAGTTTTTTTTTCATTTTATTGTAATTAATTCTAATTTCTTTTCTATTTATGCAACTGAAGATTCGAGGACAATTGTAACACCCCAAACCCGGCCCAGATGTTATGGCCGAATCTGGTGTGTCACATCAAAGCGTCGTTCAAAAACTGAGTTTGTTGTTAAAAGTTCATTTCTATGTTTAAATCCTTTTGCTTGAGTTTAGCAAATCATCTCGTCAAAAATGTTTACTTAATGTCTAGCATTGATACTTTAGGTTATTCCAATCGCGGAAGCTCCTAAAGTTTGAAATATAAAAATGTCTGCTTTTGAGTGTTTTTGAAAATAGTTGTTAATTTTGAAAATTTGTGTTTAGCAGTTTTAAATAAGAAAATCTAAAGCCCATTTAAAAATTTAATCCCTCAAAGGCCTTATAACAAAATTAAAACCCAAATTATGAAATTCAAATAAAAAGTCTACAGCAGAGCATCAGCGGTCGTATGGCCACCTCCGAGTCTCTCGCGGCTCTAAATCGCCTAAGGCTGGGGATTACCTGTACAGTTAGACAGAAGGGTGAGTTTGCAAAAACTCAGTGTGTAATCCCTTATAATACAAACAGTCAGATATACAGTATGTAGAAACAGACTGGGCTTGAGCCCATCACAGACACAGTATCAGGTGGGCCTTAGCCCATAACAGAACCAGGTGGACCTAAGCCCATTATAGAATCAGTATCAGATGCAAATATGCAGACAGAAATCTAGCCCAATCCAACCAATACACCACCCGTACCCACCAACACACCATGTGGGGATAAAATCAACCCACCCAGCCAACACACCAAGCTTAGCATCGGTTGCGGCACTAAGTCAATAGAACGGCTAAAAGCCATAAATATCGTAGAAAGGCTGGAAGCCTTGTACAGAACAGCAACGAGCCGTACACTTCCTCCGTAACAATGTCCCAACCCTATGCAATATGTCGTGTATGTCATGCTCAATCATCACAGGTGTATGCAGAATGGCCATGCTCAGTAACAGTCATTTAAACATATATTAAAAGCGTATCAGTCACACAACCACAGTCAAGTCAGTTAAAACATAGTCATACGATCACAGTCAAATCAGTCAAATTCATAATCTAAGTTAATCATTCACCCACAAGGGCAAAATAGTCATTTTATCCTACGGGGGTATTTTGATAATTTTAAAAATATTGGGGTCTCGGTACTTATCACGACCTCCTAGAGGGTCCATCATCACTTCGAGCGACTCAGATAACCTACACGGCCAGAACAGTGTATATGAGCCCAAAACTCGCTATTGGGCCCAAGTGGGCCCACACACTCGTGTGGCCAATTTAGTCCAGATTCACATACGGCATCGCGAGCCTCATAAACCAAACTATCAATGATTGCTTACCGAGGATTTTACCCGTGTGGGCCCACAAGCCTATTGGGCCCACGTGACCCATTTCGACCCATCGAGGCCCATAACGGCCCCAGTCCACGAAAACGCACGTGGTGGCCTCGGCAGTCTGCTACCCACAATTTGGGGCTCTATTTGCCCCACGTGTATTCGTACCCTCGTGAGGCCTTGAATGCCGAGGTTCCGGCATTTCAGCTTATCGGCTTTTGCCGATTCACAGATAGACAGGGGTGTAAATACACACCTTTATCCCGCATTTGACAGTCACGAAATCGGGCGTACGGTTACACACTTGATTGCGAAACGTACGAATCGTCCACGTGCTCCAAAGCCTATTTTCCATCAAATCATATTGTTAGTCTTCCAACATTAGGATTCCTAAACATACAATCCCAAACCAACCCTTTACCCTTACCCTGAATGAGCGAAAAAAACTTTATTGCTCTTAACGCTGACTAAGGATCGATCTCGATGATTACCTGCTCAGGCAACGAACCTTATTAGGCAAAACTATTTTCAAGTATATGGCTTAAAGTCCCAATATTAAGTCATAGAGTATTCGGCCAACACCACTTACCCCCAAAACGATTGAATGCTGAAAGAAGGATTTGAGCACACCAAATCAACTGATAGGAACGGTAGAACAATGAAGCAGTCGGCCACTTGTCAAAGCGATTACCAGAGAAGAACCACTAAACCAAAATTAAATGAAGAGGTAAGGAGGGGAGAATCGGTCACAAAGAAGCAAGAGGAAAAAGAGTAGTGTGATTCGGCAAAAAGTAGAAGAAAGAAAGTTGAGAATAGGGATTTCGGCACTAAAACTTACACTAATCAAATCCCGAAAGAGCAAGAAAGGTAACTTGCGGAATCGGCACTAGGGAGAAAAAAAGCCAGAATCACCAAAAAGAACAAAAACCCCAAATGACAGAGAGGAAATTTGACACCTATTCACTCACAAATTGTCGAAAATGCATACCCAAAGACCCCGTTAGCCGAATTGCACAAACAAGTCTCCCAATCAGCTATAACACTCCCTAATTTGAATTCCTTAACTTTCTCCTAAAATCTCTCCCCTTGTCCCTCCTTGATATCCTCCATAACACCCTCCAAGACCCATTCAAACTCTCACCCAATAGAGTTTGAAACCACCTCAAACTCCTGCCGCCTCATGCTAGCAAAATAAATATCCTTTTCGCTTGCAATGGGATTCGAACCGAAGCCCCCCTCAATAGCTCAACACGCCACTTGCCTCCTTGCCACAAGTTCTTTTGTGTCACATTTAATCTTCTATTAATTAAAAGGTCTAAAGGCCAAAGTCCAGGTTCCTTTAAAAGAAAAACCGAAATAAATTACAAGAGCCAAGACTTGAACCCAGGCTCCCTTGCAACCTTAATGACGCCACAACCACTAGACCACATGCTTCCTTATGTCATTATTTTAACACAATAATTTAAAAGGCCTACATCCAAGCATCCAGGGTTTTATCCACTTAAAACCAAAATTTTTGCTAAAGCCCAAGTTTGAACCCATGACTTTTCCAACTCCTCTCAGGACCCTTAACCACTTGAGCAGACATTTAATTGTGTCATTTCCCAGCTCACATAAACTTTTATGCACATTTTCCTAACCATTCCCTTGCTCAAGGCCCAATACTTCTAGGCCCAAATTCCGGGGCGTTACACAAATTTTCTTGAGGAAGGGGGGAATGATGTGAGTCTCAATGCCCACTTTTAGACCCATGGATGTGATGGGCTTACACTACCTCAACGCCTAACCAAGGTGTCAATTTTTAAGATGAAAAGATTAGTCAACTTGCGACAAATATTTGTATGGGATCCAAGCATTTATGGATTAAGATGACTACATAGAGTTTGAAGGTCAATCTGTTAGCTTTAGAACGCACTTTCAATCACTCAATTTTGAGTTTGAGAACTCAAGTGATGATTGTTTTAGTGAAGACTGGACGAGAAAATTTTTTGGACGGGATTATGGCGAGAATTACGAGTTTCAGGGCTTTAATTTGAGTTTAAATCATTTTGGGTTCAAGTTTTAGGCTAAATTTTTATTATATATGAGCCTAATATTGTATTTATCTGCTCTTATTATTTTAGTAGTGTTTTGTTCTGAATTTTTGATAATTATGAAGTATTTTAAGTTATTTAGGAGTTTTATGTCAATAAGAAAGTTTATTTTAAAACTACTTCTTGTTTAGGTTAATTAGAGTTTTAGTATACTTATGAGTTTTTTTTTTAGATTTATTTAGCTAGCCTATATAAAGGCCTTTGCATTGTACACCGAAAATCAATTGATTATTATTCAATTTCTCTTTGAGTTAATAAATTCTCTTTGAGTTTTGCTTTCAAGAATTTCTCTTGAGTTTTCTTTTAGAAGAGTTTTAACAATCTTTTCAGATTGTGGGGGTCATCTTCAAACTTTTTATTGCCAAGCTTTTTTTCTTAGAGGGGAAATTAGAGCCACTTGAAGGGAGTTGTTGATTCTTCTTGTTTCTAAGGCTTCTTAGGACTCCTAAATGCCATGTTCTATCTTTTACATCTATCTTTTTTTTTTCCTTCTTTTTTGTTCTAATATTTTATTTATCACAGTTTTTATTTAATTATTTTATCTAACTTGGATTCGTTTGTGTTTCAAGTTGTGTCAAAATCCAAGTTTTATTCCGAACGTCTAGAGCCTTAAGTCAAATTCATGACTTGAACAAATTTTACGATCCTCTTCTGCATTCATCCTTACTCTCATCCACACACTCTGTAATATCTGGGATTTAGGGCTTGTGCATTATTGCATGTGCTAGTATGTCTATGTGTATGTTGAGTGTGTTTTTATGAATTTTGAGAACTTTAGAGTGTAGGTGAATGTCTTAGAAATTATTAGGTTTTAAGGGGGAACTAGGCAAATGAGGCCTTAAGAAAATTTATGGGGGAAATTGGACATAAAAATGGGCTTGTTAAAGTGGCAAGGAGGTGCCACTTAAAGCCCTAAGCAGTGACGCCACAAGCAGTGTCTAGGGCCTAGGTTCGAGCAGCAAGGGGAGCACTTTTTGGAGTTGTTTTTGCGTCAGGAAGGAAGGGAGTTGGACGGCATGGGGAGACTGGATGGATGAGCTTTAGATGTGGTCAATTTCTTTTTAAAATTTCGGCTAAGGGCAAGGATAATGCTTGACTCATTCAAAATATTTTAAATGAGTAGAGAAGAGGAAAAATAGGAGAAAAGCAAGGAGAAGCTAGTGTTTGAGTGTTAGCCGAATTCAAGGGAGGGGAGTGAGTTGAGGTATTCGGTCATATAAGGGGGGCTTTGTGCCGAAAGTTTAAGGCTATCAAAGTGATATTTTTGGCTATTTTCTTTTGCCGGAATTTGTTCTATTCTCTCATGAACTTTCAACCCTTTTTCTTTTATAATCAAACCTCACAAAAAATTCACTCTTTTTCTCTCATTTAGTCCTTGGCCGGATCATCCCAAGAACATTAGGGTCAATTGTTTTTTTTCTCATTTGTTTAAGGTAAGCCGAATCTACCATCTACCCTTCTCACCTTTTCTTTCTATTCTACTTAGGTCGAACTTCTCCCTCCCAAAAGTTTATCATTGCCGAAATTCTTAGATCAACACACCACCATTGCCGAACCTTGGTAACCCTCATCTCTTTTCTTTCCCATTTGATAAGGCCGAATATCTCTGGGGGTTCAAGCAAAGGTGCAGTCGGTTTCAGCAGTAAGGGAGGAATTCGGGATTTGGTTGTTGTCAACTTCAAAGGGAGATCTTTCGGGATTTTAAGATCTAAGGTAAGCGAATGTAATCATTAGGCCGAAGGCCATTTATGGTGTTTATTAAGTGTTAGAATCGGATCTAACATATGCTTATAGGAATTTCGACAGATACCTCAAACAAGTGACAATTTCGGGATTTAGATCCGCAAGGTAAGTGAATATGAATATTCGACCAAGGTCATATCAAGTGTTAGTGTCTAGCCGATTCTAACTATGATCTTTAGGGAGGAGTATAAGCTGTTTCGGCAAACTTTTAGGATTCAGTGAACACGTTAGTAACCAGGTGTGTAGCCCTACACTAATTCCTAATAGATCTATGGTATTATTATTATGTATGTGTTAATGGAAATATGAAAATATGGCTAAAGGTATCATTCAATGGTACAGAGTATTCAGGTACGTTACCCATTAATGCTCTGTTAATAATATCATGAATATTGAACAGGACACATATGAGAAATTGTTACGAGTGTGAAATAAGGTAAATTGTGTTATTTCGCATGTTGTATGACGCATGGGGCATACGGGTGATATTGAAAGGGGGAAGTGATCCGGTGGTTTTACCACAATATCCGTGACTCATGTCACGTGTCAATGTGGTGAGTTATGTCACATATTGTTATCCGTGACTACGGTCACATATTAATATCCGTGACTTTGTCACATTATCCGTGGCTATGCCACAATTTATAAGGGCGATGTGCATTTCGTCCTCATGCTGATCGCCTTCGATGATGTGTAGCGGATGGAGGGTCGATTTAGTAATCCCCACAGCAGGTGATTGATTGGGTACGTGCAGTGATGTGTAGAGGATGGTTATTTAGGTTTGGGTTCGGGATTGCATCATTACTTATATCTCATTATATGTGATTGATATGCCTAAATTGTTTGGGAGTTCGTGGTAGTTGTTACACATTGAGTCTCATTGACTCACCCTTCGTGGGATATCTTTTTCGTGTGATACTCAAAGTGATTTGGACCGGGTCAATGAGGACTAGGTGGTGGCCATGCTCACTTTCGGTGTTTTCTTCTAATTTGGATTTTCCTATTAAGTTTTGGATTTATTTCGGGTTTTGCTATTGATGTAATAAGGCCACTATTATTACACTGCGCTTATGCTTGCTCTCTAAATTTTTATTACGATACGATTCTTATTAACTCGAAGGTTAAATAACTCATCTTTAAAATAAATGTTCATTGTTTTGACACCTAAATACCAATGATTTTCAACTTAATGTTAAACCCTAAAATTCGGCGATTTCTTCTAACTTATAGTTTTCAAATACGAAAATATTGTTTTAATATGGACTTCAAAAAAAAAACACCATTTTCAACTTGAACCCAACACCTAACGATTCCTCTTCAAAATGACCACATTTTCCAAATTGACAAAAAAGATTTGAAATGTTTTACTCGAGGAACATGCCAGATCCGGTCGGGGCTCGTGGGCTGGGTTTGGGGTGTTTCAATTTGGTATCAGAGCCCAATTTTAAACTCACGGCCTTGGGTTTAAAGCCCACAACGTTTTCAAAAATTGAGCCCAAATAAGTTTTTGTGAAAATTTTTGAAATAAGCAGGTTTCTCTGGCATGGGACCTAAGTCTCCGACCCGAAGTCCACCAGGTAAGTGCCCCTAACTGTTGTATGATTGGTATGTGGGTATAACGGGAACGTAGATTAGTATATTAAGTTATTGAACCCTAGGATTAGCTTACTTTAACACAGAATTACATAAAATTTAAGGCCTAATTAAACAAACCTGTGAGTAAGTCGCCGAGTTAGGGTGTGGCAACCATTGTGCGCATGTCTAGGATTGGATTCGTGAAGAGCTTGGTATTTAAGCAGTCCCTAGTGACTCACCTCCTCTTCGCCGAATCCTACTCCAGTGCGTAGTAACGCTTCACCTTAACCAAGAGGACTTATTCACGGGCTAAATTTAATAATTAAAACCCGAAAGGGACCAAACTACACCGTTTTATAAAAACCTTAGTTTTAAAATCACCAAATTACCCCTTTGATTTGTAAAAACTATTCCAGATTTTAAAAAGAAAATTCGGTTTACAAAATTACCCAAATGCCCTGGTTTGTAAAAAAATTACTAAAATACCCTTGGTTTAAAAATTACCATACTACCCTCAACCTCTACTAAAATGTTCTTACTTTACAAAAATACCGAAAACCCCTATTTTGCAAAATATTGAGATACCCAAATTTTGAAAATTACCAAAATACCCCTATAGGACAAATTACCAAAATACCCACGGATTGGATCGGAGGAAAATGTTCGAGTGATGAATGTGTGTAGTAGATACTATTGAATGGATGTGCTTCTCTCGAATTAGGGTAGAAGACTTGAAATGAAAACCTCAGAATGATCGAAAGAACTACTACTAAACTCCTTTACATAAAATTTCTTCGTGGGTAATCAGTGGAACAAAGACTAATGCATAAAATTTTTTAAACCAGATTGAATCGCGATCGTAGACATGAGTTCTAGGGGATGTGGTCGTAATGTGCGAGGGCGTGGTAGAAGCAGAATGGCCGTATCGAAACCCGTTAGGTCTGGTCAAGGGTCCGAGAATGAGGTACCACCACCACCACCAGCTGTTGGCGTTGAGCATCAGGATCAGACGGGGGATGATGTAGTATCGCAGGAGATGCTGCGGGTTCTTGAGATGGTGGCTGGAGCAGGTGGAGGTGGGGGAACTCAAAAATCTGTACCCGAGCGGCTCCGAGCCAATGGAGCTGAGGTGTTCCGTGGTGTATCCGGTGTGGCGCCCAATACGGCTGAGTATTGGTTGGAGGCGACGGAGCGGATTATGGACGAGTTGGATTTGACTGCTGAGGAGAAACTGAAGGGAGTGGTGTCGCTACTTTGCGATGAGTCATATCAATGGTGGCTCACAGTTCGGGATGGTGCTATAACTGAGGATCTTACTTGGGAGAATTTTAAGGCGGCGTATCAGAAGAAGTATGTTGGGACTAGCTATATTGATGCGCAGAGGAAGGCATTTCTGAGGTTGGTTCAAGGGAATAAGTCCGTAGCGGAGTACGAGGCGGAATTCTTAAGGTTGAGCCGGTACGCTCGAGGGATCGTGGCTACGGAGCATGAACGATGTGTCCAGTTTGAGGACGGACTGAGGGATGACCTAAGGTTGTTGATAGCTCCACAGCAGGAGCGGGAGTTTGCAGTGTTGGTAGAAAAGGCTAAGGTAGCCGAAGGAGTTAAGGAATCTGTGAGACAGAATACGGATAGGAACAGGCAAAGGAGAGGTTTTGGAGCATCAGGGTCATCCGGGAATGTTCAAAAGAGACAGAGAGTTGATGGGCCGCAGTATTTTCAAAGATAGATTTACGGTCGGGATATCATCAGCTTAAGGTGAAGGAGGTGGATATCCATAAGACAACTTTCCGGACAAGATACGGGCATTATGAGTTCGTGGTAATGCCGTTCGGATTGACGAACGCCCCAGCCGCGTTCATGGATATGATGAACTGGGTTTTTCAACCCTATTTGGATCAGTTCGTCGTTATGTTCATCGACGACATCCTAGTGTATTCCAAGTCGGAGGAGGAACATGACGAGCATCTCTAGATAGTGTTGTAAGTGTTAAGGGAAAAGAAGCTATATGCCAAATTCAGCAAGTGTGAATTTTGGCTTAAGGAAGTTGCGTTCTTAGGGCATGTAGTGTCTGCAGAAGGGATAAGGGTGGATCCTAGGAAGATTGAGGCAGTGCTAGACTGGAAACCACCTAAGTCTGTGGCCGAGGTACGTAGTTTCTTGGGATTGGCAGGCTACTACAGAAGGTTCGTGGAAGGGTTCTCATTAATAGCTGCTCCTTTGACGAAGTTGTTGAGAAAGGAGGTACCTTTCGTATGGACAGATAGGCAACAGGAGAGCTTTGAGAAGCTTAAGAGGGTTTTGACTGAAGCTCCGGTTTTGATTCAGCCTAAGGCAGGGAAGGATTTCGTGGTGTATTATGACGCTTCTCATACAGGATTAGGATGTGTTTTGATGCAAGACGGGAAGGTAGTCGCTTATGCGTCTCGACAATTAAGGCCACATAAGGTTAACTATCCGACGCATGACTTGGAATTGGCGGCGGTGGTCTTTGCTCTTAAGGTATGGAGGCATTACCTATATGGAGAAAGGTCAGTGATCTACACAGACCACAAGAGCCTTAAGTATTTGTTGACCCAGAAAGAGCTGAACCTGAGACAGCGAAGGTGGGTGGAGTTATTAAAGGACTACGATTGTTCCATAGAGTATCACCCGGGCAAGGCAAATATAGTGGCAGATGCCCTAAGTTGGAAGGTAGTGTCAGATCTGAGGGCGATATTTGCACATCTTAGCTTATATTACGACGGAAGTTTGTTAGCGTAATTGCAGTCGTCAGTCATGGTTGGATGAGGTAAAGGAAGGACGGTTGGCGATGATGATTTAAGTGCTAAGTTGCGGCAAGTGCGTAATGGACGGCTAGAGGATTATGGTGTTAACAAAGTGATGGAGTATTGTGTTTCGTGGTAAGGTCCAGTATGCCAAGAACGAGGAGTTAAGACGGAGAATTCTTCGTGAATCGCATAGTAGCCCTTATGCTATGCATCCTGGAGGTAGTAAGTTGTATAGAGATCTAAGGGAACAGTTTTGGTGGCCTGGTCTTAAGTGGAAAGTTACAGAATTTGTAGGGAAGTGCTTAACGTGTCAGCAAGTCAAGGCTGAACATCAAGTTCCGTCAGGATTGCTTCAGCCGATAAAGATTCCGCAGTGGAAGTGGGAGAGAATCACCATGGACTTCGTTAGTGGGCTTCCCCTTACGCCTACTAAGAAGGACTCGGTATGGGTGATAGTGGATCGATTGACAAAGTCCACGCATTTCATTCCAGTGCGGGTTGACTATTCTTTGCAGAGGTTAGCAAAGTTGTATGTGGTAGAAATTGTGAGATTGCATGGAGTACCGGTTTCGATTATTTCAGACAGGGATCCAAGGTTTATGTCTCAGTTTTGGAAAGCACTACATCAAGCTTTAGGCACCGGATTGGATTTCACTACGACATTTCATCCACAGTCAGACGGTCAATCTGAGCGGGTGATCCAAGTGTTGGAAGATATGTTGAGGGGCTGTGTGATAGACTTCAGAGGAAGTTGGGAAAAATATTTGCCTTTAGCGGAGTTTGCATATAATAACAGCTATCAAGCCAGTATTCAGATGGCACCATATGAAGCGCTGTATGGACGGAAGTGTCGCACTCCTACGTGTTGGACAAAATTGGGGGAACGTCAAGTTTTGGGTCCGAAAATTATGGCAGAATCTGAAGAGAAGGTTAGGGTAATTCGGACACGGTTGAAGGAAGCATCTGATAGGCAAAAGTTGTACGCAGATCTTAAGCGGAAGGAAATAGAGTTTGATGTGGGAGATCAGGTGTTTCTTAAAGTTTCGCCATGGAAGAAGGTGATGAGATTTGGTCGCAAAGGGAAGTTAAGTCCAGATTTATAGGACCTTATCGGGTATTGAAGTGAGTTGGACCAGTGGCATACCAATTAGAGTTGCCTCCGGAGTTGAGGCAGATGCACGATGTATTCCATGTTTCTATGCTACGTCGTTATCGATCGGATCCGTCTCATGTAGTACCGGTTGAAGAGGTGGAGCTAAGGCAAGATTTGTCCTACGAGGAGGAGCCGATTCAGGTTTTGGAGCGAGATGTGAAAGTGTTGCGAAGGAAATCAGTTCCTCTGGTCAAAGTATTATGGCGTAATCATGGATCGGAAGAAGCTTCTTGGGAGCCGGAAGAAGCAATGCGATAGCAATACCCTCACCTATTTTAGCCAGGTAATTTCGAGGTCGAGATTATTTTAAGGGGGTAGAACTGTAATATCTGGGATTTAGGGCTTGTGCATTGTTGCATGTGCTAGTATGTCTATGTGTATGTTGAGTGTGTTTTTATGTATTTTGAGAACTTTAGAGTGTAGGTGAATGTCTTAGAAATTATTAGGTTTTAAGTCTTAAAGGGGGAACTAGGCAAATGAGGCCTTAAGAAAATTTATGGGGGAAATTGGACATAAAAATGGGCTTGTTAAAGTGGCAAGGAGGTGCCACTTAAAGCCCTAAGCAGTGACGCCACAAGCAGTGTGCAGGGCCTAGGTTCGAGCAGCAAGGGGAGCACTTTTTGGAGTTGTTTTTGCGTCAGGAAGGAAGGGAGTTGGACGGCATGGGGAGACTGGATGGATGAGCTTTAGATGTGGTCAATTTCTTTTTAAAATTTCGGCTAAGGGCAAGGATAATGCTTGACTCATTCAAAATATTTTAAATGAGTAGAGAAGAGGAAAAATAGGAGAAAAGCAAGGAGAAGCTAGTGTTTGAGTGTTAGCCGAATTCAAGGGAGGGGAGTGAGTTGAGGTATTCGGTCATACAAGGGGGGCTTTGTGCTGAAAGTTTAAGGCTATCAAAGTGATATTTTTGGCTATTTTCTTTTGCCGAAATTTGTTATATTCTCTCGTGAACTTTCAACCCTTTTTCTTTTATAATCAAACCTCACCAAAAATTCACTCTTTTTCTCTCATTTAGCCCTTGGCCGAATCATCCCAAGAACATTAGGGTCAATTGTTTTTTTTCTCATTTGTTTAAGGTAAGCCGAATCTACCATCTCCCCTTCTCACCTTTTCTTTCTATTCTACTTAGGTCGAACTTCTCCCTCCCAAAAGTTTATCATTGCCGAAATTCTTAGATCAACACACCACCATTTCCGAACCTTGGTAACCCTCATCTCTTTTCTTTCCCATTTGATAAGGCCGAATATCTCTGGGGGTTCAAGCAAAGGTGCAGTCGGTTTCAGCAGTAAGGGAGGAATTCGGGATTTGGTTGTTGTCAACTTCAAGGGGAGATCTTTCGGGATTTTAAGATCTAAGGTAAGCGAATGTAATCATTAGGCCGAAGGCCATTTATGGTGTTTATTAAGTGTTAGAATCGGATCTAACATATGCTTATAGGAATTTCGACAGATACCTCAAACAAGTGATAATTTCGGGATTTAGATCCGTAAGGTAAGTGAATATGAATATTCGACCAAGGTCATATCAAGTGTTAGTGTCTAGCCGATTCTAACTATGATCTTTAGGGAGGAGTATAAGCTGTTTCGACAAACTTTCGGGATTCAGTGAACACGTTAGTAACTAGGTGTGTAGCCCTACACTAATTCCGAATAGATCTATGGTATTATTATTATGTACGTGTTAATGGAAATATGAAAATATGGCTAAAGGTATCATTCAATGGTACAGAGTATTCAGGTACGTTACCCATTAATGCTCTGTTAATAATATCATGAATATTGAACAGGACACATATGAGAAATTGTTACGAGTGTGAAATAAGGTAAATTGTGTTATTTCTGCATGTTGTATGACGCATGGGGCATACGGGTGATATTGAAAGGGGAAGTGATCTGGTGGTTTTACCACAATATCTGGTGACTCATGTCACGTAATCTGAATGTGGTGACTTATGTCACATATTGTTATCTGGTGACTACGGTCACATATTAATATCTGGTGACTTTGTCACATTATCTGGTGGCTATGCCACAATTTATAAGGGCGATGTGCATGTCGTCTGCAGCGACTGCCTTCGATGATTTGTAGCGGATGGAGGGTTGATTTAGTAATCCCCACGGTGTGATTGGCTGGTATGGGTGATGTGTAGAGGATGGTTATTTAGGTTTGGGTTCGGGATTGCATCATTACTTATATCTGTTATATGTGATTGATATGCCTAAATCGTTTGGGAGTTCATGGTAGTTGTTACACATTGAGTCTCATGACTCACCCTTCGTGGGGATATCTTTTTGTGTGATACTCGCTGATTTGGACCGGTCAATGAGGACTAGGTGGTGGCCATGCTCAGCTCAGTGTTTTCTTCTAATTTGGATTTTCCTATTAAGTTTTGGATTTATTTTGGGTTTTGCTATTGATGTAATAAGGCCACTATTATTACACTGTTTTATGCTTGCTCTCTAAATTTTTATTACGATACGATTCTTATTAACTCGAAGGTTAAATAACTCATCTTTAAAATAAATGTTCAATGTTTTGACACCTAAATTCCAACGATTTTTAACTTAATGTTAAACCCTAAAATTCGGCAGTTTCTTCTAACTTATAGTTTTCAAATACGAAAATATTATTTTAATATGGACTTCAAAAAAAAAAATGACACCATTTTCAACTTAAACCCAACACCTAACGATTCCTCTTCAAAATGACCACATTTTCCAAATTGACAAACAAGATTTGAAATGTTTTACTCGAGGAACATGCCAGATCCGGTCAGGGCTCGTAGGCCGGGTTTGGGGTGTTTCACACTCATTCTTTATCATGCCTTCTATCAAGTCCAATTGGGGAGATGCCTTGTCTTGGGCATCGGAGTAGATGACTCCTAGAAGATAGAGACATAAATGTGAGTGACTAAACTAACAATACATCTGACATGACCCAAGCGAAATAGGTCTTGAATCTATTTATGGATCTATTCACTTTTGACGTTCATAGTGTGGCATACCTAAATCCTGAGTGGATGACGAACTATGTATGCGTGACTTTTACACTTTGATGTAAGTAAAAGCCTGAGTTCAAATAGATAAGGAACCAAAAGCTGGTGCATCGGGTGTATGAATTTTTTAGTATGCAACGTCATACACAATAGTGGAATTCATAGCTTAAGACATGGGTAAATAATATCCTTTCATTGGCATTACATGGTTGATGAAAAGTAAACATAGCCATGGGTATTTTGTTTTTGTGATGAATGACTTAATTACTATTCAATAGTAATTGACTTCTCACGAAGGAAGATGTAATGGTTACCATGAGATAAAATAGGATCATATTGGCATAACAAATTTTATCCCAAAGAGATCAATGATATCTTATAAGGGTAACACACTTATGACAAGGTCATTGAACGAGTACTGAGTAATTGCTTTCATAATGATATGTCATTGAGGAGAGCTCAGTCACGATACTATAGTGGAATGACTTTGTGACCAAATGAGTTTATAATTAATAGGCGAAAAGTCAAAACTTAATTATAAATTATTTGAGCCTTAATTACATATGTCTAATCGGTCCCTCTGCTAGCTCGTTGAAACCAGAAATGAATGGCGAGTTTGAATAGAAATGAATAGAATGAAAAGGAAAAGAGAGATGAAAAACATTCAGGAATGATTATTCTAACGCCCTCCACATGACTCGAGCCATCGAATTCGAGCTTTGGGTGTTACTTTCTAAAATAGACACGATCTAGACTCATCTATTCACTTATGTAAAGACAACTAATAAAATTTCTAAGTCTTTAGCTGAATTACCTTATTTTATCATTACTATACAACTTCTTATACAGTGTAATGTTTCTTTCACAACATGAATAATATATAAAGTTTTCGCCTTATTTACAACATCATACAATCAGAGTATTATACTATGTGCAGACCTAACTTCGCCTTAAGGCTTATTTTGTACTTATACATTATGGCTAATAACATTCATAAGGTTCCCTCAGCCTTTCCGTTGGAGTAGACTATTCTTCCGCCACAATCTTTCCTTTAGTCTTCCCTGTATGCATATCAGCATGTACTGCCGCTCCCATGGCGTAGCCTTAGCATTGTCTCTCATCTCCCTTTGTTCTAATGGATCCTATTGTAATAGCACATTTTTTAGTGGTGTCAGAAATAGTGGTTTTGAGACCACAATTCTGATGTGTTAGTCCATAAATATTAATTATTTAATATTTATGAGGTCCTTAGGGTCGTATTAAATTATGGTTAAGAAATTTTAACGTTTAGTTAATCAATTAATCAAAAAGGACTAAATTGTAAAAGATACAAAAGTTAGATTTCTTTTAGTTAAAGGAGTAAATAGATAAAGAATATTGAAATGAATGACCATTATGGTAATTAGACCATATTATTTATAACGGGTGATGATGGCTTGGTTAGTTTGAAAATCTTATTAATTTTAAAGGTTATTTTAGTAATTTATTAATAAATTAAAATAATCAAAAGATGAAAATGTATCATCTTTTTCATGGTTTTCTTCTTTGGCCGAATGCCAGTGTTGGGGGAAAGCTTCAACCTTTGTTTGGTGTTGAGTCTTTGCATGTAAGCCATTTCTTGCCCGTTTTTGATGTTTTTTTTTTATGTTTTTGAGATCGTTGTCTTGATATTTAGCTAGTTTAAGGATTAATTTGAGAAATTGTCAAATGTTTAGAAATCCACCATTGATGATTTTTTATTGTTTTTATGTTAATTAATAGATTGTTAAGTTATATTGTTAAATAACACTATTTTATAAAGTAATTTTTGTTAGTTTAAATGTTAAAGGATTTAATGGTTAAAAAGGTAAAATATTAGGATAATATTGTAAAAATTATGTTAAATAGTGGACTGTTTTGAGACCTTAAAATTTTGGTTGGCTTGGGTTGTGCTTAAATAAGATTAATTTTGTAATTTTTGGGTTTAGGACTAAATTGTATAAAGTGTAAATATTTGGGGTCAAATGTGCAAAATTGTAAATAAGAAGTTATAAGTATTAAATTGAATAGTATATGAGATTAATAATTGAAATAAAATTATATTATAGATTAAGAACAAGTTGATAACCGAGGAAAATGAAAGGTTGCGAAATAGTCCCTAGACTTTTGCCATTATTGCAGTTTAGCCTTGGTAAGTTCGTTCGATTTAGTTTAATTTAATTTTGTAATGTACATTGAATGTGAATTTGGTTGATGAATGTTTAATGTTAATTGGTATAATAGTTGAAACATTGTTTGTTGATGATATTTCTTGAGGTGGATGAACGTAGGATAGAATACGATTGGCATGCCAATAGGTTATAGAGTGCATTGTATGGGATTGAGATGTGAAGGGGTGATGATACCTAATTTACGTTTATGCATTGAATATACTGAGGTTCAACATTTGCTGCAAACTATCGTATTATATTACAGTGATTCTGGCGTGTTACTAGGGGCGTATGTATAGCCTTCAGGCTTGGCACTTAGCGCCCAGGCATGTTTATGGAGGGATGTTAGCTTACGGGCTAGGCACTTGGCGCCAAGGCGTGTTTTCGGTTGGTTTAGTTTATTTGAGATCTTGGCATGTTTCGGGTGGATAACTGTGTACTCCTATCTGTTATATCGTTTATCGGGCAACATTTCCAGTGTTAAATGTCTTGTTTATGAATTCCTATTCGCATTATGGCTTGAAATGAATGATCTTGTAGGTTTATATTCAAATGAAATTCGTACTCGTTTGTGTATTACTCACCTGTTACGGATTGTGGTTGACAGGAAGCACTGTATATTAATCTTGTTATTTAAGTTTTCATGTTATTTCGATAAGCTTATTTGTTTTAATCATCGAACTTACTAAGTTTTATAAAAGCTTACTCGTGTTATTTGTCTTATTTTTTTGTAGATAGCATTTCATGGAAATCGGACGATCGGATCAAGTCGAAGAAATCACACTATCTGGATATCTTTTGGTAGTTTTGAACATTTACTCTTGGTTATATGGCATGTAATAGGTATAATGTAAATATGTGTTTGGTGTTGAATTTATGCATTTTTTCATTTTGATATGTTTATATGGTTGTTGTATAAAGTAAGTTATTATGGTAGTTTTGGTAAATTGAATGCTAGTTAAGCCTATATATGTGAAGTGATGATGAACGTGCCTAATATGAATATGTTTCAAAGGAATGTGGTTGATATGGAGAATGTATAGATAATACAAGAATGTAATGGTTGAAACTGAATGGTTTGTTTTGTACTTATTGAATTGTGGTGTCAATGAGGAAACATTGGTTAGGCACTTAGGATGTATGTTTCAACATGTTTTGAGCTTGTTTAATCGTTTTTTGAGTTGGTCTAATTGATAGTAACTGGGTTGCTTGTTGTCCAAGTAAGTTCAATATGGTAAATTTGAATTTGAAGGCACATTTTGGAGCACACAGCCTGGGACACTGGCTGTCACACGACCGTGTGTCACACACGGTCCTGCGACATGACTGTGTGACCTTATTTCAAATATTCACAAGGGAGGACACACGGGCTGAGACACTGCCATGAGTCCATTCTTCGTGTACTCACACGGTTTGGGATGTATCACACGGCTTGGCCGCAAGACTGTGACCCCTGTTTTTCAATTTTACCCAGATTTTTTTTGATTTGTTTAAAATTACCCCTAATTGTTTTCAAATTGTTTTTAAGGCTCTGTAGGCTTGGTTTAAGGTCCATAAATGTAATTCTACCTTGATTCTTGTGAATTATTAAATGTTATAGGATAATTTGTATATTTGTTTCTATTTGAAAGTAAATATTCTAAATTGTTTTGTAATACTCTGTAACCCTAATCCAGTGATGGAGATGGGTTTAGGGTGTTGCACCTACAATCAAAGGCATCCGTAATAAGTTCACAAGAACTTAGTGAGGCATCAGCATACATATATTCGTCAATATATACATATAACATGTATACAACATCACGACATCAATCCATACAAATCACACATAAAACGTCATAATATACTTCATAGAATCAGACAGACACTTGTCAACTTCAGTTCAGAACAAGTATTGTATCTTTACTTACCCGATACTCTCTCATATTAAACATTCTTACCTCAATCAGTATCATTTGACTTACTTACAGGTTTGTCTGATAACTCACTCTTTCTTCAGAGTCTGTCACTTTGGCGTTGCCTTTGAATTCTTATCTCAAGATCATTTCACAAACTATTCCACTAAGGCATACACTCCACTTCAGATATCTTCCCTTGTCTCTAGAAGTTGCAGACACATGCTTCATTAATAGATAACCACAAGGGCGTCCATACATGATCAGATAACCACTAAGGCATCCATTTGCATTTAAACAATCTTCGTCACAAAGGTGCACATGTAACAAACACAACCATAAGGTTTCCTCATATAACGGTTTTTGCCACAAGGGCTCACATATCAAAGAATAGTCACAAAAGCTCACATATCACAAGTTCCCACCACAAGGGCTCACATATAACAGATTGGCCACCAAGGCTCATATATACCAAGTTACTACCACAATGGCTCGTACATCATATTCCGCCATAATGACTCACATACAACAAGCTACACCATAAAGGCTCACATATATAAGAACAACCATAAAGGCTTCAACATATCAGTAACTTGGTGTTTTCGACGATAGGGATTTGCCTACACTCATTGTCATGAGCTTTGCCCCTCATCGTCTAGTACTCACCCAACCATCCACCACATGACATACTCAAATGTGGTCTTTGTTTGCCATATGATGCCATAGCAATATGGCTAGGCCTTACACTATATGGGCTTCCCATACCCCATATGATGCCATAACCCCAAACTAGGTCTTACACGGTATGGACTTCACATACCAATTGTTGGGAAATGTGCCCATATTGTAGTAAACATGTAATTATTTTCTATGTATTTGAAAGATGAATAAATAAATAAATTTGATTTCATATGTCACTATTCTATCTTTTGTGTTTTTGTCTTTCATATTTTGCATGAATAGCGAAATTGTGAAAAACAAATATTAACTCATTGATTATCTAAGTTCAAACTGATGATAAGTGACACTGTAAGAACGTTTACATTGCGAGAAAGACAACTTAATTCAGCATATAATCTAAACGTGTCTGTAACCTCGTAAAAGAATCAAAGTGAGCATTTGATCCAAATACTTAGAAGGATTATTATGTCATCTACAATTCCAATTGGGAAGATGTTGACTCCACGGGTAAAGACAAAAATGTATTCATTGAAAGAATGATTTATTGAACTGGACCCAAGATGAATTAATTTTGAATCTATTTGTGAATTAATTCACTTGTGATGTTTATGGTGTGATTTACCTAAATCTTGAGTTCGTCACTAACTATGCGTATGTAACTCATGTGCTTTGATATAAGTGGAGGCTTATGCTCTAAAGATGATCAAGCCCATAGTTGGTATGTTGGGTAAATGACTTGTGTATGGCATTGCTTTACTAGCAACAATGGAATTCATAGCTCAATTAAAGAGTTAACGATATCTTCTCATTGGCATTGTATGGATTGATAAATATGGAACGTGGCCACAGGTTGCTTGTTCTCAAACAAGCAATTTATCACAGTCATTTGTTGATGGTGATCATATTAATCATTAAGAAGACATAATGGTGACAATGAGATAAAATAGAATTGTATTGAGTGAACGAATTTTAACTCAAAGGAATCAATGATATCATATGAGGGTAACACATGACGAGGTCATTGGAAAAAGTAGTTGGATGAATTGCTTTTATAAAGAGCATACAATATGGAGTTTTCAATAATGGAGTATTGACTTTATGATTAAGTAATTGCCAATTATCGAAACGATGTTTCTGAACAAAATTGCAATTACTAGAGCCTAATTGTATATGTCTGATTGGTCCCTCTACTAGCTCAACAAAAGCTCGATCAGACTACATTTGAATCAGAAGGAAATTCTACGACTTTGGAAATAAGAGTCGATTTATTTGATGTTAAATTAAATTAGGTGGTCGTGAGAATTGTTAAACTAGAGAATTTGATTAAAGAACTTTCTTGAAAAATTAATTTGGAAAATCTAAGTGATTTTTGGGAAAATTAATTTTGATGAAGGAAAATTAAATTAATCAAATTAATTAAAATTAATATGATATTTGATAAACCGTAATATATACAAATTTTAATCCCACATTTAGCATACTTTTTGGATGATTTATCCTTTGAATTGTGGAATTTGATGCTCCTTATCCTTTAATTTCATGTTTTATACTTAGGGAAGCATCGGAGGATGAAAGGAATGAGAAACGGGCCGAAAACAGAGCAAATGGGCTTACCTTAGAGACTCACACGGCCTGGACTATCACCCACGATCGTGCGTTTCGAGTAACAACTGAGACACGACCTAAAACATCGTACATGGCCGTGTGTGGCAAACAGGATCGATCACGGTCGAGAGAGTCGACCACGAGCGTGTCACACGGGCGTGTCCCTGCTATAGTCAAGATGAGTTTCATTCGGAATAGGATACTTGTGGGCCAAGTAAGGCATCCCGAAAGCCTATATAAACACCCTAGAGGGCAACCTAAAGGGGGAGTCGGCGAAGCCTTCACAGTCTTTGGTCGTAAGCGGCTTGAGAGGGTGAACTCGTAGAATTACTCCAATAAAGCCAGTTGATCCATCTCAGAAGCCGAAATCACATTCAAGACGGAAGATCTTCTCTTCAATTTCCTTCAGGGGGTTTTAGGGTTTTTCTTATGTTTTGTTATTTACTTTCTTCTGAGATGTATTCTTTTATAATTATGAACTAAACCCCTCAAATACCTGAGAGGGATGAAACCTAAGACGGATCTTGTTATTATTTTCTGAACTATATGATAAATACTTGATTTGTTCTTAATTATGTGTTCTTAATTCTTGTTTTAATATTTCTGGATATTGATTCAAGTATTGATGTGCTTAGGCAGTGGAGCAAAAGTCCCTATTTAAGAGTAGATCTAGCATAATTAAGCGGAGTTGATCGTAACCCTAGAGATAGGATGACGAAAATCTGCCGGATTAGGGTCAAACCTAATATGGGAGTCCTTAGATTGAGTTAATGCAACACTAGGGGTTTTAATTAGAAAAAGATTTCAATTAATCAACCTAGGGTTAGACGTTAGTAGCCTTGAAAGAGGTATTAATATAAATTAGGGAATCCTACGGATCAAGTCAAGTGAATAAATCGTCTGGTTCAGAGTTAAATAACAAGTGAAGTCTAGTTGGATTCTTCCTCGGGTATTGTCTTAATCAACTGGTTTTTCCCAAAAGTATTTTTCCAATTCACTCTCTTTGTCTTAGCATCCTTAGTTTAGTAATTAGTTAGATAAACATCAATTCTGTTAATACTTAGGCTAAATAATAAAAAGTTAGTAACTACTAGTACTCTTGGTTCCTTTGGGTTCGACATTCCGGTCTTGCCACTAAGCTATACTACTGTTCGATAGGTGCGCTTGCCTCAATCGTGGTGATAGTTAGTTTCTAGGCTCGATCATTCATTATATAAATATTAAAACTCTCAGACACGATTAAGTTTTTGGCGCCGTTGCCGGGGAGCTAAGATATTAGGAACTCTTGATTTTTATTACTTTAGCCATTACATTTATTTGCAATTTATTATTATTTATTTTAACTTTTCTAATTTTTCTTTTTCCTTGCTTCTGGCAGGTATTCTAGTTTATGACTAGAAGAAACCCGACATGACCTCTACTTTACGATAGTGATATAGAAGGAACCGTTTGCAGAAACCGAAGGGAGATTAGGCGAACCCTACAATACACACAAGAAGAGTAAAAGGACGATACTAATAACACAGAAGAGATGGCTGATCCCCAGAATAATCCACTTCCTCCCGTGGTTGCGGAAAATCATGCTCCTCGTACTATGTATGATTATGCTAAACCTAATGTAACAGGAACTGAATCAAGTATTGTTAGACCTGCTGTCGCTGCAAATAATTTTAAACTGAAACCTATCACTATACAGATGATACAATAGTTTGTTCAGTTTGATGGTTAGCAGGACGAGGATCCTAACACACACTTAGCGAATTTTTTGGAATTATGCGATACATTTAAAATTAATGGCGTTTCTGATGATGCCATTCGCCTTCGGTTATTTCCCTTTTCTTTAAGGAATAAAGCCAAACAGTGGTTGAATTCTCTTCCACGAGGATCAATCACTACATGGGAGCAAATGACCGAAAAATTTTTGTTAAAATATTTTTCGCCAGCTAAAATGGCTAAATTGAGGAATGATATCTCTTCTTTTGTGCATATGGGTTTAGAGACACTTTACGATGCATGGGAGAGATATAAGGATTTATTGAGAAGGTGCCCTCATCATGGGTTACCATTATGGCTACAGGTTCAAACCTTTTATAACGGTGTGAACCCCTCAACTAGGCAGCTTATTGATGCATCCGCCGGTGGTACACTAAACAATAAAACACTTGAGGCTGCTTATGAATTCATTGAAGAGATGTCACCAATAATTATCGCTGGCAAGTTATGAGAAAAAAGCCGACAAAAGTCGCGATGTTTTCAACCTCGACGCAGATAACCATGCTATCAAATCGGTAGAACTTTTAAGTAAGAAAATTGATGGTTTGTGTGGTTTTTCGCAGATACATTCAATGATGCAGTGCGATACATATAGAAAAGGATCGAACAATACGGAATACCCACCCTACAATCCTGGCGTAGAAAGCGAGCAGATAAACTATATGGGTAATAACTTTAGATCTCAAAATAACCCCTATAGTAACAATTATAGTCCAGGTTGGAGGAACCATCCAAACTTCTCATGGGGTGGTCAAGGAAATCAGAGACAACAACTCCCCCCGGGATTTTAGCAACCACCTTACCGACAGGAAAAGAAACCAAACCTTGAGAGGATGCTGGAAAAGTTCATCTCGACATCAGAGACTCATTTTCAGAATACCGAAACGGCATTAAAAACTCAACAAGAATCACTTCAAAGGATTGAGAATCAAATCGGACAGCTAGTCAAGTTAGTCTCTGAAAAGCAACTAGGTAATCCACCTAAATCAAAAGAGCATGTGAAAGCAGTTACACTAAGGAGTGGAAAGGAGTTGGTTGAAACTGAAAGGAAGATGCCAAAAGAAATTACTAAAGAAAAAGAAGAGGAAGTGAATGAGAATGTAACGCCAGCACCTAAAGAACCACCAATTCCATATCCAGCACAGTTAAAGAAAGACCGCATGGACGCACAATTCGGTAAGTTTCTTGAACTCTTTAAACAATTACATATTAACCTACCTTTTGTTGAAGCCATTTCGCAGATGCCTACATACGCAAAATTTCTAAAGGAACTCTTAACTAATAAAAGGAAGCTTGAAGAACTGTCAACCGTGGAGCTTAACGAGGAATGCTCAGCTATTCTCCAGAATAAGTTGCCAACCAAATTAAAAGATCAGGAAGTTTTACTATTCCTTTCTTAATTGGTAGTTTAAATATTGAGAAAGCATTAGCTGACTTAGGTGCCAGTATTAATTTAATGCCTTATAAAATGTTCAAACACCTCGGTCTTGGGGAACCAAAACCCACTAGGATGAGTATCCAACTAGCCGATAGGTCTATTAAATACCCTAGGGGAATTATTGAAGACGTTTTAGTTAAAGTTGATAAATTCATATTCCCTGTTGACTTTGTTGTGCTTGACATGGATGAGGATGTTGAAGTACCTTTAATTTTAGGACGTCTATTTCTAGCCATTGCTAGGGCCAATATTGATGTAGGTAATGGTAAGCTTGCGCTTAGGGTAGGTGATGAGGAAATTATCTTTAAAATCTATGATGCTATGCGATACTCTAAAGAGCAAGATGATTCCTGTTATTTTATTGACTCTATTGATCATTTTATTCAAGACTCTTTTCAGGAAATAATACATAAAGACACGTTGGAACTATGTCTTGTTCAAGCGAGGAGGCGGCATGATGATGCGAATGAGATAGGGAGACAAAAATTGAAATAAATCCCAATAGCCTCTCCCTAAGACAGAAAAGAGTATGAGGGCATTGAAATAGACAGCGAATCTAAACAAAGACCCTCTATTGAAGAACCCCCCAAATTGGAATTAAAATGAGCTTACCAACACACTTAGAGTACGCATTCCTTGGGAGCAATTCTACACTACCGATAATTATTTCTTCAGACCTAGAACCCAATGAGAAAGAAAAGTTACTACAGGTGTTAAAAGAGCATAAAAGAGCCATAGCTTGGAAAATCTCTGACATAAAAGGGATAAGCCCATCATTTTGCACCCACAAAATCTTAATGGAAGATGAATATAAACCATGTGTGCAACCTCAAAGATGATTAACTACAAATATGAAGGAAGTTGTCAAAACCAAGGTAATTAAACTTCTAGATGCTGGAATTATTTATCCTATTTCTGATAGTTCTTGGGTAAGTCCTGTGCAGGTTGTTCCAAAGAAAAGAGGCATGACTGTCATAGCTAATGAAAAGAATGAATTAATTCCAACAAGAACAGTCACAGGTTGGAGAGTTTGCATCGACTATAGGAAACTGAACGATGCCACAAGAAAAGACCACTTCCCTTTACCCTTCATTGATCAAATGCTAGAAAGATTATCTGGGCATATGTACTACTGCTTCCTAGACGGACTCTCTGGCTACTTCCAAATCCCCAGAGCTCCTGAGGATAAAAAAAGACAACATTCACATGTCCATACGATACGTTTGCTTATCGAAGAATACCTTTTGGATTATGTAACGCTCCTGCCACTTTTCAGCGCTGCATGCTAGCCATCTTTGACGAACTTGTGGAAGATATCATGGAGGTATTTATGGACGACTTTTCGGTATTCTGTAATTTGTTCCACCTTTGCCTTAAAAATTTAAAACGAGTTTTAATGAGATCTGAGGAAACAAATCTTGTGCTTAATTGGGAAAAGTGTCACTTCATGGTTCGAGAAGGGATTGTGTTAGGTCATAAAATTTCTAGTAAAGGGATTGAGGTCGATAAAGAAAAAATTGAAACCATAGAAAAATTACCTCCTCCCAGTTCAGTTAAGGCTATTAGAAGTTTTCTAGGACATGCCGATTTTTATAGAAGATTTATTAAGGATTTTTCTAAAATAGCTAAGCCTTTGACGAAATTACTAGAAAAAGATGTACCTTTCAATTTTGATCAGGAATGTTTATATGCATTTAATACTCTAAAAACTAAATTAACAAATGCCCCAATTATTATTGCACCTGATTGGAATTTACCCTTTGAACTAATGTGTGATGCGAGTGATTCTGCAGTAGGTGCAGTTTTGGGTCAGCAAAGAGACAAGCATTTCCAACCGATCTATTACACTAGCAAGACACTGACGACCGCACAAGAGAACTACACCACCAAAGAAAAAGAAATGCTAGCTGTGGTTTTTGCATTTGATAAATTTAGACAATTTTTAATATTATCTAAAGTCGTCGTTTACACTGACCATTCGGCCCTTCGTTATCTTTTCACTAAATCTGATGCAAAACCTAGACTCATAAGATGAATTTTACTTTTATAGGAATTTGATTTGGAAATTCAGGACAAGAAATGAGCTGAAAACCTGGCGGCAGACCATCTTTCTAGACTTGAAAATCCACATCTTAAAGAACTTGATGAAAGTGAGATTAATGATTCGTTTCCTGAAGAACAAGTTTTGGCTATATCCGACGTCGAGGTACCCTGGTTTGCAGATATCAAAAATTATTTAGCTACTAACGTCTTACCAAAAGGGTTGACACATCAGCAAAAGAAGCGATTCTTTACTGATGTGAAAAACTATTTTTGGGAGGACCCTTTTCTTTTTCGTATATGTACAGATCAAGTAATTCGGAGATGTGTCGCGAAGGAATAAGCAAGCAAAATCCTAGAACATTTTCATTCAGGACCAAAATGAGGACATTACAGTGGGACGAAAACAGCACATAAAACACTCGAATCAGGTTTTTATTGGCCCACTCTGTTCAAGGACGCTAACAGGTATGTTAATTCATGTGATAAATGTCAGAGAACAGGTAATATCTCTAAATGCGATGAAATGCCTCAAACATATATGCTATCATGTGAAATATTTGATGTATGGGGTATCGATTTTATGGGTCCATTTCCTAGCTCATTTGGGAATGAATACATCCTCGTAGCGGTTGATTACATGTCAAAATGGGTGGAAGCTCAAGCTTTACCCACTAATGATAAAAGAGTGGTAGTGCGATTTCTCAAGAAACTTTTCTCTCGATTTGGAACACATAGAGCAATTATTAGTGATAGGGGTACTCATTTTTGAAACACTCAATTCGAGAAAATCTTAAAGAAATATGGAGTACACCACAGAACAGCTACCCCTTATCACCCTCAAACCAGTGGACAAGTCGAAGTATCCAATAGAGAACTTAAATGTATCCTAGAAAAAACTGTAGAATCAAACAGGAAAGATTGGGCAGCGAAAGTTGATGACGCTTTATGGGCTTATAGAACCGCCTTTAAAACTCCCATAGGAACATCCCCATACAAACTTGTTTACGGGAAGAGTTGTCATTTACCATTTGAACTCGAACATAAAGCATTTTGGGCTATAAAATTTCTAAACTACGATCTTAAACTTGCAGGCGAGAAAAGATTGATGCAGTTGAACGAGCTTGATGAGTGGCGAGCAAAAGCCTACGAGAGCTCACGATTATACAAAGAAGCAACAAAGCGATGCCATGATGCTTGTCTAAAGTGACCTAAACAATTCGAAGTTGGAGATCTCGTGTTACTTTATAATTCAAGACTCAAATTATTCCCTGGAAAGCTGAAATCAAGATGGTCAGGTCCATTCGTAATCAAAACTATTTTCCCCTACGGCACAATCGAGGTAACTCACCCGACTTATGGCAGTTTCAAGGTAAACGGTCAGCGACTGAAAATTTATAATGGTGAAGATTTTAGGGATATAAGAGAGGAGCTTCAGCTCCGTGAACCTTCATATAAAAATGAAAATAGGGTAAGTCTAGCTTAAGACTTTAAACGAGCGCTTCTCGGGAGGCAACCCGAGCACTAACCTCATCAACATTCATATTTCTATTTTTAGCATCTAACCAAGAACTAACTAATTTCATAAGCACAGGATTTCCTTCCCACACGGCCTAGAACACGGGCGTGGCCATGGCCGTATGGACACCACGAGGAATCATATGGGCGTAGTGGAGACCATGTGGGCCAAGGAAGAGAAAAATTTTCCCAACACGGGCTACGATAAAACACCACGGCCGTGCGATGAGGCCGTGGCCGAAACTGAGTAAACGACACGAGCTGCAATTAAAGAGGCCACGGCCGTGCGATACAGCCGTGGTCGATACTGAGTAAACGACACGGGCGTGAGACAAGCCCGTGCCTATAGAGCGTGGTCGACACTGACTAAATCAACACGGGCATGCTACCGGTTACACGGGCGTGGGAGAAGCGAACAAAATAGTGCATGACAGTGCGATACGGCCGTGTGAGCCAACATGCCTAGGTAACACGGGCGTGGGGCACAACTCAGACACGCGTAAACTCAAAATTCTCAAAACACACGGGCTAAAAACGATCCACACGGGCGTGTGACACGCCCGTGTGCCCTTATTTCTATATAAAAACCTCACTATTCATCATTTTTTTCCTAAATTAGTTTCCCCAAACCCTAGCCGTTTTCCTTTCTCCCCCTACTAAATCTGGCCACCACCATCAACAGTCCCCCTCATCCTGTCTCCTCTCCCTTTTTCCTCATTTCCTTCTCTATTTTCCCTTCCTCCTCTTCACGCAAACCAGACCACGCTCGTGTGAGTATAACACGCTCGCGCGCCACCACCACGCCCGTGCTCTGACCACCGCCTTAACCGCACCACTTCCCTCAACAATCTCCACCGGTTCACCCTTCTCCACTACCGTTTGCTTATTTCTTTAAACAATTTCATTATTTTCCAGTTTATTATTTGTTTCATTGTTCCTATTTCATGATTTAGATTTTTATGATTCTCTTAGTATTTGCTCTACTTAGTTTAATTCTATTCTGATATTTATTCATAGTTTTAACATTCCTTGATGACTTACTTAAGAAACTATTTAGAACTATTAGGAAGTGCAATCTTGGTTGGCAATAATACTTGAATCATTGAGTACTCTTTATTCTACAGGAACATAATGTCGTCCTCTCGAGGCAAGAAAACTGCAGTCCCTATTTCGAAAAAACAAAAGGGACTCGATTCATCATCGACACGCGCATCTACCGAAGTACGACACCCATTCTTATAGTTTCCTCCGGGATCCCAGGAGGACCTTTTTCAGATACTTCGCGCGCGACCCCTCGGCATAGGGAGGCACATTGATTGGACCGCATTAGAGCAGGTCCAACTAGCCGACGACGTCCGGGCCCTCCTGACTACCGACCCATGGGGGCAATTCTTCGAGATCATTGAGCCCACATACCTAGAGCTCACTTTGGAGCTCTGTTCGACATTCCACCTCCAGACGGTGATGACAAACCACGATGACCCCGGCACAGTCCAATTCCGTCTTGGAGGCATTATACGTGAACTGAGTGTCCCACAGTTCGGGGTCGCCTTGGGGCTCTACACTGACGAATTCATGACGGACAATGATCTCGAGACACTCCATCGCCACATCCATAACTCCCCTTCTAGATGTTAGAATAACATAGCCCCCGCTTTAGCCTCCTATGACCCTAGTCGCTCCAAGGCGACAGCTCTCTCCCCATCCCTGAGGTACTTACACGCCATTTTAGCTCATACATTGACGGGTAGGCAGGAGAGCACCGACGTCGTCAACACTTACGACGCCTACTTCCTATGGTGCATGGCGAACGGGCACGTCTTCGATTTAGCCTACTTTATAGCTCACGCCATTCAACATCAGACGGAGTAGCACAGGAGAGGGGTCATCTCCATGGGTCCCTACATCACACGTCTGGCTCGGTATTTTGGGCTCCTCAACACCGCCACTCAATCCTCCTCACTCACACTGATAGGACAGATGCCCCCACAAGGCATCCAGACGATGATCCACATGAGGATGATTGAGCGCCACCGTGGGTTCGATCCTCCACAGTATCGCCTAGTGCAAACCACCGAGCAGGATGAACCAGAGGACATTACCGATGATGTTCCACCACAGCATGAGGAGCCATCTTCGGCACCACACCCCCCTCGCCGACCAGTTCATGCGGCCGCTTCAATATCTAACATCTCTGAGTGCCTCACTCGGTTCGAGCAGTACTGTACTCAGTAATTCACCGACACCGCTCAAAGATTTGACGGCATTGAGGCGACTCTTCAGCAAATTTGTCATCACTTTCACATATCGCCGCCTCCACCACCTCGCGACCCAGCAGATGACGAGGACCTTTGAGTCCTTTTATTTTCTTTATTATTATTCTTTATTTATTTTTATTTTTATTTTTATTTTGCTTTTTATTCTAGTTTATTTTCTTTTATAATTAAACTTTTTACCGTTCTTATTTTAAAACTTTCATTAGTAAAATTGAATTCCCTTTATCGCTGGCTTTCTAACTCTGACAACATTCATTAACTAGTACTCCCTAAAAGTTCACTAATGACTTTGCAATTTAGAAATGTTCACGGTACCACTCAAGTAACGAACACACCACCTTTACCTATGCCTAGTCATCATGTTCATCATTAATTATCCTCCAAGGACTTCATCCATAATTCAGGAAGTTTCACCTCTCTCCCTCTCTTATGAATTTCTTACTAATCATTATCTATTTTTGTACAATGAGGACAATGTACGTCTTAAGTGTGGGGGGTCAACTATAGTAGAATCCCTAAATTATATCTTGTTCTTAAATAATTTTCTCATATTACTATTAGAATGAAATTTCTTTTGATTTATGATTTTTTTTGATATGTTTTGGATTAAGCCATAGTTAATTATGCAGTGATGATTTAAACTTTAGGAGAATAGAGAATCAAGCATGATGAGTTTATTTTCAAAATTAAAAAAATTGCTAGGTTGTCCACCTGAATCTAATTATTACCTTGAAGTTTGAAATTTACAAAGTTGACATCAAAAGCCCATAATTTTTTTTTGAGATCTTGAGCCTTTTAGAGAATACATTCCTTTTCGTGCTCACTTTTTTTTTTATTATGAGTATGTCAACATTGATTTGTTATTCTAGAACTTGCTTCGATTATACATGTCGAGACCACACCTATGATTTGATATACTGAGATGATAAAGGCACCGAGGTTTTAACCCACTTATTCCACTAAAAAGCCTACCTTTATAATTAACCCCTAGTGAACCCCTTTTGAGACTAACAACCCAATTCTTGACTCACCCATTAATACTAACCCAAAACCCACTTTGTATTTGTTATCGCCATTTCTCTTGACTACCCTTATATCGAGATTTGATTTGATCGGTTACTTAACTATTTCCTTTATTTTAGTTATCAAATTCTATATTATTGTACTTAATGATTTGTTCTTAAAAAAAATTATTTATTAGGAATCTATTCATTATTACTTCTTTGTTATTCGAGCTTAAGCAGTTAATTTTATAATTTGAGAAGAAGCTCATGTTATTAGTATTAAGTTTTCAATTGATGTAATTATTCAGTATTAGTCCAACTTTCTAGTTAGGTAATTTGTCAATTCAGTCTCGATACTAACCCTCTAATTCAAGCCTTTATCCACACCTTTAACCCAAGCCCCGTTACAACCCATAAAAGACCTTTTGATTTGTGTATCATATCATTTTATAGTGGTGGAGATTTGATTTTCATGCAAGCCTATGGGATTAACTTTTCATGTTCGACTTCTGAGTGCTTATTTTTGAACCTTAAACACTTTGAGTGATTTGAGTGAACCTTTAGTGAGGATGTCAATTTTTGTCGATTTTGAATTAAAGGTAATTATTTAGGTAAGGGGAAACACCTATTTTTCCTACTATAAAAACTATGACTTTGATTGTTTGAATCTTTAGGAACCTTTTGGTTAAATTATCAATGTATGAATTACCTATGAATTATGATGAAACATTATTGATGAAGGTTATGAATTGAGGGGAGTTAATTTTAATTGTGAGTTGAGAATTTTGCTTGAGGACAAGATAATGCTTAAGTGTGGGGTATTTGATAAATCGTAATATATACATATTTTAATCCCACATTTAGCATACTTTTTGGATGATTTATCCTTTGAATTGTGGAATTTGATGCTCCTAATCCTTTAATTTCATGTTTTATACTTAGGGAAGCATCGGAGGATGAAAGGAACGAGAAACGGGCCAAAAACGGAGCAAATGGGCTTACCTTAGAGACTCACACGGCCTGGACTATCACCCACGGCCGTGCGTTTCGAGTAACAACCGAGACACAGCCTAGAACATCGTACACGGCCAGATCACATGGCCGTGTGTGGCAAACAAGATCGACCACGACCGAGAGAGTCAACCACGGGCGTGTCCCTGCTATAGCTAAGATGAGTTTCATTCGGAATAGGATACTTGTGGGCCAAGTAAGGCATCCCGAAAGCCTATATAAACACCCTAGAGGGAAACCTAAAGGGGTAGTCGGCGAAGCCTTCAGCCAGTCTTTGGTCGTAGCGGCTTGAGAGGGTGAACTCGAGGAATTACTCCAAGAAAGCCGGTTGATCCATCTCGGTTTAATCACATTCAAGACGGAAGATCTTCTCTTCAATTCCGTTCAGGGGGTTTTAGGGTTTTTCTTATGTTTTGTTATTTACTTTCTTCTGAGATGTATTCTTTTATAATTATGAACTAAACCCCTCAAATACCTGAGGAGGATGAAACCTAAGACGGATCTTGTTATTGTTTTCTGAACTATATGATAAATACTTGATTTGTTCTTAATTATGTGTTCTTAATTATTGTTTTAATATTTCTGGATATTGATTCAAGTATTGATGTGCTTAGGCAGTGGATCAAAAGTCCCTGTTTAAGAGTAGATCTAGCATAATTAAGCGGAATCGCAACCCTAGAGATAGGATGACGAAAATATGCCAGCTTAGGGTCAAACCTAATATGGGAGTCCATAGATCGAGTTAATGCAACACTAGGAGTTTTAATTAGAAAGAGATTTCAATTAATCAACCTAGGGTTAGACGTTAGTAGCCTCGAAAGAGGTATTAATATAAATTAGGGAATCCTACGGATCAAGTCAAGTGAATAAATCGTCTGGTTCAGAGTTAAATAACAAGTGAAGTCTAGGTGGATTCTTCCTCGGGTATTGTCTTAATCAACTAGTTTTTCCCAAAATTATTTTCCCAATTCACTATCTTTGCCTTAGCATCCTTAGTTTAGTAATTAGTTAGATAAACATCAATTCTCTTAATACTTAGGCTAAATAATAAAAAGATAGTAACTACTAGTACTCTTGGTTCCTTTGGGTTCGACATTCTGGTCTTGCCACTAAGCTATACTACAGTTCGATAGGTGCACTTGCCTCAATCGTGGTGATAGTTAGTTTCTAGGCTCGATCATTCATTATATAAATATTAAAACTCTCAGACACGATTAATATTTTTGGAAATTAATTTTCAAGTCAGACAATTGACCCAATGGGTAATTAAATTTGAAAATTGAACCTGAGATAGAAATTTGAGCTCGAGAACCAAAACCCGAGACCAAGACCCAAAACTGGTCAAACTGGGCCCGATCATGAAACTAGGCCTACGATCCAACCGGTGGCTAGACCAGACTGGTCGGGTCGTCACTGACCCGGACCGAATCGCCAACAGTTGAACCGGCTCGAGGTGTTGTGAGGGTGTAACACCTGCATCGCCAGACACGGCGATGCCGGCGACTGCAACGGTGACATTTTGATGGCCGATGGATGGTCAGCGACAGCGGTTCGCCGGTGGTTGAGCAGTGGAAGAATTTCACTCCTACTGGAACTATACCAGAGAATTTGATTTCAAATTAACTATTAAAAAATATTATTATTTTAATAGATTTAATATTAAATTGAATTTAATACTTATATTAATAGTATTTTATTAATTTAATATTAAAGTGATTATCTTAATATTTAATATAATTTAATATTTATCTTGTATATAAATATTCTATTATTTTAATAAGATTTAATATTAAATTTAATCTAATATTTATCTTGATAAGTATTATATTAATTTAAGGGTTAAATATAAAATTAGTACTTGAACTTATCCACTTCTCCTAGATTGATATATATGGTTTTTTTGTCCCAGATTGGTACCCAAACTTTTTTTCCGTCCATTGGTTTGTACCTGAGCTTAATGCAGTTTAAATTTTGCTGATGTGACAGCGCTGGCCAATCGCGCGTCACCATGTGTCGCAATATGAGAACCCTATTTGACCCATTTTTTTAGCTGCTGACCCGACCCTTTTTAAAAAAAGAATTAAAGGCAACATTAATTAATATTTGAAAAATAAGAAAGAATTAAAAGCTTAGCATCGGGCTTTGAATTGTTTGGGGAAAAATTTATCGATTCTTTATCTGAAAGAAAACTATTAGGTTTTTTTTTTGTTGAAGATCAATAGCCAGATAATAGTTATTAAGAATCCCATATTTAACATTGATTTTTCATCTGAGAAATCGTTTTGATTCAATTTGTTTGAAAAAAAACCCTGAATTTGTTTGAAACCTTTCACAATCTCAGAAACCCTTTCAATTACCCTCCCATTTGTCTAAAAAAACCTTGTTTCATCATCAAGTAGTTGTCCCCTCCGATTACCCAGCTATTTGTTGTAGAACTCGAATCAAGATTGCCATATTTTGACCATTGATTACAAGTATTTCACTCTATTTTTTTGGGTTATTGTCACATTCCAAAAATAAGGTTAGTAGAAATTGGGTTAATGAACCGAGAATGGTCACGTCAGAAATTTTTTTAGATGACCTTAGTACATTTGATAATAAATAATGTAACACCCCAAACCCGTCCTTGACGTTATGGCCGAATCTGGCAAAGTCACATGATAGCGTGTTGAAAACTAAGTTTCTACGATAAAACCATTTCCATTTACTTACTTTTCTTATCTCTTCTTAATTCCAAAATCTTTACTCGTTTAGTCGGTTGTTTTAAACATAATTCGTTGCGGAAGCTTTTAAACCCATTTTGAGTAAATCGTGTGTTTAGAGAAAAAATTGCTTTTTTGAAAACCGAGTTTTCCTACGTCTAGCGGTTATAAATCCATAAAAATAAATGAAAACCAAATTTAAGCAAAAGTCCCCAAATTACATCCAAATAAACCACAAATCATAAATTGTAAATTGTAAAAGTCCAAAAATTGTGGCCACCATCGAGTCCTCCGGTGCACCGATCCGTCTAGGTCTGGGGATTACCTGTGCACATTAAACAGAGAGGGGTGAGTTTACGTAAAATCAGTGTGTAATCCCACAGAAAACAAACAACAGTAAACACAGTGCATAGTCAAAAACAGTCTTGGGCCTAAGCCCCTTTCAGTATCAGTAATGGTTTTGGCCTTAGCCCAACTCAATATCAGTATCAATAAGCACAAGGGTCTTAGCCCATCACAGTATAAGTAATAGATATACAGTATTCAGTAACAAAGTCCTACCCAACCAGCCTCTACACACTATCTCCGTCCAACCCTACACTCCATGAGGGGATTAAATCAACCCACCAATCCCTACACTCCAGGTTGTACCGAATGCGGCCCAAAATAGTAGTTTGCAGCTGAGCTGCCATTATATTAGGCTTAAGAGCCTTTCAGTACACTTCCTCCAAAAAAAATCAAACCAACCCCATGTAATGCATGACATGCTATCTCATGATATCAGTACATATAATCAATAAATGTATACATGCATACTATCATCATGCTCAATATAAATCCATCAATCAGTCAGTTCACACAATTAGGGGTCTAAGTAATGCTTACCGACCCTACAATAGGTTCACAGTCGACTTGGGCGACCTGTGCATCCTTAGCAATCAATTCAGTGAAAATGGGCTTACACGCCTATGTGGCCTGCCCGTGTGGGCCCACACATTCGTGAGGCCCACACAGCCCAAATTTACCTTGGCCGTGTGGATCACACGGCTTCGCCCAAAATCCCACACGCCCGTGTGGACCCACACGCTCGTGTGGCCCACATGTCCAATCGATCCCACCCGCAGTGTCGCACGACACGGCCGCACGCCATCACACTCGGCCGTGTCATGCGCGCAGACGGCCGGCCTTGTCGAACACACGCCCGTGTTATGGCACACGGCCTACCACATGAGCAACCATACGCCCATGTGGCGTCGACAGTAGGGTTTTTGGCTTTCGTCGAAACCCTATTTTCTGCATTTTTGGTACACACCTGGTTCATTTTTGATGAAAAAGCACTCCTAAGGCCACCAGAACCTATAACCAGAGTACCCAATCACGATTCAGCAATTGATTAACGAATTTCTCAAACCCAAACTGAGCCAAACACACTCATGTACCGCAATCACAACCGTTAAATCGTACAAAGCAGACCGTTGAAGTGAAACTACTGTTCACTACCGTCCCCTACATAACAAATTACAGAACTTCAATCTTCAGAAATCAAAACTAAACGAACACAATGATCCCACTTACCAGAATAGCGCACAACACCAAAATAACGAGATGGAAGGACTACGATACAAAAGATCAAAATCAATGGAGGAAAAAAAAAGAAAAGAAAATGCAGGGAGAGGGAAATGAAATGTCAGATTTTTGCCAAAAAGAGGGATAATCAAAATTTTGGGAAAAAAAAGAAAGAAGATGTGAACATCCCTTGATTTTCTCCCACTAATCCACTACATCTCAACCAACTCAGAAACCCAACTCTACTAAGACTCTTGCACAGAATCAAACAAAAATGAATATCCATGCTTGCGTAGGAATTTGAACACAAGACCTTCCGCAATCTGGCACCCAACTTAACCACCAGACCAGTAGGCCCATTCTGATATGGTTTTATAAATAATTTAATATATGCCCACTGAACAGGGATAGTGCTTAAATCAGAAAAAAATCAAAATTTTTCCAAATGCAAGGCTTGAACTTGGGACCTCTCACACACTCCAAGAACACTTAACCACTGAAGCAGATACACAGTTGTGTCTAGAATTTACAGAAACATAATTATAAAATTTGGGGTGTTACAACTCTACCCCCCTAAAAGAAAATTTCGGCCTCGAAATTTCCCTGATCAGAATAGATGAGGATACTGCTGACGCATCGAATCCTCAGGTTCCCACGTGGCCTCCTCAGTGCTATGATTTCGCTATAGAACCTTTACCAGTGGAATGGATTTCTTTCGCAGAACTTTAACGTCACGATCCAGAACCTGAACCGGCTCCTCATCAAAGTTCAAGTCTGACCTAACCTCAATCTCCTCAACAGGGACAATATGCGAGAGATCAGAGCGGTAGCGCCTCAATATCGATACGTGGAACACATCGTGAATACGGTCTAACTTTGGAAGTAACTCCAACTGATAAGCGACTAGTCCCACTCGTTTCAGAATCCGGTACGGACCAATAAACCTAGGGCTCAACTTGCCCTTACGACCGAACCTCAGAATCTTTTTCCATGGCGAGACCTTGAGAAATACGAAGTCCCCCACAGAGTACTCGATCTAACGTCTCTTCAGATCAGCATAAGACTTCTGTCTGTTAGAGGCCACTTTCAGACGATCCCTAACCAATCGAACCTTATCCTCAGTCTTGGAAACCAACTCAGGACCCAGAACACGTCGTTCACCCAACTCAGTCCAACACAGGGGAGTGCGACACTTACGACCATACAGAGCCTCGTAAGGTGCCATTTGAATGCTAGACTGGAAACTGTTATTATAAGAAAACTCCGCTAACGGCAAATACTCCTTCCAACTGCCTCGGAAATCGATATCACAGCTCCTCAACATATCCTCCAATATCTAAATCACCCTCTCTGATTGAACATCGGTCTGAGGATGGAATGCAGTACTTAAGTCCAACCTTGAACCCAGAGCCTCATGTAGCTTCTTCCAATACTGAGACGTGAAGCGAGGATCCCTATCAGAGATGACCGAAACCAGTACCCCGTGCAGTCTCACTATCTCTGAAATATAGAGCTTCGCCAGCTTCTGCAAAGAATAATCTGTCCTAACTGGGGTGAAGTGTGTAGACTTGGTCAATCGATCCATGACGACCCACACTGAATCCTTCTTAGTGGGTGTCAAGGGCAACCCACTAAAGAAGTCCATAGTCACTCGTTCCCATTTCCATAAGGGAATCTTAACCGGCTACAGTAAACCCGAAGGCAACTGATGCTCAGCCTTAACCTGTTGGCAAGTCAGACATCGTGCCACGAAATTAGTAACCTCACGCTTCAAACCCAGCCACCAATACAGTTCTCGATGATCTTGGTACATCTTATTCCCACCGGGATGCATAGCATAGGGGCTACTATGCGCCTCCCTCAAAATCGACTGTCTCCGATCCACATCGTTCAGTACACAGATTCGTCTTTGAAAACACAACACACCATCATTGTTTAACCCAAATTAGCAGTAGTACCACTCTCAATCTATCGAAACCTCAAGCTCAGAGACTCACCCTCCAACTGTTTACCCTTAATCTGCTCGATCCAAGTTGGTTTGACTTGCAGTTCAGCCAAAAAACTCCCATCGTCAAACAAGCTAATTCGAACGAACATTACTTTCAGATCAGTCATATCCCTACGGCTCAATGTATCGGCCACCACATTGGCATTTCCAGGATGGTACTCAATGGTACAGTCGTAATCCTTAAGCAGCTCAACCAATCTGCGCTGCCTAAGATTCAGCTCCTTTTGAGTAAGGACGTACTTGAGGCTTTTGTGATCAGTTTAGATGACACACTTCTCACCATACAGATAGTGCCTCCAGATATTCAAAGCAAATACTACGGCGGCCAATTCCAAATCGTGTGTTGGGTAGTTCGCCTCATACATCTTAAGCTGACGTGACGTATATGCTACCACCTTACCATCCTGCATCAACACACATCCCAAATCAACATGTGATGCATCACTATAAACCGTGACCTCCTTTCCAGGTTCAGGCTGTATCAGAACATGAGCCTCAGTCAGTATAGTCTTGAGCTTCTCAAAGCTCTCTTGCTGCACATCAGACTAGAAAATGGTACGCCCTTACGTAGCAGCTTAGTTAGGGGTGCTGCAATCAGTGAGAAGACTTCCACAAACCGCAGATAATAACCCGCCAAACCCAGAAAGTTGCGAATCTTAGTCACATTCTTAGGCTATTTCCAATCCACTACGACCTCAAACTTTCGAGGATCAACTCGAATCCCCTCAGCAGACACCACATGACCTAGAAATGTTACTTCACATAACCAAAACTCGCACTTGCTAAACTTAGCATAGAGCTGCTTTTCCCTCAAAATTTGAAAAATAATCCTAAGGTGCTAGTCATGCTCATCCTCAGTCCTCGAATAAACCAATATCTCGTCGATGAAAACTACGATGAACTGATCCATATAAGGCAGAAATACCCGGTTCATCAAATCCATGAATGCGGCCGACGCATTCATCAACCCAAAAGGCATAACTAGGAACTCGTAGTGACCATAATGAGTCTTAAGTGCCGTCTTATGCACATCAGCCTCTTTGACCCTCAACTGATGATACCATGAACGCAAGTCAATCTTGAAGAACACATACGCCCCTCGGAACTGGTCAAACAGATCATTGATCCTTAGTAACGGATACTTGTTTTTGATGGCCAGATTATTCAATTGCCGGTAGTCAATACACATCCTCATGGATCCATCCTTCTTCTTAACAAATAGTACCAGCGCTCCCCACAGAGACACACTAGGGAGGATGAACCCACGATCCAAAAACTCTTGAATCTGAGCCTTAAGCTCCGTAAGCTCTTTCGGTGCAATTCGATAGGGAGCGATAGACACCGGAGCTGTACCAGGGAAAAGCTCAATCCCAAACTCCACTTTACAATTTGGAGGTAAACCCGGTAACTCCTCAGGAAAGACGTCTGGAAAATCTCTTATAGTGCGGGTATCCTTTACAGTAGAGTCTTCAGAAGCAGAAACACTTATATAGGCAAAATACGCCTCACATCCTTTGCGAACTAGTTTCTCAGCTACCAGTGCAGAGATCACGTTAGCCAAGTAGTTTCGACGTTCTCCAATCACGACTACCTCATCCTCCTCCTCAGTTTTTAGTACAACCCTTTTAGTTGCACAGTCCAAGCGCACACGATGCTAGTCCATCCCCAATATCATATTGAACTCCCCAAACGAAAGCTCCATCAAGTAAGCCAGAAATACTATCCCTTAAACCTCTAAAGGAACATTCCTATACAGTTTAATAACTCTAACAGATTGCCCCAGCAGGCTCAGCACTATCACCTTGCTAGAAGTACTCTCAACCGGAATCCCCAGATTTTCAAAAACAGAATAGGCTACATAGGAATGTGTAGCTCCTATATCTATCAATGTAGTGTAAGGCACATCATAAATAAGAAACGTACCCGTGATGATGTCCGGAGCATCTCTGCCCTCTCGGCGACGTGCAGCGTAAACAAGAGCAAACTGCCTCGCCTCATTCTGCCCAACACCTTTGCCCGGTGCTCTCTGACCATGGCCCATACCGTTACCACCTCTAGCCTGACACGGCCTTTTGGTGGTCAGGGCCGTATACTCGTGGTGCAGGCAAAGCATCAGCATTCTCGAGCTTGCATCTGATTAGCCCTCAACGGACACTCCTTAATGCGATGATCCAATGATCCACACCTCAGACACGCCCTAGTCCTCCTCCAACACTTGCTTGATGGCGTCTACCACAATCGACACATGGTCAGCAATCCAGAGAGTACTAACAACAGGCCCACTTTAATCGCCCATCAGTCCGACCTTTCTCTTAGGCCTCATGCAACTCAAGGGCTCCGAATCCCTCTTGTTCCTACCTCTCTCTCTGTCACGGTTTTGGCGCCAAAGGCGCTTTAACCTCCTCGGCAATCTTCACCTTCTCAACCAGTGAAGAAAAATCACGCTCCCTCTACGGAGCTATCAGGACTCTCAAATTATCCCTGAGGCCATCCTCAGTCGCCACCATACCTCGCACATATCGGTTCAGTCGCAAAAATTTGACCTCATACTCGGCCACTGATCGATCTCTCTGAGCAGGGTTTAGGAACTCCCTCCTATGGGCATCCACGTTGCTCGCCCCCACATATTTCCCCGAAGGCGCCTCTTAAAGAAATCCTGTGTCAAACGTTTCGGCCGAGTGCCCTCCTAACATATCACCACCACTGGTAAGCGTCATCCCGCAGTAGTGAAACTGCACCCTTTAATTTCTACTCGGGGGTGCAATCTATATCATCCATGATCCTCTCCGTGGCCTCAATCCAGTATTCGGCCACATTAGGGGCGACCCTAGTGATACCCTTGAAGAGCTCAACTCTATTGGACCGGAGTCGTTTCGTAACCGACCCTCGGCCCCCAGATCCAATATTGGGTCCAGCGACCCTCTCCAATATCCTTAGCATAGCCTGAAACAATGCGTCGTCCCCCACCATGCGATCTTGAGACCCAACCTAAATAGTAGGTGACACGGGTGTCTCACTCGTGTCCAGATTCAGCATGCTACACAGAGATGAGGACTCAACTCGAGCCCCTCTATGGCCTCTACCACGGCCTCGAGTACCACGTCTACGGATACCTCGTGCGCTCATGTCTATTCAGATTTATCTGTATTACGAATTTTATGAATCAGTTACAGTTTCAGTAGTTACTAACAGATTTTTATGTAAAGCAGTATCATAAATTCAGAGTTTGTTTTCGCAGTACAGTCTCTATCAGTTTCAATTCACTACAGTTTCAGTATACACTACTAGAGTGTTTCAGTACCGACTATCTATAGCAGTTTATCAGAATACTTACAAGATCAGCGCCGGGGACTCGGTGTACCACAATCTCAGTCAAATCATTTCAAATCATTTAAAAAAAACTTAGTTCTTAAAAACCAAGTTTTAAAACCCGAGATCCACAGCCGAGTTTTGCAACTTGGCTTTGAGACCACTAAATGTAACACCCTAAACCCGGCTTGGACTTATGGCTGAATCTGGCGAAGTTACATGATAGCGTGTTGAAAACTAAGTTTCTACGATAAAACCATTTCCATTTACTTACTTTTCTTATCTCTTCTTAATTCCAAATTCCTTACTCGTTTAGTTAGTTGTTTTAAACATAATTCGTCGCGGAAGCTTTTAAAACCGTTTTGAGTAAATCGTGTGTTTAGAGAAAACTTTGCCTTTTTAAAAATTGAGTTTTCCTACGTCTAGCTGTTATAAATCCATAGAAATAAATAAAAACCAAATTTAAGCAAAAGTCCCCAAATTACATCCAAATAAACCAAAAATCATAAATTATAAATCGTAAAAGTCTAAAAACTATGGTCACCATCGAGTCCTCTAACGCACCGATCCGTCTAGGTCTGGGGATTACTTGTGCACAATAAACACAGAGGGGTGAGTTTACGTAAACTCAGTGTGTAATCTTACAGAAAATAAACAACAGTAAACATAGTGCACAGCCAAAAACAGTCTTGGGCTTAAGCCCCTTTCAGTATCAATAGTGGTTTTGGCCTTAGCCCAACTCAGTATCAGTATCAGTATGCACAAGGGCCTTACCCCATCACAGTATCAGTAACATATATACAATATTCAGTAACAAAGTCCTACCCAACCAGCCTCTACACACCATCTCCGTCCAACCCTACACTCCATATGGGGATTAAATCAACCCACCAATCTCTACACTCCAGGTAGTACCGAATGCGGCACAAAATAGTAGTTTGCAGCTGAGCTGCCAGTATATTAGGCTTAAGAGCCTTTTAGTACACTTCCACCAAATAAAATCAACCCAACCCCATACAATGCATGACATGCTATCTCATGATATCAGTACATATAATCAGTAAATGTATACATGCATACTATCATTATGCTCAATGTAAATCCATTAATCAGTCAGTTCACACACTTAGGGGTTTAAGCAATGCTTACCGACCCTACAGTAGGTTCACAGTCGACTTGGGCGAACCGTGCAACCTTAGCAATCAATTCAGAAAAAATAGGCTTACACGCCTATGTGGGCCCACACGGCCAAAATTTGCCCACACGGCCTGGCCCAAAATCCCACACGCCCGTGTGGATCCACATGCCTATGTGACCCGCACGACCCAAATCAGTCTAGCCCGTGTGTCGCACACGGCCTACCTAGCCATCACACGACCGTGTCAGACGCGCACGGCCTGGCCTCGTCGAACACATGCCCCTGTTATGGCACACAGCCTACCATACGGACAACCACACGCCCGTGTAGCGTCGACAGTAGGGTTTTTGGCTTTCACCGAAACCCCATTTTTTGCATTTTCGGGTACACACCTGATTCATTTTTGAAAAAAAAGCACTCCTATGGCCACTAGAACCTATAACCAGAGTACCCAATCACGATTCAAAAATTGATTAACGAATTTCTCAAACCCAGACTGAGCCAAACACACTCACTTACCGCAATCACACCCGTTAAATCGCACAAAGCAGATCGTTGAAGTGAAACTACTATTCACTACCGTCCCCTACATAACAAATTACAGAACTTCAATCTTCAGAAATCAAAACTAAATGAACACAATGATCCCACTTACCAGAATAGCGCGCAACACCAAAATAATAAGACAGAAGGACTACGATACGAAAGATCAAAATCAATGGAGGAAAAAAAAGGAAAAAATGTAGGGAGAGGGAGATGAAACGTCAGATTTTGGTAAAAAGAGGGATAATCAAAATTTTGGGAAAAAAACAAAGGAAAGAACATGTGAACATCCCTTGATTTTCTCCCACTAATCCACTATATCTCAACCAACTCAGAAACCCAACTCTACTAAGACTCTTGCATAGAACCGAACAAAAATGAATATCCATGCTTGTGCAGGAATTCTAACACAAGACCTTCCGCAATCTGGCACCCAACTTAACCACCAGACCAGCAGGCCCATTCTGATATGGTTTTATAAATAATTTAATATATGCCCACTGAACAGGGATATGGCTTAAATCAGAAAAATATTAAAATTTTGCCAAATGCAAGGCTTGAACTTGGGACCTCACACACACTCCCAGAACACTTAACCATTGAAACAGATGCACAGTTGTGTCCAAAATTTACAGAAACAAAATTATAAATTTTGGGGTGTTACAAATAAATATCAATTATAGTGATTGAGTAGTGGTGGAGCTGTCCTTGATGATTTGAGTTCGAATCCATTCCCTCTCGTTAATTTCTATTTGGTGCAAATTTGTTTTAAACCCTTAACAAAGGTTATCCCATGTTTTTAAATATTTTTTGATAAAATTTTAACAAGCAAATGAGTGGTCAAGTGGTTAAGTTCTTAGTTAGTTTCCTAAAGGTCTTAGGTTCAAGTTTCCTCATTAGAATCCTTTAAATTATATTTTTTTTGCAATTATTCCCATGTGCTTAATGTGCCTTGCCATCCGCCCCATACATGTCATACTTAGGAGATTATTTCCATCTTTTATGAGTCAAACTTACCTTATGAAGATGAAACATGATCCCCTTTTCACTCCCTTATCTCCTTATCTTGCCTTTTCTTCCCTTTTTTACCTTGTGCAAGGTACATTGAACCTAGACTAGGTTGACTACTTTTTGCCATCCAACCTCCCATTCTCCTCCCCATTTCCTCTCCTTTTTTTCTATTTTGTTTAGCTCTCAGCATCCCCCCTTTCCCTTTCTTCTACTTTTTCCTCCACCCTTCCTAGTTGTGCACCACCAATACCTCACCGCCAGACCACCACAAACCATCTCTCCCCTCTCCTTTTCTCTCCAAACACTGCCCCAAGCACTGCTTCCTCCACCGTGACAACCACCGCGCGCCACCGCGGTTTATCTTTTCTCCTCCATCCTTTTTCTTTTATTTTATTCTCCATCTTTTGTTAGTATGCAACTCCCTTTGGCTATTTTTTTTATACACCCTCCGTCAGGCCGCCACCTTTCTTGTCACTGCCGTATCTCTACCGCCGGTGGTTGAAAATTCTCCATTTTTCTTCCTTTTTCTCACTAAATCATCCATCTTTCTTTAACGATCAAACTTAAACCGTTTGTATTTCTTTTTAGACTAATTCATCTAGTGAGCTTTTGATAAATCCATCTACTCCTCCATTCTTCATCAAGACGAATCTATGATCTTATTGTGTTGACCAAATAGTATAAGGATAAGAGTAGTATTGAAATCATCCTCTTCCCTTTAATCCCCTTCTTAACCGAATGGTATAGTGGTCCTTGAGATTTATTTCTCCTCATGTACTAATGCTTGATCCTTATGTTTATTGAAGAGCTTAAAAACAATCTGGAAAATCCCTAGCGTTTGAGATGAAATCGTTGATCCGAGTGTTTGATAGTGGGGTAAGTAAAGTGGTGAGACTTAAGTTATATTATGTATGATGCTCTTGATAAATCCTAACTTTTAATCATCATTTGATTTTATTATATAAGACTTTTGGGGCTAAATCTAAGTGAGAGTGTTCATAAGGAGTGTTTCTGATCGTTGTTTTATGCGATGTCAAAGTCTTAAAATTTATAATGATAATGATCAAACCTAAAAACTAACTATGACAACGATTGAGGCAAGTGTCCCTATCGAACAGTAGTATAGCTTAGTGGCAAGACCGAATTGTCGAACCCAAAGGAACCGAAAGTACTAATACTAACCTTCTTTTTATTATTTAGCCTTAAAATTTAAGTGAATTAGTTTAATCTAGAAAATTAACTAACTACTAAGCTAAAGACGATGAGACAAAAAGAATGAAATTAGGGAAATACTTGTGGGAAAAACCAATTGATTAAAATAATACCCAAGGAAGAATCCACCTAGACTTCACTTGTTATCTAACTCAACTGCATTTATTTATTCATTTGACTTGATCCGTAAGATTCCCTAATGTATATTAACCCCTCTCTCGAGGCGACTAACGTCTAACCATAGGTTGATTAATTGAAATCTCTTTCTAATTAAAACCCCTGAGATTGCATTAACTCGATCTATGGACTCCCATATTAGGTTTCACCCTAATCTGGCAAAATCTCGTCACCCTATGTCTAGGCGTGCGATCAACTCCGCTTAATTATGCTAGATCTACTCTTAGGCAGGGACTTTTGCTCCTCCACCTAAGCACATCAAACTTGAATTAATATCCCGAAAATATCAACACAAGAATTAAGAACACATAATTAAGAACAAATCAAATATTTATCATATAATTCAGCAAACGATAACAAGATCCACCTTAGGTTTCATCCCCCTCAGGTATTTGAGGGTTTAGTTCATAACTATAATGTAATACATCTCAAAAGAAAAGATAAAACAAAACATAAGAAAAACTCTAAAACCCCCTGAAGGAATTGAAGAGAGATCCTCCGTCTTGAGTATAACTCCGGCTTCTTGAGATGAATCAATTGGCTATCCTTCGAGTAATTTCCACAAATCTGATCTTTCTGGCTCGGCTCCTTGGCCTAGCTGGACCCCCTTTGAAAGTTGGCCTCTAGGGTGTTTATATAGGCTTTTGGAATGTGTTTCTTTACCCCTAAGTATCCAAATTCGAGTGAAATTCCTCTTCTCCACGGTAGAGACACGCCCTTGGAATATGCCCGTGTGAATCGTGGCCAGGCCGTGTTCAGGTCTGATTTGGGATACACGGCCGTGTTGCATGGGCCCAGGCCGTGTCGATTTCGTGATTTGGCCTATTTAGTCCGTTTTAAGCCCGTTTCTCATTCTTTTCATCCTTCTATGCTTTCCTGAGTATAAAACATGAAAACAAAGGATTAAGAGCACCAAATTACACAATTCAAGGCTTAAATCACCCAAAAGCATGCTAAATATGGGTCTAAAATATGTTACTATTTTGGTTTATCAAATACCACCACACTTAAGCTTTTGCTTATCCTCAAGCAAAATTCTCAACTTATAATTAAAACGAACTTCCTTGATTCATAATATTCATCAATAATGTTCCATCATAATTCAAAGATAATTTATACATGGATAATTCAACTCAAAGAGTCCTAAAGATTCAAAACAATCTAAGTCATACATTTTGTAGCACAACATATAGGTGTTTCCCCTCATCTGAATGATTACCTCTGATTCAAAATCGACAAGGATTGACATCCTCACTAAAGATTCACTCAAATCACTCGAGGTGTTTAAGGTTCAAGAAAAAACACTCATAAGTCAAACATGAGAAGTTAATCCCATAGGCTTGCATGAGAATCAAATCTCCACCACTATAATATGAAATGATGCACAAATCAAAAGGTCTTTAACAGGGTTGTAACGGGGCTTGGGTTAAGGTGTGGATATAGGCTGAATTAGAAGGTTAGAATCGAGATTGTCCTGACAAATTACCTAACCAAAAACAACAAACTGAATATAAGTAATTACATCAATTGAAAACTAATAGTACTAATAATTCGAGCTTCTTCTTCAATATTTGGAATTCAAACGTATAAGCTCATTTAATCACAAAACTAATAATGAATATACTTCGATTTTTTTTAGTTTTTTTTAAGAACAAATCAAATACATAATAAAGGATGAATTTAACTACTGAAATAATGATCATAGTTAGGCAACTGATCAAATCAAATCTCGATATAAGGGTAGTCAAAAGGAATGGTGATAACAAAAACAAAGGGTTTTGGGATAATATCAGTGGGTGAGTCAATAAAAAGGGTTATTAGGATCAACGGGGTTCACCAGGGGTTAATTATGAAGGTAGGCTTTTAGTGGAGTGAGTGGGTTAAAACCTAGGTGCCTTTATCATTTTAGTGTATCAAATCAAAGGTGTGATCTCGACATGTATAATCGATGCAAGTTCTAGAATAACAAATCAATGTTGACACACTCATAATCAATAAAGTGAGCAAGAAAGAGAATATATGCTCTATAAGGCTCAAAATCTCACAAAAATTATGGCTTTTTGATGTCAACCTAGCAAATTTAAAACTTCAAAGTAATATTCAAATTCAGGTAGACAACCTAAAAAAAATTTAATTTTGAAAAATAGACTTATCCTGCTTGATTCTCTAGTATCTTAAAGTTTAAATTATCAATGCACAATTATCAATGACTTAATCCAAAACATGTTAATAAAAATCATAAATCACAGGAAATTTCATTCTAATCATAATATGAGAACTTACTTAAGAAACAAGACATAATTCAGGATTTGAGAATGATGCAAAAAGTTTGGCACCTAATTTCAGGAAATTAAGAATGATGAAAAAAATTAGGCACCTTTTAGGTTGTTCACCCCCCACACTTAAGATGTACATTGCCCTCAATGTACAAAGATATATGTATAAACAAATAAGTAGAAAATTAAAGGATATATGGAGAGAAGTGAAACTCCCTGAATTTGGATGGATTCCTTGCGTTGGAGGTGAAAGATAAGTTGGAGAAGGCGTCTCTAGTGGTGGTATGGTGGCCGTCCATAGTCTCTGCACTAGATGAAGAAATTGGGTAGCTCGTGCAGAATTAGCCTGAAAATAATAATAATAATTCAAACTATACTAATTATATATTTAAAGAAAAGCAAGCTAAAGTGAAGGAAAATAAAAAGTGAAATAAAATTAAAAGAAAAGATTAATGGACGGAAGAGTTCGTATTGTTGGAGGGTTCGCGAGGTGGGTGTGGTTTCTAAGGCTGTGGTGGAGTGGTGGTCGTGGTCGAGGTATGATTCCCTAGCAGCCTTTAGAACCTAAAACCAAGAAATTAAGATAGAATAAACTAAATTAAGCATAAGAGTGTTAAAGAGAAGGAAATTAAAAGAGATAAGAAAAGAAAACTAAAAGCTAGATGGTCTCAAAGACCCTTGGATTTTTGACTAGGCGAAGCGGACGGCATGAACTTATGTAGATCGGTCTCCCTTGGGAGACTATACTGGGATCCTTCCGCCTCTTTGACATGGATGTGGTGGAGCTCAAGGGTTTTAGTAATAACCAAGGGGGAAGAGTATGAAAGGGGAGAATTCTAAATAATGGAATGGAAGAAAGTGGTATGGATGGGGGGGTGGGTGGTTTAAATAGAAATTTATGGTTTGGTGCCTTCCCACGCCCGTGTGCCGTGGGCGTGCTGGGTCACACGACCGTATCGCACGGCCGTGTTGTGTTTCGTTCGTTTCTCCCACGCCCGTTTCATGGTCACCACGCCCATGTAGGGTCAAACAGTGTCGACCACGGTCGAATCGCACAACCGTGGTGTTCAATCGGAGCCCGTTTGTCTTCCCTCAGTGTCGGCCACGGCCATGTCGCACGGTCATGGCGGGGTAGTTGGGTCCGTGATTTGAAGATACGATCCATCCTGACTCGTACCATCTCTGCCATGTCAGTACGGAGATTCGGTGCATCCACACACCCACGGCCATGGTCGTGTGTAAGGCCGTGTGGTATAGAAATTGGCCTTGGTTAGTTTAAGTTAGTTGCTGCAAAGGAGAATTAAGAGTGAAAATAGAATGAAATAAAATAGAAAGAGTAATGGAGTTAGTGCTCGGGTTGCCTCCCGAGAAGCGCTTGTTTAAAGTCTTAAGCTAGATTTACCTCTCGTTTGCATCATCAGGGTGGTTTGAGGAGTTGAAAGTCCTTCCTCATGCTATCAGTTTCATTATCATGACAGAGTTCAAGTTGAGATGCGTTTGTATTGAAAGTGCCAAAAATAGAATTACTTACCTCGACTGTTCCGTATGGGAAAACACTTATTACCCTAAAAGGGATTTCTTTGTTTGTGTTAGGGTTAGGAGGAGATATTCGAGGGTCTATTTTATCTAACAATACCTGGTCTCCTATTTTAAAGTGATTTGTCGTTCCTACAAGCTCGTCTGGTGGTTCCCTCGGTTTCTCTTCGTGTATTCCTAGTGTTTCCTTGAAATGTGTCTTCCACTCGTCTAGTTCATCAACTTGATCCCTTCGATCCTCATGAGTTGTTTCTTTGTTGGCATTGGGTCTAGGATTGGGTTTAGTTGTGTTCTTTTGTGGTGCTTCCTGTAAAGAAGGGTTAACCAAATGGTTATCAATAGAATTTACTTTCTAACCTTGTTTGCTTGATGTTCTAGCCGAATTGAGAGCCTGAAGAGTGACTGTCTCGTCACCTATACAGAGTATGAGTTCACCAAGCGTCGACATCAATTTTAGTCCTGGCAGCTTGCTAAAAAGGGCCTTCCTAGAATTAATGGGATACTATTGTCCTCATCCATGTCTAAAACAACAAAGTCTCATCGGGAATACGAACTTATCGATCTTTACTAGCACATCTTCGATTATACCCCTAGGAATTCTAACAGCTTTTATCACTAATTGAATGCTCATCCTAATTTGTTTGGGTTTCCCTAGACCAAGTTGTTTAAACATTTTATAAGGCATGACATTTATGCTTGCCCCTAAATCAGCTAACGCATTATCAATAGATAAACTACCAATTAAGCATGGAATTGTAAAATTCCCTGGATCTTTTAATTTTTATGGTAATTTATTTTGGAGAATTGCTAAGCACTTTGCATTGAGTTCCACATGCGATTCCTCGTCTAGCTTTCGCTTGTTTTTCAAAAGCTTTTTTAAGAATTTCCTTGAATCTGGCATCTGTGAAAGAGCTTCAAGTAATGGTAAGTTAATATGTAATTTCTTTAAAAGTTTAAGAAATTTACCGAACTGTTCCTCTGTGTCGTATTTCTTCATCGCCTCGGGGTATGGTATACGAGGTTGGTACTCTTTAATTACCGGTTTTGGCTTTTTACTTTCTTCCTCAACCTTACCTTCTTCTACCATATTCTCTTGTCTTAAATGAGGCTCATCTAACCCTACATTATCATTAGTTGATATGGCTTGAATCTGCTCCCTTGGGTTAGTTTCAGTGTTACTTGGCAATCTACCTTGTGGTCGTTCCATCAAGATTTTGGTGATTTCCCCAATCTGATCTTTGAGCTCTTGTGTCGATGCTTCTTGTTTTTCAAGTTTTGTTTCTATACTTTGGCAACGTGTTTCTGTTGCTGCTATACATTTTGTCAGCATTTTCTCGAGGTTCGGTTTCTTTTCCTGTGGGTACTGCTGCTGTTGGAAATTTGGAGGGTGTTGTTGTTTTTGATTTCCTTGACCACCCCATGAAAAATTGGGGTGGTTCTTCCAACCTGGATTGTAAGTATTGCTATAAGGGTTATTTTGATATATGAAATTGTTACTTACATAGTTCATTTGTTCGCCTTCTATGCCATGTCCGTAGGGTGGGTACTCAGGATTCGCCACACCTCCACTTGTTTCACACTGCATAACGGGTTGTACCTACAAGGAATTACACAAACCATCAAATTTTTTAGTTAACACGTCTACCTGATTCGATAGCATGGTTACTGTGTCGAGGTTGAAAACACTGGCAGCTTTCGTGGGCTTTGTCCTCGTGACTTGCCACTGATAGTTATTTAGGGACATCTCCTCTATAAATTCGTAAGCTGCTTTAGGTGTTTTATTATTCAGAGTTCCACCGGCTGCCGAATCGATCAACTGCCTAGTTGAGGGGTTCACACCGTTGTAAAAAGTTTGGACCTGTAGCCACAAGGGTAATCCATGGTGTGGGCACCTTGTCAATAGATCCTTGTATATCTCCCATGCATCGTAAAGTGTTTCTAAATCCATCTGCACAAAAGAAGAGATATCATTCCTTAATTTGACCGCTTTGGCCAATGAAAATATTTTAATAAAATTTTTCTGGTCATTTGATCCCATGTAGTAATTGATCCTCGGGGAAGAGAATGCAACCACTGTTTGGCTTTATTTCTCAAAGAAAAGGGAAATAACCGAAAGCGGATGGCATCATCAAGAACGCCATTAATTTTAAAAGTGTCGCAGACCTCCAGAAATTCGCTAAGTGTGTGTTAGGATCCTCATCCCGCAAACCATCAAACCGAACGAATCTGTTGTATCATCTCAGATAGTGTTAGGTTTCAATTCGAAATTATTTGCAAAGAATAGTAGGTCTAACAATACTAGATTCAAGCACCAACTAAACTAGGCTTAGCATAATCATACATAGTTCGAGGAGCATGATTTTCTACCATCTCTTGAGGTGGTGGATTGTTCTGTCCATCTCTTCTGGTGGTATTGATGATGTTTTCTTGCTCTTCTTCTGTGTATTGTAGACTTCGCCTAATTTCTCTCCGCTTTTTGCGGCGGTTGCTTCGATCTCACTATCAGAAATTAAAGGTCCTGTTCGGGTTCCTTCTAGTCATAAACTAGAGGTACCTACAAGGAGCAAAGACTAAAATTTAGAAAGATAAAAATAGAAAACAAAATAAGAGTAAAATTGCGAAAAATAAAAATGGCTAAAGTAATAAAAATAGAGCGTTCTTAATATTTCATCCTCAAGAACGCGGCGCCAAAAACTTGATCGTTGTTTTATGCGATGTCAAAGTCTTAAAATTTATAATGATAATGATCAAACCTAAAAACTAACTATGACAACGATTGAGGCAAGTGTACCTATCAAACAGTAGTATAGCTTAGTGGCAAGACCGGATTGTCGAACCCAAAGGAACCGAAAGTACTAATACTAACCTTCTTTTTATTATTTAGCCTTAAAATTTAAGTGAACTGGTTTAATCTAGAAAATTAACTAACTACTAAGCTAAAGACGATGAGACAAAAAGAATTAAATTAGGGAAATACTTGTGGGAAAAACCAATTGATTAAAACAATACCCAAGGAAGAATCAACCTAGACTTCACTTGTTATCTAACTCAACTGCATTTATTTATTCATTTGACTTGATCCGTAAGATTCCCTAATGTATATTAACCCCTCTCTCGAGGCGACTAACGTCTAACCCTAGGTTGATTAATTGAAATCTCTTTCTAATTAAAACCCCCAAGATTGCATTAACTCGATCTATGGACTCCCATATTAGGTTTCACCCTAATCCGGTAAAATCTCGTCACCCTATGTCTAGGCGTGCGATCAACTCCGCTTAATTATGCTAGATCTACTCTTAGGCAGGGACTTTTGCTCCTCCACCTAAGCACATCAAACTTGAATTAATATCCCGGAAATATCAACACAAGAATTAAGAACACATAATTAAGAACAAATCAAATATTTATCATATAATTCAACAAACGATAACAAGATCCATCTTAGGTTTCATCCCCCTCAGGTATTTGAGGGTTTAGTTCATAACGATAATGTAATACATCTCAAAAGAAAAGATAAAACAAAACATAAGAAAAACTCTAAAACCCTATGAAGGAATTGAAGAGAGATCCTCCGTCTTGAGTATAACTCCGGCTTCTTGAGATGAATCAACTGGCTATCCTTCGAGTAATTTACACAAATCTGATCTTTCTGACTCGGCTCCTTGGCCTAGCTGGACCCCCTTTGAAAGTTGGCCTCTAGGGTGTTTATATAGGCTTTTGGAATGTGTTTCTTTACCCCTAAGTATCCAAATCCAAGTGAAATTCCTCTTCTCCATGGCAGGGACACGCCCTTGGAACACGCCCGTGTGAATCGTGGCCAGGCCGTGTTCAGGTCTGATTTGGGAGGCACGACCGTGTTGCATGGGCCCAGGCCGTGTCGATTTCGTGATTTGGTCTATTTGGTCCGTTTTAAGCTCGTTTCTCGTTCTTTTCATCCTCCGGTGCTTTCCTGAGTATAAAACATGAAAACAAAGGATTAAGAGCACCAAATTACACAATTCAAGGCTTAAATCACCCAAAACCATTCTAAATGTGGGTCTAAAATATGTTACTATTTCGGTTTATCAGTTTCACATCAGATCTACAAGTCAGGTATGGGTTTTAACACTAAACAAATAAATCTATGTTTTTTTATTGTTAAAATCATGATTTTTTAAATCATGATTAAATATGGATACTAGTTGTACCCTTAAAGTGAGATAAGTCATTATTGTGGATTTTTATCAAGTAAGTATCTTTCCTAAACCGTACACTTGTGAAAAGCATGTAGTGTGTTATTGATGTTTGTTACTAATATGAAAAACATTTACATCTCATTCTCATGATATGTGATTATTTGGCATATGTGATATTCATATGAAAATAAAATGTGAAAATTTGGTACCTTGAGTACGTATGTGATTTCCATGTTAAACATGCCTATATGATTTCAAGTGTTTTGGCCATATCACATGTATGGGGTGGGATATGTGAAAAGTGGGATTATATGGCAGTTTATCTGCGTTAATGTAACAATGTTCACGATTATGACTATATGGCAGTTTATCTACAACTCTGGTGGCTTGTCCACGAATTTGATTTTATGGTAGTCTATGTAACACCCCTAACCCGTATCCGTCATCGAAATAGGGTTATTGAGTATTACCAGAGTTTGCATTTCAGAACTATAAAAAATTTTAGTACATTTAATTCATATCATCAATCACAATAGAACCAATCAATAGCATAAATATTGTCCCTTATACAAGCCCTTGAGGCCCTAAAAACACATTAGAAACAAATCGGGACTAAATCAGAAACATATAGAAATTTCAGGGAAAAGATGAAAATTTACAAACTGTAGGGGGTCACACGGCCATGTGACTCACACAGCCAAGAGACACGCCCGTGTCTTAGGCCGTGTAGGCATTCAAAATAGGGACACACGGCCGTGTCCCAGTCCATTTCTATGCCCGTGGAACTCACTAACTTGGGTCACATGGCCAAACCACACGCCCGTGTGCCAGGCCGTGTACCCTTCGAAATAACCTCACATTCCCGTGTGCCAGGCCGTGTGCTAGGCTGTGTAAAACCTGACTTGCAACCCTTTGAAAACTACAGGGGACACACGGACGTGCTACCTGGTCGTGTGTCACACACGGCTGAGACACACGCCAATGTCTCTGCCTGTGTGGATGAAAATAGGCTATTTTACAAGCCATTTTTCTCACTCTTTTCAACATGTACCTATAATCCCTTTTGCACATATACATAAGCCCTCAAAAGGCACCAAAATCATGCATAATCAAGCCAAACACATATGGTATAATAACATCCAACCAATATGCCCAAAGGCACCTCAAATGACAACATTAAAACATGTATAACCATGTACTCAATTTGGCCAAAATAATTGATTAGCATCTAACTAAGTTTGCATCATTACACAACATGTAAATCACTTACCAAAACATACCATTTCGTACCAACTGTACCACATAATCATTAGCATCAAAATACATATATGCTTACTATAGCAAAATACCAATTCACAACAAGTTATATGTCATATCTAATATGCACATTCAACTACTTTTCTATCTACCATCATTCAACCATAACAAGTCATACATCAACCATTACAAGGCTACTTATATACACCTTATAATATATATCATTTTACCAACCGAAGGCCAAAATGCAAACAAATCAAATGGTCATTTCCACAACCAAAACACATAGGCTAACATTAGCCAAAATACCTATACATGCTATTATAACCTTAACCAAGACATCAACATCTACTGATATAATCGCTGGATAATGTGATAAATCCCCGACGAGCTTCCAACTCGATCGAGCTTCCGATAGTCTGAAAAGTAAAGAAAAATAACTACGTAAGCAATGAATGTTTAGTAAACTCGTATAAACTTTAATCAGATCAATTCATTTCCAATATGAAATTTATACATATCAAGAATAATCATATACAGATACCACACGATTCATGAAACCAAATTCAACAACTCACAAAATGGGTAAATCCACAATATCACTTATACATATTATCTCTAGCATAGTAGGATTTTAAACAACTTTAAACTCTTCCAAATTTCTTTATTTTCATTTGCATCTCATTACTTTCCACACCCGTTCCATATGCATAACATACAAGACATAGCATATCATTCAACCATATCTACAAGCTAGTGCATTTAAACATAGCCTTTTCGAATTAATCACATAATAAACAATTTCATAAGAAATTGCATAATTTTAAACCTTACCACTTTTTCATGAGTACAAGCATATTTTCATTTGAGCACTTACCATTTCAATGCAACTTATAAGTAAATAGAATACCATTCAAACAACAGCTTGGCACTTGCCTAAGCATCAAACAACAACACATGTTAGCATACTTGAACACATTTCATATAAATTCAACTTTGATAACCTTATTTTCTCAACATGTTACACTTTAGTTTATTACTCGTCTCAACTTACATAATTACCATGTTGTAATTCACGTAAATACTTGTTCCAGTTCGTATCGAACCCATATAACCTCGTAACAGAAATGTGCCCGTTGAACCACTTATAATAATATTGGATACGTGAGAATCTCACACACTATGTGCCAACACGTGGTCGAAACCACTACTATCTCATATCCCATATCAGTGCTCTCTCTCAAGCCATAAATGGGTCTGCTCACACAAGCTGTCAGTCAAGACGTAGCTACATAGTGCTGCTCACACAAATTGTCAAGTAACCACAAAAAATGCCAAAAACTTAGCCACCGGTAGGACGTACGAGACCAGCACCCAAAACACGGTAACCCCTAATGACATGTCATTTGTATCCTATTTATTCCTAAGGTTCAAACGGGATCCGTAAGTCGCCGAAACTTCGTTGGATATTTTTGTAAAGTCATAATACCAATAATATGACACAAAAGCATTTAAATCAAATATAATTTAATGCTAATTAAATATACGAACTTACCTGGCTAAATTGCAGAAATACCAAAGTTTAGGGGCATTTTGGTAATTTTCCATTTTCTTCGATTTTTCCACCCGTTCTTGATCTAAATTAATAATTTCATTCAACATATTAATTTAGAAATAAACAATTCATTTCATACAATTTGGTCATTTTTGACATTTTTACAAAATTGCCCCCTAAAGTTTTACTTTTATTCAATTTAGTCCCTGAGCCCAAAACATGCAAATTAACCATTTTTACCCAGAATTGAGCTTAGTCGAATGTTCATGGTATCCAAAACAGCCCATTTATGCAATAATTTCACATTAAATCCTTGTATTTTTATTAATTTAATAAATTAGTCCCTAATCGAAAAATTCATCAAAATCACTTAACAAATACTTTTAAATATAAATCAACATTCCAAATCCATCATCAAACATAAAAAATCACAAGATTCATCAATGGCAACATTCAAAATCTTTAATAGTTTCAAAATCGAAGGTAAGGGCTAGCTGGACCTAGTTGCAACGATCTCAAAAACATAAAAATTATAAGAAACTGATAATTTAGGCGCTTACATGCAAGGAATGAAACATGGCTGAACCAAGCTTTATTTTCTCCAAGTAGAGTCGGCTATGGTGTTTTGGAGAAGATGAACAAAATAAAAATTTGTTTTGTTTTTATTAATATATCATTTAATTACCTAATTTACTTTATTAAGCTTTATAATATTTAAAAATTACAACATTGTGAAACCACTATCATCCACTAACACATTAATGGTCTAATTACCATATAGAGACCTCCACTTTAAAGTTCTATAGCTGTTTAATACCTTTAGCTATTAGAACCTAACTTTTGCACTTTATACGATTTAGTTCGTTTTAATTAATTAACTATCGAAACGTCAAAATTTTTTGACGAAACTTTAATACCACCTTAATGACACTCCGTAAATATTTACAAAAATATTTACAGCTCGATTTATAAAAACGAGCTCCCGATACCTCATTTTCTAAAACCACTTGAACTTAATAAATTATTTATACAATAAAAATCACTATATCAAAAACCTTTTTAAAATCAAAATTAACTCGTAAATATTAAATATAATATTTATAAACTTACTTGTCAGATTTGGTGGCCTCGCAACCACTGTTTTCGACACCATTGAAAAACGGGCTGTTACAGTCTATCTACGTTTGTGACACTGTTCACAATTCGGTGTGCTGATTGGATGAGTTTTGGGAAAACTTGATTATGGCGTGTAGCGGAAATGGGTATGACCATTTTCCAAAAATATACATCATTTTTATGAAATATGCATTGACACAACCATGCATGATAGATTTATGAAAATTGAGTTATATGATTTTATGATTATTTATCGTATATGTTTATAACGTATGTGATTGAGTTTGTGTTAATCTCACACTGGGCGTAAAGGCTCACCCCATTAGTGTTTCAACCTTTCAGGTAACACTTAAACATAGGACTTGGATCAGCACTCGGTGGAGCTTCTCGGAACATATTTTATTACATTGATATTTTTATGGATTTTAACTTAATTGGATTTTGGGTTTGTGGATTGTGGACTTTTGGACTTTGAACTTTGGACTTTACCTATAGTTGGTTTGTGGTTTTATTTTTATGACTTTAAAAGGATCATGCATGCATATAATATTGTGGAATTTTAAGTATATTTGATAATGTCATTTTTTCTCCAAATTTATTATGTTTTTCTTAAATTATAAACAAAATAATAATTCGTAAATTTTCTAAATAGTTTTATGAAAATTTGTAGCGAATTTCTTTATAAAACCATTTTTATAATTATAATATAAGAACCTTAGTATTTAAAATGTTTTCAAACAACATTACAATTAAATGACACTTTTCTTTTTAAAAATAAATAAATTTTACTAAATATTTTTCGAAGAATAAAATTAGTAAAACTTCAGAATTTTACGTTTCAAATTCAAAACCTTTATTTTCAAGTAAACAAATGATTTCACACATCGTTAATGTAATTTCTGATATTCAGCCATAATGTTTAGGTCGGGTTTGGGGTGTTACGGTTATTTTTCATCATCGAATTAAGATTGCTATATTTTTAGCATACAAAGCTTTTTTCATCTTCGATAGGGTTTTTATTTTTATGTTTTTTAAAAAAGTAAACCCTTTTGTTTGGACTCATTCTCTCAAACTGATTTTTTTGTACGTATTATATCTGACTTCCAATTTTTAATTCGTATTATATTTGATTTTTATTTTTTGTTTTTGTTGGAATTCGTGAGTGACGGGGATTTTCTTCGAACGTTTAGGAGATTGAAGGTGAAAGGTATGTTTGTTGTGTATGTTTCTTTACTATTTATGCATGTATGTTATGTTTTTTAACTGTTACATATATTATGTATGTTATGTATGTATGTTATGTTTACTGTTATGTTTGTATATTAGTATTTATGTTATGTTATGTATTGTTATGTATATTATGTATGTATATTTGTATGTTTGTTATGTGTTATATTACTGTTATGTTTGTATATTATGTATGTCATGTTTAATGTATGTATATTATGTGGTATATTATTGTTATGTGTATGACTGTTTATTAATTTTTATGTATGTATGTTATGTATGTAAGTTATGTTTAGCATTGTTAAAAATTTGTATGTATATCATGTATGTATATTACAATTTATATTATGAATGTGTAGTTTGCTATAATGTCTTGGGATTAATGTGTGGTGCATATGCATTTGGGTGGAACTTTTGTTACAAGCCCATATGCACCCTATGTTGGAGGGGAAGTGTTGCAATGGGATTTTGACCCTGATTTTTTGTGTTAGTACACGTTGTGTGAGATGGCAGTGGAAGCTGGGTATAGAGCTGTGAGAAACTTTGTATATTGTGAGGGTGGCATAGATTTTAGTAAGGGACTGTGTGTTTGCTATGATAATTCATCATTCATAACAATGATTAACCATATTAGACAAAGAGGGTCCATACATGTATATGTTGAACACGAGGTAGACACACCTAATATTGTTGATGATACCATGTCGTTGCTTGGTAGTAGGGAAAAGGATGTAAATAGTGGTGTTGGGGAACAAAATTGTAATAAAGAATTAAATTGCAATGAGAGAGTTAATGTTGGGGGTTGGGGAAACATTTACAGAGTTATGTGGGGTATCTAATATGGGATCAAACTTTAATAGGAGTAGTGATGCATATGCTAAGAGTGGGGAAAGTACTGAAAGTAGTGGGGCCAATGATACAGGTAACTCATTAGCTAGTGAAGGGGCTTTAGGGGTAGAATCTGAGGATAAGGATGAAGAGGTGAGAAATATAAATGAAAACAAAAACAGAAAGAAGAAGCAACAGTAGGTGAAAGTAGTGAAAGGGGAGAGAAAAATGGTGCGGTTTCATCAAATGGGGGAACTGAATACGTTGACTCATCAGATCTAGGGTCTTATGGAAGTGATTCAGATGGTGAGGTAGTTTGTAGAAGAAGCAGTCATGTATGTTTCGATCCTAATAACCCAATACCACATTTGGAGCTTAGTATGGTGTTTAGGGGACCAAAGGTATTTAAGACTGCATTAGCAAAGAATGCAGTAAAAAAAAGGTTTGATATTGTGTATCTTAAGAATGAGAAGGGTAGGACTAGGGCTAAATGTAGGGTAGATGGATGTTTATTTAGAATATATGTTGCTGTAGATAACATTGATGGGTTTTACAAGATAAAAACCTTTATAGAAACACATGAGTGTTCTATTACTTTTAAGAACAAAAGGGCATCATACAAGTTTGTTTAAGAGCATTTCTTCAGTAAGATTAATGTGATCCTGTAATAACCCGTTTTCACTGAAATTGGAACAGTGGTTTTGGGACCACAAATTTGATGAGTAAATATTTATTTTATTATTATTTTAATGTCTACGATATGTTAGTGGTGTCGTATAAGAATTTCATTAAGAAATTTTGACGTTTGCATGCTTAATTAAGTAAAAAGGACTAAGGCGTAAAAGGTGCAAAAGTAGAGTTCTAGTAGCTAAAGATATCTAATGGCTATAGAACTTTAATATAAGGGTACTTAGGTGGTAATTAGACCATTTTTGTGATAGTGAACATTGATGGGTTTGGTTTTATTGAAATTATGAATAATTTTAAAGGATAAAATGGTAAAAGAATTAATAAGGTTAAATTAAATAAAACCAAATTCCATTCATCTTCTCCAATGAGCTACCACTAAAAATTGAAGAAAGAACTAGCCAAGCTAGGGTTCTTCATTTGGCCATATTGAATTGCTTCCATGGTATGTATTTTCATCCGGTTTTTAATTATTTTTATGTTTTCAGGATCGTTGTAGCTTAATCTAGTTAGCCTGGGGACTAATTTGCAAAAATGTTAAGGGATTAGGGTTTTTCCACGAACATGTTTGTATAGTATTTGAATTTTAATGAAAGATTGTGAGTCCTTGTTGATAAATAAACAACTTTTATAAAGTGGTTTTTTGATGAATTTATCATTTAGGGACTTATTTGTTAAAATAGTAAAAGTACACGATGAAATTGTGAAATTGTAACACCCTAAACCCAGCTTAGACGTCATGGCCGGATCAGGCAATGTCACATGGTAGTGTGTTTAAAAACCATAACTTTGCTTAAAATAATTCCCACTTAGAAACCTTTTATTATTACTTATTACTTCTAAAATCGTGTTATTTAATCAGTCGAAAGTTTTCAAAACGTTTATTCAATACGGTAGCTTTTAGAACAGTTTACGTATTTGTGAGTACTTTGTTAAAATGTTTGTTTCTTTTGAAAACCCGAGATATCCTAATACAAGCAGTTATAAACCATAACTAATAAAAATCCAAAACAAAAATAAAAATCCACAGAGGCCATATTTACAATAAAATACCCAAATAAAATTTAAAATCATAAGTAAGTACGAAACAGTGTCAAGAGATTGTGTGGCCACCGCTGAGTCCTCTGTCACACCGATCTGCCTAAGTCTGGGGGTTACCTGTACAGATTAGACAGAAGAGGCGAGTTTATGTAAACTCAGTGTGTAATCCCCATAAGGATAAATAGATAGTATGCATTTAATCACAGTCTGGGTCTAAGCCCTTTTTCAGTAACAGTATCAGTTTGGGCCTTAGCCCATTTCAGTACAGAAGAAGTCATGTAGTAGGGCATTAGCCCGTCACAATAATAGTAACAATAACAGATATGCAGTCATAGAATCCTACGCTGCGAGCCTCTACACACCATCTCCGTCCAACCCTACACTCCATGTGGGGATATAATCAACTCACCTATCCCTACACTCCAAATAGTACCGTAAGCGGCTCTAGACAGTAGTTTGTAGCTGAGCTGCCAGAAAGTTAGGCTCGAAGCCTTTCAGTATATTTCCTCCGATTAACATCAACCTGATCGCTGTAAAGTCAGAGTTTTAAAATTTATAAAGATAATGATCGAACCTGGAAACTAACTATGACAACGATTGAGGCAAGTGCACCTATCGAACAGTAGTATAACTTAGGCAAGACCAGATTGTCGAACCCAAAGGAACTAAAAGTACTAATACTAACTTTCTTTTTATTATTTAGCCTAAGAATAAGTGAAGTTGTTTATTAATCTAAATTAACTAATTACTAAGCTAAAGATGCAAAGACAAAAAGAATGAATTGGGGAAATACTTGGGAAAAACTCAGTTGATTAAAACGATACCCTTAGGAAGAATCCACCTAGACTTCACTTGTTATCTAACATTGAACCAGACGATTTATTCACTTGACTTGATCCGTAGGACTCCCTAACGTATATTAAACCCTCTCTCAAGGAGAATAACGTCTAACCCTAGGTTAATTAACAGAAATCTCTTTCTCGAATAATAACCCCCTAGAATAGCAGTAAATCGATCTATGGACAACCCATATTAGGTTTTACCCTAATCCGGCAAAATCTCGTCACCCTATCTCTAGGCGCGCGATCAACTCCGCTTAATTATGCTAGATCTACTCTTAAGCAGGAACTTTTGCTCCACCACCTAAGCACATTCGACTTGAATTAATATCCGCAAAATATCAACACAAGAATTAAGCACACATAATTAAGAACAAATCAAGTATTTATCATATAGTTCGTAAAAACAATAACAAGATTCATCTAGGTTTCATCCCCTTCTGTGTATTTGAAGGGTTTAGTTCATAATAATAAAGAAAAACATCTCGTAAGAAAAGATAAAACAAAACATAAGAAATCCCTAAAACCCCAAGGAATTGAAGAGGAGATCCTCCGTCTTGAGTAGAATTCCGGCTTCTTGAGATGGATCAACTGGCTATCCTTGAGAGTTTCCCACAAATCGACCTTTTACGGCTCGGCTCCTTGGCCTAGTGACCGCCCGTCGACTCCCCCTTTTAGGTTATACTTAGGGTGTATTTATAGGCTTTTGGAATGTGTTTCTTTGCCCCAAAGTATCCATTTCTGAGTGAAATTGCTCTTCTCCACGGCAGAGGCACGGCCATGGCACACGCCCGTGTGAATCATGGTCAGGCTGTGTTCGGACTTCTAATGAGGACACACCCATGTAGATCGATATCAGGTCGTGTTCTAGTATATTGAGGAGGCACGGCCGTGTGAGCTTTAGTCCAGGCCGTGTCGATTTCATGCTTTGGCCCATTTATCCCGTTTTAAGCCCGTTTTGCGTTCTTTTCACCCCCTGGTGCTTTCCGGAGTATATAACATGAAAAGAAAGGATTAAGAGCACCAAATTATATAAAATAAGGGATAATTCATCCAAAAGCATACTAAATGTGGGATTAAAATATGTTACTTTTACGGTTTATCACAACCCCCAACCCAATGCAATGCAATAAACAGTTATGACATGCTATCTCATGGTAACGATATATACAATATGAGATCAGTAGAATCTCATCATGCTCAATAACATGCATATATATATCAATCATACAGTTATTTTAGTCAATTAGGGGTCTAGGTAAGCTTATCGACACTACAGTAGGTTCATAGTCGACTCGGGCGACCCGTGCAACCTTAGCAACAAGCAGTGAAAATGGGCTCACACGCCCATGCTGTCTGCCCGTGTGGGCCTACATGCCCGTGTGGCCCACACGACCCAAAATGGCCTTGGCCATGTGGATCACACGGCCTGGCCCAAAAATCCCACACGCCCGTGAGGTTCACTCGTGTGGGCTATATGACCCAATTCGGTCCGCCCCGTATGTTGCACACGGCTCGCCTCGTCGATCACACATTCGTGTTCCGTCATACAGCCTACCACACAGGCAGCCACGTGCTCGTGTGGCGTCGACAGCCCCATTTTTTAGTTTTTGCCGGTTTCCATTTTCAGTATTTTGGTTACACACACCTACTTTAATCTTGACGTCTAGAACTCCCGAGCACTCTAAGTACCCAAAATTGGCAATATACAATTGATTAATTGATAAAACCATCCAATTCCTCAAACTGCCGAAGGACGATAATCATTTTTCGAGCGATGAGCCATTACCTTATATCGAGTAGCAGGAATTCCCTGTCTTCAGAACGTTGACAAGCGATCAATAGCCTTTCGATAAACCCCTAACCACTAAAAGAAACCATATAAAAACTTGTCCACATCCTAGTTAAAAGTTTAAACAAAACTCAACTTACTGAAAGAGCGGAGAGGACGATGCGTAAAAAGAAAGTAAAAGATAAAGAAAAAAGGACCGAAAAAAGGGGAAGAAGCAAGGCAAAGGTTCGGCTAGGGAAAGAATAGGAGAAACGTCAAGAGACTTCTAGCAAGAAGGGGAGAAACCGAAAATTAAGAAGAAAACCAAATCCGCCTTATTTCACTTACCGTTCAGACGGAAACGAATGTTGCCACAAAAGAACGATTGACGCAAATAAAAGCAAAAAGAAACGTCAAGGGTGGAGGAAGAGAAGCAGAATTCAGCAGCAAGGGAAAGAATTGAGGAATGAAAACGGTAGAGATGGGGGAGAGAAATCGTCAGAAAGATGGAGAGAAAACTAACTTTTTTTTCGAAAAATAAAAGAAAATGATCAAATTTTGGATATTCTCCCGCATAATCCCCTAATTTTCTCCCACTTATCCTTAAATTCGCTCCCACACTTCCCCACACCCCTCAAACACTCCAAAACCGTCCACTACTTCCCCACACACCTCAAACACTCAACATTTTACCCCACTTCAAGCTCCTACACAGTAAGTACAAAAAAAAATAACTCCCTTGCACGCACAGGGATTTGAACTCAAGTCCACCAGCATATTGACACTCCACTTAACCACTAGACCAGCAGGCCCATTCTGACATGTTTTTACAAACAATTAAATAAAAGTCTACTGTCTAGATATAGGGCTTAATTCACATAAAAACAAAAATTTTTCCCAAGTTAAGGCTTGAACTTGGGACCTCTCACACATACCCAGAACACTTAACCACTGAAGCCGATACACAGTTGTGTCAATTAATACAAAATCATAAACAGGTATTTTTGGGGCGTTACAACTCTACCCCCTAAAAAAATTTCGACCCCAAAATTACCTGATCAGAACAGATGAGGATATTGCTGACGCATCGCATCCTCAAGCTCTCACGTGGCCTCCTCTGTGCTATGATTACGCCATAGAACCTTAACCAGTGGGATGGATTTTGTCCTCAGAATCTTTACGTCGCGATCCAATATCTGAACTAGCTCCTCCTCGAAAGTCAGATCTGGTCGAACCTCAATTTCCTCAACAGGAACAATATGCGTGGGATCAGAGTGGTAGCACCTCAGCATCGACACATGGAATACATCATGGATCCGGTCCAACTCTAGAGGTAGCTCCAACTGGTAAGCAACTGGTCCCACTCATTTCAGAATGCGGTAAGGCCCAATAAACATAGGGTTTAAATTGCCCTTGCGACCAAACTTCAGTACTTTCTTCCGTGGTGAGACCTTAAGAAAAATGAAGTCTCCCGCAGAATACTCGATATCACGTCACTTCAAGTCTGCATAAGACATTTGTCTATCAGATGCTGCTTTCAATCGGTCCTGAATCAGTCTAACTTTATCCTTGGTATCAGAAACCAGTTCAGGATCCAGAACTCGTCGCTCGCCCAACTCAATCCAACATAAAGTAGTGCGACACTTATGACCATAAAGTACCTCGTAAGGTGCCATCTGTATACTAGACTGGTAACTATTATTGTAAGCTAACTCTGCCAACGGTAAATACTCCTCTCAACTGCCTCGGAAGTCAATCACAAAGCTCCTCAACATATCCTCCAGTATCTGAATCACCCTCTCAGATTGACCATCTGCCTGAGGATGGAAAGCAGTACTGAAGTCCAACCTTGAACCCAGAGCCTCATGTAGCTTTTTCCAAAACCGAGACGTGAAGCGAGGATCCCTATCAGAGATGATCGAAGCCGGTACCCCATGCAGTCTCACTATCTTAGAAATATACAGTTTAGCCAGCTTCTGTAGTGAATAATCAGTACGAACCGGTATGAAGTGGGAGGACTTGGTCAATCGATCCACGATGGCCCATACTGAATCCTTCTTAGTGGGTGTTAGAGGCAACCCACTAACGAAGTCCATAGTTACGCGCTCCCACTTCCATAGAGGAATTTTAACCGGCTGCAGCAAACCCGAAGGTAACTGATGCTCAGCCTTAACCTGTTGGCATGTCAGACATTTAGCCACAAACTCGGTAACCTCTCGCTTAAGACCTGGCCACCAATATAACTCACGAAGGTCTCGAAACATCTTATTTCCTCCAGGATGCATAGCATAAGGGCTATAATGCGCCTCCCTTAGTATAGACTGCCTCAACTCAGTATCATTCGGTACACAGATTCTCCCACAAAAACAGAGTACCCTTCGCTATTCAGTACAAAATCCACAGTATTCCCACTCTCAACCTGTCGAAAATGAAGACCCAAAGACTCGTCCTCCAACTGCTTACCCTTAAACTGCTCAATCCACATCGGTTTAACCTGAAGTTCGGCCAACAGACTACCATCATCAAATAAACTGAGGCGAGCAAACATTGCCCTCAAATTAGTCATAACCTTACGACTCAGTGCGTCGGCCACCACATTGGACTTACCAGGGTGGTACTCAATAGTACAGTCGTAGTCCTTAAGCAGCTCAATCCATCTATGTTGCCTAAGATTAAGCTCCTTTTGAGTGAGGAGGTACTTGTGGCTCTTGATCCGTGTAGATGATACACTTCTCACCATACAGATAATGCCTCCAAATTTTCAGTGCGAATACCACCGCGGCCAACTCCAAGTCAAGCGTCGGATAATTCGCCTCATGAGTCTTAAGTTGATGAGACGCATACGCTACAACATTTCCCTCCTGCATCAACACACATCCCAAACCGACATGTGATGCATCAGTAAGAACAAATGAACTCTTTTCCAAACTCCGTTTCATGTCGTAGCAGGGGGCCTCGGTCAAGATAGTCTTGAGCTTTTCAAAGCTCTCTTGTTGCTTATCAGTCCAGTTAAACGGCACACCCTTACGTAGCAGCTTAGTCAAGGGTGCTGCAATCAGTGAAAAGCCTTCTACAAATTGTTGACAATACCCTGCTAGTCTCAGAAAACTACGAATCTCAGATACAGTTTTAGGTTGTTTCCAATCCACCACCGCCTCAATATTTCGAGGATCGACCCTAATTCCCTCCGTAGAAACCACATGGCTCAGAAATGCTACTTCTCGTAACCAAAACTCACATTTACTGAACTTGGCGTACAGTTGTTTCTCTCATAAAATCTGCAGAACCACTCTAAGGTGTTCATCATGTTCATCCTCAGTCCTTGAATACACCAGTATGTTGTTAATAAATACAACTACGAACGATCTAGATAGGGCTGGAACACTCGATTCATCAGATCCATGAAAGCTGCCGGTGCATTAGTCAGTCCAAATGGCATTACTAGGAACTCATAGTGACCATAGCGAGTCCTAAACACCGTATTATGCACGTCAACCTCCTTAACTCTCAACTGGTGATACCCTGATCGGATGTCAATCTTGGAGAAAACTGAAGCTCCCCGGAACTGATCAAACAGATCATCTATCCTCGGTAGGGGTACTTATTCTTGATGGTCAACTTGTTCAGTTGCCGATAGTCGATACACATACGCATGGATCCATCTTTTTTCTTCACAAACAAAACCGGTGCTCCCCACCGAGACATACTAAGACGGATGAACCTGCGATCCAAGAGCTCTTGTATCTGAGCCTTAAGCTCTACAAGATCCTTCAGTGCCATTCTATAGGGAGCTATAGACACCGGAGCTATTCCAGGAAGGAGCTCAATCCCAAACTCTACTTCATGACTCGGAGGTAATCCAGGTAGCTCCTCAGGAAAAACGTTCGTAAAGTCCGTCACCGTTCTGATATCTTTAACCAAAGAATATAAAACACTAATGTAGGCTTGGTACGCCTCACATCCCTTACGAACCAACGTTTTCGCCATCAGTACAGAAATCACATTAGTTAAATAGTTTCGACGTTCCCCAATTACGACTACCTCACTATCCTTCTTGGTTCTCAGTACGACCCTTTTTGTGGCACAATCCAAGCTCACTCGATGCTTGACCAACTAGTCCATTCCCAGTATCAGATCAAACTCTCCAAAACGCAGTTCCATCAGATCAGCTAGAAAGATAGCCCCTTGGACCTCTAAAGGGACGTCTCTAAACAATTTATTTACCCTTATCGACTGCCCCAGCGGACTCAGTACAGTAACCTCACTCGTAGTGCTCTCAACCAAGATACCCAAGTTTTCAGTCATAGTACAAGCTATATAAAAGTGAGTAGATCCTATATCTATTATTGCAGCATAAGGTACATCGAAAATAAAGAACTTACCTGTGATGACGTCCGGAGCATCTCCATCCTCTCGGCGACGTGCAACATAAACTAGAGCCAGCTGCCTCACCTCAGTATGACCAGCACCTCTGCCCGGTGCTCTCTGACCACGGCCCAACCTATTACCACCTCTGGCCTGACCACGGCCTCTCGGTGGCTGCTGAACGGCTCTCGATGGTGGTGCAGTACTAGTACTCAGAGCTTGTATCTAATCAGGCCTCTGCGGACACTCTCTAATACGGTGGTCCAATGAACTGCACCTCAAGCAAGCCCCATTTCTTTTCCAACACTCATACGATGGCGTCTACCACGATCGATACCACGGTGGCCCATGCGCGATAATAGGAGTCCCAAATCTGAACGGCCCATCAACTCTGGCTTTTTTCTTAGGCCTCTAAACGAAACTCGAGGGCTTCGAATCCCTCTTGCTCCTACCTCTCGCTCAGTTCTGGCGCTCAGCGCGATTCACTTCCTCAGCGATCTTCGCCTTATCAACCAGTGTAACAAAGTCTCGCTCCCTCTGTTGAGCTATCAGAACCCTCAGATTATCCCTAAGGCCATCCTCGAAGCGAACACATCGCTCGTACTCAGTCGCCACCATACCTCGCGCATAGCGGCTCAGTCTCAGAAATTCAGCCTCATACTCGGCCACCGATCTATCTCTTTGAGTCAGATTTAGGAACTCTCTCCTACGGACATCTACATAACTGGCCCCCACATATTTCCCCTGGAAAGTGGACTTGAAGAGCTCTCAGGTCAGTCGTTCGGGCTAAGTGCCCTCCTTAAAAGTAAGCCACCACTGGTAAGCCTCATCACGCAGCAGTGACACTGCACCCTTTAGTTTCTGCTCAGGGTTGCAGTCTAGATCATCCATGATCCTCTATGTGGCCTCAATCCAGTACTCAGCTCCATTAGTCCGGAGTCGTTCTATAACCGACCTTTGGCCTCCAACTCCAGTATTGTACCCAGCGACCCTCTCCATAATCCTTAACATGGCTTAGGATAGTACGTCGTCCCCAGCCAGAAAATCATGAGACCTAGACCCAGTTTTTGTGTCAGGCGACACCGGTGTCTCACTAGTGTCTAAATTTGACATACCGCTCAGTGAAGAGGACTCAGCTCGAGCCCCTCTACGGCCTCTACCATGGCCTCTTGTACCCCGTCCGTGAGTACCACTTGTGCTCATTATCTAACCATGTTTTATCTGTATTAACAGTTTTATGTATCAGTTTATAGTTTCAGTTATTTATTAGTAATTTTTTATGCAAATCAGTATCGATCATTCAGTGTTTGTTTCCGTAAATCGCAGTCTAACTATAGTTTTCAGTGTGCATTAACTAAAGTGTTTTTAGTATAGTATACTACCTACAGTAGTCTTAGTATATACTATTCATAGTATTTTCAGTTTAACACACATAATAATTTTAGTGAACTTAAAGGATCGGTGTCAGGAACTCGGTGTACCACACGTTCAGTAGAAACATTTCAAATCACTTAAAAATCATTTTTTTTGGAAATCAAGTCTTAAAACCCAAATCCACAGTTGAATTTTGCAACCTGGCTCTGATACTACTAAATGTAACACCCCAAACCCGGCCTGAACGTCATGGCCGAATTAGGCGATGTCACATGGTAGTGAGTTTGAAAACAGTAACTTTGCTTAAAATAATTCCTGTTTAGAAACCTTTTATTATTACTTACTACTTCTAACATCGTGTTATTTAATCAGTCGAAAGTTTTCAAAACATTTATTCAATGTAGAAGCTTTTAGAACAGTTTGCGTATTTGTGAGTATTTTGTTAAAACGTTTGTTTCTTTTGAAAACCCGAGATATCTTAATACTAGTAGTTATAAACCATAACTAATAAAAATCCCAAACAAAAATAAAAATCCACAGAAGCCATATTTACAATAAAATACCCAAATAAAATTTAAAATCATAAGTAAATACGAAACAGTGTCAAGAGATCGTGTGGCAACTGCTGAGTCCTCCGTCGCACCAATCGACCTAAGTCTAGGGGTTACCTGTACAGATTAGACAGAAGGGGTGAGTTTACGTAAACTCAGTGTGTAATCCCCAAAAGGATAAATAGACAGTATGCATTTAATCACGATGCAGGTCTAAGCCCTTTTCAATACTGATGTCGATTTGGGCCTTAGCCCATTTCAGTACAGAAGAAGTCATGTAGTAGGGCATTAGCCCCTCACAATAACAGTAACAATAACAGATATGCAGTCACAAAATCCTATACAGCGAGCCTCTACACACCATCTCCGTCCAACCCTACACTCCATGGGAGGATATAATCAACCCACCCATCCCTACACTCCAAATAGTACCGTAAGCGGCACTAGACAGTAGTTTTCAGCTAAGCTGCCAGAAAGTTACGCTCAAAGCCTTTCAGTACACTTCCTCCGATTAACATCAACCCCCAACCCAATGCAATGCAATATACAGTTATGACATGCTATCTCATGATAACGGTATATACAATATTAGATCAGTAGAATCTCATCATGCTCTATAACATGCATATATATATCAGTCATACAGTTATTTCAGTCAATTAGGGGTCTAGGTACCGTGCAACCTTAGCAACAAGCAGTGAAATGGGCTCACACGCCCATGCTGTCTGCCCGTGTGGCCCACACGGCCCAAAATGGCCTTGGCCATGTGGATCACACGGCCTGGCCCAAAAATCCCACACGCCCGTGTGGTTCACTCGTGTGGGCCATATGACCCAATTCGGTCTGCCCCGTGTGTTGCACACGGCTCGCCTCGTCGATCACATATTCGTGTTCCGTCACACAGCCTACCACACGGGCGACCACGCGCTCGTGTGGCATCGACAGCCCCATTTTTCAATTTTTGCCGGTTTTTATTTTCAGTATTTTGGTTACACACACCTCCTTTGATCTTGACGTCTAGAACTCCCGAGCACTCCAAGTACCTAAAATCGGCAATATATAATTGATTAATTGATAAAACCATCAAATTCCTCAAACTGTCGAAGCACAGTAATCATTTTTCGAGCGATGAGCAATTACCTTATATCGAGTAGCAGGAATTCCCCGTCTTCAGAACATTGACGAGCGATCAACAGGCTTTCGATAAACCCCTAACCACCAAAAGAAACCATATAAACACTTGTCCACATCCTAGTTAAAAGTTTAAACAAAACTCAACTTACCGAAAGAGCGGAGAGGACGATGTGCAGGAAGAAAGTAAAAGATAAAGAAAAAAGGTCCAAAAAAAGGGGAAAAAGCAAGACAAAGGTTTGGCTAGGGAAAGAATAGGAGAAACGTCAAGAGACTTCCAGTAAGAATGGGAGAAACCGAAAATTGAGAATAAAACCAAATCCATCATATTTCACTTACCGTACAGACGGAAACGAAGGTTGCCACAAAAGAACGATTGACGTAAAGAAAAGCAAAAAGAAACGTCAAGGGTGGGGGAAGAGAAGCAGAATTTGGCAGCAAGGGAAATAATTGAGGAATGAAAACGGTAGAGATAGGGGAGAGAAATCGTCAAAAATATGGAGAGAAAACTAACTCTTTTTTTCGAAAAAGAAAAGAAAATGATCAAATTTTGGATATTCTCCCGCATAATCCCCTAATTTTCTCCCACTTATCCCTAAATTCACTCCCACACTTCCCCTCACCCTTCAAACACTCTAAAACTGTCCACTTCTTCCCCACACACCTCAAACACTCAGCATTTTACCCCACTTCAAACTCCTACACGGTAAGTACAAAAAAAAAACAACTCCCTTGCATGCACAGGGATTCAAATTCAAGTCCACCAGCATATTGACACTCCACTTAACCACTGGACCAAAGAGAGCCCATTCGACATGTTTTACAAACAATTAAATAAAAGTCTACTGTCCAGAGATAGGGCTTAATTCACATAAAAACAAAAATTTTGCCCAGGTTAAGACTTGAACTTGGGACCTCTTACACATACCCAGAACACTTAACCACTGAAGCCGATACACAGTTGTGTCAATTAATACAAAATCATAAACAGGTATTTTTTGGGCGTTACAGAAATAATGATTTGTATGGGTTGATATGTGTTCATAATAGATCCGGCTAGCATGGGTTAGGGACGAAATTGTATAAATTTCCATTTACGAGCTTAAGGGCTAAATTGTGAAAAGTTAAAATGTTAGGGGTAAGATTGTAATTATATATAATTGTGGATTATGGATTGAATTGAATGTTTGAGATTGATTGAAACACTTAATTGAATATAATTATTTATTTATATCAAGATAAATCTCAACTGGATATAAACCGAGGAAAGGCGAAAGTCACGGATTAGATCGATCATACTCCTACGCGCTAGTTGTCAATGTAAGTTCATAGTACTTAATTGTATAATTGAATTTCAATATGTATTTTCATCTTATAATTATATAATTAAATGCTTATGTTAATTATATCTGAATTGCACATATGTGCCCCTATTTTTACTTCAGTACCCCTGACTTGCACATGCGTGCCCATGTTTGTACTTCGGTACCTCTAAATTACACATACGTGCCCCTGTTTGTACTACGGTACCTCGAATAGCACTTATGTGTCCTTGTTTACACATCCGATAACCTTGAATCGATTAAAATATGTGTTGTACTCATTTGTTGCTAAGTTTAATGATATACTATGTTCTTACTAAGCTCTATAAGCTTATTTGTTTTTGTGAATTATTTTGTAGATCATTGTTGCTGACGTTGGATGGATCAAATATTCGGCTCACACTATCTTCCTATGTTGGTAGTTTTTGTGTCCTTTAGGGTTGTGGTATGTGTATGTGGCTACATAGGTTGTTATGGTACATTATGGCAAATTACTAAACTAAGTTGTTAGGTACTTTTCTAAGTTTGTGAATAGATATCTTTTTGGTACAAATAGAATGGTATGAAAGTAAACACTTATTGATTGTTTTAGTTTGTTGATGAATTAAGTTGTTATGCTAGAAATGGTTTCAGTTGTTGTATGTTTTAAGATGATATGGAACTAGATGTGTATGTTGGAGGAAATGTTATTTATGCATATGTTTAAGTATATTTGATTGTTGTGATTGAGGTGTCTTATTAGCATATTGGTTGTATGAGTAAATAGCTTATTGAAATGGTCATATTATGTATGTTTTAGCATGTTTTAGGGCCTTGATCATGGGTGCATATGGCTTGTAGGTACTTGTTGGAAATGGGTGAAAGAAATGGCTTGATTTTGGCCAATTCTTGTCCATACAGCCTAAGACACGGGCGTGTGTCTTAGCCGTGTGTGACACACGGCCATGCGACATGGCCGTGTGTCCCCTGTAGGTTTAAAAGGGTTGCAAGTCAGACAGTTACACGGCCTGGCATACGAGCGTGTGGCTTGGCCGTGTAACCCAAGTCAGAGAGCTACACGGGCACGGACACGAGCTGGGACAAGGCCGTGTGCCCCTATTTTGAATGTTACACGGCCTGAGACACGGGCGTGTGTCTCAGCCGTGTGAAGCACACGGCCGTGTGACCCCTACTGTGTGAATTTTTCTAACTTTTTTCTTAAGGTTTCATATGTTTCCGATTTAGTCCCGAATCGTTTCTAAAGTGTTTCTAAGGCCTCGAGGGCTCGAATAAAGTACGATATGCATGCGTTTGAATGGATATTTCTAAGAATTATGAAATGTTTGGGAATTAATGATTTTAAGTTACGTTTTTACAGTAATGCTTTGTAACCCCATTACGACGACGGATACGGGTTAGGGGTGTTACAGATCCCAAAGCTAAAGTTAACTGAAATGCAAAAACTAGCCAAGAAAGAGTTGAAAGTTGAGCTGAGCAAGGGTACATGCAGCAGAGCTAGAAAATGGGCACTGGAAGAAATAAATGGAAGGGTTTGCTATGAGTTTAACAGACTATGGGACTATGCAAATGCACTTAGAAAGGCAGATCCGGATGGCAATATAGAGGTGATGGTAGAAAGACCAACCGTTACTGAAGTTCCCAATTTTAGGAGATTTTATGTAAGGTTTAGTGCTTTGAGAAAAGGGTTTCTAGAGTGTTCTAGACCTTTATTTGTCTAGATGGATGTTTTTTGAATGGGAGATTCAAAGGGGAACTTCTGTATGCTGTGGGGAGAGATGGGAATGACCAAATATACCTTATCTCATGGGTAGTTGTGGAGAATAAAAGCAGAGAAACATAGAGATGGTTTCTTAATAATCTTATTTTAGATTTAGTAATTGGTGATGGTTTTGGATTCACTTTTCTGACTAACAAATAGAAAATATGTTTACTTAAATAATTATTTGGTATTATGCTTATTTTATTAAACCAACCATCTAATATTATTGTTTTTGTTTGCATTTAGGGATTGATAGAAGATATTTCTAAGTTATTGCCAAGGGTTGAGCACAGAGTCTGTGCAAGTCATCTATATGTCAACTGGAGGAATGAAAATCTTGGAGGAGACCTACAACAAGCATTTTGGGGATCCTCCAAATCATACATAACTGCTAACTTTGAAGAGCACATCGAAAATATTGATTGTATCAAACATAGTACCAAGGTAAGTCTACTTAGGATTGATCGTGAGCAATGGTCAAAGGCCTTTTTTTCTGGTAGGTCTATATGTGATGCAGCTGACAACAATTTTGTTGAGTCATTTAATGCTTAAATTTTTGGAGCTAGATCAATGTCTATAATTTCCATGTTAGAATAAATTAGACAGTGTGTTATGGGTAGGATTGTAAACAATTTGGCCAAAACTAAAAACTAGAATGATCAATTTTGTCCTAAGATATGTGAGAAGTTACACAAGATTATCCAAATGAGTTCATACTGTCATGTTAACTGGAATGGAGCAAAAGGGTTTGAAGTGGCAAACTTTGGTGATGTTATAGTTGTTGACTTATTTCAGTGTTCATGTAGATGTAGGAGATGGGATCTTGCTAGCATCCCATGTCCACATGCTGTTGTAGCAATTTTGTAGAAAAAAGCTGATATTTCTAATTTTGTTCATAAGGGGTTTAAAAAATATGTTTATGAAAAGTTGTATGGCTTTGTATTACTTGCTATCCCAAGTGAGAAATTCTGGTTGAAAATTGATATGGGACCAATTGACTCTCCCATTCCAAAGAAAATTCCTGGGAGATAAAAAAACCAGAGTCAGAGAAGAATGAGAGATAAGTGGGAGTAAACTGTCTAGAAGAGGGAGGAAGATAAAGTGCCACAAGTGTTCCATGGATGGACACAACTCCAAAAGCTATCAGAATTCATGTACTATAAGTGTAACTTTGTCCCAAGAATTTTAATGCAAAACATGTTTAATTTGAAAACTACTAACATGTTTAATTTGCAAGAGTACACCTCCACCAGTTGGAGTACCTCCAGCAACTCCTACTCCAACAGCTCCTGTTCCACCAGCCGTAACAGCTCCTGTTCCACCAGCCGTAGCAGCTCTTGCTCCACCAACTCCTTCTCAAACTGTTGCATCCGAAGCATCTGCATCACCACCACCAGCTCCTTCAACACAACCAAATCCTCCCACCATGCCAACCTCTTTAAGACAAAAAATTCTTACAAGAATTTGTAGTAGGGGAAAATGAACTGTGCAAGGGATTGGGTTATACACTGATGAGAGGACAGGGATACAAATTTTGAATGTAAGAAGCCAACCTCTAAACTGTTTATTGTATTTTGATGACATGTTTCTTAATTATGTATTTTATGCATTGTAGCCTGGTATGAGAGGGGAAATCATGGTGACTGCGTGCACCAATAAAAGGAAGGACAATGAAACTACTAGTGGGACTTAGGAAAGTAAGAACACGAAAAAGGCTAAGTCTAAAGACCCACCCAAGTACAATCATAAGCTATGGAGATAGTTGATGTTAATCCATGTTTAATTTGATGGTCCTATTTTGTTAACATACAATGGATGGTTTTATTTTGTTGGATGATTTTGTTGGATGTATTTCGATGATGGACGGGTTAATTGATGGTTGTATTTTGATGGAAATTTTATTGATGTTTGTGTTTTGATGGATGGTTCAATTTATGGATCTCAGTTTATGGAAAGAAAATAATTTTCATTTCATTCAATTCATTCATTCTTAACAACTAATGGAAATACATGAACAACATTTCACCATCCAGAAGCAAGATAACCAAAAGACATCATCCATGATACAATTAACAATAACTTATAAGAAACTACTAATTTGTTGTTCTTGGACATTTTATCCTTGTACAATTTTATCTTCTCTTCCAAACGAGTTACCCTCCATCGCATTTCGTTAATATTGAGCTCATCGTCCTCAAGTTTTAATCTTCTGTTCTCTATCAATAACATCTTATTTTCTAGCATTATTTCATCGATTTTGCATCCTTATTCTTTTACAGTTAAGTCCATCCCCTCACTGTCACCTTCAACCCACCGAAAAAAATCAAATCTCTCGGTCTTCATTTTACACATACAAAAAAAACAAACAAAATTTTGAAAAAAATGGCAGTACATAACACTTCTCTGCAAATTGTAATGACATATCAAAACCTTAAACCCTAGTTTACCTCTTTGAACTTTGAACACCCAAAGAATTTTCTCCCTTTGTTCTTTAAAGTATTCGCGTTGTAAATTGGTGCCATTAACCTGAATGGCAGTACACAACACTTCTTTTCCCACTTGATTTTTTGTTCGTCGAAGAAGACATGGTAGAGACATGAAGGAGATGGAGAACGAAGAAGAGGAAAGAAAACATGGGAATGAAAGAGGAGAAAATCTAAGAGAAAACCAAAGTTGGAAAAAATAAAGAGATGAAAGATGCAAGATGTTGAAAAAATAAATAAAAAAATTGGCAGAGAAGACGATGCAAAGAGAAAATGAAAGAAAAAGAAATGTTAAAGAAGATGGTGCAAAATGATGGAAAAATTAGTGAAATATCAATTTAAAGGCAAAAAAATTAAAATAAAATAAAACCAAAAGGGTCAGGTCAGTAGCTAAAAAAAGGAGTCAAATGGGGTTCCCAGATTACGACAGGTGGCGGCGCGCGATTGGCCAATGCTGCCATGTCAGCAAAAATTAAACAGTGTTAGGCTCAGGTACCAAACCAGTGGACAAAAAAAAAGTTCGGGTACCAATCTGGGAGAAGTGGACAAGTTCAGGTACTAATTTTATATTTAACCTTTAATTTAATATTAATGTGATTAAGTTTAATAATAGTTGAACTCCCTCTACTCTCCCTATATAAAAAGAGGCTTGAGTCGTTATTTCTTTACACTTCTCTAAAGAAATTATTTTGGAAAATTTCTAGAGATATTCTTCTTATTTACAGCTTGACCTAGAAGTTTAGAGAAATTGTGAAATTGCGCCACTGGTAATTTTGTGAAAAATTTTCTGATTCGAAGCGAGCCCACACTCGAAAGACGTAAGCTTGAAGATAACGGAGAAGACTACTCGGTCGAACCCTTCATCCTAAATGAATAAAAAAGGTACAATTTTGGTTAAGTGTTTATTACTTTAGATATCACAACCAAGTTCTAGTTTTGGAAAATTTTTTAAAACTCTGATCTTCCTTAAATTTTTTTTTCCGATGTGTTTTCCAAACTTATTGTTTCCATCAACTCCATATGATGCCATTGTCCCAGAATAGGTCTTCCATGATACGGTCTTCACTTTCTATGGCCATGGTCTTCCACATATCAAAATTCTTGTTTATTGTCCCGACGAACCCGCACACGTAAGCAGACTCAATATGTAGACTTATGCATGGTTGACTCTTTACATAGGCTTCGACATGCATATAAATTTACTCTTTTATTCATGTGACACACTTTTTTTTATACTCATGCCTGACTCTTCATGCAGAGACTCGTAACATACACATGACCATATGCATGCACCTAGATATCATGACAAAAGTATCATACGAGCGACATACTCAAGCTCACCAGACGCATATATATCAAGCATATAAATCTTAACAGAATAGAGGCATATCATTCATCTCATACTTTCATTCACAACAGAGGCTTATTATCATCTTGGCGTCTAGCCACACATTGAACATATCAGATACACATTTCTTTCACAGAATCAACATATCACGCATAGTTCACATATTTATCACAAGAATGGCTACATAGCCCAAAGAATCACACATGTACACATACATGCATCAATAGTCAGAACACTCAAAGAGTTTAAAAGGGTTACTCAGAACCCTCACAAGGTACACATAACTTGCTCACCTTGTCTTACCATTTACAAGAGACATCTACACATATAATATTTATAGATCCTCACGGAGTCTCACGGAGCCTTACAAAACTAACACAATAGTCACAGAGCTTTGCAGAGCCTTACCTACTACTCACCATTAGCAACTTCAGGCGTTAGATCTAAGCTTCCTTCGAGTAGATCGGCTGTCCTTAAATGTTAAACCATAGAAAACACATCAAAGTATGTTCATCTAACTCATTTCTCCTTCTTCTTTGAACACCATAATCATGTAGCAAAGCACTATTAAGCTTGCTCTATCGAGTTAAACAAAACTACTCTCCGGTAGCTTAACTTACAAGGTCAGAAGACTTACCTCACAAGGGGCTTCTTAGGGTTGATCCTCTCATTCTCATCCTAAAGGATGAGAGGATTTTTCCCCTTAGCTCACCCTTTTATACGTAAAGAATACTTTTTAGGTAAATAATGAATAGTTCCCAGTTAGCCAAATATTTTCTTTAGTTTCAATGGATGTTCAATATGTGTAATAATCCATGTTATCACCAGTTAGATGCATGACAAATGTACAGTCATGTGTGTGTGAAAACACATTCGTGGCTTAGCCTTGAGTCTCCACTTAGCCGAGGTCTTTAGTCATTTCATCAAAGCATTACTTGTGGCGAATTACTAACGCTTTGGTAATATCTCCCCAAAGGATATCTCACATCATAAGAATTTACGTGTCTACGTACACAAAGTGTCTTAGTAGGCGTTCAACGTTTTACTTACTTACAAACTACATATCTCGCCTGTCTGACCTTATACTAAGTTTGAGGGAATTCTTTTTATCTTCCTTCATCTTATTCTCCCAATGAGAGATCTCAAAATCTTTGACCAAACCTATGCCCTTATTAGGACCCGATAAATGTCCCATGAATCATTTGGTGGTCTTATTCAAATCTTACCAATTCCAAGAATACTAATCAAGTACTTTCCATTGGTTCCTAACTATTTTAGTTCATTTTCAATTAATATCTAACCATTGTTTCCTTGCTGGCTCAAAGCCATCGTTACTAAGTATAATCATTACTAACTTAGACTTCTATAGTTTATTTCCTTGTTTCTTATAACAAATTTTGTCCATCCTGTCCACGCCAATCCTGGGCTTCTGGGGCGAGACCTTCCTTAATTCTAAATTACCACGTGCTAACCCAGTGTCCGCCTACATCAAGGCGTCACAAGCGCACTCGCATGGTTCTTATCTTTTAACTAGCTTTGGCTCTATTCAACTCTAAACTTATTCTATCCGACCTATTCCTTAAAACAATATTTGGATCCTAAAATTCCACCGGGTGGGATGTTACAATTATGGTTTTTTTTTGAAATGAAAAAATGAAACATTTGGAAATGAATGTAGTTTTCCAAAAATGGAAATGAAAATGGAAATGATCCATTTGCTATTCTATAGGATTACTTAAAAATGATCAAAATAATGAGTTTATGTTTTTGAACTATTTTGAAGCCCGAAACTGAAAAAAAACCATTCGGTCACAGTGAACATGTTGAGTTATGAAATATTTAACATATTTTCTCAAAATTTCATTAGGGGTAAAATCGTTAAAAATTTTATCGGGGGTAAAATTATCAAAATTTTACTGAGGGTAAAATATGGATGAGAAAATTGTTTAATATAGAATATTAAAGTTTATTTTAGGAAGTAGAAAAATCGAATCAGGTTGGATTACATTACAAAGTACTAGGTCAAAAGGCCGAGGAAGTACTCGTTGTAACACCCCAAACCCGACCTAGACGTTATGGCTGAATCTGGCAGTATCACATTGAAGTGCTTTTCGAAAACATAGTTTCTTTAGAAAATCCATTCTATTAAAACTCGTTTATGATCTTAACGGAGAATTTTAGGGTATCTTGTTCCTTTAAAGCTCAAGTTGTTTTTAGTAGAACGTTGATCTTATTAGTTTGTTGCTATACTTTAAAACAATGTTTGATGCGGAAGCTTTTATAGTATGTTACGAAAGAGTGGTGTTTTGAAAAACATTTATCTTTTGAAAAATTGCGTCCTACTACTACTCAAATGTGAATTAAAGTAAGTAAAATCCCCAAATTAAAAGTTAAACTTAAAGATGACTTATTACAAAACAAATACCCTAATTAAATTTATTGGAAATAAAAATCAAATGTAAAAGTAAGTGCGGTTGTGTGGCCACCTCTGAATCCCTCGCAGCATCGATCCGCCTAAGATTGGGGATTACCTGTACAGATAAACAGAGGGGTGAGTTTACGAAAACTCAGTGTGTAACCTCATAAACAAATAGCCAATGCAATTACAGTCTGGGCCTAAGCCCAAATCAATAACAGTTAAGTTCAGTTGGGCCTTAGCCCATTACAGTATCAGTATCAGTGTGAGCCTTAGCCCATAACAATATCAGTATCAGTGTGGGCCTTAGCCCATTTCAGTGACAGTAACAGTTTAGGCATGCAATTAGAAATCCTACCCATCCAGCCTCTACACTCCACTCCGTCCAACCCAACACTCCATGTGGGGATAAAATCACCCACCCATCCCTACACTCCAAAAATTAGCACCGGTTGTGGCACTAAATGATATTTGCAACATGGTCACAAGACAAAGACACTTCCTCCAATCATAATAAACCTATCCCCATGCAAAATATCATACATGGCTGCAACATATATATCTATATATCGTGGCATGCTCGTATACAATCATACATAACATAAGGCATACAGTCAATTAATATCATATGGGCATAACAGTCATTTTTACCATAGAGGCATAACAGTCATTTTTACCATTGGGGCATAACAGTCATTTTATCAGTTTGGGTCTAGGTGTACTTACCGACCCATCAGTAGGTCCACAATCGCCTCGGGCGACCCGTGCAACCTTACCAGTCAAACAGTGAAAATGGGCCCAAGGCCCATAATGTAGGACCATGTGGGCCCACACACCCGTGTGGCCCACATAGCCCAGAATTGGCCTCGGCCATGTAAATTACTCAGCTTGGCCCAAAAATCTCCACACGTTCGTGTGATTTACCCATGTGGGGCCCACAAGCTCGTTGGGCCCAAAACGGCCTAAGACCACGAAATCGCTCGTGGTGGCCTCAACAGTCTAATGCCCACATTTTATGCGTTCGATTTACCACACGAGCGAGCGCACGCTTGTGTAGCGTCAATTGCCATATTTTTTCGGCTTTTGCCGGTTTATGATTTGGGCAGTGCTTACACACTTGGTTTCTATTTGTTGAGAAAATCGCCCACACCTTTAAAACCTACACTTGACCAACAATTCCAATTAATCATTTAAACGTTTACTCAACGAATACACATAAGATCTCAATCGTTAAACTCACACCACATTACCTTCGATCAAGTAAAGAGGGAAGTTTCGCCTACCCAACCGTTGATTACAAGCCTTCTACCCTTCGACAGGTTCCTAGGCACAAACCGAACTTAACCGTTGAGCTAGACCACCGGCATAGGTAACACGCCACTTACCTCCTAGACCAACAAGCTCCTTATGTCATGCTTTACCCACAATAATTTAAAAGCCTACTAACTATAGGCAAGGGTTTATTCCCTAAAAATAAAACTTTTTGCACAAGCCCAGGCTTAAACCCAGGACTTTGATAAACCGTAATAATAGCATATTTTAAACCCACATTTAGCATACTTTTGGATGATTAATCCCTTGAATTATGTAATTTGGTGCTCTTAATCCTTTAATTTCATGTTTTATACTCAGGAGAGCACCGGAGGATAAAGAGAATGAGAAACGGGCCTAAAATAGAGTAAATGGGCCATATCACGAAATCGACACGGCCTGGGCCCAAGACCACGCAGCCGTGCTCCTTCAACAGGTTCGAACACGGCCTGGCCACGATTCACACGGGCGTGTGCCATGGGCGTGTCCCTGGCGTGACAAAGAAGAATTTTATTCGGATTAGGGTACTTAGAGGCAAAGAAAGCCATTCTAAAAGCCTATATAAACACCCTAGAGGCCAACCTTCAAGGGGGTGTCCAGCTAGGCCAAGAAGCCGAGCCAGAGAGGTCAAAATTATGGAATTTACTCGAAGAAAGCCAGTTGATTCATCTCAAGAAGCCGAAGTCATACTCAAGACGGAGGATCTTCTCTTTAATTCCTTCAGGGGGTTTTAGGGTTTTTCTTATGTTTTGTTTTATCTTTTCTTCTGAGATGTATTCTTTTATAATTATGAACTAAACCCTCAGATACCTGAGGGGGGTGAAACCTAAGATGAATCTTGCTATCGTTTGCTGAACTGTATGATAAATACTTGATTTATTCTTAATTATGTGTTCTTAATTCTTGCTTTGATATTCCAGGATATTGATTCAAGTACTGATGTGCTTAGGTGGTGGAGCAAAAGTCCCTGCCTAAGAGTAGATCTAGCACGGTTAAGCAGAGTTACTCGCGCGCCTAGAGATAGGGTGACGAAAATCTGCCGGATAAGGGTCAAACCTAATATGGGAGCCCATAGATCGAGTTAATGCAATTCTAGGGGTTTTAATTAGAAAGAGATTTCAATTAATCAACCTAGGGTTAGACGTTAGTCGCCTCGAGAGAGGGATTAATATACATTAGGGAATCCTACGGATCAAGTCAAGTGAATAAATCGTCTGGTTTAGAGTTAGATAACAAGTGAAGTCTAGGTGGATTCTTCCTCGGGTATCGTCTTAATCAATTGGTTTTTTCCCACAAGTATTTTCCCAATTCATTCTCTTTATCTTAGCATCTTTAGTTTAGTAGTTAGTTAGTTTTAGATTAAAAAATAATTCACTTCAATTCTTAGGCTAAATAATAGAAAGAAAGTTAGTATTAGTACTTTTGGTTCCTTTGGGTTCGACAATCCGGTCTTGCCACTAAACTATACTACTATTTGATAGGTGCGCTTGCCTCAATCGTTGTCATAGTTAGTTTCTAGGCTCGATCATTCTTTATATAAATTTTTAAGACTCTAACTAACGATCAAGTTTTTGGCGTCGTTGCCGGGGAACTAAAATATTAAGAACGCTCAATTTTTATTACTTTAGCCATTTTTATTTTTTGCAATTTACTTTTATTCTATTTTTTTTACATTGCTAATATTCTTTTTTTATTTTGTTCCTAGTAGGTACCTCTAGTTTATGACTAGAAAGAACCCGACAGGACCTTTAATTTACGACAGTGATATTGAAGGTACCGTTCGCAGAAATCATACAGAAATAAGGCGAAGCTTAAATTACATACAAGAAGAGCAAGAAGACGAAACCAATACCACCGAAGAGATGGCTGAGAATAATCTGCTACCTCCAGAGGTGGCCGAAAATCATGCTCCTCGAACTATGTATGATTATGCTAAACCTAATTTAACAGGTACTGAGTCAAGTATTGTTAGACCTGCTATTGCTGCAAATAATTTTGAACTGAAACCTAACACTATACAGATGATACAACAGTTTGTTTAGTTTGATGGTTTGCAGGATGAGGATCCTAACACACACTTAGCAAATTTTCTAGAGTTCTGTGATACCTTCAAAATAAATGGTGTTTCTGATGATGCCATTCGTCTTCGGTTATTTCCCTTTTCTTTGAGGAATAAAGCAAAACAGTGGTTGCATTCTCTCCCCCGAGGATCAATCACTACATAGGATCAAATGACCGAAAAATTTTTATTAAAATATTTTCTGCCGACCAAAACGGCCAAGTTGAGGAATGATATCTCTTCTTTTGTGCAGATGGATTTAGAGACACTTTACGATGCATGGGAGAGATACAAAGATCTACTGAGAAGGTGCCCTCACCACGGGCTACCTCTATGGCTACAGGTTCAAACCTTCTATAACGGTGTGAACCCCTCAACTAGGCAGTTGATCGATTCAGCAGCCGGTGGAACCCTGAATAATAAAACACCTGATGCAGCTTATGAATTTATTGAGGAGATGTCACTGATCAACTACCAGTGGCAAGTCACGAGGACAAAGCCCACGAAAGCTGCCAGTGTTTTCAGCCTCGACGCAGTCACCATGCTATCAAATCAGGTAGAGATGTTAAATAAAAAGATTGATGTTTTGTGTGACTCTTTGCAGGTACATTCAGTGATGCATTACAATACGAATAGGGGAAGAACAGGCAATATAGAGTACCCACCCTACGGACATGGCAAGGAAGGCGAACAAATGAACTATGTAAGTAATAATTTTAGATCCCAAAATAATCCTTATAGCAATACTTACAACCCAGGTTGGAAGAACCACCCAAATTTTTCATGGGGTGGTCAAGGAAATCAAAGGCAACAACTCCCTCCAAACTTCCAACAGCAGCCATACCCACAAGAAAAGAAGCTGAACCTTGAGGAGATGTTGACAAAATTCATCGCGGTGTCAGAAACTTCGTTCCCAAAACACCGAGACAACACTTAAGAATCAACAAGCATCGATTCAAGGTATCGAGAACCAATTAGGACAACTTGCCAAGATCATATCAGAACAACCTCAAGAACAAGTGAAGGCAGTAACACTAAGGAGTGGGAAGGAATTGATTGAAGCGAAAAAGAAGATGCCACAAGAAACTAATAAAGAAAAAAATGAGGAAATCGAGAAAGTAACACCGGCAAGTGAAGAATTTAAGCCATCAATCCCATATCCGACAAAGTTGAAGAAAGACCGCTTAGATGCACAATACGGTAAATTTCTTGAACTTTTTAAACAGTTACATATTAACTTACCTTTTGTTGAAGCTATTTCGCAGATGTCGACATATGCAAAATTTCTAAAAGAGCTTCTAACAAATAAAAGGAAGTTTGAAGAGATATCAACAGTAGAACTTAATGAAGAATGTTCACCATTCATCCAAAACAAGTCATGACCAAATTGAAAGATCCAGGAAGTTTCACTATTCCCTGTCTAATTGGTAGTCTAAACATTGAGAAAGCATTAGCTGATTTAGGTGCCACTATTAATTTAATGCCTTATAAAATGTTTAAGCAACTAGGTCTAGGGGAACCAAAACCCACTAGGATGAGTATTCAGTTAGCTGACAGATCTATTAAATATCCTAGGGGAATTATCGAAGATATTTTGGTAAAAGTTGATAAATTTATATTCCCTATTGATTTTGTTGTGCTTGACATGGATGTGGACGTTGATGCACCTCTAATTTTGGGACGACCTTTCTTAGCTACTGCTAGGGCTGTTATTGATGTAGGTGATGGTAAACTCGCACTAAGGGTAGGAACCGAGGTAATTATTTTTCAAATTTACGATGCTATGCGATATTCTAGAGAACAAGATGATTCCTGTTATTTTCTTGATGCCATTGACCATTTTATTCAAGATTCTTTGCAGGAAATCATACATGACGACACAATGGAACTGTGTCCTACCCAAAGCGAGGGGGTAGATGATGATACCGATGATTTAAATTCTAATACATCTTCCTCTAGACAAAAAGAAGAGGGCATTGAAATCAACGACGAACTAAAACAAAAACCTTCTATTGATGAGCCACCGAAATTGGAATTAAAATAGTTACCAAAACACTTAGAATATGCATTCCTCAGGGATAATTCTACGCTACCAGTGATCATCTCTTCAGAACTAGAAACCCAAAGAAAAAGAAGAGTTGCTAAAGGTACTAAGGGATCATAAAAGAGCCATAGCTTGGAAAATTTTTGACATTAAAGGAATAAGTCCATCGTTCTGCACCCATAAAATTTTAATAGAAGATGAGTATAAACTGTGTGTGCAACCCCGGAGACGTTTGAACCCCAACGTGAAAGACGTTGTTAAGGTTGAGGTAATTAAACTTCTAGATGCAGGAATAATTTATCCTATTTACGCGAAGATTTGGGTAAGTCCTGTGCGGTAGTTCCAAAGAAAGGAGGCATGGCCAAAGCCAACGAAAAGAATGAATTGATTCCTACAAGAACAGTCACCGGTTAGAGAGTCTGTATTGACTACAGAAAGCTGAATGACGCCACCAGAAAAGATCACTTCCCTTTGCCCTTTATCGATCAAATGTTAGAAAGATTATCTGGGCATATGTACTCATCTTCTTGGGCGGACTCTCCGGCTACTTCCAAATCCCAATAGCTCCTGAGGATCAAGAAAAGACGACATTTACATGTCCATACAATACGTTTGCCTATCGTAGAATGCCTTTTGGATTATGTAATGCTCCTGCTACTTTTCAGCGCTGCATGCTGGCCATCTTTGACAAACTTGTGGAAGACATTATGGAGGTATTTATGGACGACTTTTCAGTATTCAGTAATTCTTTCCATCTTTGCCTTAAAAATTTAAAGCGAGTTCTGATGAGATGTGAGGAAACGAACCTTGTTTTAAATTGGGAAAAATGTCACTTTATGGTTCGAGAGGGGATTGTGTTAGGACATAAGATTTCTAGTAAAGGGATTGAGGTAGATAAAGCAAAGGTTGAAACCATAGAAAAATTACCTCCTCCTAGTTCAGTTAAGGCTATTAGAAGTTTTTTAGGACATGTTGGATTTTATAGAAGATTCATTAAAGATTTCTCTAAAATAGCTAAGCCTTTGACAAAATTACTAGAAAAAGATGTACCTTTCAATTTTGATCAGAATGTTTAGATGCATTTAATATCCTCAAAGATAAACTAATAAATGCTCAGATTATAATTGCACTGATTGGAATCTACCCTTTGAACTAATGTGTGATGCAAGTGATTTTGCAAGAGAAGTGCGATTTTGGGACAAATGAAGAGACAAGCACTTTCAGCCAATTTATTATGCTAGCGAACATTGACGCGTCCTCACGGAAAACTACACCACCACGAGAAAAGAATTGCTAGTCAGTAGTTTTGCATTTGACAAATTTAGACAGTATTTAATATTATCTAAAGTTGTCGTTTACACTCGACCATTCACTCTTAGTTATCTTTTAACTAAATCTAATGCAAAACCTCGACTCATACGATGGATCTTACTCTTGTAGGAATTTGATTTAGAAATTCGAGATAAGAAGGGAGCCAAAATCTTGCAGCAGATCATCTTTCTAGGCTTGAAAGTCCACATATCGAAGAACTAGATGAGAGCGAGATAAATGACTTGTTTCCCGAAGAACAACTATTCACTATATCTAACTCCGAGGTACCTTGGTTTGTAGATATTGCGAATTATTTAGCTGCTAACATCCTTCCAAAAAGGTTAACACATCATCAAAAGAAGCGATTCTTTGCTAATGTGAAAAACTATTTTTGGGAGGATCCTTTTCTTTTCCGTATATGTGCAGATCAAGTAATTCGGAGATGTGTTACAAAAGCAGAAGCAAGCAAAATCCTAGAACATTGCCATTCAGGACTTTCAGGAGGACATTACAGCGGGATTAAGACAGCACATAAAACGCTCGAATTAGGTTTTTATTGGCCAACCTTGTTCAAAGATGCTAACAGGTATGTTGCTTCATGCGATAGATGTCAAAGAACAGGTAACATTTCTAAACCCGATGAAATGCCTCAAACATACATGCTATCATGCAAAATTTTTGATGTATGGGGTATTGATTTTATGGGCTCATTCCCTAGTTCATTTGGGAATAAATACATCCTAGTAGCAGTAGACTATATGTCAAAATGGGTGGAAGCCCAAGCTTTACCCACTAATGATGCTAGAATGGTGGTGAAATTTCTCAAAAAACTGTTCTCTCGATTTGGAACACCAAGAGCAATTATTAGTGATAGGGGTACTCATTTTTGTAATACTCAATTTGACAAGGTCTTGAAAAAATATGGAGTACACCACAGAACATCTACCCCTTATCACCCTCAAACCAGTGGGCAAGCGGAAGTAGCAAATAGAGAACTTAAGTGAATTCTAGAGAAAATAGTAGAATCAAACAGGAAAGATTGGGCACTAAAAGTAGATGATGCTTTATGGGCCTATAGAACAGCATTTAAGACTCCCATAGGAACATCCCCATAAAAACTTGTCTACGGGAAGAGTTGTCATTTACCATTTGAGTTAGAGCACAAAGCTTTCTGGGCTATAAAATTCTTGAATTACGATCTTAAAACCGCAGGAGAAAAGAGGATGATGCAGTTGAACGAGCTTGATGAATGGCGAGCTGATGCCTATGAGAACTCACGATTATATAAGGAGGTGACAAAGCGACACCATGGTGCTTGTTTAAAATAATCAAAGCAATTTGAAGTAGGAGACTTAGTTCTGCTCTACAATTCAAGGCTCAAATTGTTTCCTGGGAAGCTGAAATCAAGATGGTCATGTCCATTCATAATCAAAACTATTTTTCCATATGGCACAATCGAGGTAACTCATCAAACTCATGGAACATTCAAGGTAAATGGTCACCGATTAAAAATTTATAATGGTGAAGATTTTGGGGATATAAGAGAGGAACTTCGGCTCCAAGAGCCTCAATTTAGGAATGAAAACAAGGTAAGTCTAGCTTAAGACTTTAAACGAGCGCTTCTCGGGAGGCAACCCGAGCACTAACTTTACTAATGTTATATTTTCAATTTTTAGCACCTAACTGAAAACTAACCAATTTATCAAGCGCAGGATTTTCGCACCACACGGCCTTGTACACAGGCGTGGCCGTGGCCGTGTGGACACCACGAGTATGCATATCGGCGTGGCAGATATCATGCAGAAACAGGACGAAAATTTTCCCTAAGACACGGGCTCCAACTAACTCGCCACGACCGTGCGATGCGGCCGTGGTCGACACTGTTTGATCCTACACGGGCGTGGTGACCTGAACATGGGCGTGGGAAAAACGAAAGAAGCATAACACGGCCGTGCGACATGGCCGTGTGACTCGACAAACCCATGGTACACGGGCGTGGGGGTGTACCAGACCTGAAAATTCTATTTAAACCCCCCTCCTTCTTCTCACCTACTCCCCACCTCCTTTCTCCCATCCTATTCTTCAGACCCCTCCCCTTCCATACTTTTCTTCTTTAGTCCTTCCCCAAACCCTTGACCTCCACCACATCTTTGTTGAAGAAGTGGAAGGATTCAAGCACAGTCTCCCTGTGGGAGATCGATCTACATAAGTTCATGCCGGTCGCTTCAATTATTCGACTAGCCAAGGGTCTTTGAGGACATTTAACTCTTATTTTTCTTTACTCATCTCCTTTATTTTCCTTATCTTAACTTCTCTTCCTCTAAATTTAGTTTATCTTACTTTAGTTTCTTGGTTTTAGGTTCTACAGGCTGCTTGGGAATCACACACCACGGCCTTAGAAATCACGCCCACCTCGTGAACCATCCAACAATAAGGACTTTTCAGTCCATTTATCTCTTCTTTTAATTTTACTTTACCTTCTATTTTCTTTCTCTTTATCTTTCTTGTCTTTAAATATATAATTAGTTTATTTTAAATATGTCTTATTATTTCCTGGCTAATTCTTCACGGGCTATCCCATTTCTTCATCTAGCGCAGCAATAGTGGGCAGCCACCACACCACCACTCCTCTAACTTATCTTTCACCTCCGAATCAAGTTTCCACACTTCCAACTCAAGGAATCCATCCAAAAATTCAGGAAGTTTCATCTCTCTCCCTATCTTTTGATTTTCTATTATATTTTTTATATATCTTTGTACATTGAGGGCAATGTACATCTTAAGTGTGGGGGGGTGAATCTTAAAAGTGCCTAACTTTTTTCATTATTCTCAAATCCTGAATTATGTCTTGTTTCTTAAGTAATTTTCTCATATCATGATTAGAATGAAATTTCCTGTGATTTATGATTTTTATTGATATGTTTTGGATTAACTCATAGTTAATTGTACATTGATAATTTAAACTTTAAGATACTAGAGAATCAAGCATGATGAGTCTATTTTCAAAAAAAATTTAGGTTGTCTACCTAAATTTGAATATTACTTTGAAGTTTGAAATTTACGAGGTTGACATCAAAAGCCATAATTTTTGTGAGATTTTGAGCCTTTTAGAGGATATATTCTTTTTCTTGCTCACTTTATTGATTATGAGTGTGTCAACATTGATTTGTTATTCTAGAACTTGCTTCGATTATACATGTCGAGACCACACCTTTGATTTGATATACAGAGATGATAAAGGCACCTAGGATTTAACCCACTTACTCCACTAAAAACTTACCTTCATAATTAACCCCTAGTGAACCCCGTTTGATCTTAAAATTTTTTTTTATTAACTCACCCGCTAATTTTAAACCAAAACCCTTTGTATTTGTTATCACCATTCTTCTTGACTACCCTTTTTGTCGAGATTTGATTTTGAGCAGTTGCCTAATTATGTTCTATATTTCAGTTGTACTTTCTTATTATTGTAAATATTTAATGATTTGTTCTTAAAAAAAATGACGAAGTTTATTCATTATTAGTTTTATTAGTAAGTGAGCTTACATATTTAAATTCCACATCTTGAAGAAAAAGCTCGTATTATTATTACAAGTTTTTAGTTGATGTAATTATTAGCTCATTTTTCTAGTTAGGTAATTTGTCAAGTCAATCTCGATTCTAACCCTCTAATTTAGCCTTTATCCACACCTTTAACCCAAGCCTCGTTACAACCCTGTTAAAAACCTTTTGATTTCTGTATCATCTCATATTATAGTGGTGGAGATTTGATTTTCATGCAAGCCTATGGGATTAACTTTTCATGTTTGACTTATGAGTGCTTTTTCCTGAACCTTAAACACCTCGAGTGATTTGAGTGAATCTTTAGTGAGGATGTCAATCCTTGTCGATTTTGAATTAGATGTAATTATTTAGAAGAGGAAAAACACCTACGTTTTCATGCTACAAAAATGTATGACTTAGATTGTTTGAATCTTTAGGACTCTTTGAGTTGAATTATCCATGTATAAATTATCTGTGAATTATGAAAAAACATTATTGATGAATATTATGAATCGAGGAAGTTTGTTTTAATTGTGAGTTGAGAATTTTGCTTGAGGACAAGCAAAAGCTTAAGTGTGGGGGTATTTGATAAACCGTAATAATAATATATTTTAAACCCACATTTAGCATACTTTTGGATGATTTATCCCTTGAATTATGTAATTTGGTGCTCTTAATCCTTTAATTTCATGTTTTATACTCAGGAGAGCACCGGAGGATGAAGAGAACGAGAAACGAGCCTAAAATAGAGTAAATGGGCCATATCACGAAATCAACACGGCCTGGGCCCAAGACCACACGGTCCTGCTCCTTCAGCAGGTTCGAACACGGCCTGGCAACGATTCACATGGGCGTGTGCCATGGGCGTGTCCCTGACGTGACAAAGAAGAATTTTATTCGGATTAGGGTACTTAGAGGCAAAGAAAGCCATTCCAAAAGCCTATATAAACACCCTAGAGGCCAACCTTCAAGGGGGCGTCCAGCTAGGCCAAGGAGCCGAGCCAGAGAGGTCAGAATTGTGGAATTTACTCGAAGAAAGCCAGTTGATTCATCTCAAAAAGCCGGAGTCATACTCAAGGCGAAGGATCTTCTCTTTAATTCCTTCAGAGGGTTTTAGGGTTTTTCTTATGTTTTGTTTTATCTTTTCTTCTGAGATGTATTCTTTTATGATTATGAACTAAACCCTCAGATACCTGAGGGGGATGAAACCTAAGATGAATCTTGTTATCGTTTGCTAAACTATATGATAAATACTTGATTTGTTCTTAATTATGTGTTCTTAATTCTTTCTTTGATATTCCAGGATATTGATTCAAGTGCTGATGTGCTTAGGTGGTGGAGCAAAAGTCCCTACCTACGAGTAGATTTAGCATAGTTAAGTGGAGTTGCTCGCGTGCCTAAAGATAGGGTGACGAAAATCTACCGGATTAGGGTCAAACCTAATATGGGAGTCCATAGATCGAGTTAATGCAATTCTAGGGGTTTTAATTAGAAAGGGATTTCAGTTAATCAACCTAGGGTTATACGTTAGTCGCCTCGAGAGAGGGATTAATATGCATTAGGGAATCCTACGAATCAAGTCAAGTGAATAAATCGTCTGGTTCAGAGTTAGATAACAAGTGAAGTCTAGGTGGATTCTTCCTCGGGTATTGTCTTAATCAATTGGTTTTTTCCCACAGTATTTTCCCAATTCATTCTCTTTGTCTTAGCGTCTTTAGTTTAGTAGTTAGTTAATTTTAGATTAAACAATAATTCACTTCAATTCTTAGGCTAAATAATAGAAAGAAAGTTGGTATTAGTACTTTTGGTTCCTTTGGGTTCGACAATTCTGTTTTGCCACTAAACTATACTACTGTTCGATAGGTGCGCTTGCCTCAATCGTTGTCATAGTTAGTTTCTAGGCTCGATCATTCTTTATATAAATTTTTAAGACTCTGACTAATGATCAGACTTCTCAGACACTTCCAAACACACCCAAATCACTTAACCACTGAAGCAAACCAGTAGTTGTGCTAAAAACATGCAAAGATAAGTACTTCGATTTTTGGGGTGTTACACTCGTAATTTGACCCGATCTGAGAGAGGCCCAAAACCCCTCATATAACATGATGAGGGTGGCAACCCTACTAGGAATTCTAGGGTGTGTTGTCCACCCCACTCCTACTCTAAGTAGGAAGTTTTTTTTTATTTGAAATAAACCACTACAACTCAACAAGGGTTCTACCTTCTCTTCCTATAAATAGATGACACCGGTAGAGCTATTAACACAACTTTCAGTGATTATTACCCTGTCGAAAAATATAGAGAATTTATTCTCAACTATCAAATATATTTTTCTAGAATAACAGTTCTACCAGTTTCTACTCAAAAGAGAATTTTCGTTTTCACCCAAATAAAAGAGAGAGAATATTTTCTAGTTCTGTGTTTCGATTTAATTGGTTCGAGCCTACACTCGAATCACTTCGTGGTACGAGAACAGTGAAGAAGATCATTTGGTTGAAAGTCAGGAACAATGAACGTCTGCTAAGCCAAAAACACATGTATGAATTCGATTAGGGGTTTTTGCTATAATTATCACAAACCGGGTCAGTTTTCAAAATTTTAAATTTTTGCTGTACAAGAAAACCATTTTCAGACCAAGATTTTTCCAACAATCCATCGTCTCATTTTCAGATTTTGAGTGCTACACAAATTTCAATTCAAAATCATGCATGTTCCATTGATGCCCTTGGTCCCTACAAAATTAGCAATACACTTGTTTTAGTAGTAAACAGTCCCGAAATAATTTGAATTAATGCCCAAATATGTTGCATATACACACACACTTCTTCTTCTTCCTTAAATTGCTCTTCACTCTTTCTAATCTCTTATCAGGCATACTCTTGGAGTTGGGACAAAAGAAACTTGTTTTGTGCTCGTAACTCTAGATGTTGTATAGTTGGCTGAAAGTCATCTTTCTCTTTGGGACTGCGACAATATTATTCTTGGTGGTCTACTTGAGATGCCTAAAGAGAGAGCAGATGCAGGTTCGCCACTGTAGTACCTAAGTTGCAGGTAGGAGAGTTAGTTAGTCTCTACCATGTTGTTTAGGCTTTGTTCTTCAGATCTGTTCCGATGTGAACCATGGGGGGTGCTTTGACCTTCTTGCTCCTGGTAATTTTAGCCTTTAAAGGGTAAAGACATAGCTTTTTGTTAGGTTCCCACAAATAGCACCAATTTTTACAACATAAAATTTAGAGAAGATTGTTATGGTTTTTCACACTGTAGAAGGTGTGGAGAGCCGCAAGAACGAGGGCAACTCACATTGTGGAAGGTGTAACAAATCATTACACCAGTGGCCTTTTTGAGAGTTTGTGAATGGATTTTTGGGTTAAGTAGAGTGTATGTGTTTTTTCTACTTTACCACAGTTGCTGAGAAGGGTATTTATAGGAGGGAGGTTAGGCATAGGCTTGGGTTAATATCCAATCCATTACTTTTTCATCCATTATTTAAAGGAGGGAGGTTATACATTTGAATGATAAATCATTATATTGGATATTAATGGATGAAAAAGTAATGGGGTGGACTAGAATTGATCATGGGTCGAGCCAGTGCAAGAAATCAAGCCCGTTTTCTAGGCCCAGCCCAAAATATGGGCTAAAATTTTGCCTAAGCTCGATCCAGATAATAAATGCTAAACCCGAGCCCAGCCCACCCGTATTGAATTTTTAGATTATTTTTTATATAAAAATAAATTTAAAAATATAATACATCAAATAGACTAAAAACATTAAAATAAATGTTTCTTAACAAATTGAAAATACATATAAAAAAGTCTTTATACTTAAATAACACTAACATAGTTGTAACTTAACAATGCAAATGCCAATAAAATAGTAGCAAAATTAATAATAATAAAAAGAGTTATATAATATCCAAATAATAACAACACAATAAAAGAAATATAATAGTGAAATGCTAGCAAAACAGCAACATAATAGTAAGAAAACAAACAACAAACAAAAGTAGAAATTTTTTTTATGTCAAATTCTGGCCGGGCTTAGTCACAATACTATACTGGAATGACTTCATGACTAAATGAGTTAATAATTAATAGGAAAAAAGCCGAAACATAATTATAAATAATTTTAGCCCTAATTACATATGTCCAATCGGTCCATCTGCTAGTTCATTGAAACTAGAAATGAATTTCAAGTTTGAATAGAGATAAACATAACGAATAGAAAAATAGAAATGAAAAACATTCAGGAATGATTATGGTTTTTTATGAAATGGAAAAATGCAATCATTTAGAAATGAATATAGATTTCTAAAAATGGAAATGCAAATGCAAATGATCCATTGGCAATTCTATATGGATTACTTAAAAATGATCGGATGAATGAGATTATGTTTTTGAGCTGTTTTGAAGCCCGAAAATAAAAATAAACTATTCAATCACAATAAATATGTTGAGTTATGAAATGTTGAATATATTTTTGATTGTTATGTCAGAGTCTTAAAATTTATATAATGAATGATCTAGCCTAGACACTAACTGTGACAACGATTGAGGCAAGCGCACCTAACGAACAGTAGTATAGTTTAGTGGCAAAACCAGAATATCGAACCCAAAGGAACCAAAAGTACTAATACTAACTTTCTTTCTATTATTTAGCCTAAGAATTGAAGTGAATTATTGTTTAATCTAAAATTAACTAACTACTAAGCTAAAGACGCTAAGACAAAGAGAATGAATTGGGGAAATACTTGTGGGAAAAACCAGTTGATTAAGACAATACCCAAGGAAGAATCCACCTAGACTTCACTTGTTATCTAACTCTGAACTAGACAATTTATTCACTTGACTTGATCCATAGGATCCCCTAATTTATATTAATACCTCTCTTGAGGCTACTAACGTCTAACCCTAGGTTGATTAATTGAAATCTCTTTCTAATTAAAACCCCTAGAATTGCATTAACTCGATCTATGGACTCCCATATTAGGTTTGACCCTAATCCGGCAGATTTTCGTCACCCTATCTCTAGGCGCGCGAGCAACTCCGCTTAACTATGCTAGATCTACTCTTAGGTATGGTCTATTCCTCCTCTGCCTAAGCACATCAATACTTGAATCAATATCCTGAAATATCAAAGAAAGAACTAAGAACACATAATTAAGAACAAATCAAATATTTATCATATAGCTCAAAAAACAATAACAAGATCTGTCTTAGGTTTCATCCCCCTCAGGTATCTGAGGGTTTAGTTCATAAACATAAAAATATACATCTCGGAAGAAAAGATAAAACAAAACATAAGAAAAACCCTAAAACCCCCAGAAGGAATTGAAGAGAAGATCTTCCATCTTGAGTATGACTCCTGACAAACCGTAAAAGTAACATATTCTAAGCCCACATTTAGTATGCTTTTGGATGATTTAAGCCCCAATTTATGTAAAAAGGTGCTCTTAATCCCTTATTTTCATGTCTTATACTCAGGAAAGCACCCCGATGATGAAAAGAATGAGAAACGGGCTTAAAACGGACCAAATTGGGCCAAGCCATGAAATCAGCACGACCTGGACTTCAAGCCACACGGCCGTGCCACCAGTCCTACTAGAACACGGCCTTACCATGACTTACACGGCCGTGCCTCATTCAACAGTGTCGAACACGGCCTGGCCATGATTTACACGGGCGTTGATCCATCCGAAAAGGTCAGATTTGTGGGAATCACTCGAAGATAGCCAGTTGATCCATCTCAAGAAGCCGAAATTATACTCAAGACGGAGGATCTCCTCTTCAATTCCTTCAGGGGGTTTTAGGGATTTCTTATGTTTTGTTTTATCTTTTCTCTTGAGATGTTTTCCTTTATTGTTATGAACTAAACCCTTCGGATACCCGAAGGGGATGAAACCTATGATGAATCTTGTTATTTGATTATTTTAATTATATGATAAATACTTAATTTGTTCTTAATTATGTGAGCTTAATCCAAATTTAATGTGCTTAGGTGGAGGAGGAATAGACCCTGCCTAAGAGTAGATCCAACATAATTAAGCGGAGTTGATCGCACGCCTAGAGATAGGGTGACGAGATTTTGTCGGATTAGGGTGAAACCTAATATGGGAGTCCACAGATCGATTTACTGCTATTCTAGGGGTTATTATAAGCGAACGAGAGTTCCACTAATTAACCTAGGGTTAGACGTTATTCGCCTCGAGAGAGGGTTTAATATACGTTAGGGAGTCTCACGGATCAAACTAAGTAAATAAATCATATGGTTCAAGGTTAAATAACAAGTGAAGTCTAGGTGGATTTTTCCTAAGGGTATCGCTTGAGTCAACTGAGTTTTCCCAAAAGTTATTTTCCGAATTCATTCTTTTTGTCTTTGCATCTTAGCTTAGTAAGTAGATTAGTTTTATTTTAACAACCATCACTTTATATTAAGGCTAAATAATAAGAAGACGGTGAGTATTAGTACTTTTAGTTCCTTTGGGTTCGATAATCCTGTCTTGCCTAAGCTATACTCTTCGTTCGATAGGTGCACTTGCCTCAATCGTTGTCGAGTTAGTTTCAAGTTCGATCATTCTTTTATAAATTTTTAAACTCGATTTACAAATGATCAAGTTTTTGGCGCCATGTTCTTGGAACTAAAATATTAAGAAAACTCTATTTTTATTACTTTAGCCATTATTTTTATTTTCTGCAATTTATTTTTAATTTTAAATTTGCTAAATTTTCTTTCTTTTCCTAGTAGGTACCTCTAGTTTATGACTAGAAGGAACCCGAGAGGACCTTTAGAATACGATAGTGATATTGAAGCTACCGCTCGAAGAAATCGCAGAGAAATTAGGCGAGCCCTAAATTACCAATGAGAGCGAGAAGACAGATCCAATCCTACTGAAGGGATGGACGAAAATAATCTTCCACCACAAGATGTGGGAGAAAATAATGCTCCTCGTACTATGTTTGATTATGCTAAACCGCATTTAACAGAGCCGAATCTAGTATTGTTAGGCTCGCTATATAGCTGCTAATAATTTTGAATTAAAGCCTAACACTATTCAAATGATTCAACAATTTGTTCAATTTGATGGTTTGCAGGATGAAGATCCAAACACTCATATAGCTAACTTTTTAGAATTCTGTGATACCTTCAAAATAAATGGCGTTTCTGAAGATGTCATACGTCTTTGGTTATTTCCCTTTTCACTAAGAAATAAAGCTAAACAGTGGTTAAACTTGTTACCACGAGGGTCGATCACTACATGGGAACAAATGACCAAAAAAATTTTATTAAAATATTTCCCACCGGCCAAAATGGCCAAATTACGTAATGATATCTCTTCTTTTGTGCAGATGGATCTAGAGACATTATACGATGCATGGGAGATATACAAAGATCTCTTGAGGAGATGCCCACACCACGGATTACCATTGTGGCTCCAAGTCCAAACTTTTTACAACGGTGTGAATCCTTCAATGAGGCAATTAATTGATTCACCATGGGTGGAACCCTGAATAATAAAACTTTTGAGGCAGCCTATGAGTTTATTGAAGAGATGTCATTTGAATAACTATCGATGGCAAGTTACAGGAACAAGGCCAACAAAAATAGCCTGAGTTTACAACCTCGACGCAGATAACCATGCTATCAAATCGGTAGAGTTGATGAATAAGAAGATTGATAGTTTGTGTTCTTCGCAGTACATCCAGTCATTCAAATACGACGCAAGTGGAACTCTGTGGCGAATCCTGAGTACCCACCCTACCAACCGGGCACAGAGAGCGAAACAGGATGAACTATATAGGTAACAATTTCAGATCTAATAATAACCCATATAGTAATAATTATAATCCGAGTTGGAGGAACCACCCAAATTTTTCGTGGGGGGACAAGGAAATCAAGGAAATCAAAGACAACAACCTCCTCAAAATTTCCAAAATCAGCCCTATCCACGGGAAAAGAAAATTGAGTCTTGAAGAGACGTTGAACAAATTCATAGCATCCACGAAGCTTTGTCTCCAAAAAAATGAGGTAACACTCGACATCCAACAAACATCGATCAAAAGATCGAGAACCAAGTTGGAGGACTTACAAAGGCAATCGGGGAAATTACCCGATCGATCGGAGAAATTGCAAAGCTATTATCCGAACGACCGCCATAAGGCGTCTCACGAGTAATCTTGAAATTAATCCAAAGGATCAAATCCAAGCCATAACATACCAAGAAAGCGAAAAAGTAGACGAACCCAGTCAACACAAGGAAACGAGGTAGAAAAAGGTGAAGTTGAGGTAACACAAGACAAGCCAAAACCCGCAATCGGAGTACCAACCTCGCGTACCTTACCTCGAGGCATTAAGAAGAGACGACACAGAAGAACAGTTTGGTAAGTTTCTTAAACTCTTAAAGAAATTACATATTAACTTACCATTACTTGAAGCTCTGTCGCAGATGCCAGATTCTAGGAAATTTTTAAAAGAGCTTCTGACAAACAAACGGAAGTTAGACGAGTCGTCACATGTGGAACTTAACGCAAAGTGCTCAAAAATTCTCCAAAATAGGCTACCACAAAAGCTAAAAGATCCAGGGAGTTTTACAATTCCATGTTTAATTGGTAGACTAACTGTTGATAATGCGTTAGCTGATTTAGGGGCAAGCATAAATGTCATGCCTTATAAATTGTTTAAACAATTAGGTCTAGGGAAACCCAAACAAACTAGGATGAGCATTCAATTAGCTGATAAAACTGTTAGAATTCCTAGGGGTATTATCGAAGATGTTCTTGTAAAAATAGACAAATTCGTGTTCCCAGTAGATTTTGTTGTCTTAGACATGGATGAAGATAATTCGATCCCCCTAATTTTAGGAAGACCCTTTTTAGCAACTGCCAGGACTAAAATTGATGTTGATGCAAGAGAACTCATACTTTGCGTAGGTAATGAGATAATCACCATCAAGGCTCTCGATTCGGCTAGAACATCGAGTAATCAAAGTGAGAACGTAAATTCTACTGATAACCATTCGGTTAACCCTTATTTTCAAGAAGCACCACCAAAGAATACAACTGAACCCGATCCTAGACCCCATGTCAATAAAGAAATAACTCATGATGGTCAAGGGATTCAGTTCGATGATCTAGATGAGTGAAAGACACACTTCAAGGAGAAATTAGGGATACACGACGAAGAACCGGAACAACACGAGATAAAATCGAAGGAGCCCCCAAAAGAGCTAATAGGAACAACAAATCACTTCAAAATAGGGGACCAAGTACTGCTAGATCAGGTAAATCCTCGAATATCTCCTTCGGACCCTAGCACAAATAAAGAAATATCTTTTAGGGTAACCAGTGTTTTTGCACACGGAGCAGTCGAGGTAAGTAATCCTATTTTTGGTACTTTTACTATAAACACATCTCGACTTAATTTTTTTCACGAAGACGCAAATGATAGCATGAGGAAGGACTTCCAACTCCTCAAACCACCCTGATAAAGCAAACGGGAGGAGAGTCTAGCTTAAGACTATAAACGAGTGCTTCTCGGGAGGCAACCCGAGCACTAACATAATTTATTCTCATATTTTGCTTTAAATTTATTTTTCTTTTCTTCTCTTCTTTACGAACACGTAGTTATAAACTAACAAGGGGTGCGAGAATTCCAGACACATATCTGGCCTTGCACACAGTAGTGGCCGTGGCCCGTGTGTACCTCAAGAATCTTGGTACTAACATGGCAGGACGGTACAAGTCAAAATGAACTAATTTTGTGAAATCACGGACCCAACCACTACCCCACGGGCACCGACAAAGTAGCACGGCCGTGCTTTACGGCCGTGTGAGGCTACTGACTTGCCAACCACGGGCTGAACACGCCCGTGCCGAATAATCGTGCCAATATACTGACTTGTCGAACACAGGCTAGACACGAGCGTGGGGAACCAACACGCCCTAGAGCACGACCGTACGAGGCGGCCGTGCGAATCGACACACCCTTAACCCACGGGCATGGGAAACCGCCAGACCTAAAATTTTATTTAAACACCATACCCCTCTCCTTTCTCTTCTTAACCCACTTCTTTCTTCTTTCCTTCTTCCTTCCTTTTCTCTCTTTTTCCTTTTTTTTCCTTTTCCTAATAAATCCTTAGACTCTTGAGCTACATCAAAATCATATCCATGGCAAAGAAGCGTAAGAGGCCAATCTCCCCAAAGGAGACCGATTCACATGAGTTCATGCCGGCAGGCTTCATTTGAACAACAAGCCAAGGATATTTGAGGCTATTTAGTTTTTATTTCATTTTTCTCTTTTGCTTAAGTTTCCTTATCTACACTTCTCTTCCGCTTAAATTATTTTCTTCTATCTTAGTTTCTTTGACTTAGGAGCTAAAGGCTGCTTGGGAATCATGCCACTTCACCACCACCAAAGACACCTCCGTGACCGTAGAAGTCACATCCACCTCACGAACCATACACCAATAAGGATTCTCAAGCCCCTTTATCTTTTAGCTTTATTTCGTGTACATTTTTGTTTCCTCTTTCTTTACTTTTCTTTTCTTTAATTATATATTTAGTTTATTTTAAATTTGTCTTAATAAATCTGGCTAATCCTCCACGAGTTCCCCAATTTCTTCATCTAGCGCAGAACTCGTGAGCATCCACCACATCCAAAAAGAGCCCTCCAACTTATCTTTCACCACGACCATTTGCCAACTCTAGGAAATCATCCAATTCGGTGTCACTCTCTCCCCTCTCTTTTGATTTTACATATTAATTGTCATTATATATCTTTGTATATTGAGGGCAATGTGCATCTTAAGTGTGGGGGGTGAATCTTAGATATTCCAAACTTTTTGCATTGTTCTCAAAATCCCTGAATTTAGTCTTGTTTGAAAGTAAATTACTCATATTACTAATTAGGATGGAATTTCTGATGGTTTATGATTTTTATTGATATGTTTTAGATTAAGTCATTGATAATTGTGCATTGATAATTAAATTCTAAGAATACTAGAGAATCAAGCATGATAAGTCTATTTTTCAGAAATTAAAATTTGCCAGGTTGTCAAACTGAGTTTAAATATTATCTTGAAGTTTGAAATTTACAAGGTTGACATCAAAATACCCATATTTTTTGTGAGTTTTTGAGCCTTATAGAGCATATATTCTTTTTCTTGCTCACTTTATTGATTATGAGTATGTCAACATTGATTTGTTATTCTAGAACTTGCATCGATTATACATGTCGAGACCACATCTTTTTGATTTGATATACAGAGATGATAAAGGCACCTAGGATTTAACCCACTCCATAAAAAGCCTACCTTCATAATTAACCCATAGTGAACCCCTTTTTAATCCTAACAACCCTATTTATTGACTCACCCACTAACATTAACCCAGAACCCCCTTTGTTTTTGTTATCACCATTTCTTTTGACTACCCTTATATCGAGATTTGATTTGATTAAATAGCCTAACTATGTTTTTTTTTCTATTTCAGTTATGTATTTATAGTTTGTTATTAAAAAAAAAGAGAAGGAAGTATATCCATTATTCATTATTAGCTAGGTGATTAAATGAGCTTATACATAAATTCCAAATATCGAAGAAGAAGCTCGTATTATTAAGTACTATTAGTTTTCAATTGATGTAATTATTATTAGTTCATTAGTTCTTAGTTAGGTAATTTGTCAATTCAATCTCGATTCTAACCCTCTAATTCACCTTACTCCACACCTTAACCCTAGCCCCAAGTACAACCCTAACAAAGACCTTTTGATTTGTGTTTTCATCTCATATTTCAGTGGTGGAGATTTGATTTTCATGCAAGCCTATGGGATTAACTCTTCATGTTCGACCTTTGAGTGCCTAATTGTGAACCTTAAACACTTTGAGTGATTTGAGTGAATCTTTTGTGAGGATGTAAATCCTTGTTGATTTCAAATTAAAGGTAATTATCTAGATAAGGGGAGACGCCTATGTTTTCGAGCTACAAAATCTATGACTTATGCTGTTTGAATTTTTAGGATTCTTTGAGTTGAATTATCCATGTATAAATTATCTATGAATTATGATGAGACACTATCAATGACTATTATGAATTGAGGAAAGTTTGTTTTAATTGTAAGTTGAGAATTTTGCTTGAGGACAAGCAAAAGCTTAAGTGTGGGGGTATTTGATAAACCGTAAAAGTAACATATTCTAAGCCCACATTTAGTATGCTTTTGGATGATTTAAGCCCCAATTTATGTAAAAAGGTGCTCTTAATCCCTTCTTTTCATGTCTTATACTCAGAAAAGCACCCGATGACGAAAAGAACGAGAAATGGGCTTAAAACGGATCAAATTGGGCCAAGCCACGAAATCAGCATGGCCTGGACTTCAAGCCACACAGTCGTGCCACCAGTCCTACTAGAACACGGCCTTACCACGACTTACACGGTCGTGCCTCATTCAATAGTGTCGAACACGGCCTGGCCACGATTTACACGGGCGTGTGCCATGGCCGTGCCTCTGCCGTGGAGAAGAGCAATTCCATTCGAGAAAGGATACTTAGGGAGAAAGAAACGTGTTTCAAAAGCCTATAAATACACCCTAGGTACTAGCTGAAAGAAAGGGCGAGCTAGGCCAAGCCAAGCCGAAAAGGTCGATTTGTGGGAATCACTCGAAGATAGCCAGTTGATCCATCTCAAGAAGCTGAATTCTACTCAAGACGGAGGATCTCCTCTTCAATTCCTTCAAGGGGTTTTAGGGATTTCTTATGTTTTGTTTTATCTTTTCTCTTGAGATGTTTTCCTTTATTGTTATGAACTAAACCCTTCTGATACCCGAAGGATGAAACCTATGATGAATCTTGTTATTTGATTATTTTAATTATATGATAAATACTTAATTTGTTCTTAATTATGTGAGCTTAATCCAAATTTAATGTGCTTAGGTGGAGGAGGAATAGACCACGCCTAAGAGTAGATCCAACATAATTAGCAGAGTTGATCGCACGCCTAGAGATAGGGTGGCGAGATTTTGCCGATTAGGGTGAAACCTAATATGGGAGTCCACAGATCGATTTATCGCTATTCTAGGGGGTTATTATAAGCGAACGAGAGTTCCACTAATTAACCTAGGGTTAGACGTTATTCACCTCGAGAGAGGGTTTAATATACGTTAGGGATTCTCACGGATCAAACTAAGTAAATAAATCATATGGTTCAAGGTTAAATAACAAGTGAAGTCTAGGTGGATTTTTCCTAAGGGTATTGCTTGAGTCAATTGAGTTTTCCCAAAAGTTATTTCCCGAATTCATTCTTTTTGTCTTTGCATCTTAGCTTAGTAAGTAGATTAGTTTTAGTTTAACAACCATCACTTTATATTAAGGCTAAATAATAAGAAGACGGTGAGTATTAGTACTTTTAGTTCCTTTGGGTTCGATAATCCGGTCTTGCCTAAGCTATACTACTGTTCGATAGGTGCACTTGCCTCAATCGTTGTCAGAGTTAGTTTCGTGTTCGATCATTCTTTTATAAATTTTTAAAACTCTGATTTACAGCGATCAACTCCAGCTTCTTAAGATGAATCAACTGGCTTTCTTCGAGTAAATCCCACGATTCTGACCTCTCCGGCTTGGCTCCTTGGCCTAGCTGGACGCCCCACTAAAGGTTGGCCTTTAGGGTGTTTATATAGGCTTTTGGACTGGCTTTCTTTGCCTCTAAGTACCCTAATCCGAATAAAATTCTTCTTTTCAACGGCAGGGACACGCCCATGGCACACGCTCGTGTAAGTCGAGTTGTAGGCCGTGTTCGAGCCTGCTAAAGGGGCACGGTCGTGTGGTGAAACCCCAGGCCGTGTTGATTTCTCACTTTGGCCCATTTGGCACGTTTTACGTTCTTTTCATCCTCCTATGCTCTCCTGAGTATAAAACATGAAATTAAAGGATTAAGAGCACCAAATTCCATAATTCAAGGGATAAATCATCTAAAAGCATGCTAAATGTGGGATTAAAATACGTTACTATTACGGTTTATCAAATATCCCCACACTTAAGCTTTTGCTTGTCCTTAAGCAAAATTCTCAACTCACAATTAAAACGAACTTCCTCAATTCATAACCTTCATCAACAGTGTCTCATCATAATTCATGGGTAATTCATACATTGATAATTTAACCGGAAGGTTCCTAAAGATTCAAACAATCAAAGTCATAGTTTTTATAGTATGAAAAATAGGTGTTTCCCCTTACCTAAATAATTACCTTTAATTCAAAATCGACAAAAATTGACATCCTCACTAAAGATTCACTCAAATCACTCGAAGTGTTTAAGGTTCAAAAATAAGCACTCAGAAGTCGAACATGAAAAGTTAATCCCATAGGCTTGCATGAAAATCAAATCTCCACCACTGTAAAATAATATGATACACAAATCAAAAGGTCTTTTATGGGTTGTAACGGGGCTTGGGTTAAAGGTGTGGATAAAGGCTTAATTAGAGTGTAACACCCCTTACCCGTATCTAATACCGGAACGGGGTACGAGGGGTTATCGGACTTAAGCCTCACAGTCGCTACTTAGGCTAATCGTGACTACTCTCTTCATTCACCTCAATCACTTCATTCTCGAATTACGAGGCTTCACTCATACACACGAGGGCTCTCGAGACTAATCCGAAACTTTTACGATTCTTAAAATCTTTCTCTTCAATTACAGAGCTCACACGCCCGTGTAGAACGAGACACGCCCGTGCATAGGCACACACGCCCATGTCCCTAGACCGTGCCTAAAAACCCAGTATTCTGCTAATTTGCCCACGGTTAAGGCACACGCCCATGTATTTTTGGGAGCACGCCCGTGTACCCTATCACACGCCCGTGCCTTTCATCCGTGGTCGACACTGACTAATCACACACGATTTTGACACGCCCGTGGGCCTAAACCATGTGCCATACTTTAGTATTCTAACTTATTCAACACGGCCTTGGCACGCCCGTGTGCTTTAACTGTGTGACCATTCTAATTCTAATTTTAAAGTGCAGACTTCACACGGCCTAGACACACGCCCGTGTGCCTACCCATGTGAACCAGAACAAGGCTATTTGCCAAGCTCTTTGCATCCCTATAGCTTACACAACTTATACTCATCCATCACATTCATAATTACTCAAATTGAATTGCCATCCCACATAGATAAATACATCTTTTCATATAACATAATAGCCAACAACTATGGCATTATACAATTATCCCATAACTCATTTAGGCCAACACATTTGGCACAATAACAATGACTTAATAAACCTCATGTACTAGCCCTATACATGCCATGACTCATAATAACTTGATACCTCATACCAAGTGTCTCCTCGATAGTGTGAAAACATCTCCGGCGGTCTCCAACCCGAGCTAGCTAAATTAACCTATAAGAGATGAGAAAGAAAGAAGGGTAAGCAATAATGCTTAGTAAGTTCATATGCAATTAAGAATCAACTATTAATATTCATATGCTTACTCATTTCTTCTCTTACCACATTCTAACCATATTTGGCTTAATGCTCGCATTCATTAACTTACCATGCCACAAGCTAATTCGCTCGTTTAATTAGCATACATCCTGAACTGACCATCACAAGATCGTATAAAACAACACATCATGCATTCTCAATAAACCACTCATGCTACCAATCTCTCGGTGGTTACGCACTTAGCCCACCATCGAATCTCTTATAGGGTGGTATCACACTTAGCTCACCATCGTTCTTTAATAAGGTGGTATCGCACTTAGCCCACCATTTAAGACTAAACTCGATGGTATCGCACACAGCCCACCATTATTATACATTTACGGATATACATATATATATAATCACCTGCATTTCTCTATCTCAAATGTTCATCTGAGAACATTCTCACATACTGATATCCTTACATAGATTTCTACAATAATCATTTACTTTTACGCAATGCAATTATAAAAACAGCACATACAATTAAGATGCATCATACACACATGACCCACTATGGGTTAATCACGTACCCAATTCACCTTAATTTAGTTCTAACACATACCTGTACCTCTCATGATACAACCACATACATTCTCGTTTTCAACATATCTGTGGAATCACTCAAATTATTAAACAACACTTTTGAATCTCATACATACAATCTCACCTCAACATCATGCCCCTTATAAGGCCTCAAATGAAATATCATATCGGTGCCATGTCCCTGACATAGTCTTATTCAATATCTCATACCGAGGCCATATTCCAAATATGGTTTTATACGGGACCTTAATTATCAACATACCTTACTATTTGCTTTCCCTCTATTCCTAAGAATAATTCTCTTGACATCTCGTTAAAATACATTCAATACACTCATAGTGTGATTATGCATTCCACACGATATTGGAACATTAAATACTTCACTTAGAATTGCATAATTTAGCACATGAACTTACCTCGATGTCGAAAGGTCCGAAAATGGACTTTTGCCCACCTTTCTCTTTTCACCCGTTCTAGGTCCGAAACTTGATTTCTTTAATCTAGAACAACGGAATTTACCAATTTAATCACTTATAAATCACAATACACCATAATCTACACTTTAGGTAAAATTACCATTTTGCCCCTACACTTTGGCAAAATTATGATTTTGCCCCTAGGCTCGTAAATAAATTTTCATCACATTTTCTTGTTAAATAAGCCTAGCTGAACATTTAATCCTCTTATAACTATCCACAATTTCAACTATTTCATGCCTTAATGAATAAATTACAACTTTTGCGTTTTAGTCCCAATTAGGTGTTTTCATGACAACACCTTTCACAAAAGTTGTATACCACCATCCTAACATTCATTTTCTTCCATAAAAACTCAGCTAACAACTTAAAATCTCACATGGAAAATCTCTAAACTTTTTACCATAATGCAAAATAGTCCCCTCTTTAGAAAGCTTAAGCTTTAGGGATCTCAAAAGTACAATTTTCTTCAAGAAATACCATCAAAATCACTTACTTGAAGAGGAAATGAGTTTGCTAAAATTTTGAGCTTCAAACACCCCTTGTTTGCTGCAACTTTCGGTGGAGAAGAAGAGAGAAAAAGATGATATCTTTTTCCTTTATTTATTTTATTATATAACATCCCTTTAACCCACCAACTTTGACCAACATTAAAAGCTCTTGTCCCCTCTTGTCTACATGGCCGGCCATCATATCCAAGATGGTCTAATTGCCCTTTAAAATCCTCCAATTAATGTTTCACGGCTATTTGGTACCTTTAGCCTATAGAATGGAACTTTTGCACTTTATGCGATTTAGTCATTTTTCACAATTTAGCTAGAAATTGCTAAAATTAAGGCACCAAAATTTTCATGCATCCTTATAAACATGTTATCACACATAACATAACATGAAAATAATATTTCCTATCCTCAAATTAGTGATTCTGAGATCACTGTTCCGACTAGCCCCTAAATTGGGCTGTTACATAGAGGGTTAGAATCGAGATTGAATTGACAAATTACCTAACTATAGACAATGAACTGAATAAAGAATAATTACTTCAATTGAAAAATTGTAATACTAATACTAATAACACGAGCTTCTTCTAACAATGTGAATTTAAACTGTTTTAAGCTCATTTAATCACAGAACTAATAATAAATATACTTCGATTTTTTTAATCAAGTAATAATAATAAGATAGAATTTAACAACTGATATAAAGAAACTAGTTAAGTAACCGATCAAATCAAATCTCGATATAGGGGTAGTCAAGAAGAATTGTGATAACAAATACAAAGGGTTTTGGGTTAATATTAGTGGGTGAGTCAATAAAATGGGTTGTTAGGATTAAAGGGGTTCACTAGGGGTTAATTATGAGGGTAGGCTTTTATGGAGTAAGTGGGTTAAATCCTAGGTGCCTTTATCATCTTAGTATATCAAATCAAAGGTGTGGTCTCGACATGTATAATCGATGCAAGTTCTAGAATAACAGATCAATGTTAACACACTCATAATCAATAAAGTGAGCACGAAAAGGAGTGTATGCTCTAAAAGGCTCAAAATCTCACAAAAATTATGGGCTTTTTGATATCAACCTTGTAAATTTCGAACTTCAAAATAATAATTAGATTCGGGTAGACATCCTAACAAAATTTTTACTTCTGAAAAATAGACTTATCATGCTTGATTCTCTAGTTTCCTACAGTTTAAATCATCACTGCACAATTATCTATAAATTAATCCAAAACATATCAATCAAAATCATAAATCAAAGGAAATTTCATTTTAACATTGACATGAGAAAATTACTTAAGAAACAAGATATAATTCAGGATTTGAGAATAATGAAAAAAGTTAGGCATTTTTAAGATTCACCCCCCACACTTAAGATGTACATTGTCCTCAATGTAAAAAGATATATAAAAAAAATATAGTAGAAAATCAAAAGATAGGGATAGGGGTGAAACTCTCTAAATTCTGGATGGCTTCATCGAGTTGGGAGTGGTCGTGGTGTGGTGGCCGCCCACTATTACTGCGCTAGATAAAGAAATTGGGTGGCCCGTGAAGAAATAACCAGGAAATAGTAAGACACATTTAAAATAAACTAATTATGTATTTAAAGATAAGAAAGATAAAGAGAAAGAAAATAAAAAGTAAAATAAAATTAAAAGAATAGATAAATAGACTGAAAAGTCCTTATTGTTAGATGGTTCGCGAGGTGGGTGTGATTTCTAAGGCCGTGGTGTGTGATTCCCAAGCAGCCTGAAGAACCTAAAAATAAGAAACTAAAATAAGATACACTAAATTTAGTGGAAGAGAATTTAAGATAAGGAAAATAAAGGAGAAGAGAAAAGAAAAATAAAAACTAAATGGCCTTAAATGTCCTTGGCTTGTCGAGTTAATGAAGCGGCCGGCATGAACTTATGTAGGTCGGTCTCGCAGAGGGGGACTGTGCTAGGATCCTTTCGCTTCTTCGACATGGATATGGTGTACATCTAGAGTTTGGAAAAGGGCCAAGGAAGGAGAATATGGAAGGGGGTTTGAAAATGTATGGAAGAAGGGGAATGGGGAGTAGTTGAGAAGAGGGTGTGGTTTAAATAGAGTTTTGATGTCTGGTACATCCCCACGCCCGTGTACCATGGGCGTGTTGGGTCACACGGCCGTATCGCACGGCCGTGTTGTGCTTCGTTCGTTTCTCCCACGCCCGTTTCGTGGTCACCACGCCCATGTTTGATAAAACAGTGTCGACCATGGTTGTATCGCACGGTCGTGGTGTTTAGTCGGAGCCCGTGTGACTTCCCTTATTATCGGCCACGGCCATATCGCACGGCCGTGGCAATTTATAATCATCCGTGATCTAGGAATCTTTCGTCATTGGCTCTTACTACCTCTGTTATGTCAGTACGGAAGTCCGTAGTATCCACACGGCCACGGCCACGGCCGTGTGCAAGGCCGTGTGGTATGGAAATTTGTGCCTAAATATAAATAAAAGAAAAGAAATAAAACTAAACTTAATTATTAGGGTTAGTGCTCGGGTTGCCTCCCGAGAAGCGCTCCTTTAAAGACTTAAGCTAGACTTACCTCTTATTCGCATAATCAGGGTGGTTTGAAGAGTTGAACATCCTTCCTCATGCTATCTCTCCTATTATCAGTATGTTCAAGTCGAGTAGCGTTTATTTTAAAAGTGCCAAATGTAGGATTATTACCTCGACTGTTCCGTATGGGAAGACATTGATTACCCTAAAAGGGATTTCTTTGTTTGTATTCGGGTCAGGAGGAGATATTCGAGGGTCCGCTTTATCTAACAATACCTGATCTCCGATTTTGAATTTGTTTGTCCCATAGAGTGGCTTTGGTTCTGCTTCGTGTATCCCTAGTTTTTCCTTGAAATGTGTCTTCCACTCATCTAGTTCATCAATATAAAGCCTTCGATCCTCATGAATTACTTCCTTTTTGTTATGAGGTATAAGATCGGGCTCAGGTGTGTAGTTCCATGGTGCTTCCTGAAAAGAAGGTTTAACTAATTAGTTATCAATTGAATTTACTTTCTCACCTCTATCACTTGATGTCCTGGTTGAGTCGAGAGCCTGAAGACTGGTTGATTCGTCACCTACACGGAGTATGAGTTCTCCTGTACCAACATCAATTTTAGTTCTGGCAGTTGCTAAAAAGGGTCTTCCTAAAATTAAGGGGATCGTGTTGTCCTCATCCATGTCTAAAACAACAAAGTCTACCGGGAATACGAATTTATCAATATTTACGAGAACATCTTCGATTATAATAGTCTTATCAGCTAATTGAATGCTCATCCTAGTTTGTTTGGGTTTCCCTAGACCTAGTTGTTTAAACATTTTATAAGGCATAACATTTATGCTTGCCCCTAAATCAGCTAAAGCGTTATCAATAGATAAACTACCAATTAAACATGGAATTGTAAAACTCTCTGGATCTTTTAATTTTTGTGGTAGTTTATTGTAGAATTGCTGAGCACATTGCGTTTAGCTCCACATGCGATGCCTCGTCTAACCTCCGTTTGTTTGTCAAAAGCTCTTTTAAAAATTTCCTTGAATCTGGCATCTGCCAAAGAGCTTCAAGGAATGGTAAGTTAATATGTAATTTCTTTAAAAGTTTAAGAAACTTACTGAATTGTTCCTCTGTGTTATCTTTCTTCATTGCTTCGGGATATGGTAAGTGAGGTTGGTACTTTTTGATTACCAGTTTTGTTTTATCATGACTTTTCTCGACCTTACCTTCCTCTACCTCATCCTCTTGCCTTAATTTGGGCTCATCTAACCCTTTACTATCATGAGCGGTTATGGCTTGAAGTTGCTCCTTTGGGTTAGTTTCAGTGTTGCTTGGCAATCTACCTTGTGGTCGTTCTGACATGATCTTGGTAAGTTGACCTACCTGATTCTGGATCTCTTGAATCGATGCTTCTTGCTTTTTGAGTGCTGTTTCGGTGTTTTGGAAATGTGTTTCTAACACCGCTATGAATTTTGTCAACATCTTCTCAAGGTTCAGCTTCTTTTCCTATGGGTAGGGCTGTTGTTGGAAGTTTGGAGGGGGTTGCTGTCTCTGATGTCCTTGACCTCCCCACGAAAAATTGGGGTGGTTCCTCCAACCTGGATTATAATTGTTACTATAAGGGTTATTTTGAGGTCTAAAATTGTTACCCATATAGTGAGCTTGCTCATTTTCAGTGCTCAGGTTGTAAAGTGGATATTATGTGTTGCTCATTCCTCCTCCATTTGTATCACACTGCATAACTGGATGTACCTGTGAAGAACCACAAAAACTATCAATATTTTTATTTAAGAGTTCTACTTGATTGGATAGCATGGTTACTGCGTCGAGGTTGAAAACACTAGCGACTTTTGTTGGCCTTGTCCTCGTAACTTGCCACTGATAATTATTCAGTGACGTCTCTTCAATAAATTCGTAGGCAGCCTCAGGTGTTTTGTTATTCAAGGTTCCACCGGCGGCTGAATCAATCAACTGCCTGGTTGAAGGATTTACACCGTTATAAAAGGTTTGGACTTGTAGTCACAATGGTAATCCATGGTGTGCGCACCTTCTCAATAGATCTTTGTATCTCTCCCATGCATCATAAAGTGTCTCTAAATCCATCTGCACAAAAGAAGAGATATCATTCCTTAACTTAGCCGTTTTAGCCGGCAAAAAATATTTTAATAAAAAATTTTCGGTCATTTGCTCCCATGTAGTGGTTGATCCTCGTGGAAGAGAATTCAACCACTGTTTGGCTTTATTCCTTAAAGAAAAGGGAAATAACCGAAGATGAATGGCATCATCAGAAACACCATTTATTTTGAACATATCGCAAAATTCTAGGAAATTTGCCAACTGATTGTTTGGATCTTCATCCTGCAAACCATCAAACTGAACAAATTGCTGTATCATTTGAATTGTGTTAGGTTTCAGTTCAAAATTATTTGCAGCAATAGTAGGTCTAACAATACTTGATTCAAGACCAACTAAACTAGGCTTAGCATAATCATACATAGTACGAGGAGCATGATTTTCGGCCACCTCTGGAGGTAATGGATTATTCTCATCCATCTCTTCGGTAGTATTGTTCTCGTCTTCTTGCTCTTCTTCTATGTAAGTTAAGCTTCGCCTTATTTCTCTACGATTTACGTGAAACGGTTCCTTCAATATCACCATGTCAGAAATTAAGGGTCCCGTCGGGTTCCTTCTATTCATAAACTAGAGGTACCTGCAAGGAACAAAGAAAGAGAAAAATTAGCAAAGTTAAAATAAAAATAAAAAGAATGGCTAAAGTAATAAACATTGAGCGTTCTTAATATTTTGGTTCCCCGACAACGGCGCCAAAACTTTGATCGTTATGTCAGAGTCTTAAAATTTATATAATGAATGATCTAGCCTAGAAAGTAACTGTGACAACGATTGAGGCAAGCGCACCTATCGAACAGTAGTATAGTTTAGTGGCAAGACCGGAATATCGAACCCAAAGGAACCAAAAGTACTAATACTAACTTTCTTTCTATTATTTAGCCTAAGAATTGAAGTGAATTATTGTTTAATCTAAAATTAACTAACTACTAAGCTGAAGACGCTAAGACAAAGAGAATGAATTGGGGAAATACTTGTGGGAAAAAACAATTTATTAAGACAATACCCAAGGAAGAATCCACCTAGACTTCACCTGTTATCTAACTCAAACTGCATTTATTTATTCACTTGACTTGATCCGTAGGATTCCCTAATTTATATTAATACCTCCCTCGAGGCTACTAATGTCTAAACCTAGGTTGATTAATTGAAATCTCTTTCTAATTAAAACCCCTAGAATTGCATTAACTCGATGGACTCCCACATTAGGTTTGACCCTAATCCGGCAGATTTTCGTCACCCTATATCTAGACGCGCGAGCAACTCCGCTTAACTATGCTAGATCTACTCTTTGGCAGGGTCTATTCCTCCTCTGCCTAAGCACATCAATACTTGAATCAATATCCTGAAATATCAAAGCAAGAATTAAGAACACATAATTCAGAACAAATCAAATATTTATCATATAGCTTAGAAAACAATAACAAGATCTGTCTTAGGTTTCATCCTCCTCAGGTATCTGAGGGTTTAGTTCATAAACATAAAAATATACATCTCGGAAGAAAAGATAAAATAAAACATAAGAAAAACCCTAAAACCCTCTGAAGGAATTGAAGAGAAGATCTTCCGTCTTGAGTATGACTCTGGCTTCTTGAGATGAATCAACTGGCTTTCTTCGAGTAAATCCCACGATTCTGACCTCTCCGGCTTGGCTCCTTGGCCTAGCTGGACGCCCCACTAAAGGTTGGCCTTTAGGGTGTTTATATAGGCTTTTGGAATGTCTTTCTTTGCCTCTAAGTACCCTAATCCGAATAAAATTCTTCTTTTCCACGGTAGGGACATGCCCATGGCACACGCCCGTGTAAGTCGAGTTGTAGGCCGTGTTCGAGCCTGCTAAAGGGGCATGGCCGTGTGGTGAAACCCCAGGCCGTGTCGATTTCTCACTTTGGCCCATTTGGCCTGTTTTACGTTCTTTTCATCCTCCTATTCTCTCCTGAGTATAAAACATGAAATTAAAGGATTAAGAGCACCAAATTCCATAATTCAAGGGATAAATCATCCAAAAGCATGCTAAATGTGGGATTAAAATATGTTACTCTTACGATTTATAAATTTTCTCAAAATTTCACCAAGGGTAAAATCATCAAAAAATTTATCGGAGGTAAAATAGGGATGAGAAAATTGTTTAATATAAAAAATTAAAGTTTATTTTAGGAAATAGAAAAATTGAATCGAGTTGGATCACATTATAGGGTATTGGGTCAAAAGGCTTATAAAGTACTCGTAATTGGAATTATTGTGAAAGAGTCTCAAACCCCTCATATAACATGAAGGGGGCGACAACCCTAGTAGGAATACTAGGGTGTACCGTCCACCCCATTCCTACTCTAAGTAAGAAGTTGTTTTTCTATTTGAAATAAACCACTACAACTCAACAAGGGTTCTACCTTCTCTTCCAAAAATAGTGACACCGATAGAGCTATTAACACAACTTTCAGAGGTTGTTACTCTACCGATAAATAGAGAAAAAAATTATTCTCAACTATCAAATATATTTTTCTAAAATAACAATTCTACCGATTTCTATTAAGAAGAGAGAATTTTCGTTTTCACCCAAATAAAAGAGAGAATTTTTTTTCTAGTTCTGTGTTTCAATTCAACTGGTTTGACCCCACAATCGAAGCAGTTCGTGATACGAGAATAACAGAGAAGATGATTTGGTTGAAAGTTGGGAACAACGAACATTCTCTAAGACAATAACACATGTATGATTCAGTTAGGGTTTATTGCTATAAATATAAGAAATCGGGTCAGTTTTCAAAATTTTTATTTTTTGCTTTACAAGAAAATCATTTTCAAATCAGATTTTTCCAAAATTTGATATCAAATCAGGTTTTCCTATGTTTATAGTGTAAACCAAGACCGAATCTCTCTCTTCATCTTTTTTTATTGATACTTGATCAGATTTGACATTCTTGTAATTATTCGCATATTTAGGGGAATATATGGGAATGAATGTGATATTATATATTTATTATATAATTGTTATTTTTCTTAGGTTGTGGTTCTTAGGAAATAGACCGTGGACTTAAATGTAATTTTTCTCAAAAGGATTCCATGATGAGGAGAAAATGGAGCGATGACAGTTGAAGACATAAGGAAGAAACTTAATCTCTGTTGCATGTTTATATAAAGACGGCTTGACCGTGACTTTTAATAATGGAATTGCAATATTTATAAATAGAAATCTTTTCTGTAATGGATGAATGTCAAATAATCTCTATTTTATCAAACCAAAGATGTACACACTGCTTAAGACTGGAATATTGAATAAAAGACTTAAAACTTCTCATTGTAATGAGGTGTACCTTTCGCATTTGAGACTTAGTCATATTAACCGAGAAAGAATCATTAGACTTATGAAAGATGACATCTAAAGTTCATTTAAAGAAGCTGATCTTCCATAATGTGAATCTTGTTTGGAAGGTAAGATGAATAAATGATCTTTTAATGCAAAAGGAACAAGGGTCGAAAACCCCTATAACTTGTGCACATTGACATATGTGGCCCCATGAGCATTAGTGCCAGAGGTGGTTATGAGTATTCTGTAACCTTTATTGATGATTATTCCAGATACGAGTATGTATACCTAATGCACTGCAAGAGTAAAATATTTGATAAACTCAAAGAGTTTCGTGCGGAAGTGGAGAAACAACTAGGTTTACCTACAAAAGCATTTTGACTTGATCGAGGTGGGGAATATTTATCTGATTAGTTATTAGGGTACCTCATAGAGAATAGGATTCTATCCCAATTATCCACACTAGGAACTCCACAACAGAATAGCGTGGCAGAGAGAAGAAATTGAATGCTGTTAGACATGGTACGTTCGATGTTAAGTTATTCAAAGCTGCCAATCTCTTTTTTGGGATATGTTGTGCAAATGACTTGCTATATTCTGAATGATGTGCCAACTATGGTAGCATCGAAAACCCCATACGAATTGTGGCATGGAAGGAAGCCGAATCTTAATCATTTTAGGATTTGGGGATGCCTGACCCACATGTTGGAAAAATATACGAGGAAGTTGGACTTATGGACATAATTGTGCATGTTTGTAGGATATCCAAAGGGAACAAAGGGTGGTTTGTTTTATAACCCGAAAGAGTAAACTGTTATAGTGTTAACTCATGCTACTTTTCTTGAAAAAAGTTACATGAATGATTTTAAATGTAACACCCGATTTTGGTAGGTTCTGAATTTAGCGAGTAAACTGAATAGTAATATGAGTGGCATAGTGCTATCCACCTAACTGATGCTCTCAGCGTATAGAGGAGGGCGCATTACAGGTGTTGAAATATTGTGAGGAGTTGTCTCAAAAGTGATGAATGGTTAAAAAGAAGAGCAATGCACTTGTTTTAGTAGTAAATAATCCCAAAATAATTAGATTTAATGCCCAAATATGTTGCATATACACACACTTCTTCTTCTTCCTTAGATTGCTCTTCACTCTTTCTAAATATTTTATCATGCATACTCTTGGAATTGGGACAAAAGAAACTTATTTTGTGCTTGTAAATCTTGATGTTGTATAGTTGGCTGAAAGTCATCTTTTTCTTTGGGACTATGACAATATTCTTTTTCTTGGTGGTCTATTTGAGGTGCCAAAAAAGAGAGCAGAGGCAAGTTCGCCACTCTAGTGCCTAAGTTGCAGGTAGGAGAGCTGGTTGGTTTCTGCCATGTTGCTTAGGCTTCGTTCTTTAGATCTGTTCTGATGTGAACCATGGGGAGTGTTTTGACCTTCTTGCTTCTGGTGATTATAGCCTTTAAAGGTTAAAGACATAGCTTTTTGTTGGGTTCCCACAAATAGCACCAATTGTTACAACACAAAATTTAAAGAAGTTTGTTATGGTGGTTCACACCACAGAAGGTGTGGAGAGCCGCAAGAACGAGGGCAATTCACATTGTGGAAGGTGCGAAAAATCACTACACCAGTGGCCTTTTTGAGAGTTTAGTGAATGAAGTTTTGGGTTGAGTAGAGTGTATGTGTTTTTTTCTACTTTACCATAGTTGTTGAGAGGGGTATTTATATGAGGGAGGTTAGGTATAGGTCAGGGTTAAGATCCAATCCATTACTTTTTCATCCATTAATATCCATTATTTATAGGAGGGAGGTTACACATTTTAATGATGAATCATTATATTGGATATTAATGGATGAAAAAGTAATTGAGTTGTAATAGCCCGTTTTCAGTGATGTCAGAAACAGTGGTTTTGGGACCACAATTTTGATGAGTGATTTATTATTTTAATATTTATTTAATGTCTACAGGATTATATTAAGGTCGTATTAAAGTTTCTTTAAGAAATTTTGATGTTTAAATGGTTAATTAGGTAAAAAGGACTAAATAAAAAAAGGTGTAAAAGTTTTATTTTATTAGTTAAAAGGGTTAAATGGCTATGAAAAGGAAAACTACGACTTATATGGTAATTATACCATGTTATATGTTAGTGGATGTACTTGGATAGGTTTTAATGAAATTTTGATAGTTTTTAAAGGTTAAATTTGTAATTGAATAATTAAAACCTAAACTAAATAAAAAATTTGTTTCATCTTCCTCACTTAATCTCCACCAAAAATTGAAGAAAGAAATTTCCATTTCAGGGCTTGAAGTTTCGGCTAGCATAGGTTCTTGCATGGTATGTGATTTCGGTCCCATTTTTAATGATTTTTATGTTTTTGAGTTCGTTTTAGCTTAATCTAACCCGCTTGGGGGTTAATTTACAAAATTGTTAAAGGTTGAGGGACTTTCCATGGATTTTTTTGAATGTGTTTTGATGTTAGTTGATAGATTATTAATCTTGGTTGTTAAATAAACATGTTCTATTAAGTGATTTTTGATGAATTTTGAAATAGGGATTAAATTGTTAAAAGTGTAAATGCATGGGTTTTATTGTGAAATGTTGGTAATAATGGGTTATTTCAAGGTCCCTTGTAACATTGTTAAAATGTGTTATATTTAAGTTATAAGCTTAAAGACTAAATTGTGAAATGTTAAAATGTTAGGGGCAATTTCGTAATTTTTCATAAATATGAATTATGGATTAAATTGAATTCTAGAAGTACTTAATTGAATGAAATTATTTATTTAGATCAAGATAAACCACAATTGAACTTAAATCGAGGAAAACCTAAAGCTTCGAATTAGTTCGACTCTACTACTACGACCCTATTTATCGATGTAAGTTCATATGAACTATGATCGTTTTAATGTTAGCTAAATTAACTATTTGCTATGTTGTTGTAATATAAATGAATTCGAATATAAATGTATCAATGATATGAATAATTGACGGATAACGAATCCCGTTTTAACCTTAACAATTCTTAGGATACGAATGACATGTCATTAGGGATTTCATGTTTCGGGTTCTAATCTTGCATGTCCTACCGATGGCTAAGATCCTGCATTTGTTGCGGATTCTCCACAACTCGTGTGAGCAACATCATGTAGTTAACATTTCGACCCACAGCTCGTGTGAGCAGGCCCATTTCACAGCTCGTGTAAGCATTGATGTAAAGGAAAGGTTACGGTTATATGGAAAAGCACACTATGTGTGAGCATTCCCGAGTATCCAATGTAATTCTAGATGGTTCAATGGGTAAGAAATGGAATGGAATGGTAAGTAAGTTAATGGAAATGTTCATGATCTTATGAAAAGGTTGATGAATATGAAATGTATCTTATGAAATCTACTTATGATTTAAATGAACTTATATGTGATGTTGATGAACCTACTAACTTGTGAGCTTGATGGTGCTTGAATAGGCTTATACTAAGCTTATGGCATTGGTAATGGTTTATGCTTAATCTATGAATTTTGTTAATGAAGTGGTAAGTTATGTTTAAGTTTATACGAGCTTACTAAGCACTCGTTGCTTATGTAGTTACTTTCCTTTGTTTTATAGATTATCAGAAGCTCGATCGTTTGAAAAGCTCGTCGAAGACCTATCACACTATCCAGCAACCAATTTGGTAGTTTTTGAGTATTTTTGCCAAGGTTAATTATGGCATGTATAGGATCTTTGTAAAGGATGTTTTGGTATGTTTAAGCTTTTGAAGTTATCTTTGGTTTGGTAAACTTTAATGCCCTACCAAATTATGTCATATTGGTCACTTTTAAGTGCTTGTAAATAAGGTTCTTTTGATGTTTTTTTTATGGCTTGTAAATGGTTATGTATGGTATTATATGATAGTTAATTGAATTAGGTTTGTATGCTTGGAATATAGCAACATTGACTTGTTTTGGTAAAAGATGTTTTGGTATAATTGTGGTGCCTTTGAATGATATATTGGTTAGATGAATTAGGATGTTTGAAATGGCATGTTTATGTGTGTTTGAATGATGTTTAAATCCTTTGAATGTATGTCCAAATGGAATGGATGGCTAGGTATGATTTGGCTTTGAAATGGCATGAATTTAGGGTCAAATTATGCATCACACGGCCTGGGACACTGGCTGTCACACGGCCTGGCGACACAATCGTGTGTCATTTGAAATATCTTTGTGTTTCAATTCAGTGAGTTACACGGCCTAGCACATGGCTTGGCACACGGTCGTGTGTGGCAACTCAGAGAGTTACATGACCTGGCACACGGCCTGCGACACGGCCGTGTGACCTTCTCAGTGAGTTACACGAGTGAGGACACGGGCTGGTACATGGGCGTGTGTCCCTTTGTTCGAATGTTACACGACCTGGGCTATGTCAGACGACCTAGCCGTACGGCCGTGTGACCCATGTTTCCACATTTTTGTAACATTTTCTTAATACTTCTATTTTGTTTCAAATTAGTCCCGAATTGCTTCTAAGCTATTTTTAGGGCCTTGAGAGCTCGATTTAGGGACAAAATGCATATGGTTGACTGGTTTATAATAAGTTTAATTTATTTAATGTTATAATGTTAAATGTTTTTTTATTATACGATAATGCCCTATAACCTAACCCGGCGACGAAGATGGGTTAGGGGTGTTACATGAGTGGACTAGAATTGATCATAGGTCAGGCCAGTGCAAGAAATCAAGCCCATTTTCTAGGCCCGACCCAAAATATGGGCTTAAAATTTTTCTCAAGTTTGACCCGAATAAAAAATACTAAACTCGAGCCCGACCCGCCCCACCCGTATTGATTTTTTAGATTATTTTTATATAAAAGTAAATTTAAAAATATAATATATCAAATAGACTAAAAATTGATAAACCGTAATATATACATATTTTAATCCCACATTTAGCGTACTTTTGGATGATTTATCCCTTGACTTGTGAAATTTGATGCTCCTAATCCTTTAATTTCATGTTTTATACTTAGGAAAGCATAGGAGGATGAAAAGAACGAGAAACGGGCTAAAAACGGACCAAATAGGCCAAAGTAGGAAATCAACACGGCCTGGGCCCAAGCCACACGGCCGTGCCCCTTTAGCAGGCTCGACCACGGCCTGGATTCGATTCACACGGGCGTGTTGCACGGGCGTGTCCTTGCCGTGACAAAGAGGAATTTCACTCGGAATAGGGTACTTAGAGGCAAAGAAAGACATTCCAAAAGCCTATATAAACACCCTAAAGGCCAACCTTGAATGAGGCATCCAGCTAGGCCAAGGAGCCAAGCCAGAGAGGCTAGAATTGTGGGATTTACTCGAAGAAAGCTAGTTGATTCATCTCAAGAAGCTGAAATCATACTCAAGACGGAGGATCTCTCCTTCAATTCCTTCATGGGGTTTTAGGGTTTTCTTATGTTTTGTTTTATATTTTCTTCTGAGATGTATTCTTTTATGATTATGAACTAAACCCCTCAGATACCTGAGGGGATGAAACCTAAGACAGATCTTGTTATTGTTTTCTTGAACTATATGATAAATACTTGATTTGTTCTTAACTATGTGTTCTTAATTCTTGTTTTGATATTTCAAGATATTGATTCAAGTATTGATGTGCTTAGGCAGTGGAGGAATATTCCCTGTTTAAGAGTAGATCTAGCATAGTTAAGCGGAGTTGATCGCAACCCTAGAGATAGGATGACGAAAATCTATCGGATTAAGGTCAAACCTAATATGGGAGTCCATAGATCGAGTTAATGCAGTCCTAAGGGTTTTAATTAGAAAGAGATTTCAATTAATCAACCTAGGGTTAGACGTTAGTAGCCTCGAGAGAGGTATTAATATAAATTAGGGAATCCTACGGATCAAGTCAAGTGAATAAATCGTCTGGTTTAGAGTTAAATAACGAGTGAAGTCTAGGTGGATTCTTCCTCGGGTATTGTCTTAATCAATTGGTTTTTCCCACAAGTATTTTTCCCAATTCATTCCCTGTGTCTTAGCATCTTTAGCTTAGTAGTTAGTTAATTTTATATTAAACAACAAATCTCTTAATTCTTAGGCTAAATAATAAAAAGAAAGTCAGTATTAGTACTTTTGGTTCCTTTGGGTTCGACATTCCGGTCTTGCCACTAAGCTATACTACTGTTCGATAGGTGCGCTTGCCTCAATCGTGGTGATAGTTAGTTTCTAGGCTAGAAAATTTGGTAATTTTCTCGAACTCTTTAAACAATTACATATTAACGTACATTTTGTTGAAGCTATTTCGCAGATGCCTACGTACGCAAAATTCTTAAAAGAGCTTTTAACAAACAAAAGGAAGTTTGAAGAGCTATCAACAGTGGAACTTAACGAGGAATGCTCAGCTATTCTCCAAAATAAGCTACCAACAAAATTGACAAATCCAGGGAGTTTTACTATTCCTTGTTTAATTGGTAGTTTAAATGTTAACCATGCTTTGGCTGAATTAGGGGCAAGTATTTATGTCATGCCCTGTAATATGTTCCTTAAACAACCATTATGCAAATAACAGGTAAGTCTAGCTCAAGACTTTAAACGAGCGCTTCTTAGGAGGCAACCCGAGCACTAACCCCACTAACGTCCATATTTTCGAATTTTAGCATCTAACTAAAAAACTAACAAAATTTTTAGGCGCAGGTTTCCCTACCCACACGGCCTTGCACACGGGTGTGGCCGTGGCCGTGTGGAAATAGGACAAAACTTATCCCAAAAACACGGGCTGCGATAAAACACCACGGCCGTGCGATTCGACCGTGGTCGAAACTGAGAAATCTACACGGGCGTGCGACACGCCCGTGGGACCTTTGAGTCCATTTATTCTTTTTCCTTTTTCTCTTATTTTCATTTTTTTAATTTATTTTCTTTTATCTTTCTCTTCTTTAATTTATATTATTATATTTTGTTTTATTTAATTTAGGTTCAAGGGGCTGTTAACGAACGACCACACCACCACCGGAGTATCCTCCCCACCTTCACCTCTCCCCAACTTTACCGTTTCTTTTCATTGACTCCATCCAAAATTCAGGAAGTTTCACTTCTCTCCCTATCTTATGATTTTATTACTATATTGCTATTATCTATCTTTGTACATTGAGGACAATGTACATCTTAAGTGTGGGGGGTTAACTACATTATTATTTGAAAATCCCTGAATTATGTCTTGTTCTTAAGTAAATTTTCTCATATTACTTTTAGAATGAAATTTCTTTTGATTTATGATTTTCATTGATATGTTTTGGATTAAGTCATAGTTAATTATGCAGTGATGATTTAAACTTTAGGAGAATAGAGAATCAAGCATGATGAGTTTATTTTCAAAAATAAAAAAAAAATTGCTAGGTTGTCTACCTGAATATAATTATTACCTTGAAGTTTGAAATTTACAAAGTTGACATCAAAAGCCCATAATTTTTTTTTGTGAGATCTTGAGCCTTTTAGAGCATACATTCCTTTTCGTTCTCACTTTATTGATTATGAGTGTGTCAACAATGATTTGTTATTCTATAACTTGCTTCGATTATACATGTCGAGACCACACCTTTGATTTGATATACAGAGATGATAAAGGCACTTAGGTTTTAACCCACTTACTCCACTAAAAGCCTACCCTCACAATTAACTCCTAGTGAACCCTTTTGGTCCTAACAACCCTTTTATTGACTCACCCAATAATATTAACTCAAAACCCATCTTGTATTTGTTATCACCATTTCTCTTGACCACCCTTATATCGAGTTTTGATTTGATCGGTTGCCTAATTATTTTATTCATTTCAGTAGTTGAATTCACATTTTATTATATGATTTGTTCTTAAAAAAAAGTTAGAAAATCTATTAATCATTAGTTCTATGTTCTATTAGCTTAAAACAGTTAAATTCACATCTTTAGAAGAGGATCGTGTTATTAGTATTACAAGTTTTCAATTGATGTAATTATTCATTATCAGTTCGTTGTTCTAGTTAGGTAATTTGTCAGGTCAATCTCGATTCTAACCCTCTAATTCAGCCTTTATCCACACATTTAACCCAAGCCCCGTTACAACCCTTTTAAAAAGACCTTTTGATTTGTGTATCATCTCATATTATAGTGGTGGAGATTTGATTTTCACACAAGCCTATGGGATTAACTTTTCATGTTTGACTTACTAGTGCTTTTTCCTGAACCTTAAACACTTCGAGTGATTTGAGTGAATCTTTAGTGAGGATGTCAACCCTTGTCGATTTTGAATTAGAGGTAATTATTTAGATTAGGGGAAACACCTATGTTTTCATGCTACAAAAATATATGACTTAGATTGTTTGAATCTTTAGGACTCTTTGAGTTGAATTATCCATGTATGAATTATCTATGAACTATGATGAGACATTGTTAATGAGAATCATGAACTGAGGAAAGTTAGTTCTTAATTGTGAGTTGAGAATTTTGCTTGAGGACAAGCAAAAGCTTAAGTGTGGGGGTATTTGATAAACTGTAATATATACATATTTTAATCCCACATTTAGCGTACTTTTGGATTATTTATCCCTTGACTTGTGGATTTTGATGCTCCTAATCCTTTAATTTCATGTTTTATACTTAGGAAAGCATAGGAGGATGAAAAGAATGAGAAACGAGCTAAAAACGAACCAAATAGGCCAAAGTAGGAAATCAACACGGCCGTGCCCCTTTAGCAGGCTCGACCACGGCCTGGATTCGATTCACACGGGCGTGTTGCACGGGCGTGTCCCTGCCATGAAAAAGAGGAATTTCACTCGAAATAGGGTACTTAGAGGCAAAGAAAGACATTCCAAAAGCCTATATAAACACCCTAAAGGCCAACCTTGAAGGAGGCGTCTAGCTAGGCCAAGGAGCCAAGCCAGAGAGGCTGGAATTGTGGGATTTACTCGAAGAAAGCCAGTTGATTCATCTCAAGAAGCCAAAATCATACTCAAGACGGAGGATCTCTCCTTCAATTCCTTCAGGGGGTTTTAGGGTTTTCTTATGTTTTGTTTTATATTTTCTTCGAGATGTATTCTTTTATGATTATGAACTAAACCCCTCGATATACAGGGGATGAAACCTAAGACAGATCTTGTTATTGTTTTACTCAACTATATGATAAATACTTGATTTGTTCTTAACTATGTGTTCTTAATTCTTGTTTTGATATTTCAGGATATTGATTCAAGTATTGATGTGCTTAGGCAGTGGAGGAATATTCCCTGTTTAAGAGTAGATCTAGCATAGTTAAGCGGAGTTGATCGCAACCCTAGAGATAGGATGACGAAAATCTGCCGGATTAGGGTCAAACCTAATATGGGAGTCCATAGATCAAGTTAATGCAATCCTAGGGGTTTTAATTAGAAAGAGATTTCAATTAATCAACCTAGGGTTAGACGTTAGTAGCCTTGAGAGAGGTATTAATATAAATTAGGGAATCCTACGGATCAAGTCAAGTGAATAAATCGTCTGGTTCAGAGTTAAATAATGAGTGAAGTCTAGGTGGATTCTTCCTCGGGTATTGTCTTAATCAATTGTTTTTCCCACAAGTATTTTCCCAATTCATTCTCTGTGTCTTAGCATCTTTAGCTTAGTAGTTAGTTAATTTTAGATTAAACAACAAATCTCTTAATTCTTAGGCTAAATAATAAAAAGAAAGTCAGTATTAGTAATTTTGGTTCCTTTGGGTTCGACATTCCGGTCTTGCCACTAAGCTATACTACTGTTCGATAGGTGCGCTTGCCTCAATCGTGGTGATAGTTAGTTTCTAAGCTAGATCATTCATTATATAATTATTAAGACTCTCGACACACGATCAAAAACATTAAAATAAATTTTTCCTAATAAATTGAAAATACATATAAAAAAGTCTTTATACTTAAATAGCACTAACATAGTTGCAACTTAACAAGCAAATGCATATAAAATAGTAGTAAAATTAACAATAAAACAAGAGTTATACAATATCCAAACAAAAACAACACGATAGTAGCAATATAATAGTGAAATGATAACAAAAGAACAACATAACAGTAAGAAAACAACAACAGTCAAATTTGGGTCGGGCCTGGAAAAAAAGACTTACCCAAGGCTCGACCCGTTTTCTAAATGGGCCTTATTTTTTTTCCAAACCCATTTTTTGGGCCTATATTTTTGCCCAAACCCTCTCATTTTTTGGAAAGACCTTCGAGCATGGGCAGGTGACTCGGTCCATGATTAGGTTTAACTGGAACCAAACCCATTTTTATAATGGTTAAGCATTCTGGTGAGAGAGGATTTAATTGAAGGTATTCTAAGGATAAATTATTTCAGATGGTCAATTATATTTTAAGAAGACATTGGACTGAGAATAAGATATTCAGAATTTCATCTTCTATTAAGTTTATACTAAAAAATTGTTTATAAAGTATAAAACAATAGAGAAAGTCTACTTTTTTTCGTTACCCAACCACACAATTTTGGATACAACAGGTTAGTCATTATTGCTTTGTTTTAAAGGCAGAGCTTTTGTTGCCATTGAAGAATTTGTTTGTTACTATAGTGACTTTGTTTCGAGCACTGTATGCACTAGAGTTGGCTCTTCATGGTGTGGATATCATTCATTAGTGGTATTCACCTCTAATGGATTGAACCTTCTCCATTGCTTAAAATATGCCTCTTAGTTCTATCTCTGCTCCATATTATGAATGATCCGATACCCACATCTAGTATCTTTCCAATTTCTAGTCTTATGATAATTAATTTTCTTGCCTCTCGATCATTAGATAAGAATCTTGCATCCTGCGACCATTAGGTTTCAGTAGTAATTCATTTCAACATAAAAGTTTCACCTACTGTTTAAGTCACTTGCTTCTGTTCTAATTTAAGGTGGTAATAATTTGCTGATTGTTCTCCTGACTTTGCTTGGTGCTTATACGGTTCCTTTGTCCTTCATCTGGCTTAAACATGCGTTTAACCAATTCTAAATTATCAATCACTTGTCTAATCACCATAATCAAATTTTGTTCTTGACTTTCAAAGATGATTTTGTTCTTGACTTTCAAAGATGATTTTGTTCTTGTGAGTCCATATTCCCCTATATAATGTATGCCATTGGAATCTGGTGTAATCTATTACCTTGTTCATTTTCATTTCATGATCACATTTTATATCCAGTTCTTTACCGAATTCGTTCCTATATTGTAACAGCCCGTTTTCAGTAAAATCGAAACAGTGGTTTTGGGACCACAAATACGAAGTCAAAAAATTTATTTTATTATTATTTTATGGTCTACAGCATGATAGAAATATCATATAAAAATTTCTTTAAGAAATTTTACCGTTTACATGCTTAATTTGATAAAAATGACTTAATCGCGTAAAGTGCAAAAGTTCAGTTCTAATAGCTAAAGGTATTAAATAGCTATAGGACTTTAAAGTGGAGGTCCTTATATGGTAATTAGACCATTATTTTGTTAGTGGATGATAATGTCTTGGCATTTTGTGTAATTGTTAAAGTTTATAAAGGTTAATTAGGTAATTAAGTAAATAAATGATAATTAAAATAAATCAAAATTAGTATAATCTTTTCTTTCATCTTTCTCAACCGAATATCAATGAGAAGAAACCATTTTTCTTGAAGATAGGTTTGGCCAAGCTTATTTTGCTCAATTGATCCAGTCAGACCTCGTACGGAGTTAGATTGAGGCAAAGAGAAAATCTCATATTAATCGCCTCCGTATCTACGTGTACTCGTCGAGGTAAGTTTGTGTAATTAAATTGAGTATTTACATGTATTAATTGAATTATATGTATGTGATTTGGATAATTGCCATGTATAAATGCTGATTGCATATCCGAGGATGTACGGCGATTACCGAGCCCTGTCTGAACCTTAGGAATTCGTAGAATACAAATGACATGTCATTAGGGTTACCGATTTAGTTGTGGTCCTGCATGTGTTGCGGACACACCACATCTCGTATGAGCTTACCGATTTCAGCTCGTGAGAGCTTACCAATTCTCAGTTTGTATGAGCTTACCGATTTCCAGCTCGTGAGAGCATACCGATTCATAGCTCGTATGAGCATACATGTACAGGAATTGACAGATTACAGTTTAGCACACTATGTGTTAGTTATCTCGCGTATCCAACAATATTCTAAATGGTTCAACATGCAATGTTTTGATACAATGTGACATGAGTTCGATACGAACTATTACAGGTATAGATATGAATTACATGGAAAGTAATATTACATGGTATATATGTATATGAAATGGATGATACATGTATATGGAATTTGATTAATTGTTGAGCTCATCCATGACTTGGTTTATATATGTGTTTACATGACTAATATGGTTGATGTATATGTCCTTAGGCATTTGACCAATATATATTGGGATATGCTTTGTTTACTTACCATATTTGTGAATAAATGGTAAGTTAAAATCCATGTTATACGAACTTACTAAGCATGAATGCTTACTTTATGTTATTTTTCATATTTTATAGTGAACCGGAAGCTCGTTTGGGTTGGAAGCTTGTTGGAGCTATATCACACTATCCACCGACTCTTTTGGTACTTTTGGTTGGTTTAAATTTGGTTGTAATGGCATGTATAGGTTATTTTGGCTAATATTAGCCTATGTGTTTTGGTTGTGGATATGACCATTTGGTTGGTTTGCATTTTGGCCTTGTGTTGGTGAAATGGTATATTTTGATGTGTATATAAGATGCCTTATATGGTTGAGGTATGGCTTGATATGGTAGAATGATGGAAGGTAAAATGGTGGTTTGAATATGCATTTTGTGTAAGCCTTTAATGGTTGTGAATTGGTACTTGTTTGAGTGACTTATTTGGTGTTGTTAGTGCACAAGTTATATGTGAATTATATGACCATTGGGAGCTAGTTTTTGTATGTCATATATGGTACATTTTGGTATGTTTTCAAAGGGTAAATCAAGTGGCATAATATGGCTTAGTTTTGGTCAAGCCTTTGCTGGTTAAATGAGCAAATTGTGCTTATATTTGCACATGTCTTTGAATTGTCATTTATGGTCCCTAAGGGCATATTGGTTGTATGTGAATATAATATATGTTTAAGGCTTGATTTTGCTTGTTTTGGATGCCTTAATATGGCTTGATTATATGCACAATGTTGAGTGTAGGTTGATGCCAAATTGGGTGAGAAATATGACTTGTAAAATGGCCTATTTTCGTCCACACGGGCATGTGTCTCAGCCGTGTGTGACACACAGCCAGGTGACACGGCCATGTGTCCCCTGCAGTTTTCGAAGGGTTGCAAGTTAGGTTGTTACACGGCCTAGCACATGGCCTGGCACATGGGCGTGTGAGGTTACTTCGAAGGGTACACGGCCTAGCACACAGGCGTGTGGCTTGGCCGTATGACCAAGTCAGAGAGTTACACGGGCATGGAAATGGACACGGGCTGGGACACGACAATGTGTCCCCATTTTGAAGGCCCACACGGCTGTGTGACCCCTGCAGCTTTGAAATTTTTTTAATATTTTCTAAAAAATTCTCTGAGTTTCCGATTTAGTCCTGACCTGTTTCTAATGCGTAATTAGGGCCTCGAGGGCTCGTATAAGGGATAGTATATGTAACACCCCAAACCTGGCCCAGACGTTATGGCTGAATCTGGCGATGTCACATGGAATGGAATTTTGAAAACTAGTTTATTATGATAAAACCGCGTTCGTTTTTTTACTCTTATTGATTCCAGAAATCGCTTACTCATCTAGTTGATTGTTTTAAAACACAATTCGTTGCGGAAGCTTTAAAAACAGTTTAAGTAATCGTGTGTATAGAGAAATCATTTGTTATTTTTGAAAACCGAGATTTCCTACATCTAACAGTTGTAAATCCATAAAGTAAAGAAAACTAAGAACCACATCAAAACAAAAGTCCGTAAGTCCCAATTACAACCAAAAACTTAACCAATAGAAATGATCCCATGAATCATAAATTAAAAGTCATAGAAGTCCAAAATCGTGGTCACCGTCGAGTCCTCCGCCACACCGATCCATCTAAGTTTGGGGATTACCTATGCACATTAAACAAACGGAGCGAGTTTTTGTAAACTCAATGTGTAACCCCACAGAAAACAACCAATAATAATCACAGTGCACAGTCAAAATCAGTCTTGGGCCTAAGCCCCTTTCAGTATCGATAGCAGTTGGGCCTTAGCCCATTTCAGTACAGTATCGAATATGCATTAGGGCCTTAGCCCATCACAGTAATAGTAGCAGATATACAGTAGCAAATTCCTACCCAACCAGCCTCTACACACCATCTCCGTCCAACCCTACACTCTATGTGGGGATTAAATCAACCCACCCATCCCTACACTCCCGGTAGTACCGAATGCGGCACAAAACAGTAATTTACAGCTGAGCTGTCAGTATATTAGGCTTAAAACCCTTTCAGTACACTTCCTCCAACAATATCATCCCAACCCAATGCAATGCAACATACAATGAATGACATGCTATCACAGTATTCCCAGTTACACATACAGTTCAATATTCATGCATATATATATCATGCTCAGTACATACATCATATAATCAGTTCACACATCTAGGGGTTTAAGTAGTCCTTACCGACCCTATAGTAGGTTCACAGTCGACTTGGGCGACCCGTGCAACCTTGTAAAACATTTCAATAAAATGGGCTCACACGCCAATATGGCCTGCCCGTGTGGGCCCACACACTCATGTGGCCCACACGGCCCAAATTGGCCTTGGCCGTGTGGATCACACGGCCTGGCCCAAAATCCCACACACCCGTATGGACTATGTGTAGGCCTACACGGCCCAAATCAGTCTAGCCCGTGTGTTGCACACGGCCCACCAAACCATCACACGGCCGTGTCTTATGAGCACGGCCTGGCCTCGTCGATCACACGCCCATGTTGTGTTACACGGCCTACCACACGGGCGACCATACGCCCGTGTGGCGTCGACAGTGAGGTTTTCAGCTTTCACTAAAACCTCATTTTTTGTGCAATCAAGTACACACCTGATTTTGATTGAAGCTAAGATGAACCCCAAGCCTTCCAGAACCTACCAAACGACATATCAACACCCAAAACTCGATTAATTTCGATTATAGAAGCCATTCTTACCAAAACCCCAAACGAATAACTTGAAAACTATGTCAAACAACGATTCGAAGTCTTACCAAGATGGATACGATAACCAGTAGTCACCACACACTGGAAAACCCGTTTAAAACCTTTGTGCAGTACCTAAACATGAGTAAAATGAACCTTCTATCAATCGCTTAACCAAAACAACGACAGAACTAAGGAAAATACCACTTACCGAACAAGGAAAAATAATCGTAGTACGTCGAAAACGGATTGAATAAGGGAATAAAATAATAAAGGAGAAATCAAATGGAAAATCGACAACAAGTGGGGAAAAGAAATGGCAAAGAGAAAGGGAGAAGGAAGAGGGAAAAATTCATCAGAAAACTTGGGAGAATGAGGAGGGAGAGCCGAATACAATAACCAACAACAACAGGATAACTCGATAACTCCCCAATCCCTTATTTTTCTCCCTACATCCCCACTACTCACAACCACTACAGAATTTTGGCTAAACCGAAACTCCTTCAGTTCACATAGTAAAAATATACACTCATGCACACGCAGGGATTCGAACACAAGACCTTCAGCAAACTAACACTCAACTTAACCACCAGACCAGCAGGCCCATTCTGTTATAAGCTTATCAACAATTAAATAAAAGCCTATTGACCAAAGATAGGGCTTTATTCATAAAAATACCAAAATTTTCCCAAGTCATAGCTTGAACTTAGGACCTCCCACACATACCCAGGACACATAACCACTGAAGCAGATACACATTTGTGTCACACTTTCACAAAACAAAAATTTAAATTTTGGGTCGTTACAATATATATGATTTTGATTGGCTTTATTATGAATATTGATATGTTATGAAATGTTTGAAATTTCTGTCTGTTTGATCTGTAAACTCTTGTAATGCTTTGTAGCCCTATTCCGGCGATGGATACAGGTTAGGGGTGTTACATATATTGTCACTCCCTAGCAAATGGTGATCCCAACCATACAAATTTTGCAAAAGAGCAAGTTAAGAACAAATGATCAATTGATTCGCTCTCCTCTTTGTTGTGAAATGTGTCCATATTATATTAAACATATAATTGTTTTCTATGTGTTTAAACAATGAATAAATAAATTTAATTTCTCATTTCACTATTATGTCTTTTATGTTTCTGTCTTTCATGTTTTGCATACATAATAAAATTGTGACAAGCAAATATTAACTCATTGATTATCTAAGTTTAAACTGATGAAAAGTGGCAATGTAAGAACATTTACATTGCAAGAAAGACAACTTACTTCAGTAGATAACCTAAACGATTCTGTAATCACATAAAAGAATCAAAGTGAGCATTTTATTCAAATACTTAAAAGGATTATTATGTCATCTACAATTCCAATTGGAGAGATGACTAGTCTTGGCTATCGGAGCAGTTGACTCCGCGAGTAGAGACATGGATGTACTCATTGGAAGAATGATACATTGGACTAGACCCAAGTTGAATTAATTCTAAATCCTTTTGTGAATTAATTCACTTGTGACATTCATGGTGTGATTTACCTAAATCCTGAGTTAATCACTGACCATGTGTATGTAACTCATGTGCTATAGATATAAGTGGAGGTTTTTGCTCTAAAGATGATTGAGCTTATAGCCGGTATGTTGGGTACATGACTTGTGTATAGCATGGTTTTACTAGCAACAATGAAATTCACGGCTCGATTAAAGAGTTATCGATATCCTCTCATTGACATTGTGTAGATTGATTAATATGGAATGTGGCCACGGGTTGCTTGTTCTCAAACAAGTAATTTATCACAGTAATTTGTTGACAATGATCATATTAATCATTAAGGAGACACAATGGTGACAATGAGATAAAATAAGATTGTATTGAGTGAACGAATTTAACTCAAAGGAATCAATGATATCATATGAGGGTAACACACACATGACGAGGTCATTGGACAAAGTAGTTGGATGAATTGCTTTCGTAAAGAGTATACAATAAGGAGTTTTCAATCATGATACTTCTTATGGACTGACTCCATGATTAAGTAATTGCAAATTATTGGAATGATACTTCTGGACATAATTGCAATTACTTGAGCTTAATTGTATATGTCCGATTGGTCCTTCTGCTAGCTCAACAAAAGCTCGATCAGACTGCATTTGAATCAAAAGAAAATTCTACGACTTTGGAAATAATTTAATTGAGTCGATTTATTCGATATGGAATTAAATTAGGCGGTTGTGAGAATTGTTCAACTAGAGAATTTGACTAAAGAATTTTCTTGAAAAATTAATTTGGAAAATCTAATTGATTTTTGGGAAAATTAATTTTGATTAAGTAGAATTAACTTAATCAAATTAATTAAAATTAATATAATATTTTGGAAATTAATTTTCAAGTCAAACAACTGGCTCAATGAATAGCTGAACTTGAAAATTGGACATGAGATTAAAAATTGTGCTCGAGAACCCAAAATCAAGATCCTAAAACTGGTCAAACCAGGTTTGATATGTGAAATTGGGCTGATGGTCCAACTGGTGGCAGGACCGAACCAGTCGAGCCGCCACTAGGTCTGGACTAAACTAGCAACAGCCGAACCGGCTCGGAGTGTCATGAGGGTGTCGTGCCAACGATGGCACCACCAGACACGACGGTGCCAGTGGCAACGACATTCCGATGGCCGGTGGGTGGTCCTTCAACGTTGAGTAGTGGAAGAATCACACTTCTACTAGGACTCTATCAGATAATTTGATTTTAGATTAACTATTTCAAAAATAATATTATTTTAATAGTTTTAATATTTAATTTAATTTAATTTAATACTTATCTTGATAGTATTTTATTAATTTAATATCAAAGTTATTATCTTAATATTAAATTTAATTTAATATTTATCTTGTAGATAAATATTCTATTAATTTAAAGATTTAATATTAAATTTAATCTAATATTTATTTTGAAAAGTATTATATTAGTTTTAATATTAGAGTGATTAAATTTAATTATAGTTGAACTCTCTAAACTCTCCCTATTTAAGGAGGGCCATGGATTATTATTTTTTACACACTTGAATTAAAAAGAAAGTTGTAGAGAAAAAATTCTTTGAAAAAATTATTTTAGAAAATTTTTAGAGATATTTTTCTTAATTACAAATTGACTCATAAGTTTAAAGAAATTGCAAATTATTTCACTGGCAATTTTGTGGAAAATTTTCTGATTCAAAGCGAGCCAATACTTGGTAGACGTGAGCTTGAGGATAGCGGTGAAGACTACTCGGTTGAAGCGTTCATCCTAGACGAAGGTACAATTTTGATTAAGTGTTTAGTACTTTAGATAACACAACCAAATTATTATTTTGGAAAAAAATTAAAAACTATTGTTTTCCATAAAACATATTTTTCGTGCGTTTTCCAAACCCATTTAGCACTTAAAGTATCAATTTCCTATATTTTTAGTTGATTTTATAACAAAGATTAAAAAAATCTATTACAAACTTTGGTCAATGAAAAATTGCCACGTAACATGTTTTGGCCAATGAAAAAACCTAATGTGACAATTAGGTTTATTTGAAATAAAATTTAAATTTAAATTTAAAAATAAAAAATTATAATATTAAATATTTAAATATTAAAAAAAATTTACTTTGATCCACTGTTGGCCAGCCACGTGACACTAGTAGAACATACCACTTCTTTTTTATTTTGTAGTATTATACATATTATATTGATTAAAATGTAAAAAAAAATCGTATATAATATATACATTTTTTAAAAAAGGTTTAAAAATATTTTTTATAAAATTATAAAATATATCATTATAAATTTTAAAAATTCAAAATAATATATAAAGATTTTTAAAATGTTATAAAAAAATTTTAAAAAAAATTTAAATTTCAAGTAATTGCAAAAAAAAAAAGGTTGAAATTTAAATACCTTTTTAGAATTTTAGAATTTTAGAATTATATATTTTAGAATTTTATCAAAAATATTTTTAAAATTTTTAAAATTTTTTAAAATTTTTAAATTTTTTTACATTTTTAATAATATTATTAATTTCAATATTTTTAATTATCATATTTTAAAACAATTTATAATTTTTTTCATAAATTATATATATTCTAAATTTTTTTATAAATTTTTATAGTTTTTAATGTGTAGGTACATTTAATAATTTTTTTTTATATAAAACGCCATGTGACACTTTTTGATTGGCTATAAAAACATTTTCAATGTCTCTAAAATTTAAAATAAAAAATATAACACAGACATATTTTAGATACAAAATTTTTAAGTATGGTTAGACAAAACAAATATAAATACCTAAATGAAATAAAGAATATAATTTAGAAATCAAATGACTTAATTGCAACAGTAAACAAGAACCTGTTGTTTATAAAATCGTACTAACACAGTGCAACTCTCACAGTTAAATAGAATTAAAATTGTATAAACTATTTTCTTTTAAACTAATTGTAAGGTATAACGAAGAGCGTGAAAAGCATTACCTGCACGTAGAGACAAAGCACGGACACGATTAACCAAAATTACATACTCAGCTCCAAAATCATGGAACAACCTAGTTCTGAAAAACTACAATAAACCTAAAAAATATATTTTGAGAATAGAAAGGGAGGGATGTATTTATTTTTTTAATAACATACTTACAATGCTTTTCAACATCAATATTTACAATTGTAGAGTCAGAAAATTTGTTGAAAGACGAAATTAAATTGTATATTTTTACCATAATAAAAATATAATTTTATTATTTTGGGAGAGTCAGTGTAATTTTACCATTACTAATTTAAAATTCTATAAATTATAAAAGGTTTAAATTAAAATTTTACCATTTTAGGGGGAATCGAGCTCCTACTAGCCTTGGCTCCGCGACTGAATATTTTTTCGGTGAATTACAATAGCAGGGTAAAATTCGAACAATCAACGCGACTAGCGTGACTTAAATCCAGATCATACCTAGAGCGATGAATACCTTTGACCATCAGGCCATCACATGGAGTTATTATAATATAGAATTTTAATCCTAATGGAATCCTAACAATATATAAGAATCTTTATTATATTATTATACATGAGAATTCTTATTGTATTCACAACAAGATATTTATAACAATTCAAACTATAACAGTATAATTTAATAAGATTAAATATTGAAATTTAAATTAATTGTTTCACAATTTTAACAATATTAATATAATTTTCACCAAAAAAAATGAATATAATATTTAAATTACATAAAAAATTCGAGATAAAAATCTTTAAGAAATATATATATATATATTTGGAATATAATCTTTTAGAAAAAAAAATTTGATTTATTCGCAAAATCGTTTTAGATATTTGGGGCATAAATGGCGGGGTAAATATTTCAATAATACCAAAAAAAATCAAAATTTACCGGACAGTATAGGTTTCAGGAAAATTGACCGGAAAGTGCAATTTCCCCAAAAAACGCGTCCACGTCAGCGCGTTTTTGGGGGAAAACGGCCTAAAGCGCGTCCCTGGGGGAGCGCTTTATTTAATTTGATTTTTTTAATAAAATAAAATAAATTATATTTTTTTAATTTAGTTTTAATATATTTAATAAAATAATAGTTGTTTAATTTTTTTATTGTAATTTAATTTTAATATCTTTAATAAAATAGAAATTGTTTAAGTTTTTTATTGTAATTTAATTTTAATATATGTAATAAAATAAGAAATTGTTTTTTATTTTTTATTTTATTGTAATTTAGTTTTAATATATTTAATAAATAAGAAGTTTTCTTTATTTTTTATTTGTTTGTAATTTAGTTGTAGTATATTTAATAAATAAGAAGTTTTCATTGATAATTTAGTTTTTTGCAATATAAATTTTTTTTATATTTAATAAAATTGAGTTTAATGTTATTTCTTTTGTAATTTAATTTTTTTTAATTTAGTTTTAATATCTTTGATAAAATAGAAATGGTTTAATTTTCATTTTTGCAATTTAATTATCTTATATTTAATAAATTTGAGTTGTTGTACAAAAGTTCACCGTTTTCCTCCAAAAAAGCAGAAATTACATAGCCAAAGAAGAGACAAACAAGCTAAGAACACGGTCAACTAGTCCGATTTGGACACGAAGCGAGATGTATGGCCCGGTTCCTACACCACCCGCACCGTGCCGACTTTGGTTGGTCGGTTCTCTGATATCCATATTGTTGCGTATTCTAGTCGAGGAAGGTCGACCTTTTGGTTTCATGCATCAATTCTCTATCCTAAACAACGGCTTATATGGTGCAAGCGATACCGATGGCCACTTACGTTCATCCGGGATCGGGGGAATACGTGTCTCCACACGTTGTACATGTTTTCTAATTTGTAGACTTCGTCGACATAGCTCATGGGGTCAAGACGAAGATTATGACAAGCCGCAAGTACATGAGCACATGGGTAACGGCGTGCATCAAATATCCTGATCGCATGTCCTATTCGTCAAGTGTACACGATAATGCCCGCCAACAATACCTTGGTTCGGTCTGTCAAACTCCGTGACACGAAACCATAGGCTGTCGCGGTCGTGACACACTGTGTGCATGGTGTTCGCCCGTGCCTTCCCACGGTTAATTTCTTGCAAGACCTTCGGGCTCCATACATGGCCTCCTTGCATCTGCCCTCGATAACTCGCTGCTCTCTTCGGAAATAGTGCCGCTAAACGAAAATATGTCTCCCGCAAAACCGCTGTAATTGGCAGATGACGGGTTCCTTTTAGCATACAAATTTATGCATTCGGCCAGTTTGTGGTCATATGACCATATCGTAGGCCGCCGTCATATGCTTGTGTCCACTTTGTTCAAAAGGAATATTGCATGTACTCGCGCCTTCGGCATTATCTGCGCAAGCAAAATCGCCAACATCTCGTGAAAACGGTCTTTATTGATCTCGTACCACCACCAATATACGTTGATAGCGAATATTACATACCATTATTCAATTGCGAATACATTGAAAATTTCAAAAGAAATTATATTAATAGATATTTCATACCCATATCGGTCACTTACCGTTTCGTCTTTTAGATCGGTGTTGCCCATAGTAGTTGGATGAAACATGCCTCAAGCAATATCGATGGTGTGTGCGATGCCACATGCTTCCTCGTCGTTCTATTGCCGCAAGTATTCCGGGCCCCGATCCGATATAACGCATATGTCGTTGAGGCGGACATGCCTCCTTAACCTAGATAGGAAGAAGTCTCGATCCATCACCGACTCCACGGTGTTATTGCGAATGCAATCGGAAGGACTCTCCACGGTAGTCTTGTGCCACGACTAGCAATAGCCGATGCGTATATCTACCATACATGAAGGTACCGTCAATTTGTACCAATGGCTTGCGGTATGTAAAAGCATCTCGGCATTGCTTAAATGTCCGAAACAGCGCTTGAACATTGCGCATCCACGGAGCGCACGATCGTTGTAGTACGCCGGTTCCGCTTTCAAGGTCCGCTTGTCTTTGCTCGGGACATACGTCTCAACACTGACACCACCGCCACACTTCATTATATGAAGCGTCCCATCGATCGTGCAACTTTTCCAACGCCGCTTTGGCTATCCAAGCCTTTCGTAAGAGGGCGTGTACCCCATTTGGCTACGAATATTGCCAATTAAGGCCGGCATCAGAGTTTTGGGATCGGCCTTCACCGTCGGGATTATTAAATCACCAACATGTCCAATCCATCCTCGAATGATCTTGTGTTACACTGCACAACGAAATACGTTAAATAATGCAACATTACATAATATTAGTGTTATTCGAAATCATTGAACACATAGTGGTATCTGCACGGTAAGACATGTATGCGGACCTTTGTACTTTTTCACCTCCCACATCCTCGTCCTTTTCCTCAATGACGCCATGATTTTCCATGAACATGTGCCGTCTTGCACCGCACACTTCGCCTCGCACCTATCGAGGTTTGATTTAACCATAGTGTAGTTAACCCTGCTCTCGATCTTTGTATTGTTTCAATGCACCAAGAAAAGTATTCTTGTTGGAAAATCGTTACCAACTTCTAATTCGTCCGAATCCAACGAAGAATTTGTACGGTCACGCCTCGTGTGTGTAGTTCAGAAACTCCAATGCATCATCTTGAGATAGATCGACATTATGCATGTGCGCTTTGGAGGTGAGTATGCCCCGAATAGCGGATCTTCTTCTTCTTCGCCCGCAATCGCCTCAACGCTTTCAGGTACAATTGGAACGGGCTCCGGTTGTAAAATAATCCAACTTCGCACCGTCGGGCCTCGGCTCTCGAGGTGGATCCACATCGGATTCATCGTCCGCCCTCCATAACTCTGCAACAAACGAGGCCCCTCGCGGTGGATGTCGTCGGGAGTACATCATCCCTCCTTAAACATCTTTCGTACAAATTCCAATCGTATGTGGATTGCCAACCACTAGAAGTTGACGACGTCCCCCAATACGTATTTCTATCATCGGACGTCGACTGACGGATATGCATGTCCCATCCACCAACCGAGTGTCGTGCAGGGGTTATGTTTTCCATACTACGATCGCACACGGGCACTTCTGTGTTTTGCCTCCCACTTACAGAGTGTCGACTTGGGGTCGTGTATTCCCCTCGAACGATACTAGATGTTGAGGTCGCAGCCAGATCACTTGGAGATGAAAATTCTACATATACCTCGATATAGGGTGAACCACTGGCAAGATGAGTCTCCACCATTGCCTCAAGGCTCCGAGGACCTTTGATGTCGAGTGAGTCATATCTCACCGGATCAACCAAGCGCAAAATCTATACTTAATAGATCGAACTTTCATTGGCGTTGTTCCAATATTTTACGCCTAATTCTTTTTTGCGAAGTTCTACCAAATCGACGTTCGATTAAAACTCAATCGCTACTGTGTTCTCCGATAAGAAAACAACACCATTTTCGGTGTCTCGCACTTCACCATCGTAGTAAATAACAAAGATTAATACGTTCACTCATTTTCAATTTTTTTTCCTTTTGCTTGAATTTGGTTTCGCTTAACGAGAATGAAATTTGGCTGATTTATAGCCTAATTTTGCCGAGAGCATCAGAGCAAAAGTGCGTCCACGTGGGAGCGTTTTTGGCCATCGCTTTGTTCGTAAACGTCTCTCAAAATAATTTTGCCGGAGACCACTATAGCAAAAGAGAGTCCACGTGGGAGCGTTTTCGGTCACGGTTTGTTCTGCAACGTCTCCTCAAAATAATTGTGCCCGATACCACTGTAGCAAAAGCGCGTCCACGTGGAAGCGTTTTTCCCACGGTTTGTTCTGAAACGTCTCCTCAAAATTATTTTGCCGGAGACGGGAAGGAAACCACAAAAACGCGTCCACGTCAGCGCGTTTTTGGGGGAAAACGGCCTAAACCGCGTCCCTGGGGGAGCGCTTTTGGCCACCTCAGCGAAAGCGCGCCCTCGTGGGAGCGTTTTTGCTGAGGTGGCCAAAAATGCTCCCCTAGGGACGCGCTTTAGGCCGTTTTCCCCCAAAAATGCGCTGACGTGGACGCGTTTTTTGGGGAAATTGCACTTTTCAATTAATTTTCCTGAAACCTATACTTTTCGGTAAATTTTAATTTTTTTTGATATTATTGAGATATTTACCCTAAATGGCGTAAAACCCAGCCCATTGTACGCCTTTTGTATTGCTACTTTAAATGATTACTATAAACGTTGTCTTTTGGGGAACTGCTTGTTGATCCTCAAGTTTCGAGTTTTCCCTAATTATTTTCACTGTTTCCTCTAAATTCCTCTCGTCTCTGTCTGTCTCCAGATTCGCAGTTTTCCTTTTTTGATTTTGGTTTTATTTTTGTGAGTTTAGGTCGTTTGGTTCCTGTATGTATTGAGTTCTGAAGTTTTAAGTGTTTGGTTTGAGTTACTTGATGGAGAAGTCAACTGATTCAGAACGCATTGAGTTGAACAAATCCAATCTGCGACGAACTATTGACGAGATTCAAGACCAGGCTTCTTCCGTTCTTTTACTTAATCTTCAATGGAAAGATGTGGAGAAAGTTTTGGATTCCGCTCAGAGTTCTGTCGAAGAACGACTCAAGGAAGTGATTTCAAAAGAACATGAGATGAACGAACGTGCTAACAGGCTCGAAAAGGAGATTGAAAGGAAAGAGAAATTGGTTAAAGACCAGTTTGAAACGCTTAAGGTTAAAGAGGAGGAATTAGGTAGGCAATTTAGGGATTTGGAGTTGGGAAACAAGTTTTACGAAGAAAGGTTAAGAGAAGTTGAGTTAAAGCAAAAGCAACATGAAGAGCTTAAACTGAAAGAGGAGGAGTTTGTGTCGAAGGAAAGGCTTTTGAGAAGCGTTGTAGAGAGTTCGAGCTAGAGAAGAAAGAACTTGAACGGCGTCGTAAAGATCTCGAATTTAGTGTAAAACATTGTAAAGAAGTTAAATTGATGGAGAAATCAGTAAAAGATAAGTTGCGGGAAGTTGGGGTGAAAGAGAAATATTTGGAGAAGTGCATGAGTGAGTATGAGTTGAAAGAAAAGCAATTTGGGTTGAAAAAGAAGAGATTTGGGGAGCATTGTGTGCAGTTTGAAATGGAAGAAAGGGCTTTCAAGGAACGTCGTAGAGATCTTGAAGTTAATATAAAACAATACGAGCAGTTATATAAGATGCTTGGAGTGACAGAGAAGTGGGTGCAAAAGCAGTTGGGAGTTATTGAAAGGAAAGAAGAGGAATTTGGGCAGAGAGAGAGGGATCTCAGGCAGCGACGTAGGGACTTTGAGTTTTCACAGAATTGTCTTCAGAAAGATCTTAAAGATCTAAAATTCATGTCTGAGCAATGTGAGGAGAGATTCAGAGAGGCTAAGTTAATGGAAAATTCGTTAAAAACTCGGTTTCAGGAGCTTAAGGAGAAAGAAGAGCAATTTAGATTGAAAATGAATCATTCTGAGCAGCGTTCTAGAGATTTTGCAAAGAAGGAGACTTCTCTTGAAAAGGGTTATCAAGATCTTGAAGCAAAACAGAAACATAATGAAGAGTGCTTGAGAAAAATAAAATTGAAAGAGAAGCAAAAAGAAGAATCATCCGAGGAACTGGCGAGAAAATATAAATTACAATTCGAAGATCTTGAATATAAAGTTAAGCAGCATGACCAGAGGTTCATGGAGCTGAAGCTTAAGGAGAAGTTGGTTAATGATCAGTTTGAACAGATTGAGGACAAAGAGCAACAGCTTCGTTCGAAAAAGAAGCATTTTGAGCAGTGTTTAAAAGAATTTGAGTTAAAAGAAACATGTCTTGAGCTGCGATATCAGGAAATTGAAGCAAAAGAGAAGCACTATGATGAATGTTTGAGAAAAGTTGAACTAAGAGAGAAGGAGATTGAAGAAATATCTGCAGAACATAAGAGAAAGCATGAACAACAGTCCCGCGATCTTGAGTTCAATGTTAAAAAGTGTGAGGAGCGGTTCAAAGATCTTGAAGCAAGGGAGAAGAAACTTGCAGAATGGTCTAAAGAACTTGAAAGGAATAGTCTTGCTTCCGCCCTGCATCCTCAAGTGAAAGTAAATGAAGCAGCAGGTAGTTTGTTGGCTAAATGTTCCGTAGACCATTCTTCACCAGCACATCTTCGGTTTTGCGTTAGTATGGATGGAAAGGATTTGCAGATGTTCCTAAATGGGCGCTGGAAAGAGCATGGTTCGATAGGTAATGAAGTTGCTATGGCTCTTAAACTTTCAGGAGACCCTGCAAAGCTTGTCTTGGATGCAATGGAAGGGTTTTACCCTCCACACTTGAGTAAGGGAGACATAGATTTTGAAGGGGATGTTGCTAGAAGAAGTTGCATTCTCTTGTTAGAGCAATTGATGAAACTTTCACCTGAAATTAAGCCTAACGTTAGAAAAGAAGCTGTGAAGCTTGCATTTGATTGGATAACAAAAATGAGAGTTGAATCTGGTCATGAATTGGAGGTTTTGGGTTTTCTGTGGCTTTTAGCCTCTTTCCAATTGGGAGATGCGTTTGATGCTGATGAGCTTGTTAACTTTTTGGTATTTGTTGCTCAACATATTCAAACTCCTGAATTGTTCAAGGTTCTTGGTTTGGGAGATAAGATCACTGGTAAAGTCTATAAAACCGTTTACATTTTCTTATTTACATGCTTTATTTTATGGTTAACAAACAATTGCTCTACCTCCTTTCAAGTAGTAACGAATTTTGTCAAGGTGGTGCATTGCTGATTTTGTTCTTGAAATTAGAACAAGAGAAATGAAACTTATTGATAAGTTTTTTGGTTCATTCTCAATAAACATGAGGCCTTCATCCTAAAATGAACTTTAGTTGTAGTTGTATTGTTTGTTTGTTTTATATGGGGAGGTCTGATAGGAGTTGCAACTTGGATGGCTTGTTTGACAGGTTTCATAAGAACGCTTGTCGAAAAGAAGCAGCATATGGAGGCAATTAGATTTATTTATGCTTTTGAACAGGTTAATGAGTTCCCACCGGTACCTGTGTTGAAAGATTTCATCAATCATTCTAAGACTGAAGCTAGAAGAACTTTTAGGAAGGGGAAAAAAACCCCTGAAGCACGGGTTTGTCTCTACCTTCCTCTCTTTTTCTTTAAATGCCTTTTAAGTCATTTAACATTTAGCCATCTAATCAACAGAATGAGGCAAACACCAAAAGAATAGCTGATGCGAGAGCTGTTGTCCAATGCATTGAAGATCATAAGCTTGAATACGAGTACCTACCCCATAAGCTTAAGAGCCTTAAGAATTTAATTGCCTTTCTTGAAAAAGAAAATGCAAGCAGAAGTCTTACCTCCCCAGAAGCTAACCCTGCCCTTTGCACTGCTCCCGTGACTGAGACCCCATCACAGCAAGATGTTGGTGTTAAGCGACCACGAGAGTTCATAGCTACAGAAATTTCTGGAGCTGCCCCTATTGGTGCCACAACCACTGTTTCCTCTAAGAAAATGGCTTCTAAGCATCTGAAAAGGTCAAAACAAGGTAAGCTTTACAATGATAGCTGGACACTCCATTTCTTTGTATTGGTTCCTACGTAGTCCTTGTCTCATTCTTTATAATGCAAATAATTTTGTTTATTGCTATTAGTAGCTGTTGTTTATGCTGACAAATTACATTCTGTTCACTATGATATGACATTTGTTGGCTATTGTTTATTAAGCCCTTAATTTCATCCACTTCTTCGTCTTGACTTCTAGAACTACAAGAGCACATGTTGACTTCCAGACTTTTATACCAGTCATCTATGTCGGTCTTATGTCCTTGATGATTATTCGTAATACTTACACTTGGTTCTGACAAATTATGTTGCCATCAGTTTTCGTATGCCTTTTGTTTGTTTATAAATGAATCTCCCTTATTTTCAGTTTTCATCACATTATTTCTGTTAGATGTGTTGAGATGCCTATGCCTAATGCAGCGATGCCCAAAGAGCCAGGAACTTCAAGAAATGCGAACAAGAATAGATGGGGGAAGTCAGTAGAGGAATCTGATGAAAGTTGGGAGATTGGTAGTGAAACTGAAACTGAAGATACTCTTGGTCAGGAAGATTGGGGAGATAATAGTGGACTGAGTTCAAAAGCAAATGCGGGTCATTCTCCTAGGAGATCTTCAAGGAAAAAACATCATATTTATTACGAAAAGTTGTTGATTGATGATGATGCTTGTGTAAGCTCTCCTTGTAAGAGATTCAAGGTAGCTGCAGCACCAAAAACCAAGGAGGAAAAGGTGGGTGATCATGGAACTAAAAAGGATAGTTCAGTTGGTCGTACGGTCAAAGTTGGAGAGTCTAGAGGGAAGGAAGAGGAAACTGTCAAGAAGACCCATAAAGTGTCCGCGGCTAATAGTGGTTCAGAATCAGGTGCAGAGAACCCATCTCCTGAGGTGATTGAATATCCTGATCCACAGTTCAGTGATTTTGAGAGCCAGAGGGCAGAGAGTGGTTTTGCTGTTAATCAAGTATGGGCTATGTATGATCCATTGGATGGCATGCCAAGATTTTATGCCCGGATCAAGAAGGTGTTCAATCCTGGCTTCAACCTACGAATTACATGGCTAGAGGCTGATCCAGATGAGGAAAATGAGCAAAATTGGGTTGATTTGGATCTGCCTGTTTCTTGTGGTTATTACCGCAATGGGTTCACAGAGACATGTGTAGATCGTCTAGTGTTCTCTCATCAGATTGATCCCATAAAAAAATTCAGTAAATGCTTCTTCGTGTATCCTAAAAAAGGGGAAACTTGGGCTCTCTTCAAAGACTGGGATATTAAATGGGCTTCAAATCCAGAAAACCGTAAACGCTCATACGAGTATGTTATTGTGGAGGTAGTCACTGATTTTGACGACGTAATCGGCGTTAAGGTCGCTCATCTGGGCAAAGTGAAAGGGTTTATCAGTATTTTCCAACAAACTGCACGAAATGGGGTTATCTCTTTTTATGTGTCATCACAGGAGCTGTATAGGTTTTCGCATCAAGTTCCATCATTCAGGATGAGTGGCAATGAAAGAGAAGATGTTCCTGTGGGATCAATTGAGTTGGATCCTGCTGCTCTTCCCACCAACCTTGATGAGTTGCTTGATCCTGCAGAAGACATGCAGATGGAATGAGGTTCTATTTCTGTTGATGCAATTGAGAATACTAACAGCCCAAAAAAGTGTGAAGAGAAATGATCTCAGTACAGACAGATTGCTTGAAACCACATAGGTCAACAAGAGACTTCCGAAAAGGAATACAAGTAAAGCATTTAGGTCGCGATTGGTTGGTTGGAACAGAATAGAGTGGGAATAGAATAGCTATGCGGTAAGAATGAAATAGAGAAATAATAAATATTACGTTGTTTGGTTGATTGAATGGAATACACTTATAATAATATTTCATTGTATGGTTGATTAGAATCATGATACGAAATATATTTAAAAAAGACTATTTTAACTTTGTTACAAATATTAATTTATTTACAAATTAAATCTATTAAATAAAATATTATTAGCATTAAAATATTATTTTAAGATATTTAAGATATTATATGTAAACAAGTAATTAAAATAACATTTTATTAATATTAATTTATTTTTTGTTTATTATGAATTATTTTTTAAAATAAAAACATATCTACAAAATTTTTAAATATATAAATTATAAATTATTTCATTTGTGTAAGCTAGAAAATTATTTTACCTCTCCTTTCTCTTAAGTCTCCCCCTCTCTTCCTGATGTTATTGTAGAACCTTCGTCATGTTTTTTAGAAAACACCGTTTACCACCGCACCAACCATTGCGGGCAGCCATCGACCGTCATCCTTTCTTAATCAAAATTCCAAATTTGGATTATATCAACTCCTCTTTTCGATTCTATTATTAGTTTTCTCTAAATTCACTCATAACACTATAGATCTACAAAAACATTTTGAAGCTTCTAACCATATTACGCCGTCTTCCATGCTTCAACAGCCACAATTTTCTAATATGTGATTCTCTCTCCTCTCTTTTCCTCCTTCCTGAGTTTTTTTGACACAAATTTGACTGATGCATTAATCAGGGAAAGTTAAAAAAATTACAAATTCTTAAAAAACCACTGTGCCTCCTAATCCTACCATCTATCACTAGACCATTGCTTCTCGTGGGCGGTGCCTCGGTATTGCAATTTCCTAAGGCCTGAAAATAGGCGCCTAAACTCTGTAGTAGAAACTAACAGTCATTTTCCTTAGGAAACTAAAATAAAATGAAACCCTAAATTTTTAGCTTTCCCTTACCCTTCTTCTTTGTTATTACAACATCGAATGTACCTTTGCGAGGGAACTAGTATTTCTCATATAGTGTGCATGGGTCATTTTCTTCCCTCAGTTCCTCTAATCTCTGAGCTCCTCAGAGATCCTATAACAAGTCCTCTTTCTTCTCCGGACTCGGCCCATCAAGACATCGTCTCTGCCTCCTTTAACTTTTTCCCTTTTGGTCCTTCAGAACGATGGGTTCAACCTCCAGTGAAGTTTCTTCAATCCAGAAGGTCAGGGAGTCACATCCTCTCCCCTATGCAGCCACTGCGTGTGCCGCTTCGTTTGCTCCACACAGTATGTAACGCAACTCAATGCTCCTAAATCGTCTAGTTTTTTCTTTTATTTCATTTATGATGAGTCCGATAAGTGATTTGTCATTTTCTGGATTTTGTAGTTTTCTTATAACAGTCATTGAATCCCCTTCAACTATTGCTTCGCCAAATCCCATTTCATCTGCAAAGATAACCCCTTGGAGATATGCATATGCTTCTGCAGTTGTCGGATCTTGGACGTTTTTGACTGGGTAAACACATGAACCCATTACGAGTCCCATGTTGTTTCTGATGATTATTCTAGAGATTGCTTTGTTGTTTTGTTGTTGAAACGCGGTATCAAATTTTACTTCGACTTGTTCTTCTGTTGGGGGTTCCCAGTGGGCTTCCTTACTATTGTGCTTGCTTTCCAGTACTTCGTCTAGTATGCTTAGTTCTGTAATATATGCTTTGATAAAACCCATTATGTCACATATCCTCTGCCGAATACCTTCATGGAAATATTTGTTCCTATTATGCCATATTTCCCGGAATGAAACTGTTAGACATGTACATTGATACATGTTATTGATGTTAAAAGTCTCAGCTAACCATTGTTTCTATTCTTGATTTTCATGTATGGGCGCGGGTATCATTTCCATCTGTTGGAGAACTTGTTTTGCAAGATTATAGTCTCGGAAAATATGGTTGACCGATTCGTCTTATTCACAGCATAGTGGACATAGAACATCAAACCTCAGCCTGCGGGCCTTTAGGTTACTTAGTGTAGGCAAATAATTGTTTGTAATTCTCCATAAGTCGATTCGTACATTGTCAGGAACTTTTAGGCTCCATAATTTTGTATAATAATTTTTTGTCAGATCTGGATGTATTGTATTTTCATATCCCAGCATGTTTTGTTCCTCTGTAATACACCACTTGTAACCACTTTTAGTTGTATATTCTCCCGACTTGTCTCCCCTCCAGACCATGGTGTCTAGTTGCAAAGAATTCCCCAGGGGGATAGAACCGATCATCTTGGCTTAATCTTCGGTGAATAGCCTCCTTAAGATGTCTTCCTTCCAGGTAACCGAGTCACGGTCAATTAGTTCCGCAACCAAATAGTACCTCCAATTTATATCTTGAAACTGTAATTTTCCATCTCCAAGATATAGAAGCCAGGCATCATTCCAGATATTTACTAATTTTCCATCTCCAGTCCTCCAACCAATGCATGTATCTAAAATGCATCGAGCGCCCCATATACTTCTTCAGGTAAACGAAGGGTTAGTTCCTAACTCAGCATTCATAAAATCGCTTCGTGTGTAGTACTTAGCTTTCATAACCAACGCGAGTAAACTGGTAGGATTGGTAATTAGCTTCCATCTTGCTTTGCCAACAAAGCTTTATTAAACTTCGATAATTCTCTAAAACCAATCCCCCCTTGCGCCTTGGGGGTACACAATGACGTCCAACTACACCAATGAATGCCTTAATTTGTTTTTGAATTTTGCCACAAGAACTTACACATAATATTCTCTAAATCTCGGCATAATGAAATCGGTAACTAGAAGCATTGCATAGCATAAATTGGAATGACTTGAAACTTCTTTCCCTCGTATAGAAGGATTACGAATGCTCCAATTTTTCACCTTTGTTAAAAAATTATCCTTAATTTCTACAAAAGTGTTTTTCTTTCTCCTTCCCACCATCATCAGTAATCCAAGATATATTTTGGGATTATTGGCGACATGAACTCCCAGATCACTCCCTATTTGATGCTTGACTTCCTCGCTTATGTTGTTACTAAAGTAAATAAAAGATTTAACAAAATTCACTAGTTGTCCTGAAATCTTTTCATATTCGTTAACTATTGATTTTATAGCTAAGGCCATTTTCTTTGTTTCTTTTCCAAATACGATACTATCATCAGCGAAGAATAAATGGGTTATTGACAACACACCTCTCCCTACTTTCGCCCCTTCAATTTTTCCATCCCTTTTTGCAATATTGAGAAGTCTTGAGAAACCTTATGCACAAATGATAAATAGATATGGACTTAAGGGACCTCTTTGCCTTATTTCTCTAGTGGGATTGAACTCAACTCCTTTTCCTCCATTGAAAACAACTGAGTATGAAACACTCTTGATACATCACATGATCAATGATACCCACTTGTCGCAGAAACCAAGATTTCTCATCATTTTTTCAATAAAATTTCATTCTACCCTATCATATGCTTTTCTCATGTCTAATTTTAAGGCAAAAGAACCTGGTCCATATCTTTTTTTTTCTTGAAAGAATGCAATAATTCATATGCCACTAGAATGTTATCAGTAATCTGTCTACCTGGCATAAATGCTCATTGTGTTTCCTCAAATGCAATAGCTAAGGGTCTTTCTGAATCTGTTACCTATAGCTTTCGAAATTATTTTTTATACTACATTGCAAAGGCTAATTAGTCTAAATTGACCCATATTTTTTTGCGTCAATACTGTAGGGATTAGGACGATATTGGTTCTGTTTATAATGCCTAATACTTTCTGGTTATTCAAAATTTCTAAATAGAAGCTAGTCACATCCTTTCCTACAATATTTCAATATTTTTTGAAAAAAGAGAGTAGGGAAGCCATCCTTACCTGAAGCCTTTAGAGGAGCCATTGACTTTAACGCATCAAATAATTCTTTTTCTTTAAAACTAGTTGAAAGTTCCTCATTAAGGTATCCAGATATGCAAGGTTGAATTTCCATCCATAAATTCTCACAATCTTCAAAGGGTTTTGAAGAGAAAATATCTTAAAAATATTTTGTTGCTAACTCAAGTAATTCTTTATCCCCTTCCATCCATCTACCACTTTCGTCTTCAAGCCCCTTTACTGTGTTTCTCTTTTTGTGGTAGGACGTAAAATTGTGGAAAAATGTTGTATTTCGATCGCCCATTCTAAGCCAGTTTGCCCTTACTCGTTGTTCCCAAAAAATTTCTTCCTTATCTGCTTCCATATTCAACGCTAGCTTGACTTCTGTTATTTCTACTAATCGTTCTTCTTTGGGATCATCTTCATTAAGCTCGGTGAGCCTTTGGTTTAATTCTTCTCTTCTTTTGTATTGGTTCCCTTTATTGATCTTGGATCATTATTTTAACGAGTTGCCCAACATTGCAAGTTTTCTTGGGGGTTCATCATTATTTGAATCCCATGCGATCTTCACTTGTTCCTCAAAGTCCTCTTCAAGTACCCATTCTACGTTGAATTGAAAGGGAAAACCTCTCCTTACTGCTTTGTCACGTTGGTGCCCCAATGTGTTTATTAGTACTGGGTAGTGGTCCGAGAAGCTATACATTAAATGGCACAAAGAGTAACCAGGAAAATGACCCCACCATTCTAGGTTTGCCACTCCTCTGTCCAATCTTTCACGTATATTATTTTCTACTAATTGTTTTCTTTCCCAAGTAAACCATTGGCCTGAGAAGCCAAGATCGCTTAATTCATATTCTTCCAAAACTTCTTTGAACGTTGCCATTTGTCTTTCTTCTCTCAACCTCCCCTTTTTTTTCTCGAATGAATACATTATTTCATTAAAATCACCCACAATTAACTACAGGAGCTAACAATCCTCCTTTACTTGCCTTAACTTATTCCATGAGTCCCTCCTTAGATACTCTATTGGGGATCCATAGAAACCTGTAAACCTCCATTCGACCTCTCCGCTTTCTTCTTTGATTTCTACATCAATGTGAGAATTAGAAAAAACTTTTTAGATTTATTGATAAGCTTTCTTTCCACCGTAACGAAAGGCTCCCAAGATCTCTCCGCACTTATGTCTATTTCGTTTTTATAGCCACACTTTCTCCGAAATTTTTTTCCATATTTTTTAGTTGGCTTTTGTTTCTATGAGAAACAAAAGCTGGGGCCGATACTGTCTCAAAAGATTTTTGAGACGTCTTACTTTCTGCGGTTTTCCCAGACCTTGGACATTCCAACTTAAGGTTTTCATTACGACCGGTCGGCTTGCTTACTAGCGGTTGCCAATAAATTATTGTTTAGATCAGTTTCAATACGTTTTGTGTGTGTCTTTTAGATGGATCATCCTTTGCCTTTTCTTCCCTTCTAAGATGTCTATTAGATCTTTTTGGTGGTCTTTGTCCTCCCCCTTTAGAATGTTATGTTCTAACCTAACGTCAAAACCATGTCCAAGGACCTCTCTTCGGTAACCCTCTAAGTCCCCTCTTTCATTTGACCTTGTTACTATTTCTTTCCCTCTCGTTCTAAGTGTTTGAGCATACAATATACTATCCATTAGTTCTTCTCCCCTTCACTCATCGATACTTATTCCGCTTTTGACCATGTTCCTAGGTTCCTCCTGCAACCATCTACTCTCAAGCTGCACTTTCTTTCTAGGTGGTGCCCTTAAAGAAAGATCCCATCCCAGATTCATCTTTTATATCCCTGTCGTTAATCGTAAAGGGAAAAAAACTTTCTCCATACTCTAACCTTCCACATAAAAAACAGAATAATGATAACTTTTCGTATTGGAAGGTTGCATAGGTAGATTTGTCATATCTATTTATTATGTGATTCCTCCTTTTCAAATGACTTCGCACATCCAAGCATACCTTTATCTGCATATATTTCTTCACACATTTTGTTATTATTCTGTCGTATTCTAGGAAGTGTCCAATGAAATTTCCCAATTGTCTTGCAATCCCTTCTGACATCGAGCCTAAAGGCAGATTGTAAATTTGTACCCAAAAGTTTGAGTAGATCAGAGGAACTTGAACTGGATCCTCTCCTCTCTCCAAGCGATGGAAGATAATTAGATGTCTGTTAAAAAACCACAAAATACCATTCGTTACCCTCCTTAGATCTAGCTAGTTGTAAAATCGAAAGAGGATTCTTTTATCTTTGATTTTTGTTATTAAAACTCTTTTAATTGGATGCCATAATTCTTCGAGGACAATCCTCATAGATGGGAAGTGGACTGCACTATTTTTCAACACATTGCCTACCAAGCACAGATTAAATTCATCGTCGCTATCCTCTTCGTCTTCTTGATCGCGAACTAGGTTATCTTCTTCATCGATAATGTTTAAATTCACCAATTTTTCCTCCATTATCTTACGTACCGTCTTAATAGCTTTGCTTTTTTTTTAATCGAAACCCTAAAATTAAAGATTAAGGGGAAAAACCCTACAACTACTACTATCGGCAAATAAAAACTCCTCAATACCTCTAATTTAAACTCTAGTTATTGATGTGTCAAATAAAAATCCTCCTTTCCTAAGTTAAAAGCCCCAAATCAAGTACCAAAACCTAAAAACCCATGCTTTTTTTATCACTAAAAAGAAAATTACCTAAAACCAAAGCAATCATCATGCAATTTTCTTTGTAACAGTTCTCAAATGGCTCAAATTATTTCTCATTGCTTTCTTTCTCTCTTTATTTTTGTAATTTTACTTTGTTGTTGTGTTGAATGATTTCAAGTTTTTTTTTGTTTTATGTTTATTTGATTTCAATGCTCGAAAAAGGGTATTTTAGGATGAAGAAAATGATGTCATTCAGGGAAGAAGCTAGAATAGCCATTCAGCACCACCTCTACCAAATGGTTGTTCAACGATTTTGTGTAATAAAGTAGGAATCAGTCATTCGACGTTTAGAGAATTCAATGAACCAAATAGGTGCTTCAGTGTAGCGCGCTAAACAAAGACAGAACAGAATGACCATTCCATTGAACCAAACATGTTTTTAGTTTCTGGCATGAAACCTTTTGGTAATACAGAAGGAAGTGGTTTCCTCAGTCCAGTTAAGAAGTGTTAGTTGTAGATATTATTAGTTTATGTTAGAATTAGTAGATTTTGTAGGAATATCAAATTAGGACTAATTTGGTTTGATTATTTCCTTATAGAATCTTTGTATAAATTACTCAATTAAATTAGAAGTGAAACACAAAACATTCTCTTACTCTCCACTCTTATTAACAAGGTTGAGTTTACATCTAATTTCAAGTTGCATGTGGCACTACTGGAGGTTTCCTATCCCAAATACTTTGACTTGCCTCTTAGGTTTTTTTTCGAGTAAGTTAAACTAGTCACCCAATTATTAATAAGTTCTTTTTATTATTCAATTATGAAAAGTTATAAAACTGTTACTTAATTATTTTATTTTTTCCTTTTTAGTCACTCGTTGTTAAATAGTTAATGGAAAGATGACATGACGGAAATTAAAATTGACATAATAATAAATTGAAACCTTAACATTTATACATTGTGTTGATTTAGTTTTAATTTTTGAAAAGTTAGCCCTTGATGTTTACACATTACCCACTTTTATCAATTTTTACATGAAATTATCAAAAGTGGCAAATGGGTGGGTTAGCAGGCTTTCTTGAACTCGAATTTTTCTCAACTTCAGATTTTTTTTGAGCTCGAATTTTCTCAGACTTGGGTCCTTTTGGGTTCTAACTTTTTCAACCTTGGATGTTCTCTAATTCTATCGAGTCAGGTTGATCGGGCTTAAACAAATTCAAATAATAAATTATATTTCGAATGTAATAATCAAATTTACTTTTACATAATGATAACACTATAAATATAAAACATAAATTTATATTGATGTTTTATTTTAATAAAGATATTTTCTGTAACATAAATAAAAAGTTATTATTATATGCAATGTTTATGATTATATAATATATATAAGAATTTTATAAACATAATTACTATGATTATATATGTATATCAATTTGTCTGTAATATTTTTATTTTATTTTATTTTATTGAGTAATATTTTCTCGTATGTTATTGATATAAGTGTTCGGGTATTTATACATAATGTTACAGTTGCTATTACAACTCATGATAGGACCCACTATTTTGCCATGACTTCGCTACCTCTAGTACTGACATTCTCTGTCCCTAGTATTGACATTCTCTATGAACTTTAAGTTTGCTGGACACATGTCTATGGAGCACGCAGTCCTTTCTGTTCTTGGGACTAACATTCTGGGTGGACTCCGTACCTCTTGAACATGTGTCTGGGTGGCCTGCGGAGCATGCGGCTCCTTTCTGCGAGCTTCCTAGGTCCCTGCGAGCTAGATCTGTGGCCTTGCATTACGAGCTGGGTTGATGTGTCTTTAACTAACTATGATCACAATAAAGGCAAGCGCACCTATCGTTTAATAGTATAGTTATGGTAAGACCGGTAATATCGTATCCACAAGGACCAAGAGTACTAGTAATTACTATCTTTCTATTATTTAGCCGAAGAATTGGAGTGATTTATTTTTAAACTAAATTAATTAAAAGCACGACAAAGAATGAATTAGGAAAATACTTTTGGACAACCTATATGATAAAGACAATACCCAAGAAAGAATCCACCTAGACTTCACTTATTACTTTTGATTCTTTTGATTTATTCACTTGACTTAATCCATAGAAATCCCCAATTTATGTTAATATCTCTTTCGAGACTAAAAACAACTGCTTCTAGGCTGATTAATTAAAATTTCTTTCTAATTAAAACCCCTATTGTCGTATTAACTCGATCTATGGGTTCCCCTATTAGATTTGACTCTAATCCGGTAGATTTTTGTCGCCCTATTTCTAGGGTTGCAATCAACTCCGCTTAATTGTGTTGATCTACTCTTAAACATGGACTTTTGCTCCTCTGAATAAGCACATTCGACTTGAATTGATAACCTGAATTATCAAAACAAGAATAAGAACTCACAATTAAGAATAAGAACAAGTATTTATCTTATAAATCATATAATAATAAGATCTGTCTTAAGTTTCATCCCCTTAGGTATTTAAGGGATTTAGTTCATACTAATAAAATGAAACATTTTAAAATAAGGAAAACAACAAAACATAAGAAAACCCAAAAACTTCAAGAGAAATTAATAGGAGATCTTCAGTCTTGATGGAGATCCTCCTTCCAAGCTACTCCCGACGACTGTCTTCGAGTATTTTTTGCCTTCTACTCGGCGTCCCTTTTAGGTTGCCCACTAGGGTGTTTATATAGGCTTTGGGATGTCTTTCTTGGCCCACAAGTAGCCTTTTCCGAATAGAATTAGACTTGGGTTCGACAGGGACACGCCCGTGTGACACGCCCGTGCGTGATGGCTTAGGCAGTGCTCAATTTTGCTCGTCATCCAGCCGTATGGTCTGCCCGTGTGCGGAACTCCAGGCCGTGTTGATTTCTGAGGTATGCCTATTTTGTCCCTTTATGGCCCGTTTCTCGTTCTTTTCGGCTCCCTAAGCACTCCTGAGTGTAAAACATGAAATTAAAGGATTAGGAGCATCGAATTCATCAAATCTAATGAAAATTCATCCAAAAATAAGCCAAGCATGAGGTTAAAATATGTATAAATTATGGTTTATCATGGGTCCTTGGCTTTGCCTTGCGAGCTGAGTCTGTGAGCTCACTCTGTTGTCTACTCATGGCTTGTTTCGCAATTAGTCTTCTGCTGGGACCTATCTAGGTCATTGTTCAAATACCTGGATCCTGTAACGCCCCAAAAATATAGGGTTTGTAATTTTGCATGTTTTGCCTTAAATTCCATGTATGCTTTAATGGATAAGTATTTGAGTGTATTTGGGGGTTTTTAGGAAGCCTGGGTTCGAGTCTGGGCTTTGGAAAATTTTTAGTTTTTGCTCTTAAGTGAAATTGGCTGTTAGCAGTTAGGACTTATGTTTAAATGTGTGTGTGATTTTATGTCACAAAAAGAGCTTGTGGCTTGATGGTTGTGGCATCACTAAGGTGGCAAGGGAATTAGGGTTCGAATCCCATGGCATGCAAGTAGGGGTTTTTATTTTCTGACTCGGTGGCGTGAGAGGTAGAGTTTGAATCAAACTCTGCAGAGGAGGTTGGAGACTTGGTCATCAAATTTGAATGGATTTGAATGGGAGGCTGGGAGCAAATCAAGGAGAAATTGGTGGAGAGTTTGAAGGAGTTGGGATGTGAAAGAGTCATAGCCGAATTTGGGAAAGGTTGAGTAAGGGAAATTTGGCCAAGGGTAGGGCATTTGGTGCAATTTCGACTTTGTGAGAGTGTAGAGGTGCCGAATTTTCTCTGGTATTTTCGGGTGTTGATTTCTCATATTGGCACATTTTTGACCATTCGGGTCCTCCTTTCTTTCAACATTACCTTCTCGTTTGGATTTTGGTCACTCTGCCAGAAACATTAGACACCAAGGGCCTAATCCTGATAATTTCTTTTGAAGTCTTTTTCTCTCATCTCTTCTCTAATCGTTTTCTGCTATAGCCGACCCTCTTTTACTTCCATCTTTTTTTTTCAAACTTCGTTTTCCCTTCTCTGTTAGGCCAAATTTTCATACTCTCTCCCTCTCAAATCTCTTTGTTCTTCGTGGTTAGGGCCGAATCTTCTTGATTGAATATTGCCGAAATACGTTTGGTTATCGATATTGGTAAGGGGTTACTACAACCACTTTATTATTTCGTTCTTAGTAAAGATTTCTTTTGACTCTATTAACAAGATTCGGCTTTCTCTTCTCCTGGGGGGCCGAATGTTTGGTTGTTTCTAACAACTTTTGTTATGCCAAATCATGTTAGGAGGGGGAAATCGCCTTGATCAGCAGGGAGGTGCTAGTATCTGTTAGTTCTAGCAAGGTGAGTGGTTGTGTTTTAAGCAAATAAAGGTGGGGGATTAAGAGTATGCGTTAACCGTGTGTTGTGTTGGTTATAGGTTGTGTGCTCCAGATTATTCGCACTCGTCGCTGTTGTAATCAGGTGTGTAATCGTATGCAGCAATCGATAATCAGTTGAAAAGCCGAAAGTACGTAATGGTTACACTGCTAATACTGTAGAATCGGCTAAATGCCGAAAAACGGGAACTATGGCGTGTGATGCCACACGAGCGTGCGATCGTGCGTGTGGTAAATTGAGCCCATGAACATGGGTGCTAGACCGTAGAAACCACCACAGCATTCTCGTGGGCTTAGGTCGTAATGGGCCTTGTTGGGCCATGTGGGCCCAATGGGCTCATGGGCCCCACATGGGTAAAATTCACGATAGTGAAAAATAATGGATTGGGCTGCGTTGTTCGCATAGCCATGACTGAAATCGGACTGAATGGGCCACCCGAGCGTGTGGGCCCACTTGGGCTGAATAGTGGGCTTTGGGCCCAATTACACTATTTTGGCCATATAAGTTATTCGAGTCGTTCGAGACGACGGTAGGACTTTGGAAAGGTCATAAACTGTACCAAAATACCCTCGAAGGTTAGAATTATTGAAATACCCTCGAAGGGTAGAATTACCGAAATACCCTCGAAGGGTAGAATTACCAAAATACCCTCGAAGGGTAGAATTATCGAAATACCCTCGAAGGGTAGAATTACCGAAATACCCTCGTAGGGTATAATTATCGAAATACCCTCGAAGGGTAGAATTACTGAAATACCCTCGAAGGGTAAATTTATCGAAATACCCCTAAAGGGTGAAATTTACCGTTTTACCCCTAATCGACAAAATGACCATTATACCCCTAGTGGTAGTTTAAGTGATGTGTGTATGATATTTATATGACTGATTATGAGTATGACGTACTGTATACCTGTAATATTTATGACACGACATTCTGCATTGGGGTTGGGATTCTAATTTGGAGGAAGTATGTACTAGTAGCTCTGTCACGTTTTTACTATTCTAGTGGCTTCGCCACGTATTCTGATTCTAGTGGCTTGGCCACGTTTACTGTTATTAGCAGCTTTACTGCGTTACTTTTAGCAGCTATGCTGCGATATTGGTGTGTTGGCTGGGTGGGTCGACTTAGTCCCCACATGGTGTGTTGGTTGGTACGGGTGGTGTGTTGGCTGGATTGGGTTGGGTTGCATCTCTGTTCTGCACTGTTATGACTTTGGGCTTAGACCCACTTTGTTACTGTATAGGGCTAAAGCCCAGACTAATCTGTTACTGAATAGGGCTCTGGCCCAGACTGTTATTGCATGATAGGGGATTACACACTGAGTTCTCGTAACTCACCCATTTCTTTTAACTGTACAGGTAATCCCCAGCCTTAGATGATTTGGAGCTACGAGGGACTCGAAGGTGGCCACATGTTCGCGAGTATTTTAATTTATATCTAACCTTTTAAATTTTTTATTTTGGGGTTAATATTTTTGTAATAAGGCCATTTGAGGTTTTAACTTTTATTTGGTGTTTTCTTTTTATTTCAACCTGCTAGACTAGGAAACACGGGTTTTTAAAACAATAACTGTTTCTAAAGAAAATCACATTTTTCAAATCTTAAAGTTTACAACTAGAAAAGGCTTTCGCGGTTTTATTTCAGATTGATAAACTTATAACAATTGATATGACCTATAATTGGACAACATGTTTTGATTTTACAACACTAACGTTTTCAACAACAATTGATTAAATGGGATTTAAAATTCAGTAACGAATGATTGTTGGTATCGATAGTCTTAAAATTTATATAATGAATGATCTAGCCTAGAAACTAACTATCACCACAATTGAGGCAAGTGCACCTATCGAACAGTAGTATAGCTTAGTGGCAAGACTGGATTGTCGAACCCAAAGGAACCAAAAGTACTAATACTGACTTTCTTCTTATTATTTAGCCTAAGAATTATGGGAATTGTTATTTAATCTAAAATTAACTAACTACTAAGCTAAAGACGCTAAGACAAAGAGAATGAATTGGGGAAATACTTGTAGGAAAAACCAATCGATTAAGACAATACCCAAGGAGGAATCCACCTAGACTTCACTTGTTATTTAACTCTGAACCAGACAATTTATTCACTTGACCTGATCCGTAGGATTCCCTAATTTATATTAATACCTCTCTCGAGGCTAATAACGTCTAACCCTAGGTTGATTAATTGAAATCTCTTTCTAATTAAAACCCCTAAGGTTGCATTAACTCGATCTATGGACTCCCATATTAGGTTTGACTCTAATCCGGCAGATTTTCGTCATCCTATCTCTAGGGTTACGATCAACTCTGCTTAATTATGCTAGATCTACTCTTAGGCAGGGTCTATTCCTCCTCTGCCTAAGCACATCAATACTTGAATCAATATCCTGAAATATCAAAACAAGAATTAAGAACACATAATTAAGAACAAATAAAGTATTTATCATATAGTTCAGAAAACAATAACAAGATCTGCCTTAGGTTTCATCCCCCTCAGGTATCTGAGGAGTTTAGTTCATAATCATAAAAGAATACATCTCAGAAGAAAAGATAAAACAAAACATAAGAAAACCCTAAAACCCCCTGAAGAAATTGAAGGAGAGATCCTCCGTCTTGAGTATGATTTCGGCTTCTTGAGATGAATCAACTAGCTTTCTTCGAGTAAATCCCACAATTCTGACCTCTCTGGCTCGACTCCTTGGCCTAGCTGGACGCCCCCTGACCAAAAAGCACCTTTTAGGTTATACTTAGTGTGTTTATATAGGCTTCGGAATGTGTTTCTTCGCCTCTAAGTATCCTAATCCGAGTGAAATTCCTCTTTGTCACGGCAGGGACACGCCCGTGTGGCAAGCCCGTGTAAATCGAGTTGTAGGGCGTGGTTGGGTCTGCTAAAGAGGCACGGTCGTGTGGTGAAACCCCAGGCCGTGTTGATTTCCTACTTTGGCCCAATTGGTCCGTTTTTGGCCCGTTTCTCGTTGTTTTCATCCTCCGGTGCTTTCCTAAGTATAAAACATGAAAATAAAGGATTAGAAGCACCAAATTCCACAATTCAGGGAATAAATCATCCAAAAGTATGCTAAATGTGGGATTAAAATATGAACATATTACGGTTTATCAAATACCCCCACACCTAAGCTTTTGCTTGTCCTCAAGCAAAATTCTCAACTCACAATTAAGAACTAACTTTCCTCAATTCATGATTCTCATTAACAATGTCTCATCATAATTCATAGATAATTCATTCATGGATAATTCAACTCAAAGAGTCCTAAAGATTCAAACAATCTAAGTCATATATTTTTGTAGCATGAAAACATAGGTGTTTCCCCTCATCTAAATAATTACCTCTAATTCAAAATCGACAAGGGTTGACATCCTCACTAAAGATTCACTCAAATCACTCGAAGTCTTTAAGGTTCAGGATAAAGCACTCGTAAGTCAAACATGAAAAGTTAATCCCATAGGCTTGCATGAAAATCAAATCTCCACCACTATAATATGAGATGATACACAAATCAAAAGGTCTTTAAAAAGGGTTGTAACGGGGCTTGGGTTAAAGGTGTGGATAAAGGCTAAATTAGAGGGTTAGAATCGAGATTGAATTGATAAATTACCTAACTAGAACAACGAACTAATAATGAATAATTACATCAATTGAGAACTTAATACTAATAATATGAGCTTTTTCTAAAAATGTGAATTTAACTGTTTAAGCTCCAATAACAAAGAAGTAATAATGAATTTTTTTTAAGAACAAATCAAGTACAATAATATAGAATTTGATAACTGAAATAAAGGACATAATTAAGTAACTGATCAAATCAAATCTCGATATAGGGGTAGTCAAGAAAAATAGTGATAACAAATACAAAGTTGGTTTTGGGTTAATATTAATGGGTGAGTCAAGAAATGATTTATTAGGCTAAATGGGGTTGACTAGGGGTTAGTTATGAAGGTAGGATTTTTGTGGAGTAAGTGGGTTAGATCCTCGGTGCCTTTATCATCTTAGTATATCAAATCAAAGGTGTGGTCTCGACATGTTTAATCGAAGCAAGTTCTAGAATAACAAATCAATATTGACACACTCATAATCAATAAAGTGAGCAAGAGAAAAAATATGCTCTAAAAGGCTCAAAATCTCACAAAAATTATGGGTTTTTGATATCAACCTTGTAAATTTCAAACTTCAAAGTAAACATTAGATTCAGGTAGACAACCTAATTCAAATTTTAATTTTTCAAAATAGACTCATCATGCTTGATTCTCTAGTCTCCTAAAGTTTAGATCATCACTGCACAATTAACTATGACTTAATCCAAAATATATCAATGAAAATCATAAATCAAAGGAAGTTTCCTTCTAACAGTAAATATGAGAACATTACTTAAAAACAAGACATAATTCAGGATTTGAGAATAATGAAAAAAAAGTTAGGCACTTTTCTGAATAAACTCACCCCCACACTTAAGATGTACATTGCCCTCAATGTACAAAGATATATAGAATAATATAGTAGAAAATCAAAAGATAGGGATAGGAGTGAGACTCCCTGAATTTTTGGATGGATTCCTTGAGAATGAAGTTTGTAGGGATGGAGTAAATGAAAGGCATGATGAACTAAGCAGGGATGAAGGTATGTGAAAATATTCTAGTTCCTTAGTAGCACCTTGAAGCTTTTAGAACTGCAGAGTCGTCAGTAAATTTTTAGGGGGTTTCGTTGTTATATTTACTCAAAAATTAGACAGTCGGAAGTAAAAGAAATTGGACTTTTACTAATAAAAGTTTTGAACAAAATAAAAGGTAAAGATGTGAACTAGCAAATTATAATAAAAGGTTACATAAAAATCAATTAAAAACAAAGATAAAAATAAAGATAGAACTAAAAATAAAAAGGACTCAAAAGTCCTCATCATTAGTTGGATCGCGAGGTGGTGGGGGCAGCGATATGTGAAAGTGATTGCAAATCTGCTGAAGAGTCGCCTCAATGCTGTTAAATCATTGAGCGGTGTCATTGAATTGCTGAGTACAGTAATGCTCGAACTGAGTGAGGCGTGCAGAGATATCTGAAAGTGAAGTAGCCGCATGAACTGGTCGATGGCTCGGTTGTGGCTCCTCATGTGGGTGTGGGACATCGTCAGTAATGTCCTCAGGATCCTCCTCCTCGGTGGTATGGGCTAGCCGATATTGGGGAGGATCGTACCCGTGGCGACGCTTGGTCATCCTCATGTTTATCATCGTCGAGATGCCTTGTGGAGACATCTGTCCTATCAAGGTAAGCGAGGCTGATTGTGCTGCGGTGTTAAGGAGACCAAAGTGTCTCGCGAGCCGTGTTACGTAAGGCCCCATGGAAATGACCCCCTTGCGATGGCGCTCTGTCTGATGCTAAATGGCCAGAGCGATGAAGTAGGCAAGGTCAAAGATGTGCCCATTTGCCATACACCAGAGGAAGTAGGCGTCATGAGTGTTAACGACCCCGGTGCTCTCTCGCCTTCCCGTCAATGTATGAGCCAAGATAGCATGTAAGTATCTCAAAGATGGGCTGAGAGCTGTCGCCTTGGAGCGACTAGGGTCATAAGTGGCCGCGGCGGGGGCTATGTTATACCAACATCTCACAGGTGAGTTGTGGATGTGGCGATGGAGTTTCGCAAGATCATTCTCCCTCATAAACTCATCCGTGTAGAGGCCCAGAGCAGCTCTAAATTCGGGGACACTCATCTCGCGAACCAAGCCACCTAGGCAGAATTGGATGGTGCCTGGGTCATCATGATTCGTCATTACCACCTGCAAGTGAAAAGTGGAGCAAAGCTCTAGCGTTAGTTCGAGGTAGGTGGGCTCAACAATACCGAAAAACCGCTCCCAAGGGTCCGTGGTTAGTAGGGCCTGGACATCATCAGCAAGTTGTACTTGTTCTAGAGCGTCCCAGTCGATACATCTGCCTTGACTGAGGGATCGCGCTCGTAGGATCTGAAAAAGTTCCTCTTGAGTTCCATGGGGAAAACATAAAAATGGATGTCTCACTTCGGTTGATGCGCTAGCTGATGATGAGCCGGGCCCCTTTCGTTTTTTCGAGATAAAGACTGCGATTTTCTTGCCTCGGGAGGACGACATTATGGTCCTGAAAATAACAGATATTCAACGATTCAAGTAATATTTCCAGCCAAGACATATTGTATAACTTTTAGCAGCATAAGTACTAATCGCTATTACTTAAACAAGGACTAAATGAATTAACAATCTAATAGTGAGTATAACTAATATTAAGTAATAGAGATAAACTAACTAGAAACTAAACAAAATTCTTATGATAATATAATTTAATGAAGTAAAATGTAAAATGTAAAATTTGAAAAGGAGAGGTGACTGGTGGAGTTGTCAGAGAGAAACGACGCAGTTGAGGTGGTGGCTGGAGCACGGACTTGATGACGGCGCGCGGGCGTGGCTGTGGCGTCTACGCACGGGTGTGGGATGCGTGTGGATGAGGAATAGAAAATGAAAATAGAGAAGGAAGAAGGAAGAAGGGAGGAGGAGGATGGTGGCCGAACTTAGGAGGGAATGAGGATTTGGGGATTTTTTTTGGGGAAACGGATAGGGTTGGGGATTGGGGAAGAAGATGAATAGGAGGGGGTTTAAATAGGGAATCGATCACACGGGCAGAGGCCACGCCCGTGTTCTATTTTTTTGGGCCGTGTGAATTGGGAATTTTGAATTTAGGCGCGTCTGAATTGTGTCACACGCCCGTGTTACGTGGGCGTGTTGGGCAACACGGCCATTTTGCATGCCCGTGTATCATCTCATTCGCTTCTCCCACGCTCGTGTAAATTGTCCTACGCCCGTGTTCTTAAGTCAGTATCGTCCACGGCCTTAGAGCACGGGCGTGTTTCACAACCATGTCCTTTACTCAGTGTTGGCCACGGGTTAGATGCACGGGCGTGTCACATGCCCGTGTTTCCTTAGTCAGTTTTGACTAGGGTCGCGTCGCACGGCCGTGTCGTCTAGTCGGAGCCCGTGGCTTGGGAAAATTTTTGTCCTGTTTCTACACCTTCTTTGCCACGCCCATGTACCTGTTCGTGGTGTCCACACGGCCACGACCACGTCCGTGTTCAAGGCCGTGTGGTAGGGAAACCTGCACTTTACTGAATTGGTTAGTTTGTAGTTGGGTGCTAAAAATCGAAAATATAACATTAGTGAAGTTAATGCTCGGGTCGCCTCTCGAGAAGCGCTCGTTTAAAGTCTTAAGCTAGACTTACCCTGTTTTCATTTCTAAATGAAGGTTCACGGAGCTGAAGCTCCTCTCTTATATCCCTAAAATCTTCACCATTATAAATTTTTAGTCGCTGACCATTTACCTTGAATGTGCCACGAGTTGGATGAGTTACCTCGATTGTGCCGTAGGGAAAAATAGTTTTGATCACGAATGGACCTGACCATCTTGATTTCAGCTTTCCAGGAAACAATTTGAGCCTTGAATTGTATAGCAGGACTAAGTCTCCTACTTCGAATTGCTTTGATTGCTTTAAACGAGCATCATGCCGTCGCTTTGTTGCCTCCTTATATAGTCGTGAGTTCTTATAGGAATTAGCTCGCCATTCATCTAGCTCGTTCAACTTCATCATCCTCTTCTCCCCTGCGGTTTTAAGATCATAGTTTAAGAATTTTATAGCCCAAAAAGCTTTGTGCTCTAACTCAAATGGTAGATGACAACTTTTTCCGTAGACAAGTTTGTATGGGGATGTTCCTATGGGGGTTTTAAACGCTATTCTATAGGCCCATAAAGCATCGTCGACTTTTAATGCCCAATATTTCTTGTTTGATTCTACCGTTTTCTCTAGAATACGCTTAAGTTCTCGACTTGCTATTTCCACTTGTCCACTGGTTTGAAAATGATAAGGGGTAGCTGTCCTGTGGTGTACTCCATATTTTTTTTAAGACTTTATTAAATTGAGTATTACAAAAGTGAGTACCCCTATCACTAATAATTGCTCTTGGTATTTCAAATTGAGAGAAGAGATTCTTGAGAAACCTAACTACTACCCTAGCATCGTTAGTAGGTAAAGCTTGAGCTTCCACCCATTTTGACATGTAATCTACTACTACTAAGATGTATTTATTTCCAAATGAACTAGGAAACGGACCCATAAAATCAATACCCCATACATAAAATATTTCGCATTCTAGCATATACGTTTGAGGCATCTCATCGCGTTTAGAGATATTACCTGTTCTTTGGCATTTATCACATGAAGTAACATACCTGTTGGCATCTCAAACAGAGTTGGCCAATAAAAACCTGATTCGAGCGTTTTATGTGTTGTCTTAATCTCGCTATAATGTCCTCCCGAAGGTCCTGAGTGGCAATGTTCTAGGATTTTACTTTCTTCTGCCTTTGTAATACATCTCCGAATTACTTGATCTGCACATATACGGAAAAGAAAGGGGTCCTCCCAAAAATAGTTTTTCACATCAGCAAAGAATCGCTTCTTTTGATGATGTGTTAACCTGTTTGGTAGGATGTTAGCTACTAAATAATTCGCAATATCTGCAAACCAAGGTACCTCGGAGTTGGTTATAGAAAAGAGTTGTTCTTCAGGAAACGAGTTATTTATCTCACTCTCGTTGAGTTCTTTGATATGTAGATTTTCAAGCCTGGAAAGATGATCTGCTGCAAGATTTTCAGCTCCTTTCTTATCCTGAATTTCCAAATCAAATTCCTGTAAGAGTAAAATCCATCTTATTAGTCGAGGTTTTGCATCAGATTTAGTCAAAAGATAACGAAGAGCTGAATGGTCAGTGTAAACGATAACTTTAGATAGTATCAAATATTGTCTAAATTTATCAAATGCAAAAACCACAGCTAGCAATTCTTTTTCTGTGGTGGTGTAATTTTCTTGTGCAGCCGTTAATGTCTTGCTAGCGTAATAGATCGTCTGAAAGTGCTTATCTCTTCGATGTCCCAAAACTGCACCCACTGCAAAATCACTCGCATCACACATTAGTTCAAAGGGTAAATTCCAATCAGGTGCAATTATAATTGGAGCATTTATTAATTTATCTTTGAGGATTTTAAATGCATCTAAACATTCCTGATCAAAATTAAAAGGTACGTCTTTTTCTAGCAATTTTGTTAAAGGCTTAGCTATTTTAGAAAAGTCCTTAATAAATCTTCTATAAAATCCAGCATGTCCTAAAAAGCTTCTAATAGCCTTAATTGAACTAGGAGGAGGTAATTTTTCTATGGTTTCGACCTTTGCTTTGTCTACCTCAATTCCTTTACTAGAAATTTTATGTCCTAACATAATCCCTTCTCGAACCATAAAGTGACATTTTTCCCAATTTAAAATAAGGTTCGTTTCCTCACATCTCATTAGAACCCGTTTTAAGTTTTTAAGGCAAAGATAGAAAGAATTCCCGAATACTGAAAAGTCGTCCATAAATACCTCCATAATGTCTTCCACAAGTTCATCGAAGATGGCCAGCATGCAGCGCTGAAAAGTAGCAGGAGCATTATATAATCCAAAAGGCATTCTACGATAAGCAAACGTACCGTATGGACAAGTAAATGTTGTCTTTTCTTGATCCTCAGAGGCTATTGGAATTTGGAAGTAGCCGGAGAGTCCGTCTAGGATGCAATAGTACATATGCCCAGATAATCTTTCTAACATTTGATCAATAAAGGGCAAAGGAAAGTGGTCTTTTCTAGTGGCATCGTTCAACTTTCTATAGTCAATACAGACTCTCCAACTTTGTGATCTTCTTGTAGGAATTAATTCATTCTTTTAGTTAGCTACAATATCATGCCTCCTTTCTTTGGAACGACACGCACAGGACTTACCCAAATCTTGTAAAATGTGATAAATTATTCCAAAGATCTAGAAGTTTAATTACCTCGGCTTTAACAACTTCTTTCATGTTGGGATTCAATCGTCTTTGAGGTTGCACACATGGTCTATACTCATCCTCCATTAAAATTTTATGGGTGCAAAACGATGGGCTTATTCCTTTAATGTCATAAATTTCCAAGCTATGGCTTTTTTATGTTCCTTTAGTACTGTAGCAACTCGTCTTTATCTTTGGGTTCCAGTTCACAAGAGATAATTCTCGGTAGAGTAGAATTATCCCAGAAATGCATATTCTAAGTGATCGCGCAACTGTTTTAATTCCAATTTGGTGGCTCATCAATAGAGGGTTTTTGTTTTAGTTAAATGGGTTGATTTCAATGCCCTCTTCTTTCTTTTGTCTAGAGGTAGATGTATTCAACTCACCGGTATCATCATCTTCCCCCTCACTTTGGGTAAGACACAGTTCCATCGTGTCGTCATGGATGATTTCCTGCAAAGAATCTTTAATAAAATGATCAATGGCATCAATAAAATAACAGGAATCATCTTGTTCTCTGGAATACCGCATAGCATCATAAATTTGAAAAATAATTTCCTCGTCGCGACCCTTAGCGCAAGTTTACCATCACTACATCAATAACAGACCCTAGCGAAGAGCTAAAAGGGGCGTCCCAAAATTAAAGGTACTTCAATGTCTTCATCCATGTCAAGCACAACAAAATCAATAGGAAATATAAATTTATCCACTTTTACTAGAATATCTTCAATAACTCCCCTAGGATATTTAATAGATCCACAACTAATTGAATATTCATCCTAGTGGGTTTTGGTTCCCAAAACCAAGTTGCTTAAACATTTTATAAGGCATTAAATTAATACTGGCACCTAGATCAGCTAATGCTTTCTTAATATTTAAACTACCAATTAAATAGAGAATAGTGAAACTTCCTGGATCTTTTAATTTGGTTGGTAGCTTGTTTTGGGGGATAGCTGAACATTCTTCATTAAGTTCCACTGTTGATATCTCTTCAAACTTCCTTTTATTTGTTAGGAGTTCTTTTAGGAATTTTGCGTATGTTGGCATCTGCGAAATAGCTTCAACAAAAGGTAAGTTAATATGTAATTATTTAAAAAGTTCAAGAAATTTACCGTATTGTGCATCTAATCGGTCTTTCTTCAACTTTGTCGGATATGGGATTGGTGGTTTACATTCTTCACGAACCGGTGTTGCATTCCCAACTTCCTCATCTTTTGCCTTATCAGTTTCGTTTGGTATCTTTTTCTTTGTTTCAACTAACTCCTTTCCACTTCTTAGTGTAATTGCTCACACTGCTCTTTTTCCTTCTATGAAACTTTACTGGTCGCTTTGAGAAAATTAACTTAGTTAGTTGTCCAATTTGATCCTTAAGCTCTTGAATCGATACTTACTGATTGTTCAATATCATTTCGGTATTTTGGAAACGGGTTTCTGACACTTCTATAAATTTTGTCAGCATCTCTTCAAGGTTTAGCTTCTTTTCTTGTGGGTAGAATTGTTGTCTTTGGGTTTTTTGACTACCTCACGAGAAATTGGGGTGGTTCCTCCAACCTGAATTATTAGTATAACTATAAGGGTTATTTTGAGGTCTGGAATTATTACCCATATAGTGAACTTGCTCGTTTTTAGTGCTCGAGTTGTAAGGTGGGTATTCTGTGTTGTTCATCCCTCCTCCATTCATATCGCACTGCATAACTGGATGTATCTGCAAAGAATTACATAAACCATCAATCTTTTTATTTAAAAGTTCTACCTGATTTGATAGCATGGTTACTGCGTCGAGGTTGAAAACTCCGACTGCTTTTGTTGGCTTTGTCCTTGTAACTTGCCACTGATAGTTATTCAGTGACATATCTTCTATAAACTCGTAGGCAGCCTCAGGTGTTTTGTTATTCAAGGTTCCGTCGGCAGCTGAATCGATCAATTGCTTAGTTGAGGGGTTCACACCATTATAAAAGGTTTGGACTTGTAGCCATAATGGTAATCCATGGTGTGGGCACCTTCTCAATAGATCTTTGTATCTCTCCCATGCATCATAAAGTGTTTCTAAATCCATCTGCACAAAAGAAGAGATATCATTCCTCAACTTAGCCGTTTTAGCCAGCGAAAAATATTTTAATAAAAATTTTTCGGTCATTTGCTCCTATGTAGTGATTGATCCTCGTGGAAGAGAATTCAACCACTGTTTGGCTTTATTCCTCAAAGAATAGGGAAACAACCGAAGACGAATGGCATCATCAGAAACGCCATTTATTTTGAAGGTATCGCAGGATTCTAGGAAATTTGCTAAGTGTGTGTTAGGATCCTCATCCTGCAAACCATCGAACTGAACAAACTGTTGTATCATCTGTATAGTGTTAGGTTTCAATTAAAAATTATTTGTAGCAATAGCAGGTCTAACAATACTTGACTCAGTTCCTGTTAAATTAGGTTTAGCATAATCATACATAGTTCGATGAGGAGGATTTTCGGCAACCACAGGAGGGAGTGGATTATTCTGGTGATCAGCCATCTCTTCCGTGTTATTAGTATCATCCTCTTGCTCTTCTTCTATGTAATTTAAGCTTCACCTTATTTCTCTAAGATTTACTGCGAGCAGTTGCCTTCAATATCACATCGTAGATTAAGGGATCTGTCGGGTTCCTTCTAGTCATAAACTAGAGGTACTGCTAGGAACAAAATAAAAGAAGAAAAATTAGCAAAGTTAAAAACACAATAAAAGTAAATTGCAAAAATAAAAATGGCTAAAGTAATAAAAATTAAGCGTTCTTAATATTTTAGTTCCCCGGCAACGGCGCTAAAAACTTGATCGTTGGTATCGATAGTCTTAAAATTTATATAATGAATGATCTAGCCTAGAAACTAACTATCACCACGATTGAGGTAAGTGCACCTATCGAACAGTAGTATAGCTTAGTGGCAAGACCGGCTTGTCGAACCCAAAGGAACCAAAAGTACTAATACTGACTTTCTTCTTATTATTTAGCCTAAGAATTAAGGGAATTGTTATTTAATCTGAAATTAACTAACTACTAAGCTAAAGACGATAAGACAAAGAGAATGAATTGGGGAAATACTTGTAGGAAAAACCAATCGATTAAGACAATACCCAAGGAGGAATCCACCTAGACTTCACTTGTTATTTAACTCTGAACCAGACGATTTATTCACTTGACCTGATCCGTAGGATTCCCTAATTTATATTAATACCTCTCTCGAGGCTACTAACATCTAATGTCTAACAAGAATTAAGAACACATAGTTAAGAACAAATCAAGTATTTATCATATAGTTCAGAGAACAATAACAAGATCCGTCTTAGGTTTCATCCCCCTCAGGTATCTGAGGAGTTTAGTTCATAATCATAAAAGAATACATCTCAGAAGAAAAGATAAAACAAAACATAAGAAAACCCTAAAACCCCCTGAAGGAACCCCCTGAAGGAATTGAAGAAGAGATCCTCCGTCTTGAGTATGATTTCGGCTTCTTGAGATGAATCAACTGGCTTTCTTCGAGTAAATCCCACAATTCTGACCTCTCTAGCTTGGCTCTTTGGCCTAGCTGGATGCCCCCTGACCAAAAACCACCTTTTAGGTTATACTTAGGATGTATATATAGGATTCGAAATGTGTTTCTTCGTCTCTAAGTATCCTAATCCGAGTGAAATTCCTCTTTGTCACGGCAGGGACACGCCCCTGTGGCACACCCGTGTAAATCAAGTTGTAGGCCGTGGTTGGGTCTGCTAAAGAGGCACGACCGTGTGGTGAAACCCCAGGCCGTGTTGATTTCCTACTTTGGCCCAATTGGTCTGTTTTGGCCCGTTTCTCGTTGTTTTCATCCTCCGGTGCTTTCCTAAGTATAAAACATGAAAATAAAGGATTAGAAGAACCAAATTCCACAATTCAGGGAATAAATCATCCAAAAGTATGCTAAATGTGGAATTAAAATATGAACATATTACGGTTTATCAACGAACTTTTATCGACAAGCCTGATTTTCAAACGACACTTCAATGTGACATGTCATATTCGGTCGTAACGTCTAGGCCGGGTTTGGGGTTGATGTGTCTAAAACTAACTATGATCACAATAAAGGCAAGTGCACCTATCGTTCAATAGTATAGTTATGGTAAGACCAGTAATATCGTATCCACAAGGACCAAGAGTACTAGTAATTACTATCTTTCTATTATCTAGCCTAAGAATTGGAGTGATTTCTTTTTAGACTAAAACTAATCAAAACACGACAAAGAAAGAATTAGGAAAATACTTTTAGACAACTTATATGATAAAGGCAATACCTAAGGAAGAATCCACCTAGACTTCCGTTATTACTTTTGATTCATATGATTTATTCACTTGACTTAATCCGTAGAAATCCCTGATTTATGTTAATATCTCTTTCAAGACTAAAAACAACTGACTTTAGGTTGATTAATTGAAATCTCTTTCTAATTAAAACCCCTATTGTTGCATTAACTCGATCTATGGATTCCCTTATTAGATTTGACTCTAATCCGTGATTTTTAGTCGCCCTATTTCTAGGTTGCAATCAACTCCGCTTAATTGTATTGATCTACTCTTAAACAGGGACTTTTGCTCCTCTGAATAAGCACATTCGACTTGAATCAATAACCTGAATTATCAAAACAAGAATAAGAACTCACAATTAAGAATAAGAACAAGTATTTATCTTATAAATCAAATAGTAATAAGATCTGTCTTAGGTTTCATCCCCTTAGGTATTTAGGGAATTTAGTTCATACTGATAGAGGGAAACATCTTGAAATAAGGAAAATAATAAAACATAAGAAAACCCGAAAACTTCTAAAGAACTTGATTGGAGATCTTCAGTCTTGATGAAGATCCTTCTTCCGAGCTGCTTCTGACGGCTGTCTTCTAGTATTTTCTGCCTTCTACTCGGCGTCGTCGTTTAGGTTTCCCCCTAGGGTGTTTATATAGGCTTTGGAACGCCTTTCTTGGCCCACAAGTAGCCTTTTTGGAATAGGATTAAACCTGGGTTCGGCAGGGACACGCGCGTGTGACACGCCCGTGCGTGATGGCTTAGGCCGTGCTTGATTCTGCTTGTCACACACGGCCGTGTTTGATAACTTAGGCCATGCTCATTTCTGCTCGCCACACACGGCCGTGTGATTTGCCCATGTGCAACAGTCCAGTTTGTGTTGATTTCTGAGGTAGGCCCATTTTGTCCCTTTTTGGCCCGTTTCTCGTTCTTTTCGACTCCCTAAGCTCTCCTGAGTATAAAACATGAAATTAACTGATTAGGAGCATCGAATTAATCAAATCTAATGAAAATTCATCCAAAAATAAGCCAAGCATGGGGTTAAAATATTTATAAATTATGGTTTATCAAATATCCCCACACTTAAGCCTTTGCTTGTCCTCAAGCAAAATCCTCAACTCACAATTAAAGTTAACTTCTTCGATTCATAATTCTTATCAGTAATGTCTCATCATAATTCATAGGTAATTCATAGATTGATAATTTAACTAAAAGAGTCCTAAAGATTCAAACAATCTAAGTCATAAATTGTTATAGCACGAAAATATAGGTGTTTCCCCTTATCTAAATAATTACCTTTGATCTAAATTCGACAAGAATTGACATCCTCACTAAGGATTCACTCAAATCACTCAAAGTGTTTAAGGTTCAAATTAAGCACTGAAAAGTCAAACATGAAAAGTTATTACCATAGGCTTGCATGAAAATCAAATCTCCACCACTATGAAATAATAAGATATACAAATCAAAAGGTCTTAAAAAGGGTTGTAATAGGGCTTGGTTTAGAGGTGTGGATAAAGGCTAAATTAGAGGGTTAGAATCGAGATTGAATTGAAAATTTACCTAACTAAAAAAAATAAACTAATATTGAATAATTACAATTGAATAATAACAAAAGCTTCTTCTCAAAATGTGAAATTAACCATTTAAGCTCATAGAGCTAATAATATATTTCCAACTCTTTTTTTTTAAGAATAAGAACAAGTTCACGATATAAGATGAATTTAACAACTGAGATAAAGAAAAATAGTTAGGCAACTGATCAAATCAAGTCTCGACAAAAGGGGAGTCAATAAAGTAGGAGAAGAAAATTTTGGTTTTGGGTTAATATTAATGAGTGAGTCAAGAAACGGGTTATTAGGCTAAAAATGGTTCACTAGGGGTTAATTATGAAGGTAGACTTTTAATGGAATAAGTGGGTTAAAACCTAGGTGCCTTTATCATATTAGTATATCAAATCAAGGGTGTGGTCTCGACATGCATAATCGAAGCAAGTTCTAGAATAACAAACCAATATTGACGCACTCATAACCAACAATAAAGTGAGCAAGAAAGTATATGCCCTAAAAGGCTCAAAATCTCACAAAAATTATGGTTTTTGATGTCAACTTTGCAAATTTCAAACTTCAAAGTAATATTTAAATTTAGGGAAACAACCTAATAAATTTTTAATTCTGAAAATAGACTTATCATGCTTGATTCTCTAATGTGTTAAAGTTTAAACGATCAATGCACAATTACCTATGACTTACTTTCAAAATATGTCAATAGAAATCATAAATCAATAGAAATTTTATTCTAATTAGTGATATGAGAAAATTTACTTAAGAACAAGACATAATTCAGGGATTTTCTAATGATACTATAATTAACCTCCCCACACTTAAGGTGTACATTGTCCTCAATGTACAAAGATAAATAATAAAAATAGATTAAGAAAATCATAAGATAGGTAGAGAAGTGAAACTTCCTGAATTACGGACAAACTCCTTAGAAATAAGCATGATGAACTAGGCAGAGGTGAACGGTGGGATAATACTCCAGTAGTTTGGTCGTTCCTTAATAGCACCTTGAACCTTTTGAACCTGATGAGCCGCCAGTAATTGACTTCGTTATGGGTACTCGATAAGAAACAGCCAGAGATATAAAGAAATCAAAATATACTAATATAAATTAAAGACAAGAAAGATAAAAGGGAAAGAATTTAAAAATGAAAATAAAAGAAAAAAGAAAAAATGAATGGACTCGAAGGTCTTTGTCTTGTCGAGTCAATGAAGCGGCCGGAATGAACTTAGGAGGCAGTTGTGGTATATTTGCTGTAGAGTGGTCGCGCACGGGGAGACTGTGCCAGGATCCTTTTGCTTTTTCGAAACGGGGATGGCAGCCTTGGTCTTGCCTTGAGTATTAGTCATTGTGTGCAGTGGCAAGGATGGTGGTTAGTGTGGTGGTGGTGTAAAGAAAGGATAAGGGAACGGGGGAAGGGGAAAAAAAAGGAAGAAAGACAACAGGAAAAGAAAAGGGAAAAGAAAAAAGGGGGTTTTCAGGCTGGGGAAGAAGGGAGGAGGGAAAGTGGAGTAAGTGGAGTGAGGAGGCTGTAGCCGGTGGTGGAAAGGGAGAAAAGCTGTGGTGGCTAGGGTTGGGGAGGAAGGGGTTTGAGGAAGAATGTGAACAGAAAAAGAGGTTTAAATAGAGATTGGGACACATGGTCGTGGCCCACTCCCGTGTGCCATGGGCATGTTAGGTCACACGGCCGAGTCGTACGGCCGTGTGATGCTTCGTTCGTTTCTCCCACGCCTATGTAGGGGTTTCCATGCCCATGTTGCTTAATCAGTGTCGACCACGGCTTAGAGGCACGGGCGTGTCGCATGCCCATGTGTCTTTCTCAGTTTCAGCCACGGGTTCTAGGTATGGGCGTGTCGTACGTCCGTGTCTTTTACTCAGTATTGACCACGGCCGCATCGCACGGTCGTGGCAATTTATCGCAGCCCGTTTTCTTTAGTCAATTTCGACCACGGCCGAATCGCACGGCCGTGGCACTTTATCGCAGCCTGTGTTTTGGGGAAAATTATTCGTCTTGTTCTCGTACGGTCTTCGCCACACCGGTGTGCCTGCTTGTGGTGTCCACACGGCCACGACCACGCCCGTGTGCAAGGTCGTGTGGGTAGGGAAACCTGTGCCTATTAATTTGGTTAGTTTTTAGTTAAATGCTAAAAATCGAAAATAATGATATTAGTGAAGTTAGTGCTCGGGTTGCCTCCCGAGAAGCGCTCGTTTAAAGTCTTAAGCTGGACTTACCTCTCATTCGCATACTTCATGGTGGTTCAAGGAGTTGGCACTCCTCTCTCCTGCTATCAGTTCTATGATCACTATATAGTTTGAGTTGAGTGGCGTTTACCTTAAAAATGCTAAATGTAGGATTAGTTACCTCAACTGTTCCGTATGGAAAGACATTGAGTACCGTGAAAGTAGTTGTTCCATTAGGTTCAGAGGTGGCAATACGAGGGTCTGCATTATCCATTAGAACTCGGTCTCCAACCTTAATTTGGTTTGTTTTGTTTTTAGGCTCGTCATGGAGTCGCTTTGGTTCATCGTGTTTGCTCGGTTTCTCCTTAACGTGTGTCCGCCATTCACCTAGTTCATCGATCTGAAGCCTTCGCTCTTCATGAGTTATTTCATTGTTGGTACGAGAACTATGACGTGGCTCGATTGAATATTTTTGAGGTGCTTCCTGAAAAGGGGTTTGAACTGAATGGTTATTAATAGAATTTATGTACTCACCTTTATTACCCAACGTCCTAACCGAGTCACGAGCCTGAATAGTGATCGTTTCGTCACCTACACGAAGTGTGAGCTCACCTGTAATTCTAGTTTTAGCAGTTGCTAAAAAGGGTCGTCCTAGGATTAAAGGTGTGTTACTGTCCTCATCCATGTCTAGAACAACAAAGTCAACTGGGAATATAAATTTATCAATTCTTACAAGCACATCCTCAACAATTTCCCTAGGAATTCTAATGGTTTTATCTGCGAGTTGAATACTCATCTTAGTTTGTTTAGGTTTTCCAAGACCTAGTTGCTTAAACATTTTATAGGGCATGATGTTAATACTCACCCCTAAATCAGCTAAAGCATTATTAACGTCTAAACTACCAATTAAACAAGGAATAGTAAAACTCCCTGGATCCTTTAATTTATCGGTTAGTTTATTCTGTAAAATAGCTGAGCAGACTACATTTAGCTCCACATGCGACGCATCGTCTAACTTCCGTTTGTTTGTCAAAAGCTCTTTTAAAAATTTTGTTGAATTGGGCATCTGCGAAAGAGCTTCAATAAAGGGTAAGTTAATATGTAATTTCTTTAGAAGTTTAAGAAATTTACCGAATTGTTCATCTGTGTGGTCTTTCTTCGTCACATTGGGGTATGGCACATGAGGTTTATACTCCGTACTTACCAGTTTTGGTTTATCATGGCTTACCTCAACCTTACCTTTATCTACCACGTTCTCTTGCCTTGGGTTTGTTTCATCTAACCCTTCACTATCGTGAGTAGTGATGGCATGGAGTTGCTCCTTTGGCTTAGTTTCAGTGTTTCTTGGCAAGCTACCTTGTGGTCGTTCAGAGATCAGCTTAGCAAGTTGTCCTATTTGGTTCTCGAGCCCTTGTATCGATGCTTGCTGATTTTTGAGTGCTGTTTCGGTGTTTTGGAAACGGGTTTCTAACATCGCGATGAATTTTGTTAGCATCTCCTCAAGGTTCGGCTTCTTCTCTTGTGGGTAGGGTTGCTGTTGAAAACCTGGAGGGGGTTGTTGTCTCTAATTTCCTTGACCATCCCATGAGAAGTTTGGGTGGTCCTCCAACCTGGATTGTAAGTGTTACTATAGGGATTATTCTGAGGTCTAGAATTATTACCCATATAGTTCATCTGTTCGCTTTCTATGCCTGGGTTGTAGGATGGATATTCTATATTACTCATTCCTCCTCCATTCGTATCGCACTGCATAACTGGATGTACCTGTGAAGAACCACATAAACCGTCAATCTTTTTACTTAAAAGCTCTACCTGGTTTGATAGCATGGTTACTGCGTCAAGGTTGAAAACATTGGCCGCCTTTGTTGGCTTCGTCCTCATAACTTGCCACTGATAGTTATTCAGGGACATCTCTTCAATGAATTCGTAGGCAGCCTCAGGTGTTTTGTTGTTTAGTGTACCGCCGGCGGCTACATCAATCAACTGCCTAGTTGAGGGGTTCACACCATTGTTAAAGGTTTGAAACTGTAGCCACAAAGGTAACCTATGGTGAGGGCATCTTCTCAATAGATCCTTGTATCTCTCCCATGTGTCGTAAAATGTTTCTAAATCCATCTGCACAAAAGAAGAGATATCATTCCTCAACTTAGCCGTTTTAGCCGTCGGAAAATATTTTAACAAAATTTTTCGGTCATTTGTTCCCATGTAGTGATTGATCCTCATGGTAACGAGTTCAACCACTGTTTAGCTTTGTTTCTCAATGAAAAGGGAAACAACCGAAGGCGAATGGCATCATCAGAAACACCATTAAATTTGAAAGTGTCGCAAAACTCCAGAAAATTTGCCAAGTGATTGTTTGGATCCTCATCCTGCAAACCATCAAACTGAACAAATTGCTGAATCATCTAAGTAGTGTTAGGTTTCAGTTCAAAATTATTTGCAGCAACAACAGGTCTAACAATACTTGATTCAGTTCCTGTTAAAGTAGGCTTAGCATAATCATACATAGTACGAGGAGCAGGGTTTTCGGCAACCACCAGAGGAAGTGGATTATTGTCAGCCATCTCTTCGGTAGTATTGGTGTTGTCCTCTTACTCTTCCTCTATATATTGTAGACTTCGCCTTATTTCTCTTCAGTTTCTGCGAGCTGTACTTTCAATCTCACTGTCAAAAAGTAATGGTCCTGACGGGTTCCTTCTAGTCATAAACTAAAAGTTCCTGCCAGAAGCAAAGAAATAAAAATTAGAAAAGTAAAAAAATAAAAAAGTAAAATTAAATTGCAATAAAATAAAAATTGGCTAAAGTAATAAAAATTTAGTGTTCCTAATATCTTAGTCCCCGGCAACAGCGCCAAAAACTTGATATGTCTAAAACTAATTATGATCACAATAAAGGCAAGCGCACCTATCGTTCAATAGTATAGTTATGGTAAGACTGGTAATATCGTATCCACAAGGACCAAGAGTACTAGTAATTACTATCTTTCTTTTATCTAGCCTGAGAATTGGAGTGATTTCTTTTTAAACTAAAACTAATCAAAACACGACAAAGAAAGAATTAGGAAAATACTTTTACACAACTTATATGATCAAGGAAATACCTAAGGAAGAATCCACCTAGACTTCAGTTATTACTTTTAATTCATATGATTTATTCACTTGACTTAATCCGTAGAAATCCCTGATTTATGTTAATATCTCTTTCAAGACTAAAAACAACTGACTCTAGGTTGATTAATTGAAATCTCTTTCTAATTAAAACCCCTATTGTCGCATTAACTCGATCTATGGATTCCCTTATTAGATTTGACTCTAATCCGGTAGATTTTCGTCGCCCTATTTCTAGGGTTGCAATCAACTTCGCTTAATTGTGTTGATCTACTCTTAAACAGGGACTTTTGCTCCTCTAAATAAACACATTCGACTTGAATCAATAACTTGAATTATCAAAACAAGAATAAGAACTCACAATTAAGAATAAGAACAAGTAATTATCTTATAAATCAAATAGTAATAAGATCTATCTTAGGTTTCATCCCCTTAGGTATTTAGGGAATTTAGTTCATACTGATAGAGGGAAACATCTTAAAATAAGGAAAATAACAAAACATAAGAAAACCCAAAAACTTCTAAAGAACTTGATCGGAGATCTTCAGTCTTGATGAAGATCCTTTTTTTGAGCTGCTCCCGACGGCTGTCTTCGAGTATTTTCTGCCTTCTACTCAGCGTCGTCGTTTAGGTTGCCCCCTAGGGTGTTTATATAGGCTTTGGAACGCCTTTCTTGGCCCACAAGTAGCCTTTTTCGAATAGGATTAAACCTGGGTTCGGCAGGGACACCCCCGTGCGTGATGGCTTAGGCCGTGCTTGATTCTGCTTGTCACACACGGTCGTGTTTGATAACTTAGGCCGTGCTCGTTTTTGCTCGCCACACACGGCCATGTGATCTGCCCGTGTGCAATAGTCCAGGCCGTATTGATTTTCGAGGTAGGCCCATTTTGTCCCTTTTTGGCCCGTTTCTCGTTTTTTTCGACTCCCTAAGCTCTCCTGAGTATAAAACATGAAATTAACGGATTAGGAGCATCGAATTCATCAAATCTAATGAAAATTCATCCAAAAATAAGCTAAGCATGGGGTTAAAATATGTATAAATTATGGTTTATCAGGGGCGTTACAGATCCCGAGTAGGGCTGAGTTAGTGATTACTGGTGTATAGCGACCTAATACAAAGGTAATTTCAAACTTTCTTGCTTTTTAAATTTTCGCTTTCTTCTTTTACTTAAATTATGGTGAAGATTAGCGGAATCGATAATCAATTAGTCCCAGCCTATCCACCGTGAGAACGACTATCTCCGATTCTGGTGACAGAGAAACTGTATCCCTGCACTACTAAGCAAGAGGAACTGTTAAGAGTCTTGGCCATTCGGGGAATAATACTTTCCAATTTTGCGTACGAGTTCTACATCCCAGAGGGGTCGCACTGGCTGTGTAAAACCACTAAAGATAGCTTCCTTCTTTCGATTCATGCGCTTGAGGTTGGGTTCCACTTACGATTGCACCCATTCTTCTGTAGTCGGCTCAAAGACTATAAGATTGCACCTGGCCAAATCTCGAGCTTTTCTTGGTGGATTTGCATGGCGTACTTCATCGACTATTCTCGGCGTTGTGAGGTTCTCTTGCTTGCCGTTTTCCAACATCTATATCAGTTGAAGGGCCATAATCTAGAGAACTTGTTGGGGTTCTATTGCTTCTCTCCTCGTAAAAAGGTAAAGACGATTATTGTAAACCAATGTTCCAACCTTCGTCTAAACTAGGGAAAGTATGTCCAAGTTCGCAACAGACTTGGCAAAGACTTTGGGTTCCAATCAAGTGGTCTTCACCGAGTCAAGACATGTGTTCGTTTCAGCAGACTCTCCCCACATATGAATCTATGGCCCATTTTCGAAGGCTTTGCATTGGGTGTCTCTTGATTTTGGAGGATCTTATCACGGTGAGGAATGTTTTTCAGTACTGCTTGGAGGGTTACAGCCCCAATGGGTATAGGCTTGGTGATAACATGGAGGTCACCTGAGAGTTGTACGTGGCCTTATAAATTCTTTAACGAGTTACGCCTGTTATTGCGGGGTAATGCAGAGGAACCAATGAACTTTTTCTATCACTTTTGTGAAATGAAGCTTTGCCCATTGGGGAAGGTGGTAGGCAGAATGTAAATTTGTTAACTGCTCCCTCTGATCATTGGGTTGTTGTTGATGCAGGGATCAATCACAGCTTTGGGGATAGTTCAAGTGAAACTGATAGTATCTCTCGTGAGATCAATGAGGCCATAGATATTGACTCTGGGATAAGTGGTGCTCGCAAGAAGTGAAGACTACCTCAGGGGCTATGCACATCAATTCTTCGAGTGAGGAGGAAGGGAGCAGCGTATAGTTGGAGCAGTGCAGTAAAAGAAAGGAGGACCATGTTGGTCCTATTGCTACTGTGGCTAGATCTCCCAGTCCTCTAGTGGCGAGCTTGCCACCAGTCTCCCTTGTTAGCTCACCAATTTCCATTGAGGATACTCCTCCAATTGTTTCTCGTGTTTCCCCTCCTATACCCGCTATCGAAGAAGTGCTATTTGGAAGTGATAAGGGTTCATTTCCACGGTGCAGAGACTTGAGCGCGTAGGAGTACCCCTACAATCCTATTGATGTGGCCTAAGGATGGAGGGCTTCTGTACCAGAGGCTGTGAGGGTAAGCAACACACAAGCACTCCTTGCATCAAGCATGTTTTCATCCCTAGAGTTCCTACTTTTCCTGCTTTTTGAGGCTAACATGGTAAGGTATAATAATGAAAAGGCCCGCTAAAGTGAGCTTCTTGAGACTAATGCAGAGTTGGCCAGAGTTCACGAGCTGTATCTTAAGGTGAGGGAAGAAAATAAGGTTATTAATAAACAGAATGGGGATCTTACAGAACACCTGGCTGTTGTTGAGATTAAGATGGAGGGGCTAGTTTGTGAGGTGGCTACTGAGAGGCAGAGTAACTGTAACACCCTATACCCGTGTTTAAGGCTTAGATCGGATACGAGACATTACTATGCTTGAACTTGTATAAACATGTATTTACGGGCTATAAAATTTTGTTCCGAATTAAAAACTTCTCTTTCTTAAACAACTCATACATCTCATTGGCCTATGAGGCCTTAAACACGTTCGAAAACTTTTACAAGCCAAAAGAAACTTTTCCTTAAAACAGGGGCCACACGCCCGTGTGCCCTTAAGACATGCCCGTGCCTTCCACCCGTGGTCGACACTGACTAAATCCACACGGCCTGGACACGCCCGTGGCCCTGGCTCGTGTGCCAAACCTTGGCATTCTGGCTTATCCACACGGTCTGTACACACGCCCGTGTGTGTCAGCTGTGTGACAATTGAATTTCTAAGTGTCAAGTGCAGGCTTCACACGGCCTTGGCACACGCCCATGTGCCAACCATGTGTATCATACAGCCTGAACAAACGGCCGTGTGACCAGCCCGTGGTCTAATCTGACTTAAGATACTAAGGTGCAGGAGAAACACGGCCTAGACACACGCCCGTGTGTCTATCCATGTGGGCACTTAGAGGCTACCTACCAAGCCTTTTTACCACTCTCATTTACATAAATTCATACATCATCACATAACTCCACATAGCATCAATTTAACTCTTGAATTAAAGACATTTAATCATTTAAAGAGACAAAGACTTCATCCCATACACTAGAGATAACATTTTCAAATACAATTACAATTATAACTTAAGCCATCATTTATGGCTATACACAACCAATCTCTAAGTTCTCTTAGGCCAACACATTTTGGCTACATCAATTAGAACTTAATCAACTCTAAAAGAATCCCTATACATGCCATGACTCATAAGAACTTGAAACACCATACCAAGTGTTTATTCGATAGTGTGAAAACATCTCCGGTGGCCTCCAACCCGAGCTAGTTAAAATAACCTATAAGAGATGGGAAAAGAAAAGGAGTAAGCAATAATGCTTAGTAAGTTCATCTGCATAAACTGACAAATACCGACATTTATTGAATACATATAACCAAAAGGTATTATACTGAGTTTTTCTCATTAACTCATGGTAACTTAACCACTCTTGAAGCTTACTCATTCTATCTCTTACCACATTCACCCCATGCCACAAGCCAACTGCTCATGTTAAATAGCACACATTCCTGCACTGATCGTCAGGTAATCACATAGAACAACACATCAAGCAAATTTCAATAAGCTACTCATACTAAAAATCTCTCGATGGTTTCGCACTTAGCCCACCATTAAATCTCTAATAGGGTGGTATCGCACACAGCCCACCAATCATTTATAAGCGATGGTATCGCACACAGCCCATCGATTACTAATTAATCAGGTGGTAATGCACATAGCCACCGATATTAATATAGTTGATGGTATCGCACTCAGCCCGTCACTACCATCAATAAGGTGATACCGCACATAGCTCACCGTTATTTTACATTCGTGGATAGTAATCCACAAGTATATCTCTATTTCAAATGTTCATCCGAGAACATCCTCACATACTTTTATTCTTACTTAACTTTCTACGATACTCGTTTGCATTCACATAATGCATTAATGAATCTATCTCATACAACTAAGTTATATTAATTACACATTTCCCACTAGGGTTTCATCATATATTGAATTCATCTCCATTCAATTCTAACACATACTTGTGCTTCTCGTGGTACAACCACATACATTCAACATATCCGTTGAATCATTCAAATTGTTAACTAACTCTCTTGAGTCTCATACACATAGTTCTCATTGACATTATACCCCAATAAGGTCCTACATACATTAACATGTCGATGCCATGTCCCTGACATGGTCTTATACGAACTCTTACACCGAGGCCATATTCCAATATGGTCTTACTCGAGACTTTAACCATCATTATATCATGCTATACACATTTCAATTCTATTGACATTTCATCAAAAGATATTTCATGCATTCCTATGGTAAATATACATTCCATACCACATTGGAACGTTAAATTAACTCGTACGTAATTACAACGTTTGCACATGAACTTACCTCGATGCCGAAAGGCCCAAAAAGGGCCTTTTTGCCCATATTTCTCTTTTCATCCGTTCTAGGTCTGAAACTCGTTTTCTTTGATCTAGAACAATGAAATTTACTGATTTAATCACTTATAAATCATAATACACCATAATCTACACTTTAGGCAAAAATGACTATTTTGCCCCTACACTTTGGCAAAATTACAATTTTGCCCCTAGGCTCGTAAATATATTTTCATCTCAATTTCTTATTAAGCAAGCCTAGATGAACATTTAATCCTCTTACAACTATCCACAATTCCATCTATTTCATGCCTTAATGAACAAATTACAACTTTTGCATTTTAGTCCCAATTAGGTGTTTTCATGACAACACCTTTCACAAAAGTTGTTTCTCATCATCCTATCATTCATTTTCTTCCATAAAAACTCACCAAACAACATAAACTCTATCATGGTAAGTCTTTAGACTTCCAACCATATTGCAAACTAGCCCTCTCAATAGCTAGCTTAAGCCTTGATGACTCCAAAAAAGCAATTTTCATCAAAAATAAGCATCAAAATCACTTACTTGAATGGAGTAGAGCTTGCTAAAATTTTAAGCTTTCAAACCCCTCCCATGGCTGATATTTTCGGTTGGAGAAGAAAGATAAATAAAAAGATGATAACTTTTGCTTATATCATCTTATTTTATTTATTTTTCCAACTAATATCACCAAATTTCAATCATAATAAATGCTCCTGTCCCCTTTGCATATTATGGCCGGCCAACACACTTAAACAAGGCCAAATTGAACATTTGGTACCCTCAATTTATAATCTATAGGTATTTGGCACTTCTAGCAATCAAAATAGAACTTTCGCACTTTATGCGATTTAGTCCTTTTTTACAATTTAACTAGAAATCGCTAGAATTAAGGCACCAAAATTTTCATGCATCCTTAGAAACATGTTATAACATATAACATAACATGAAAATAATTTTCTCTAACCTCAAATTAGTGATTCTGAGATCACTTTTCCGACTAGCCCCTAAATCGGGCTGTTACAATTCTCCCCCCTTAGGAATTTTCGTCCCCGAAAATTTTATCGTGAGGAGTTGCTATCAACATTCTTAAGTCGTGATACATAAGGTCGAAACGTAACTTGAGACCTAAGTTATTCTTCCTCCGGGTATATACTATATTCATAATCCACCAATTTGGAACTCAGACATGTCCAAATGATCGTTCGGATCTTTACCGGTTGATTCACTACAATTCAATGACATCCCCCTCTTTGGGAATCTTGTCAAACTAAATTTGAAATCTATAAGGTTTTATCTCACTTTCTCATTAAAGCATTCACCTCATCAGAATGGTTTTGACTTGTACGCTTTGAAAACTCACTTTTAGTGGTTGATTACTTCACCATAACTCCATCATATTGTGAAATGTACTCTCATCACAAAACATTTATCCACATAATCAGTATTTCCTTATTCTTGCTTTATTAGATATGTTTGCTACTAAATCTCATACCAAAACTCAGATAAGTTCTAGATTCATCATCATTCCAATTCTATTTCGAGAAATCATCAACAACGAAAAACTTATACAACTTGTATTTACCATCTCAAATAATCTCATTCGGAGCTTATTTAAAATACCATTTACTATATCTCTTCTGAACCCTTTTTGTTCTGGAAAGAAAACTCGCTCTAGTCATTAACCTTGCTGAAACTAAGATGTTACCAACTAGGGTCAACCGAGTAGCTAACTCGCATTGCTTAACATGGATCTTTTCATAACATCTAACTCATTAAACAGACGCAGAGGTGATTGCCTTTGGATTACCAATCTGGTAACTCTTTTTCTCGATTCAGACTGAACTCAGTACTAGAACTTTCAATTAATAGTTCATTCTATAGCTTTCAACTCAACCATCGTGGTTTAAACATTTCAACGAGCATATCTCTGTAATATGCTCCCTACTCACATACACACAGAATTTTATTCTCCTTATTGTTTTATGTGTAAATATACACAAAACTTGAATCATAATTCAAGCACACTCTCATCTGAGTTTCTCTTGCTATGCTAATCTAAAACCTTTACCATCATTACAACTCACGATAGCAGGGACATCTTGATCGAATTCATTAACTCTATTCGGCTTGCCCGAAAATCCATCACACCATGTGAAACTCATGATTTCACTCCTTATACTAGAATCATTTCCAACTTCTCCCTCAAAGCACCCGAATAGGGTTACGAGGAGATAAAGGAATGTCGATTTCAAATAACTAAATCGACAATCGCTTTTATCTCGATTTTTACTATCTCGCCAACATTCTCACATCCACGGCTTTATGAAAAGAACAACCACATCCGCCTCCGAAAGGCAACGGATATTTGTACATAATACTCAAGGGGATTATTATTATAATCCATCTATGGCATCAACTAACCATGTACAAACTATAGGCTTCGAGCCAACTTACTCATACTTGCCATTTATTTAGCACATATCGTGCCACACATCGTACTAGTTTCTTCGTGATTCATTCACGAATATCTGCATTCACTCCTTCACACGACTTTAGTACTAATCTCATTTATACTTCTAGACTCATCTATTTGTCCCATTGATCACTAGGGATAATCAAAGACGCAAATTCGTCGTCATTCATGTAGGCACGAAACCAATGTCACACCCTCGGGGTGGTCTTATATGGAGTCACCTCTAAATGCCAATGCCATATCCTGGATAAGGTCTTATATGGACTTCCACATCAAGTATCGATGCCATATTCTGAATATGGTCTTACACGATTCTTATATTCATTACTGATGCCATATTCTGGATATGGTCTTATACGGAATCATAACTTGGTGCCGAGGCCATGCCTCGAACATGATCTTATACGGGACCTTATCTATTTCATATCTCAATGATAGCCTTTTCATTATAGCCCCCCAGGACTTCAACCTCATGTTCAAGAACGATTACTCTGTCTAGTAGAGTATCATGTATCAATGTGATACAAAGCATTCTCAAAATGCTAACATAAATACTGCATTAATCACATATAAACTTACTCAATTTAACTCTCATAACATCTCATCATAATTCAACGGTGGTAAGGGAGTGAGGTTGCAAAGTCCCTTAGCCTAACTCTCGTGACTACATACATATGATTTACTACTCATTGTCAATGAAGTATCATCATAGTCACACAACTCGCCTCAGGCAAGTTTTCATACTTACTCATGTTACAATGGTTTCTATCACCCATAATTTCAATGTTGACTTCACTTACTCAAGTTCCACCTTAATGTCTACTCAAGTACTCAACATTAAGCTCTAATTCCTCTTACTATTTCTTATTAATGTCTTACAGGTTTTGAGTACGTCGTTTACTTGATTTCCATAGTCCAACTATGGTTTTACTCGTATCACAACATCATAGCCCAGCTATTGCTTTACATGTCGTCACGATACCATAGCCTCGCTATGGTCTTACACGAAATCTCATATCAACACCAATGCCATATCCCAGATACGGTCTTACATGGAAACTCATATCGATGTCGATGCCATATCCCAGATATGGTCTTACACGAAATATTATATCGATGTCGACGCCATATCCCAGATATGGTCTTACACGATCTCATACCGCCAGTCCCGATGTGTGGTCTCACACGGGATTACTATTTGATGCCGATGCCATATCCCAGATATGGTCTTATACGGGATCTCACAACAATTATCGATTCCATATCCCGGATATGGTCTTATCCGATTATCTTATTCAATACCAAAGCCATATCCCTGATATGGTCTTATACGGGATCATGTATCGATGCCAATGCCATGCCCCAGGCATGGTCTTATATGGGATCACATATACCGCCATGGTCTAACCATGGTCTTATTCATCCTTTTATCATTGAACGACCGTACTCATTTCCTGCATTCTACTTAGTCAAACTTTTAAGTTTTAACTCTCACACTATAATATGTGTGACTTTGTAATAGGGTCATAAGACGAAACATTATACCTTCTCTACTTTAACAGTCACACGTGAGATTTAACCATGTGGACATATTTATCATAAACAATGGCATCACAAATCTCAAATGCTTACTTACTTCATCGCTTCTCACATACATCATGGTACTTACTAGTCTCATGTTTGTATGGTAAACAAGGTACCTGTAACACTTGATCACATAGATCAGTATACTTTACTATAACAAGCATAATCTCAACATCATCATTCACAACATGAATTATACTTGTTAGTCAGCATTCACTAGCATGACATAATATCAACTTTACTACTAACTTTCTTGCTATCTCATTTAAGCTTTACTCTTTTGCCCGATGAATTACTATGAATGACTGAGGATACTGAATCTCATTTCACATGTATCTTGATGCCAATGCTATATCCTTGATATAGTCTTACATGGGATCTCTTACTTGGTATCGATGCCATGTCTTAACATGGACTTACACGAAGTCTTGCTTGTGGGTTCCCTTGGGAACTTACCATTGCCATGTCTTGACATGGTCTTATTGGTAACTTTAGTCATGAAAAGGTCAATGCCGAGCCTTGGCTTGGACTTACATGAAATCTTCCTTGTTACTCACCAATGCCATGCCTTGGCTTAGACTTACATGGGATCTCTATCTCTTGATAGCTTTTCAATGCCAAGACTTGTCTTGGTCTTACATGATAACTTGCTTGATTGCCGATGCCATGTCTTGACATGGTCTTATACGAACTTTCTTGTCTCATGTGGCAGATTGAGTATCCTAAGTAATTCATTTTCAATCGGGACTTTCATATACATGCTCTTACTAACTTCTTTGTTTAATAAATCATTAAACATTTTCATAGAACTAATGTGCATTTAACAACATAGCAAGCAATTCAATGAAAATATCCATGAAGCTTGAAAATCATACAAACTTACTGAAATTAGCTCGGTTGGGAATCATCTCTGTCTTAACAAAACAATTTCGTTAGAGCCGGGAGACATCACATTATCATTATCCACATATGGCATGTATCGCTAGACTCTTACTCGTGCTAGGTTAGTCCGAGAACCGACTAAACCATGCTCTGATACCACTAAATATACAACCCCATACCCGTGTCTGAGGCTTAGACCGGATACGATACATTATTATGCTTGAACTTGTATAAACATGTATTTACGGGCTATAAAATTTCGTTCCGAATTAAAAACTTCTCTTTCTTAAACAACTCATACATCTCATTGGCCTACGAGGCCTTAAACACGTTCGAAAACTTTTACAAGCCAAAAGAAACTTTTCCTTAAAACAGGGGCCACACGCCCGTGTTGGTATAGGGACACGCCCGTGTGCCCTTAAGACATGCCCGTGCCTTCCACCCGTGGTCGACACTGACTAAATCCACACGGCCTGGACACGCCCGTGGCCCTGGCCCGTGTGCCAAACCTGGCATTCTCGACTTATCCACACGGTGCAGACACACGCGCTGTGCGTCGACCATGTGACAATTGAATTTCTAAGTGTCAAGTGCAGGCTTCACACGGCCTTGGAACACGCCCATGTGCCAACTGTGTGTATCACACGGCCTAAACAAACGGCCATGTGACCAGCCTGTGGCCTAATCTGACTTAAGATACTAAGGTGCAGGAGACACACGGCCTAGACACACGCCCGTGTGTCTATCCGTGTGGGCACTTAGAGGCTATCTACCAAGCCTTTTTACCACTCTCATTTACATAAATTCATACATCATCACATAACTCCACATAGCATCAATTTAACTCTTGAATTAAAGACATTTAATCATTTAAAGAGACAAAGACTTCATCCCATACACTAGGGAGAACTATTCCGAATACAATTACAATTATAACTTAAGCCATCATTTATGGCTATACATAACCAATCTCTAAGTTCTCTTAGGCCAACACAATTTGGCTACATCAATTAGAACTTAATCAACTCTAAAAGAATCCCTATATATGCCATGACTCATAAGAACTTGAAACACCATACCAAGCGTTTATTCGATAGTGTGAAAACATCTCCGGTGGCCTCCAACCCGAGCTAGTTAAAATAACCTATAATAGATGGGAAAAGAAAAGGAGTAAGCAATAATGCTTAGTAAGTTCATCTGCATAAACTGACAAATACCGACATTTATTCAATACATATAACCACAAGGTATTATACTGAGTTTTTCTCATTAACTCATGGTAACTTAACCACTCTTGAAGCTTACTCATTCTATCTCTTACCACATTCACCCCATGCCACAAGCCAACTGCTCGTGTTAAATAGCACACATTCCTGCACTGATCGTCAGGTAATCACATAGAACAACACACCAAGCAAATTTCAATAAGCTACTCATACTACAAATCTCTCGGTGGTTTTGCACTTAGCCCACCATTAAATCTCTAATAGGGTGGTATCACACACAGCCCACCAATCATTTATAAGCGATGGTATCGCACACAGCCCATCGATTACTAATTAATCAGGTGGTAACGCACATAGCCACCGATATTAATATAGTTGATGGTATCGCACTCAGCCCGTCACTACCATCAATAAGGTTATACCGCACATAGCTCACCATTATTTTACATTCGTGGATAGTAATCCACAAGTATATCTCTATTTCAAATGTTCATCCGAGAACATCCTCACATACTTTTATTCTTACTTAACTTTCTACGATACTCGTTTGCATTCACATAATGCATTTAATGAATCTATCTCATACAACTAAGGTATATTAATTACACATGTCCCACTAGGGATTCATCATATATTGAATTCATCTCCATTCAATTCTAACACATACTTGTGCTTCTCGTGGTACAACCACATACATTCAACATATCCGTTGAATTATTCAAATTGTTAACTAACTCTCTTGAGTCTCATACACATAGTTCTCATTGACATTATAACCCAATAAGGTCCTACATACATTAACATGTCGATGCCATGTCCCTGACATGGTCTTATACGAACTCTTACACCGACGCCATATTCCAATATGGTCTTACTCGAGACTTTAACCATCATCATATCATGCTATACACATTTCAATTCTATTGACATTTCATCAAAAGATATTTCATGCATTCCTATGGTAAATATACATTCCATACCATATTGGAATGTTAAATTAACTCGTACGTAATTACAACGTTTGCACATGAACTTACCTCGATGCCGAAAGGCCCAAAAAGGGACTTTTTGCCCACATTTCTCTTTTCATCCGTTCTAGGTCTGAAACTCATTTTCTTTGATCTAGAACAATTAAATTTACTGATTTAATCACTTATAAATCATAATACACCATAATCTACACTTTAGGCAAAAATGACTATTTTGCCCCTACACTTTGGCAAAATTACGATTTTGCCCCTAGGCTCGTAAATACATTTTCATCTCAATTTCTTATTAAGCAAGCCTAGCTGAACATTTAATCCTCTTACAACATCCACAATTCCATCTATTTCATGCCTTAATGAACAAATTACAACTTTTGCATTTTAGTCCCAATTAGGTGTTTTCATGACAACAACTTTCACAAAAGTTGTTTCTCATCATCCTATTATTCATTTTCTTCCATAAAAACTCACCAAACAACACAAACTCTATCGTGGTAAGTCCCTAGACTTCCAACCATATTGCAAACTAGTCCTCTCAATAGCTAGCTTAAGCTTTGAGGACTCTAAAAATGCAATTTTAATAAAAAATAAGCATCAAAATCACTTACTTGAATGGAGTACAGCTTGCTGAAATTTTAAGCTTTCAAACCCCTCCCATGGCTAATATTTTCGGTTGGAGAAGAAAGATAAATAAAAAGATGATAACTTTTGCATATATCATCTTATTTTATTTATTTTTCCAACTAATATCACCAAATTTCAATCATAATAAATGCTCTTGTCCCCTTTGCATATTATGGCCGGCCAACACACTTAAACAAGGCCAAATTGCACATTTGGTACCCCCAATTTATAATCTATAGGTATTTGGCACTTCTAGCAATCAAAATAGAACTTTCGCACTTTATGCAATTTAGTCCTTTTTTACAATTTAGCTAGAAATCGCTAGAATTAAGGCACCAAAATTTTCATGCATCCTTAGAAACATGTTATAACATATAAAATAACATGAAAATAATTTTCTCTAACCTCGAATTAGTGATTCCGAGATCACTATTCTGACTAGCCCCTAAATCGGGCTGTTACAGTAATGAGGCTGTGTAAGTTGAAGTAAAAAGGGTCACTGTGGAACACACGGCCACTCTAGAGAAAATTATTAGGGAGTGTTAGGACCAAGTGGAGGCCATTATGCAGAAGCAATCTGAAGCCCTAGAAAAGTTCAAAAACAAAATAGCTGAGAATGTCTTGAATTCTATTTCGAAGCAAAAAATGAATATCTTAATGCACGCTTAGGTTGCTAGTGGCCCCTTCGGTGCTCGCAAAGTGGGCTTCGATGCTCTTAATAAGGTGGATATGAGCGAGTTGGGCTTTGATGTGCTATTGACATGGGGCTAGATCTTTCGTCTAGCGATCTGTGTGGCATTAGGCAATTTCTTCACTAAAAAATGCCTAAGTCAGCCTAACTCACAACAATTGAAGATTCAACAAAATTCCTCTAAGGCACCTACGAAGAACAGCAGAAGAACGAAATAAGAACGAAGTCGAAAGATGAACAAAAGCCACAGAAAGCAAGAGCACTTGAGAGAGAAGTTTGAGTAAATGCTCTCAGAATTCTATTACTGTTAAGAATTCAACATGCAATGTATTGATTTACAAGTGAGTGGGAGGCTCTCTATTTATAGTTGAGCTCCCCCAAAACCCGCGGACAAGATTAAGTTACATCAACGGACAAGATTAACCATATCCCTTAATTTTAGGGATTTACAAGATATGCCATATCAAATCTAATCTAATCTTTACAAGATATGATTCCTATCAATCTTCTAAGATTAGTTACTAGAATAGCCTAAGTTGCCATATCTTCATTATCGGGCCAACTAGGCTTTAATCTGACAGGCTTCTCTAATAGTTCTTTGAATCGAGCCAGTTCTCATAGGCTAAATGATCCCCATCTTATCAATAGACCTCCATGGGGCGCATCTTGTGCCATGGTCATGGGCTTTGCACTTTGGCCCGTGACATTCTCCACCACCCGTTCTCACAACGCCCTCGTTGCGACTTCCGAATGCCACTGACTTGATTCACCTCGGAACCCTAGTTGCCTTGGCTTCCTCCTGACTTGCCTTGCAATCGGGTTGTCCCTTCTTTTGAAACTTTTTCCTCGACTTTCGTCGCTTCTTAATTTGAACCATTACACTCGTTGGTACATCTCGTTGACAAGCAATTTCCGCTCTAACTTGCCCAAATTTTAACTTGCTTACTTTCGAATCCTCGTGATTCTCACACCTTAGCTTTGTTTTGCCCACAGTCCATCGGCCTCCTTGCTTATGAACTTTGAAAGGGCCCCTACGACCTTGCCAAGCCAACAAGTCAGAATTCAAAACACTATCAAAGTGTTCACTATGTACCTTACTTGCATCATTTACTCGTCCCGACTGCTTCTGCATCGCTCCTTTTCCCTCGGGGCCCAATACACAACCCATCTTTCCCAAAGGTGTCGGCTCCATAGTCGATTCTGCAGGCTTCATATCGATCTCTTGTGCCACTAACACTTTCGAAGGGGCTTTCGTAGCATTCCGTCTTATCGAGCCAATGTTCCTCCCATATGAAACATCCTCAACTAGTTAGATTGACGACAACACCTTTGTCCCAACCTTCATATCCCGATGCACCGGTATAATAACTTTTGATAACGGCCCGGTGACAATATGAATTTGATCAACCCATGGATACAGAGCTGCCTAAATTCTATCAAGGAAGTTTAAGCCAAGCACATAATCGTAATCATCTAATTGGATTACCTTGAATTCTTCCTTGCCCTTCTATTCGCCGATTTGTAGCTCCGCATTATGAACTACTCCCACAGTTGGGGCCTTCTCGAAATTTACTGTCTTGATCTTCCTATTCGATTTCTTAATCGAAAGACCAAGTTTCCTTGCAACCTTTTCCGATATGAACAAGTCCGATGCTTCTGTATCGACAAGAGCACTCATCTTTTGACCTTCAATGTTGATGTCTACAAACATCAACCGTTCTCTACCATTCCTTTTCTTTGGAATGAGTACCATCGAATTGATCATCGACGTCTTTTTCTCAACAGGCTTCGCCTCTTTCGGCTCATTATTCCTCTTGATAGCCGAAACTGAAGATACCTTTGGGCAGTCCCTCTTCATGTGCGGTCCCTTATAGAAATAGCATCGTAACTTTCCCCTCTTCTCTTTCGGGTTATTAGGTCTTCACTTCTCATTTCGTGGTTTTCCATTACCACCGTCGCTACTACTACTGTTGCTATAATAGCTATGTCCCTCCTCATCTTCCTCATGGTACCCACCATTGCCTCTTCTGTTGGACTTGAAAGATTCAAACCTGTCTCTTTTTGGAACAAGTGGAAATGAACTCCGCTACCATCATGGCATTGGTAAGTTCCTGAACTCCTCGGCATTACAATTCTTGCTTCACCCATGGTTTCAACCCATCTATGAAGGAGAAAAATGCTTTCTTCTCGCTCAAATCAGAGATCTCGAGCATGAGTTCACTGAACTTCCGCACATACTCCCTAACCGTGCCTCGTTGCGTAAGCCAGAACAACTTTGCTTGAGCTTTATCCTCGACATGCTCGGGGTAAAACTGTGCTTTGAACTCTTTTTAGAACTCTAAGTCCCAATCTCGGTCCCACCACGTCTCACATCAGTGGACCTACGTCGCCACAATAACAAAGCAACGTCATTAAAATACATAGCAACAGTATTTACCTTTGTAGCATCATCCTCAATGCTCATCGCACAGAAGTATTGCTCCATGGCCCAAGGAAAGTTGTCCACTTCACTTGCGGACCTTGCCCCTTTAAATGCTTTCGATTTGGGCACATCCATTTCTTGTTGCTTCGGCTTCGAAGCCAACATTCCATTACCTATGGTAGCCTTGAAAATCTTGAGCTGCCCCTTAAGCTCATTGATCTCCTCATTCAAAGCTATCACCATAGCCTCAAGAGTATCGTCCTTCTCAACCAGCTAATTCTCCGAGGAACCGATAGTATCCCACACAAATTCCCTGAGCTACTCCTGCATTTTTTGCAACCCATTATTGAGTCTATCATCGACATCGCTGGTCCTCTCTTTGATGTCCCCATAGACTCTTCGAGAGTGATGACTCGATCCTCCAAAGCTGACAACAAGTCCTTCGATCGACTCACTTTTCTGGCCCTTCCTCGGGTCTTCATTGGCTCACTCTGACCAACAACTTTTTTTGACATCCCAATAGTGCCTTTGAACGAATAGTTCGGATACCACTTGTCACGGGGCTAGATCTTTCTTCTAGCGATCTGTGCGGCCTTAGGCAGTCCATTCACTCAAAAATGCCTAAGTCAGCCTAACTCACAACAATTGAGGATTCAACAGAATTCCTATAAGGCACCCACAAAGAATAGTGGAAGAACAAAATAAGAACGAAGTCGAAAGATGAACAAAATCCATAGAAAGCAAGAACACTTGAGAAAGAAGTTATGCTCTTAGAATTCTATTACTCTTAAGAATTCAACATACAATGGATTGATTTACAAGTGAGGGGGAGGCTTTCTATTTATAGTTGAGCTCCCCCAAAATCGACGGACAAGATTAAGTTACATCGACGGACGAGATTAACCATATCCATTGATTTTAGAGATATACAAGATATTCCATAACAAATCTAATCTAATCTTTACAAGATATGATTCCTATCAATCTTCTAAGATTAGTTACCATAACAGCCTAAGTTGCCATATCTTTATTATCGGGCCAACTAGGCTTCAATCTGACAGGCTTCTCCAATAGTTCTTTGAATCGGGCCAGTTTTCGTGGGCTAAATGATCCCCATCTTATCGACAAACCTCCATGGGGCGCATCTTGTGCCATGGTCACGGGCTTTGCACTTTGGCCTGTGACACTATGTCCGTTGGGTGCTGCGTGGGACTCATTTGTGTCTGCCAAGAAGAACTCTCCAGACTTCTACTTAGTGGAGAATCAAACTGAAAGTGGGGAAAATGAGGATATGGTCCCTTTCGGTTATGATGTTGCCTCTTCTGATGATACTGACCAAGGCACTGACGGAGAAGATAATGCATCCTATTTTCTTTGTATTTGTTGTTGTTTTGTTGTTATTTTTTATGAAATGAAAATTTGTGATTAAAGAAGTTTGTTTTTGATAGCCTATTGTCGTTGTGTCTTTTGTGAGCTTATTACATTTTTCGCATAGCTATACTGTTATTATAAAGGCTTTAAGTAAAAACCTTTGAAAATCACATGTTGCGAGTTGTTTAAGACTTAATGATATTGTTAGCTGGGAATATTAATTCGCGAATAGCTTTATACTTGAAAAAATTTGAAAGATAACTAACTTGGTATGTGGATCCGCGAGCTATTTCATACTTAAGAGAATTTTAAAAGATAACTAGCTGGGGATGTGGATCCCCAAGCTATTTTATACTTCAAAAAATTTTGAAGGATAACCAGCTAAGGATGTGAATCCGCGAGCTATTTTATACTTGAGAAAATTTTGAAAGATAACACAACTGAGAGTTTTCAACTTTCACTAACTATATTAGAGGTTGCGGTTTTTATCCTGCGAGCCTTAATATGACAGCTGGGAGCTTTGCTCTCGCTAACTATGTTGGAGGCTATTGTTTTTATCCTGCGAGCCTTAATATGACAGTTGGGAACTTAGCTCTCGCTAACTGTGTTAAAGGCTGCGATTTTTGTCATGCGAGCCTTAATATGACAACTAGGGCTTTGCTCTCACTAACTATGTTGGAGGCTGTGGTTTTTATCCAACGAGCCTTAATATGATAGCTGGGAGCTTTGCTCTCGCTAACTGTGTTGGAGGCTACAATTTTTATCCTACGAGCCTTAATATGACAACTGGGAGCTTTGCTTTTGCTAACTGTGTTGGAGGCTACGATTTTTATCCTGTGAGCCTTAATATGAAATAAATGTTGTTAGGGAAAGATTCTTCATTTACAGGGTAAGAATTTACACATAATACTTTTTGAAAAGTTGCGCATTCCAAGTTCACGATACAACCGTGACATCTATTCTCGCTAGCTTATATGCTTCATAACCTATTTTTCTATAACTTTGTATGTGTAACACCCCAAACCCGGCCCAATTGGTACGACCGGATCTGGTATGTCACTAAGAAAATTTTGGAAGAACATGTCGTATTTTTCCAAAAAGCCCATATATATTTCATATAGAATATGCCTTTGTAAAATAAAACCAAACTTAATTACATGCCTTAGTTTAATTAGTAATATAAAAAAATGAAATAACTAAAAGTAATTAAAGCCCAAAAGTAAAACAAAATATACACTAGTGGCCCATGGCCTTATTACAACGAAATTTTAAAATCCACCAAATAAAAATATAAAATAATGACTTGAGTCTTTTGCTAAATCCACATATTCTTCTCGCATGGCCACCTTGCGCACTCTCTCCGGCCCGGTCCAAGCACTAGGTATCACCTGAAATGTTAATTAAAAGGGTGAGTCGCGAGACTCAGCAGTGCAACCCTCATGCACCACTAGATTTTGGGCCTTAAGCCCGTTAAACAAAGTAAACAGTTTAATACTCATAATAGAAATTAATAACAAATAATATGCAAGGCCCAACCCGCTTGCCTAGGTTTCCATCCGCTACACGCCCCGCACTCAACCGTACACACCATTGGGGATTTCTACAATTGACCCACATCACTACACACCATGATGGCGCTCATACTGCTCATCCACATATGATGGCCGCCCCTTATAACATATAATGGCCGGCCCGTATAACATTTAATGGCCGGCTTCAGATAATGTTCACTTCACGGCATTAGCCACTACATCAGATCACGGTAAAACCGCTACACATATAACGTATAACTTCCTCCTTTCATCAACCCAACCCATGCAATCACATACAAGCATTTTACTTATAACATATAAACAGATTATTTACTAACCTGGTGAACCGCTTTTACCCTCCTTGGGCTTTCATCAATAAATCGAGATGTCGGCAATTATCAAAACATATAAATCTTATGATCATGCATTTTATGATTAGATCTAGATGGTGGGGAAGTATTACACACCTGATATCGCGAAATCCAATATTCTTAGTCGATGTCCTTGCTATCCGGATCTATTATCCTCAATGTAAAGCCTTGCTCAAAAGCCGAAAAAACACACAAAGATTTAGTCCCTTCAACAATCGGCCAAGGTTAATAAATCCCAAATTACACGTTAAAACTAATAGATCCCTTACCTTGAAATCCCGAAAGTAACACAATTCTATAACTTAGAGATCTATGCGATTGACTCCACTAAAGTTCCCTTCAGATTTCGGCACAAGTAGGCACCACAGAAGTAATTCGGCAATCACAGGAGATGAGATCTAGGGATTTCGGCTTTTAGGAAAATCCCAAAAAATTATGAACAAGAGAAGGCTGATGTGTCTTTGGCTTTTAAAATACTTGAGTGAGGAGTTTCGGTTTCTGACAGGAAAAGAGAAGAAGAAAAGAAAACAAGGAAGAGACTTGAAGATTTCAAATTAGGAAGAAAAAGAATGGAAAGAGTTTCACTTTTTTGAATCAAAGTGAAGATGAGGGAATAGGCTTAGAGATTTCGGCTTTTGCAGAGAATGAAGAAGAAGATGGAACTTTAGGAGTTTTCGGCTTTTACTCAGAGAAGAAGAGAAAAGAATGAGAGAAAAACCCAAATGACGAAATTGAAGAGATATTCCCCCTATTTATAGAAATTTCGGCACTTACCTAACCTTGCAGATAAATCCTATCTGTTCTCCTTTATCTTAATCTACTAGCTCATCTAAAAGAGACTTAATTATCTCTAACTCCTCCTCCTTTATCAAAGATATTATCCACATATTTTAATCATTAAAATCCCTAAATTTTAGCCTTTATCTGGTTATTATCCACATGAAATAAATTCCTAAATAATAGCCTTTATCTGCTTATTATCCACATATTTTAAACATTAAAACCCCTAAATTTTAGCCTTGTTGCCATCCACTCCACCTAATCCTAATGCCCAAAATTTAGCTAACTTAAATTAAAAGAATTGGGCTCCACGAAACTTAAATTTGGGCCCCTTACTCCCTTGTGTGGCGTCACCTCCTAAGATTGGGCCACAAGCCCACTTTGGTATTTTAAACATAGATACTACCTTTTAAACCCTATAATGCCCAAACAGATAATTTTAATCAAGGCCTCTACCTAAGCCTGAGCCCAATTTGGACCCCTAACACTTAAATTAATACATTAAACATATCCACCCATTAAACGCATAGGCCCAAAAATTCAGGATGTTACAGTATGGCCCCTCCCAATTTGGAGTCATTTTTCCTTGCTACGAAGCGAGTAGACTAGCTTCAGTATTTCTTAAGACAAGATCGCCAACTTGGAACTACTTGCTTTTTACCTTGGAATCGTAGTAGTGAGCTACTTGTTCGGCACGTGTTGCGTTTCTAATTTCAATTGTTTCTCTGTGTTCATCAATCAAGTCAAGATTGAACTTGATGGCCTCTTTATTAGCTTCCTCGTTGAAGTATTGTGTTCTGTACAGCCTTAAACCGATCTCTGCAAAGATTATAGCTTCTGCACCACAGATAAATGAAAAAGTTGTTTCTCCTGTTGAGGTATGAGGTATAGTTCGCTGGGCCTATAAGATTCCAGATGGTTTTTCTAACCAAGTGTCTTTAGCCTCGCCAATTTTTTTCTTGAGGGCTGTTTGAATTTTCTTGTTCATTGCTCCCATTAATTTGTGGCGTTTTCACCGAGCTTTGAGCTAGAGCTATCTGGAGGTCAGTGTATAATTTTTTAAACTTTCCCTGGAACTGTGTACCATTGTTTGTAATAATCATGCAAGGTATCCCAAACCTGTAGATAATCGATTTCCACAGGAAAGACTCCATTTGTTTCTCTGTTATAGTTGTCAATGCTTCAACTGCAATCCATTTGGTGAAGTAGTCCACAACCACTACTATAAACTTCTTTTGTGCCGTGGCTATAGGAAACGGGCCTAGGATATCAACCCCCAAGTTGTGAATGGCCAATGACCTGACATGACTTGAAGAGGCTCCGCTGGTTGTCGCTGGACTTTTGCATTTCTTTGGTAGGAATCGCACACGCGAACCAGCTAGTGTACGTCTTTCTAAACTATAGACCAGTGATACCCTTGTCTAAAGTTTTTTTGTATGAGAAGTCTACCCCTAGGTGATCACTGCAAATCCCTTCGTGGATTTCTCGCATAACATATTCAGCCTTAGGTGGTGATAGGCACCACAACAATGGATGTGAAAATCCCTTTCTATGTAGTACACCCTCCAAAAAGGTGTACCTATCAAATGTAGGATAAAATACGTTGTCTTAATTCATCGCGTAGTTAGATGAGTTCATTACATGATGGCATTTCCATGAAGTTGGCTAGCACTTGTCCCTTTATTGTCGTTCGCAGGGCGAAGTCTATTCCAAATTCAGCAAGTTCAATACTCCACTTCGTTACCCTTCTTGAAATGTCTACATTTTAAATCACTTCCTTCATGGGCTGATTAGTAACTACAACGACTGGATGAGCTTGGAAGTATGGGCGTAATTTGCGACCTGCAATTATTCGAGCATAGATACATTTTTCTATTTTTGAGTACATTAGTTCGCTGTTTTGGAGTACCCTGTTGATGTAGTATACTGAGAATTGGTGGGCACCCTCTGACTTGATCAGTACTGCTGCAACTGTCTCTTCTGAGGTAGCCAAATACAGGCAAAGAGTTTCTCATACCCGGGGTGATTTCAAAAGTGGAAGGGAGGTCAGATACAGTTTTAATTCCTCTAAGAATGCTTGACATTCTTCGGTCCATGAGAAGGAGGTCATCAAAGTTTTGAAGAAAGGGAGACACTTGTTTGCCATCATAGAAATGAATCTGTTGAGCGCCACCACTCTGCCTGTGAGGCGTTGTATGTCTTTTATGGTTCATGAAAGAGGCATTTCCATGATGGCTTCGATCTTTTCCAAGTTCACCTCTATCCTCCTGTAACACCCTAAATTTTAGGGTTAGAAGATTTGAGGTTTGAAGTAAGGATCTTTGAGTAGGTCGAACAATTGGGTAAGTTTCTACGTTTTAGTGTTAGAATGGGCCTGCTGGTCTGGTGGTTAGTTGAGTGTTAGTGTACCTCTGGGTCTCGTGTTCGAATCCTTGTGGGGGTTTTAGGGGGATCAATTTTATTTTTAGTTTTGTTTTAAAGTTTAAAAATTTGCTTATTTATATTTATTTAATTTTTAACTAAAATAGGGCCAAAATAATTTTCACGTTCTTTTTCTTTCTCACCTTATTCCTCACGTTAGTGGTTTTTTCCCCTTCTCCCTCAAATATTTCTTTTTATTTTATTTTCTTCTTTTCTGTTTTCGATCTTTCTGGGTTGATTTTGCTTGCCCATTGTACGTTTTTTGCTTCTTCTTCGTATCAATTTTGGGTCTTGTCATCGTCTTAGTTGATTGACTGAACTCATGTGCTTCGTTTGACTGGTGTCGAGATCAGGTAAGTGTTTCTTTTTGTTTTAATGGAGGAACTACTTTGATTTTGTTGCATTGATTAATTGAATTCTTATAGTATAGTTTATGTTTGCAATTGAGATTTTCGATCGGTTTTAGAGAGGCAAAACGATCAGTTCGTGGGTGTGTAGACCCCCACACGGCCTAGACACTTTCATATGACCGGGGCACATGGCCGTGTGGCCTTGTTTCGCAAATAATTATTCTGTGTCAGATTTTTTATCTGTTTGTGAGTCTATGTGTTCCGACCCTCGGCTAGGTCTTAGTAAGGGTGGTTGGGACTCTATTTTTGCTCAGACTTACGTGTTTCTAGTAATCATAGCACTAACTTATTGTTTTGTGTAAGTTATGTTGCCATGTAATTAAGTACCGTGATATCTAATTCTGAACCTGGTCATTTGGATATGTGCACCTCTGATTCTGCTTGACTGATGTGTGACTATTTGTAAGTTGTTTACATTGATTCTATAAGCCTATTTACATACATGCATTTGTATAAAATTCTAGGTTTGGTTGCGAAGAGAAGGAAGTCTGATCTGATTTGGTAGTTTCAACTGCATTACACCTGTACAGCGGTTTACCGCACAATACAATACATATGTCAGCTCAACTGCATATTTTCATTTGAGTGGCTTAGTTCCACACATGTAGTGTGTAGGGTTGGATGGGTCTTTTGTGGTGTGCATGGTTGGTTGAGCAATTTTGTGTGTGTTTGCAATTTTGTAAACACGATTTGTATGACCAAATGAATGTTTCGTATGTCTGACCGTTTGATCTAGTTTTCATGGTGGATCGTATATTGGTTTGATTTTTAGTCACTTGCTATTTACTTTTGGTTTAGACTCACACTGAGCTCGTGTAGTTCACCCCTTATTTTTCCCTTTTTCAGTTACTTTCATGTTCTATAGCTGGACTTGGCATGCCGGAGGTCTCGGAGTGATGTGATTTAAATTAGGCTAATAAAATGTTTCTTTGAATACTTTAATTTGTGAACTATTTTTTACTGTAAAAAAATCTATAGAGACCATGGTACAATTCTAACTTGGGTTTTCGTAAATTATTTTCCTTGGTATAAAATATAGAACCTGCAGAAATTTATTTTCGAATGCTTTTGACGTAATTTTAATTCGTTGTTTTGAATCCTAAAGGGATAAATGATTTAATTCGTTTTTAGCAAACTGTTTGTAAAATTGTTTTCAGATCACTTTAGTGATCAATGTGGCCTTCGGGATTGGGTCTAAACTTTTAGGCCGGGTTTTGGGGCATTATATTTTGTGGTATCAGAGCCAGGTTAGCAAAAACTTGACCTATGTTTTACGTATCCGTGTGTGCTCGTGTTTTTTTAAAAAAAGATATTACCACATTGTTTTGAAATGATTTGTGTTTTGGAAATGTTTTACGAAAGTAAAATTTCTAAGACTCCAATGCTGGTCCGGGTGGAAATTCGAAACTGTAAGATTAGAACTGTCCTATTAGATATTTATGTTGTGTTCGCTTTTGAAAATGTAGATTTCATAAGGTTGATTTTGAGGTTTGATATGAATTTTGAAGGTAAGCGAGATCGTGAGGATCAGTTTGACGAGACTCTCGAGGAGTCGTTAGCTTCTCCAAGATGTGTGTCTGTCCGAGAGTCAAAAATCAATGTGGTTCTGCTAGCTTTGGGTAGCGATAACCCGGAAGTTGGTACCTAGGCATTGACTCGGGTAGTGAGATAGGTTGTAGAAAAAGTTTTTGAGGCTAGTTTAGAGAGGAATAGAGAGTTAGTCCAAGGTAGGTGTGTGGATTGTAGGAAAAAGAGAGATCGCAGTCCTTTGAGGTTGGAGCCTCGGTCTGCGAAGCGTATGAGATCGCAATTGAGTGCAAGTAAAGGTAATATGGAAGGTTCTAGTAGCGGTGTGAGCGTTTTGGTTTGCGGGCACTGTAAGAAGTGCCATTCGGGCGATTGTTGGAAAAAATATGGAGTGTGCCTCAGATACAGATTCACGGAGCATCGGATTAAGGAGTGTTCGCGACGACATTGAGACATGTATAGTTGTGTGTTATTGTTGGGGTGATGATTGAGAATGTTTCAACTTTCTGATTATGATATAGTGAGTGTGTGTGTGTGATGGATAATTAAGTATGTACTTCAGTGATTAAGTGATATGGGTGTTTGTTTAAGGTTCTGGGTTCGAGTGTTCGTGTATGTAAGTAATTGATTTGGTCAGTGGTTGTGTGTTATGTATGTGTGCGAGTTTTTAAGGTTAGAATATAGTATGCTAGTATTCGGGTTTAGAGTGCGCATCGGGAGCGTAGTGGTAGACCCAGGGTTAAGCATCTGTTCTATTAGTGGAAAATTTCGGGGACGAAATTTCTTTAAGGAGGGGTGAGTTGTAACATCTCAGATTTTGGGGTTAGAAGATTTGAGGTTTGAAGTAAGGGTCTGTGAGTAGGTTAATCAATTGGATAAGTTTCTGCGTTTTAGTGTCAGAATGGGCCTACTGGTCTGGTGGTTAGTTGAGTGTTAGTGTACCTTTGGGTCTCGTGTTTGAATCATTGTGGGGAGTTTTAGGGGGATCAATTTTATTTTTATTTTTGTTTTAAAGTTTAAAAATTTTCTTATTTATATTTATTTAATTTTTAACTAAAATAGGGCCAAAATAATTTTCACGTTCTTTTTCTTTCTCTCCCTGTTCCTCATGTTAGTGGTTTTTCCCCCTTCTCCCTCACATGTTTATTTTTATTTTCTTTTCTTCTTTTCCATTTTTGATCTTCCTGGGTTGATTTTGCTGGACCATTGTACGTTTTTTTTCTTGTTCTTCGAATCAATTTTGGGTATTATCGTCATCCTAGTTGATTGATTGAACTTGTGTGTTTCGTTTGACTAGTGTCGAGATCAGGTAAGTGTTTCTTTTTGTTTTAATGGAGGAACTGCTTCGATTTTGTTGCGTTGATTAATCAAATTCTTATAGTATAGTTTGTGTTTGCAATTGAGGTTTCCAATCAGTTTTGGGGAGGCGAAACGATCAGTTCGTGGTGGTTGGGGCTTCATTTTAAGGTGTGTTTCTGAACCCTTAGTACCTAGGGATTTCCTTGTAGATTAAAATTCACATTTTCGGCCTGTTTCGGGGGGTTTCGTGACCACACGAGTGGCCACACGGGCGTGTACTGCACATGGGCGATCCACACGACTGTGTGGAATTGGGGATTAGGGTTTTTGGGACGAATTTGGTGCAACACGGCCGTGTGGCCAATAATTGGGTAACTTTTGGTGCTACACGCCCATGTGTCTAATTTTGGGAATTTTAGTCGATTTTCATATGGGTATGTGTTCTGGACACACGGTCGTGCCCCGTGGGCACACAGGTGTGTGAGACTTCCACACGGTCATGTCTGCCCTGCACCATACTTTAGCACAAATGGACAAAGAGTTACATGGGCTGTCCACATGGCCATGTTTCCCAGACACACGGGCGTGTGTCATCTACACAAGGGCGTGTGCCTCTATCGCATAGGCGTGTAGACCCCCACACGGCCTAGACATGTACATATCTATTGCCACACTTCTTATTTTGTAAATTGTTCAATTTTATTAATGATTTCGACCTTTTATTTTATTATGCGATAAATAAATTCCTAGAAGAGCTTAAAACTAAAAACTTAAAATATCATAAAAAGTAATATAAAGTAAAAACAAGATCCTCCCCTTTTTTTTTGCAGTCCCCTCTGAATATGATCGCCTTGTTCCTTCCTCAACATTGGAGTCCATGGTTCGAGTATAAAGTCTGGAAATTCAAGCACAAAAACAAATGGGTTATGAAATATATATTTTAAATGCATCTCTGATTGAGTCATCCCGTATTTTTTAGTATCTCCAGTAAGCTTGTTGATGCAACTGCATGTGCTGTAGCATAGCCATTACATCAAACTATTCACTTTGTCAAATTGTTCTAGATGAAGGGACTCTCGGCGTCGGACTTAGAAAATATGTCAAGGGTGGTTTCAGTTTTGGGCAAGTGGTTGAGTAGCCGATGGTAAGGTGTAGAGTTGAAGGGGGTGGTAGTTTTAAGAACAGTTTAGGTGCGGTAGTTGGTGACTTCGAATGAAGGTGTTCAGGGTGGTGATTAAGGAGTTAAAGGTTGCAACGTTAAGGGGTTAAGTGAGATGCACTATTGGGCTACTTGAGAGTGGCGATGGAGCAAGGTAAGGGCTATAGGTTTGAGCAGAAAAGGGTTTAATATTTCCCTTCCTAGCAGTGTATTAAGCCCAATGGAAGCTCTTTTTTAGATCTTAAGCTCCTGTATTGAAAGTAAACTAAAAAAAAACTCAAAGAAATTAGTGTTTGGTTTACAAGTTGACCCTTTATTTAACAAAACAAATACTTAAATTCTTCAGGCTATTTAGAAAAATATTTTTCAAAAAATTACATTAAATTAAACTCCCAGGAAAGATTGGAAGGGTCATAGATGGTCCCCGCTTAAGTCCTAATCTCCTAGACAGAATTTTAATTAATGTAATGACCCAAAGAAAATTTTATCTAAGTCTACCATTTTATCTAAATGAGAAAAAAAACTAAAAATATAAAATAACGATAGAGAAAGTGAAGAGAACTCCCTCCATTTTATTCAGGATCATCATTGACCATGGTGGTGTCAAATGGCCATTTTTCATACCAACCATAACCATCTAGGAAGTAATCATATTCTTTCCCATAAAATCCGTTCAACATCTTATTAGGGAAAGAAAACCCAAAATGATCTTTTCTGGTGGCCTTGTTTAACTTCCTATAATTCCTACAAATCCTCTAACCCAAGACTCGAATATATGAAATAATCCGTCCAGTACCCTTTTTGTGCCTTTCTAAAATCAAAAGTGTCTCTTTTTCTTTATTTTTGGTGAACTCAACTGAAATAGTGATAGGTAAAGTCGAAGACAGACCCAAAAAGTCATATTTCAAATGAGGAGACAAAATCTTCAGTTCGAATTCAGCTGGCTCTTCAATCAACGACTTTGGTTGCGTATACTCCTGAGCTCGAATTAGCTTCTAACCAATCTAAACATTCCTTTTCTTCATCATCACTTGGCGAATCCTTCAGTAGAATATGTTCTAATGGATCGTCTAAAGAATTGAGCTCCAACTATGTAGAAGCCAACTATTCCATCTTGGAAATAACATAGCAGTCTTCAACTATATCTAGGGATTTAGAAGCATCGAAGTCATTAAAAGTCACCTCGTCATCAAAGATTTCTTTCAACTGAGTATCTTTTTGCTACTTCTGGAATCGTTGAGGATATGGTAGTGGTGGAATCTTAGCTTTAATCGGACAACTCTTCTATGGAAATTTTTTTGCATCCGACAAGGGTGTTAGATAATTAGAACTGACTGGTTTAAAGTTTACCACATCAAGGATCATCGAATCTGACTTCTGTGAAATAGGAGTTTCAACACTCAGTTGAACTTCCTTTTTGTCTTTAGCTACAACAGGCACATTTTGAACCTCAACCACATTGGGCTCCAATGTCTTTCCACTTGGCAAAGTGACCGCTTTGCAATGTTCTTTGGACAAAATTCTTTGATTTTCAATATCGCTGGGCAAAGCTCCTTGGGGTTTATTTCAAATTTCATTGGTTACCTGACCCATTTGATTCTCCAGATTTCTTAAAGTGGCATCATTCTTTGCTATGTATGCCTTCAATAGATTCTCAAGATCACTTGAAGATTCAGTTGGTGGGGGTTGTTGCACTTTTTGAGAATATTCTGGCATATAATTTGGTCGAAATGGCATAGAAGAGTCGCTATGGTTGGCCCATTGATTACTCCATGGAGAAATTGGATGATTCTACCATAAAGAGTTGTAAGAATTTGATTGCGGACCATTCCAATTCTGATTTCCCATATAAAATTTTGACTCTTGATTCGATGGGAAATTTTCAAAGAAATGACCATCTCTACAGTATTCACAAGAAGTATTCTCGAACTGGTTTGGCTACTAACATGTCAGGTTACCATTGAAACTATTAACAATTATGTTCTTAAGTATAGAAGATATAAAGGATACATTGGCTGCCAAAGAAGCAAGTGTGTCCGCTTCATGTACTCCTGCTACTCGTCTTTCTAAGGTTACTCTATTGGTTTGCCACTGATAGCTATTACTGGCAAATCTTTCAATAATCTCATAAGCATAGTTATAAGACTTAGAAAGAAGGAATCTATTTGCTGAAGCATCCATCATCATTCTAGTATGAATATTGAGACCAATATAGAAAGTCTCCATTTGAATGCAGTAAGGAATGCCATGATGAGGACACTTTCGTAATAACTCCTTGAACCTCTCCCATGCCTCATATAAAGATTATTCGTCAAGTTGTTGAAATGAAGTGATTTCATTTTAGAGCTTGGCGGTCAGAGATGGAGGAAAGTATTTCATTAAGAAACATTCAACCAACTCTTGCCATGTAGTTATGGAACCTGGCGGTAGGGAGTTCAACAACGCTCGTGCTTTATCTCTTAAGGAGTATGGAAATAATCTCAGTCTAAAGGCATCCTCGGTCACCCCGAATAGTTTGAATGAGTCACTCACTTCCATGAATAGCCAAAGATGAATATGTGGATCTTTAGTAGGCATCCCACTAAATTGATCCATATTTTGCAACATTTGGAACATGACTGGCTTTAGTTCGAATTGCGGTGTCTCAATTTTGGGTCTCAAAATACTCGGATTGAGCTCGTTGAAGAGAATAATGACATATTGTTGAATGGCGTAGTTTCTGTCATCAACAACTATGATCATATTGTGAGTATTATAAGTGAATGCTACTCCTTGATTTAGGTTTTGATTTTCAAAATCCATCTCTCCGGTCCTTCTTTGGTTCGCTTGTCTTCTCCTTTTTCTGAAAGTCCTTTCAATTTCAAGGTCTATGGGGAGTAAGTCAATAATTTGATCAATACTCATAACACCTAAAACAAACACAAAAGAAATAATGGAATTAAAATTTAACAGAAAAAAAGACCAAAATGCAAAATTAAAAATTTCAAAAATAATGTCTTTTAAAACAGTCCCCGGCAACGGCACCAAAAACTTGGAACAATAGAAATGTGCAAGTGTACACAATCGTATCAAGTAATAAAGTGACAACTAAATGTCGAGTTATCGTACCCACAGGGACTGTGAAAGAAAAATATTTATGAAATGTAAATCAAACACTTTGGTGATGGGAAAAATATGTTGTTTTGAAGAAGTAATTTAAAAACTAAAAGTTTAACTAAGTAATAGAAATAAAAAGTAAAAATTCCAATGCACGATATCAAAAAGATAAGTTTTAATCAACATGACATAATTGTGTTAGATCGATTACATTCCATAACTTAGAATTACTAAACCCATGTTCATATTGTTACGAATATTTTCATGGCAACTTGGTAATGTGTTAACTATTGCAAATGCATACTTTCTAAATCAACCAATCTCTTGAACATTTTTCAATGCCAATCCAAACAATTAATCAATCTTCATAAGCACATATAAGATTAAGTGAGGTAACAATATATTTCTATATTAAAATAGTTTAATCAGAATAATCTTGCAAGTTATGCAAGGTTAATGTACCGTTTAATATCGTCGCTAATTTAACCCTCAACTTCCTTAGAAGATTAAACATGCACCAATTAAATATTTTTTCAATTGATTACAATTTCAATATGTTTAATAATTAATTCATTTGTTACCTTACATTTTATAATGCAAGTATAACATAAGCATGCTTTTATTTAATTGAACAACTTACCAAGGCCTATAACAACACAAACATGATTTTAATAATTCAAGTGGATAGAATGAAATCAATCTAACACGAACTAATTTAAGTCATTTTAATCAGAACAAGAACAACAACACAACAATTATTCATATTCACAATCACAACATAACAAGAAAAATTAAAGAGAAGGGAACCAGGAAGCAAATCCAGTATTTCTCTAAAGCCAAACTAGTGTGTTCCTCTTCTTCTCTGCTTATTTTCTTGAACCGAGGCCTCTATGAACAATTGAATAATACTATTCCTAGGTGGAAGAAGGATCTTTTTCAAGAGGGAAATCGGCAAGGGAAATGGACAAGAAAATGGGAAAAACAAATAAGAGAAAGAGAGTGAAAGAGAGAGAGAGAGAGAGATGTGTAGGAACGAATGGTGTGTGAAAGAGGAAGGGAAGATGGGTATTTATAGGTGGGAATGACTGCTAAAAATAGCATATAAATTTCAGCCTCTCCTCTTCCCTTGGTCGGCCATGCATGGTGCAAGTTTGAATGGCTCAAACTTTCCATTTTTAGCTTAAGGCAAAAGGTGAAAGGTATGAAAAGTGGAGGGGATTGAATGGAATTTAAGGAAAATTCAATGGTTGTTTTTCAATTTAAAAAATAAGCTAAATAAGCTGATTGGATCAGTTACAAGGACGATTTTGGGCTGCCCATTTGCTTGGTAGATCAATCTTATTTACTTAGCACAAATGGGCCTCTTTTCTCCTTCAAACTTTATATTAATTTTTAACCCAGTTAATGTTGGATTAAAATTAATTATAAAATATTTTTAATACATATTTTTGGACATTCCATGGTTGGAAAGTATTATTAGCCATGCTCTTGATCACTTGATGCACAACATTGCCCCAACGATTTAAGTCTCACGAGGTGTCTACCGAGCTAATTTTCACCATTTGTGCAAAATTTTCGAAAATAAACCAAATTTATGCAAATTTATTATAAAAATAATTAAAATTAAATATGTTAATAATTTAAGTGTAAATTAATTATTTTATAATTAAAGTATGAATTTCGACAAAAAATACTACGAAACTGCACGAATTAGGGCTCAAAAGGTGCTGAAAAGTCTATATATTTTTGTGTTTCCATCCCCATCAACCCGTTATTTACTAACATGTCATCCACGTAGACCTCATGCCCGTAACCTATCTGGTTCTTGAATATCCTATTTACGAGTCTGTAACAGCCCGATTTTGGGGCTAGTTGGAACAGTGGTTTCGAAACCACTAATACGGGATCGGAGAAAATTATTTTTATATTATTTTATGTGTTATATCATGATTATATGAGTGCATAAAAATTTTGGTGTATTAATTTTGGTGATTTCATGTTTAATTTCGAAAAAGGACTAAATCGCATAAAGTGCAAAAGTTTTATTTTAATAGCTAGAGGTGTCAATTAGCTATGAAACATTAAATTAGAGGTGCTTATTGAGTAAATAGACCACAAATTTGTTAGTGGCTGGACATGGAGACAAAATCATGAAATGTCAAAGGATTAGGTGGGGTTTTGGTGACTAAATTGACTAAAAATAAAATAAATAAAGAAAGCATAGCGTCCATCTTCCTCACCACTGGAATTTTCAGCAAGAATTAGGGGTTTTTGAAGCTCAAACTTTTAGCCAAGCTATCCTCTTGCAAGTAAGTGATTATGATGGTTATTTTTGATGATTTTTGTGTTTTTGGAACCCCTAAAGCTTGATCTAGCTAATGAGGGGACTATTTTGCAAAATGGTTGAAAGCCTAGGGTTTTTCCATGAGAGCATTAGTGTTGTTTGCTGAAATTTTATGGAAGAAAATGAAACTTGGTTGTTAAATAAACATCTTTTGTGAAGAGATTTTTCATGAAAACACCTAAAAATGGACCTTTTCATAAAGGTTATAAAATGGGTAGTACATGCATGAAATGATTTGTATTGTGAGTTGTCATAAGAGTAATAAATGTTCAGCTAGACTTTTTAAATGAAGAAATTTGATGAAAAACGATTTACGAGCCTAGGGGCAAAATCGTAATTTTGCCGAAGTCTAATGGCAAAATGGTAATTTTTTCCAAAGTAGAAATTTTAAAGTGTCTTGATTTATGTAGTGATTAAATGAGTAAATTTTATTATTATAGATCAAGAAGAACGTTGAATCAACCTTGACAGAGGAAAAGGCAAGGTTTCGGACTAAATTGCAAATTGGCATATTTTGTATCGAGGTAAGTTTATATGTAAATGATACATCCTTTTTATTTATGTTTTTACTTATTAATGAAATATGTGAAATATGAATGAATGTCATTGATATTTATTGAAATGATAGAGAGTGAGGAAATTCTCGGATGAACCTTCGGAATAGGAAAATGGGTACGGATAAATATCTGTGAACATGTGATTATTGGTGGGCTGTGTACGATACCACCGTATTTATTTATTATTGGTGGGCTGTGTGCGATACCACCTTGTTATTTATCAACGATGGGCTGTGTGCGATACCATCGTAATTATTATTATTGGTGGGTTGTGTGCGATACCACCGTAAACATGTAATTATTGGTGGGCTGTGTGCGATACCACCTTGTTAATTATTAAATGGTGGGCTGTGTGCGAAACCACCGTGTATCTAATATTATTCCGAAGTGTTCATCGAGAAACTTTGTTTAGGTGAAAGTTCATGTGGCTTTGTGGTGATAAGTGCAGGGTATAAGTACATGTAAATGTGAGCAATGATTATGATATGTGTTTGGGGTGTGGTAAGATTTGAAATGAGTAAGTATAATTACAATGATTGGAATTGTTCTTGATTGATAAGTATGTGGTTTGATGTTTATTGTTTACATATAGACTTACTAAGCTTAAAGCTTACTCCCTTCTCTTTTCCCTTGTTTTATAGTGTCGAAGAGCTAGCTCGGGATACAGAGACTATCAGACTGTCATTTTATTTTGGCCAAAGGTGTTGGCTTGTCATGACATGAATTCTTTTGTATAAGGCCATAGTTGATGGCTTTTTCTTATTAATCTATGAAATGATGATGTTATTCAAGAATGTGCAAGTTTCTTGTTTGATTCATTGGTGTAATTATGCATGAATGAGTTGGCTGCTTAATGTGGCTTAGGATGGTGCAAGTAGGGGTGGCAGAAAGGGCTTGGTAAATAGCCTTGTTCTTGTCCACATGGGTAGACACACGGGCGTGTGTCTAGGCCGTGTGTGACACACGGTTTGCCCCATGGGAGTGTGGTTTGGCCGTGTGTCCCCCTGAATTCCAAGATGGCAAAACAGAATGCCCAGTAGTAATCACACGGGCTGAGACACAGCCGTGTGTTTCAACTGTGTGGTATACACGGCCATAGGACATGGGTGTGTGCCCAGGCTGTGTGAAGTCTGCACCTAAATTAGGAATTTAATTTGCCACACGGTCTAAGGATATGGGCATGTGCCTTGGCCGTGTGACATTTATGGGGTGATGACGTCAGAAACAGAATGTCAAGGTTTTTGCACACAGGCTAAGACACGGGCGTGTCGTGGCCCTGTGAGGGACACGGGCCATGGACACGGGCGTGTGACCGGCCGTGTGAAAACCCCTGTAGGTTCAAAATAAAAAAATTAAATCCACACGGACTAGGGACATGGGCGTGTGTGACCACATGGCCTGCCCACACGAGCGTGCCCCTCACCACATGGGCGTGTGGCCCTGTTTTAAGCAAAAAAATTTCTAAGTGTTCAAAAGTTTCGGGTTTAGTCCCGAACCATTCTGTATGTATGTTTAGGGTCTCGTGGACCTATAATGGGGGACGTTATGATCTCGAATGAGAAGTTTTAAGTCGAAAAGAAATTGTATGTCTCGATGTTGCATGTTTAAGCAAGTTAAGTTCGGTAATGCCTCATACCCAGTTCTGGCGTCGGATACGGGTAAGGGGTGTTACAGAGTCTCTGATAGGTTGCTCTCGCATTCTGGAGCCCAAATGGCATTACCTGATAGCAAAAAAGTCCTTCCTTGGTGATGAAGGTTGTATTTTCTTGGTCTCCTCAATCCAACAGAATCTGATTGTATCACGGGAAAACGTCCATGAAGCTCGTGGACTTGTGGCAGAGGCGTCTACCAATTGATCAATTGATGGCAGGGTCAAATTGTCCTTAGGACATGCTTTGTTGAGGTTGGTGAAGTCAATGCACATTCTCCATTTTTCATTTTCCTTCTTCACCATTACAACATTCAAAACCCGATCCAGATATTCTACCTCACTAATGAATCCTACTGATAGTAACTTAGTTACTTCCTGTCTCACTGCTTCCACCACTTGTGGTGTGAACTTCCTTCTCTTCTATTTTACCAACTTCGCCTCTGGGAGTAAGTTCAACTTGTACACAATTACTTGGGAGTCCACACCTAGCATGCCTGCTGCGAACCAGGCAAAAACATCTAAGTTCTTCCTCAAACATTGGATCAACATATTCTTTTCTTCTTCTTCCAAAGTTGATGACATTTTAACGGTTCTTTCCTCGTTATCACAAAATAACTACAGAGTCTTAGTATGTTCTATAGCTTTAGGTTCTTTTCTCCTATGTACATCTCTTACGTCTAAACTATCTAAATCAAGAACTTAGCTCGCCAATTCAGCCCCCTACAAACTTTGTCCTTTAACTATAGGCTCTCTCGCCTATTTGACAGACAACATATGGCACTGCCTCGCAGTTCACTGATCAGATTGCAGGAATCCAACTCCAGTCTTTGTCGGAAACTTAATTTTCATACAGAACATTGTAATCGCCATCATTTCCGTCCTCATTATCTGTCTTCTGAAGATGGCGTTGTATGCCATTAGGTGGTTTACCACGTAGAAGTGAACATATTCTGTGGTTATATGCTCGTCATCCCCTAATGTGACTGGCAAAGTGATTGATACTTTCACCTCAACGGGGTGGTTTGCAAAACCATACAACGGGCTAGTCTTAGACAACGCATGTTACTTTAGTCCCATCTTCTGATACGCGTCCCAAGATAGCACTTCTAACGTGCTTCCACTATCCAAGAGTATTCTTTTAACCTAAAAACCCGTGACTGTTGCTGAAACCACCATTGGATCGTTTACTTCCTCATCTTGAACCAATTCTTCATCATCACTGCCAAACTTAACGTTCCATTTTTCCTGCTGTCGCGACCTCTTAAGAGCACTGCCTAACATCACACTGCTCATGTGCGCCCCCCTCTTCGCATTGGAGCTTGCCCAATCTTCATTTGTGCCTACAATCACATGGATGGTGCCTTTAACTTTTTGCTTTCCCTTGGGATTGTCCGATGAGGAGCACTCCAATTTATGAATTCTATGAGCTTGCTATTTCAGACGCTCTTTCTATAGCGTCTTTCTGTAACACCCCCTACCCGTATTTGATGCCAGAATAGGGTACGAGGCGTTACCGGACATAAATTCAAGCAATCATACAAAATCGAGACTCAAATTTCCTTCCAAATTAAAACCTTTCACACACATTCATAACGTCCCTTATATGAGCCTACAAGGCCCAAAACATGCTTCGGGAGTGGTTCAGACTAAACCGAGATCTTAGGAAGATTTTATGAAACTCAGAAAAATTTTGAGATTTTAGGGGCACACGCCCGTGTGGGTCAATAGACACGCCCGTGTGGCATGTCACATGCCCGTGTTCTTAGGCCGTGTCAATTTTAGGGTGCATTCTGTTTATGACGTCAGCAACAAATGGTAGCCACACGGCCAAATCACACGCCCGTGTGCTAGGCCGTGTGGTCGATTTTATTTTCATGATTTTTCATAAATCAGGTGCAGACTTCACACGACCAGGGCACACGCCCATGTCCCAAGGCCGTGTCCCTCACACGAACGAGACACACGGTCATGTCTCAGCCCGTGTGGCCAATCCTGGACATCCTGTTTTGCTAAATTAAGGTGCAGGGGACACACGGTCGGATCACACGCCCCTGAGGGCAGACTGTGTGTCACACATGGTCTAGACATACGCCCGTGTGTCTACCCATGTGGACAATTACAAGGCTATTTTCCAAGCCAATTTGTCACCCTTACTTGCAAATATTCACACAACATCACATGGCACAAATCATGGCATATAATGCCTTCAAAAAAAAAAACAACTATAATCAAGCATTAACGTATCATTTTCAGACTATCATCTATCATGCATTATAACGTTAGGCCTTGCCAAATCATTTCATGCTAGATTCGCACTCAAAGGGGCATTAGCATATGTATGAACTCATAACCATCATATATCAAGCAAATATAAACCACATCACAAAACATTGACATATGCATAAACATACTTATATGGGCTTACAACCATTTAGCCATCACAAGCTAATACATTTAGCCAAATCATAATGACTCATACACCAAATGACTAAGTTCTTATACATGCCATAAACTCAAAGGGGTTTGCATTCACTTATACCCAACATGGTAGCTTGATAGTGTGATAGGATCTCCAGCGATCTCCAACCCGAGCTAGCTAAATTAACCTATAAGAGATGGGAAAGGAAGGGAATAAGCTATAGAGCTTAGTAAGTTCATATGCAAATAATAAACAACTATTAACATTCATTTACTTTATCCATCCATAAGAATATTATTAATACAATTTGCATTAAATCTCATGATTTCCACTTAGTCATTCATAATGCTTACTCATTTATCTTACAAACACTATTTGCATGTCTTGGCATTAGACTAGCAACCATAATCTCCCCATTATAGCATATCACATTATTTAACAAGATATTTCAACTCTCTTAACAACATGCACATCATGTACGAGTAATCAAAATTTCGACATATAGCTTAACAATCTTTCACTTATCTATAGTTCATATCTTTCTATGTTTTCATAATGACTTTAATCGACGATTACGCTTATCTTTCTTTTTTCTCATATCCAATGAATCACAGTTTAAGTATATACATCAAACTATTTCACAACCCAATTAGGCTCTTAAGCCTAACACCTGATCATTTTCAAATCTTATCATGCATCCATTCATCATAAATGTAGATCATTAATCGCAAGGTTATCAATATCTCAAAAGCATAACTTATTCGTGTACATTCTTACCAAGAATTCATCATATACCAAATTCACTTCATATGAGTTCTGTGTACATACCTGTACCACTCGTAACATAATCATAGCCTTTCATATAATTAACAAAATCTTTAAATTACCCGTTGAACCACTTGGAATACTAAAGGATACCCGGGAAACCTCATACACATAGTAAGATGCCAATGCCATATCCCATATATGGTATTACGTGGGATCACAAATAGATGCCGATAGTCCAGCTATGGTCTTACACAATGTCATACATAACCCTAATGTCATGACATTTGTATCCTATCTATTCCTAAGGTTCAACCGGAAATTTACCACATCGAATCTTCGTCGAACGTACTTATATCAATAATTAAACAATTCATGAAATATCAAATATTAAATGCATAATATAAGGTTGCATTATTTACACACGAACTTATCTCGATACCAAGAAAGGCAAAAAGGGACCTAACCGTCAATTTCTTATTTTTCCCCGTTCTAGGTTCGAACCTCATTTTCTTTGATAATCGATCTTGGAAGCTTGAAAAACTCTAGCCATGGTTTCTCCATGCAAGTTTCGGCCGAGGGGTTGAAGATGGACAAAAATTGGCTTTTAATTTTGTTTTAAATTCATTTTAATAACTAAATAACCAAAATGCCCTTAATGAAAAACTTTGGAAACATACCTAACCATGTCCATTTTTGTCCACCAACTTAACCAATGTCTAATTACAATATAAGGACCTCCAATTTAAAATTTCATAGCAATTAGACACCTCTAGCTTCTAGAACTCAAGTTTTGCACTTTTTTATGATTTAGTCCTTTTGACTAAATTGAGTGCCCAAACGTCGAAATTTTCACGAAATCATTTCGTGAAATCGTAGACCATAAAAAATATAATAAAAATAAATTTTCTTACGTCGGATTTGTGGTCTCGAAACCACAGTTCTGACTAGGCCCAAAATCGGGCTATTACACTTTCAATGTGAAAAAATCCTCGATTTTATGTCCCATGTCGTCATGATAAGCACATCAGTCTCTCGAGTTTGTCCTTCTCCCAATGCTCCTCATCGGAAGTGGCTTGGGTAAGATGCCAAGGCTTCTGATTTTGTTGATAATGTAGGTATGGGTGGCGTTCAAAGAAGTATAAGCTGCAAACCTTTCTTGAGAAACGTATCTTCTGGCGTAGTCTTATTAAGGTCTCTGAGGAGCTCTAATTGTATCACCTCATGGTTAATTCCTCAATGGCCTATCCCTTCTTACTTGCAGTGATTGGCTAGGGGGCCTTGCTTGCTGCAAGGACCCTCCATGTTTCTAAACTGTCTGTCTACTCTCTAAAAAGTGGTGCACAACATCTGCTTGATCTCCTCTACTTCCGTGAACTTGTGAGCTCGTTCGTAGAGGTTAGTGATCGTGTCCAAACTAACTATGACAACGAATAAGGCAAGCACACCTATCGTTTGGTAGTATAGCTATGGCAAGACTGGAACTATCGTATCCTCAAGGACTAAGAGTACTAGTAATTACTATCTTTTTATTATCTAGCCTAATAATTAAGGGAATTTGGTTTTAATCTAAAAATTAACTAACTAATTACTAAGCTACGGATGCTAAGACACAGAGAATGAATTGGGAAAATACTTTTGGGAAAATCAATTGATTAAGACAATACCCGAGGAAGAATCCACCTAGACTTCACTTGTTATTTAACTCAACTGCATTTATTTATTCACTCGACTTGATCCGTAGGATTCCCTAATTTATATTATTATCTCTTTCGAGACTAATAATGTCTAACCCTAGGTTGATTAATTGAAATCTCTTTCTAATTAAAACCCCTAATGTTGCATTAACTCGATCTATGGACTCTCATATTAGGTTTGACCCTAACACGGCAGATTTTCGTCGTCCTATCTCTAGGAGTGCGATCAACTCCGCTTAATTATGCTAGATCTACTCTTAAACAGGGACTTTTGCTCATCTGAATAAGCACATCAATACTTGAATCAATATCATGAAATATTAAAGCAAGAATTAAGAACACATAATTAAGAACAATTCAAGTATTTATCATATAGTTCAGAAAACAATAACAAGATCCGTCTTAGGTTTCATCCCCTTCAGGTATTTGAGGGGTTTAGTTCATGTTTATAAAAGAATACATCTCAGAAGAAATTAAATAACAAAACATAAAGAAAACCCCTAAAACCCCCTGAAGGAAATTTAAGGGAGAATCATCAGTCTTGAGCATGATTCTGGCTTCTGAGATGGATCAACTGGCTTTCTTCGAGTAATTCCCTATATTCAGCCCTCTCTGGCTTCGCCCCCCTTGAAGGTCACACTTAGGGTGTTTATATAGACTTCAGAATGTGTTTCTTTGCCTCTAAGTAACCTTTTCCCCGTAGAATTAAAACGGGTCACGGCAGGGACTCGTCCGTGTGGCACGCCCGTGTGAATCAAGCCCAGGCTGTGTTCAAGTCTGCTAAAGTTGCATGGTCGTGTGGTGAACTCCAGGCCGTGTTGACTTCTTACTTTGGCCCATTTTCTCCGTTTTTGGCCCGTTTCTCGTTCTTTTTGTTCTCCTATGCTCTCCTAAGTATAAAACATGAAATTAAAGGATTAGGAGCATCAAATTCCACAATTCAAGGGATAAATCATCCAAAAGTATGCCAATTGTGGGATTAAAATATGTATTTATTACGGTTTATCAAATACCCCCACACTTAAGCATTTGCTTGTCCTCAAGCAAAATCCTCAACTCACAATTAAAATTCATTCTTCTCAACTTATAACTCCTATCAATAATGTTTCGAATAATCCATAGGTAATCATACATTGAGAATTCAAATAAAAGAACATCAAAGTTTCAAACAATCTAAGTTGAACACTTTATTCATGGAAAACATAGGTATTCCCCCTTATATAGGTAATCACATTTGATTCAAAATATCACAGAGTTAACATCCTCACTAAGGATTCACTCAAATCACTCGAAGTGTTTAAGGGACAATGAATTAAGCACTCAATAGCCAACATGAGAAGTTATTACCATAGGCTTGCATGAAAATAAAATCTCCACCACTATAAATTGAGATGATACATCGATCAAAAGGTCTTTAAAAAGGGTTGTAACGTGGCTTGGTTAGGGGGTGTGGTCGCAGGCTGAAAGAGGAGGTTAGAGTCGAGAATTGAATCGAAAGATTACTTAACTAGAAGAATACTAAAACTGGGGAATAAATTCCTAAATGATTCGTAAAACTGAATGTTCTTCATAGATTACTTCGTTTTTGTTCGAGCTTTACTTTGTACGAGTAACTAACTAAATTATTATTATCATTTTTTTTAAGAAAAAATCAAGTCCTAATAATGGACTTTACTAGGAAGAGGGAAAGCATAGCTAAGTAATTCTTTCAAATCAAATCTCGACAAAATAGGGATCAAATTAATTAAAGGGCTTTCAACAATAATAGGTTTTTGGTTAATATTGAGGGTAAATTAATGAAATGGTTGTTAGGCTCAATGGGGTTCACTAAGGGTTAAACATGAAGGTAGGCTTTTTATGGAGTAAGTGGGTTTAACCTAAGTGCCTTTATCATCTCAGTATATCAACTCAATGATGTGGTCTTGACATGCATAATCGAAGCAAGTTCTAGAATAACAGATCAATATTGACTCACTCAAAGCAACAATAAAAGTGAGCACGAAAGAATGTATGCTCTAAAGGCTCAAAATCTCACAGAAATTATTGGCTTTTGATGTCAACCCTGTGAACTTAAAACTTCAAGATAACACCTAAACTTGGGGAAACAACCTAGCAAATTTTTTAATTTTCAAAAATCAACTTATCATGCTTGATTCTCTAAAGCCTTAAAGTTTAAACAATCAATGCATAACTGCTTATGTTTTAATTCAAGACATATCAATAAAAATCATAAATCAATCAAAATTTGTTCTAATAGTGATATGAGAAAGTGACTTGAGAAAAAAAGACAAAATTCAGGGATTTGAGAATAATGCAAAAAGTTAGGGACTTTTCTAAATAAAATTCACCCCTACACTTAAGATGTACATTGCCCTCAATGTACAAAGATATTTATTTTAGAGATTAATAGCATGATATCATAAGAGAGAGGGAGAAGTGAAACTTCCAGAATTTTGGATGGATTCATTGAGCTGGAAGTGTGGAAACTTGATTCGGAGGTGTAGCATAAGTTAGAGGAGGCGCAGCAGATTTTCCTCATTAGAGTTGGGTATTCCAGAGTGCTATTTTGGGCTTTTTAACTGTGATAAAATCAGTTGGTTCTTTAGAATGTAAGGGTTACTCAAATATTGCCAAAAGATGTAACCTAAAAATAACTAAAATCAACATGAGTCATAAATAAAATAAAAATAAAATGAAAATGAAAATTAGTATTTTAAACATAAAAAAAAGGAAAATAACATAAAGATAAAAGAAAAAAAAAAGGACTCAGAAGTCCTCATCGCCAGATGGCTCGCGAGGTGGGGGCGGCGATGAAATGTGAAGGTGCTGACATATCTGGTGGAGGGTGGCGTCGATGTGATCGAAGCGCTGGAAGCGTTGCTGCTCAAATCGTGTTAGGCACTCAGATATGTCCGAAATAGAAGCTGCCGCATGAACTGGGCGATGGCTTGGTGGTGGCTCCTCGTATGGTGGGGGGACATCATCAGTAATGTCCTCAGGATCATCCTCTTCGGTGGCATGGAATAGACGATATTGGGGAGGATCGATCCCACAGTGACGCTTGATCATCCTAATGTTTATCATGGTCGAGATGCCCTATGGAGACATCTGGCCTATCAAGGTAAGGGAGGATGATTGTGCGGCGGTGTTGAGGAGACCAAAGTGTCTCGCGAGGCGTGTCACATAGGGCCCCATGGTAATGACCCCCTTACGATGCCGCTCTGTCTGATGCCGGATGGCGAGAGTGATAAAGTAGGCAAGGTCGAACACTTGGCCGTGCCCCATGTTCCACAGAAAGTAGGCGTCATGGGTATTCATGGCGCCGATACTCTCGCGCCTTCCTGTCAATGTATGCGCGAAGAGGGCATGGAGGTACCTCAGTGATGGGGGAAGAGCGGTCGCCTTGGAACGACTAGGATCGTATGTTGCTGAGCCTGGAACCAAGGCCTGCCAACACTTGAATGGGGAGTAGTGGATGTGGCGGTGAAGCGTGTCGAGTTCATTCTCCTCCATGAACTCTTCTGTGTAGAGCCCCAGAGCGACTCCAAATTCAGGGACACTCATTGCGTGAACCAATCCTCCTAGGTGAAATTGTATGGTGCCTGGGTCGTCGTGGTTCGTCATCACCACCTGCAAATGAAAAGTAGAGCAAAGCTCTAATGTTAGTTCAAGGTATGTAGGCTCGACAATACCGAAGAACTGCTCCCAAGGGTCGATGGACAGTAGGGCCCGAACAACATCAGCAAGTTGTACTTGCTCTAGGGCGGCCCAGTCGATGCATCTGCCTGCACTGATAGGTCGTGCTCGTAGAATCTAAAAAATTTCCTCTTGAGGTTCCAGAGGAAACTGTAAGAATGGGTGTTACACTTCGGCAGATGCGCTTGCCGATGATGAATCGGGTCCCTTTCATTTTTTGAAGCAGGGACTGCAGTTTTCTTGCCACGGGAAGAAGACATTATGTTCCTGTAAAATGGGGTAGAGAACATCATCCCATATGTTATCATAATGATAGTACCTATGAGTCCAAGATTACAATCTCATGATATTAACAATGAAAACTTTTTTCCTAACTATTCTCTTAATACTAGAGGTTCAAGGCATTCAAAGGTTAGAGTTAAACTATCCATAACACTTAAGTAACCATCGGTAATGAAAATAATTATCAAGAATGAATAATAAAAATTTAAAAGGAAAAAAAATCTAAGATCTAAAAAACAAGCATGGAATAAATAGCATTAAGCAATAAAGTAGAGAGTGGAGGGGATAGAGTGGACCGACGGAGGTGTGGAGACGGCGCACGGTCGTGGAAGGATAACGCACGGGCATGTGTTACGGGAAGGTGGTGGCACACGGTTGTGTCATCCTTATACGGGCGTGGACTGCATTTACACGGGCGTGGTCTGGTGCGTGTGGAGAGGGGAAGGGGAAAATAAAGAAGAGAAAGGAAAAGAGGGAGAGGGGGAGGGTCAATGGCGGCCGGAAAGGGAAGGGAGATTTTGGCTGGGTGAAAAGTGGCAGGAGTTTTAGGGAAAAAGATGATAAATAGTGAAGGGTTTATATAGAAATAGGGGCACACGGGCGTGGCACACGCCCGTGTGAATTGTTTTTAGCCCGTGTGTTTCGAAAATTAGGGTTTTGGTGCACCTGGTTTGCAGCCCACGCTCGTGTGCTGTGGGTGTGTTGTCCCACACGGCCGTGTCGAGCTTCGTTCCCTTCTCCCACGCCCGTGTTATATGTCCCACGCCCGTGTTAATTTGACAGGTTCGGCCACGGTTTCAAGGTGCGAGCTTGTCGCACGCCCGTGTCGTTTTAACAGTATCGGCCTTTGTCCAAAGGCACGCCCGTGTCGTTCTTGCCCACGCCCGTGTTAATTTGATAGGTTCGACCATGGTTTCAAGGCACGGGCGTGTCGCACGCCCGTGTCGTTTTAACAGTATCGGCCTTTGTCCAAAGGCCCGCCCGTGTCGTTCTTGCCCACGCCCGTGTGAATTCCCATGGCACTAGGAACACCCGTGTGCCTGATCGTGTGGCTCTGAAAAATCTGTATTCGAAAATGTTGTTAGTGATTAAAGGCTGAAATTAAATAAATTAAAAATGTTAGTGCTCGGGTTGCCTCCCGAAAAGCGCTTGTTTATAGTCATAAGCTCGACTTACCTTGTATTCGTCTCTTTATGAAGGTTCATGAAGCTGAAGCTCCTCTCTAATATCCCTAAAGTTCTCACCGTTATATAGTTTAAGTCGTTGACCGTTTACCTTGAATGTGCCATAAGTAGGATGAGTTACCTCGATTGTGCCATAGGGAAAAATGGTTTTGATTACAAATGGACCTAACCATCTTGATTTCAGCTTTCCAGGGAATAATCTGAGCCTTGAATTATAAAGTAGAACGAGATCTCCAACTTCGAATTGTTTAGGTCGCTTTAGACGAGCATCATGGTGTCGCTTTGTTGCTTCTTTGTATAATCGTGGGTTCTCGTAGGCATTTGCTCACCACTCATCAAGCTCATTCAACTGCATCAATCTTTTCTCTACTGCAAGTTTAAGATCGTAGTTTAAAAATTTTATAGCCCAAAATGCTTTGTGCTCGAGTTCAAATGGTAAATGACAGCTCTTCCCGTAAACAAGTTTATATGGGGATGTTCCTATGGAAGTTTTAAAAGTGGTTCTATAGGCCCATAAAGCGTTGTCTACTTCTAATGCCCAATCTTTCCTGTTTGATTCTACGGTTTTCTCTAGGATACGTTTAAGTTCTCTATTGGATACTTCGACTTGTCCACTGGTTTGGGGGTGATAAGGGGTAGCTGTTCTGTGGTGTACTCCATATTTCTTTAATATTTTCTCGAATTGGGTGTTACAAAAATGAGTACCCCTATCACTAGTAATTGCTCTAGGTGTCCCAAATCGAGAGAAGAGATTTCTTAAGAAATCTCACTACCACTCTCGCATCATTAGTGGGTAAAGCTTGAGCTTCCACCCATTTCGACATGTAATCAACCGCTACGAGGATGTATTTATTCCCAAATGAGCTAGGGATCAAATATTTCACATGATAGCATATATGTTGGAGGCATTTCATCGCGTTTAGAGATATTACCTGTTCTCTTACATTTATCACATGAATTAACATACCTGTTAGCGTCCTTGAACAGAGTGGGCCAATAAAAACCTGATTCAAGTGTTTTATGTGCTGTTCTCGCCCCACTGTAATGTCCTCCTGTTGGTCCTGAATGGCAATGTTCTAGGATTTTGCTTGCTTCCTCCTTCGCGACACATCTCCAAATTACTTGATCTGCACATATACGAAAAAGAAAAGGGTCCTCCCAAAAATAGTTTTTCACATCAGCAAAGAATTGCTTCTTTTGATGATGTGTCAACCCTTTTGGTAAGATGTTAGCAGCTAAATAATTTGCAATATCTGTGAACCAAGGTACCTCAGAGTTGGATATAGCAAAGAGTTGTTCTTCGGGAAACGAGTCATTTATCTCACTCTCATCAAGTTATTTAAGATGGGGATTTTCAAGTCTATAAAGATGGTCTGCTGCAAGGTTTTCAGCTCCTTTCTTGTCCTAAATTTTCAAATCAAATTCTTGTAGGAGTAAAATCCATCTTATGAGTCGAGGTTTTGCATCAGATTTAGTTAAAAGATAACGAAGAGCTGAATGGTCAGTGTAGACAACAACTTTCGATAATATCAAATACTGTCTAAATTTATCAAATGCAAAAACCACAGCTAGCAACTCTTTTTCCGTGGTAGTGTAATTCTCTTACGCGGCTGTCAATGTCTTGCTAGCGTAATAAATCGGTTGAAAATGCTTGTCTCTTCGCTGTCCCAAAACTGCACCTACTGTAAAATTACTCGCATCACACATTAGTTCAAAGGGTAAATTCCAATCAGGTGCAATTATAATTGGGGCATTTATTAATTTAGTTTTTAGGGTATTAAATGCATCTAAACATTCCTGATCAAAATTGAAAGGTACATCTTTTTCTAGTAATTTCGTTAAAGGTTTAGCTATTTTAGAAAAATCCTTAATAAACCTTCTATAAAAACCGGCATGTCCTAAAAAGCTTCTAATAGCCTTAACTGAACTGGGAGGAGGTAGTTTTTCTATGGTTTCAATTTTTGCTTTATCAACCTCAATCCCTTTACTAGAAATTTTGTGACCTAACACAATCCCTTCTCGAACCATGAAGTGACACTTTTCCCAATTAAGCACAAGGTTCGTTTCCTCACATCTTATTAAAACTCGTTTTAAGTTTTTAAGGCAAAGGTGGAACGAATTACCGAATACCGAAAAGTCATCCATAAATACCTCCATGATATCTTCCACAAGTTCGTCAAAGATGGCTAGCATGCAGCGCTGAAAAGTAGCAGGAGCGTTACATAATCCAAAAGGCATTCTTCGATAAGGCGGGCGTGCTGTATGGACATGTGAATGTTGTCTTTTCTTGATCCTCAGGAGCTATTGGGATTTGGAAGTAGCCAGAGAGTCTGTCTAGGAAGCAGTAGTACATATGCCCAGATAATCTTTCTAACATCTGATCAATGAAGGGTAAAGGAAAGTGATCTTTTCTTGTGGCGTCGTTCAATTTTCTGTAGTCGATACAAACTCTCCAACCTGTGACTGTTCTGGTTGGAATTAATTCATTCTTCTCATTAGCTATAACAGTAATGCCTCTCTTCTTTGGAACAACCTGCACAGGACTTACCCAAGAACTATCATAAATAGGATAAATAATTCCAGCACCTCGAAGTTTAATTATCTCAGCTTTGACAACTTCCTTCATATTGGGATTTAATCGTCTTTGAGGTTGCACACATGGTTTATATTCATCTTCTATTAAAATTTTGTAGGTGCAAAACGATGGGCTTATCCCTTTAATGTCAGAAATTTTCCAAGCTATGGCTCTTTTATGCTCTTTTAATACCTGTAGTAACTCCACTTTCTCATTGGGTTCTAGGTCTGAAGAAATAATTACTGGTAGAGTAGAATTGCTTCCGAGGAATGCATACTCTAAGTGCTTTGGTAACTGTTCCAATTCCAATTTGGGAGGTTTTTCAATAGAAGGTCTCTGTTTGGATTCGTCATTTATTTCAATGCCCTCATACTCTTTCTGCCTTAGGGAGGAACTATTAGGATTTATTTCAATTTTTATCTCCCCCATCTCAGTGGCATCATCATCTGCCTCCTCACCTTGGACAAGACACAGTTCCAACGTGTCTTTATGTACGATTTCCTGAAAAGAATCTTAAATAGAATGATCAATAGAGTTAATAAAATAACATGAATCATCTTGTTCTCTAGAGTATCGCATGGCATCATAAATTTTAAAAATAATTTCCTCGTCACCTACCCTAAGCATAAGCTTACCATCACCTACATCAATATTAGCCCTAGCAGTAGTTAAAAATGGGCGTCCTAAAATTAAAGGTACCTCAACATCCTCATCCATGTCAAGCACAACAAAGTCAACAGGGAATATGAATTTATCAACTTTAACTAAAACATCTTCAATAATTCCCCTAGGGTATTTAACAGATCTATCGGCTAGTTGGATACTCATCCTAGTGGGTTTTGGTTCCCCAAGACCGAGCTACTTGAACATTTTATAAGGCATTAAATTAATACTGGCACCTAAGTCAGCTAATGCTTTCTCAATATTTAAACTACCAATTAAACAAGGAATAGTGAAACTTCCTGGATCTTTTAATTTTGTTGGTAGCTAATTTTGGAGAATAGCTGAGCATTCCTTGTTAAGTTCCACTATTGATAGCTCTTCAAGCTTTCTTTTATTTGTTAAAAGCTCTTTTAAGAATTTTGCGTACGTAGGCATCTGCGAAATAGCTTCAACAAAAGGTACGTTAATATGTAATTGTTTAAAGAGTTTGAGAAACTTACCGAATTGTGCATCCATGCGGTCTTTCTTCAACTTTGCTGGATATGGGATCGGTGGGTTATACTCTTTAGGTTCCGGTGTTACATTCTTGTTTGCTTCCTCACCTTTTTCCTTATTAATTTCTCGTGGCCTCTTCTTTTCAGCTTCAACCAACTCCTTTCCACTCCTTAGTGTAACTGCCTTCACATGCTCTTTTGGGTTGGTGTTACTAAGTAAATTACCTGGTTGCCTTTCAGAAACTATCTTGACTAGTTGTCCAATTTGATTCTCAACCCTTTGAATCGATTCTTGTTGAGTTTTCAACACCGTTTCGGTATTCTGGAAATGAGTCTCTGACACCGAGATGAATTTTTCCAACATCTCCTCAATGTTTGGTTTCTTTTCCTGTCGGTAAGGTGGTTGCTAAAATCCTGGAGGGGGTGGTGGTCTTTGATTTCCTTGACCTCCCCATGAAAAAGTGGGATGATTCCTCCAACCTGCATTGTAAGTGTTACTATAAGGATTATTTTATGGTCGAGGATTATTACCCTTATAATTTATTTGCTCGTTTTCCATGCCATGTCCGTAGGGTGAGTACTCAGGATTCGCCACACCTCCTAGATTTGAGTCACATTGCAATATTGGGTGTACCAGCGTAGAACCATACAAACCATCAATCTTTTTATTTAAAAGTTCTACCTGATTAGAAAGCATAGTGACTGCATCAATATTGAAGACACCGGCAACTTTTGTTGGCTTTGTCCTCATGACTTGCCACTGATAGTTATTCAGTGACATCTCTTCAATAAACTCATAAGCCTCCTCAGGTGTTCTATTATTAATTGTTCCACCAGCAGCTGCATCGATCATCTGCCTTGTTGAGGGGTTCAAACCGTTGTGAAAAGTTTGAACCTATAGCCATAGAGGTAACCCATGGTGAGGGCACCTTCTCAACAGGTCCTTATATCTCTCCCATGCATCGTAGAGTGTTTCTAAATCCATCTGCACAAAAGAAGAAATACCATTCCTCATCTTGGCCGTTTTAGCCGGCGGAAAATATTTTATCATAAACTTTTCGGTCAATTGTTCCCATGTAGTGATTGATCCTCGTGGTAACGAGTTCAACCACTATTTAGCTTTGTTCCTCAATGAGAAAGGGAATAACCGAAGAAGAATGGCATTGTCAGAAACGCCATTTATTTTGAAGGTGTCGCAAATTTCCAGGAAATTTGCCAAGTGGATGTTTGGATCCTCATCCTGCAAACCATAAAACTGAACAAATTACTGAATCATTTGAATAGTATTAGGTTTCAGTTCAAAATTATTTGCAGCGAAAGCAGGTCTAACAATACTTGATTTAGTTCCTGTTAAATTAGGTTTAGCATAATCATACATAGTTCGAGGAGCATGATTTTCGGCAACCACCGAAGGAAGTGGATTATTCTCAGCCATCTCTTCCGTATTATTAGTATCGTCCTCTTGCTCTTCTTGTATTTATTGTAGGCTTCTCCTTATTTCTCTTCGGTTTCTGCGAACTGTGCTTTCAATTTTACTATCGTAAAGTAGAGGTCCTGACGGGCTTCTTCTAGTCATAAACTAGAGTACTTGCCAGAAGCAAGAAAGAAGAAGTATTAGTAAATAAAAATTAATTGTAAAAAATAAAAAAAAATAGCTAAAGTAATAAAAATCAAGTGTTCCTGATATCTTAGTCCGCGGCAATGGCGCCAAAAACTTGATCGTGTCCAAACGAACTATGACAACGAATAAGGCAAGCGCACCTATCGTTTGGTAGTATAGCTATGGCAAGACCGAAAATATCGTATCCTCAAGGACCAAGAGTACTAGTAATTACTATCTTTTTATTATCTAGCCTAATAATTAAGGGAATTTGGTTTTAATCTAAAAATTAACTAACTAATTACTAAGCTAAGGATGCTAAGACACAGAGAATTAATTGGGAAAATACTTTTGGGAAAATCAATTGATTAAGACAATACCCGAGGAAGAATCCACCTAGACTTCACTTGTTATTTAACTCTGAACCAGACGATTTATTCACTCGACTTGATCCGTAGGATTCCCTAATTTATATTATTATCTCTTTCGAGACTAATAACGTCTAACCCTAGGTTGATTAATTGAAATCTCTTTCTAATTAAAACCCCTAGTGTTGCATTAACTCGACCTATGGACTCCCATATTAGGTTTGACCCTAATCCGGCAGATTTTCGTCGTCCTATCTCTAGGAGTGCGATCAACTCCGCTTAATTATGCTAGATCTACTCTTAAACAGGTACTTTTGCTCCTCTGAATAAGCACATCAATACTTGAATCAATATCCTGAAATATTAAAGCAAGAATTAAGAACACATAATTAAGAACAAATCAAGTATTTATCATATAGTTTAGAAAACAATAACAAGATCCGTCTTAGGTTTCATCCCCCTCAGGTATTTGAGGGGTTTAGTTCATGTTTATAAAAGAATACATCTCAGAAGAAATTAAATAACAAAACATAAAGAAAAACACTAAAACCCCCAGAAGGAAATTGAAGGGAGAATCCTCAGTCTTGAGCGTGATTCCAGCTTCTGAGATGGATCAACTGGCTTTCTTCGAGTAATTCCCTGTATTCAGCCCTCTCTGGCTTCGCCCCCCTTAAAGGTCACACTTAGGGTGTTCATATAGACTTTGGAATGTGTTTCTTTGCCTCTAAGTAACCTTTTCCGTGTAGAATTAAAACGGGTCACAGCAGGGACACGCCCGTGTGAATCGAGCCCAGGCCGTGTTCAAGTCTGCTAAAGTTGCACGGCCGTGTGGTAAACTTCAGGCCGTGTTGATTTCTTACTTTGGCCCATTTTCTCCGTTTTTGGCCCGTTTCTCGTTCTTTTCATTATCCTATGCTCTCCTAAGTATAAAACATGAAATTAAAGGATTAGAAGCCTCAAATTCCACAATTCAAGGGATAAATCATCCAAAAGTATGCCAATTGTGGGATTAAAATATGTATATATTACGGTTTATCAGTTAGCTAGACTCCGCGGTCTGTTATTTGTAAAGGAGTACTGTACATGGTCGTTCTATACCCTCATGATAAAGGTGTCTATGGCCTACTGATCCTCCAAGTTCTTCGTGTTTAGGGTCGCCCTGTGGAACCTCTTTATGTATTCATGAAGGGACTCGCCCTCCCTTTGTTTCATAGACATGAGTCTCATGGGCGTATTAATAATTTTTTTGTGGGCCCTGACTCTACCCAGGAACATCTTTCCCAACTGTGAGAAGTTTTGAACCGAACCTTGCGAAAGAGGCAAGTACCAATCCTTGGCGCTCCTTTTAAGCATTGTGGAAAAAGCTTTGTATTTTACCGCATCCGATGCTCCTAGTAAGTTCATGTAGTCATTGTACTGCATCAAATGAGCTCACCAGTCCCTTCTTCCTTCAAACATGTCTTTTGGGACCTTGAAGCCACGTGGTAGGTTTATTGTTGCGAGCTCGGGGATTAGTGGGTTATTAGAGCAGAACAACAAATCCATGTCTTACAATTCAGGGTGTAACGCTCATACGTCTCTTCACAACTCGCCTATCTCGTTCTGTCACTCCTTAGCCTGGGTGTCGGGGGCCTTGTCCTACATGTTTACATATCCTAGAAACCAAAGTTATCAGAATGTGTCTTCCTTTGCAGCTCATCGTTCTACTTCAGCAACTCCTGCTGAACAGTTTGTTGCTATTCGAATCGTGCCTCCTAAGCGACCATCTACTCTCTCATAAGTCTTATTTGCTCCTGAAGGGCCAAGAACTGTTGCGGGGGTGCCTCTTGGTTAAGAGGGAGTGGCAACCCCTGACTGGTAGAGATATGTAAGTCTAAAGGGCCAGAAGCTCCCCTATAAACCGTGTTGTTGAGGTTTTCTGGTTTATCGATGAACCATCTAGCAAATAAGTCTGTTTCGTTATGCTGGTCACCGGAACCTGACACTCCAACCTATCTTGATGAAGAGTTGAAGGGGAAATTTTCACTCAGGTGATTCATTTGCTTCTAAAACTGAAGAAAACTTAATCAAACTCAAAAAGATCTGATGATCGAAAGTTCGTCCATGTTCACCGCACCAATTGTTAAGTAATATTTTCTCATATGTTATTGATAGGAGTGTTCGGGTATTTATACATGTTATTATAGATGCCATTACAGCTCATGATAGGGCCCCACTATTTTGTCTTGACTCCGCTGCCTCTAGTACTGACATTCTCTATGAAATCCAGGTTTGTTGGGACGTGTTTATGGAGCACGCGGTCTTTTCTGATCCTGGGACTGACATTTTAGGCGGGCTTTGTACCTACTAAACACGTGTCTGGGTGGCCTGTGGAGCAGATGACTCCTTTCTACGAGCTCCCTGAGTCCCTGCGAGCTGGATCTGTGGTCTTGCGTTACGAGCTGGATCCTTGGTTTGGCTTGTGAGCTGAGTCCGTGAGCTCTCTCTGCGAGCAGGGTCCGCGAGCTCGCGTTGCTGTCTTCTTGTGGCTCGCTTTGCACTTAGTCTTCTGGTGGGATCTATTCGGATCATGGCTCGGAGACCCGAATCCCTAATAGGGCTCAAGTCAGTTATTACTGATGTATAACATATTATGGTTATATGATATTATATAAATTTTATTTATTTAAATTATTATCTAGAATATATATATAAGACACGAGTTTGGAAAAACTTTTAAATTGACAAAAAAATATTTTGTTATTTATCATATTACTAAATTGACATTTGAATCATTTTTATTTATTATTAAGTTTTGAATATTGAAAAATATTTATTATATTTAAGTTTAAGGGTAAAAAAGGTCCTTATTAAAATAAAATAAAATAAATAAATTAAGCCCTTAAGAATGCACTCAATTGAGCCTTCAATGACAAAAAAAAATCAACTAGGTCCTTCCAAAAATGAAAACCTTCATTGATCGATTTGATTGTTAATAGATGCTTACACAATAGACAAAATCAATGAGAAGTTAATGCATGATATACCACCTGGATAAGTATACTGATATGACATGCCACGTACCATGTATTAAAAAAATCAAATTTTAAAAAATTTAAAAATATGATAAAATTATAAAAATATATATATATAATTGTAAAATTATAATAATTAATAAAAAGTTCTAACAACTAGAAAAATCATAAGATGTTATACAATGTTAAAATATCAATAAAATATAATAAAAAATTATCCTTTTTTTTCTATGTTATGTGCCGGTATTAAATACCCCATTTTGTCTTGCTAGAAAATTTTTGTAACCTACTAAAAATTAACACGAAAGTCATGTTATTTGTTGAGTTTCATAAGTCAAGCTCCTATTTATCAAAATGTCTTAAATTAATAAAAATTATTTTAAGAGGTTTTCTTGTTCAATTTTCATATGAATTATAAAAATTTAAGTTTTGTAAATTTAAATAATTACTAACTTTGAATATTTATTATAAATATATAATAATTGCATCAAAATTTAATTTATATTCATAATTAATGTTTTAAAATTTTATATTAGTTTCTAATTTGAATATTTTTATTTATAAAGTTTAATATAATTATATAATATCTAAAATATATTTTAGATTGGATCTATGTAACACCTCTAACCCATCCCCGACAGCGGGATCTAATTAAAGGAAGCAACAGTAAATATCAAAACATTTACAAGAAATTTCAAATCAATATTTCATTTAATATTCAATAAATCTCATACAACCTGCAATTCATGCTTTAAAAATAACATCGGGTTTAAAACGAGTTTACGAAAGCTCTAAAATCATCTCAGAAGGAAGCAATGACTAATTTAAAAACTTAACAAAAAGTAAGGAAAAGTATGCAAACAAGGGTCACAGATCAAAACAACCCTAGGTGAAAATTTTCAGAAAATGGGCCCACACGGCCTAGCACACAGCTGTGTGGCTCACGATCTGCCACACAACCTGGCACACGGTCATGTGATGTCGACAGTGAGGTTTTCGGCTTTTTTTCGTTCACTGTTTTTACAAGATCGAGTCACACAGCTGGATATTTACTAATTCAAATTCAACCACAAGATTTCCAGAACCTAAAATTAGCATTTATACGACTAATTTCAGTAACTGTAACACCCCTTACCCGTATTCTATGCCGAAACCGGGCACGAGGCATTACCGGATTTATTCTACATAATCACACAACTTTAGTCTATAAACTTTCATTCCCAACTTGACATATCTCTATCGCTATCACAATAGCCTCATTAAGGACCTACGAGGCCTTAAACATTCATATGAGGGGTTTCGGAACCCAACCGGAAACTTTCGCGATTTTAAAAATTTTCACCTAAACAGGGGCCACACGCCCATGTGAAATGGGACACGCCCGTGTGGGCAGGCTGTGTGGTCACACACGCCCATGTCCCTACCCCGTGTGGGATTTATTTTTGTTTCGAACCTACAAGGGTTTTCACACGGCTGGACACACGCCCGTGTGCTCCACACGGCCTAGACACGCCCGTGTGTAAAAACCTGGGTATTCTGTTTATGACGTCAGCAACCTTATAAGGGTCACACGGCCTAGGTACACGCCCGTGTGGCTAGCCCGTGGTCGACACTGACTCATAACACCAACATGCAGGGGACACACGGCCAAGTCACACACCCATGGGACTGACCGTGTGTCACACACGGCCTAGACACACGCCCGTGTGCCTACTCGTGTGGACAAGAATAAGGCTATTTTCCAAGCTCTTTTTATCCTCCTATCTCACACAATATAGATCCATTCAACATATCACCAAACAACTCATATTTTGCAATATAAACTTCCATGAATAGCTCCATCTTTTCTTATATATATAACAAAAAGAGCCAACAACTATGGCTGTATACACATAAGTTTCTCATTAAATGGGCCAACACACATTTGGCCAAAATAACAAAACAATAAACCTAGTCTAGCCCCTATACATGCCATACTCAAAATCACTAAGTCTAGTTATACCGAAGTGAGCTAATAGTGTGGGCGATCTTCTGGTTATCTGTGTATCCCGGCTCGGCTCTTAAACTCTATAAAACAAGGGAAAAGAAAGGGGAGTAAGCTTTAAGCTTAGTAAGTTTACATGTAAACAAATAGCATTATAGTGTGTGCTAAACAATAAATAGCATTACATACTAAACAAGAACAATCCACATTCATAATCATGCTTACTCATTTCCTCCCTTACCACTTTTCGACCACATCACAAGCTTAATACTCACATTCATTAACATACATCCCTGCACTTAGCACCACAAAGTCACATGATACAACACATCATAATTTCTCAATAAGTCATTCATACTACCTATCACTCGGTGGTTTCGCACTTAGCCTACCATCAATCTCTAATAGGGTGGCGTCGCATAAAGCCCACCAAAAGGATAGTTACGGTGGTATCGTACATAGCCCACCAAATGATAAATAGACGATGGTATCGCACACAGTCCATCGTAGTTACGTAATAATGTGGTATCGCACTTAGCCCACCGTTAAATTGTGTCATTACACATTTACATATCTATTTCGTAATTCATACGATAATTATTCAATAAATACCAAATTCAATCCACTTGAACCACACATGTTCTCAATCACGCCATGCACTAATTAGCAACAACAATGTGTATATAAAAATGCATCGTTTACATATAAACTTACCTCGGTGCAAAACGCGTTAACTGACGGTTTATTCCGTAACCTTGCCTTTTCCCCGGTCAAGGTTAATTCCGCGCTCTTCTTGATCTATAACAATAAAATTCGCCCATTTAACATATTTATGATCATAATACATCATAATCTATACTTAGGCAAAAATGACCATTTTGCCCTTACACTTTGACAAAATTACGATTTTGCCCCTAGGCTTGTAAATAATTTTTCAGCATATTTTCTCATTAATCAAGCCTAGCTGATCATTTATTCCTCCTACAACTACTCACAAATTCATCTATTTCATGCATTTATTACAAAATCACAACTTTTACAACTTGGTCCCATTTAGGTGTTTTCATGACTACACCTTTCAAAAAAGTTGTTTCTCATCTCCCTAGCATTTATTTTCTTCCATAAAACTCAGTTAAGAACATAACCATTCTCATTTCAAGTCCCTAGACTTCCAACCATATCACAAATTAGTCCCCTCATTAGCTAGTTTAAGCTTTGGGGGCTCCAAAAGTACAAAAATCATCAAAAATAATCATCAAATTGACTTACTAGCAAGGATGAAATGTAGCTGAAATTTTGAACTTCAAAAACCCTATTCTCTATTCAAATTTCGGTGGTAGAAGAAGAAGGAATAGTAAAAGATGATATCTCATCTTTTTGTCTTATTTTATTCATTTTTTATCACCTAATTTCCACCAAATTTGACCAACATTTAATGCTATTGTCTCCCTTCATTCCTATGGCCGGCCATGCCCTCTTAATGGCCTAATTGCACTTTAAGGACCTCAAATTTAACATTCTATGGCTATTTGACACCTCTACCTTGAAAAATAGAACTTTTGCACTTTATATGATTTAGTCCTTTTTCACAATTAAGCATGCAATCATTAAAATTAAAGCACCAAAATTTTCACATAGCCATATGTTAATACCATAACACATAAAATAACATCAAAGTAAATTTCCTCTACCTCGGTTTAGCGATCCCGAAACCACTGTTCTGACTAGCCCCAAAATCGGGCTGTTACAACTCTCCCCCCTTTAGAGATTTTCGCCCTCGAAAATCTTACCGGTAAAAAGGTTTGGATATTGCTCCCTCATGGCTTCCTCCGGTTCCCATGTAGCCTCTTCTACACCGTGTTTTTTCCATAACACTTTTACTAAGGCTATGCTCTTATTCCTCAACTGTTTCACCTCTCGAGCCAAAATCTTAATCGGCTCCTCCTCGTATGTCATATCCGGTTGTATCTCAATTTCTGTTGGAGGAATCACATGCGAAGGATTGGAGCGATATCGCCTTAACATCGATACATGGAACACATTGTGTATCTTTTCTAACTCTACTGGCAAAGCCAACCAGTATGCTACTGGCCCAATTCTATCGGTAATCTCATACGGCCCTATGAATCACGGACTCAATTTCCCCTTTCGACCAAATCTCAATATTTTCTTCCACGGGGATACTTTCAGAAATACTTTGTCACCCACTTGAAACTCGATTTCTCTTCTTTTCAAATCCACGTACGACTTTTGTTGGTCTGAAGCAGCTTTCAGACTGTCCCGAATCACTTTCACTTTCTCCTTGGTCTCTTTAACCAGATCGACCCCATGAATTTGCTTCTCACTAAGCTCGGTCTAATTCAAGGGAGTCCAACACTTGCGACCATACAAGGCTTCATACGGCACCATCAATATACTCGACTGATAACTGTTGTGGCAAACTCAACCAAAGGTAGGTATCTCTCCCAACTACCTTCAAATTACAACACACATCATCGGAGCATATCTTCAAGAACTTGAATTACTCTTTCAGACTGGCCGTTAGTTTGAGGATGGAATGCAGTGCTAAAATTCAACCTTGTACCCAAGGCCTCCTGCAACTTCCTCCAAAACCTCGAAGTAAATCTCGGATCTCTATCCGAGATAATAGATACAGGCACTCCATGTAACCTTACCACCTCCGCAATATACAACTCGGCTAACTTATCTAGCGAATAATCAACACGCACCGATATAAAGTGAGCCGACTTCGTTAATCTATCAACGACAACCCACACAGCATCCTTCTTTTTCGGAGTCATAGGCAACCCCGTCACAAAATCCATGGTGATCCGATCCCACTTCCACTCGGCAACCATCACTGGCTGAAGCAATCCCGAAGGCACTTGATGCTCAGCTTTCACTTGCTGACAAATCAGACATCTTGTTACATACTCCGAGATGTCTCTTTTCATTCCCAGCCACCAATAAAATTTCTTCAGATCATTGTACATTTTCGTACTGCCCGGGTGTACTGAAAAATAACTACTATGTGCCTCATGTAAAATTTTTTGGATCAACTCATCATTTCTGGGTACACAAATCCTGTCATGAAACATCAAACAACCATCCAAACTCACTCGAAAGTCAGAGTCATTTCCCGATTCACACTTAGCTCTCTTAGCTTGCATTTCATTATCATTCTTTTGAGCCTCACATATCTGTTGAATAAATAGTGGTCTAGCCCTCAACTCGGCCAATATAGCACCATCATCAGACAATGCTAAGATCGTGCTCATAGCTTTCAAAGCATACAGGGATTTCTTACTCAAGGCATCCGTAACCACATTTGCTTTTCCCAGATGGTAACCGATTACTAGCTCATAGTCTTTCAATAATTCAAGCCACCGCAGTTGTCGCAAATTCAAATCCTTTTGATCCATCAAGTACTTCAAACTCTTATGATCCGTGAAGATTCGACACTTCTCACCATACAAATAATGTCGCCAAATCTTTAATGCGAAAACAATCGCAGCCAACTCCAAGTCATGAGTCGGATAAATCTTCTCGTGTGGTTTTAGCTGCCTCGAGGCGTAAGCGACTACCTTACCCTCTTGCATCAACACACAACCGAGACCATTAATTGACGCGTCACTGTAGACCACAAACTCTTTCCCCGATTCTGGTTGAACCAAAACCGGCGCCTCAGTCAACAATGTTTTCAATCTCTCAAAACTCTGTTGACATTCCTCAGTCCATTCAAACTTAATGTCCTTGTACAACAATTTCGTCATCGGGGTAGCAATCATGGAGAATCCCTTCACAAACCGTTTGTAGTACCCCGCTAAACCCAAAAAGCTTCTGACTTACGACACGTTTCTCGATGGTTTCCACTCCACAATAGTCGAGATCTTTCTCGGATCAACTTTAATACCATCACCCGACACAATGTGTCTTAGGAATCCGACCTCTCTGAGCCAAAACTCACTCTTACTAAATTTAGCATATAATTGCTTGTCTCTTAAAGTCTGTAAGATAATTCTTAGATGCTCCGCTTGTTCACTCCCATCCCGAGAATAAATCAATATGTTATCAATGAAGACAACCACAAACTTGTCCAAGTACGGTCGGAAGACACGATTCATTAAATCCATAAAAATCGCAGGAGCATTCATTAGACCGAACGACATGACCAGAAACTCATAATGGCCGTACCTCTTCCGAAATGCAGTTTTCGGCACATCTTGCCCCTTAACCCTCAACTGGTAATAGCCGGACCTCAGGTCTATCTTGGAGAACACCGTAGCTCCCTTCAGTTGATCAAATAGGTCATCTATCCTTGGTAAAGGATACTTATTTTTCACCGTCACCTTGTTGAGTTGCCTATAGTCTATACACAATCTCATCGACCCATCTTTCTTCTTCACAAATAGTACCGAAGCACCCCACGGTGAATAGCTCGGTCTTGCAAAACCCTTATCCGTCAACTCTTGCAACTGAACCTTCAGTTCTTTCAACTCTAATGGTGCCATCCTATACGGAGCAACTGAAATAGGTGCCGTTCTCAGAACTAACTCAATCCCAAACTCGACCTCTCTAACTGGAGGCAATCTGGGCAACTCTTTGGGGAATACATTTGGATACTCACATACAACCGACACTGTTTCAATCTTTCCTTCAGACTCTTGAGTATTCAGTACAAAAATGAGATAGGACTCGCATCATTTTCTCAAATCATCGCCGGTAATCTATCTGACTCACCTGATTCAACCCGAATAACATCTCCATTTTCACATTTTAGTTCAATAAATTTACTACCATAGTTCACTAAAATACTATGGGTAGTCAACCAATCCATACCAAGAATCAAATCAAATTCATCAAACGACAATAACATAAGGTTTGCCGAAAAACAATGACCCCTAATTGTCAAAGGACACTTCCTACACACCTTGTCAACTAACACATGTTTACCTAACGGGTTTGACACCTTTACCACAAACTCTGTAGACTCAACAGTCATACTCAAACTAGATGCCAATCTCATACAAATATAAGAATGGGTAGACCCCGGATCGATCAAAGCAATAAAAAAGGTGTCATGAAGAGAAAAAGTACCCGTTATTACATCTGGCGATGATGCCTCTTCGCGAGCGCGAATGGCATAAGTCCTTGCAAGTGCCCGACCCTCCGGTCTCACCGTAGAGTCTCGTGACGCACCTCTACCACTAGTCCCACCTCCCGGGTTCTTTTGTGGCCTACCCCTAGAAGATACATTGCTTGATCTTATCTCTTGCTTCCTCTTCTTTTCATCCCTCTCAAGGCAGTTTCGGATGAAATGGTCGGGGGAACCACACTTATAACAATTTTGGTTGTTTCCCCAACACTCCCCAGTGTGATGTCTGCCACAACTTGGGCACTCTAGTATGGACTTTGGATTTCCCACACTTGCCATCGAGGTGGCTTGAACTCTCGAACCCGAGTACGTGTTGCCTCGCTCTCCTTGCTAAAATCCGACTGATGTAGTCATCCGAGGGTTCGCTTTCTTGGACCTCTTCGATTGAGCTTGGTAAGATTTACTCATCGGCCTTTTTCTTGAATCTCGAGCCTCACTCATGGCCTTCCTCTTTTCCTTACTCAATTATTTGGCCTTACTGGCCCTATCCACCAATACCACAAATTCTTTTAGTTCTAAAATCCCGACTAAAAGTCTAACATCCTCATTCAGCCCATCTTCAAACATCTTGCATAAAATGGCTTCTGTAGACACACACTCTTGCGCGTACTTGCTGAGCCTAACAAATTCGCACTCATATTCCGCCACAGTCATTTTTCCTTGCTTTAACTCAAGGAATTCCTTCCGTTTCTGGTCAACAAATCGCTGACTTATGTACTTCTTCCGGAACTCCTCCAAAAAGAACTCCCACATTACTCTCTCCTTAGGAACCACTGACGTCAATGATTTCCACCAATGGTATGCCGAGTCCCTCAGCAAAGACACGGCACATTTTAAGCTCTCCTCAGGTGTATAGGAGAGTTCATCAAATACTCTCATCGAGTTCTCAAGCCAGAACTCGGCCCTCTCAGGGTCATCATCTATATTAGCTCGAAAGTCCTCAGCCCCTTGCTTTCGAATTTTGCCTACCGGGGGCTTAGTTGTCCTCACTAATTCTATACCTTGGGGAGCCACAGGAACTGGCTGAGGTATAGGAAGGGGTGGAGGAGGTTGAGCATTAGGGTTTGCTTGTACATACTCCGTGTACCAGTTACTCATCATTTGGAGAAAGGCTTTCCGAGCCTCTTCTCCTTGAACCCTCGTCTCGGGTCCACTCTGATCAGGCGCGGTCCCTTGCGCGGGAGCCGGTGCATTACTAGCTGCGTCATCAGAAGCCGCTTGATCGGGATCCATTTACTATATAAAACAAAGAATAAAATTGTCAGAAGCCACCATACTATCATTATACGCTTATAGCATGTATAGCTAGACTCCCACACACGTTACGGTAGTCCGAGAACCGACTAAACCATAGCTCTAATACCACTAAATGTAACACACCTTACCCGTATTCTATGACGGAACCGGGCACGAGGCATTACCGGATTTATTCTACTTAATCACACAACTTTAGTCTATAAACTTCAATCCAAACTTGACATATCTCTATCGCTATCACAATAACCTCATTAAGGACCTACGAGGCCTTAAACATTCATACGAGGGGTTTCGGAACCCAACCGGAAACTTTTACGATTTTAAAAGTTTTCACCTAAATAGGGGCCACACACCCGTGTGAAATGGGACACACCCGTGTGGGCAGGCCGTGTGGTCACACACGCCCATGTCCCTACCTCGTGTGGGATTTATTTTCATTTCGAACCTACAGGGGTTTTCACACGGCCGGGCACACGCCCGTGTGCTCCACACGGCCTAGACACGTGCGTGCCCTTGCCCATGTGTAAAAACCTGGGTATTCTGTTTATGACGTCAGCAACCTTATAAGGGTCACACGGCGTAGGCACACGCCCGTGTGGCTAGCCCGTGGTCGACACTGACTCATAACACCAACATGCAGGGGACACACGGCCAAGTCACACACCCATGGGACTGACCGTGTGTCACACACGGCCTAGACACATGCCCATGTGCCTACCCGTGTGGACAAGAATAAGGCTATTTGCCAATCTCTTTTTATCCTCCTATCTCACACAATATGGATCCATTCAACATATCACCAAACAACTCATATTTTACAATATAAACTTCCATGAATAACTCCATCTTTTCTTATATATATAAAAAAAAGAGCCAACAACTATGGCTGTATACACATGAGTTTCTCATTAAAGGGGCCAACACACATTTGGCCAAAATAACAAAACAATAAACCTAGTCTAGCCCCTATACATGCCATACTCAAAATCACTAAGTCTAGATATACCGAAGTGAGCTAATAGTGTGGGCGATCTTCTGGTTATCTGCGTATCCTGGCTCGGCTCTTAAACTCTATAAAATAAGGGAAAAGAAAGGGGAGTAAGCTTTAAGCTTAGTAAGTTTACATGTAAACAAATAGCATTATAGTATGTGCTAAACAATAAATAGCATTACATGCTAAACAAGAACAATCCATATTCATAATCATGCTTACTCATTTCCTCCCTTACCACTTTCCGACCACATCACAAGCTTAGTACTCACATTCATTAACATACATCCCTGCACTTAGCACCACAAAGTCACATGATACAACACATCATAATTTCTCAATAAGTCATTCATACTACCTATCACTCGGTGGTTTCGCACTTAGCCCACCATCAATCTCTAATAGGGTGGTATCGCACAAAGCCCACCAAAAGGATAGTTACAGTGGTATTGCACATAGCCCACCAAATGATAAATAGATGATGGTATCGCACACAGCCCATCGTAGTTACGTAATAAGGTGGTATCGCACTTAGCCCACCGTTAAGTGTTGTCATTACACATTTACATATCTATTTCGTAATTAATACGATAATTATTCAATAACAACCAAATTCAATCCACTTGAACCAAACATGTTCTCAATCACGCCATGCACTAATTAGCAACAACAATGTGTATATAAAAATGCATCATTTACAAATAAACTTACCTCGGTGCAAAACGCGTTAACTGGCAATTTATTCCGTAACCTTGCCTTTTCCCCGGTCAAGGTTAATTCCGCTCTCTTCTTGATCTATAACAATAAAATTCACCCATTTAACACATTTATGATCATAATACATCATAATCTATATTTAGGAAAAAATGACCATTTTGCCCTTACACTTTGGCAAAATTACGATTTTGCCCCTAGGCTTGCAAATCATTTTTCAGCATATTTTCTCATTAATCAAGCCTAGCTGATCATTTATTCCTCCTACAACTACTCTAAAATTCATCTATTTCATGCATTTATTACAAAATCACAACTTTTACAACTTGGTCCCATTTAGGTGTTTTCATGACTACACCTTTCACCAAAGTTGTTTCTCATCTCCCTAGCATTCATTTTCTTCCATAAAACTCAGCTAACAACATAACCATTCTCATGGCAAGTCCCTAGACTTCCAACCATATCACAAATTAGTCCCCTCATTAGCTAGTTTAAGCTTTGAGGGCTCCAAAAGTACAAAAATCATCAAAAATAATCATCAAATTGACTTACTAGCAAGGATGAAATGTAGCTAAAATTTTGAACTTCAAAAACCCCTATTCTCTATTCAAATTTCGGTGGTAGAAGAAGAAGGAATAGTAAAAGATGATATCTCATCTTTTTGTCTTATTTTATTCATTTTTTTATCACCTAATTTCCACCAAATTTGACCAACATTTAATTCTATTGTCTCCCTTCATTCCTATGGCCGGCCATGCCTCCTAATGGCCTAATTGCACTTTAAGGACCTCCAATTTAACATTCTATGGCTATTTGACACCTCTACCTTGAAAAATAGAACTTTCGCACTTTATACGATTTAGTCTTTTTTCACAATTAAGCATGCAATCATTAAAATTAAAGCACCAAAATTTTCACATAGCCATATGTTAATACCATAACACATAAAATAACATCAAAGTAATTTTCCTCGACCTCGATTTAGCGGTCCCAAAATCACTATTCTGACTAGCCCCAAAATTGGGCTATTACAGTAATGATACGCGAAACTTAATCAAGATTCCGATCACAAACGCCCACATTCGGCCCCCTGAAAGACACCAAGCGCCCCTCGATCTTCTCCTAGAAGCACATCGAAAGAATTAAAAACTAAGAACCAATTGTAAAAATCACTTCCTTTGATTGAAACTTAACAAACAAAAATTACCATAATAACAATAGAAAAATCATTCTCTTACCCGACCAAAATCGGAATACCCAAGAGCATTTCAAGAAATGGATTCACACCACACCCACACAGGATTTGAACAACAAAAGAAAAACAAGCAAGCTATGAACAAGAAGCAATTTGGCAAAAGAAAGCAAAGAGGGGTGAAAGTTCAAACAGGGAAGAAAGCAAAAAAAATGGAAAAAAAAAGTGTGGACAACAAATGAGGGAAATTGGAAAACGTGAGAGAGGTTTTTGGGTAAAATTGGTTATTATTAACAAAACAAATCTGACCAAATCCCACTTTCTGATAACCAAATCAGCCTATCAAAGTTAGAATTTAGCCCAAACACTACCACATGGGCGGCATAGAGAGTATTTAGCAAAAATAATGCTCGTTTGCTCACACAAAAATTCAAACACAGGACCAAAAGGTAAGCTGAAGCCTTACCACTGAACCAACAAGCTCATCCTTGTCAACAAATATGTACAAATAGTTTTTAGACTAGATACTCAAAGTTAGGGGTTTAGAAAAAAATTAACAAAAATATAAGGAAAATGATTCGAACACAGAACCTCACACGCACAAGCACAACGCTTCACCACTAAATCAAATCTATTCACTTGTTAAGTTTTAACAATTCAAAAACTTAAAATTTTGGGTCGTTACATTTCCATATCATGTTCATCTTTTGCAAACATCAATTTCATAATTCCACATTTTTTCCATATTTTATTTTTTTTACCCGATGAAACATCGTAAAAGAACTCAGTACACAAGTGAAAATAATGTCAAATGCTCGTCTGAGCTTGTAACACCGCAAACCTGTCTCCGTCGTTGGATTAGGGTTACTGAGCATTACTAAACAATCAAAAACATTTAACATCATAACATTTAAATAAATTAAATACACTAAAAACCAATCATTCACATGTATTTTGTCCCTAAATTGAGCCTTTAAGGCCCTAAAAATAGCTTTGAAGCAATTCAGGACTAATTTGAAACAAAACAGAAAGTTTAAGAAAAAGTTGCAAAAATTGAAAAATAGAGGTCACACGGCCACGTGGCCAGGCCGTGTGAAAACACCCTGGGCCGTGTAACATTTGAACAAGGGACACATGGCCGTGTCCCAGCTCGTGTCCTCACCCGTGTAACTCATTGAGTTGCCCCACGCGCTCGTGTGTCAGGCCGTGTAACTCTCTGAGTTGCCACACACACCCGTGTGCCAAGCCATGTGCTAGGCCGTGTAACTCACTGACTTGAAACACTAAGAAACTCTCAAATGACACATGACCATGTCGTCAGGCTGTATGACACACACGACCATATGACAGCCCGTGTCCCAGGCCGTGTGAGCCCAAAATTTACCTAAAATCAAGCCATTTCATACCCAATTCATGCATAACTAACCAATCCATTTGTGCACACTTTCAAGGGACTTAAGCATCATTCAAATACACATAATCATGCCATCTCAAACAACCTAATTCACCTAACCAATATGCCATTCAAATGCACCACAATTGCATCCAAACATCATTTACCTAAACATGTCAATATTGACATTTTCCAAACATAATAACCTAGTTCAAATATTTGCTAAAACATGTCACAAGTAACCATTTTCAAGCCATCATCAACATGCCAAAAGGACCTTATAAACAAGCATTTGAAAATGACCAAAATGACATAATTTGGCGAGAAGATAATGTTCACCAAACCAAACATGAAATTCAAATCTCATACATATCAAATCACCATTAACACATTTACAAAGTACCATTACTAAACAACCTATACATGCCATTATTAACCTTGGCCAAAATCTACCAAATTAGTTGTTGGATAGTGTGATAGGTCTCCGATGAGCTTCCAATCGATCGAGCTTCTGATAATCTATAAAACAAAGGAAATTAACTACGTAAGCAACGAGTGCTTAGTAAGCTCGTATAAACTTTAAACATAACTTACCACTTCCAATAATACAATTCATAGATTAAGTATAAACCATTACCAATTTCATAAGCTTAGTAAAAGCCTATACAACATCATCAAATTCACAAGTTAGTATACTTGTTCATGATACATATGAAATCAACCATAAGATATGTAGTTTACCATATATATATATAACATTTAACTTATCAATGTTGCAATAAGATCATTATTCATTCCATTTGCATACTTGCCATTTCATTTCCCTTTTCTTACCCATTGAACTATCTAGAATTACATCAGATACTCGGGAAAGCTCACACATAGTGTGCATTTACATATAACCGTAACATTTCCTTTACATCAATGCTCACACGAGCTGTGAAATGAGCCTGCTCACACGAGCCGTGGGTCGGAATGTAAGCTACACGATGCTGCTCACGCGAGTTGTGGAGAATCTGCAACAAATACAGGACCTTATCCATCGATAGGGCATTCAAGACCAACACCCGAAACATGAAATCCCTAATGACATGTCATTTTTATCCTAAGAATTCTTAAGGTTCAACCGGGACTCGTTAGCCATCAATTCATCACAGCATTGATACATTTATATCCAAATTCATTTACATTAAAACAATATAAAAAAGAGTCAATTTATCTAACATTAAAACGATTATAGTTCATATGAACTTACCTCGATAACTAGGGCGTAGTAGTATAGTCGAACTAATATGAAGCTTTAGCTTTTCCTCGATTTAAGTCTGAATGTCATTTATCTTGATCTAAATAGATAATTTCAATCAATTAAGTACTTCTAGATTTCAATTTAATCAAATACTCATATTTACGAAAAATTATGAATTTGTCCCTAATATTTTAATTTTTCACAATTTAGTCCTTAAGCTCATAACTTAAAATCTAACCATTTTAACCTAAATCCATGTTAACCAATGTTACAAGGGACCTTGTATTAACCCATCAATACCAACATTTCACAAGAAAACCTATAGATTTACACCTTTAACAATTTAATCCCTAATTCTAAAATTCATCAAAAATCATTTAACAAAACTTGTTTATTTTATAACAAAGATAAAGAATCCATCAAATAACATCAAAACCTATTCAAAAACATCCATGAAAAGTCCCTCAACCTTTAATATTTCTTCAATTTAACCCTCGGGCTAGCTAGATTAAGCTAACATAGACTCAAAAACTTAAAAATCATTAAAAACAAGACTCGAATTCACTTACATGCATCAACATAAGCTTAATTGAATGCTTATTCTTCTCCACTGGTTAGTTTAGGTTTTCAAATGAAAGGATAAGGAAGATGATACATAGTTTTAGTTTATCTTTTTCATTTATTTATTAAATTACTAATTTAACCTTTATAAATCATTTAAACTACCATTAAACCTATCCATCACAATCCACTAACACATATACATGGTATAATTATATATAAGTCCATTATCTTTCCTTTCCATAGCCATTTAGCCCTTTTGACTAATATAACTCAACTTTTACACTTTTTACAATTTAGTCCTTTTACCTAATTAATCATTTGAACATCAAAATTTCTTAACAAAATTTTAATACGACCTAAATATAATCTCGTAAAAATTAATTAAATATTAAAATAATAACTCACTCGTCAGAATTGTGGTTCCAAAACCACTATTTTTGACACCACTAAAAACGGGCTGTTACCCGTCTGGGCTAAACCTACACAACAATAGCCTAACTAGGGCTTAATATACATGTAAGGTTACTTGTCTGGGCTGAACCTATAAAACAACATCAGGTTACTCGTACGAGCTAAACTTGTTTCACATGTATATTCGAGCCCGCAACAAATGCTGGAGCTCGAAATCATCGAGCATCAACTCATAACCTTGAATACAAGACTTTTACTAAGTTCATTGGGTGTAACACCCCAAACCCGGCCCATGCGTTATGAGCAGATTTGGTATGTCACACGAGCAAAACATGTTAAACCCTTTTTGTTCGTACTAAAATATTTCTTTGTTAAAAATCAAGAGAACAAGTTTGATTTGATAAAATACTACTAACCTCAAACATTTGATTGATAAATCGATAAATTTGAAACTAATGATCTTACAAAACCGTGACTTTTGAAAACGACGTTGAAAATTCGAAAGAGAATCCAAGTCTTTTGAAAATATCGTTAATAGTTCAAGAGAAAATATCCGTGTTAAAAATATTTGTAAAAGTTTATTTTGAAATCCATTTGTTAATCGATTTTGGAAACCATTGTTTAAGTTTTTAGAAAATTCCCCTTTTTAAACAATTTAAGAAAAATAATAAAAACATCCCAACCAAAAAGCAAAAATAAAAATAGTCCAGAGGCCTTATTACAACATTTAACCCAAAATAGTAAAGTAATAAAATAAACGAGAAAGAAGTCTAAAGTCCAAATAAACCATTTCCGAAGTATGGCCTCCCTCGAGTCATCCATTTCCCAAGTCCATATCATCAAGCATTACCTACAAGGGTTAAGAGAATGGGGGGGTGAGTTACAAGAACTCAGTGTGAAATCCCTTTACCGTCATCCACTGGGCCTAAACCCAATTAGCAATATTTTGGGCCTAAGCCCATAAACAAATAATAAATAAATGAAATGAATGCAACCCATCCCATCCTACCAGCCGTCTAACTCTCCACCCGTACCAACCAATCTCTCCTGTGGGGATCAAGTCAACCCACCCCGCCAGTCTCTCTAATTTGCAGTCAAGCTGCCGTTTATACTATTTGTGGCTGAGCCACCAGAATCATATACGGTAATATAATCGGCACACAGCCTCGATAAAAAATGATCGACACAGAGTCGTCAATTCATATGTTAGGCACATAGCCCCGGTAAATACGTTTAGCACAAAGCCATAATCACGATGGCACAAAGCCAAAATCACGTTTATATTGGCACTTAGCCTTAATCACAATGGCACAAAGCCAAATCACGTTTATATTGGCACATAGCCCTTATCGGTATTTGTGGCAATGCCACCGGTCTATACTTCTCTTCATTCATATTTTCCCATCCCATGCAAAATTATGTAAATGCAACATTCATAGTAAGGCATCATATTTACAAATATAAACAACAATTATTACTCCAAAGATTTGTTACGATAAATCGGCCCATTAAGGCATTCTATCAAATCAGCCCATAGGGGCATTTTCGGTAAATCGGTCCATAAGGACATTTCGGTAAATCGGTCCATAAGGACATTTCGGTAAATCGGTCCATAAGGACATTTCGGTAAATCGGTAATTTTACCCACTAAGGGTAATTCGGTAATCTCGTAACCCAGGGGTATTTCGATAATTTACCCTCCAAGGGTTATATTGGTAATTCGGCAACCCCGGACTTAACTACTAATTTGAGCATAGAAAATTGAAACTGTCCATCTGCATCATATTGACTAAACTGACCATAACTCAGATTATGAAACTCGAAATTTAGATCCGTAAATTTTCTTTGAAACTAGACTCATACATCTTCTTACGATAATTTTTCCAGAATTTTTGACTTAACCATTTAGTACAGTTTATTCCTTAAAGTTTTCCTTGTTTCACTGTCCAACGATTCTGACCTCTCTTACCTTAATTTCAAATATCTCACTATACAGTTTTCATATACTGCTCCCACTTGTTTCTAATGAAAATAGGCTCACTAATGAATCCATACATATGAATTATAACCCTTAATTCACTTTGTACAATTTTATACCATTTTTCCAAGACAGATCAGGGAACCACAAAGTCATTCAGAACTAGTCTCACTAAAATTAAGATATCTCAGAATATAAAATTTCTTTTCCTTCTCTGTTTCTTCCTTATCAAAATAGACACAGTAAGATTTAATTTGATATTTTATTCACTATCTAATTCCATTTCTCGTATTTTTCGTGATTTTTCAAAAATGCGTCACTGCTTCTAACTGAAACTGTTTTATTACAAAATACGATTACCACTACGATCATACGCACGCCCGAGTGATCACGGATGCCGGTTTTCAGTTTTCTTCGGTATTTTGACCAAATCACAGAACATATCATACAAACTTTTAGAGATATGTGAGATTACACACCATATCAAACATGTATTCGGAAGGTACGGGATTACACACCTGATTTTGATTTCCTAAAGAACCACTCATCGATGACCTAGAACAATACCAACCAAAAGTTAGCCTCGGATTTCCAAAAGATTTCGTATCACTTACACTTGAATCACTTACCACTATATCCGAAGGTAGAAATATATCGAGTGATTTGCCCCTAAAACATATAGTTGATTAGTCGAAACTTTAATCCGATTTGCAACATAGCCAAATAGAGATATAACAAAAAATCCAAAAATGAACCCCCTTACCTTATCGATATTGGATCCAATTTCCACCGTTTGACTTCGGCTAGAACAATACACGGTCTCCCACTTAAAGCACTACGAAAAAGAGAAAATAATCTCATTTGAGAGGGTAGAATAAAATGATGGTCTCGGTTAAAAGGACCATCCCATGCCAAGACATATATTCGGCTAGGAGAAAGAAAAAAAAAATAAAAAAATGTTTGAATAGAACCACTTACCGATTGATCAAAGGAGTGAGTGTTAATACGGATGAGAAGAACGATAAAGAAGAAATGAAGGGTTCGGTTTTTCCAAAGGAAAAACGAGTGAACAATTTGATCTCCAAGGCTTAGGTACTTTCGGCAACAAGGAAGAAAAGAAGAAACAAAAATGCACACTAAAGGCTTGAAAATTCGGCAAAGATGAGAAGAAATTTGAGAGAAATGGCATAAAAATGCAAGAAGGAATTTTGACCAACCAAGCACCAAAGTTTCTACCAAAAAACTAACAAAAATTCGGCTACCCCTCTTACACCCAAAACCGTCCACATTCATGATCAAAATGGTCAAAATTAGCCAACCATACTTTCCATAACATTTCCCTTGAAAAAGGCCACTTGTTCCCCCTACTTTCCCCTTTCTCTTGATTTCTTTCCCCAACTTCAACCTTGCCGTTTTCTTTTAGCCACCTTACCAAAATAATGAAGTCAACCTTGCCATGAATGCCTCTTGGCCGACACTTAAGGAAAGGGTGCAAAAATATAAGTCAAAATTTGCACACAAAGTGATTCGAACCTCTTCCCTCAAGGTACTACATGTGGCGCCATAACCCTTTTACCAATTGCTCATTTATGCTAGCAATTTACTCTTTTATTTCCATAAGCCTTGATGTCACTTACTATCTCTCCTTAATAGGCTTAAACACAAAATTTTACTAAGGCCTAACTTGAACCCGGAACTTCATAGAAATCTCGTAACTTTCCAAAATTACCTTCTTAATAAGTCCAACTTGAAATAATGCCGTTCTCTTGTTCTCAAAATTTTAAAACGCTTCTATGCTCAAGGCCCATTGGGCCCAATTCTACTAGGCCCAATTTCGGGATGTTACATTGGGATTATCTCAATATTTCCATTCAATATTATTTTACTTCAATCAAATCTAATACCAACTTGTATACTATTTCATAACTACTCCAAACTTCTAATAACACAAGTATACACATTTAAAACATGATTCAACAGCAAATTAAACTTATTTATATTGTATGAACTTACCTGGCACAAAAACAATAATCATGACGGTAAGGACTATTTTACAATTATCCTTTTTCGCTACTTTCCTCTATCTTGTTCAAATTTTGATCTATGATATAAATTTATTTCAATTTAATCAATCAAATATCGTATAAAAGTCTGTTACAAATAAATGTAAGTTCAATTTCATCTTTTGGTTACTTTTTTTTTTAAGTTTTAAGTTTTATTCAATTTAGTCCATAAAATCAAACTTGTCATAACTTCCAAATTTTAACTCCAAAATTTAAACCAACTTCAAATATATTCAATTAAATAAATTACATACCAATTTCAAGATATTAACAATTTAGTCCTTGTGTTTAAAACTAACAATTTCCATTTTGCAAACTAATCATTTTTCATTTCTAAGATCAAAATCTAACAACTTAACATCAAAAGCTTCAAATATTAACAATGGTAACACTTTGAAATCATAAAATTTTTAAAAATGAACATATAGATTAGCTAAAATGAGTTACAATGATCCCGAAAATATAAAATTTACGAGAAGCAGGCCTTGGAGGGACTTACATGCAAGGTCGAATGTTGGGATGAGTTTGAAGCTTTCTATTTTCTTCAACAATGGTGTTTTTCAGTGGAAAGAAGAAAAATGGATGAAGGAATCTTTTGTTGTATGCTTTTAATAATTTATTATTATTAAATCTTAGTTTAATTAATAAAGAAAATAAGTACTACCGTCCCCTAAAAATAATTATGGCATAATTGCCGTTTAAAATAATTCCATTATGCTTTTATTCTAATTTAACACATATAAATTAACATAGATTAACTTTTACGGTTTTTACAACTTAGTCTTTGTACCTTAATTAATCATCCAATCATTAAAATTTTTGGACCAAAATTAAATGCACCTCAATTTATGGAAACGAGGTCCCGATATCTCATTTTCTAAAACCACTGAAAAACAGTTGTTACAATCTATCTCGGGCTTGATCTTCGATTTATATCGATCCTAGGCCCAAGCTTGGGCTCAGATTATTTCGAGCTTGAACCAGCTCAAATTCAGATCATTACAGGTTTGGATCGGTACGTGCGGACTTTGGGCTCAGGCTTTTTTTGCCAGTGCTAGAAAATATATTTCAATAAACGATGTGAAAATTAGAAATAAAATAAAAATATTTTTTAAAAATCATTTATTATTAAACTAAACAATTCGCTTGATTTCTTTGTACTTCAAATGAAAAATAACTTAATAACTCCCAGCGATAAATAAATTATTTTTTGTTAGCTTGAGTTAACCGTCATTGATGAAGGAAATCAAAGCTGAATTTTTTTTTAAGTTATTAAACTCACAATTGGATTGAATTAATAAAGCAGGTATTTTTTATTTTCTAGCTTTTAAATTGGCTACTTTTCAAAATTTGACTTGTTTGGTTTCTTGCTGGTTATTTTTCTATTGAATCAAACCCATGAACAGCGCTAGAAAATGTCACAAAGAAAACTAAAATTGCAAAATGATCAAATTACTCAATGTATAAACATTGAGGGTTTAATTTTTAGTATCAAAATTAAATTGGCACAATGTATAAATTTATTTGAATCTTTGTAACGCCCTAATTTATTAAACTCTATTTTTTATGAACTTTGTCATAATTAAGTGTCTCCTTTAGTGGTTAAGTGATTTGAATGTGTTTGAGGTCTTGGGTTCAAGCCTTACTTTTGAAAATTTTACTAATTTTTATCCTAGCCTTATCTTTGCTGGTTGACTTATATTATATTTTCGGCCAACTTTTATTAAAATGAGCCTGCTGTTCAAGTGGTAAGTGTTAGGTTGCCCCAGGCTCCTGTGTTCAAATCCCGAGTGAGCGTTTGGCAATAATTGTAGAGGTTTGGTGGAATTAAAATTTTGTGGTAGTGGATGAGAGTTAGTGGGTCGGTTTTGAGGGGATTTGTTAATTAGTGGGATAGTGGGGAGTTGGGATATTACTTTGATTTAATTTTTATTTTTTAATATTTAAATTTTAAATTTTATTCTTTTTCCAAAATTTCTTTCTTTCTGACTTTTTTTCCCTTTCTTCCTTTTCCTTTCCTCTGCAAATTTCTGTTGCTTCTTTCTTCAACTCTGTTTACAAATTGATCGTTCTAATCATTGGGATTCAGATTTTCCAGTTGTTCTTTGTTCGTCTTGGTAAGTGGGGGCTTTGCATTCCTTTAGTTTTTGGTTTTTGTAAGTCCGTTGGTTTTGAATTTTTCTTTTGAAGTGGCTAGTGGTGTTGAAGTTTGGGATTTTAACTTCTATGGATGTGTTGTTTAGGAGAAGATTGTGAAGCAATGGCTCCTACTCCAACAATGTGTGGGTGATTTCTATTCGTAGGCGGTAAGTATATCGTGCGTTGTTCGGATTTGGGAGGCTAAGTCATGGTTAATTTTTTTTTTGAATTCGTAAATCGAGTACTAAAATAATCGTTGGAATGTTGTTTTTAGGTTTCGGAGGTCTCGGGGTTGTTTTTGCATCAAAATCGAGTCAGGGGTGTAACAAGAAACCCGAAAAATAGTGATTAACGAAAGCCGAAATTAATGACTGTCGACGTCACACGGCCGTGTGCCTGGCCGTGTACAACACACGACCGTGTGACAAGCATGTGTGAGTCCGTGTGTGACACACGACCTAGGCCATTTTTGGCATGTAGGCTCAAATCTCATAAAATTCCCCTAGGGTCGTGCACGTCATTCCGATCGACTGTGGGCCTTCCGTAGGGTCGGTATGAGTTATTATTAGGCCTAAAGCATGGAAACTGCTAATCTGTGAACATGAACTTGGCGTAAACAATACATAAACACATGTAATGAAATGTGATATGTTTGAACTGTTACGTATAAGCATGTTTAGTATCTGATTATACGAGTATGCATGTGATTTACGTGCTGGCATCTGCCATTTTGATTTATCTGATATTCTGTGTGTATCTGGTTATGGGGCGGGATTTGTATTATGAGGAGGAAGTGTTCTGTGTGAGGCGATATCTCGCCATTATACTGGCAGCACTGCTGCGATTATTCTGAAAAGTGATGTATAGACACTATGCGGTGTGTAGGGCTGGGTGGGTGTTTTATACCCCACATGGTGTGCTGGGATGGTCAGAGTTGGTGTGTAGAGGATAGGGGTAGGACTATGCATATCTATATCTGTATGATTCTGTATAACTCTGATTATGTAAAACATTTACATCTATGTCTGTTCTGCCATAAAATTGAAATTGAATTTATGTTTATATATGCGTTACACACTGAGTTATCAAAACTCACACTCAGTTTGTCTATTTTGTTCAGGTAACCCTCAGACTTAGGCGGGTCGGTGCGACGAAAGCTCAGTTGTGACCGCTTTTCTGTAAAACCTTATTTTTATAAATTTTCTTAATTTCTGGTTTTTTAAGAGTTTTGTAATTTTGGGACTCTCCGAACTTTTTTTAGGAATGTTTTTGGTTTCAGATTTTATTTTGGTTTTCTAGCATAACGACAGATAAAATGGTTTTTTTGAAATAACAGTTTTTAAAGAAACTCCGCTGCAAAACATTCAATTTAATAGAAAGATGTAAACGAACAACGATTTTAAATAAATAAGTAAATCAATACGTTTTCCAAACAAATGGGACTTACTAAGTAACAACGGTTACGTTGATTTGTAAATAACAAGGAAGTTGGTTTTATAAATTTTATTCTTAACACTTCCAGATTCGGCCATAACGTCTAGGTCGGGTTTGGTGTGTTACAATATTTTACAATTCTAATAAGTGGCATTCGAGATTTATCATGTTGAATTATTAAAAATAAATTATTTTTTATTATTTTTAAATGATTTTTCTTGAAATTTCATGAATTTGATATTTTGATTAAATGATTTTTATTCAATAATTCAATGATTTTCGATTATTATATTTTGTCCATTTAGTATAAATAAACCCATTGTTATTTAAAGTGGGCTATGGTTAATTTTTGCTTTGAAATAAAATAGTTGCTGGATTCTGGTTGAATGCATTTGGTTATATTCATGAGACGACTTATTTTGCTTGGTAATATATAATAAATATTTTTTTATTTGTGTTTTGGTATGAATATTGCTTTATGAAACATATTATTATATTTTTAAATAGAATTGAATAAGTTGGTTAGGGTTAAAAAAATCAAACATTAAAGTTTTCGTTTTTTATTGTGCCATTTAAATAATTTTATTTTGGGTTATTTCGAAAATTATAGTGCAATAAAAAAATTTTAATTTTGACTGTCAACTGTTATGAAAATATTAAATTTGAATTTTGGTATGTTTATATATTGTTTTAAAGAACTTAGTTGAAGCAATAAGTTGCCAAAGTAACATTTGTTGTTGAAATTATTTTGTTTTAAAATATAAAAAGTTGTGTGCATGTAGCTTAAGTCATGTTAATATTGACCGACCCAAAGGAATGTTAATATTTAACAAAATTACATGTGCAACTGTGGTAATAAACATGTGATGATAATTTAGTTTACATGTGAGTAATAAATCGACCCACAAGAAGATTTATTGTACAACATGTTCTTTATTTGATTACTACAACAAGATATCACTTATAAGTTAATAGTTTATCTAAAGATGAAATATTAATGGAGTGTCTAGTATCTTGAGATGATACTTAACTTTATTCGAATTTTATTACTTTAGTTATATTTGAAGTCTTACGTGAGCTTATTTTGTATATATCTTTTAATATTTTCAATGCTCTATGAATTCTAGATAAGATAGAATGTGTTCAAGTTGCAAATGTATGGTCCAATTCATTTTTGTGTATGTTAGAATTGAGTGACTCGAATACTTATTAAAATAAAATACAGTGGTAAAATAAAATAAAAGTAAAATCTCATATAGAACTACACTTCTTTTATTTTATTTTAGAATAAGGTTTTTCAACCTTATTACACTTCGTCTATTTGATATTGATTAGAATTAGGTGTTTCAACCTTACTACACTCCTTCTATTAGAATATGGTTTTACAAGCCTATAAATAGACATAATCTACTCCTTTTGTAATAATTCAAATTCGACATAGTGAATTATCTTCTTCTATGCTCGTGGTTTTTTTCTCGAAAGACTTTCCACGTAAAATATGTCTGTTCTTTATTTTTCTTTCTATTTTCTTTGCAATACATTGTCATTATCGACGTTCTATTTTTTACAAATTGGTATCAGAGCTTCTGGGTTATTCATCTCAATCACGATAATGGCGTCTTTGAAGTATGAAATTTCGTTGTTGGATCGCAACATCAGATTCACGTTGTGGCAGATTAATATGCAAGCAGTTCTTGCGTAGATGGATCTGGAGGATGCTCAGTTAGGGATAGATAAGATGCATTTGACATTGACGGATGAAGAAAAAAGGCGTAAAGATTGAAAGGCATTAACACAGTTACATCTACATTTGTCTAACGAAATTTTGCAGGATGTGATGAAGGAGAAGACCGCCGCTACATTATGGAAGAGGCTGGAACAAATATGTATATTGAAAACTCTAACTAGCAAGCTGCATATGAAGCAGCATCTTTATGCTCATCGTTTGCAGGAAGGTGCGTCTGTGCACGAATACTTAACAGTGTTTAAATAAATTCTCTCAAACTTAGAGGCCATGGAGGTTTAGTATGACAAGGAAGATCTAGGGTTGATTCTACTTTGTTCGTTGCCCCCATCTTATTCAACCTTTAGAGACACGATTTTATACAGCCGCGAATCTCTCACAGTTGATGAGGTTTATGATTCTTTGACCTCGTATGATAAGATGAAGCATCTTGTGGTTAAACCCGACTCTCAGGGAGAGGGTCTCATTATTCAGGGGAAACAAGATCGGAATATTGATGATGATCGTGAAAGGACACAGGAATGAAATTCTCGCGGTAAATCTAAGGGTAGATCGAAGTCTTCAAACAGAGGTAACACTTGTAAATTCTGCAAGAAGAAAGGGCACATTAAATCTGAGTGTTATAAGCTGCAAAACAAGATCAAAAGGGAGGCTGCGAATCAAAAAGGAAAACAATCAGAAAAATTCGATGAAGCTGATGTTGTAGAAGACTACAGCGATGGTGAACTTTTAGCCGCTTCTGTTAACAATTCTAAAGTGAGCGAGGAGTGGATCCTTGATTTCGGCCGTACCTTCCACATGAGTCCCAATCGGGATTGGTTTACAACTTATGAAATAGTGACTGAAGGTGTTGTTCTGATGGGAAATAATGCTTCGTGTAAAATCGTAGGTGTTGGAATGATTAAAGTTAAGATGTTTGACGGAGTTGTCAAAACACTTAGTGGCATGTGACATGTTCCAGAATTGAAGAGAAATTTAATTTCGTTGAGTACTCTTGATTGAAAAGAGTACAAATACACAGCTGAAAGTAGGGTTTTGAAGATTTCCAAATGTTCCATTATTGTGATGAAAGGGCAGAGAAAGACTGTCAAGTTATATGTTTTGTAGGGTTTTACTGTTACTGGTGATGCAGCCATCGCTTCCTCTTCTTTGTCAAATGATGATGTTACTAGACTTTGGCATATGCGCTTAGGGCATATGAGTGAGAATGGCATGGTAGAATTGAGTAAAAGAGAACTTCTTGATGGGCAAGGAATTTTCAATGAGAGAACTGCATTTTTGGGAAGCAAAAGAGAGTTCGATTCACCAGAGAATTCCATAACACGAAGGGAACATTGAAGTATATTCATTCTAATCTGTGGGGACTATCTAGAGTGCCTTCGAGAGGTGAAGCTAATTATATGATAACACTTATTGATGATTTTTCTGGAAAAGTTTGGGCGTTTTTCCTGAAGCTGAAAAGCAATGTGTTTTCTACATTTAAGTCTTGGAAAGCTATGATTGAAAAATAGACGGGAAAACATATAAAACACATCTGTATAAACAATGGCTTAGAGTTCTGTTCTGATGAGTTTAATGAACTATGGAAGTTAGAAGGGATCGTGAAACACTTGACAGTTTGTCATACACCACAACAAAACGGTGTTGCAGAACAAATGAAAAGAACGATCATGGAGAAAGTTCGATGTATGTTGTCGAATGCTAACTTACCGAAGTCATTTTGGGCCGAAGCAGCCTCTATTGCATGTTTGTTGATCAACCGATCTCCATCCATTGCCATTGAGAAAAAGACTCCACAAGAGGTATGGTTTGGAAATCCTGCTGATTATTCTGATTTAAATATCTTTAGGTGTCTTGCGTATGCTCATGTTGAAGTAAACCCGAAGGTAGTTGGTGCTCAATCTTAACTAGCTGGCACGTCAGACATCGAGAGACGAAATCCGTTACCTCTTGTTTCAAACCCAACCACTAGTATAACTCACCCAGATCACGATACATCTTATTTCAGCCGGGATGCATAGCATAAGGGCTACTATGCGCTTCCAGCAAAATGGACTGCCTCAAATCAGAGTCGTTAGGCATACAAACTCGACCTTAGAAATATAAAACCTCATCATTATTCAGCCCAAAATTAGAATTATTACCATCCTCAACCTGACAGAATCGTAGAACCAAAAAGTCATCCCCAACTGTTTAACCCAAATCTGATCAATCCAAGTTGGTTTAACTTGTAACTTGGCTTAACTTGCAACTTGGCTAACAGGCTCCCATCATCGAACAGACTTAGGCGAGCAAACATCGCCCTCAAATCAGACATTGCTCTACGACTAAGAGAATCGGCCACAACATTGGCCTTACCAGGATGATACTCAATCGTGCAGTCACAATCCTTAAGCAACTCAATCCATCTATGTTGTCTAAGGTTCAACTCCTTCTGAGTAAAGAGATACTTGAGGCTCTTGTGATAGGTGTAAATGATACACCTCTCACCATACAGATAATGCCTCTAGAATTTTAAGATGAAGACAATTACAGCTGACTCCAAATCATGCTGGGGTAGTTGCATTCGTGTGACTTAAGCTGTCGTGATGCATAAGCCACTACCTTACCATCTTACACCAGAACACAACCCAATCCAACATGAGAAGCATCACTGTAGAATACAAATTCCTCACCGAACTCAAGCTGTATCAGAATAGGAGCCTGAGTCAAAACAAAATTGAGCTTCTCAAAGCTCGATTGCTGCTCATCAGTCCAGATAAATAGTGCGTTCTTACGCAATAGCTTAGTCAAAGGAGCTGCAATCAGTGAAAACCCCTAGACAAACCTTCGACAGTAACTATAACAGCTCGTATTTTAGTGGTGAAGGAATAGTGGTTTCGGGACCACAAATTTCTATCATGTTGACTCATAAATATTATTTATAGAATATTTATAGAGTCATTAGAGTCGTATTAAAATTTAATTAAGAAATTTTACGTTTAGATAAGTAATTAAAGAAAAATAGACTAAATTGTAAAAGGTGTAAAACTTGTTAATTATGGCAATCAGATTATTTAACAGCTTAATCATCACAAGAGGGAGTACTTATGTAGCAATTAAACCCTTGTTATTAAGTGTTGGACAGTTTAGGGATAGAATTGGCTTAAAATGTATGTTATATTAAGGGTAAATTTTTAATTTAATAAATTAAAATTAAGTAAAATAATGGTAAAAAGATTATCATTTTCTTTAGTGGAAATTACCACCTAAAAACCAAGTTGGAAAACCTCCATTGAAGGCTTTGAAATTTCGGCAAGGTTAATACTTGCATGTAAATGAGTTTTTCACCTGTTTCTTGTAATTTTTATGTTTTTGATATCATTGCAACTAGGTCTAACTAGCCCGTACCTTTATTTTTGAATCTGTTAAAAATTTTAGAAGTTGTCATTGATGAAAATTTAATGTTTTTGGTGATAACTATGTGTTTGAAGTTTTGATTGTGGTATTTGGTTGCTTTGGTTAGTGATTTTTGTTAGATTTTGATTTAAGGATTAAATTGTTAAAATGTCAAAATTTCAAGGTTTGATGGTGATTTAGAAGTATAATTGGGACTTTTTAAAGGCCTAGATTATTTGGCTGTGATTGTTAACTTGAGAAAATGGTTTATTTGATTATTTTTGGGTTAGAGGATTAAATTGCAAAAGCTATAAAAATTTAGGGGAAATATGTAATTAATGAAAAGTTAAGGGTCATATGCATTGAATGGAATGTGATATGTGTATGAGATTAATACATTGTATTTAATTATTATATAGATCAAGACTTGAATCAAAAAGACACTAACCGAGGAAAAGGGAAAATAGTGGAATAGTCCCTGCATGTTGACCGGACTTAAATCGTAGGTAAGTCCGTAGTATTTCAATATGTAAATAAAACTCTACTTGAAATTTTATATTACTATTCTTTATTTAATATGTTTATAGATAATTATTGCCTGAATGCACATATGTGCCCCTGTTTGTACTTCGGTACCTCTGAATGCACATACATGTCCCTGTTTGTACTTTGGTAATCCTAAATCAAATAATATGTGAACTATGTTTAATTATATTTAGATTAAATGTTATACTATGTCCTTACTAAGCTATGTAAGCTTACCGATTTTTGTGGATTTTTTTGTAGATAATCGTTACTGACATTTTGGAATGATCAATCAATCGACTCACACTATCCATCTAAGTTGGTAGTTTTTGTGTCTCTTAGGGTAGTGGCATGTATATAAAGATAAATATGTGGTTTTGAAATGTTGATAGGTGTAGTTTAAGAATGAGATGTGTGTTTTTTTTAGGGTATGTTTTGTATGGATGAAACAAGTATGCTTATATATTACATAGATGAACACCTTGATGGTTAGTTCTTGAATGAAGTGAATTTAATCATGGTGCAATGTTTATTTGCTTAATGTCTTATAAAGGAGGTCTTTTGAGCATTTTTGTGATTAATTGTTTAGTATATGAATGTGGTGCCTTTGAATGGCATATTGGTTGGATGATATAGATTAATTGATTTAGTATATTTAGGAATGTTGTAGTAGTGCCTAGGTCTATTGAATGTGTGTATAATTGGAGCGATGGAATAGGTGAGGTTTGGTCTTAAAAAGGCATGATTTTTTGGCCAAATTTAGTGTACACAGCCTAGGACACAGCCGTGTGTCATTTGAGAGTTTCTCAGTGTTCCAAGTCAGTGAGTTACATAGCCTAGCACACGGCCTGACACATGGGCGTGTGTGGCAACTTAGAGAGTTACACGGCCTAGCACACGGGTGTGTAGGGCAACTCAGTGAGTTACACGGGTGAGGACAAGAGTTGGGATATTGCTGTGTGTCCCTAGTTTGAATGTTACACGGCCTGGCCACACGGCCGTGTGACCCCTGTTTTTAATTTTTTTCAACTTTTTCTTAAAAGTTATGTTTGTTTGAAATTAGTCCCGATTTGCCTCAAAGCTATTTTTAGGGCCTTGAAGGCTCGGTTTAGGGATGAAAGTCTTATGATTGATATGTTTTTAATGTCATTTATTTATTTAATGTTATATTGATAAATGTTTCCCAATTTTATGGTAATGCTCTATAACCCTAATCTGGTGACGGAGACGGGTTAGGAGTGTTATAGTATCTCACTAGCCCAAGGAAGCTACAGATCTCTAAAACATTCCTTGGTTGTTTCCACTCAAGCACAGCCTCGATTTTCTTAGAATCAACTTATATCCTCTCAGTAGAAACCACATGGCCCAAAAAAGTTACATCCCTTAACCAGAACTCACACTTGCTCAACTTAGCGTATAAGATGCTCATCATGATCATCCTTAGTCTTAGAGTATACCAGAATATTGTCAATGAAGACCACGACGAACTGATCCAAAAACAGCTGGAAGACCTAGTTCATAAGATCCATGAATGCATCAGGAACATTCGTGAAACCAAAGGGCATAACTAGGAACTCGTAGTGCCCATAACGAGTCCTAAAAGTAGCCTTATGGACATCAACCTCCTTAACCTTAAACTGATGGTATCCAGAACAAATATCTATCTTGGAGAACACATAATCCCCATGAAACTGATCGAATAAGTCGTCGATCCTCAGAAGTGGGTACTTATTCTTTATCGTCAATTTATTCAGTTGACGGTAATCCACACACATCCTCATTGTACCATCTTTTTTTTACGAATAGAACCGATGCTCCCCACGAGGACACACTTGGCTGAATGAACCCTCGATTGAGGAGTTCCTAAAATTGAGCCTTTAATTCCATAAGCTCTTTCGACGCCATGCGGCAGGGAGAAATGGACACTAGAGTTGTACCCAGTAGAATCTTGATACAGAACTCAACCTTCCGATCAAGAGGCAAACACGGGAATTCCTCAAGAAAAATATTCAAAAACTCCTCAATCGTATAGATATCCCCAACAAAAGAACTCATAGGAGTCGAATCATGCACAAAATCCAAAAATGCTTCACACCCTTTTCGAACTAAGTTTTCGGCCATAAGAGCGGAGATCACATTGGAGAGATAATCTAGACTCTTGCTGATCATAACCACTTCCAAATCATGCTCAGATCTCAAAACCACCCTTTTTATAGCACAGTCCAAGCCGACTGATGTTCCACGAGCCAATCCATTCCCAAAATTAAATCGAATTCTCTAAATGGCAATTCCATCAAATTAGCCAAAAAAAAACACATCTCCTTGTATCTCCAGCGATACATTCCTATAAAGCCTATTAATCCGAACTACCTGACCCAATGGACTAATTACAGTAACCTCTCCAGAAGTGCTCTCAACAGACATCCCCAAATTCACAAAAGTAGAAGTAGCTATATAGGAATATGTTGATCCTATGTCTATTAAAGAAAAAATATGGAGCAATATTAATGAAAAACATACCAGTGATAACATCCGCGGCACCTCTGTCCTCACGGCGTCTAGCCACATAAACCAGTACAGGCTGCCTAGCCTCAGTCTAATTAGCACCTCTGCCCGGTGCTCTCTGACCTCTTGATAAGCTATAAAAGTAACATATTTTAATCTCATTCTTAATTTTTGGATGATTAATTATGAAAATTAGTGAATTTGATACTTCTAATCCTTTAAATTCATGTTTCTATACTTAGGAGAGCATTTGGGAGCGAAGAAAGTGAAAAACGAGCCAAAATCGAACAAATAAAGTTGTTTTCAGGAGCCACACAGCCTGGGCATTTCCACACAGGCTGGACATACGCCCATGTGCCAGCCCGTGTTGATTTCACACCCTGCTTCCCAAATACACGAAAAAACCCAATTTTTAGGCTTTCTGAGCATTCTGAAGTCTATAAATACCCATTAGAAGAAGACATAATAGAGCCATCAGAGAAGATCAAAGAAAACACTCGAAGAACACCATTAGAATCAACTCGGAAGCGGATCTCCATCAAGATCAAAGACCTCCTTTTAATTTCTTTCGAAGTTTTATTGAGTTTCTTTATGTCTTGTGGTTTTTTTTTTACTTTGAGATGTTTCTAATCGGGATTATGAACTAATTCCCTAGATACCCAGGGAAGATGAAACCTATGATGAATCTTATTATTTGATCTTTGATTTACATGATAAATACTTTATTCTTGTTCTCAATTATGTGTGCTAGTTTCTTGTTTTAATATTTCCGGGATATTAATTCATGTTTAATGTGCTTAATGCAGTGGAGCAAAAGTCCCTGTTTAAGAGTAGATCTAGCATAATTGAGTGGAGTTGCATGCAATCCTAGAAATAGGACAACATAAATCTACCAGATTAAAGTCAAATCTAATAAGGGAATCCATAAATCGAGTTAATGCGACAATAGGGGTTTTAATTAGAAAAAGATTTCAATTAATGAACCTAGAGTCGGTTGTTCTTGCTCTCGAAAGAGATATTAACATAATTTGGGGATTTCTACGGATCAAGTCACAAGTGAATAAATCGTTTAATTTAGATTCATAATAATAGGTGAATTCTAGGTGGAACTTTCCTGAGTATTGTCTATCTCATTGGTTAATATTTGATTATTTTCTTGATTCATTCTTTGTTGCGTTATTAGTTAAATTAGTTTAGTAAATTTAGATTAAAACACATCACTACAAATTGTCGGCTAAATAATAGAAAAACGGTAACTACTAATACTTTTAATCCTCGTGGATATGATATTCTCTACTCACCATAGCTATACTATTGTTCGATAGGTGCGCTTGCCTTTGTTATATTTATAGTTAATTTTGTGACCATCACCTCTATCCATACCATTATCACCTCTGGCTGGACCACGGCCCCTAGGCGGTTGTTGTATTGTCATTTGGGGCTAAACCAACTTGGAGCTGGAGCTTGCATCTGATCAGAATGTTGTAGACAATCTCTGATACGGTGTTCCATTAACCCGTATCGTAGACAAGCTCCTAACCTCCTCCAACATTCGTCTAGATGGCGTCTACCACAATTTCTACACGACTGAACCACAGTAGGAGCAACAGGAATCTCAACCCTCGAAGGTTCATCAGATCTGATCCGTTTCTTAGGCCTCTAAACAGAACTAGAAGGCTCTAAATCGCTCTTATTCTTACCCTTCTCCTGGTCCCTCTTTTCATGCTCAGTACACTTAACCTCCTCAACAATCTTCACCTTGTCCACCAAGATGATAAAAACCCGCTCCCTCTACGGAGCTATCAGAACTTTGAGGTCATATCTCAACCCCTCCTTGAAGCAAATGCACTTATCATAGCCAATCGATACCAACCCACGAGCATATCTACTCAATCTTAAAAATTCGGCTTCATATTCAGCTACAAACCTATCTCCCTGTGTAAGGTCCATGAACTCGCATCTACGAGCCTCCACGTACCTTGCACCCATATACTTGCTCTGGAAGGCACTTTTAAAAGTCTACAAAGATATCTGATCCAGCTAAGTACCCTCCTCAACCGTCAACCACCACTGATATGCCTCGTCACGAAGTATAGATACTGCACCCTTCAATTTCTGCTCGGGGTTGCAGTCAATATTGTTCATTAACCTCTAAGTGGCCACCAACCAGTATTCGATCACCGTTGGGGCGACTCCAATGATGCCCCTAAATAGTTCAGCACTGTTGGATCAGAGTCGTTCAGTTACGGACCCACGACTCCTAGATCCAAAATAAGGCCCAACGATCCACTCTAAAACCCTCAACATAGCTTGGGACAATGCGTCGACCCCAGCCGAGCAACTTTGAGACCAAGTCTCAGTAGTAGGTGTACCCACTATTTCGCTTGTATTCAAATTGGGCATACTACCCCTCGAAGACAACTCAGCTCAAGCCCCCTTTTAGTGCTCGTTGCACCGACGAGTACCTCTTCCACGAGTTCCACGTGCACTCATATTTTGTTTATCTACATTACAGAGTTTTATGTATCAGTTCTGATATTTATTAATAGATATTTTAGGCTCAGGAGTTTATCAGAAGAATTTACAGAGTTTCAATACAGTCTAACTATTTCAAAGTAGATCTAATCATTTCAGAGTGTTTTTTTTCAAACTAAGAGTTTAACTAAGCCTGTAACAGTCCAGTTTAGACCCTAGTCAGAACAGTGGTTTCGGGACCAAAAATCTGAGTCCGAATAATATTTTAATATTATTTTTTGTACCGTTGATATGTGATTAAGCATGTGTTAAAGTTCCGTAAGTTAATTTGTCCGTTTGTGTGATTAAATTGAGAAAAGGGTTAAATTGCATTAAATGTAATATTTGCATGCTATTTGCTAAAGTACTTATGTGTTGTGGCTTTTATAATGAGGAAGCCTTATGAGGCAATTAAGCCATTATTGAGATAGTGGATGGTAGAGTGACATAATAACCTTAATATCAATTTGTCTTATATGACTAATAGATGGGTAAATTGGTAATTGAATTAATAACGTACATTAAGTAAAACAAACATATGAAAGATGATGTTTATCATCTTTTAGTGCCGAAAACTAGCAAAGAAAAAGAAGAGAATAAACAAGTTAGGGTTCGGCCATTTGAGGGCTAAATTCAAGATCAAGAACCAAAGAAATCGGACTTAGATCATGAAAAGGCAAAAGTTGTCGAATAATCAATCTGATTGAATATCCGAACTCGAGGTAAGTCATTATACAAATAAACGTATTTGTATTGAATTGTGTATGTTCATATGACTATTGATAATGATGAATGCTTATGAGATGTTGTATACATGAATTCTGAGATAAGATCAACATAGTGTTAACCTCCGAGTAGTCCCGTACGAACCTAGGAATAGATAGGATTAGCTATGTCATGACATAGGTGTCTGTTATGTTATATCATGTAAGACCACGTCTGGGACGTTGGCATTGATTTGAGATTTCGTGTAAGACCACGCCTGGGACGTTGGCATCGATATGAGATTTACGTGTAAGACCATGTCTGGGACATTGACATCGTATTAATTCGAGTAAGACCCTATCTAGGACAATGGCATCGATATCTGATTACATGTAAGACCACGTCTGGGACGTTGGCATTGTACGACTATTCTGAATACTCTATATAACCTACTAGATTCCAAACGATTCAATGGGAAAATCCAAGATATGGATGATTATGTTATTTGTATATCTGTTTCAGGTACTTTTGGTTTGTACACTAAGTGTGTATGAGAGGTAAGTATCTATATGAACTTTTTAAGATGAATATGCGCAATGAGTTGATGGAATGGTATGTGAATATAGGTACAAATGAGCTATGTGTATTTGTAATAATTTGAGTTGAAGAATGTGGTAAGTTATGGCTAAGCAAATGAGCCAAAGAAAGAATGAGATGAATTTGTTATGAGAACCATTATGGTCATTATATCAATAGGGCTATGTGCATTTTTTGTTAGGTTTATTTGTATTTGGCTTACTAAGCTTTTGAAAGCTTACTCTGTGTCTGTTTGTTCTGTTTTATAGATCGTCAAAGCTACTGAAGGCTCGGGGACCGTCGAGGATTATCATCACACTACTCAACTTGTTTTGGTACCTTTGAAATATGTACATAGCTAGATATGGCATGTATAGGCTAGTCATTCTGAATGATGTTTGAAATGTGCATATATAATAGCCATGAGATGTGGCTAGATAAGTGTTATAGATATGCATGAGTAAATATGGTATATGATGCATGTTTTGGTATGGCTAGATAACTAGTATAATGGCCAAAGTTATGGTAATCATATGAATGCATTATGAGTATGTATGTTTGAGTAAAGGAATGGTTAAAAGAAAGGTAAATATGGATGAATCATGCTTGAATATATGTATGTGTTTTAGTAGTGCAAATTGACATGAATGGAAATAAAATAGAATATGAAGACTTGTTGATTATTTGGCATATTTTCAGTTGCCAATTGTACATGATTGAGTTGGTATAATGCTTGTAAGGATTAACCCTTGTGTGGGTGGCATTTTGGCTTTGCAAGTGGCCTATTTTGCCTACACGGCCATGGCACACGGGCGTTCTTAGAAGCCGTATGATTAAGTCAGTGTCTAGCCTATTAGTACAGGGCCATGAGACGGGCGTGTCAATTAGCCGTGGGTATAAGTCAGTACCCAGCCCAAGTGTGCACGGCCATGGCACACGGACGTGCCTAGTAGCCGTGTGAGTAAGGTAGTATTTAGCTTAAGAGCACACGGTCATAGCACACGGGCGTGCCTGGTGGCCGTGTGGATAAGTCAGTATACAAGCTCTGTTTTGGGACGGCCAAGACACATGGATGTGTCTGGTGTCCGTGGAAGACACACGGGCTACCCACACGGGCGTGTGGCCTTCATAACTTAGAAAAGTTTTAAATTTCCAAGAATTTCCGTATGTGTTCGGTTTAGTCCCGGCCTTACTCTAAAGCATGATTAAGGTCACGATGACCTATCAAAGGGACACTTTGATTGCATTTGTCGAATTGTAATATGAAATGTTTGTAAAAGTTTTTGATCCGTTCGGTAACGCCTTTAACCCTAGTCCGGTGATGGATACGGGTTAAGGGTGTTACATATGATTGGTATTAGAGCTATGGTTTAGTCGATTCTCGGACTAACGTGGCGTGTTAGGGTCTAGCTATACATGCCATATATCTGAACTGTGATAGTGTGATGAATCCTGACGTGTAAAATGTGTTTTACGTATAGCAATGGATCCTGAAAGAGCCGTAGCTAACGATGTAGAAAGTAATGCGCCTGCTCCAGCTGAAGGGACAGCGCCATCTGATCCGAGACTGGCTACAAGCGGTCAAGAGGGAGAAGCTAAACAAGCTTTCTTCCAAATGATGAGTGAATGGTTCACTCAATTTGTTAGAAATAATCCGGCTATTTCACAACCTTCGCCCCCGGTTAATCCCCCTCAGACCTCAGTTGTGCCTCCAGTTATGTACTCGAATCTGTTGAAAAAGACTTCGGTCGATAAAATCGACAAGTATGGGGCCGAAGAGTTCAGGGCTACCAGTGAAGACGATGCCGAGAAAGCCAAGTTTTGGTTAGAAAACACTATCTGGGTATTTAATGAGATGTCTTTGACTCCGGAAGAAAGTATTAAATGAGTTGTATCATTACTACGAGATGCGGCCTATCAGTGGTGGAAAACTCTGATTTCTGTTGTTCCGAAAGAGCGGGTCACATGGGATTTCTTTCAGGTTGAGTTTCGAAAGAAATACATCAGTGAGAGATTCATTGATCAGAAACGAAAAGAATTTCTAGAATTGAAACAAGGCCATATGTCTGTCACTGAATATGACCGAGAGTTCGTGAGACTGAGTCAATATGCTCGGAAATGTGTATCATCAGAAGCGATAATGTGTAAACGATTTGAAGATGGCCTCAATGAAGATATCTGTTTGTTAGTCGGGATTTTAGAGATAAAAGAGTTCGTTGTGTTAGTTGACCGAGCGTGCAAAGCTGAGGCACTCGGGAAAGATAAAAGAAAAGCTGAGTCTGAAGCCAGAGATACGAAAAAGAGATTTCCGAACAAACCATTTTAGTCTGCTTCGAAGAAATTCTGAGATGAGCATAGCCGTTCAAAGGCTAATGTGGGACAATTGAATAGAGATCGAGCTAGATCACAGTCAAACTTAAAAGCTCCAGCAACTTCTATGACAAGTGTTGGAAATGTCTGGTCTGAACGTCCTGAATGCAAGCATTGTGGTAAGAGACATTCGGGAAGCTGTAGATTGAATGATCGAGCTTGTTTTAGATGTGGATCGTTGGATCATTTCATCCGTGATTGCCCTGAGTCTATTGAACAAGATATTGCTCAAAACCCGAGATCTGATAATGTTGCAACTAGAGGTAGACCCTCTCAGAATGCAAGAAATGTCAGTGGTAGTCAAAGAACTACGAGAGACACTATTGCGAGATCCGAGACTAGAGTGCCTGCTAGAGCGTACGCCATCCGAGCTCGCGAGGAAGCTTCGTCTCCAGATGTTATAACGGGTACATTTACACTTTATGATACTACTGTGATTGCATTGATAGACCCTGGTTCTGCACATTCGTATATATACATGAACTTAGTATTCAATAAGACTTTGCCTGTAGAGTCTACTGAGTTTGTTATAAAAGTATCGAACCCCTTAAATAAAAGTGTCCTGGTTGACAAAGTACGCAAGAACTGTCCGTTAATGTTTCGAGATATCTGTTTCCCTGCTGATTTGATGCTGTTACCTTTTGATGAATTTGATATAATTCTGGGTATGGACTGGTTGACATTGCATGATGCGATTGTGAATTGCAAAAGAAAGATCATTGATTTGAAAGGTCAGAATGATGAAATAGTTCGGATTAAGTCTAGTGAATTGAACGGATTACCTGCTGTGATATCTGTATTGAAAGCTCAAAGATATGTGAAAAAGGGATATGAGGAATATTTTGCTTATGTGATTGATTCCAAAGTGTCTGAAAAGAAAGTTGAATCAGTGCCAGTTGTCTGTGAGTTCCCTGATGTGTTCCCTGAAGAGTTACCAGGATTGCCACCGATTCGTGAAGTAGAATTTGGTATAGATTTGTTACCTGGTACGACTCCTATTTTGATAGCTCCGTATAAAATGGCACCAACAGAGTTAAAAGAGTTAAAGTCACAGTTGCAAGAGTTGACTGATAGAGGGTTCGCTAGACCGAGTTTCTCACCTTGGGGTGCTCCTATTCTGTTTGTGAAAAAGAAAGATGGCATGATGAGAATGTGCATTGACTACCGTCAGTTGAATAAAGTGACCATAAAGAACAAATATACGTTGCCCAGGATTGACGATTTGTTTGATCAGCTAAAAGGAGCCATAGTGTTTTCAAAGATAGATCTGAGATCGGGTTACTATCAATTGAGGGTAAAAGATTCAAACATTTCAAAAACAGCTTTCAGAACGAGGTACGGGCATTACAAATTTTTAGTTATGCCTTTCGGACTAACGAATGCTCCTGCTGTCTTTATGGATCTGATGAACAGAATTTTCAGATCGTATTTAGATCAATTTGTTGTTGTATTCATTGACGACATTTTGATTTATTCACGTAATGAAACTGAGCATGCAAAGCATCTGAGAATTGTGTTGCAAACTCTGCGAGAAAAGCAATTGTACGCAAAATTTAGCAAATGTGAATTCTGGTTATGTGAAGTTAGTTTTCTGGGGCACGTAGTGTCAGCATCTGGCATACGAGTTGATCCGAGCAAGATTTTTGCTATTCTGGATTGGAAACCTCCGAAGAATGTGTCTGAAGTTCGTAGTTTTTTGGGACTTGCTGGTTATTACCGCAGATTCGTAAAAGGCTTTTCGATGATAGCTATTCCGTTGACTAAATTGCTTCAGAAAGATGTGAGATTTGAATGGTCTGATAAATGTTAGAAAAGCTTTGATCAGTTAAAAGCCCTTTTGACTGAAGCTCCATTGTTGGTACAGCCAGAATCGGGCAAGGAATTCGTGATCTATAGTGATGCTTCATTGAGTGGTTTAGGTTGTATTCTGATGCAAGAAGGCAAAGTTATAGCTTATGCCTCGAGATAGCTAAAGCCTTATGAAAAGAACTATCCGACACACAATATTGAATTAGCTGCGATTGTATTCGCGTTAAAGATTTGGCGTCACTACCTCTTTGGTGAGAAATGTCACGTATTTTCAGATCACAAAAGTCTAAAATATCTGATGACTCAGAAAGATTTGAATTTGCGTCAGAGAAGATGGTTAGAGCTGTTGAAAGACTATGAACTTGTAATAGAGTATCATCCGGGTAAAGCAAATGTCGTTGCTGATGCACTGAGTAGGAAATCGTTGGTTGCATTATGTGCTATAAATGCTCAATTAGATCTGTCTAATGATAGTTCAGTAATAGCTGAATTGAAAGCAAAACCTTTGTTTTTACAGCAGATATGTGATGCTCAGAAAGTTGATAATGAAATAATAGCGAAATGAGCTCAGTGTGATTCGAATTCTGATTCTGAATTTTGAGTTGATACTGATGATTGTTTGAGATTTCGAGATCAAATTTGTGTTCCAAGGAACTCAGAGTTAATTCGGTTGATTTTAAATGAAGCACATAATAATCGTCTAACTGTTCATCCAGGAAGTACCAAGATGTATCATGATCTGAAGCAACATTATTGGTGGTCCGGTATGACACGGGACATTTCTGACTTTGCTTCGAAATGTTTAGTCTGTCAGCAAGTTAAAGCTAAACATCAAGTTCCGTCTAGGTTGTTACTACCGATTCTGATTCCCGAATGGAAATGGGATAGAGTGACGATGGACTTTGTTTCCGGATTGCCTCTAACTCTGAAAAAGAAAGATGTGATTTGGGTAGTAGTTGACAGACTGGCGAAATCTGCCCATTTTATTCCGGTGAGATCTGATTACTCACTTGATAGATTAGCCGAGCTTTATATTTCTAATATTGTGAGATTGCACGGGGTGCCATTGTCTATTGTGTCAGATAGAGATCCGAGGTTTACATCACGATTCTGGAAGAAATTACAAGAAGCTTTAGGCGCGAAATTACATTTCAGTACAGCTTTTCACCCGCAAATGGATGGTCAATCCGAGTGGATTATTTAGATTCTCGAGGATATGTTAAGATGCTGTATTCTTGAGTTTGATGGTACCTGGGAATCGTACTTGCCATTGATTGAATTTGCATACAATAATAGTTTTCAGTCGAGCATCAAAATGGCACCTTATGATGCTTTGTACGGACGCAAATGTCGTACACCTCTATATTGGACCGAGCTCAGTGAAAATAAGCTACATGGGGTTGATTTGATAAAAGATACTGAACAAAAAGTAAAAGTAATCCGTGACAGTCTGAAAACAGCGTCTGATCGTCAGAAGTCCTATGCGGACTTGAAACAAAAGGATATTGAATTTGAGATCGGTGACAAAGTGTTCTTAAAAGTGTCTCCGTGGAAGAAAGTACCCAGATTTGGACGTAAAGGCAAGCTGAGTCTGAGGTTTATCGGACCGTATGAGATTATTGAGCGTGTTGGGCCAGTTGCATACAGATTGTTATTGCCATCTGAGCTTGAAAAGTTACACAATGTATTCCATGTTTCGATGCTCCGTAAATATCGTTCCGATCCGTCACATGTGATTCCTCCGTCTGAGATTGAAATTCGATCTGATATGACTTATGAAGAGGAACCGATCCGTATCTTAGCTCGTGAGGTGAAAGAGTTGAGAAACAAGAAAATTCCGTTAGTGAAAGTGTTGTGGCATCGACACGGAGTAGAAGAGGCTACGTGGGAGCCTAAAGACTCAATGAAACAGCAATATCCGAATTTGTTTAATAGTAAGATCTTCGGGGACGAAAATCCCTAAGGGGGGAGAATTGTAACAGTCCGATTTAGACCCTAGTTAGAACAGTGGTTTCGGGACCACAAATCTGAGCCCGAATAATATTTTAATATTATTTTCTGTGCCGTTGATATGTGATTAAGCATGTGTTAAAGTTTCGTAAGTTAATTTGTCTGTTTGCGTGATTAAATTGAGAAAAGGGTTAAATTGCATTAAATGCAATATTTGCATGCTATTTGCTAAAGTACTTATGTGTTGTGGCTTTTATAATGAGGAGGCCTTATGAGGCAATTAAGCCATTATTGAGATAGTGGATGGTAGAATGACATAATAACCTTAATATCAATTTGTCTTATATGAATAATAGATGGATAAATTGGTAATTGAATTAATAATGTATATTAAGTAAAACAAACATATGAAAGATGATGGTTATCATCTTTTAGTGCCGAAAACTAGCAAAGAAAAAGAAGAGAATAAACAAGTTAGGGTTCGGCCATTTGAGGGCTAAATTCAAGATTAAGAACCGAAGAAATCAGACTTAGATCATGGAAAGGCGAAAGTTGTCGAATAATCAATCCGATTGAATATCTGAACTTGAGGTAAGTCATTATACAAATAAACGTATTTGTATTGAATTGTGTATGTTCATATGACTATTGATAATGATGAATGCTTATGAGATGTTGTATACATGAATTCTGAGATAAGCTCGGCATAGTGTTAACCTCCGAGAAGTCCCGTACGAACCTAGGAATAGATAGGATTAGCTATGTCATGACATAGGTGTCTGTTATGTTATATCATGTAAGACCACGTCTGGGACGTTGGCATTGATTTGAGATTTCGTGTAAGACCACGCCTGGGACGTTGGCATCGATATGAGATTTACCTGTAAGACCATGTCTAGGACATTGGCATCGTATTAATTCGAGTAAGACCCTGTCTGGAACAGTGGCATCGATATCTGATTACATGTAAGACCACGGCTGGGGCGTTGGCATTGTATGACTATTCCGAATACTCTACATAACCTATTAGATTCCAAACGATTCAACGGGAAAATCTGAGATATGAATGTTTATATGATTTGTATATCTGTTTCAGGTACTTTTGGTTTGTACACTAAGTGTGTATGAGAGGTAAGTATCTATATGAACTTTTTAAGATGAATATGTGCAATGAGTTGATGGAATGGTATGTGAATATAGGTACAAATGAGCTATGTGTATTTGTGATAATTTGAGTTGAGGAATGTGGTAAGTTATGGCTAAGCAAATGAGCCAAAGAAAGAATGAGATGAATTTGTTATGAGAACCATTATGGCCATTATATCAATAGGGCTATGTGCATTTTATGTTAAGTTTATTTGTATTTGGCTTATTAAGCTTTTGAAAGCTTACTCTGTGTGTGTTTGTTCTGTTTTATAGATCGTCAAAGCTACTGAAGGCTCGGGGACCGTCGAGGATTATCATCACACTACTCAACTTGTTTTGGTACCTTTGAAATATGTACATAGCTAGATATGGCATGTATAGGCTAGTCATTTTGAATGATGTTTGAAATGTGTATATATAATAGCCATGAGATGTGGCTAGATAAGTGTTGTAGATATGCATGAGTAAATATGGTATATGATGCATGTTTTGGTATGGCTAGATAACTAGTATAATGGCCAAATTTATGGTAATCATATGAATGCATTATGAGTATGTATGTTTGAGTAAAGGAATGGTTAAAAGAAAGGTAATGTGGATGAATCATGCTTGAATATATGTATGTGTTTTAGTAGTGCAAATTGACATGAATGGAAATGAAATAGAATGTGAAGACTTGTTGATTATTTGGCATATTTTCGGTTGCCAATTGTACATGATTGAATTGGTATAATGCTTGTAGGGATTGACCCTTGTGTGGGTGGCATTTTGGCTTTGCAAGTGGCATGTTTTGCCTACACGGTCATGGCACACGAGCGTGCCTAGTAGCTGTGTGATTAAGTCAGTGTCTAGCCTATTAGTACAGGGCCATGACACGGGCGTGTCAATTAGCCGTGGGAATAAGTCAGTAGCCAGCCCAAGTGTGCACAGCCATGACACACGGACGTGCCTAGTAGCCGTGTGAGTAAGGTAGTGTTTAGCTTAAGAGCACACGGTCATAGCACACGGGCGTGCCTGGTGGCCGTGTGGATAAGTTTGTATACAAGCTCTGTTTTGGCACGGCCAAGACACATGGGTGTGTTTGGTGTCTGTGGAAGACACACGGGCTACCCACACGGGCGTGTGGCCTTCATAACTTAGAAAAGTTTTAAATTTCCAAGAATTTCCGTATGTGTTCGGTTTAGTCTCAGCCTTACTCTAAAGCATGATTAAGGTCACGTTGACCTATCAAAGGGACACTTTGATTGCATTTGTCGAATTGTAATATGAAATGTCTGTAAAAGTTTCCAATCCGTCCGATAACGCCTTTAACCCTAGTCCGTTGACGAATACGAGTTAAGGGTGTTAAAAAGTAAAAAGTACTTACAGGATCAGTGTTAGAGACTCGGTATTCCACAGAATTATTTTTCAAATTAAAGTAGAAATGAATTTTATTCGGAAAACAGTTTTCACAAAAAATTTGAACCCAAAATTTCACTGCCCAAGTTTTGCAACCTGAATATGATACCACTAAATGTAACACCCCAAACCTGGCTTAGACGTTATGGTCAAATCCAGAGAAGTTACGTAAATTGAATGAAAATTCAGTGCTTGTTTGTATATAAAAAAATAACGTCATTAGTTATTTGTATATAAACAAAATCCAGTTTACTAAAGAAAAATATATATATTTTTGTTTTTAAGAAAACATTGCTTTTACGTTTAAGAATATTATAACCGTTTGAATTTGTAGCATAAACCTGAATTCAACTCGGTTTAGAAAAATGTGTTTTGATGACGAAAAACCAAAGTTTTGCATATAGTTTTAAAACAAGTTAAAATCCATAAAATAGTTGAAAAGATGGGAAAAATAAAAATTAAGTCCAAACCAAAAATGTCCCAAAGTGTCCAAAACAGTCCGGAATTAACGAAACACAATAACCCCAATTTTAAATAAAATAGAATGAAACCAAATAAATTTAACTGAGCTCTATCGCACTAATCCACCTAAGTCTGATGATTACCTGGAAGTGACAAACAAACAAAGAATGAGTTTTCGAAACTCAGTGTGTAACTTAAAACAAAACAGAATCTCAGTTTTAATTTCAGACATATCTCATGTCAGAACAGATACATGACACATATCATATATAGAACCAGTATCAGATGCAAATTTATAATCCTACCCCTATCCACTATACACCATCTTTGACCATCCCTACACACCATATATGGTATTAAATACTCATCTGGCCCTACACACCACTTAGTGTCGGTATGACACTTTTTAAAATATATTTGCAACTTAGCTGCCAAATCCGTAAGCAATTATCGCCATGTACAGAAAATAGATGTGGTGGTGCCACCAGTTACCTAACTTCCTCCAAAACATATATCCCTCCCCAATGCACATACAGATCTACAGATGTTCAAATTATACATAACATACATACTCACATAGCTTATACAGATCAGATGTGTTTATTTATATATATACCTAATTACACATACATGCCAAACATACACATATAAATCATGCTTATATTAGTTTTGTGGTAACAAATAACCAGAGAAATCATTTTTTATCGTTTGTTTAACATCATACGGGCCCTACGGAAGGCCTACGTTTGATCTAAACATTGTTTACGTCCCTAGGGAATAATCCAGAATTTTAGGCCTACCGGCCCGTGTGACCCACACGACTTTAATGGCCAGCCTGTGTGGCCCACACGGCCTCACACACGTCTGTGTGGCCCACACAGCCCAAATAGCCCAAACTGTATGTCTCACACGGTCCAGCACATGACCTGTCACATGGTCGTGTGTGTGGCGTCGACTGAGCAGATTTTCAGCTTTTGCCGTTCACTATTTTTCGTGTGTCTCGTTACACACATGGGTATTTCCCAATGTAGTTCCCCAAAACAAATAATCCCACACCTAAAGCAATAGTTAACACAACCCATATCAGTAACGGTTCACGAATTTGACTGAAAGTTTCTCACAAATGAACTAATTAAAACCCTCCAAAAACACATTCGAAACTCTTACCACTAAACAGATAGCAATCACACAAAGTTTAGGACGCTGAAGGATCATAAATCGTCTCACGAACTTCCCCTAAAATGAATCAAATTAATTAGGTAACCCAAAATACGAATCTTTACACCACAATATTGAAATTTCAGCAAAGCCAAATGCCCAACGAACAATTGTAATGAAGGAATTGAGTAAAAACAATAAAACCTTACCTCTGTGAATTGAATCCGACCAAACGAAGACAAAAGAACCAAAACCAATTGAAAGTGATGGCAACAGGAGAAAGAACACAAAACAAAAGAACCAAAACCAATGAAAGTGATGGAAACAGGAGAAAGAACACAAAACAAATGAACAAAAAAAAAAAAAAAAACAGGATCTAAACATGGGAAGGGAGAAAAAAATAAAAGAAAAAGAAAAAGAACTAATGAAACATGAGAAATAGGGAAAGAAAATGAATAAAATAAAATAAAAATACAACAAAATGGACTTGAAACAGGGGGAAACGTGGGATATTTTGGAAAAAGAAATTTAATTAATCAATTAACAACCAATTTATCTTCAAAAGAAATCAAATCCTATCCCACTAACTAATCGGATTTTTTTCCTACAATTTAAATTTAATTTGAATTCATCCACAAGCTTGCTTGAAGAAAAATAAAATATTCCTTATGCACACGGAAACTCGAACACGAGACCTTAAGCAGATATATCAAACACTTAACCAGACCAAATCACATGACAACAACCAACAATCCAAAACCTAGATTCTTGGAGCGTTACACATGAGCTCATATATTATTTGGTTATCATCCAAAAATGCAACTAACCTCTAACTTTAACTGGTGTTAGTTTAATATGTTGTCAAAATAATTAGTATTGATAACAATTATTAAAATACATCTTCTAATTCTTCAATAAAATTTCATCAAATTGTTTTGCATCATCATTGACTCGGGATAGTCTAACCAGTCATACCAACACTATGAACTTCTTTTCACTATCTCATATGTTAATCATATACGTGTAATGTATTCCATCGGAGAATATTTATCATACAAAAACACGAGTATTTCATGTCATTTCTATCCATGGTTTTAATCTAAAACACATAAAGATTACTTTCAATATATATCTTCTTGATCTAAAAAATAATATTATGTTTTACAAAATTTTGCATCATAAGAAGGTGCAAAATTAACTCTTCATATAAAAGAAAATGTATTTTTACGTAAAGAATAAGTATAAATAAAACATATAAAACATTGTAAAGAAGAAGTTCATGTCACTAATCAATCACTTTAAGAAGTATGCAGTTAGATAAATTGTTTTATATACTATAACACAATAAAATACAAAATATTATAAGATCACAATAATATATTAAAGCTATAACTATAGAGGTTTAAAATTAAAATTTTCTAAAAACCTCCACTTCTTCTAGCATGCATAATTTCAAATTCAAATTTTATCATCATGCTTTATGGAGCATCTCTTTTTCTTTATAAGCCTTTGCAAAATTTAATGTTTTAGACATGCAGACATGTACACAATGCATTCATATTTATCATAATATTTATTAGCATCATCTTTTTTTTTAGCCTTATATTTTTTCACAACGAGTAGAATTATAATGTCAATATAAACTATGATAATTGATAATTTCATTGTCATTCATTTTATCTAGTATCCACATATAAGTAATATTATGATATTTACTTCTAAAAATATCTAAATCAATGAGAGGTCCAAAATATCATTATTTCAACAAAAGAAATATATTTTTTTATAAAAGTATATGCAATATTCATTTAAGGGAATATGTCGAAATTTTCAAATATCCAAATTGAGTTCAATGATCAAAAGTGATCATACAATTTATTATATTTATTGCAAACATTTACTTTAAGGAATGTATAAGAAATAATTTAGAAAATAATGTAAACTTACATCATATTCTTTGTCGATAAGATGATAAGATATTATCCACTCCAAAGAATGATTAATTAGTATAAACTATTAATAATTTTTTTCCAGGAATAAACATTTAACAACATTTTGGACTATCCATCTTCCACATCTACTTGCTAATATCAACAATAAGTTCCATTCACTTCTAGGAATGAATAAACAATATAATTTGTTAGCAAAGCCAATAATGTCATCATTGTTTGCAAATTTAGTTCAATACCATTGTGATAAATCAAATATGTCTATACATTGTTCCCTTTTATTTTTAATCAAACCTTGGCAAAATATTAAACCGATATGCATGTGTAAAATGATCTATGGGTATCATATAAATATTTTCATTAAAATTATTATAATCACTATAGTTATACCCATACTAACCCATCAAAGATCATGCTCACAACCACAATTATAACTGTAACACCCCAAACCCGGCCCATACGTTACGACCGGATCTGACATGTCACATAAGGAAGACGTATAAAAACCTTGTGATTTGTACTAAAACAGGTGTTATTTGTTTATGGTTAAGAAAACAAGTTTGGAGATAAATTCTTGATAAAATGCAACTATTTGTGAGAGGTTGATTGATGAATCGAAAATCGAACTATTGAACTTTAAAATCGTGACTTTTGAAAATAACTTTGGTAATTTGAAAGAGAATCCGAGTTAAATTATTTGTAAAAGTTTGTTATAAAATCCATTTAATAAATCAAGCAAAATAATAAGTACGTCAAACATAAAGCAAAATAAAATATTCCAGAGGCCTTATTACAACTTAAAAACCCAAAATAGTAGAAGTAATAAAGTAAACGGAAATAGAAATTTAAAGTTCAAAAACGCCATTTCTGAAGTATGGCCTACACCGAGTCATCCATGGCCCAAGTCCACCTCACTGAGCATTACCTGCAAGGATTAAGAAGGGAGGAGTGAGTTACAAGAACTCAGTGCATAATCCCCTTACTGGCATCCACTGGGCCTGAATCCATTTAGCAATAACTTGGGCTTAAGCCCATTCACATAACAATATTAAAATGATATGTATGTAACCCAACCCATCCATCCATCACACCCCCGACCAGCCAATCACACCTGTGGGGATCAAGTCAACCCACCCCGCCGCTCACACCAATTCGCAGGCAAGTTGCCATTTATAATATATTTGTTTATTGTGACCAAGCCACTGAAATCATAAGTGATATTTTGTGGCAATGCCACCAGGCTACACAGCTCTTCGTACAATTTTTCCCAACCCATGCAATATGTAACATGCAACATACATGATAAAGCATAATAACCACATATATGTACAACCATCATTAATCCAATAATTTATTACAGTGCATCGGCCCATTATAGCACTTTGTAATTCGGCCCATTAAGGCATTCTAGTAAATCGGCCCATAGGGGCATTTTCGTAAATCGACCCATAAGGGCATTTTCATAAATCGGCCCATAGGGGCATTTTCGTAAATTAGCCCATAGGGGCATTTTCGTAAATCGGCCCATAGGGGCATTTTTGTAATTTTAACAATTTTAATACCGATTTTGACAAGTTTATAGTAATAATGTGATTTAAGCAAATTTCTCGATTTGTGCAATATTACGATTTTTAGCCATATAAATAATAACGATCTATTTTCCAATGTGATATCTAATTATGAATCTACGGGATTTCGGTGTGAGATTACACACCTGATTACGGTAAGGATTAGTCCTTCTTGATCGTCGACACCTATGACAACATAATACTCGATTAACTAACATAAGAGGTTTTTCTTAATCCAAATCTAAATCAACGATCTAAAATACTTACTCTCAATATCGTGAACGACCACGACTTGTCTATTTTCACCAGATGATGGTCCACAACTTGGTGGAAAATCCCGAACCGCCGATATCGCTCTACGCTTGAACTTAGGAGTAGGAATAGCAAATCCACTCCTTTTGTGTTCTCCAATCGCTTTTCGTTTCAAATCGGTTCCACTTGCCTCCATAGGAAAAATCTCGATTAGAAAACTACTATGAGAGAAAGTAGTTGTTTTAGTGATAGGAGTAGGCTTACCACTATTTCCTAAGGATCCACGAGTGAATAAGAACGAACGATTTAGACCCTAAAATAACCGTTTAGTCCAAACTATTATTCCGTTTAGCAACTAATCGAATAATGAGCGATATCAAATAATCCATAAAGAAACTCCTTACCTTAACGATATTGAATCTGATTTCCTCCGATTGACTTAAGGCTAGAATTGAATCGGCTAGGATGATATTCGGCCACCCACTTAGAATACTACGAAAAAGAGGATGATTAAGATGTGAAGGAGTAGGAGGAAACACCATTTTGATTTAGAAACAAGATACACAACCGAATAGTGATAGACACTTATTCGGCTAGAAAGAAAGGAAAAATGAAAAGAGAAAAAGAAACCACTTACCGATTTGATCGAAGAAGAGGGTGTCAACACAAATGAGAAAGAAATTGTGAAGGAGAGATTAAGGGTTGAAAGGTTTGGCTATGGAGAAAAGAAAATGAACAAGAAGATTCGGCTATGAGAATATGGGTTAAAGAAGAAGAAAGAAAGGTTGAAGAATTTGTGAAAAAGAAAAGAAAGGATGGAGAATGAGTGCTTAACTAGTTTCGGCTATCAAAAGGGGAAATGAGCAAAATAAATTGGACACAATGGCTAGATGGTTTCAAAAACAAAGGAAAAGAGATGCTCACTTTTGGCTTTGGAGTTTCGGCAATGAGGGAAGAAATTGGAGAAAGAGAACACCAAAAAAATGCTAAAAGAAACAAGCCATACAAGCACCCAAAATTTGCCAAAAGACTAATGCAAAAAATTCGGCTACCAAGACCCCTCCCAAAACCGTGTATCCTTTTACCAAAATGATCAAAATTGACCAAAAAACTCTTTCCAAAACATCTTCCACATTATAGGCCAACATGTTCCCTTCTCTTTCCTTTTCTTTCATTTTTTTCCTTATTTTTCCCTTATCTTCCTCCTTACCATATTCCTTAGCCTCCTTTCCATCAATAAAAAGTCTCCCTTACCATAAATAGAACCATGGCCGACACTTGGGATAGGAGTACAAAAAAAAATAAATCCAAAATTTGCAAAAGATGGGTTTTGAACCCCTTCCCTCCATGCTCTCCACTTGACGCCATAACCTCCTTGCCATATGCTCACTTATGCTAGCAAAATACACACTTATTTCCTTAAGCATTGATGCCACTTACCTTCTCTCCTTAAAGTGCTCAAACACAAAAATTTTGCTAAGGCCCAACTCAATCCCGTGCCTTCTAAGGACCCCTAATCATACACAATTAACATTTTTAACTAGCCTACAGCATGATATACTTCAAAACGTAAAATTCTGAGTTTCAGGATTTTACAATTCTACCCCCTTAAAGAAATTTCGGCCTCGAAATTTACCTGATTAGAAGAGATGAGGATATTGTTGCCAAATTGTGTCCTCTGGCTCCCATGTAGCTTCATCTGTCCCGTGATTACGCCATAAAACTTTGACTAACGGAACCGACTTCCTTCTTAGCACCTTAACATTCCGATCTAAAATCTGCACTGGCTCCTCTTCAAAATACAAGTCAGGTCTTATATCGACTTCCTCCACTGGTACGATATGATATGGATCCGAGCGATAATGCCTCAACATCGAGACATGAAATACACTATGTATCTGACTTAACTCCGGAGGTAACTCCAGCTGATAAGCCACTGGCCTAACACGCTTTAGTACACGGTATGGTCCGATGAACCTAGGGCTTAACTTGCCCTTCCGTCCAAATCTTAAGATCTTTTTCCAAGATGAGACCTTCAGAAAGACCTGATCTCCCACTGAGAACTCTATTTCCTTACGCTTCAGATCCGTGTATGATTTCTGTCTGTCCGAAGCTTCTTTTAAACGAGCCCGAATTACCTTAACTTTCTCCTCCGTTTCCGAGATCAACTCAGGACCCAATAACTGTCGCTCACCCAGCTCAGTCCAGTAAGTAGGAGTACGACACCTACGACCATACAACGCCTCATAGGGTGCCATCTGGATGCTGGATTGATAGTTGTTGTTCTATGCAAACTCTACCAATGGTAGAAAATCTTCCCAACTACCCCTGAAATCGATCACACAGCCCCTTAACATGTCTTCTAGAATCTGGATAACCCTCTCCGACTGACCATCAGTCTGCGGATGAAATGCCGTGCTGAAATTTAGCCTTGTACCCAAAGCTTCATGCAGAGCCTTCCAAAACCGTGATGTAAACCTAGGATCCCTGTCCAATATGATAGACATCGGTACCCAATGTAACCTCACGATCTCTGCTACATACAACTTGGCCAACTTCTGCAACGAATAATCCGTACGAACAGGTAGGAAATGAGCAGTCTTCGTTAACCGATCCACTATAACCCATACTGAATCTTTCTTAGTAGGCGTTAAGGGTAACCCACTAACAAAATCCATCGTTATCCTTTCCCATTTCCATAATGGAATTTTCACCGGTTGTAGCAACCCTGACGGCAGTTGATGTTCCGCCTTCACCTGCTGACATGTCAAGCACTTGCTCACGAAGTCGGTAACCTCCCGTTTCAACCCTGGCCACCAATACTGCTCATGGAGGTCTCGGTACATTTTGTTTCCTCCGGGGTGCATAGCATATGGGCTACTATGTGCCTCACGCAGAATCATTTGTCTCAATTCTGAATCCTTGGGTATACAAACTCTTCCGTGGAAACACAATACTCCATCACTATTCAATCCAAAATCCCCTATCTCACCACCTTCCACTTACAGAAGTCGAGAACCCAACGCTTCATCAATCAACTGCTTTTCCTTAATCTGGCTTACCCATGCAGGCTTCACCTGAAGTTCAGCTAATAGGCTACCATCTTCATACAGGCTGAGATGAGCGAACATCGCTCTCAAATCTGATATCACCTTACGACTTAACGCATCTGCCACCACGTTAGCCTTTCCTGGATGATACTCGATTGAGAAGTCATAATCTTTCAACAGTTCTATCCACCTCCGCTGTCTTAAGTTCAACTCCTTCTAGGTAAGGAGGTACTTCAGACTCTTATGATCCGTATAGATAATCGACTTCTCACCGTACAAATAGTGTCTCCAAATCTTCAGAGCAAACACCACTGCAGCTAACTCAAAATCATGAGTGGGATAATTCACCTCATGCGGCCTTAATTGACGAGATGCATAAGCCACCACTTTTCCCCCTTGCATCAACACACATCCCAAGCCCATGTGTGAGGCATCACAATAAACAATAAACTCCTTACCAGCCTCAGGTTGAATCAATACTGGTGCTTCTGTCAGAATCTTCTTCAATTTCTCAAAGCTATCTTGTTGCTTATCTGACCACAAAAACGGTACTCCTTTACGCAACAGCTTAGTTAGGGGTGCAGCAATCAACGAAAACCCCTCAACGAAGCGCCTGTAATACCCAGCCAAACCTAGAAAACTCCGAATCTCTACCACTAACTTCGGTGGCTTCCAATCCAACACAGCTTCGGCCTTTCGGGGATCAACTCTAATTCCTTCGGTAGACACAACATGCCCCAAAAAGGTCACTTCCTTCAGCCAAAATTCATACTTACTGAATTTGGCATATAGTTGCTTCTCCCTTAAAATATGCAATACTACCCGTAGATGCGAATCATGTTCTTCTTCAGTCTTTGAGTACACCAGGATGTCATCTATGAACACAACCACAAACTGATCTAGATAGGGTTGGAAGACTCGGTTCATCATGTCCATAAATGCAGCTGGTGCATTAGTCAACCCGAACAGCATCACTAAGAACTCGTAATGCCCATAACGAGTTTGGAACGCAGTCTTATGAATATCCACCTCCTTGACCTTAAGCTGGTGATATCCTGATCTCAAGTCTATCTTCGAGAAAACTGAAGCTCCTCGCAGCTGATCGAACAGATCATCGATCCTCGGTAACGAATACTTGTTCTTAATCGTCAACTTATTCAATTGTCTATAATCGATGCACATACGCATCGATCCATCCTTTTTCTTAACGAACAAGACCGGCGCTCCCCACGGTGATACACTTGGTCGAATAAATTCGTGATCTAACAACTCTTGAATTTGAGCCTTAAGCTCCGATAACTCCTTCGGCGCCATTCTATAAGGAGCAATGGACATCGGAGCCGTCCCTGGCAATAGCTCAATGCCAAACTCCACCTCCCGATCCGGAGGTAATCCTGGAAGCTCCTTGAGAAAAATGTCTGAAAACTCTTTCACCGTTCTAACACTTTCTACCGATAATTCTTTGCCATCCAAAGTACTGATAAAGGCTAGGAATGCTCCACACCCTTTTCGCACCAACTTTTCTGCCTTTAAAGCAGATACCACATTAGACAGATAGTTTCTTCTTTCACCTATCATCATCACTTCCTTATCCTCTGAAGTTCTTAGTACCATCTCGCTTGCAAAGACAATCCAAGTTCGCACGGTGTTTAACCACCAATCCATGCCCAAAATAAGATCGAACTCACCAAATGGCGCTTCCATCGATCCGCCAGAAATATTTCCCCCTGAACTTCTAAGGGCACATCCCTAAATAACTTATTTACTACCACTGACTGTCCTAAAGGGTTAATCACAGTTGTTTCTCTAGCAGTAATCTCTGATTTAATATTCAGAGTTCTAGACACAGCACAAGCAACATACGAATTGGTGGATCCAATGTCTATCAAAGCAGTAACAGGTACATCAGCTATGAAAAACGTACTGGTTATGACGTCAGGTGCATCACCATCTTCTCGACGTCTGACCACATAGACCAAACTTGGCTGTCTCGCCTCCGTGTTACCCCTATTACCGGTACCTCTTCCTGGTGCACCCTGACCTCGTCCTATGCCATTACAACCTCGACCTGGCCCACGGCCTCTCGGCGGCTGCTGAGCACCTCTAGCTGGTTGTGCAAATCTGTTATGAACTACCTGAGTTTGATCAGGCTGTCGAGGGCAATCCTTAAACCGATGATCTTTGGAACCACATCTGAAACAACCACCAGTTCTCTTCCAGCATTCTCCCGAGTGAAGTTTCCCACAATCCACACAAGGCTGTAACTGATTAATAGTAGCTTGAACTCTTACTCGAGCCGCTCTCGCTCTGGGCCTTTTACAAAACCTCTAACAGACCTCGAGTACCCAGTCTCTCTTGTTCCTACCCTTATCCTTGTCTCGGTTTTGCCATTCCGAGTGCTTAACCTCCTCAGCTATTTTAGCTTTTTCCACAAGTGTGGCAAATTTCCTCTCCTTCTGTGGGGCAATCAGTACCCGCAACTCATCACGCAAACCGTCTTCAAAACGCACACAGCGTTCATAATCAGTCGGCACTATTTCCTAGGCATATCGACTCGGGCGAAACTCGCCTCATATGCCGCCACATTTACCTCATTAGACCGTATTCGTGAATTCCTTCCTTCGAGCATCCACATAGCTAGCCCCCGACATACTTCCCCGAAATGTCAGTCTATAAGAATTCCTGTAATACGATCACCGAGTGCCTTTCCGAACAATGAGCCACCACCGATACGCCTCGCCTCTTAGTAATGACACAGCCTCCTTTCAACTTCACCACGGTGCAATCCAGTCGTCCATAATTCGCTCCCATCGCCTCAAGCCGCATTCACTACACTAGGGGCTACACCCGAAATACCCCTAAAAACTTTAGCCCCATTCGATCTGAGTCGTTCAAATACCGACCCACGAGCTGCCGACCCAGTTCTTGCCCCAACAACCGTTTCTAGAACTTGCAACATTGCTTGGGACAGAGCGTCGTCCTCTCTCATTCGTTCGTGTGACCTAGCTTCAGTCATAGGTGACGCAAGGGCGTCCATTTCTGGCATATGTCCCGATACCTCAGATACAACTCTAGCACCTCGGCCTCTACCACGGCCACGTCTACCGCATCCACATCCTCTAGCGCTCAGGTTTACTAAATCGATTTAATCTGATTACAAGTCTTATGAATCAGTATATTATTCAATGTTTATTAAACAATGTTTTATGAAGTATAGGAAGTAAAGTCATTTTCGCAAAACGTATCCTAAGGTCTCAATCTCTATAGTTTCAGCTCCTAAAGCTAAAAGTTCTAGAGTATTTCTACAGTCATACAACAATAATCATAAAATGAAAATATAAACTTACTTGACTTGGTGCCGGATACCCGTGGTGCCATACTTCCTTTAGATCATGCATTTATAATTTAAAATTTTAAACAGCTTTGGAAAACGCTTTTGAAACCAAACCACAGCCGAGTTTTGCAACTGGGCTCTGATACCATAAAATGTAACACCCTAAACCCGTCCCATACGTTACGACCGGATCTGACATGTCACATAAGGAAGACGTATAAAAACCTTGTGATTCGTACTAAAATAGGTTTTATTTGTTTATGGTTAAGAAAACAAGTTTTGAGATAAATTCTTGATAAAATGCAACTATTTGTGAGAGGTTGATTGATGAATCAAAAATTGAACTATTGAACTTTAAAATCGTGACTTTTGAAAATGACTTTGGTAATTTGAAAGAGAATCCGAGTTAAATTATTTGTAAAAGTTTGTTATAAAATCCATTTAATAAATCAAGCAAAATAATAAGTACGTCAAACATAAAGCAAAATAAAATATTCCAGAGGCCTTATTACAACATAAAAACCCAAAATAGTAAAAGTAATAAAGTAAACGGAAATAGAAATTTAAAGTTCAAAAAAACCATTTCTGAAGTATGGCCTACACCGAGTCATCCATGGCCCAAGTCCATCTCACTGAGCATTACCTGCAAAGATTAAGAAGGGAGGAGTGAGTTACAAGAACTCAGTGCATAATCCCCTTACTGGCATCCACTGGGCCTGAATCCATTTAGCAATAACTTGGGCTTAAGCCCATTCACATAACAATATTAAAATGATATGAATGTAACCCAACCCATCCATCCATCACACCCCGACCACCAATCACACCCGTGGGATCAAGTCAACCCACCCCGCTCACACACCACGCGCAGCAAGTTGCCATTTATAATATATTTGTTTATTATGGCCAAGCCACTGAAATCATAAGTGATATTTTGTGGCAATGCCACCAGGCTACACTGCTCTTCGTACAATTTTTCCCAACCCATGCAATATGTAACATGCAACATACATGATAAAGCATAATAACCACATATATGTACAACCATTATTAATCCAATAATTTATTACAGTGCATCGGCCCATTATAGCACTTTGTAATTCGGCCCATTAAGGCATTCTAGTAAATCGGCCCATAGGGGCATTTTTGTAAATCAGCCCATAAGGGCATTTTCGTAAATCGACCCATAAGGGCATTTTCGTAAATCGGCCCATAGGGGCATTTTTGTAATTTTAACAATTTTAATACTGATTTTGACAAGTTTATAGTAATAATGTAATTTAAGCAAATTTCTCGATTTGTGTAATATTACGATTTTTAGCCATATAAATAATAACGATCTATTTTCCAACGTGATATCTAATTATGAATCTACGGGATTTCGGTGTGAGATTACACACCTGATTACGGTAAGGATTAGTCCTTCTTGATCGTCGACACCTATGACAACATAATACTCGATTAACTAACATAAGAGGTTTTTCTTAATCCAAATCTAAATCAACGATCTAAAATACTTACTCTCAATATCGTGAACGACCACGATTTGTCTATTTTCACCGGATAATGGTGCACAACCCAGTGGAAAATCCTGAACCACCGATACCGCTCTACGCTTGAACTTAGGAGTAGGAATAGCAAATCCACTCCTTTTGTGTTCTCCAATCGCTTTTCTTTTCAAATCGGTTCCACTTGCCTCCATAGGAAAAATCTCAATTAGAAAACTACTATGAGAGAAAGTAGTTGTTTTAGTGATAGGAGTAGGCTTACCACTATTTCCAAAGGATCCACGAGTGAATAAGAACGGACGATTTAGACCCTAAAATAACCGTTTAGTCCAAACTATTATTCTGTTTAGCAACTAATCGAATAATGAGCGATATCAAATAATCCATAAAGAAACTCCTTACCTTAACGATATTGAATCTGATTTCCTCCGATTGACTTAAGGCTAGAATTGAATCGGCTAGGATGATATTCGGCCACCCACTTAGAATACTACAAAAAAGAGGATGATTAAGATGTGAAGGAGTAGGAGGAAACACCATTTCGGTTTAGAAACAAGATACACAACCGAATAGTGATAGGCACTTATTCGGCTAGAAAGAAAGGAAAAATGAAAATAGAAAAGAAACCACTTACCGATTTGATCGAAGAAGAGGGTGTCAACACAAATGAGAAAGAAATTATTAAGGAGAGATTAAGGGTTGAAAGGTTCGGCTATGGAGAAAAGAAAATGAACACGAAGATTCGGCTATGAGAATATGGGTTAAAGAAGAAGAAAGAAAGGTTGAATAATTTGTGAAAAAAGAAAAGAAAGGATGGAGAATGAGTGCTTAACTAGTTTCGGCTATCAAAAGGGGAAATGAGCAAAATAAATTGGACACAATAGCTAGATGGTTTCGGCAAAACAAAGGAAAAAGAGATGCTCACTTTTGGCTTTGGAGTTTCGGCAATGAGGGGAGAAATTGGAGAAAGAGAACACCAAAAAAATGCTAAAAGAAACAAGCCATACAAGCACCCAAAATTTGCCAAAAGACTAATGCAAAAATTCGGCTACCAAGACCCCTCCCAAAACCGTGTATCCTTTTACTAAAATGATCAAAATTAACCAAAAACTCTTTCCAAAACATCTTCCACATTATAGGCCAACATGTTCCCTTCTCTTTCCTTTTCTTTCATTTCTTTCCTTCTTTTTCCCTTATCTTCCTCCTTACCATATTCCTTAGCCTCCTTTCCATCAATAAAAAGTCTCCCTTACCATAAATAGAACCATGGCCGACACTTGGGATAGGAGTACAAAAAAAAATCCAAAATTTGCAGAAGATGGGTTTTGAACCCCTTCCCTCCATGCTCTCCACTTGACGCCATAACCTCCTTGCCATATGCTCACTTATGCTAGCAAAATACACACTTATTTCCTTAAGCATTGATGCCACTTACCTTCTCTCCTTAAAGTGCTCAAACACAAAATTTTTGCTAAGGCCCAACTCAATCCCGTGCCTTCTAAGGACCCCTAATCATACACAATTAATATTTTTAACTAGCCTACAGCATGATATAATTCAAAACGTAAAATTCCGAATTTCAGGATGTTACAATAACTATGTCATTTTTAAGATTGATTATGCAATGCTACATTCACCTTAGGGAATGAAGCAGATCTAATGAGAATTTTTTTCATTATCATAATTTTCCTTCAAAAACTAATCCATAATTTTAAAGAATCTTTTATGTACATGATTAATATAATTATACAGTTCTCAAGCATGTATAGATTTAAAGCCCAAACTAAACCAAAATTAATACACATTTACAATAGACAAGAACATATAAGAACTATCATAAAATTTATTCAAAATTAAAACTAAACCAATAAATTCTATAAAACAAACAACTAATATATATATATCCACATAGAAATCATGTAACAGCCCGATTACGACCCTAATCGGAACGGTGGTTTCGGGACCACGAATCCGGGTTAGAAAAATATTTTAATAAAATATTTGATATCTTTTTATATGTTTGAACATGTGCTAAAATATTGTTGGTTAATTTGTTTGCTTGGGTGTTTAATTTAAGTGAAAGAACTAAATCGAGTAAGTGGGAAAAATAGTCATTATGAAATTTAGAGGCTAAATTGAATGGTCTTCTTTTTGCATGGGTATTGAAGTTGCAATTTGACCATTATGAGAGTATAGTGGACGGCAAAGGCACTAAGTTTATAATATATGATTATTTTATATGTTAAAAATCAAAAGAATGATAAAATATATATATAATATGAGTATTATAATAAAAACATAAAACTAGTGGGTGGGTGTTCATCTTTATTTTTCTCTTGTTATTGCCGAAACCTAAAGGGAGAAGAAGAACCATAGCTTTCAACATTTTCGGCATTTGCATGTTCAAATAAGGTGAGTGGTCGAACTTAGTTTTTGATAATTTTAACATTTTTGAGGTTGTAGCCATGTAATTTAGTTAGCCCATACCCGAATTTTTGATTTAGTTGTATAATTTGAGTGTTGCCATGGATGGGAATTTGGTGTTTGTGTGGTTAATGATAGAATATGATATAAGCATGCTAGATTAACAAGATTTTCTTTAGAATTTTTGATGGAGTTTAGTATAAGGGTGAATTCATAAAAAGAAAATTTTTGGAAGGACTAAATAGCAAGAAAAATGGAAGAAATGAGTTGATATAGGGACTATGAATATTTGGCCCTTAATAGGTGTGGTTGAATTCTTGATATTTTGTGTTTTGAGCTATAAGGACTAAATTGAAAACATTGTAAATGTTGGGGTAAAATGGTAAAATTTCACAATTATGTATTTTTGGATTAAATTGAATGAAAATGTATTTGAATGAGTTAAATTTGAATTTATTTAGATCAAGAACAAAAGGAAATGGGTTTGGATCGGGGGAAGGCGAAGTTGAACGAATAGCCGGGAAACTCTAATTCATCGACTCTCGAGGTAAGTTTATAAGTAATCAGGTTTAATTGATTTATTTCTAAAATAAAATGCATATGATTAGATGAATTAATGGATTAAATTTTTAAAATGTCGAATGAGAAATGGGAACTTTTAAGTATGTTAGCCGAATGTGGTTTATTGGATACCACTATATATGTATATCCATCGATTAATTGAATTAAGTATCTTTAATCCATTTTGCTGAATGTAATATTGAATGGGGTGAATTATTGATAAATTAGCCGAATGTAAGGTTGGTGAATGTATAATAGTATAAGTGTCGATTCATTGAGTAATGTGAGTTTGTGATTGAATAAGGTGGTAGCTAGATGTGAATTTAAAAAGAGATATGTTTGTTTTGAAAAGGTGGATGTAAACGTATAAATATACATATATTTTTGTTGTGCCGAATGCAATGGAATGATATAAGGAAATTGAGCTGTCATAGGACAATCGTATCTTTGTGTAAATATGTATGAGAATGGAATTATAAGTGTTGCATAAACAAAGAAAGGTTCGGATAATGGCACTATGTGTGCGAGATTAAACACCGAGCACTGTGTGTGCGATATCGGTGGAATAGCACTATGTGTGCGAGATTAAACACCGAGTACTGTGTGTGCGATATCGGTGGAATGGCACTATGTGTGCGGGAAGCGTGTAATGGCACTAAGTGTGCGATACATTACCGAAAGATGGCACTACGTATGCAAATTATCAAGTAACGGCACTAAGTGTGCGATACGTTACATGAGTTGCACTGTGTGTGCGAAATATCGGACCTCTCAAAAACATGAACCAATGAATGGAGATGACCATATGAGACATGTAAGTAAATAGTGCATGGAAAGTTAATAACTTGGTGCTAAAGAGGTAAGTAGTTCTTGTATTCTAAATTATAGAAATGTAAAGTATTTATTAATTTTTGAGTTTGATCGAAATGGGTATAGAGTATTTGAATATTCGGTTTGGAGATTCCATTGAATATGACATTGTTTTATGGTATCATGTTATATGAAATGCTGATACGGACTAGTGAAGGATTAAGTTAAATTGATTGAAGTTGTATATTGAATCATTATATATATATATATATCCCCTTTTGCTTATAACTTACTAAGTTAAGTTAGCTTACCGTACGTGTGTTTGTGTGATTATGGTTTAGATCTTGAAAGCTAGCTCGTGCTCGGGAATCTTCATCAAAGTCATCCGCACTATCACCTAACTTCGGTATTCTATAAGTTGTACCCTTTTTGAAAACATATGGCATGTATAGGCAATATTCCTTAGGATTTTGTTTGAACGATATGTATATAAATGTATATGCCATGCGAAAATGGCTATGTCTTTATGTTTGGGTTGGTTTAATCATATTGAAGTATGGAATTATTATTTGAGTATATTGTTTATATTGATATATATATATATATATATTATAAGTCTAGTTAGAAAGTTATCTCATAATAAGTTGTATGTGAACTTTAGGCTTATGGAATATATTAAATATAACATATAAGATATTGAGTTGATAAAAATTATTATTTTTAGTATAATTATTTGAATGTATCAATGTGACTAGATATGAATGAAATAGATTATATTTGGTGTATGTGTCTATTAAAAGGGGTACATTAATGAACAAATTGATGGGTACTCATTTGTAAATATTCGGCCATGACTTGTTTTGGTTTAGAACTTAAAATTTTTCTCTAGAATGATATGGTATGTTCGGCCTTGTGATTTAAATGATTAAATCATTGATGTAATGTCTTATTAAAATGTTCTTATAATGGAATATATGTGTATATGCGCATATGTATTAAATTATTGCCGATTGTGACAAGAGATTATGAGAGAAATGAGATGGTTAGAAATTTAAGTTTAGGGTATCTTTGAATGTAAATTAGTGGATGGGATAATGATATGATCGTATGTGGTATTGAAATGAATGAATGAGCATCATGTTCTCACTCGGTCTTTATTTTCAAATGACCAAATGTATAATGAATTGCTAGTTGAATGGAATCAGTTTTAAATAATGCTAATGATATTATTTAGTGGTAGCTTACTTGATTTTTAATAGCATGAATAAATTTTGTATTAATTATTAACATGACTTTATTTGAATGTGTGGACTTGTGATTTGGATATGTAATGCCCGTAACCCTAAGCCGGTGACGGACTCGGGTTAGGGGTGTTACATTTAATTGGTATCAGAGCTATGGTTTAGTCGGTTCTTGGACTAACGTAGCGCGTGTGAGGCTAGCTATACGTGCCATATTTTATAATGTGATAGTATGATGACTTCTGACAGTGAAATGTGATTATTTCTTCTATATAGTAAATGGATCCTGATCCCAAGCGAGCTTTAGCTGACGATGTCGAGAGCGTGGCGCCTACTCCCGCGTAAGGGACTGCGCCGGAGGAATCTCGACCAGCTACGAGTAATCCTGATGAGGGGGCTAGACCAGCCTTCTATAGTATGATGAATGATTGGTTTAATCAATATATTCGGGCCAATCCGACTGTTTAACAACCCCTGAATCAAAATACTCCCCCTGTAGTACCGGTGGTACCCCCGATCGTTAATCCTGAGAGAGCAAGTAAGCCTCCGGTTGACCGAATTAGAAAACACGGGGCTCAAGAGTTTAGAGACGAGGATGATGATGATGCAGAGTGAGCCGAATTTTGGCTCGATAATACTATTCGTGTTTTCGATGAGCTATCGTGCACACCTGATGAGTGCCTGAAGTGTGCCATATCATTATTACGGGATTCCGCCTACTATTGGTGGAATACTCTTGTATCAGTTGTTCCGAAGGAGAGAGTTACCTGGGACTTCTTTCAGACGGAATTCCATAAGAAATACATAAGTCAGCGCTTCATAGACTCTAAATGTAAAGAATTTCTCGAGCTCAAGCAGGGTCGTATGACCGTATCCGAATACGAGCGCAAGTTTGTGAGACTTAGTCGCTACGCTCGTGAATGTGTTTCATCCGAGGTCGCATGTGCCGAGATTCAAGATGGTTTAAATGAAGATATAAAGCTTCCGGGTTGGCATCCTTGAAATAAACGAGTTCGTAGATCTTCGTTGAACGAGCTTGTAAAGATGAAGAGCTAGGAAAAGAAAAGCGAAAAGCCGAGTTTGAAGCTAAAGACTTCCGAAAGAGATCTACGGGTAAATTTTCTCAAATGTCAACAAAGAAGTTCAAGAATGATGGTAGTCGGTTCAAACCTAACATCGGAATCTCTATACGAGAACGACCACCAGTAAGTTCTCGGGCTACATCAGTTGCTAGTGTTGGCAATACTCGACCGAGTAAGCCAGAGTGTCAGCAGTGCGGTAGACGACATTTCGGTGAGTGCTGGGGTTAATCTAATAATCGCACTTGTTACAAGTGTGGTTCACAGGACCATTTCGTTCGGGATTGCCCGGAGACAGCTAAAAAGGGCGTTATTCAGAGCGCGAGATCGAGCAGCACTACAGCTAGAGGTAGACCATCTCGTAATGTGGGAGGTAGGAGTGGTGCTCAGAGGGGAACTTCAGATGCGGCTATTCGATCAGAGGCCCGTGCACCGGCTATAGCTTATGCCATTCGTGCCAAAGAGGAGGCTTCATCTCCAGATGTCATTACTGGTATTTTCACTCTCTTTGATACTAGTGTAACTGCTCTGATTGATCCCACTTCAACTCATTCGTATGTGTGTGAAACATTAGCATCCAACAAGACTCTACCTGTTGAGTCTACTGAGTTTGTGATTCGGGTTTCGAAACCCCTGGGTCGGTGTGTGCTAGTTGATAGAGTGTGCAAGAAATGCCCTTTAATGATTCGAGACTCATGTTTTTTGGCCGATTTGATGTTACTACCATTTGATGAGTTCGATATCATCCTCGGTATGGATTGGTTAACTGTACACGACGCAGTAGTGAATTACAGACGAAAGACTATTGATTTGAGGTGCCAGAATAACGAGATAATTCGAATTGAATCTGCGAACTTAAATGGGCTACCAGCTGTGATATCTTCAATGTTGGCACGACAGTATCTGAGAAAGGGTTGCGAAGCTTATCTTGCGTATGTGATTGACAGCAAGGTAACTGAAAAGAAGATTAAATCTGTACCGGTTGTTTGTGAGTATCCGGATCTGTTTCCGGAGGAATTACCGGGATTACCACCTGTTCGGGAGGTAGAGTTTGGTATTGAGCTAGTGCCAGGGACAACTCTGATTTTTATAGCTCCGTATAGAATGGCACCGACTGAATTAAAAGAGTTGAAGGTTCAGTTGCAAGAATTGACAGATAGAGGTTTTGCTCGACCGAGTTTCTCACCTTGGGGTGCGCCAGTCCTATTTGTGAAAAAGAAGGACGGAACTTTGAGAATGTGCATCGATTATCGACAACTTAATAAAGTGACGGTAAAGAATAAATATCTGTTGCCACGTATCGATGATTTATTTTATCAGCTTAAGGGAGCTTCGGTATTTTTGAAAATCGATCTGAGGTCAAGTTACTATCAGCTACGAGTTAGAGACTCGGATGTACCAAAGACTGCTTTTCGAACGAGATACAGTCACTATGAGTTTTTAGTGATGCCATTCGGACTCACTAATGCCCCTGTTGTCTTCATGGATTTGATGAATCGGGTATTCAGACTGTATCTAGATCGGTTTGTGGTTGTATTTATAGATGACATTCTGATCTATTTGCGTGACGAAATCGAGCATGCTGAGCATTTGAGGCTGGTGTTACAGATTTTGCATGATAAGCAGTTGTACGCGAAATTTAGCAAATGTGAGTTTTGGTTGAATGAAGTTAGCTTCCTGGGGCATGTTGTTTCAAAGATCGTGCATTCAAAGTTGACCTTAGTAAAGTTTCAGCTATACTTGATTGGAAACCTCCGCGAAATGTTTTTGAGGTTCGTAGCTTTTTGGGATTTGCCGAGTATTATAGACGCTTCGTGAAAGGGTTTCTATGATAGCAGCCCCGATGACAAAACTATTACAGAAAGACGTTAAATTCGAGTGGTCAGAAAGGTGCCAGAAGAGTTTTGATCAGCTGAAGACCTTGTTAACGGAAGCTCCGGTGCTTGTTCAACCAGAGTCGGGTAAGGAGTTCGTTATTTTCAACGATACATCCTTAAATGGGCTGGGATGTGTTTTGATGCAAGAGGGTAAAGTTGTAGCCTACGCTTCGAGACAGTTGAAACCGCACGAGAGGAATTATCCGACGCACGACCTTGAGTTGGCCGCTATAGTTTTTGCTTTAAAAATTTGGCGTCACTATCTATTTGGTGAAAAATGCCACATCTATTCGGATCACAAGAGTCTAAAGTACTTAATGACTCAGAAGGATCTGAATTTGAGACAGTGACGATGGTTGGAATTGCTGAAAGACTACGAACTTGTGATTGATTATCACCCGAAAGGCTAATGTGGTTGCTTGATGCCTAAGTCACTCATATTGCTTTACGTGCAATGGATGCGGATATAGCTATAACTGATGATGGTGGGATTATCGCAGAATTGAAAGCGAGACCATTGTTCGTACAACAAATCCGCGAAGCTCAAGAGGTGGATAATAATTTAATAGCAAAAAGGAGTTAATGTGGTACGGGTAATGATTCAGATTTTTAGATAGATGTTGAGGGATGTCTACGGTTTAAGAATCAGATGTGTGTGCCTAAGAATCCTGAGTTGATTCGAATGATCTGTGACGAAGCTCATAATAGTAGATTGTCGATTCATCCAGGTAGTACGAAAATGTACAACGACCTGAGACAACATTATTGGTGGCATGGAATGAAGCGAGACATTTCAGACTATGTGTCAAAGTGTTTAATATGTCAACAAGTGAAAGCCGAGCATCAGGTGCCATCAGGGCTACTCCAACCGATTATGATACCTGAATGGAAGTGGGATCGAGTCACGATGGATTTAGTATCGGGCTTGCTGTTGACGCCAAGTAAGAAAGATTCAATCTGGGTTATTGTTGATAGATTGACGAAATTGGCCCATTTTATTCCGGTACGTACGGATTTCTCACTGGATAAGTTAGCTGAGTTGTACATATCGCAGATCGTACAAATGCACGGAGTACCTATTTCTATTATTTCGAATAGAGATCCGAGGTTTACATCGCGATTTTGGAAGAAACTGTAGGATGCTCTAGGTACCAAGTTGCATTTCAGTACTGCTTTTCACCCTCATTCGGATGGTCAATCCGAACGTGTTATTCAGATACTCGAGGATATGTTGAGATGTTGCGTTCTTGAGTTCGAGGGTACGTGGGAACGATACTTGCCATTGATTGAATTTGCGTACAATAACAGTTTTCAATCGAGTATCAAAATGGTGCCTTACGAAGCTTTGTACGGTCGTAAATGTCGTACACCTTTGTATTGGACCGAATTAAGTGAAAGCAAGATACACGGGGTTGACTTAATCAGAGAGGCTGAGCAGAAAGTAAAAGTAATTCAAGAAAGTCTAAAAGCCGCTTTAGATCGTCAGAAGTCGTATGCAGATTTGAAACGCAAAGATATAGAATTTCAGGTGGGCGACCGAGTGTTTTTGAAAGTTTCGCCATGGAAAAAGATACTTAGATTTGGTCGTAAAGGAAAGCTGAGTCCGAGATTTATTGGACCGCACGGTTATTGAGCGTGACGGGCGGTTGCGTCATGCACTTATGTTGCCATCTGAGCTAGACAAGATTCACAATGTTTTTCATGTATCGATGCTTCGAAGATACCGATCCGATCCTTCTCATGTGATCAGTCCAACAGAGATTGAAATTCAACCTGATTTGACTTATGAGGAAGTACCGATTCACATCTTAGCTCGTGAAGTGAAAGCGTTGCGAAATAAGAAAATCTCGTTGGTTAAAGTTATGTGGCATAAGCACGGGGTTGAGGAAGCGACTTGGGAAACCGAGGAATCAATGAAAGAACGCTACCCACAATTATTCAACGGTAAGATTTTCGGGGACGAAAATCTCATAAGGGGGGAGAGTTGTAACAGCCCGATTACGACCCTAATCAGAACGGTGGTTTCGGGACCACGAATCCGGGTTAGAAAAATATTTTAATAATTTATTTGATATCTATGTTATGTGTTTGAACATGTGCTAAAATATTGTTGGTTAATTTGTTTGCTTGGGTGTTTAATTTAAGTGAAAGGACTAAATCGAGTAAGTGGGAAAAATAGTCATTATGAAATTTAGAGGCTAAATTGAATGGTCTTCTTTTTGCATGGGTATTGAAGTTGCAATTTGACCATTATGAGAGTATAGTGGACGGCAAAGGCACTAAGTTTATAATATATGATTATTTTATATGTTAAAAATCAAAAGAATGATAAAATATATATATAATATGAGTATTATAATAAAAACATAAAACTAGTGGGTGGGTGTTCATCTTTATTTTTCTCTTGTTATTGCCGAAACCTAAAGGGAGAAGAAGAACCATAGCTTTCAACATTTTCGGCATTTGCATGTTCAAATAAGGTGAGTGATCGAACTTAGTTTTTGATAATTTTAACATTTTTGAGGTTGTAGCCATGTAATTTAGTTAGCCCATACCCGAATTTTTGATTTAGTTGTATAATTTGAGTGTTGCCATGGATGGGAATTTGGTGTTTGTGTGGTTAATGATAGAATATGATATAAGCATGCTAGATTAACAAGATTTTCTTTAGAATTTTTGATGGAGTTTAGTATAAGGGTGAATTCATAAAAAGAAAATTTTTGGAAGGACTAAATAGCAAGAAAAATGGAAGAAATGAGTTGATATAGGGACTATGAATATTTGGCCCTTAATAGGTGTGGTTGAATTCTTGATATTTTGTGTTTTGAGCTATAAGGACTAAATTGAAAACATTGTAAATGTTGGGGGTAAAATGGTAAAATTTCACAATTATGTATTTTTGGATTAAATTGAATGAAAATGTATTTGAATGAGTTAAATTTGAATTTATTTAGATCAAGAACAAAAGGAAATGGGTTTGGATCGGGGGAAGGCGAAGTTGAACGAATAGCCGGGAAACTCTAATTCATCGACTCTCGAGGTAAGTTTATAAGTAATCAGGTTTAATTGATTTATTTCTAAAATAAAATGCATATGATTAGATGAATTAATGGATTAAATTTTTAAAATGTCGAATGAGAAATGGGAACTTTTAAGTATGTTAGCCGAATGTGGTTTATTGGATACCACTATATATGTATATCCATCGATTAATTGAATTAAGTATCTTTAATCCATTTTGCTGAATGTAATATTGAATGGGGTGAATTATTGATAAATTAGCCGAATGTAAGGTTGGTGAATGTATAATAGTATAAGTGTCGATTCATTGAGTAATGTGAGTTTGTGATTGAATAAGGTGGTAGCTAGATGTGAATTTAAAAGAGATATGTTTGTTTTGAAAAGGTGGATGTAAACGTATAAATATACATATATTTTTGTTGTGCCGAATGCAATGGAATGATATAAGGAAATTGAGCTGTCATAGGACAATCGTATCATTGTGTAAATATGTATGAGAATGGAATTATAAGTGTTGCATAAACAAAGAAAGGTTCGGATAATGGCACTATGTGTGCGAGATTAAACACCGAGCACTGTGTGTGCGATATCGGTGGAATGGCACTATGTGTGCGAGATTAAACACCGAGTACTGTGTGTGCGATATCGGTGGAATGGCACTATGTGTGCGGGAAGCGTGTAATGGCACTAAGTGTGCGATACATTACCGAAAGATGGCACTACGTATGCGAATTATCAAGTAACGGCACTAAGTGTGCGATACGTTACATGAGTTGCACTGTGTGTGCGGAATATCGGACCTCTCAAAAACATGAACCAATGAATGGAGATGACCATATGAGACATGTAAGTAAATAATGCATGGAAAGTTAATAACTTGGTGCTAAAGAGGTAAGTAGTTCTTGTATTCTAAATTATAGAAATGTAAAGTATTTATTAATTTTTGAGTTTGATCGAAATGGGTATAGAGTATTTGAATATTCGGTTTGGAGATTCCATTGAATATGACATTGCTGTATGGTATTATGTTATATGAAATGCTGATACGGACTAGTGAAGGATTAAGTTAAATTGATTGAAGTTGTATATTGAATCATTATATATATATCCCCTTTTGCTAATAACTTACTAAGTTAAGTTAGCTTACCGTACGTGTGTTTGTGTGATTATGGTTTAGATCTTGAAAGCTAGCTCGTGCTCGGGAATCTTCATCAAAGTCATTCGCACTATCACCTAACTTCGGTATTCTATAAGTTGTACCCTTTTTGAAAACATATGGCATGTATAGGTGTTAGGATCGACCCGGTTAAGCAACGAACAAGTAAAAGTAGCGGAATAAATTGAGAAATTGGACACACAAATTTAACGTGGAAAAACCCCTCCAAAGAGGATAAAAAACCACGGGCAAAGATAATTTTACTATAATGGCAACAGAACGAAGAGTACAAAAGATGGAGATAAAACTAAACCCTGAAAACCCGAAAATAATGAACCCTCAAAACGTAAACACAAAATTCTCTAAATGTGTTATGAGTTTTAATATCTAATGGGTGTGTTTTCTAAGGTTGTAAAAGAGCCTATTTATAGGCTAAATTCATAGGTCAAATAATAATAAAATAATCTAACTAATCAGTGTTTGATTGAAACAAATAAACAGAGTTTAACTAGAAGATTACTTCTCAAATTTGATTGAAATAGGAGTCATAATTAACAAATCTCCACCTTGACTCATATTTCCACAATGCCATCTTTGCCAAAGCCCGCCACGAGCCTATCTTGAACCATGCGAGGAATTAATCGAGTCGAATCAGGTTAGAAACCGGAAGACTTCTAGCCTTCGACTTGTACACTTTGCAAAATCAAAACTAACCCGGGTTTGATTTTCACAAACACAAAGGCCCTAACTTTTCAAAACCTCCATCCAAAAGAGAACCTCTCTTCAACGAAACGGTCATACCTTTTTCCCTCCTATGACCAAGTTGCCTCCGCTCTGAATGAGTTGACTTCGACTCAGAATAGCGGACGAGGGACGCCTCGATTTCACCGGTCCACCATCAGAGAACCTTCCGAATAATATAGAGACGGGCAGTTCTTTTACCTTTTAACAAAATGAAAGCTCCACGAGATACTTTAATGCCGCTCGACTCGATGTTGATTCTGCATCCTTTCAAGTCTAAAATACTCAAGGAGATGAGATTCTTTCGTGAATCAGGTACATACCTGACATCTGAGAGTATCCTAATCATCCCATCGTGTATCCTAATTTTAACGGTACCAATACCAATTACCTTACTAGATGAATCATTTCCCATGCACACAACTCCACCTTCAACCGAACTGTATGTGGAGAATCATTCTCTATTGGGACACATGTGGAAAGAACATCCCGAATCTAGGACCCACTCGAACGTGAGCTTAAAGTTATCGCTCATTGACACTAACAAGAAATCATCGCCGCTTTCATCGGCCAAATTAGCACCAGCTACATCTTTCTCGTTACTCTCAGCAGCTCTTTTCTTTCGCAGTTTATAACAATCTGCTTTGACGTGACCTAACTTTTTACAGTAGTGACACCTTTTGTCTCGTTTCTTTGATGCTATCAAAACGGAAGCTTGCCTATCTGTCTTGCTATCCAAATGAAGCTCATTTTCGAGTTTGTCTCTACTCAACAAATGACCCTTCACATCTTCGAGCGAGAGTTTGTCTCTGCCATAAATCAGGGTCTCCCTGAAAGACTTGTATGAATGGGGTAAAGAGCACAATAATAGCATAGCTTGATCTTCATCGTCAATATGAACCTCAGCATTCTTTAAATCATTTAAAAGAGTAATGAATTGACTGATGTGATCTCTAAGAAGCTCACTTTCGTTCATGCGAAACGTAAATAGACGTTGTTTCAACACTAAACGATTAGCCAGAGACTTAGTCGCATAAAGAGTTTCTAACCTTTTCCATAAGGCAGATGAGGTCTTCTCCATCAATACCTCATGCAATACCGTATTCGCGAGGCACAACTGGATTGTAGACAAAGCCTTTTCATCAAGCTCTTCCCATTCTGTTTTATTTAGATTCTCAGGCTTTTTCCCGGTAACAACCTTTTTCAAACCGGATTGAACTAGAATTGCCATCATCCGAACTTGCCACAGATTGAAATTTGTCTCACCATCGAACTTCTCAATTTCAAACCTTGTTGCAAACCATATCCGAATGGGCTGATCTATGAAAATTGAACTAGCTCGATACCACTTGTTAGGATCGACCTAAGTAAACAACGAACAAGTAAAAGTAGCGGAATAAATTGAGAAATTGGACACACAAATTTAACATGGAAAAACCCCTCCAAAAAGGATAAAAAATCACGAGCAAAGATAATTTTACTATAATGGCAACAGAACGAAGAGTACAAAAGATGGAGATAAAACTAAACCCCGAAAACCCGAAAATAAAGAACCCTCAAAACGTAAACACAAAATTCTCTAAATGTCTTATGAGTTCTAATATCTAATGGGTGTGTTTTCTAAGGTTGTAAAAGAGCCTATTTATAGGCTAAATTCATAGGTCAAATAATAATAAAATAATCTAACTAATCAGTGTTTGATTGAAACAAATAAACGGAGTTTAACTAGAAGATTACTTCTCAAATTTGACTGAAATAGGAGTCATAATTAACAATAGGCAATATTCCTTAGGATTTTGTTTGAACGATATGTATATAAATGTATATGCCATGCGAAAATGGCTATATCTTTATGTTTGGGTTGGTTTAATCATATTGAAGTATGGAATTATTATTTGAGTATATTGTTTATATTAATATATATATATATATATATTATAAGTCTAGTTAGAAAGTTATCTCATAATAAGTTGTATGTGAACTTTAAGCTTATGGAATATATTGAATATAACATATAAGATATTGAGTTGATAAAAATTTTTGTTTTTAGTATATAATTATTTGAATGTATCAATGTGACTAGATATGGATGAAATAGATTATATTTGGTGTATGTGTCTATTAAAAGGGGTACATTAATGAACAAATTGATGGGTACTCATTTGTAAATATTCGGCCATGACTTGTTTTGGTTTAGAACTTAAAAGTTTTCTCTAGAATGATATGGTATGTTCAGCCTTGTGATTTAAATGATTAAACCATTGATGTAATGTCTTATTAAAATGTTCTTATGATGGAATATATGTGTATATGCGCATATGTATTAAATTATTGCCGATTGTGACAAGAGATTATGAGAGAAATGAGATGGTTAGAAATTTAGGTTTAGGGTATCTTTGAATGTAAATTAGTGGATGAGATAATGATATGATCGTATGTGGTATTGAAATGAATGAATGAGCATCATGTTCTCACTCGGTCTTTATTTTCAAATGACCAAATGTATAATGAATTGCTAGTTGAACGGAATCGGTTTTAAATGATGCTAATGATATTATTTAGTGGTAGCTTACTTGATTTTTAATAGCATGAATAAATTTTGTATTGATTATTAACATGACTTTATCTGAATGTGTGGACTTGTGATTTGGATATGTAATGCCCGTAACTCTAAGCCGGCGACAGACTCGGGTTAGGGGTGTTACAAAGCATAACAAATAAACTTGAGAAGGGATTTATAAATTCATAGAGATGCAAATAGAGAATTATATAAATTGAACTTCTAAATAGAAATCGAGTAAATTTTCTTTTTAAAATGATTAGACTTACTCAAGTAATTGTGGATGAGAAGTAGAGACTACGAGCATTCTTTACAGTGAAGAGAAAGTAATCAGTCCCAAGCATATCTCGAACAACCACTCACGATTTTTTTAACCAAATATTTAAATTTCAATACTTGGAGCCCAACAAAATTTTTGACGTAAACTAAAGACCTATCACTCTTGAATAAAATCGTGCCGATAACGTGTCATAAAATAATAATAATGCAAAGAACGCAAAAATAATAGATGAGAATAAGAGAGATTTTTATTGCATTTCTCTTCTTTTGTATCTTCATTACAAGTAGTATACTCATATATAAATAGGGAGATTAGACTCCTCATTTTCTAATACATAAAATAGGAAAGATGTTACAAGAAGATGAAATGTTAAGAGTTAAGGAACATGAAAGATGAAAGGTTGAGAAAGATGAGAGGTGAAAGGTTGAGGAAGATAAAGGTTGAACATCCACTTAATAGCATTCATAACAAAAAAAGAAAAAGAAAAAGAAAAAGGAATATTTATCTATTTAAATGGGGTTATTTTACCAAAATAACCCAAAAGAATAAAATATTTACAACAATAACCCAAGTGTAAAAACATTCACCTAAATAACCTGAAATGAATAGTGTTGAGGGGTTTTGGACACCATATGTCCCCAATCTCCAAAAAATCACCTGATGATTGAAAAACTGTTTAAAAAATTACTTTTTTGGTGCAGGCTATGTGTATTTTTTCCCACCCGTATTACACTAGTATACATATTATAACAATATCTAAAAAAAATTTGAGTTTTGACTTTGTGGTGACCGACACCACTTTTTGATTAAAAAAATGGTTTTGGTTTTGTGGTGGCCGGCACAATTTTTTATTTTAAAAAAAAAAGGTTTTTGATTTTGGCTTTATGCTGACCGACACCATTTTTTTTATTTACAAAAATATTTTTGTTACTTCAGCATTTACTCCCCTTCACCTCCTTCCCTACTCCAAAACGGGGGTTATGCTAACCTAATCTTAAGAAAAAGCAACAAGTTTTATATGACAAATTGGATCTCCTCCAAGCTCAAAGTCGCTGAAACTCTCCTTCAACAGGCAAGTTTTTCCTTCCTTTTCAGAGTTCTTTTTCTTAATTTCTTTTTTAGTGTCCATTTTGAATTTTTTTATTTGGTTTCATTTCATTGCTTCCCCCCCCCCCCCCAACTTAATTTTCATTTTTAATCAAAAAAATATTGGTTTGATTTAGAGTAGTTGTAACTCGTAACTTGCATTATGTGATGATCGGTTCAGATCTATCAGCAAGCGGCGAAGTCGCTTGGGAAGAATGAAAAGCAATTATCCGATGAGATTACATTGGACACTCCAACGAAACTCAGTGGGGGTTTATCTTTAAAGGATCAGATAAAAAGGAAACCACAAGATAATAATGATTATCAAGGCAAATTGTTCAATGATCCCATTTCTAATATGCTTAGTAATAATAATGATAGTAAGAGTTACAATTTAATTAATATTACGAATCGGAAAAAGGAAATTTCAAGAACAAAAGCTTCATCATCAGGTGATTTTTGGGGATTGGAGACATTGGTATCGACCATGAGGTGTCTAAAATCCCTTAACATTTAGGTTAATGTTTTTGTACTTGGGTCATTGTTGTAAATATTTTGTTCTTTTGGATTATTTTAGTAAAGTAGGCTTTAAATGGGCATAACTGGGCTGACATCTCAAGCCACTGTAGGCTTTTGGATATTACTGCCGTAAATATATGTTTTGAAAGTGACTAACTACTGCTATGAAGTTTTCCCTAATTATTTCACTGTTACCCCCTAATTTCTCTCTCATCTCCGTCTCGTCTCCCTTAAAGACAAAAGCAGGTTTTTTTTTTTAAAATTTTAATTTTAATTTTTTAATTTTTAATTTTCTTTCATTTTGCAAGTTTAGGTCTTAGGTTGCTACATGCATTGAGTTTTCAAGTTTTGAATATTTGGTTTGAGTTACTTGATGGAGAAGTTAACTGATTTAGAACTCATTGAGCTGAACAAAGCCAATCTACGACGAACTATGGACGAGATTCAAGAACGCGCTTCTTCCATTCTTTTACTTAATATTCAATGGAAAGATATGGAGAAAGTTTTGGATTCCGCTCAGAGTTCTATCGAAGAACGACTAAAGGAAGTGATTTCGAAAGAAGAAGAAATGGAGGAACGTGCTAAGAAACTCGAAAAGGAGATTGAAAGAAGGGAGAATTCGGTTAAAGACCAGTTTGAAACGCTTAAGGTTAAAGAGGAGGAATTAGGGAGGCAATTTAGGGATTTGGAGTTGGGAAAGAAGTATTGCGAAGAAAGGTTAAGAGAAGTCGAGTTAGAGCAGAAGGAACTTGAAGAGAAACAGGGGGAGTTTGTGTTAAAGGAGAAGGCTTTTGACAAGTGTTGTAGGGATTTTGAGTTAGAGAAGAAGGATCTTGAACGCAGTCGTAAAGATCTCCAATTTAGTGTAGAACAATGTGAGCAGCAATGTAAAGAGTTTAAGTTGATGGAGAAAGTGGTAAATGATAAGTTGGGGGAAATTGGGTTGAAAGAGAATGATTTGGAGAATTGCTTGAGTGATTATGTGTTGAGAGAACAACAATTTGGGTTGAAAGAGAAGAGTTTTGAGAAGCGGTGTATGGAGTTTGAGTTGGAAGAAAAGGCTTTGGAAGAACGTCGCAGAGATCTTGAAGTTAGTGTAAAACAATGTGAGCGGCAATGTGAAGAGTTTAAGTTGATGGAGAAATCAGTAAAAGATAAGTTGGAGGAAGTTGGGGTGAAAGAGAAATATTTGGAGAAGTGCTTGAGCGAGTATGAGTTGAAAGAAGAACAATTTGAGTTGAAAGAGAAGAGTTTTGTGAAGCGTTATATGGAGTTTGAGAGGGAAGAGAAGGCTTTCAAAGAACGTTGTAGAGATCTTGAAGTTAATGTAAAACTGTATGAGCAGAAATATAAGAGGCTTGAAGTGACAGAGAAATGGGTGCAAAAACAGTTGGAAGAAATTAAAAGGAAAGAGGAGGAATTTGAGCTGAGAGAGAGGGATCTTGGGCAGCGATGTAGGGTTGTTGAGTTGTCAGAGAATTGTCTTCAGAATGGTATTAAAGATCTAAAATTAAAGTCTGAGCAATGTGAGGAGAGATTCAGAGAGCTGAAGTTAATGGAAGAATCAGTAACAACCCGGTTTGAGGATCTTGAGGAGAAAGAAGAGAAATTTAGATGGAAATTGGATCATTTTGAGCAGCGTTCTACAGATTATACAATGAAGGAGACATCTCTTGAAAAGGGTCGCCAAGATCTCGATGCAAAACAGAAACATAATGAAGAGTGTTTGAGAGAAATCAAATTGAGAGAGAAGAGAATAGAAGAATCATCTGAGGAACTGGCGAGAAAATATAAATTACAATTTGAAGATCTTGAATGTAAAGTTAAGCAATATGATCAGAGGTTTATGGAGCTGGAGCTTAAGGAGAAATTGGTTAATGATCAGTTTGAACAGATCGAGGCCAAAGAGGAACAACTTGGGTTGAAAGAGAGGCATTTTGAGCAGTGTTCTAAAGATTTTGAGTTAAAAGAAAAATGTCACTATAAAGAGTTTGAGTTGAAAGAAAAATGCCTTGAGGTACTTTATCGGGAGCTCAAAGCAAAAGAGAAGCATTATGATGAATGCTTGAGAAAAGTCGAACTGAGAAAGAAGGAGATTGAAGAATTATCTGCAGAACATAGGAGAAAGTATGAGCAACAGTCCAGCGATCTTGAGTTCATTGTTAAAAAGTGTGAGCAGCAGTTCAAAGATCTTCATTCAAAGGAGAAGAAACTTGCAGAATGGTCTAAAGAACTTGAAAGGAAGAGTCTTGCTTCTGCCATGCATCCTCAAGTGAAAAACGAAGCAGCAGGTAGTTTGTCGATTAAATGTTCCATGGATCATTCTTCACCAGCACACCTTCGGTTTTGCATACATATGGATGGAAAGGATTTGCAAATGTTCCTAAATAGGCGCTGGAAAGAGCACGGTTCAATAGGTACTGAAGTTGCTATGGCTCTTCAACTTTCAGGAGACCCTGCAAAGCTTGTCTTGGATGCAATGGAAGGGTTTTACCCTCCACATTTGAGTAAGGGAGATAGAGAGTTTGAAGGGGATGTTGCCAGAAGAAGTTGCATTCTCTTGTTAGAGCAATTGATGAAACTTTCACCTGAAATTAAGCCTAATGTTAGAAAAGAAGCTATGAAGCTTGCCTTTGATTGGATAACAAAAATGAGAGTTGAACCTGGCCATGAATTGGAGGTTTTGGGTTTTCTGCGGCTTTTAGCCTCTTTCCAATTGGCAGATGCTTTTGATGCTGATGAGCTTGTCAACTTTCTGGTGTTTGCTGCTCAACATATTCATACTCCTGAATTATTCAAGGTTCTTGGTTTGGGAGATAAGATCAAGGGTAAGTTTATAAAACTGTTTTACCTTCTCTGATTTACATGCATATCTAATAATATAACTTTTCTTTTATAGATAACATGCAATTGCTCTATCTCCTTTCGCGTATTAACAACTTTTATCATGATGGTCCATTATTGATTTTGTTCTTGTAATCAAAACAAGAGAACCAGAGATATGCATAAATGAGCTGATTTTGCAAGATAAAATGAAAAATACTGATCACTCTTTTGTTTCATTCTCAATAAATCTATGGCCTTGCTCCTAAAATGAAATGTAGTTTGGAGTTATATAGTTTTTTTTTTTTATACGGGGAGGTCTGATAGGAGTTATAACTTGGATGGCTTATTTGACAGGTTTCATAAGGAAGCTTGTCGAAAAGAAGCAGCATATGGAAGCAATTAGATTTATTTATGCTTTTGAACAGGTTAATGAGTTCCCACCGGTACCTGTGTTGAAAGATTTCATCAATCATTCTAAGATTGAAGCTAAAAGAATTTTTAGGAATGGGAATAAAACACCTGAAGCACGGGTTTGTTTACCTTCCTCTCTTTCTATTTAAATGCCTACTATGTCACTTAACATTAAGCCATGTAAGATATGTAAATTAACAGAATGAGGCAGACATCAAAAGATTGGCTGATCTGAGGGCTGTTGTCAAATGCATTGAAGATCATAAGCTTGAAGAGGAGTACCGACCTTATAACCTTAAGAACCTTAAGGATTTAATCATCTGTCTTGAAAAAGAAAATAAAAGCAGCAGTCTTACCTCCACTAAAGCTAACCCTGTCCTTTGCACTGCTCGTGAGAGTGACACCCCATCACAGCAACATGGTGGTATTAAGCGGCCACGAGAGTTCATGGAAACACAAATTGTTGGAGATGCCCCTCTCGGTGCCACAACCACTAAAATGGATTCTAAGCATCTAAAAGGTTTAAAACAAGGTAAGCATTCTTTATAATGGTTGCTGCACACTCCATTTCTTTGTAAGGTTCCTACCTAGTCATTGTCATTCTTTATAATGCAAGTATTTTTGTTTACTGCACATAGTGGTTGTAGTTAATACTGAAAAATTACAATTTGTTCACTATATTATGACATTTGTTTGTAGGCTATTGTTCATTAAGCCCTTGATTTCATCCATTTCTCTTTTTGACTGAGGAATAGATATTAGTCCCAAGTTTACTGATAATCGTTAACATAGTGGTTTCAGCTATAAAGAGCATATTTTGACTTCAAGACATTTATTCCAGTCGACTACGTTAGTCTTGTGTCATTGATGATTGTTTCTAATACTAACAGTTCGTTGTAGTCGCATCTTTCCTGTTCTAAATCTTGTCAGTTGCATTTGAGTGGAGGAAGTTGTGCTTTCTCTTGAATGGTCTTCATCGATAGTTACCTTGAACAGTGTTATGACAAATTATGTTGCCATCAGTTTTCATATGCCTTTTCTGTATGCTTATAGATGAATCTCCCTTACCGATTAAGGTCTCTTATTTTCGGTTTTCATAGCCATTACTTCCTTTAGACGTCTAATGCATGTGTAGTAACTCCATTGAATTGAATGCTCTGTAAATTAAGTCATAACTATACCAAAGTTAATTAGTGCTGTTAAATGGTGCAATTTAGTAGAACCGAGGCAACCTTCAGTAAGGCGTTCATTCCTAAGTTTAGTAGAAAAAGTTTTATTCTTGTTAGTTGATGGAAGTTTTCTATTATACATTACAGACGAAAAGGTGCCACCTTGTCCCCTTGGAGAGCAGATGGAGGAACCAAATTGTAGACCATTGCAACAGCAAGATAGCGAGAAAAAACACAACGCCACCACCGGTGCCCCTGCTGTTCCTTCCCTAGTTCTCCCAGCCGCTTCCTCAACAGCTCCTGCTACTATTTCTGCACTCAAACAACAGGAGAATGAACTTAAGTGTCCTGGAACAGCTTTATCTCAAACGCATTCAAACCCTAACCCTTATCCTGTTACAGATTATTATTCTTGGGAAGCTCTTGCAAGACATGGTGATGAAGTTGGTAGTTAGCTTAGTGAATGCGGTAGACCAAGCTGACCAATGCCTTTTAGTGGCTCTAATTAACGACCCTTGGCTCAATTTGTCTATATAGTGAACTAACCGAAACAAAAGATACTTGAATGGTGTTGCTTTTCAATTTAATATATGGTACTATATTGTAGATACTAAAATTGTAGTTATTTCCCTTGTAAAAGTTGAAATTTCTGTAGTTTGTTATATTTAATATAACCCTCACAGTTTATTACTCTAATTCTTCACCTTATACATTTATTCTAGAATTACATTCATCCATGTGCACTCTCATCTAATAATAAAATTTTAAATATAATGAATGCTATGTTGATTTGATGGTTAAGGTGTTCATTGCCCTAAGTGTGATTAGGGTTCAAGTTGCATTAGTTGTGGTGTTGTTTAGGGTTTTGCTCTTTTCTTATAATTCACTAATTTTTTTTTAAATGATTGGAACATCTCCTTAATTTAAATATTTAACATGTTTTAATGTATTTTAAACATTCAAGAGGTGATTTCATAAACTTAATTTCATTTTTCAAATTCCACCCTAAAAAAAAGAAAGTTTTCAAAATTCCTCACTAATACACATGGTTACATTATAAGACAAAAAATATATGCTTTTTTTTTTTTTTGAAAACTAATCAAATTGGGCTTTATTAATAAAAACACTATACATGAAAAAATTAAAAGGCCTAAATAAGTTCCAGGCCCAAACAATAAACAAATAAGGCCCTAAGAACACAGAAAAAAAAAAGAGAAGTCCCTTAGCTGTTTCCAACAGCCCGGAAACAAAGAAATTTAAAATTTAAAATTTAAACTAAAGCCATATTAATGGCACCTTAATGTTGCCCAATCAGAAAGCCTGGCACGTCATTTCCTTTCACATCCACCATTTCTTATTTCAGATGTTTCCAGATACCCATACAGCTGTTCACCTACCGCATTAATTGCTCAATTTCAGCCTTTTCTTCTCCCAACATCTTCCCCCTTCCAGTCTGATCTCCTTCAACCCTTTTCGTCTCCCCCCCTTTCCCTCATCATTTCTCCATTTTCAGACTATTTCGCCCTTCTCCTCCGCTACCTTCAACCGCTCCGCATATGCAGGGACTCTTCCAATCAGGTAAAACTCTCCCCTTCCCTTAAGCGTTTCTGTTGCAAGAGTATCTGCCAGACCATTCGATGATCTTGGGGTATATTCAAACTGACTGTTCATGATTTTCCTCCGTAACTGTTGTATATCATAAATATACGCCCAATCCTTGATCTATCTTCATTTCTGCTTCTGCATTTTTTTATTACTGATAGTGCGTCCCCTTCCATAACTGTTTCTGTCCACTGCATGTCCACGCTAATTTGTAATGCTGTTCTAAAAGCTATTGCCTCTGCCGCAAATGGGGACTCAATTTGTTGGAATATCTTCGAAAGTGATACCAAGACTGCGCCTTTACTGTTTCTGGCAACGATTCCCACTGCCGACTTCTTACAGTTTGTATCAAATGCTGCGTCAAAATTAACTTTAATAGCATTTCCGAGAGGGTACTTCCATTTCTGAACTTCCGAATGTGGCTTTGGTAATTTTTCTTCAACTCCATTGATCTCTAAAATGTAACAATTAATAAATCTAGCTATCTCCTTCCCAGATCTGCTTACTTTCTCATGAACTAGCTTATTTCTGTCTCCCCAGATCGCCCATAGAGCATAGCAAAACATTTCGCATTGAGGGATAGAAGTCGTTTCAAAGACCCAGGTCAGCCATTGTAAGAACTCTATAACTTCGTCTTTAAGAAATTCCAAAAAAAATAACTCTTCCCAAACTGATCTTGAAACAGGGCATTCTCTAAACAAATGGTTCATAGTTTCAGCTCCTTGACCACACCGGGGGCAGATTACAATATTTGACAACTTCCTGTGCTGCATATTGGTTCGTGTGGGTGGATAGTTCCATGATATCTTCCAAGTTGTAATTTTAATCTTAGTTGGAAGATGAAGTAGCCAAATTTTTTTGTAAAATTTTTTGTAGTCGGCCTATACAGCGTAAGCTCTAGGATCCATGTTAATACTTTGTAATAGTTTATAGGCACTGCATACCGTGAATTCTCCTGAAGCCTCTCCCCTCCAAGCAAGACGATCATCATGGGATTCCTCTGCTAGCGGAATGCGGCTAATCTTTTCAGCTATATCCTCCGGAAAGGTAGACTCTATCAACTCTGATTTCCATTTCATGCTATTTTCATCGATTAAGTCAGCAACTTTACAATCGCTCAAATTATTAACATGTGATGATAATCTGGGATTAATTAAATCTGGTATCCAAATATCATGAAGAACTGAGATAGCTACCCCCGTTCCCACTTTCCAACATATACCCTCTCCAAGGACACCTTTAGCTGCCCATATACTCCTCCATGTGTATGAACAATTATTCCCCAAACTTGAATTTAAAAAATTCGTATTCGGAAAATACTTCGCTTTAAATACTCGTATTACTAACGAATCTGTATTATTTATAATTCTCCACCCTTGCTTAGCTAATAACGACACATTGAATTTTGCCATACTCCTAAATCCCATACCTCCCTCTTCTTTTGTTCGGCACAAGTATTGCCATTGACACCAATGAATCCTTTTTTTCCCGTATGCTTTTTGCCACCAAAAGTTAGCGATAATCCTCTCTAATTCTTCGCAAAAAGTGCTTGGTAATAGGAAGCAAGACATTGCGTAAGTAGGAATTGCCTGTAAGACGGATTTAATAAAAACCTCATTCCCTCCTTGTGATAAGAACCTGTTGCTTCAGCCTTTGATCCTTAATTGAAGCTTCTCTTTAAGATTTTGAAATGACTCCTTTTTGCGCCTACCAATCACATTAGGAAGACCCAAGTATTTCTCCATTTCATTTGAAGATCTTACTCCTAAAATTGACAATATCTCCCTTTTGTTTGCTTCCAATGTATTTGAGCTGTAAAAGATCGTTGATTTATTAAAGTTAACACACTGCCCCGAGCATTTTTCATACTCCTTTAAGATTCTTTTTAGTTGTCCCGCTCCTTCTTTTGTTGCTTCCCCAAACAGTATACAATCATCAGCAAAAAGCAAATGTGAAATTTCTGGTCCTCGTCTACTAGCCTTTGCTCCTTTAATTAAACCCTCTTCCTTAGCTAATCTCATAAGTGCGGACAGTCCATCGCTGCATAGTAGAAAGAGAAAAGGACTCAAGGGATCTCCCTATCTTAAACCTCTAGAAGCTTGAAAAACTCTTCCTCTCTTCCCATTAATGGTGACTGCAGATGATGCTGTGGAGATACATTTTAAAATTAATCCTACCACTTCTTCTTGAAATCCCATCTTCAACATAACTTCCTTAAAAAAACCCCATTCAACTCCATCATAAGCCTTGCTCATATCCAACTTGACTGCCATATATCCCTTTTTCCCTGTGCGTTTCTTCCTGAAGGTATGAAGAATTTCATAAGCAATAAGAACATTGTCAGAGATTAACCTTCCGGGAATAAAAGCACTTTGAGCCATATCGATACATCCACCAATAACTTCTTGCAGCCTGTTCTCAATGACCTTTGTCACAATCTTGTATAGCACTGTACACAGACTTATCGGCCTGAAACTAGCTAAATTAATCGGATTTTGAATTTTCAAAATGAACACTATGTCTGTTGAATTGAGTTGATCGAAGCTCTGATCTGTATTTAGAATACCCAAACAAAACTTGGTGACATCTTTGCCTACAATATGCCAGTAACGTTGAAAAAATATAGCCGGAAAACCATCAGGTCCTGGTGCTTTAGTCGGCCCTATCCCTTTTAGAGCTGAAAATACTTCTTCTGTGTATGCTGCTAATAACGCGACATTTATATCTGGTGAGATATTCTTCTTAATGCCTTGAAGTAAATAGGATAGATTCCCAACTCTGTTTGATGTAAATAATTTCTGAAAGTAAGAAGTGGCAATTTCAGCTATCTCCCTTTCATCATTCGTCTCTCCTCCATCATCAAACTGTAACCTTGAAATTGCGTTTATTTTTTTCCGAGATGAGGCAAATTTATGAAAGAAAGCCAAATTTTTGTTTCCTGCTCTAAGCCAGTTCGCCCTTGCCCTCTGCTCCCAATAAATTTCATCCCTATCAATTTCCATATTCAGATCAACCCTTATGCTAATAATCCTTGCTATAGTATCATCATCACTGTCTTTTACCATCAGCTCCTCCAATTCTTTAGTCAGCTTTTTCTTAAGCCCCGACCTCTTTACTTTAATCGTCATTGACCATGCACTTAAGTGTATTTGTAGCTTCTTCAGTTTCTCTGAGATTGGTTCTGTATTTGATTCCCAAATTTCTTTCTCTAGTGACTCCTCTGTAATCCACCACGCCTCGAATTTAAATTGTGTGTTCCCAACTTGGATATTCTCATTTTCTGTATTTAAAAGGAGTGGGCAGTGATCTGATATTGAATGGGGTAGATGAAAGATCTTGTGTGTTGGGAAAAGACTCCACCATTTTTCATTAGCGACCCCTCTGTCAAGTCTTTCTTTAATGTTTGTGCTTGCAAAATTTCCCCTTTCCCATGTGAACCAAACCCCCGAATATCCTATATATTCCAATTGACATTCTTCTAAAACCTCTCGAAATGCCTCCATTCTCCTATCTTCCCTTGGTATCCCTCCACTTTTTTTGAAAGTATACATTATTTCATTAAAGTCCCCTTTTACCAACCATGGCTGACTTTGATCTTCCCCCAATTTCCGTAGTAGATTCCAAGACTCATTCTTACCATTAAAATAAGGCGAACCATAAAAACCCGTAAATCTCCATTCAAGGTTTGAATTCTCCTCTTTGATCATGACGTCAATGTGATTCTTAGAGAAGCTTCTTAATGTTACATTGAGGGCTTCCTTCCAAGCTAAACACAAGCCTCCACGCGATCCATCAGCACCAACTTCATTCCCATTAGGAAAGCCACAGCTCCTCCTGACTCTCTCCATACGCTGTTTATCAATTTTTGTCTCCATTAAGAAGACCATGCGGGGATTTTGCTGCTTTAAAAAGTATCGCAGCCTTCTTGTCGCCCGTAGACTCCCCAATCCACGGACATTTCAGCTTATGCTTTTCATTGTGCCCGGTCGGCTTGCCTTTTGCCAGCCGTCGATCTCAGTTGTGTTGTAGAATCATCTTGCTCCATGACTTCAGTACCCAGTTCTTGAACGAATTCTCTGTATGCCTATTCTTCTGCTGGTTTCAGCCTTTTTGTACCATCTCCAAAACCTGCTATACCACAATCGTTAACTACTCCATCTTCGGGAAATTTCCTCTTTTTTATGCTGCACACCTCTTTCCCTTTTATCATCCCTTCTGGCAGTTCCAAACGTTTCCACCTTTTCCTTATAATCAATTCTGAATCTTTTTGCCTCCTACTACTTATGACGTCCATTGGATCTCCTTCTACAAGGCTTAACACTGCCTCCTGTTTCTTCATTGTTTCCCCTCTATTACGCAATTCAGTTTCCTCCACCACCTTCTCATTTGCGTTATCACCCTCCTTAGCCGCTTTCTCTTCAGGTGTTTCCATCTCACCACCCCCAGTATAAGAGCACTGGGATTTCCCTTTCCTTGATGTGGCGTTAAATTTTATGTTTTCCTTCCTAATTAGATTAGATTCTGCTTTTAGAGCTGACGAAAATGGTGGATCTAATCTGATATTATCTTTTGCTGCAGGATCAAACTCATGGCAATCTATGAGACCATGCCCCATTCTTCCACAACCAAAACAGAATACTGGTAACTTTTCATACTTAAAGGAGACCCATGACTTATTCTTATCGTCAACTGAAACAAAAATTCCTCGTCTAAGGGGTTTCTGCACATCCAAATTTATCCTGAGACGACATAATTCACCATTAATTTCAGATCTAATCACCCCTCCAAAAGTAGAACCGATGGCATGAAGGAGATATTTCTTATCAAATTCTGGTAAACACGAACCAATCGTTATCCAATATGGTGAGGTAGTAAGCCGGATCTGGGTTCTCTCCATCTGCTGGGTAATTCGGCTAAACAAAATTAAACTTTTCCTAAATAACCATGGTCTTCTTTCCATAATCAACTCCAAATCCTCCTCTTCCTCTAACATAATCATAAATAAATTCTGCCCTATCATCTGAATCTCAAATTTCTTTTTTGTCTTCCATATACTACGCATCTGTGCTTTAAAACTCTCTGGACTATAAAACTTTTTTGTCCAGATTGTACAAATCAAAGATGGATTTTCACCTGGTTTAATAGTTGCCCCTTTAACAGATAGTTGGATCAGTTCCTCTGCTAATAATGAAATCTCATCTCTGTCTTTTCGATCGTCACCACCGCTTCCCGCCATCCCAAGCCGCAGCAGTTACTACTTTTTCTAGGACTCTTGCAGAGCACTCTTGGTACACGAAAAGACTTTTCCCTTAAAAAACTCAAAATATATGCTTTTTTAAAACTTATTATAAAAATTATTTATATTTTTTTATAAATATAATGATATTTATATTGAATACTTTTTATATCGCTTATTTTTAATATAATTATTTTTTAATTTGTAAAATTTTAATAACCTATTTTTTATTAAATCAATTATTTATCCAAACAAGTAATTACACATGCTAGCATTTTGAATTGATGAATTTTAAAGTGCTAGCATTTTAAGAATCACAAAAGAAAATTTAAAATTCTTCATCCAGACGTACTCTAAAGTATTTCTAACATATTCAACATAATATAGTTTTACTTTAGGTAATTAATGCAAACTAAATAGTATTCAAAATAATAACTAAATAACATAATTAGTTTTAATATTGATCAAGTGATAAATTAATATGCTTATAATTCTATACAGGTAACAACTAACAACTCTATTTTACACTTTTGCAAATTATAATTCTATTTTAATATTTTAGACTAATAATTGCAAATTATAATTATACTTATACAACTTTCTTTCCTCTTATTTTATGCTTAAAATTATATTCAAATAATACTTCTATTTTAAAATTAGCACAATTATAATTTAAATTCTAATTATTTTTCAATATGCAAATTTCATAACTTTTTTTAAATTATAATTATTTCTAATTATTGTACCTTTTATTTTATTTCAACTTTTTAAACTTATTAATAAGGGTAAAATACCCAAATATACCAAAAATTAAAAATTTACGGAATTGGGCGATTTCTAGAAAATTTACGGAAAGGGCCATTTCCCATCAAAACACGTGCACGCCGGCGCTTTTTTTGAGGAAATGCCAACAAGCGCGCTCTTGGGGACGCGCTTTGTGCCACCTCAACAAAGCGCGCCACGTGGGCGCTTTGCTGACGTGGACACAGCGTCCCCAAGAGCGCTCTTTCTGGCGAATAACCGGAATTTGTTATTTAATTTTATTGTTATTTAATTTTAATATATGTAATATAATAAAATAAGAATTTGTTTTTATTTTTATTATTTGTAATTTAGTTTTAATATATTTAATAAATTAAAAGTTGTTTTTATTTTTTTGTAATTTAGTTTTCATATATTTAATAAATTAAAAAGTTGTTTTTATTTTTTGTAATTTAGTTTTAATATCTTTAATAAAATAGAATTTGTTTAAATTTTTATTTAAATTTAATTTTAAAAATAAAAGTCCAATATTTGTAATTTTATTGTAACTTAAAGGTTTTTTTTCCAAATTAGTCCTTCTACAAAAGTTCACCGTTTTCATCAACAAGTAAATAGAATTTACATAGACACCAAGAGACAAAAAAGTTAAGAACATCATCAACTATTCCGACTTGGACACGAGCGAGATGTATGGCACAGGTTCCTACACCATCCGCATGACCTACCTTGGTTGCTCGTTTCTGGATATCCATATTGTTGCGTATTCTAGTCGAGCAAGGTCGACCCTTTGGTTTGCGCCTCAATTGTCTATCCGACAACAGCTTAAACGGAGCAAGCGATACCGACGGCCACTTACGTTCATCTGGGACTTGTGGGAATACGTGTCTCCACACGTTGTACATGTTTTCTAATTTGTAAACTTCGTCGACATAGCTCATAGGATCAAGACGGAGATTCTGACAAGCCGCAAGTACATGAGCGCATGGGTAACGAAGTGCATAAAATATCCCACAGTCGCAGGTCCTATTTGTCAAGTGTACACGATACTACCCGCCAACAATACCTTGGTTTGGTCTGTCAAACTCCGTCACACGAAACCATAGGCTGTCGCGATCGTGACATACTGTGTGCATGGTGTTGGCCCGTGCCTTGCCCTTGTTAATTTCTTGCAAGACCTTCGGGCTCCATACATGGCCTCCTTGCATTTGGCCTTTATAACTCGCTGCTCACTTCGGAAATAGTGCCGCTAAACGAAAATATGTCTCTCGCACAACCGATGTTATCGGCAGATGACGCGTTCCTTTTAGAACAGAATTTATGCATTCGGCCAGGTTTAAGGTCATGTGACCATATCATAGGCCGCCGTCGTATGCTTGTGTCCACTGTTCGAAAGGAATATTGTGTAGGTCATTTGCGTCTTCTTCGTTAATTGAGCGCAAACTTGCCAACATCTCGTGAAAACGGTCCTTATTGATTTCGTACCCTGCCAATATAAGTTGATATCGAATATTACGTACCACTCTTCAATTGAGAATAAATTGAATATTACAAACGAAATTATATTAATAGATATTACATACCCATATTGGTCACTTGTTGTCGCTGACTTTTAGATCGATGTTGCCCGTAGTAGTTGGATGCAACATGCCTTAGGCAATATCGATGGTGTGTGCGATGCCACAGGCTTCCCTGACGCTCTATTGCGGCTAGTATTCCAGGGCCCCGATCCGATATAACACATATATCAGGTTGGGGGCAGACATGCCTTCTTAACCTAGATAGGAAGAAATTCCAGTCATCAGCTGACTCCCCCGGTGTTATTGCAAACGCAATCGGAAGGATTCTCCCACTGCCGTCCTGTGCCACAGCTAGCAATAGCCGATGCGTATATCTACCATACATAAAGGTACCGTCAATTTGTACCAATGGCTTGCAGTATATAAATGCATCTCGGCATTGCTTAAATGTCCAGAAAAGACGCTTGAACACTGCGCATCCACGGAGCAAACGATCGTTGTAGTACGCCGGTTCCGTTTCAAGGTCTGTTATGCTGCCTGGGACATATCTCTCCAGCACCTGACACCACTGCCACACTTCATTATATGAAGCGTCCCACCGACCATGCAACTTTTCCAACGCCTTCTGCTTGGCTATCCAAGCCTTCCTGTAAGAAGGCGTGTACCCCAATTGGCTACGAATATTGCCAATTAAGGCCGGCACTGTAGTCTTGGGATCGGCCTTCACCGTCGGTATTATTAAGTCAGCCAGCATGTCTGAATCCATCTTCGGATGATCTTGTGTAACACCTGTCAACGAAGTACGTTAAATAATGCAACATTACGTAATATTAGTATTATTCAAAAACATTGAACACATCGTGATCTTTTAACAGGCAAGACATGTATGTGGACCTTTGTACTTTTTGATCTCCCACAAGCCTGTCCTTTTCCTCAACGAGGCCATGATTTTCCATGAACATGTACCGTCTTGCACTGCACACTTCGCCTCGTACTTGTCGAGCTTGGATTTAACCACGTTGTAGTTAACCCCGTTCTTGATGCTGTATTGTTTCAATGCAGCAAGAAAAGCATCCTTGTTGGAAAACTCGTTACCAACTTCTAATTCGCCCGAATCCAACGACGAAGTTGTACGGTCACGCGTCCGGTGTGGTAGTTCAGGAAACTCCAATGCATCGTCTTGAGATAGATCGACATTGTGCATGTGGGCTGGAGGCGAGTACGCCCTGAATAGCGGATCTTCTTCTTCTTAAATCCCAACCGCCCTCAACATCTTGAGTGCTCGTTGGAACAGGCTCTCGATTCGAAAAATAATCCAACCGCACCATCGGGCCCAGGTTCTCGAGGTGGATCCACATCCGACTCATCATCTGATCCACCATAATCTGCAACGAACGAGGGCCCCTCGCCGGTGGATGTCGTGGGGAGTACATTATCCCTCCTTAAACATCTTTCATAACGTCCCCAATCATATGTGGATTGCCAACCGCTAGAAGTTGATGACGTTCTCCAATACGTATTTCTATCATCAGACGTCGAAGGAAGGATATGCATGTCCCATCCACCAACCGAGTGTCGTGCGGGGGTTATATTTTTCATACTACCACCAAACACGGGCACTTCCGTATTCTGCCTCCCACTAACAAAGTGTCGGCTTGGGGTCGTGTATTCCCCCCGAACAGAAGTAGATGTTGAGGTCGAAGGAAGATCACTTGGCGATGAAAATTGTACATATACCTCAAGATAGGGTGATCCACTGGCAAGATGAGTCTCCACCATTGCCTCAAAGCTCCGAGGACCTTTGATGTCGAATGATTCATATCTCACCGGATCAACTGAAGTGCAAAATCTATACTTAATAGACTAAACTTTCATTGGCGTTATTCCGAAGATTTTATGCCTAATTCTTTTGCGAAGTTCTAAGAAATCTATGTTCCGATTAAACCCTAGTCGCGCTGTGCTCTCCGATAAAAAAACAACACCATTTTCGGTGTCACAAACCTCACCATCGTAGTAAATAACAGCATTAATAGGTTCACTCATTTTCAGTTTCTATTTTTCTTTTGCCTCAATTTCTCTTATGCAACCTGAGAATGAAATTTGGCTGATTTATAGTCTAATTTTACCGGAGACTACTGTAGCAAAAGAGCGTCCACGTGGGAGCTCTTTTCAGTACTCCTGCTGACAGTGCATCCTGCTGAAAGCGTTTTGGCCACTGTTTGTCCAGAAACGTCTTCTCAAAATTATTTCACCGGAGACTACTGTAACAAAAGAGCGTCCACGTGGGAGCTCTTTTGATACTCTCGGCGACAGTGCATCTGCTTTGAGCGTTTTGTACACCGTTTGTTGTAAACGTCTTCTCAAAATTATTTCACGAGAGACTCATCAGAGCAAAAGAGCGTCCACGTGGGAGCTCTTTTGAAGACTCCTCTGCCGCGACGGTGCATCCTGCCGGAAGCTTTTTGGCCACCGTTTGTTGAAACGTCTTCTCAAAATTATTTCACCGGAGACTCATCAGAGCAAAGAGAGCGTCCCACGTGGGAGCTCTTTTGGTACTCTCTTGACAGTGCATCTGCGCCGGAAGCGTTTTGTACTTGTTTGTTCGAAACGTCTTCTCAAAATTATTTCACCGGAGACTCATCGAGCAAAAGAGCGTCTACGTGGGAGCTCTTTCGCACTCCTGCTGGCGGTGCATCCTTCGGAAGTGTTTTGGCCACCGCTTGTTCGTTGAAACGTCTTCTCAAAATTATTTCACCGAGACTCTGTGGCAAAAGAGCGTCACGTGTGGGCTCTCTTTTCAAGACTCTTGCCGATTGCATCCTGCTGGAAGCGTTTTGGCCACTTGTTTGTTGAAAACGTCTTCTCAAAATTATTTCACCGGAGACTCATCGTAGCAAAAGAGCGTCCCACGTGGGAGCTCTTTTCGGTACTCTGCCGACGATGCATCTGCTGGAAGCGTTTTGTACTTGTTTGTTCGAAACGTCTTCTCAAAATTATTTTACGGAGACTCACCGTAGCAAAAGAGCGTCTCACGTGGGAGCTCTTTTCGTACTCCTACGGCGATGCATCATTCAGGCGTTTTGTACTTGTTTGTTCGAAACGTCTTCTCAAAATTATTTCACCGGAGACTCTTCAGAGCAAAAGAGCGTCCACGTGTGAGCTCTTTTCGATACTCACGCTAACAGTGCATCTGCTGCTGAAGCATTTTGGCCACCGTTTGTTCGAAAACGTCTTCTCAAAATTATTTCAGCGAGAGACTCTTTCAGAGCAAAGAGCGTCCACGTGGGAGCTCTTTTGGTACTCCTGGCGGCGGTGCATCTGCCGAAGCGTTTTGTACTTGTTTGTTCGAAACATCTTCTCAAAATTATTTTACCGAGAGACTACAGTAGCAAAAGAGCGTCTACGTGGGAGCTCTTTTCGGTACTCCTCTTGACAGCGGTGCATCCTTCAGGCGTTTTGGCCATCGTTTGTTGAAACGTCTTCTCAAAATTATTTCACCGGAGACTCATCGTAGCAAAAGAGCGTCCCACGTGGGAGCTCTTTCGATTCCTCGCTAACGGTGCATCTGCTTGGAAGCATTTTGTACTTGTTTGTTCGAAACGTCTTCTCAAAATTATTTCAGCAGAGACTCATTGTAGCAAAAGAGCGTCCACGTGGGAGCTCTTTTGGTACTCCTCCGACGGTGCATCTCTTTAAGCGTTTTGTACTTGTTTGTTCGAAACGTCTTCTCAAAATTATTTCACCGAGACTCAGTAGCAAAAGAGCGTCCACGTGGGAGCTCTTTTGATAATCTTCTTGACGGTCGTCCTCTTTGGGCGTTTTTGGCCACCGTTTGTTGAAAACGTCTTCTCAAAATTATTTTGCCGGATACAAATCACAAAAAAATTCAACTAATTTTTGGGCTAATATATTTTGCCCAAAACCCTAAATATATTTTTACCCTAGCCCAGAAACCTTAAAATTTCATACCCTTATTGGACGGGGAAGGAAGGCAAAAACGCGTCCACATCAGCGCGTTTTCCTGGTTATTCAGTAGGAAAGCGCGCTCCTGGGGACGCGCTTTGTGTCCACGTCAGCAAAGCGGGTCCACGTAGGCGCGCTTTGCTGGCATTTCCCCTCAAAACGCACTGACGTGGGCGCGTTTTGATGAGAAATGGCCCTTTTCCGTAAATTTTCTAGAAACCGGCCCAATTCCGTAAATTTTTAATTTTTTTGGTATATTTGGGTATTTTACCCTATTAATAATTCTACACTAAATATTATAATTATTTTGAAACGTGAATTTAATATTATGATGAAGTTAAGAAAAATTTTTGAACGGTAATTTAAGAATTAATATTATAGATAATTAATATAAACTCTAATTTAAGAAATCATTTATTATATGAATAAAATTTAACTTTAATTTGTATTTAAACACGGTAATGAGCCAAAATCAAGCCCGAATAAAGAACAAAAATTAGGCCTAAAGTCCAATCAATGATCATTATATTAAAAAATAGAGTGTAATTTTTTTCATTTTTCATTTTTTCGCTCTTTATTCTAGAAAACTCCTTTCATTTTTCTTTCAATAAGTAAATTCCTCTCTGTTAAAGTTTGGACTTCAAACAAAAAAAAAAAAAAATAATAATAATAACAAAGAAACTACACATATCATAAAAATTAAAAAGAAAGCATCCTAAGAATAGAAAAAATTGTAAAAATTTTAGAAACACATTTAAATAATCATAAAAAGTAATTATATATTATAAAATCAATTTAAATTTTGAAATATCAACAAAGTTAATTACATTATTCAAACTCTAAAATCCAATATTAGTCTAACCTAAGTTATAGTAATTCTAAAACATTAAAAGTTTAAAACATTCTGGTAAATAATTCAAACATTAAAAGCATTCAAATTTATAATCGAAAGGCGGAACACATAAAAATGCATAATACAAACTCAATCCAAATTCCAAATGTCAAACACATAATCCAAAGTTCAAAACTCAAATGAAACAAATTTAATTATTTTTATTAACATTCCAATTGTCTTCATCTTCATCTTCATCATGATCATTTCTTCCGTTAGCTTTATCACCCCCAAAAGATCAAAGATCTGATCCATCCTAAACCACGAAAATATTATTATCAAAAACTCTACTATCAACATTTTAACTTGACTCATATAAAGAAAAAAAATAAAGAATTCACAAGTCAAAGGTAATAAATATCAATTTAACTTTAATGTTTTAAATGTAAACAATTACTAACCATTAGCATTCTACATAAACCAATTCACACAAAACACTAATATAATGATAGAGAAGGGAAGAACAATATACTAAAATGAATTTAGGCTTACTTTTTTTTCCTCAGCCAAAAGAAAATTTTTATATATTAAAAGAGTAGAATTTTTTTTTTTGTTCAGCAGCATAATCTTTCCTTCAAACATCTGTAACCTGTTTCACACACCAAAAGGAAAGGCACATACATAATGCAAACCACCAAGTATACCTCCCCTCCCATAAGACTATACCCTCACACTGACACAATCAATAATAACACCAAAAATAGAATAATTAACATTAAAATATTATACTCAAAAAATAAAAAGCAACCCTAAATCAACCTCCATATTTATATTCACAAAATCAAACTCTACCAAACTTCAATTCATACACTGAAAAATAACATCTCAAAATTCCAAAAAACCAACAGATGAAACTCCAAGGTTGAGATGAAACTTGGAAACCAATTTTCTTCATAGGGTTCTCTCATCTTCAAAAGAAATACAATAAAGGGACACAATCCAATCTCAGCCATAGAAAACCACTTTCAAAAAAAAAAAAGGAAAATCACAAAAAGAACTACCTTGAAAACACAAAAGAGACAAGTCAACTTTGTCAAAAATTTTCAACTTTCTTTGTAAACTTTTTTCAATAACATTAATTTTAGATTCTATAAGATATGATGATATGATATTTTAAAATTTTATCATACCAACACTTAAAATTTTTTATTTTTATATAAAATCTTAAAATCTTAATAATTATTTGAAATTTGTAAAGAAATTATTTAGAAGAAAATTGAAGATGAAGTGACAATCTCAAATAGTACCTTATTATCAAATTTAAACGGAATCTAAATTCAATATCAATGTAATGGAATCGAAATTCAATATCAAAGTAGTTAAAGCTACTAAATTTAGAGAGAAATATGAACAAAAATAAATTAAGGGTTAAAATAGAAAAAGTCTAATTGTAAAGAAGAAAGCAACAACACATCCCATAAAATAATCATCGACCTAGATAAAAGATAAACATCATCAATAACATTTCACACAAAATCAACATATAGAGATGGTCAATTAACCACCAAAAGAAATGGATAATCCCATACCTTCTTGTCGCCTCTGATCAACTAATTACCTCATTTTCTAGGCTTACTCTAGATCTCCATTTTTTCCCCTGAAATCTGCTTGTCATTATCTATTGACAAGAGACCTAGTTCCCCTATGTATTCCATATTTCCTCTACTTATTGCAAGAACTTCTTTAATCTTCTTTAGAATTCTCATATTCTTCTATCATGTCATTCATCAATAATAATATTAGACATGGAAGGGAAAAGAAATAATATATTAGAATAAATTTATGCTTACCTAGGTACTAGAAGTTCAAGGATCGAATTTTCACTTTCTTTTTGCTTGACTAGTTGAAGGAGCATTCCCATCTTCTTCAGAATTCTTATATTCTTCTATCATTATTCTATTTTGGTCGCCAATAATGATGTATTGTTTCTTTAGAAGTTGAAGAACTTGTTTGATATTTAGCAGTCTCAAATTGTTCTGCCATGTCAATTTGTTATTGTAACACCCCTTACCCGTATTCAACGCCGGAATAGGGTACGAGGCATTACCGGACTTTGATCATTGACAAACATACATTTCGAGTCATAAATTCGCATCCAAAATAAAACTATTCACATGCATTCATATCGTCCCTAAAATGAGCCTACGAGGCCCAAAAAATGCATTGGAAGTGGTTCAGGACTAAACCGAGAACTTTAGAAAATTTTACAAAACTTAGAAAAATTTTCATGTTACAGGGGTCACACACCCGTGTGGATTTGGGACACGCCCGTGTGGGTAGGCCGTGTGGTCACACACGCCCGTGTCCCGACCCCGTGTGTAACATCCCTAACCCGTATCCTTCGCCAGAATAGGGTTACGAGGCATTACCGATCAAAGCACAACATATAATATACATTTCTCATACATGATTCAATTTCACATAAATATCAATCTAACATAATCACATTGTCCCTTATAAGGCTCTACGAGACCTTAAATCATGCTTGGAAGAGGTTCGGGACTAAACCGATAACATTTAAAAACTTTGGGAAACTTAGAAAATTTTCATGCATTTAAGGGTCACACGCCCGTATGAACAGGCCGTGTGCCTCACACGGCCACTAGACACGCCCGTGTCTCAGGCCGTGTGAAAATAGGGCATACATACTGACTTGCACCACACGGTCGAGGACACGCCCGTGTGCCAGGCCATGTGAAATCTAGAAGGGTTACTGACTTGGGTCACACGGCCAGCCACACACACATGTGTCAGCCCGTGTGCCACACACGGCCAGTAGACACGCCCGTGTGTCTAGGCCGTGCCAAACCTGTAGGGTATACTAACTTAATTCGAAGGGCTACCCCAGGGGACACACGGCCATGTACCAAGGCCATGTGTCACACACGGTCGAGCCACATGCCCGTGTGCTCGGTCGTGTGGAGTGAAATTAGGCTTAGTTGAAGCCACATTTCTCACCCTCCTTGAGCACACCTAAACCACATCAAATTGCACCATTTTCATACATATATAAGCAACCAAAACATGCTATTTCATACACATTTTATGCCATTTAGAAACCATCCTCTTAACTACTCAATTCCATAGCCAAAACATACCAAATCAATATACCAAAATCATCAAACTTACATAACTTCTAAATGCATTTCCTCATCATCTTATCATCTATTTCATGCCTCAAAACATACCATTTCATCATCTCAAAATCAAATCAAAACATGCCATTTCTCAACAATGTTTCATCATTTACAATTAGCCAAATCAATAAACCATCTAGCCAACACATGAACCATGTTAAACTTGCCAAACATAATGCATTATATGCATCATTTATCACTTATCAAACATATAATTCAAGCCAACTTAAATGACCAAATTCACATCAACATTTACATAAAAAACAAGCCAAATCTCATGGCTATATCATATCTCAAAACATATTATCTTAACACTAGCTTATACATGCCATATACCATATATACATAGAATCAAAAGTACCAACAAGTAGTTGATAGTGTGATGACGGTTCCTAATGATCCTCGATGTCCGAGCTAGCTTCGATAATCTATAAAACAAGGAAAGGACACACAAAGTAAGCTTTAAAAGCTTAGTAAGCCATATACAAATAAATTACCACATGCATCAACATCATTTCCATCAATAGGCAAACTATGAGTAAGCATTGATAAGTTCACAAACCTTTCTCATTGTACACATATTCAATACCACAGTTGAATTCATCAATTACTTCCCTTTTCAAAACTCGTATGAATCTTGTACGTACCTAAGTCACTTAACTCTTTCACACATTCTTTCTCAACTTGACTTTGCCCGTTGAACCATTCAGAATCATTAAGGATACTCAAAAATCATATAAAGCTCGAACAATACCATATCCCAGATATGGTCTTACATGTTATCACATATCGATGCCACTATCCCAGGTAGGATCTTATAAGAAATCATATAACGATGCCAATGTCCCAGACATGGTCTTACACGTAATCACAATACAATGCCAATGTCCCAGACATGGTCTTACATGTAATCACATCTCGGTAATCCTAATGTCATGACATTTGTATCCTATACTATTCCTAAGGTTCGTACGGGACTTTCGGATGTAGTAACTTCGTCGATTCTTGCTCGTAATTGCTCTTTCAATATTCATAGCAATTTAATAATAATTAAACATTTATAAATCAAATTAAAGACATTTATTTGCATATGAACTTACCTCGTATATACGATGAATGAATCGGATCGACTACTCAATAACTTTCGATTTCCCCCGATCTAAATCCGATTTCTTTCTTTCTTGATCTATATAAATTCAAATTTAGCTCATTTAATCACCTATTCATTCAATTTCATCCAAAAATACCTATTTGGGCATTTTTGCACTTTAGCTCCTAAAGTTTCACATTTATTCAATTTAGTCCTTATTTCAATAAACACAAAATTCACACCAATTCAATTCTAACCCATGTGTGCCGAATTACTATTGTACCCTTAGTAGCCCATATTTCACATTTATTTCACATTTCAACCACATAATTTGTACTTTTCACAATTTAATCCCTAATTTGTATTTTTACCAAAAATCACTTAACAAAATATGATAATCTATCAACAAATATCCATTTTTCATCATCATCTATCACAAAGCTCAAGCACTCATCAATAGCACTTCACAAAATCATCAACAAATTCAAAAATTAGGGCATGGGCTAGCTAGAACACGAAGCAACGATCACAAAAATATAGAAATCATCAAAAACCGAGCAAAATACATACCTAAATCAAGCTACACAAGGGCCGAACCCTAAAATGCCTCCAAACTCTCTTTTCTTTCATTTTATTCGGTTAAGGATGTAACAACCCAAACCCGGCCCAAACACTACGACCGAATTTGATTTGTTACGGAGAAAAACCTTGTGAACACCATTTCGATACCTATTAAATTTTTATTGAAAACTTCTCGTTTTCGGTTATCTTGTCAAAGCTACCCTTAGATTTAATTTGGAATTTTAATTAAGTCCGATTATTATACTGTTTTTTCAAGTGTGCCCGATGGCACGATTAAACTTTTTCGTGTTAACTTAAGAAAACATGTGATTTTAGTTCAATTTAATGGTATAGTTTAAGCAAATATCCAACATAAAAGAAAATAACACAAATATAGTTTATGGAGGCCTTATTACAACCCAAGTAAAAATAAGCAAATTTAAAGTTCTATAAATTTAAATCCACTTTGCATGGCCACCTCGAGTCCAACCTGGCTCCTCAACCGCCCATCTACGAGTCACCAAAATGTTAAAGGAGAAGGTGAGTCACCAAGACTCGATATGTAACCCTTCCCCCGGTTAATACAACATTTCATACACAACATATAACAGTTAATTATACAAAGTATCGTGTACCCAACCTAGCCAACCAAACGCCTTTGTCTACCCCATGTGGTACCAAACCACTGGTGACCGTAGTCACGATGTGTTACCAAAACACCGGGTGGTGCCAAACCACCGGTGACGTATAGTCACAATGTGCTACCAAAGCACTGGTGTCCGTGAGACACAAATCGGGTGATGGGGCCAACCCATCGTGTGATACCAAATCAGCGGCGGCATTTATCCCATATCTCAAGTGGGGCCAACCCACGGTGGTGTTAACCACGAGGGGACAAGTCGCTATGAGGTACCAAACCTCTGGAGGTACCAAACCTCTGGTGACATATAGTCACAGTGTGTTACCAAAACACTGGTGCTCGTCAGCACGATATCACTGCCCCCTCCTCTCATCAACCCATGTCAAGCAGTTAATAACAGAACATACATATATCACATGTATCAAATAATCCATGCTTCCCAAAAGCATTATTATCAATCTCATACAAATAGAGACTTACCGGGATCCTCGCTTGTACCATTAAGGCACTAATGCCATATCTACATAGAGCAGATTTACACATAACATACACTTAATACACTTTATTAACTATTATAAGTGTGTATGTACACACCTGTCACCCACGAATAATCTAAATCCCGGATGAAGAAGTCGGCCACCTTAGATCCACTAGCCCCTATATTCGGCCAAAATAGTGTTAGTGGTATGGGCCATTCGGCCAAACCAAATAATCCTTTTTAGGGTTATTACTTGAACCCGAATCCTTACCTACTCGCTTTGAATGCTAGTCTTAGCGTCCGACTTGCGAATCTGGTTACAAACTTCACTTAGTCAATTAATAGCACTAATAACCATAGCCTTCGGCTTTTAAATACCAATATAAGCCTTACCTACACTTACCAAATTCGGTTGGTAGAAGATGGAACCTTGATCGTCTGATTCCAAATATCTCAGAGTCCCTACAACATTTCGGTTTAGACCAAAAATAAGCCAACTATCAGTCTTGTGCCGAACTCCTGTTTTCCCCATGCTTAGATCGACAGAATCATAAAAGAGAATAACAAAACCATTCGGCTAAGTCCCTTCTTACCTTCCTCAAACCGATTGAGAGCTAACTTTCGCAGGGTCTTATACTTCCTTTAGTATTCGGCTAACCACCCCTTGAAGGAGGAGTGTGAGATTCGGCACTTCAAGGGGGTGTATTCGGCTTATTGAAGGAAAGAAAATAATGGAGATGAGAGGGAATAGAAGTTTCGGCTAAAGGGGTTTGGGAGGCTGGAAAGAAAATAAAAGAAGAATGAAGAGGGCTTAAGAGATTTCGGCAAGTAGCAAAATGAAGAAAAAGAAGAGAATGGTGCTAGGTTGCTCCCTTTTATAGACATTCGGCACCCCTTCTAGTAGCATTGCCGTCCACACTACTCCACCAAGGAGTTTAAAATTCGGCCATTACCTTATTTTGCTCCAAGCCACCCATTCAATTTAATTCAAACTTAATTGAATTAATCCCCTCTTAATCCAACTAATATCTTCTTTTATCCTCTCATTATCATTATAATAATAAAATCTCTTATTATCACCAATTTTAAGCAAATTAAAACCAATTTAAAGTGCTTAAATTATCCCTTAATAATAATAATATTAACCCCTTTATTATCCAAAATAAAAAAGAATCCAAGGAGAGAAAAACTCTCCACATGTGCCGTCCATCCATAATGCAAAAAGAGGGATCCTTGTGACTCGAACCAAGGCTCTCCCTTCCTCTTGATGTGGCGTCACATGCTAGCTCCTAAGTGGGCTTCTTTTTGCCACTTTACCAAGGGCTTTTTAGTGTTAAATTACCCACATTTATTCTTATAACACCCACTTACTAAGGCTCCCTTCTTTTAACATTAAAACTGAAATTTTTCTATCAAACCGGGCATACTCAAAGCCTTAAATTAAGTTCTATTCTTCCATTAACAATATCAAAAATAATCAAATTCCAAATAACCCCATATTTGGGATGTTACGATTCTACCCCTTTAAAATAAATTTCGTCCTCGAAATTCCTTGATCAAAAGAGATGGGGGGTATTGCTTGCCGCATCACCTCCTCGGGCTCCCACGTAGCTTCTTCCACTCAGTGGTTTCGCCATAACACTTTCACTAAAGGCACCGCCTTCCTTCGTAGAACTTTCACATCTCGATCTACAATCTGAACCGGTTCTTCTTCAAAAGATAAATCCGAGTTCACCTCAATCTCACGCTCTCGGCACAACGTGCGAAGGATCTGACCGATACCGTCTCAAAGCATTGATATATGAAATACGTCATGAATCGACTCGATTCTGCTTGGCACTCTAGGTGATAAGCCACTTAGTCCTACTCGCTTCACAACGATATCTGCCCGATGAACCTTGGGCTTAACTTCCTTTCCGTCCAAATCTCAACACCTTTTTCCAAGGTGACACTTTCGAAAAAACTTTGTCTCCCACAACATACTCCACTTCCTTGCGTTTGAGATCGGCATAAGACTTACGCCTATCCGATGCTTCTTTGAGACGAGACCGAATCACCTTGACTTTGTCTTCCGTCTCGGTTACCAATTCGACCCGAACTTGTCTTTCTCCCAACTCCGTCCAACATGTAGGAGTACGACACTTTCGTCCCATATAGGGCCTCGTATGGAGCCATTTGAATACTCGCTTGATAACTATTGTTATAAGCGAATTCCGCTAATGGTAGGTACTCCTCCCAACTACCACTAAAATCCAAGACACGACCTCTTAACATGTCTTCTAAAATCAGTATCACCCTTTCCGATCGTCCCAGTCGATTTGTGGATGGAAAGCCGTCTTGAAATCTAACCGTGTACCCAAAGCTTGATGCAACGCTTTCCAAAACCTTGACGTGAATCGGGATCCCTATCCGAGATAATCGACACCGCACGCCATGCAACCTCACTATTTCACCCACATACAGCCTTCGCTAACTTCTCGTGAGTAATCCATTCTCACCGGCATGAAGTGAGCCGACTTAGTCGAGCGATCCACAATTACCCAAATCGCATCCTTCTTGGTGGGCGTAAGGGTAGCCCACTAACAAAATCCATGGTGATCCTCTCCCATTTCCATTGAGGATCTTTATCGGTTGAAGTAGTCCCGATGGTGACCGATGTTCAGCCTTAACCTGGCTTGGCACGTCGGACACTTCCCTACGAACTCAGTTATCTTACGCTTCAACCTGTGCCACGGAGCTGTTTTGCGAAATCTCCATACATCTTGCTTCCCCAGGATGCATAGCGTATGGGCTGCTATGTGCATCTTGGAGAATTTTACGCTTTAATTCTGTATCCCTTGGCATACATACTGCGTCCTTGAAAACAAAGCACTCCATCACTAGACAAACTGTACCCTTCCAAACCACCGCCTTGAACTTGTACCCTCTTAGAGCTCAAGCCTTCATCCACTAACCGCTTTTCTTTAATCTCCTCAATCCAAGTCGGCTTTACTTGAAGTTACGCCAAAAGACTCCCATCATCATACGAGACTTAACCGAGCGAACATTGCTCTTAAGTCCGTCACCCACCTTCCGGCTCAATGCGTCGGCTACTACATTAGCCTTACCCGATGGTACTCGATTGAACAATCATAGTCCTTTAGTAGTTCAATCCACCGACGCTGTCTCGATTCGGATCCTTCGAGTCGGGATACCTCAAGCTTTTGTGATCCGTGTAGACCATTGACTTCTCTCCATACGGTAATGTCTCCATATCTTTAGTGCAAAGACGATCATTGCTAACTCCAAGTCGTGCGTTGGGTAGTTAACCTCATGCGATCTTAATCGACGGGATGCATAGGCTACTACCTTCCCATCCTGCACCAACACACATCCCAAACCGGTGTGAGATGCATCACAATAAATCGTGAATAACTTTCTGCTTGTCAGTCCGTACCAAAACCGAGCTTCAGTCAAAATCTTCCTTAACTTATCAAAGCTTTCTTGCTTTGCTTCTCCGTCCATACAAATGGGATACCTTTCCTTAGCAACTTAGTTAACTGTATTGCTATTAGAGAGAATCCTTCCACGAATCTCCGATAGTATCCTGCTAAACCCGAAAAACTTCGTGTATTTCAGCCACCGTCCCTAGGTGGTTTCCATTCCAATCTTGCTTCAACCTTGCGAGGTCTACCTAATTCCTTCACCGACACTACATAACCTAAGAAAGCCACTTCCCTAAGCCAAAATTCACACTTACTCGAATTTGGCATATAATCGCTTCCCCCTCAATACTTGCGAGAACTATCCGTAAATGCTTGTCATGCTCCTCTTACGTCTTTGAATAAACCAATATGTCGTCTATGAACACCACGACGAAACTGGTCCAAATCTCGCTGGAAAACTCTATTCATCAAGTCCATGAATGCCGCCGGCGCATTAGTCAACCCAATGGCATCACCAAGAACTCAAAATGCCCATACCGAGTTCGAATGCCGCTTTGTGAACATCGACCTCCTTCACCCTTAATTGGTGATAACTCGACCTAAGGTCTATCTTGAAAACACCGAGGCACCCTTCGGTTGATCAAACAAGTCGCCAATCCGGAGGCAACGGATACTTGTTCTTGATCGTTAACTTGTTCAATCGACGGTGAGTCGATGCACATCCGCATAGAACCGTCCCTTCTTCTTGACAAACAACACAGTGCTCCCCACGGAGATATACTTGGTCGTATAAACCCTCTATCCAAGAGCTCACGAATTTGAGCCTTTAGCTCCACCAATTCCTTTGGTGCCATTCGGTATGGTGCTATGGACACAAAGTGCCGTTCGGTAGCAAGTCTATACCGAATTCGACTTCTCGATCCGAGGCAAACCCGAAAGTTCTTCTCGGGAATACATCAAGAAATTCCCCAACCGTTCGGACCTTTCCAACTACTAACCCCTTAGCTTCCAAAGCACGATTTGAACCAAATACGCCTCACAACCCTTCTTGACCATCTTTTCACCTTCAAGGCGATCTCACTACATTGGATAGATAATTCCTTCTATCACCTATCATAACCACTTCATCACCTTCACCGTCTTATGGACCATGCGCTAGCCGCGCAATCCAAACTCGCTTGGTACTTAACCAACCAATCCATACCAAGGATCAAATCGAACTCCCAAACGGTAGTTCCATTAGATCACTACAAATACTACCCCTTGAAGTTCTAGGGTGCGGCTTCTATAAAGTTTATTTACGACTACGGAGTGACCTAAGGGCTAACTACGGTCATCTCCCTAGAAGCGCTTTGAGTTTAGGTCCATAGTTCCTACCACACTACAAGCAATGTACGCGAGTGCGTCGAGCCCACATCAATTAATGCAACATAAGGAAAACCGAAAATTAGAAACGCATCGGTTATGACATCCGGTGCGTCACCTTCTTCGCGACACCTCGCCGTAAACTAAGCCGGTGCCGCCTAGCCTCGTGTTGCCTAAACCTCGCCTTGAGTTCCACGACCTCGGTTAGGACCGTTGCTTCCTCTACCATTACCACGACCCGCTGTTGTCCAACATTTCTATCCCGAGCACGTTACGCCTCCTCCGGCGCTTCTTAGCTAGTTTCGGGGACAATCTCGACGCGATGCTCCAAAGACCCACACTCAAAACATCCTTTGTCACCGGTCCAACAACCTCCCCAATGAGTCTTTCCACAGCGATTGCACCGAGTCGGCCTCGATTAGCGATCGTGGCGCTTTTTCACTGATTGGGCCCACTTGGTCTAGCCTTTTTCTCGAGCACTACCGCTTGATCGGTGACCCAAAACTTCTCTTCGATTGTTCTTACTATAGTTACGCCTCACGGCCTCCTTGATTCCTTCTTGGCTACCTTAGCCTTCTCCACTAGAGATGAGAACTCACGAACTCTTTGTGGGGCAATCGGTGACCTTAAATCATCTCGAGTCCGTCCTCAAAGCGGACACAATGCTCATGTTCGGTAGCCACGATGCCTCTCGCATATCTACTCGGCCTTAGAAATTCCGCCTCATATTCGATACGGACTTAGTTCCTTGAACTAATCCCGAAAAAGCCTTTCTCTGCTGGGCGTCGGTGTAGCTAATGCCCACATACTTTTTCGATAGGTGGTTCTCGAAATACTCCCAAGTCAAATCATCTGCAGTAGCCCCATCTCGAACCGTCACCACCACCGATCGCTTCATCCTTTAGAAGCGACACGCCCCTTTCGACTTCTCTTCCTCGGTCGAAGCAAGGTCATCCATGATTCTTTCTGATTGACTCTAGCCAAAGATTCCACAGACTGGGTGCCACTCCTGACACACCTCGGAATACCTCCGCTCCGTTAGATCGAGAGTCGCTCGGGGACAGATTTCCGAGCTCCCACATTTCCACCAGCCCCACCACCATCTCCAAGACTCGCAACACAGCTTGCGATACCGACTCGCCACCGGTCTGCTCCGGCTCCTCAGCTCTAAAAGTAGGAGGTGGTGGTGGCAGTGGTACCTCATTTTCTGAACCTTGTCCTGACCTGACGGGTTCAGACACCGTCATCCTACCCCTACCACGTCCACGGCGTCCACGTCCTCTAGAACTCATTCTATCTACCGCGCTTTTAATCGATTAAGAAAATTTTATGCGTTAGCATTTGTTTCACTTTATTACTCGCGAAGAAATTTTATGGATAAGATTTAATCGAGGTTCTTTCGAGCAAACAATGTTTCAGTTTCCTATCCTAGTTCACACAAAGAAGTTCATGCATCCATTCCTTAATACTTTCCCTACCTATTCGCTCATCGGACATTTACGCCCATTTCTAACCCGGGGATATTTTCGTCTTTTTCCTACTGTGTATTTTAGTAATTTTCCGAAACCAAGATATTTTGTTGATGATTTCCAAAGCTAAGTTATTGAATATTTGTAAAATAGTTAAAATTTTTGGGCAAACCGTCGAATTAATATTTTATGGGTCGGGGCATTTTGGTAATTTTACTCCTAAGGGTATTTCGTAATTTTTCACAAGTCAAGTTTTCCGAGGAAAGCGGTGTAAACGTAATGTTTTAGGGTTTAAGAGGGTTATTGGACAAGTTTTGAAAACATTAGGGCTTGTTATTTCGTTCTATTTTAAAAAACAAGGCTAATTCCCTTTTCGGGTTTTAATCATTGTGTTTAGCCTATGACCGAGCCTTCTGGTCGTAGGTGAACCAAAGCTACGCACTGTGCAGCGATTCGAGTGAAGAGGAGGTGGGTTACGCGGACCGCTTAAATACCAAGCTCTCACCAACCTTTCTAGACATGCGCACAGAGGTTACCACACCACCAGGCCTTACGAGTTAGGGTGAACTGCTACGCACTGGTAGGATACTGCGAAGAGGAGGTGAGTCACGAGGATCGCTTAAATACCGTGGCTCTTCCGGATCCAATCCTAGACATGCGTCATGGGGTTACCACACCCTAGCTCATTGACTAAGTCATAGGTTGGTTTAGTTCCTTAAGTCTTATGCTTCGTTGTGTTTGAGTAATCTAACCTTAGGGTCCAAGTCCTATAAGTCTATCTACGTTCCATGCTTCCTACCCTTCTACAGAATATAATTCACCAAGAGGTTTAGATACACTTACCTGGGCGGGTTGGTGCCGGAGACTCGGGCCATCTTTGCTTAAAACCCAAAAACAATTCAAAAGGCCTATTAAAACATTTTTGGGCCTTGGGCCCTACAGTAGAGCTTTGAACTGGGCTCTGATACCAATTCTGTAACAACCCAAACCCGGCCCAAACACTACGACCGAATTTGATTTGTTATGGAGAAAAACCTTGTGAACACCATTTCGATACCTATTAAATTTTTATTGAAAACTTCTCGTTTTCGGTTATCTTGTCAAAGCTACCCTTAGATTTAATTTGGAATTTTAATTAAGTCCGATTATTATACCAGTTTCAAGTGTGCCCGATGGCACGATTAAACTTTTTCGTGTTAACTTAAGAAAACATGTGATTTTAGTTCAATTTAATGGTATAGTTTAAGCAAATATCCAACATAAAAGAAAATAACACAAATATAGTTTATGGAGGCCTTATTACAACCCAAGTAAAAATAAGCAAATTTAAAGTTCTATAAATTTAAATCCACTGCATGGCCACCTCGAGTCCAACCGGCTCCTCAACCGCCATCTACGAGTCACCTGAAAAATGTTAAAGGAGAAGGTGAGTCACCAAGACTCAGTATGTAACCCTTCCCTGTTAATACAACATTTCATACACAACATATAACAGATTAATTATACAAAGTATCGTGTACCCAACCTAGCCACCAAACGCCTTTGTCTACCCCATGTGGTACCAAACCACTTTGACCGTAGTCACGATGTGTTACCAAAACACGGTGGTGCCAAACCACCGTGACGTATAGTCACAATGTGCTACCAAAGCAACGTGTCCGTAGACACAAATCGGGTGATGGGGCCACCCATCGTGTGATACCAAATCACCGCGACGATCCCATATCTCAAGTGGGGCCAACCCACGGTGGTGTTAACCACGGGGACAAGTCGCTATGAGGTACCAAACCTCCGGAGGTACCAAACCTCTGGTGACATATAGTCACGATGTGTTTACCAAAACACTGGTGCTCGTCAAAGACGATATCAACGCCCCCTCCTCTCATCAACCCATGTCAAGCGCTTAATAACGTAACATACATATATCACATGTATCAAATAATCCATGCTTCCCAAAAGCATTATTATCAATCTCATACAAATAGAGACTTACCGATCCTCGCTTGTACCATTAAGGCACTAATGCCATATCTACATAGAGCAGATTTACACATAACATACACTTAATACACTTTATTAACTATTATAAGTGTGTATGTACACACCTGTCACCCACGAATAATCTAAATCCGGATGAAGAAGTCGGCCACCTTAGATCCACTAGCCCCTATATTCGGCCAAAATAGTGTTAGTGGTATGGGCCATTCGGCCAAACCAAATAATCCTTTTAGGGTTATTACTTGAACCCGAATCCTTACCTACTCGCTTTGAATGCTAGTCTTAGCGTCCGACTTGCGAATCTGGTTACAAACTTCACTTAGTCAATTAATAGCACTAATAACCATAGCCTTCGGCTTTTAAATACCAATATAAGCCTTACCTACACTTACCAAATTCGGTTGGTAGAAGATGGAACCTTGATCGTCTGATTCCAAATATCTCAGAGTCCCTACAACATTTCGGTTTAGACCAAAAATAAGCCAACTATCGGGTCTTGTGCCGAACTCCTGCTTTCCCCATGCTTAGATCGACAGAATCATAAAAGAGAATAACAAAACCATTCGGCTAAGTCCCTTCTTACCTTCCTCAAACCGATTGAGAGCTAACTTTCGCAGGGTCTTATACTTCCTTTAGTATTCGGCTAACCACCCTGCCAAGGAGGAGTGTGAGATTCGGCACTTCAAGGGGGTGTATTCGGCTTATTGAAGGAAAGAAAATAATGGAGATGAGAGGGAATAGAAGTTTCGGCTAAAGGGGTTTGGGAGGCTGGAAAGAAAATAAAAGAAGAATGAAGAGGGCTTAAGAGATTTCGGCAAGTAGCAAAATGAAGAAAAAGAAGAGAATGGTGCTAGGTTGCTCCTTTTATAGACATTCTAAGCACCCCTTCTAGTAGCATTGCCAGTCCACACTACTCCACCAAGGAGTTTAAAATTCGGCCATTACCTTATTTTGCTCCAAGCCACCCATTCAATTTAATTCAAACTTAATTGAATTAATCCCCTCTTAATCCAACTAATATCTTCTTTTATCCTCTCATTATCATTATAATAATAAAATCTCTTATTATCACCAATTTTAAGCAAATTAAAACCAATTTAAAGTGCTTAAATTATCCCTTAATAATAATATTAACCCCTTTATTATCCAAAATAAAAAAAGAATCCAAGGAGAGAAAACTCTCACACATGTGCCGTCCATCCATAATGCAAAAAGAGGGATCCTTGTGACTCGAACCAAGGCTCTCCCTTCCTCTTGATGTGGCGTCACATGCTAGCTCCTAAGTGGGCTTCTTTTTGCCACTTTACCAAGGGCTTTTTAGTGTTAAATTACCCACATTTATTCTTATAACACCCACTTACTAAGGCTCCCTTCTTTTAACATTAAAACTGAAATTTTTCTATCAAACCGGGCATACTCAAAGCCTTAAATTAAGTTCTATTCTTCCATTAACAATATCAAAAATAATCAAATTCCAAATAACCCCATATTTGGGATGTTACAAAGGAAGACAAAGATGGACTAAATTTGGCTTTAGTTTTATTTAATTAACCTTTATTTACATAATTACTAAAATGCCCTCAATTAAAACATTAATCAAACTTATAATGGATGACCATTTATGTCATAATCCACTAATTATGGTCTAATCATATAATAAGGACCTCACATTTAATCTATCAAAGCAAATAAACTCTTAAATAATTAGAACGCAACTTTTGCATTTTATGCGATTTAGTCCTTTTGTCAAAACCAATTGATAAAATTAGCTCATGAAATTTTCACACATATATATTCACATGCCATAAACATAAAAAATAATATTAAAATAATTTTTTGACCTCGAATTTGTGGTTCCAAAACCACTGTTCCAATTTAGCTAAAATCAGGCTGTTACACCGTGTAACTCTTTGACTTGTAACTCATGAACAAATTGAAGTCACACAGCCAAGACACACGCCCGTGTCCCTAGGCCACGTGGCGAATTTAACTTTCAAAAATAAGTGCAGACTTCACACACCCAGGACACACGCCCGTGTCCAAGGCCGTGGCCCTCACATGGCTGAGCACACAGCCGTGTCTTTGCCCGTGTGCTCGATACTGGGCATTCTGTTTTGCAACAATTAAGGTGCAGGGGACACGCGGCTGAAGCACATGCACATGGGGCTGGCCGTGTGTCACACATGGCATAGACCCTCGTATGTCTACCCGTGTGGACAAAATAAGGCTATTTTCCAAGCCATTTGCCACCCTCTTTTATACACACCTACACCCACATCACATGGCACCATTCATAGCATACATAAGCAACTAAATATACACAATCAAGGCATTAACAAGTCATTCACATACCAACTTCATTCATGCTTATAACATCAACTTACCCATTCAAATCATACTATTTTTATAATCATATAAACATCAACATAAGAATGGGATCATAAACAATATTAGCCAACTTCCATGGCTATATACAAAATGAATCATAAACCATTATAAGCCAACACATTGACCAAATTAACCATGACACCTATAACAAAATGACCAAGTGCCTATACATGCTATAACTCAAAATATTAACTTTCAATAGTACCCAAAATAATGGTTGATAGTGTGAATGTATCTCCGATGACCTCTGATCCCGAGCTAGATTGATGACACTATAAGACAAGGGAAAGAAAGGGAAGTAAGCTATATAGCTTAGTAAGTTCATATGCAAATAATAAACAACATTAATTATACATTTGTCATATGAATAACATAACATATATCAACATAAATGTCATTAAAACTTCATGAGCATAACTTACTCAATCACATTCTTACCAACAGTTCATCATATACCGAGTCTATTTCCTTTAAGTTTTTCGTACATACCTGTACCAACTCGTCATAATCACATACTTTCTCATCTTTGACATACCCGTTGAACCACTTTGAATACTATCGGATACACATAATTCTTGTACATAAGTGCCACATAAGTAGCCAATGCTACCACAAATCTCATAACACATATAGGCTCGCTCTCGAGCTATCCTTGGGCCTACTCACACAAGCTGTCAGTCGAGGCGTAGCTACGCAGTGCTGCTCACACAAGCTGTCAGGTATCCGCAACATATGCCGGTATACCTAGCCATCGGTAGGACGTACAAGACCAGCACCCGGGTCACATAATCACATAATCATATGGGTTCCTTGTGACATGTCACTTGTATCCTAATCTATTCCTAAGGTTTAACCGGGATTTCTCTCTTGCCAGAACTTCGTCGAATATGCTCATAGAATCAATCATACAATTCATGCAATATCAAAACATTAAAAATACAAATATAACATTGCATTATTAACATACGAACTTACCTCGATACAAAAATAGTAGAAATAGACCTAATCGTTAAACACCTTACTTTTTCCCCGATCTAGGTCCGAACCTCGTTTTTCTTGATCTATAGTAGAAAATTTAACTCATTTAATACTCACATTATTCAATTCAGCCCCAAAATCACATTATGGAAAAATTACATTTTTGCCCCTAACTTTTTAACATTTTACACTTTAGCCCCTAGGCTCGTAAAATGAAATGTGTTCAATTTCTTTAATATACAAGCCTAGCCGAACCATTTTCATACTCATAACAGCCCACATTTTTCATTTAATCACACTTCTACTACATATTTTATAACTTTTTACAAATAAGTCCTTTTTAGGCATTTTCATCAAAAATCACTTAGTAAAAGTTGTTTATCCAACATCAAATTTGCATAATCCGCCATTAAACATCAAAATACACCCATGTCTAACATGGGTCAAACCCTAGACCTTGATCATTTCTTAAATTAGTGGTAGAAATAGATAGATCGGGTTACAACGACTTCAAAAATGTAAAGAGCATTAAAAACGGGGCAAGAACGGACTTACAATCAAGCTTGAAAGTGGCCAAAACCCTAGCTATGGAGACCCTTCAAATTCACCACAAGGGGGATGAAATTGAGAAGATGACATCTTTTATTTTACTTAATTTGTCTTTATTTACTAGATTACCAAAATACCCTTGATGCCAAACTTTAAGATTTCACCTAACCATGTCCATTTTTTTTCCACCAAAAGATACAATAGTCTAATTACCATTTAAGGACCTCTAATTTGAATCTCATAGAATTTAATTACCTTTAACAAATAGAACTCAAATTTGGCACTTTTTGCAATTTAGTCCCTTTAACTAAATTGAGTGCCCAAACATCAAAATTTTCAAACGAAATTTTCACGAAATCATTCCATAAATCTGTAGACCATAAAAATATAATAAAAATAAATTTTACTGCGTCAGATTTGTGGTCCCAAAACCACTGTTCTGACTAGACTCAAAATCGGGTTGTTACAACTCTCCCCTTTATGGATTTTCGTCCCCGAAAATCTTACCAGAAAAGAGGTTTGGGTATTTTTTCTCATAGCTTCCTCAGGTTCCCAAGTAGCCTCTTCGACCCCATGTCGTTGCCATAAAACTTTCACTAGAGCTATACTTTTATTTCTAAACTGTTTGACTTCCTGAGTTAACACTTTGATCGGTTCTTCACTGTATGTCATATCAGGTCGAATCTCAACCTCTGTCGGAGAAATCACATGCGAAGGGTCTGATCGATAGCATCGCAACATCGACACATGAAATACATTGTGAATCCTTTCCAACTCTGTCGGCAAAGCTAACCGATATGCCACTCGCCCTATTCTTTCAATAACCTCATACGGTCCAATGAAATGCGGACTCAACTTGCCTTTGCGACCAAATCTCAGAATTTTCTTCCACGGAGATACTTTCAGAAATACTTTATCACCAATTTGAAACTCAATCTCTTTTCTTTTCAAATCCGCATAAGACTTCTTTCGATTTGAGGCTGCTTTCAAACAGTCACGAATTACTTTCACTTTCTCTTCGGTCTCTCTAACCAAATCGACCCCGTGAATCTGTTTCTCACTAAGTTCAGTCCAGTACAATGGTGTCTGACATTTACGACCATATAATGCTTCGTACGGTGCCATCTTTATACTCGATTGAAAACTGTTGTTATAAGCAAATTCGACTAACGGTAGATATTTCTCCCAACTACCTTCGAACTTGAGAACACAACATCGGAGCATATCTTCAAGAATCTGAATCACTCTTTAGTATTGACCGTCGGTTTGCGGATGAAATGCGATACTAAAATTTAACTTCGTACCCAAAGCTTCTTGCAACTTCTTCCAAAAACGCGAAGTAAACCTCGGATCTCTATCCGAAATAATAGAAATAGGCACCCCGTGCAATCTAACAATTTTAGCAACATACAAATCAGCTAGTTTATCAAGTGAATAGTCCGTACGTACTGGTATAAAATGAGCCAATTTCGTCAATCTATCAACCACAACCCATACAACATCTTTCTTTTTCGGAGTCAAAGGCAAACCCGTTACGAAATCCATTGTAATTCTGTCCCATTTCCACTCAGGTACCATCACTAGATGAAGTAAACCCGAAGGTACTTGGTGTTCGGCTCTTACTTGTTGACAAATCAAACATCTCAAAACAAATTCTAAAGTATCTCGTTTCATACCCGATCACCAATACAATTTCTTCAAATCATTATACATTTTTCTACTGCCCGGATGAACGGATAAACAACCATTATGTGCCTCGTAAAGAATTTTTTGAATAATCTCATCATTTTTCGATACACACACTCTATCCCAGAACATCAAACAATCATCAAAACCGATTCGAAAGTCTGAATCACTACCCGATTCACACTGAACTCTTTTGGCTTGCAAATCACTATCACTTTTCTAAGCTTCACAAATTTGCTGAAGAAATACCGGTCTAGCCTTCAACACAGCTAAAATTGAGCCATCCTCAGATAAAGTAAATCTCGTATTCATAGCTCTCAAGGCAAACAAGGACTTTCTGCTCAAAGCATCTACGAATACGTTCGCGTTTCCGGGATGGTAGTCAATCACTAGCTCATAATCTTTTAGTAGCTCGAGCCATCTCCGTTGTCGCAAATTCAAATCTTTTTGAGTCATCAAATACTTTAAAATTTTATGATTAGAAAAGACATGAAATTTCTCACCATACAAGTGATGTCTCCAAATCTTCAAAGCAAACACTATGGAAGCCAATTCTAGATCGTGCGTTGAATAATTCTTCTCATGCGGTTTCAACTGTCTCGAGGCATAGGCTATCACTTTGCCCTCTTGCATCAACACACATCCTAACCCGTTCAATGACGCATCGCTATAAATCACAAACTCTTTTCCCGATTCAGGTTGCACTAAAACCGGTGCCTCAGTCAATAATGCTTTCAACTTCTCAAAACTTTGCTGACATTTTTCGGACCATTCAAACTTAACATCTTTTTGCAACAGCTTAGTCATAGGAGTAGCAATCATCGAAAAACCCTTAACAAAACGTCGGTAGTAACCGGCTAAACCTAAAAAGCTTTTAACCTGAGATACATTTCTCGGCGGTTTCTAATCAACAATTGTCGAAATCTTACTCGGATCAACCCAAATACCATCTCCAGAAACAATATGTCCAAAAAATCTGACTTCTCGGAGCCAAAACTCACTTTTACTGAATTTAGCAAATAATTTCTTATCTCTCAAAGTCTGCAATACAGTTCTTAAATGCTCTGCATGCTCAGTTTCATCTCAAGAATAAATCAGAATGTCATCAATAAACACAACCAAAAATTTATCTAAATACAGTCAGAAGATTCGGTTAATCAAGTCCATAAAAATAGCAGGAGCATTAGTTAGTCCGAAAGGCATAAGAAGAAATTCATAGTGCCCTTACCTTGTTTTGAAAGTGGTTTTCGGTACATCCGACTCTTTAACTCTCAACTAGTAGTAGCCAGACCTCAAATCAATCTTCGAGAACACTGTTGCCCCTTTCAACTGATCAAACAAGTCATCAATTCTTGGCAAAGGATACTTTTCTTTATCGTTACTTTGTTGAGCTGTAGATAATCGATACAAAGTCTCATAGATCCGTCTTTCTTCTTTACAAATAATACTGGTGCACCCCAGGGAAAAAAACTCGGTCTTGCAAAACCCTTATCTGTCAACTCTTGCAACTGAGCTTTTAATTCTTTCAATTTGGTCAGAGCCATTCTATACGGAGCAATCGATATCGGTAAAGTCCCTGGTACTAAATCAATACCAAACTCAACTTCTCTAATCGGTGGCAACCCAGGCAACTCTTCTGGAAAAACATCTGGATATTCACAAACTACCGTCATTGATTCAATTTTCAATTTAGACACTTTTGTATTCAACACATAAGCAAGATAATCTTCACATCCCTTTCTCACATATCTTTGGGCAGACATCGAAGAAATCACAACAGGTAACTCACTCGACTCATCTGAATCAATCCGGAGAATTTCACCATTTTCACATTTCAATTCAATAATTTTTCGTCTACAATTCATTACAGTATCATGCAGTGTTAACCAATCCATACCCAAAATAACATCAAATTCATCAAATGGCAACAATATTAGATCAGCCGAAAAATAGTGACCTCGAATCATCAAGGGACAATTCTTGCAAACTCTATCAACTAATACATGTTTGCCTAAGGGGTTTGACACTTTAATCACAAACTCAGTAGACTCAACAGAGAAATTCTTACTAGATGCCAAATTCATGCAAACATAAGAATGGGTCGATCCAGGATCGACCAATGCAATAGCATTAGTACCATAGATAGAAAATGTACCAGTGATAACATCGGGAGATGACGCTTCCTCACGAGCGCGGATGGCATAGGCTCTAGCAGGTGCCCTAGCCTCGTATCTTACAGCTGTATCTTTGATTGCACTCTTACTACTGGTTCCATTCCCCGTATTTCTCGGAGGCCTCCCTCTAGCAGCAGCGTTACCCATCTTGCAGTTTGAAACTTATCCTTTTCGAACATCTCTGGGCAATCTCGAATAAAGTGGTCTTGAGAGCCACACTTAAAACAAGCCCGGTCATTCATTCTACATTCACTAGGATGTCGTCTGCCACAGTGCTGACATTCAGGCCTACCAGACCTAGCGTTACCAACGCTCGCTACTGATGTAGTTTGGGCTTTAGAACCCGAGCATTACTTCCCACGATCTCTCTTGGGATACCTAGCTGAAGCACTCGAACGAGCATACAAATCTCTCGATTTCTTAGACTAAGATTGAAACGACTTACTCATCGGCCTTTTTCTTGCATCTTTAGCCTCAGACTTAGCTTTTCTCCTCTCTTTGTTCAACTCCTCGGCTTTACAAGCTCGCTCAACTAATACAACCATTTCTTTCAGCTCAAGAATTCCAACTAACAATCGGATATCCTCGTTCAATCCATCTTCAAACCTTTTGCACATGATAGCCTCGGTGGAAACACACTCCTGAGCATACTTATTGAGCCTGACAAACTCTCGTTCGTACTCGGTTATAGACATTCGGCCCTATTTTAGCTCTAAAAACTCCTTACATTTCTGATCAATGAACCGTTGGCTGATAGATTTCTTCCTAAATTCATCTTGGAAGAATTCCCAGTTAACCCTCTCTCTCGGTACTACTGACACAAGAGTTTTCCACCACCGGTATATTGAGTCTCTTAGAAGTGATTCAGCACATTTCAGACATTCATCTGGTGTGCAAAACAGTTCATCAAATACCCTGATGGATTTTCAAGCCAAAACTCAGCTCTCTCGGGATCATCATCAACATTAGCTCTAAAATCTTCAGCCCCATGCTTTTCGATCTTATCAACCGGAGGCTTATTCAGTCTTACAAATTCCATACCTTGTGGAGCTACGGGAACCGACTGGGGAATAGGTGGGGGTGGAGGGGGTTGAGCAGTCGAATTTGTTCGAACAAACTCTGAATACCACTCGTTCATCATGTGGAGGAAGGCTTCCCTAGCCCCTACTTCTCCTCCCTGACTAATCATGGGAGGTCTATTTTCAGACGGTGCTCCCCTTGAGCGAGCGCCGGCGCATTACTTTCTACGTCATCAGCTTCAGCTCGATTGGGATCCATTTACTACATGAAAACACATTTTAAAATTTTCAAGAGTCATCACACTATGACAATTTATTTATGGCATGTATAGCTAGACTTTCACACACGCTACGTTAGTTCGAGAATCGACTAAACTGTAGCTCTAATACTACTAAAGGTAACACCCCTTACCCGTATTTAATGCCAGAATAGGGTACGAGGCATTATCAGACTTTCATCATTGACAATCATACATTCCGAGTCATAAATTCGCATCTAAAATAAAACTATTCCCATGCATTCATATCGTCCCTAAAACGAGCCTACGAGGTCCAAAACATGCATTGAAAGTGGTTCGGGACTAACTTAAGAACTTTAGAAAATTTTACAAAACTTAGAAAAATTTTCATGTTACAGGGGTCACACGCCCGTGTGGATTTGGGACACGTCCATGTGGGCAGGCTGTGTGGTCACACACGCCCGTGTCCCGACCACGTGTAACTCTCTAACTTGTAACTCATGAACAAATTGAAGTCACACGGCCAAAACACACGCCCATGTCCCTAGGTCGTGTGGCGAATTTAATTTTCGAAAATAGGTGCAGACTTCACACGCCCAGGACACACGCCCGTGTCCAAGGCCGTGGCCCTCACATGGCTGAGACACACGGCCGTGTCTCTGCCCGTGTGCTTGATACTGGGCATTCTATTTTGCAACAATTAAGGTGTAGGAGACACATGGCTGAAGCACATGCCCATGGGGCTGGTCGTGTGTCACACACAGCCTAGACACACGCCCGTGTGTCTACCCGTGTGGACAAAATAAGGCTATTTTCCAAGCCATTTGCCACCCTCTTTTACACACACCTACACCCAAATCACATGGCACCATTCATAGCATACATAAGCAACTAAATATCCACAATCAAGGCATTAACAAGTCATTCACATACCAACTTCATTCATTCTTATAACATCAACTTACCCATTCAAATCATACTATTTTTATAATCATATAAACATCAACATAAGAATGGGATCATAACCAATATTAGCCAACTTCCATGACTATATACAAAATGAATCATAAACCATTATAAGCCAACACATTGACCAAATTAACCACGACACCTATAACAAAATGACCAAGTACCTATACATGCCACAACTCAAAATATTAACTTTCAATGGTACCCAAAATAATGGTTGATAGTGTGAATGGATCTCCGATGGCCTCTGATCCCGAGCTAGCTTTGTGACACTATAAGACAAGGGAAGGAAAGGGGAGTAAGCTATATAGCTTACTAAGTTCATATGCAAATAATAAACAACATTAATTATACATTTGTCATATGAATAACATAACATATATCAACATAAATGTCATTAAAACTTTATGAGCATAACTTACTCAATCACATTCTTACCAATAGTACATCATATACCGAGTCCATTTCCTTTGAGTTTTTCGTACATACCTGTACCAACTCATAACATAATCACATACTTTCTCATATTTGACATACTCGTTGAACCACTTGGAATACTATCGGATACACTGAATTCTTGCACATAAGTGCCACATAAGTAGCCAATGCTACCACAAATCTCATAACACATATAGGCTCGCTCTCGAGCTATCCTCGAGCCTGCTCACACAAGCTATCAGTCGAGACGTAGCTACGCGTATGATCAGTAAAGATGTGGCACTTTTCACCGTATAAATGATGTTGCCAAATTTTCAATGCAAAAACTATCGCGGCTAACTCTAAGTCATGCATTGGATAATTCTTTTCATGCGGCTTTAATTGTCTCGAAGCATAAGCTATCACTTTTCCTTCTTGCATCAGGACAAAGCCCAAACCATTCAATGACGCATCACTGAAAATTACAAACTCTTTACCTGACTTAGGCTGAACTAAAACTGGTGCTTCGGTTAACAGTGCTTTCAACTGATTAAAACTCTGTTGGCATTTCTCAGACCACTCAAACTTCACATCTTTCTGTAACAATTGAGTCATCGGTGTAGCTATCATTTAGAAACCTTTCACAAATCTCCAATAGTAGCCCGCTAAACCTAAAAAGCTTCTGACCTCTGATATGTTTCTCGGTAGTTTCCAGTCAACAACCGTCGAAATTTTGCTTGGATCAACTCTAATGCCTTCCGCTGAAACAATGTGTCCTAAAAATTCAACTTCACAGAGCCAAAATTCACTCTTGCTAATTTTTGCAAATAATTGTTTATCACGCAAAGTCTGCAACACAATTCTTAAATGCTCAGCATGCTCTGATTCGTCTCGAGAATATATCAATATATCATCAATGAACACAACAACAAATCTGTCCAAATACGGTCTGAAAATTCTATTCATCAAATCCATAAAAACTGCAGGAGCGTTAGTTAACCCAAACGGCATAACAAGAAATTCATAATGCCCGTGCCTGGTTCTGAATGCAGTTTTCGGTACATCCAAATCTTTAACTCGCAACTGATAGTAGCCAGATCTCAAATCAATCTTTGAGAACACTATTGCTCCTTTCAACTGATCAAACAAATCATCAATTCTTGGTAACGGGTATTTGTTCTTTATCATAACCTTATTGAGTTGACGATAATCGGTACAAAGTCTCATGGATCCATCTTTCTTCTTTACAAACAATACCGGTGCACCCCAGGGCGAAAAACTCAGTCTCGCAAAACCTCTATCGGTCAACTCTTGCAACTAAGATTTCAATTCTTTCAAATCTATCGAAGCCATTCTATATGGAGCTATAGATATCGGTGAAGTTCCCGGTATCAACTCAATTGCAAACTCGACCTCTCTGATCGGTGGTAACCCTGGCAACTCTTCAAAAAATACACCCGAATACTCGTAGACTACTGGCACTGATTCAATCTTCGTTTCAGACACTTTGGTATCTAAAACATATGCTAAGTAGGCATTGCATCCCTTTCTCACATATCTCTGAGCCGACATGGATGAAATCACAATAGGCAAATCACTAGGTTTATCTGATTAAATCTGAAGGATATCATTATTCTGACATTTCAATTCAATAACCTTTCGTCTACAATTCACTACAGCATTATGCTAAGTCAACCAATCCATATCCAAAATCACATCAAATTCATCAAATGGTAAAAGCATCAAATCGGTCGAAAAACAGTAACCCCAAATCATCAAAGGACAATTCTTGCATACTTTATCAATTAGAACATATTGACCTAAGGGGTTCGATACTTTAACCATAAATTCAGTGGACTCGACATGCAAACTCTTACTAGACACTAACTTTGTACATACATAAGAATGAGTTGATCCCGGATCAATCAAAGTAATTACATCAGTGCTATAAAGAGAAAATGTACCGGTAATAACATCTGGTGCCGATGCATCCTCTTGAGCGCGAATGGCATAAGCTCTAGCTGGCGCCCAAGCCTCGGATCTCACAACAGAATCTCTCGTTGCACCTCGACTGCCACTCACATTTCCAGTATTTCGAGGTGGTCTCCCTCTAGCAGATATATTGCTCGGTCGAGCAATCGAAAGTTTGTCTTTCTCTGGTGATTCAGGGCAATCTCGAATGAAATGCTCTAACGAGCCACATCTAAAACAGGTTTTTTCATAAAGTCAACATTCCCCAAAATGTCATTTGCCGCAACATGAACACTCCGGTTTGTTGTTTCTCACACTACCAACACTTGTTATCGAAGTAGTTTGAGCTTTCGAACCTACGGGTTGTTTACCACGATCACTGTTAGAATGTCCTACTGGAGCTGTCGAACGGTTAAATAAATCTCGTGATTTTTTTGACGATGAGTGATAAGGTTTACTCATCGATGCCTTCCTCAAATCTCTTGCCTCTGAATCAGCCTTTCTCTTGTCTTTGTTAAGTTCTTCAGCTTTGCAAGCTCGATCAAACAGAACAATGAATTCTTTCAAATCTAAAATTTCGACCAGAAGTTTGATGTCTTCGTTCAACCCATTTACAAACCGTTTGCACATCATCTCTTCAGTAGAAACACATTCCCGAGCATATTTAATCAATCTTACGAATTCTCTTTCGTACTCGGTCACGGTCATACGACCCTGTTTCAATTCAAGAAACTCTTTATGCTTTTGATCGAGAAACCGTTGACTGATATATTTCTTCCTGAACTCAATCTGAAAGAATTCCCAGGTGACTCTCTCTTTCGGTACCACAAATACTAGAGTATTCCACCACTAATACGCAGTGTCCCTCAATAGTGAAACAGTGCACTTTACACATTCGGCTGGTGTACAGGATAATTCATCAAATACTCTGATAGTATTCTCAAGCCAAAATTTGGCTCTCTCGGGATCGTCGTCCACGGTCGCTCTAAAATATTCGGCCCCATATTTACGAATCTTATCAACTGGCGACTTATTTAATCACAAATATTCCAAACCTTGAAGAACTACGGGAACTGATTGGGGAACAGGTGGGGGTGGAGGTTGTTGAGCAGCTGGGTTCATCCGAACGAACTCCGTGAACCACTCGTTCATCATTTGGAAGAAGGCTTCCTTAGCCTCTCCTCTCGTACTCTCAGGTACCGGTCTAGGCTCAGCCTGCGCTGCTCTAGGAGCAGGAGCTGGCGCAGTACTTTCAACTTCATCAACTACAGCTCGATGGGGATCCATTTACTATATGAAAACAAAATTTTAATTGTCAGGAGTCATCACACTATCATAGGTTATATATGGCATGTATAGCTAGACTCTTACATACGCTACGTTAGTCCTAGAATCGACTAAATCGTAGCTTTGATACCAATAAATGTAACACCCCTCACCCGTATTCAACGCCAAAATAGGGTTACGAGGCATTATCAGACTTATTAAATAATTAAACATACATTTCTCGTACTTTTTCACAAAACAATTAATCATCATTCAACATCAATCATATTGTCCCTAATATGAGCCCACAAGGCCCAAAACATGCATTGGAAGTGGTTCGGGACCAAACCAATAACTCGGGAAACTTTTACAAAACTTAGAAAATTTTTCAAACTACAGGGGTCACACGCCCGTGTGCCCCGACCGTGTGGGAAGGAACACGCCCGTGTCTCAGGCCGTGTGGACATTCGAAATGGGATCACATGGCCGTGTCCCAGCCCAGACCACACGCCCGTATCTCTGACTTACCTTACACGGCCAGACCACACGCCCGTGTGTCTAGCCCATGTGTCTTAAAAATGGCCACACACGCTCGTGTCCAGGCCGTGTCAAAAGTAGGGAGTATACTGACTTGCACCACACGGCCAACCACACGCCTGTGTGACCAACCCGTGTGAAAACTGGGTGCAACACGGCCAAGCCACACGCCCGTGTGCTAGGCCGTGTGAACAAAAATAGGCTATTTACAAGCCATTTTGCCACCCAATTTGCATGCACCTACACAATCTCAAATGGCACCAATTCATGACAATAGTGTGCTTCTAATTCAACCACAATAAAGGCTAAAACATACTAACTCCACATATTCGAATAATCTAATTAAACCCATCCAAACATGTATTAATCATGCACCAATTCACAAGCACATAGCTTCTCAATTTTCAACCATTTGACATTCAAATTACCTATTATCAATAAGCATCATAAATCCAAACTTAATCACATAACCACATTAACCAAAATAACCCAAACATAAGCCATCACTCATGGCTACATATACAAAACAAAACATAAACATTTACAAGCCAATTCAAATGGCCAAAATCATTACCAAAACATATATCAAAATGATCATAGTCCCTATACATGCCATATAACCAAAACATAGATTTAAAAGTACCAAAATGAGGATTTGATAGTGTGAGGCTATCTCCGACGACTCCCAAATCGAGTGAGCTTTCAAAACTATAAAACACGGAAACATAAACTGAGTAAGCAATTAAGCTTAGTAAGTTCGTACAATCAATAATTTCAACTTACCAAAATCAACCATAGTTTAATTAAACATAACTTAAAAAAAATATGAGTTCCAATTCGGCCCAAAGCCTATCACACAACAACACGAGTAATTAGCCATAAATGAATTCAATCACTATATATTAATTTTCCGTATTTCTTTCAAATCTTACATGAATTTGTAATAACTTGATTCATCTCATAATATCAATGAGTATACTTACCTCGTATTTCCAAATTTATGAATGGCTTACGGATATGAGTACATCGTTTTCTCGATGCCATAGTCTAACTATGGTCTTTCACATATAATGCCATGGCCCTGCCATGGTCTTACATTCATAGTGCCATAACCCGATTATGGTCTTATCATCAGAATACCATAGCCCGGCTATGGTCTTACATACTAATGTTGCCATGGTCCAACCATGGTCTTATCCATCAATTCCTCATTTACATAAATCGATTGTACTCAATCCTGCGATGTACTTGTTTGAACAATTAATTTCATTTCGAAGTTCAACAATAGACATGAACAATTTCATAATATCATTCGTCAATTTAATGAATAAACATTAAGTGTGTAACTATACGAACTTACTTCGTATCTATACGGAGAATTAACCGATCAATCAACTACTTTGTCTTTTCCCCGATTTATGCCCGAAGGTTGTTTTTCTTGATCTAAATCATCAAATTTAACTAATTCAATACTTATTCTATTCAATTCAATCCAATTTCATGTTATGAAAAATTACTATTTTCCCCTTACACTTTTAACCTCTTTACAATTTAGTCCCTAGGCTCGTAAGACAAAATTCATGCAATTTCATCCACATCTAAGCCTAGCCGAATTCTCTAGGTGCTCATAGCAGCCCATATATTCCCAAATTTCACACATTTAACTCAAAATCTTCATATTTTACAAATTAGCCCCTACTAGAATTTTCAACAAAAATCACTTAACAAAAAGTGTTTAACACCTAACAAGGTTTCAGTTTCTTCCATTAAAATTCATAAACAACTATCATGCTTTCATAGCAACAACCTAGCCTTTCGACTATTTTGCAAATTAGTCCCCTATTTAGCTAGCTTAAGCTTCAAGGGTTCCAAAAACATAAAAATCAACAAAAACAAACACCAATTTAACTTACATGCAAGGTTTTAAGTTTGCTAAAAATTTGAGCTCTCCAATGGCTATTTCTTGATGGAAAAATCAGTGGAAGAAGATGACAATAAAGGTGATATTTTTTTGTTTAATATATCTATTATTAACCTAATAACAACCTACCATACAAAATTTCATGATTACACTCCATGTACATCCACTATCTCCTTCAATGGTTTAATTACCACATAAGGACCTCTACTTTATGGTTCTATAGCTATTAAACATTTTTTGCTAATAGAACCCAACTTTCACACTTTATGCGATTTAGTCCTTTTTCACAAATTGAGCACTCAGACAATAAAATTTCTTAACGAAATTTTTATACCATAATTCTAACATGATTTAGACCTAAAAATAATATTAAAATAAATTTTCAAACATCAGATTTGTGGTCTTAAAACTACTATTTCGATTTCACGAAAAACGGGCCGTTACATTATATGTTTCTCTCAACTCACAGATCCCTTAAGACAAGAGCTTAGATACCAATACTGGTATTTTAGTAAAAAAATATGAAACACAGAAAATGTGAAATAAAAATATATTGGAAGCACACTATAATTTGTTGTATTGTTCAGATTATATAGCTAAAAAAAGTAATAGAAAACATATCCCGCTTATATCCAACCACTTAACTTACTCATAAAATCATGCCACAAAATTAAAAATTCCTAAAGACTTGGTCTACAGACCTATTAATCAACAAGTCTAAGGCACATTCTCAACAGAAATGTTTATCATTTATTGAAAATTTTCAAAATACTAGATAATAAGGACATTTGAAAAAGCATGTGTACTTGTTCTTTGAAAAGTTTTTGTATGATGCTATTAAGGTTGCCTTCTCAACAGTCTTCACTTGGTTGTCAATATTCATCTCTAAAAAATAGTTATACTTTGTGCAATCTTGGAGTGATCAAGTCTCCTTAAGAGAATATCTTAATCTTTGGGAAATCTTTCAGATTTACATATTGTAAGGATGGGAATTTAAAGGCATAATTCATTGATTTGCATAAGCTTTCTAGCTTTGGTAGAGATTCAAGATTCATCATGACCACAATCATCATCCCCATTTTCTATTATTTTTTCTATCTTTCCGTAATCATTTATACTCATATAAAAAATAAAAATAAATAAATAAATAAATAGTTTGGAAATTAGCTAGGATGATGATACCTGATTCACCAAAAAAAGGGTTGTTGATTAGTGTTTCCACTAGATTCTTGAGAAGCAAACAATATCTCTACTTTGTTACATGCATGCACTTCCATCTTCTTCAAAGATGTTCAATTTATGCTTTGCATCTTATGACAAATATTCTTTAGATTTGGCAATCCAAAGAGAGTTAAGGATGTTAAACGTGAAAATTCAATTGTAATTATAACATCCTATTGAATGAGTTGTGGAGAAAATGATTGCATAGCACTAGTGTTAATTTCTTGAGATTGGGATTCACATATTATTTCTTCTAATGATTCACAATTCCATAGGCTCAAATTCTCAAGCTGTTGAAGTCTCATCAACATACTCAATGGAAAAACATTCAATATCTTAAGACAACCTTCCAATAAAATAGACATTAGCTGGGAATAGTATTGGAGAATGATACAAAGTCAGTTATCAGTTACCTAAATCTTAGCTTTGACTGAGTTGTGCTTGTTTTGTTTTCCCTTAACTATCTACTTTCTGTTGTGATCGTGCTAAGATTAATGTTGTACTTTTTATGTTAGTTTGTTATGGTGTAAAGCCTATTTATTGGCCTATCATTTGTTTCATTAGTGTAGTGAATAATACAACAATTTCAGTCAATCAAATCCTCACTTTCTCATGTAACTCTGAGTTTTTTTCGGTTTATTACTTGGGTTAAATTCAAGTCTATTGTAGTCTTATCTTTATTCAGCAACTATTTGTTAAAAGTCCTATGTGACTATTTCTTGGTTATTGACAATTTTTCCAATATTTATGGTATCAGAGCTAGATTTGTTTGTAATTGGGCATGCAACTAATGTCAACTAACTGCAATGTCGTGAATGCATCTCAACTATCAATTCTAATCTTCAATGGAGAAAGTTATGAGTTCTGGAGCATCAAGATGAAGACCTTGTTCAAGTCTCAGGATCTTTGAGACTTAGTTGAGAATGGTTATGAAAAAGCGAATGAAGAGACAAGATTGAAAGAAAATAAAAAGAATGACTCGAAGGAATTATTCTTTATCCAACAAGCTATTCAGAAGATTGTTTTTTTGAAAATTGATGCAGCAACTACTGCGAAAAAAGCTTGGGCAATCTTACAGACAACATTTCAAGGTTCCTCTAATGTAATCATGATAAAACTTCAATCTCTTCGTCAAGTTTTTGAAACCTTGTAGATGAAAGGTGAAGAGTCAATGCAAGATTTTTTATCTAGAGTTGCTGCAATTTTCAACCAAACGCAGTCCTTTGGAGAAAATATTACTGATCAAACGATTGTAGCAAAAATTCTTTGGAGTCTTACTCCTAAGTTTGATCATGTAGTGACTGCCATTGAAGAGTCTAAAGACCTGAAACCATTCACATTTGATGAGTTGATAGGATCACTACAGTCCCATGAGGCAAGGCTGAACAGGTCAGAAGAGAAGATTGAAGAAAAGGCTTTTCATGTGAAAGGGGAGGCATCACCCAAGAGAAATGAACAAAAATGGCGTGGTAAAGTTGGATCTCGAGGAAGAGGAGGTTGTAGCTGACGATGAGGTCAAGGTGATAAGCACCAAAATCAAACTCAACAACGAGATATCAAAAGGTCCATCGAATGTTATTGTTGTAAAAGGTTTGTGCATGTGAAGGCAGATTGTTGGAAAAGACAAAGGCAAGAACAAGCAAGTTATGCAGAGCAAGAAGATAAGGTGATCAAATTGTTCATGGCTTATCAAAAAGATGCAACGAGTCACAACAATATTTGGTTTCTGGACAGTGACTACATATAAGAAAAATAAGAGAGGCATTTTGACTAGTTTTCCTTTACCATATGTAACACCCTAAAACCTGGCCTAAAAGTTTCTGCCGGATTTTGAAAGTCATAATATTAAATTCCAAAATCCTCGTTGTAATACCTCTAACTCGTATCTGCCGTCGGAATAGGGTTATGGAGCATTACTGTAAAACCATAACTTAAAAACATACATTTCCAATCACTTCATTAAACATATTAAAGTTCATTCATACACAAGCGTATCGTCCCTTAATTGAGCCTTTGAGGTCCAAAAAACACATTAGAAACAATTTAGGAATAAATCAAAAACATTTAGAAATTTATGGAAAAAGATAGAAAATTTCATACTGCAGGGGTCACACAGTCGTGTGTGTAACACCCCTAACCCATATCCGTCATTGAAATAAGGTTACAGAGCATTGCCGGATTTTTCATTTCAAAATGAACAAAAATTTTAAACATTTTAATTTATATCATTAATCATAGAAAAATCGATCCATAACATGCATTTCATCCCTTATACGAGCCCTCGAGGCCCTAAAAACACATTAGAAACAAGTCGGGACTAAATTGAAAACTTATAGAATTTTTTAGAAAATAACGAAAATTTTCAAAATTGCAGGGTCACACGACTGTGTGGACATTCGAAGTAGGGACACACGGCCGTGTTCGTGTCTATGTCCGTGCCCATGTAACTCTCTGACTTGGGTCACACGGCCAAGCCACACGCCCGTGTGCCAGGCCGTGTACCCTTCGAAATAACCTCACACACCCATGTGCCAGGCCGTGTACTTGGCGGTGTAATAGCTTGACTTGCAACCCTTTGAAAGTTACAGGGGACACACGCTGAGACACACGCCCGTGTGGATGAAAAATAAGCCATTTCCAAGCCATTTTTTCTCACCCATTCATGCTTATACCTACAATCACTTTTGCACATATAAACAAGCCTTCAAAATGCACCAAAACCATGCATAATCAAGTTATTCAAATAAGGTCAATAAAACATACAACAAATATGCCCAAAGGCACCTCAATGACAACATATAAACATATATAAACATGTGCATCATTTAACAAAAAACTATCACTTTGTTCACATAACAAATTCACATCCACAAATACCAAATTTACCATTTAGCAAATAGCATCATAACTCATATATGCCAACTACATTTTCATACCAAAATGACTATATTCACTTCCATCATCTAAGCATCCATAAACTATAAATTCAACCATTACAAGGCCACATACACATAACAACATATTCAACCATTTCAAACATTCAAAATACCAAATTCACAAACCAAAACTCATTAGCCAAAACAAATGGCTACTTCAACAACCAAAATACCTATACATGCCATTATAACCAAACTTAGAAACATCCAAAAGTATCGATATAGTCGATGGATAGTTTGATATAACTCCAACAAGCTTCCAACCCGATCGAGCTTTCGATTCACTATAAAACACGAAAAATTTCACAGAGTACGCATAAATGCTTAGTAAGTTCGTATAATATAGAACACAACTTACCATTTTACCTCATAATAAGTAAGTTAACATGGCATAATCCAACCACATCTTGGCAAAATCCTAAGCATTTACTCCAAACATGTTAGCCATATAAGCATGAAACATAAGCAATAATCATGGATGAACTCAACCTTTAAACATATATCATGTGCATATATCACCCATATCAACTTTCAATATATCATGTGTCACT